>CM054113.1:165023836-167423836 GCA_028673005.1 Tanypteryx hageni | reverse complement strand
CAAAATACAAACATGCTAGAAAATGACATAGGATAAATCTATTTCATGTACTGATACGACCCATAACATTTATTAGATATTTACTTTTGAAATGAACAATTTAATATTTCGCTACCCAGTGATAACCAAATGTATGTACTGAACATAAGTTTTCTCTCCTTGATAAATGCGTCACTTATCGAAAAACGGAAACGAAAACTAGACGTTGCGAAGTATCTCCACACTCGATTCGTCCCCAGCTTCTACCACCTTGTTATTTCAGAATAACAAATACGTTTAGAACGAGAAATTAATATCTTTTACTTTTAAAATAATACGCCTCCTTTTCTTTCAGGCTATAACAATCCTGTCAACATGTCGGTTTCGTTATCGGTCAAATGTATTCCTTACGAAAAAGAGGTAAATTGTTCCCTGAGCGAACGCATAGAATCAGAACATTGATAAGACGAACGGGAGAAGGAGGAATCATTTCCCCGAGGTCGAAATCTTTTCAGAGACAAGGAGACTAATTTGATTTATTTCTCTATCTCCAACTTCTCTTTCTCTTTCCCTTTTAACATTAGTGAATAATGCGATTAGTTTTAACTCGCCAGAAGGTGGGATGGATCGGAAAATTGAGTTCTCTCCTTTTTTCTCCAATCTCGTACCTTACAACAGATGTTACGGAAGTGAAGGGAAAAAAATCACCCGCGATGGGGTTGGTTTTACTTTTTCGAGGGTCGTATTAATAAAAGGGCCCTAAGCATACGTCACCAGTATCGTCTCTTAAGAGAGAGAGAAAAGGGTCCTTTCGAAACGAGAAAGTCATTTTACACTTTTCTGGAAAGATCTTTTCCGTAATCAGATGAAGTTGACATAAGACACTCAATTTTAAGTGTCACTTGGTTGTGTCCGGAAATCGATGGGAGTTCTTTAAGGATTTAAAATTAACTTTAGATGTACGATCCATTTCTTGAAATGTTCTGAAGGAATTTACGACGCAATTGGGCCATTTTTAAGGACAAAAGGAGTGGACGATAAAGATTTTTTTGGAATGTTAGATTTAACAAATTATTCCAAGCATGGTTCGTCTTTATTGCTGTCTGAAAATTATGAAAACTTTTATTTGACGACATGATCTGAAAATAACATACCAATAAAACTCGGGAAGCAGAATACCTTTGTGCCGAATTTTTTTTTAAATTTTCCATAGATTTTCTTTTATTTTAGACGCACTTTTCTAATAATTGATTTGAATGACGATATTTGAAGCTGGAAATTAGAAATTCCAGGCATGGTGGATGGGTGGTTGGAGTGTGCTGCTCCTAATACTAATTTCTCAGTTTGTAAATTGTAAAATACCCTCCAGTTATGTTTGTGAGCTCGTTAAAAACAGAATAGTGAATAAAGTGGTAGAAACCTGTTTAATTTATTTAACCTATCCTATAACCTTGGATTAATAATTTATTTTTATAAAAATACTAGCGATTAATTCCTTATTTATGTACAAACATTCTCTTATTTCAGACAACCCTCAGCAATAAGAAAATCCAACTATTTCGAATCCGAAGATTCTCCTAGGTGTCAGAGAAATTACTGGTGAGTCGATTCTTCCTAAGTATTTATAGTAATTTGAACACACCTTATAATAGTTTTTTTGCCATTTAGCGATGCCTCATTGAATTATAATTCAATATCTATGCATGCGGTATATACAAAATAAATAAGTAGATCACTACTGAAATCTCGTATCTGCTCTATATTATTATACTCTATTCTGAGCAAAGAGAAATACAAAATAATTTTCCGTATATAATCTCAATGAATTGTTATATTTTAGTGATCCATTCAACTAATGGATGAACATTTTTTTGCAGAATTTCAATGTCCAGTTCCATTACATAAGTCTTAATGTGAATGGGCATTTCGTGCTTGAAGGTAACGGTTGAATTCAGCAAAGGTCATTAATCCAGTCTCATCGCAATTTCCCGTAGAAAATTGAACACAAAACGTCAATATTTTAAATGTTTACCGTAAAAAATGGCAAAGTTAGAGCTTTTATTCTCACCAAGCATTTTAAATATCAGGATGTCGTGTTTAATATATATATATATTTCGCGATATTAAATTTTTAATTTTTTGTAATTAGGTACTTTAATTTTTTGTTTCAATATTTTATTTCAAAAACGATTAAAATTTCCGTAATAGATACATATATCGGAACAAAAAAGAGCTTAGCGTAAAAAATCGGATTCAATTTCTTATCCGAAGCGCTTGATTTACGCTCACCATTTATATTTAAATTTATAAAATAAATAACACTTTTCATATTTTATTGAAGACGCATTTGTGCGTGCCCTGTAAGTCATCGATAAAACCTTCAAAACAGCGTCCCCAATTTGTTAATGTGTTCGTAACCAAGTCTTTCATTTATAAAACCTCTATTGACTTTGAAATATCTATATATCGAGAGCCATTATTTTTCTTCTTTATCACATCTGTCTCCTGTTGCGATATGAATCGGTTATTTAATATACATTTTAATACAGAATCTTTCGTGTTCTCTCCAACAATCCATATTTTTAATTGTCCTTGCTTATCAAAAATTCTGATCATTAGGTTGCTCATTATATGACTCCAGGTAGAAGCCAAAAATCCTTCTTCCGTTTTGGTGAAAAATGAATTTTTTAGCTCTACTATCCCATAATCGCTTTGGTAAAGAAAAAATTCTCTGGGAAAGAGTGCATTGAAAAAAAACTTTTTAACGGAAGGAAAATCCCAGTATTTTTTCACCGCGACTGTTTGAGGCCCTCCCTCGCATCTGTTTGCCGATTATACTCCGAGCCTTGTAAAGGGCGTGGCTTTTCCAGAATTAATTCGTGCATAGTGGTGTAAGAGACGAATTGGTGTGCGGCATGTCACGAGCGACGGTAGTAGTTTGGAGAGTTCTAGAGTGAGTGAGAAGTGAAGAGAGAGAGAGGAGTAGGAGGGGTTGTGTGTATGTGTGTTGGAGTGAAGCGACGCGTGGGAAAGAGGGAGAGAAAGAGAGGGAGAAGTATGGGACCGGGAAGGGTAGTGAGTTTGTGTTGGCTCGTGTTGTGCTGGAAGCAAGGTCCCGATATGTGTATGTATGGGTCTGAAAGATAGAGGAGGGGGAAAGGGAAAGTGAGATGAAATGTGGGACAAGGGTTGAGGTAGTTACCGAAACAAAACCTCGTTTCCAATCCCGTCGTGACAAACGGCTTATGCTGTGGTTTACAGGCTTCTTCCTTTCCCTGCCTCTCCTGTTTCCTAGGAAACGTATCCCTTCTTCAGATCCAGATGCAAAAATGTGTCTCCAAGTACACGCTTTTAGTTCGAATGCTGCATATAGCCCCACGCAACTCCGTCTCCTTTGTATTTATTACCTAGCGATTTTCCTTCAATTAAGATGACCCCCTCTTAATAAAAAGCTATGTCGTTTGGTTGGTTGGTTGGTTGGTCCATGTCACGCAATTAAAAAGCGAATAACTCAATCAAATATGCTGATATAAACTTGAAATTCTGCAGAGATAATCTACTATAATATGATAATTCAGTGGCGAATGAAAATTTACGAAAAACGTCCAGAGTTTGACTCAAGGGGACGATTTGCATTACCCATGAGATAAAACGGAAAAATCGACTCTTTGACAGCAGGCTTAGCTTCTTTTTGACATTAAAATAAGAAAAAATTGACTCATTACCTTTAAATCTAGACCATTTTAACGAATATACTACAAGGTTTTTTATTCTGTTCCTCGTTTTTCGTCTCAAGTTTAAAATTCCTCATGTTAAACGTTTATTTCACATATTTTTGGGAAATCTTGCCATTTTAACGGGATGTTGCCTTGCCTACCAATTACATTGCTAAACTTCGAAAAACTACTGTTATCTCAATCCTTACAAGTTTAAGCGTAGTTTGAAGGCTTTTAATACGAGAAGGAGAGAAAGACGGAAGGAGAGGTAAATGATTTTCTGCAAACAACATTCGTTGCGTTATTTAGATACGAGAATATATAAAGAGCTAAAATGCTATTCATAAAGATTAAAAATTTGATGTGGACTTTCTCCATACCTGTAATATTTCTAAAAATTTCAAATAGGTTAAATGATAATAAATATTTAAAGGAACTGCGGGAAAAATTCAAAAGGCCTTACAAAGAACAGAAATAAACTCAAACTGTAGCCTTCTGATATTGAATATAGCCCGAAGCTCCAACAATTAAGAAAATAAAAAGGAGCGCCAAGTGTTTACAATAGTCGCCGTTAGGTGGTGTGGCGGTGGCAGCTAAATAATTTAGTTTTTAAAATATCTCTCCAACAATGCTTATATGGGAAGATGTTTTGAACAAACATTGTAGAAACTTAAATTTCCTACAACTTTTGCTCCAGTATGTTTTTATATTTATCAAATATTAAAGCAAATATTTCAAAAACCTATAAGACAAGTGTAAACACCCACAACCGATTGATCGATGTTTATCAAAAACTAATCATCACTTCTTCCTTTAACAAAAATGTCAAGTATAAAATTTTGTTTTGATCTGATCAATAGTGTTAGAGTTAGAACACCAACAACATCCCGGTCACAGACACGCACACACACAGACATAATTGAGAAATTAGTCAAAATGTGTTCAGAAGACCTGAAAACATGTATTTCCGTTGAAATCATGAATTCGATTTTTTTTCATGAAAACAATACTCTCTCTATACTTCGTACATGGAGAAAGTAAAAATCGTAATAATGAGCTAAATTCAATGTTATTGAAATGGAAACAATATAAAATCTTGTGTTATTTGCTGGACGTTTTAACAAAAAATCGAGCTTGTAAATATTTATAGGTTACGGGAGTTAGATAGAAGAATGGAGGACTTGAGGAGGGTTTGGGAAATAGGAGAAGAAAGAGAGGTTTAAATTAATCACAAGAATAATAATAAAAGCCTAAGTTTTCAGTCCGTGGGTCTGTATAGCTATTAAAACGCGAATAACTCGATCAAGGATGTAGATAGAAAATTTAAATTTGGTCGAAATTTATATAATGAGCTGATCATAATTCCTTTAATTAGGGTTGATATGGTACTTAAAGAAAGTAATATCCGTTCGTGGAGCTATTTTCAGTGGGGATATATAGCACTTCCTTCGAATAAAACTAATAAATTTTAATTTAATGAAACAATATTTTATATGGACTGAAAATTAAAAAATATATTAGTTCACATTATAGGGAATTTAATTCTATTCTTGGTTCATATTCATGCTTAATGAGTGCACCATTTTAGTGCTTTAGTACTGATCCGACGTTTATATACTGGTATAACACTCATACTAAATCTATTAAATATAGCATTTGCATAGGATTAAAAGGAGCTGTGGTAAAAAATTACAATAATAAATTATAATTCATTCTAAAACATTTTATACGATCGAATCATGCGCCATTTCCAAATGGTGAGACTTCATAAAACTAAATATAATGGATTTCTTTAAATGATAATATAGAAAATATTTCGAACCGAAATTTTAACAAGATTAAAAAATAATTTTTTATTGCTTTTATTTAAATTCCTTTAAACAAAGCCAATTTTCTGAAAATTTTCAAAACTACTACAATTAAAAGAAAATTGCAATCTTGAAATATAGTTAAACCTCATTGCAGTTCATGCAAGTATTTAGTTCATAGTAAGTTACTATACATTTTTCCTTTGATAGTAAATTGACTTTTCATTCTCATTTTATCGTGTTTTTACACGTTAAAAAGAGTAAAATAATTCAAATGCTCAAATATTTCAAATAAATTTTTGCAGATTCTTCATACATTATATCTTATTATTTCGATTTTACTCTTATTTTTTCCAATATTTGGATAAGTATTTGGCCTCTCTGATAATAATTTTTAAACAAGAAAGAAAGAAGGAGAGAGACAGGATGGGAGAGAGGGAGTGAGAAACAAAATTAAATGTTCCATAAATTAAAAATATAGTTGAACATATAAGAATTGTATAGCGTAATGTACGTATTTCTTTGTCATAAAATTCCTATTCGCCTTAAACTATTTTTACTCTCTGGAACACTAAATTATGTGAATTTTATAACCATTGATTACTATTTAGTGCATATATAAGTTAGTTTCATTAATATTTTATTTCAAGTAAATATTTAATTCACGCATACCCGTGATATATTTTACGGGTAATTACGCTAGTAACTACCCGTAATTAGTAACATTAATAACATTAATATATAAAACGCTTAGGTATGTTTCCGTACATGGATGGAATAAGTGGAACGGTTATATTTTAACGTGTTTTGACAAATTTCCCGACTAGGTAGTAGACTAAAGTTTTCTAGGAATGCTTCATTTGGATATCACAAGGAAATGGCAAAAAATATCCCCAAAAAGACCCGGGTTCGAATCTAGTAGATAATTTCTTTTTCTCACAACAAGTAGAAATTGATTTTTTTATTTACAGGCTTTTACTTTTACAAATTAACATTAGAAAAATTGACTTACAATCTTTGGACCATGAACCGTTTAAAAAAAAAAATAATAACGTTTTTTATCGTCACATTTTTTCTACGATTCGAAATCGCTCAAGTTATACGTATAAATCTTATTAATTGAAAAAGTCTTAAGCTTTATAACAATATGTTGCATTGCCGATTGTGTCGAGATTGTATTGTCGTCTCAAAACTTATACTATATGCCTAAGGAAAGCGTGCTTTGAATGTTTTAATACTAGAGAGAAGGAGAGAGAGGAAGAAAGAAAGGAGGAGAGCGAGTGGGGGAGAGAAAGGGAGTGAGAGAGAAGGAGAGAGAGGGAGAGAAACAGAGGAGGGAGAGGGGGAGATAGATAGATAATGGTCTTTAATTATGGCGAGATTGATGCTAGGATGTCTATTTTTCCAGAGAAGGACAGAGCGGGAGAAGGAGGGAGAATGGTAGGAAATACTCGAATACAAACACATAATCAAAGCAAAAGTGATCCAAAAGTGATTGCAAAAGTCCCACTCATTCCATCAGACACATATTTACCATTCAGTTTCAAATGAATACAATTTCCCGTACGATTGGCTTTTCAATGAAAATCAATAAGTCACAAGGCAAAATCTTTGATAAAATATGCCTCTACCTACCTAACCCTGTTTTTAGTAATGAGCAATTATATGTTGCGCTATCAAGAGTCAGATCTTTTGATTCACTTATTGTAGTGTCGGAAAAGAACCCATAAATTTAAAATTGTCTTTAGAGAAATCTTTGATTAAAAAATATAAGTTGAAAAATATAAATGCGTGAAATTTTTATTAATCATCTTTAAGATCGGCGTATGTTACGTCGGATACAGCTAGTTATCTATAAAACCAATGTGGTTAGACTTGAATTTGGGAAATTTATTCATTCCGTAACAGATGAGAAAGCACAATGCGTAAAAATGTAAGCTAGGTCTTACATACAGTGATTTTATTAAATTTAAATTGTTATAAAGCGTGTATTTCTATTCATCTTCTCTCTAATGTCTCAGGTCGCATTGCTATCATCTCTCTTACACATCGCCCTTCAATTGTTTTTTGCGCAATATCACCATCATATTTTTCCTACAAAATTGTTTTCGACCTCTTTTTTCGAACATTTATGTTTATGCGATCGGTTTACAATTGTGACTATGAGCGTTGCTGCCTTGTTTCTTTAGCATTAAAAAGATAAAAATTGTCTTTTTTCCAGGAAATAACCATGATATTGTTACGCTGTTTTGTCTATTTTATTTGTGCTCATGATATTTACGCATAATTTGTTTTATATTTATTCATTTTTGCGGGAAAATAACTTTTCCTGCGGAATTCGAGATGCGGCAGATAAAAAATTGCCATATTGAAGGGATAAATTTCTCAGAAACGATTTTCCCCTTGATTTTAAAACCCATGTAATTTTCTATCTTTTTAAAATAATAGAAATTTGCGTTTATTTTCGTTTCTCTTTAAAAGTTTTACATTGCTTGTGTATGTTAAAACCTTATTGGCCAAGAATCGAAAACAAATGTTACGTTGCCAAATGAAATCAACTGACTAGACCGGTATTGACATTAATATTGGAATAAACCTGTTGTCGAATGCACAATAAATTAAAATGAATAAATTACCTACAATCATGATGAGGACATGTCGAGTACGGATAATACCTTTATGCAATATGTTAGTATTATCAACAGATTTGAAGTGGTTTCATTTAGGAATGCATTAAATAAAAATCAGATTTAAATAACTTAACATCGATAAAATTTTACCGTGGAATAAGAAGTGAATTTTCAAGATAATATGGTCAAAACTCTCGGAAATGAACATGTAAACGAATAAAAAACATTAGTATGTTCAAACAACTTCCTCATAACAAGAATATTAAATTTTCTTTTACAAATTTTAACCTACCTCATGTGTATTCAAAGTAAACAAAGGCTATTTTCTGCATGTGAAATCAAAGAAAGCAACATACTTTAGTTTAATTTTTATTCACACAAATGAGATAAACAAACATCCAAAGATATGACACTCAAAACCTCTCCTTCTACGAAATGTAATTATATAATCTCTTTCATTTTATCCTTCATGAGATCCAAAAACAATTACGAAATATTACATAACACAAATATCGAGCGAGTCTTGTGATGGAAACGTTTCTGAGGCAACATCATCACATCGCGGGGCTTAGAATAAAAATTATCTTTGCAATTTAAGTCATAATTTTATATCTATAAGTGTTTGTTTTATCCATTTAAGCCAATAGCATTCATTTATATTTTACTTCATGGAGTAAGCAAATCGTAAATGAGGGATGTTCCCATAAACTTCACATAATAATTAAAAATATCTTTTTAATCTTGATAAATGACACATAAATTGTTAAAAAGGGGCTCTAATTGCCGTAAAGATTAACCATTTATAGCATGCAAAAATGCATTACTAAATTTTTGGTTTGTCAACGTTGGCTCTAAAGCGGATTGGCCGAGAAGGGTTTCGAAAATGTTCACTATCTGCCTGAGAATTTATTTACACGCGTGGGACAAATATTTTAAAATTTTAAGAAACATATAAATAATTCTGTTTTCTCAAACCAATTTGTTGGTGTATGCTGATACATGTCCATATCGATCCTCCCTGGCGCTTTTCCGATTTTGTGTGTACTTATCCGCAAATTTCTGTAAAGTTATTCAAGAACACGGTAAATAAAAGCCAATCGGACGTGACACGAAAAAAGTTTGCTTCAAAATTTGTATTCAGGTCCATTCATTTCATTTGATTTATCTCAACGCAAAATTACATGATAAATTGATTGAGGACGACTTGCATGATCGACATCTCCAAAGTTTGCTTCACCATTCATTCATTCCAATCATGAACATATGTTGGAATTTTGTCTGACACGCGCGCCGACCATTTTCTGAGATGTAAACTTAAATACGACTAATCCCATGTGAATAACGTATTTTAGGTTATTTTTACTTTTTCCATGCATCTATCCGTGCCTTTCTTACATTTTTGTATTTGTGTATCATATGAATCCAAGAAAACGTTTTTGAGAATGAGATTATTTCCATGTGAAGTTAGGTGATTCAAATACCTCTTAGGAATCCTCAAAACGGTTTTCATAAAATACCCTGGCCTGGTAAAGAACTGTTAATAAATTCACGCAAGCTTTTCCGATAACACTATTATTTACAATTACCACTTTTACGCACAACAAAAAACCCTCTATTTGTACAGTGAAATCCATCGCCTTCTACCAACCAACAAAAATAAATCTGAAATTCTTCCTGAAACCTTGCTTTAATCTACCTTTTATAACTTGCAAAGGATTTGAGGACCTCTGTTACAGCCTCCGTGTTGATTCTCGACCCACATTACACCAACGGGAGCCTCGCTTAAAAAATAACAGAATAGAAACAATGAGTGGCATGATGAAAGGAGGAGAGACAGAGACAGACAGAGAAGGAGAGAGATCTCGGCCAACGGGGAAATCTGTTCAGCAATCAGCTAATCTCAATTTAGATCTCCACTTCTCTCTCACTCCACGTTTCTCTCTCACTCTCCCTCCCATCATGGTTAAACGCCGCGATCCGAAACAGCAAACAATTTCTGCCTTCCAAAACCCTAATGGAATTAAATGCGCGTTTCCGGTGGAATTGATTTGGTTTAAGAATGAAAACCACGTGCAAACTAAGGGATGTCTCCTATCTCCTAAAAAAGCCATTCGTATTGAATGCGGGATAAATACCGACTGACATTTGAAAACGCACTACTGGGATTAATTAACGAGATTTATGCCTCGACCGATTAGATTGCTACGCTTAGGTAATTAAGTAGGATGCTTTTTCAGAGTTTTCACTCCATTAATTAATTTATATAATGGATTAATGTATTTAATTCATGATTCTGCTCTAACCTGTTTTTTTTCTGTGAGCATTAGATGGTTAATCATCAAGATATTTATTTAACTAGCTTTGATAATATAATGCTCATTATAAGTAGAGGTTTTTTCCTATGGGCATTAATTCGTATAATTCATTTGATTTATTAATTAACTCCGCACTAGGTTCCGTGAAATATATCCAAATACGCTTCAGCTGCACCGGTGTCCAATAAGACAGTCTTTTCCTGAAATGCATTACTTTTCTCTTGGCCACTCTCAGGAATAGAGTTGCTACCTCTCCCAGAATTCCTGGAGTCTCCCGAAATTAATCCACCTTAGATACATCTCTCTTGAAATCTGGTAGAACTTCCGGGAGCCCAAAATCTTCGTAATTGAATAATCTTCAGTTTTACTAATCTTTTTACCTTATATTAAGTTTAGGTTTTGATACAATCATTTCCTTTTATTCCAATGAAACGATACTTAATGCATAAATATACTCTATATAGGATCGGGTCGGTTACTACTTCTGACGCGCCACTAAAGCTTAAAGATAGAAACTCAAGCATTCGCCAATTTTAATTACTCTTGTAAAGAGTACTATCAAAACCAGATTATTTGAAGACTGCTCGAAGTAATTCAAAATAGAAATACAAATTTAATAAATGAAGTATTGCTTTTGAAATTATGCTATTTTAATAGTTTTTATTATAATTTAAAGAATAACGTTAAAACAAAATTATGGTTAAATATTCATGTTTTCTAAATAATAAATAAAACAATTTTTTGTTCTCATTCGCTATTTATTAACCTATGAACAATCTCGCAATTAACTACTCATATGGTGGATATCTTTCAAAATCAGCAATTTACAAGGTGGTAACCCTAACTGTAACAATAAAATAAAGATTAAATAATCATTATGTTTTCTAATCAATAAATAAAAAGTTTCATTGCTCATTTTAGTTGTTTTTCGACCTAGAAAAAATTCTTCAGGATTTTCCTGGAATTAGCTACTAATGAGGAGGAAATCTTCCAGGATCAACTACTCATAAGATGGCAACTCTATTCAGGAGACATCGTATGCAATGAATGAGACAAATGCAGTGGATTAAAGCGGCAATTATGAAAGAATTGAGAACTAAATAAAACTTTTAATAAGCTTCCACAAAGAATTACTTGACTTAGTATCCTCTTGAGGCTATTTATGCGTCTTTTATGCAAACTGGGGCAAGGCAGCCATTCTTATGTACTTCGTTGATTGGGTTGTCTATGCTACAGGATTTCTAAGCAGTGTGACTTTGTCAGTGATGTTTGGATTGCCTATGCTTTAGGATACCAATGGAGAAAAAGCCGTGTAGATGTACATATGAAGAACCTTCTCTTTAAATGGCTATGATTACCATACTCAGTCATTTACAAAGTTATGCATTTGCAGATAATGCTTAAATAAGGGTACAGATATAGAATATAGATAGAATGAGATCAGGGTATCTTCAATTTGGATTTTGAAACAGGTTAAAATGAAACAAAAACTCTAGACTTAAAAGTGTATGAAAACAGAAGAATTAGTTTTACTTTTACAGGAAATAGATGTATAATGAAAATGCACTCTTTAAGAAAGAAAGTTTGAGTTTAAAAAATAATATGATTTGGCAGGAAATTGCACGAATTGCTTCAAAACTCTCAAGGTAAAATGCATTGAGCATATTTTCGTTCCATTAAAAATCTTGCATTTAAATAATATTGAAATGATTTAAGTAAAAGAATGTATTTCGCTCTATTTTAAGGATAAGTTTGAAAAGCACGACCTCAAAATTAAATTAATATTTTTCTTAGTCTTTATATTTAAAGTAATTTTATTAAACGAATACATTTCCGTAATTGCTTTTTTACTGCAAGTCGTTTAAAAATATTTTTTCCATAAAAAAATCATTCTTTAATATTTATTTGAAATAGAAAATAGTATAAAAATATCGAACCGCAGTCATTAGGATTGCTATGCTGATTCAAAGTGGTTCTGTCGTTTGAAATATAAATAATTATTTCCAATTTCCATTAATTTAAGCAATTTAAGCTGTTTTCTAGGTCATGATAACATAACATAAGTCATGGATCTACGCCCAGATCCCTAGCCACTGATAAACTCGCAGTTTACAAATCCTTAAAACTGCAAATGAGACCTCGGTCAATTTTGCACCCATGCCTACAAAATTATTCTCATTTTAGAATTTTACATATTAAAGAAGCAGTTAGACCGCAATGTGGCCATAATTAACGCATATCACACATAAATCCTAGTTGGTTTCGGCGCAGTGCTTAAAATTCTTATACCACTGATTCAAAAGTGATTGTGCATGTTTTTGGACTTTGCCATCGAGAAATCTGCAAAATCAGATTTTTAGACTCGACATTCATAATTTGTAATCGGTTGCGTAGAATTTACTGCTATATATTTCCAAATATTTAGGTCGGATCGGTTTTTTTATTATTCCCCTTTATACCCTTCCTATTCATTTGCAAAACACTAAATAATTATTCCTATATAAATTATCTGCTAGAAAAAAAATTCTCAGCATAATAAATATCTAATCTCTGGGAATATTGCCTTTTTTTCAAAACAGTCCCTATTACTACATATAAAATAGTTTTAAAATAATAAAAGTGTTTTCAACTGAAAAAAGTCGATTATTGGCGAGTAATTGTGGTTTATCTTACGTAATAATACATTTCCTTGTCTATTGCTCAGTTATTCTGCATCTCATAGGTAGAAGTACGGCAGACGGCATTCCTATATGTCTTTCCCATCCCATTTTAAATAGATAGATTAACGATTTAAGTCAAATCTAAAGGAAGTAAAAACTGATTGTTTACAATGATATATTATACCGCAGAATGAGTTTGGATCAACGATCGGTGGATCATCTCTGAAGAAGGGTCTTTTGTAGCCAAAATATGCATCTGAATTTCCTACCAGTTTTGAGTCAATTGAAGGTATCTTCATTAAAAATGCATTTGATTATACTGACAACATAAATTCAAGGCTTATATATAATGTATATTAAAGATTATTATTACGATATACTCTTATGCTTATCTATCATTATCATTATATATAGACGTTCCTTACAGAGGAGGAGGATATAACATACTAGTAGTTGGAACTTGCATTCTGCAAGCATATCATCTCACCTTGAAAAAACATTCATTTTTCAGACATATTTCATCATTACTAATATTTTTTTAATTCTAAAGATTTCACCTCCGCAGCGATTTTCGCTTTTCCCTTATGTAAAGATAATAGATTAAAACAATCCCCAAACTTTAAAATTTTAAGAATTTTATAATTTCTCCATTATGGGTAACTAATGATACATATTTCTGCCAAATTTAAAAGTTGTAGAACTTCTAGAAGTAAAATAATATTTTTCCAATTGTTTAAATTTTAAACAGTTTTTAACGGCCGCCGCTATATATTTATGAAGAGATTCAAATGTTTATTTACGCAAATGCACTACACTGTGAATAACTTGAAAATCTCAACTTCCTAGCTCATCCCGTAGTACCTAAACAGTTATCTATTTTTTATATTTTAAGAATTTTTAACGGCAACAAATTAAAATGTCAGAATTTCTATAATCCCTATTTTGTTTTTTTACAAATCCTATCTCTAAAAAAATTTCAGCTCCGTAGCACATTCGAAAATACATAAACCTTGAAAATTTGTTTAAACAATTGCGAATTTTAGCGGCCGCATTGTTGCACTTTTTCAAGATTCTCGTTTTTTCTAGTCGGTTTTGCACAAAATCCTACCTAAGAAAACAATTTCGAATCTCCAGCTTATCTGGAAGTGCCTAAACATTAGCATCCTCCCATATATATGTTATGTTATATCCTCCTCTGTAAGGAACGTCATTCGCTGCGAAACGGCTGCGGTGAAACGGCTGCGGCAAAACGGCTGCGTCAAAACGCCCGCGGCGAACCGGCCACAGCGAAAAGTCCTAGACCCGCAGAGGAGTGGTGGGTAAAGAATAGCGTGGGTAGGAAGAGGGGCGTTGTGGAAGGATGTAGGGAATCAGGTCCATGCGTCCAGAGAAGAAATATGTCGTCAATATACCTCAGCCATATGAGTGGTCTGGAGCAGGGGTCTGCAACTTTTCAGCCTTGAGGGCGCATTTACGAGTTCGGAGAAAGATTGCGGGCGCTAAATGAGGTACACAGAAAAATATAGCTAAAAGAAATTGGTAACAATATTAAATATTGAGTTTGCCTATGGCATTAAATTAGCTACTTTGTAGCGAAATATCACAAACTCAGCTGAAAATCAAATTCAGTATAAAGTGTTATCCGATCGTATCTTACTGCACCTCCACTGCAAATGACTTGCCATAACCCTAGTAGCGGGCGCCGAGGAATTCAATGAAGGGCGGGCGCCAGTTTGAGGGGCCCTGGTCTGGAGTATACGTCAAGAAAGCGTTATTTCCATTCACCTAAGAAGACATTGGCGTAGGATGGCGAAGTGCGAGTGCCCATTGCGGTACCTTTTATTTGTAGGTAGTGGCGCCCTTCAAAACAGAAGTTTGTTTTTTGGAGCACCATTTCAGCCAGCTCCGTTAGCAAATGGGAGGATGGTCTTACGTCAGATGGTCCAGTGATTATCTTAGTGCGGGCAGTCCTTGGTTGTGAGGAATGTTGGTATAGAGGGAGCAGACGTGGACATGATTGTGTTAGGTGGGGGGGGAGGAAGGGAGTGATTTGATGCATTGATGAAAGTGGTTAGTGTCTTTTTTAAAAGATGGGATGTCACGGACGAGAAGTTGTAGGTGGAAGTGGGGTTGAAGCTGAAAACAATGGGACTGTCGGGCCGGCCTCGGTGGTGGCAGGGTAACGTCCTCGCCTGCCAACCCGAAGGTCGCGGGTTCGAATCCCGCCTAGGTGGGTTTTTCTTCACCTAGGGCATGGATGTTTGTGATAGTCCTTGTTATTATGTTAATGAGCCCCTTGTAAAAGGCCGATTACGGCTGTTTAGGGGCCGCGTGAAAATAAATAAAATAAAATAAATAAAATAAAAAAGATGTTTGGTTTAGCCTGCTCCCGGCAGTCTACAGAATATTCAAAAAGATTCTCACTACGCACCTTCAAAAGCATCTTGATTTCGCCCAACTCAGAGAACAAGCTGGATTTCGCAGGGGATATAATACGATGGACCACATTCAACTTGTCATGGTGATAATAAGTCGGACTAATGAGTACGAGCTGCCTCTCTTTATGTGCTTCATCGATTACGAGAAAGCATTCGACTTTATTCGAACTTCGAAGGTGCTAAATTCATTGAAGAAACAAGAGAGAAGAAACATACATGACTTTAATCACGAATATCTATAAAAACGCGACATCATTTGCCCAGCTGCATGAAGAAAAAAGTGCCTTTAAGACCAAAAAAAAGGAATGAGGCAAGGAGATACCATGTCTCTTAAGTTATTCACAGCAGCTCTAGAGGGAGCATTCAAAATGCTAGACTGAGTAGAAAAGGGTATAAAGGTAAATGGAGAATATCTGAATCACTAACGATTCGCTGATGACATCATACTGTCAGCAGGAAGCCCATAAGAGCTCCGTAGAAGAACTGTGGAACTGGAGCAGGAAAACCAACAAGCTGGACTGAAAATGAATCTTAATAAAACAAAGGTCATGTTCAATTTCTTCACAAATCTCGGGAAGATATCGATCGACGGAGAAGAACTTGAAGAAGTAACAAATTACGTTTACTTCGCTCAACTCACCACTACCGACGAATTACTTCTTGGAGAAATCAACCGGAGAGTGAATATGGCATAGAGTGCTGTTGGCAGAAATGCAAGTATCCTTAAATCAAATATCCCAGTCTTTCTGAAAAGGAGATTGTAAACCAATGTGTTCTGCCTGTTTTGGCTTATGGATGCAAAACATGGACCATGAACTCCAAAATAGTGCAGTGCTTGCAAACAGCACAGAGGAGCATGGAGAGATATATGCATGGGATCACCCGAAGAGATCGCAAAAGGAACGACTGGGTAAGAAAGAAGACGGGGGTTTTTGACGTAATTAAAAGAGTAAAATCGCTTAAGTGGCCGTGGGCGGGTCATATTGCTAAAAGAAATGATCGGCGTTGGAAGTATAGTGTCATATAATGTATCCCAAGAAACATCAAGAGTCCAAAAATAAGATCGAAAGACTGATGGGACAGAGAGCTTGTGAAGTTCTTAGGGACAACTTGTAGGAGGGAGGCAGTTGATAGAGAAAACTGGAAGAGTCTAGGGGAGGCCTTCATCCGTCAATGGAATGAAAAGGAAGGGCTGATGATGATATATAATATAAGATAATATACTTCCAAATTTCTGATATCGGATGAGATACTACAAGATTTAAATATAGTTGATCTTTAAAAAAGGTTTCTTACTCCCAACAAAACGATGTAATTACTCTAGATCATCAGTTTAGAGTTCCACTTTAAATACACCTCTTTCCACATTTTTGCCACAGAGCTCAAATAAAGGAATCAAATGTTTAGTTTTTATAAGTAGAGTATGTAATTATTGCTCCATATTGGGAAATGACGATATAGAGATACTAAAGTGATAGATAAATTTATCACAATGTGTAGAAGTTTTTTCTTATATATTAGCTTTTTAATTAACGGATTAAATTTGCTTTAATACGTAATTATTTAAGATATCGTAAAAAAACAATATATTATTTTTATTTATGCACTTTATTATTGATAATAATTTGATATCTGAAAATATTATACATAAGCGTTTTAAGTTTTGTCTTCAATGAATCCAAAACGTAAATGAAGTTTCAGTGGAAGAGGGATTCTCGTTTGAACTTTGACCTTAAGCTGATAAATGATTCAACTACTGATTATTGCACAATACCTCTCTTCCAAGTTGTACGTAACAGTAATTAGTGCGTAAGTGTATTCCAGTGACTCGTCCTCTTTATCAGGTATCACCCTTCTCTCTCTCTCTCTATTGATTCCATGGTGACCATAGGCTTACGCTCCACTTGGGGCCTAAGTTATACTTCGTAGTTTAACTAAATCACCTACGGTGCGCGTTTAATGTTCCCTATTAGGACAATGAGATAGGAGCAAATTTGTATATTGTGACTGTAGGTGTTTAACTTTATGGGCCCCTAAACATTCTACGCGTCTTTATGGAGAATGAGGAATATATTTCATGAGATGGTGGTTTTATTGGGCCATAAAGGGATGAACCAGCAAAACTTGCGTATCGATCTCTTCCCCTGTTTCTCTTTTGCAGACTGAGTTCTGAAAGCATATATCCTGACTCTCGGCTACAAAAATAATTCCCAGTATATAGACAGGAAAGCAGAACCTAGAAAGAATTGTCTTAAATTACAAATTCATCATTTCACGCTATAACCGAACGTTATGCTGCTAGGATAACGATAATTGAAAACAAAAAAAACATTGTTCTTATCAGGATTTTATTAAATTCTTTATTAACTAATATCATTAAACATTTATGGAAATAGTGGATCATAAGATCTTAATGCAAATGGCATAAGCTGGAATTTGGTAATAATTTAAAATCAGGAGAAAAACACTGCCATGTCCGGTAATCGAACCAGAATTTTTCAAAGAAAACACACGATAGTTAAGTGGTAGAATATCCGCCCGGCAATTGGACAACCTGAGTTCGATTTCAAGTCATGGCAGAGTTTTTCTCCTGATTTCTAATGATTTCGAAATTCTAAAATGATTTTTAATATTTTTCAAGCTGTATTACTTCAAAATAATATTATACACCGTATTTTTATATCGTTTTTTAACTTTTCATGTGCTGATTTTTAGGCTATGATCGATGTCTTTATATTATTTTTAAAACGTCCCGGAACCCTGTTATGGAAGCTATTTTATTAAAAAATATCATATGACGAGAAGACTCGCTTTAAACTTAATATCCATTTTGCACGAAAAGTCCCTATCAGCTACTGATCAAATCCTTTCCATTCCCAAAATAGTTCATTGGAATCGGCAAAAAGATACAGAAAAACCAATTGCCCAGGGATGAACAGTTTAGAAGTGCACTTACGTAATGTGGTGACCTCGAGAATATTATTTTTCTCTCAAGAATTAAAGGAACAAAAATGGAATTGTGGTAGTCGGTATCACACCGCTAAATAACGATTGCTCTTTATGTCTCCATTTTAATTGCTCAACTTCTCCCATTCTCCACCGTCATATCTCTATTTCATCCGCAACATCGTTCTTTTGCTCTGTTCTACGTAAAACCGATTTCTTCGAGATAAGGATAATTATTTCCATACCCGACATGCTCAAATTTGCAGATGATTCCTTTCAAGAAAAAAATCCCTATTTGGAACACACGCACAGACTGAAGTCTCACACGCGCTTGTGGAGAACATGGAGAATTAAACAGCCATCCAATTGCGCGTCGTTTTCGCCTCCGGCAATCCCATTTCTCTTTTCTCTCTCTCTCTATCTTTCTCCCTTACACACACACGGAAAACCGATCCTATCCTTTAAAAAGGGTACGAAAAATAAAAAGAGAAAAGGCAATATCCGAACAAAAAGAGGAAGCGGAGTGAGAGAGGGATAAAATAGTCAACCGAGAAATCCACTTAGTAAATCATTTGAATGCGAAAGTTAATTTTTTTTCTTGCGCAGCAGTTTTGTTACAAAGAAACTCTTTTTATCGATCCCCTTTCATATTTTCCCCAGTCTTCATGCCGAATCCTTTCTTTCTTTATACGGCTAGTGAAGTTTGCTTTTTTACTGGATGTCATTAATAATTCACGGGCAAAAATGGCGGAATCTCTTCTGCTAGATCTTGGATGTACGCTGCTGCATCAATGGTCCTGTGCGCATGAGACCAAGCATTTGACGACGAAACGGAGAAATTGATCAACACTGACACACACTGCGGGGAACATTTAATTAAAACAAATTGCTATTCTAACATTTATTTATTGCTCTTCAGATATTCTTCTTAAGCCGCAATGCGTTTATTACATCTTATATTCCATTTATCAAAGTCAAGTGACAAACCGTTATTTAGTAGTCTATTAAGTATAACCATAACAGAATTCTTTATTTCATTTTTGGACTCAAGGGGCGACCTCTCAATTCTGTTTTAATACCCAGAATGAGCAAAAATTGCAGGGCATTAGTTCGGGTAAATATGGTATCTGAACTATGATCTCGAATCCCAACTGTTCGATGGTTTGTTGGCAAATCGACGTATTTCACACAATACCATAAAAAGCAATCAATACCCTCGTAATGCCTCTGGGGAAGCCATTCGTACAGAGTCTTAGCTTGTTTCACCGATAGAGATGTTCTCTCATTCCTTTGCTGGAATCCATCTTTATATTTATACGTATTTTAGCGCCATGATTTATGAAGCTTATATAAAAATAGAAATTTTAAAAACTTCTACTCCCTTCGGTTTTCGTGCTTTTGCGTAAATTTTAATTGTAGATAAGTAATATTCTGATGCTTAAATATTAAGAAAAGATAGGCCATCCATCTTATGGTTGTTTTGTATAGTTAAATTTCAGATTTGAAGTAGATTATTATTACGAGCATAAGTCCGATACTATAAAGTACTAAATAAATCAATTGAAACCCACTCATTTGAATCGTTTTCCTGGTGGAGTATTTCAACAGTCATTCTTAGTCATTCTCAAACTCATTAAATATTCATGACTGAATTTATTTTTAGATCTAAACTTTACGGAGATTAATTCGAGGAGGCGGTAAATTTCAGCGGAATTGTGTTCTCTTTCCTGTGCCTATGTATGCTCCAGTGACACCGACTCCTGTACCATCTTAACAAAACTTTATTGTTATGAATTGTTTGGAGTTGAAAATTCCGAACTAGAAAATGTACCTAAAATGTTGTTACCATACGCCTTAATCCGCTTTCATTCATATTTAACTAGAATTTTTACCGACAACGGAGCAAACCTTTTCGGGTAAATATTATTTAATATCGGTCCCGAGTTACCAAGAGGCCCAGCAAATTCAAACTTTTCGATCGCGTCTTTCTCATCACTTAAAAAACTAACTGCTCTTTGTTTTTTGGGCCTCCCTCCCTACTGCCATTAGCGTAATGCATAAGTCCGAATAATCAATCTCTGGCAGACGACAGCTGCGCGTGACAAATGACGAAGAGTAGCGCGCCAATCAACGATCTTGTAGCGAGTCAGACGAGGAAGGCTAGGAAGGTCAGAGGATGCCGTGGAGATTTTTCATAAAATAAACTTTTCTCTGGAGAACATTATCAGTACGTTTAAGTTAGTAAAAAATTAGTTGGCTCGCAATAAATACATAGAACTCCACGCTGGATATTGTTAATCCGTTAGAGCTGCTTTGTGTTGAAAGTACGAGATTGTGAAGTCTGTGGAAAGTTTCGAAGGGAGATATCGGATGATTTTTGCCAAAGCTCGAATGATAAAGCATTATAAATTGTTTTCAACTAAAAAATTACATCTGTTGCTATAAAAGTTTATTAAAATCAATAATCTGTTAATTTCCTCTACTGGAGGCTACTATTTGACTGGAACAGCCTTTTAGTATACTATTAAATCATTATTTGGTAATTAGCTTCGCTAATACTAGTTATCTAAATTATTTATTCAACCAGTGAGCTTAGTTCTATATTTCGTTTATCCGCTCATTAAATTAATAAATAGGTATTTATCAAGCGATTCTGTGGTGCAATCTATTGTACCAGCGATTAGCACTAAAATCGCCTCTAACGGAAATTGGAATTTTGAGAAATAAATTTATATCAAGGAATGTGGTTCTATTACCACATATTTGCGAGTACGTAATGAAATAATTTTTATGTTTCATAAGACATGAACGGCGCATCCTAAATTCATTTTCTTTTATTATTTTGCAAGCATTTACATAAAGTCTTCTCTAAAACTAAAAGCAGTTTAGCATATTATAAATATACGTTGTAACAATATTTAATATAAAAAACCATGGTTTATTGTGGAACAACACCCTTATCTATTGTGTTTAAAATTATTCCAATGAATTATCAATTATATACTCAGCCATAACTTTTCTCGTCTTTCCTTACTTTCAAAAAGTCATCGAGAATTAGATCAAAAATCCATCTATGCAGTTCAGTTTTCTACTGACAGAAAGCAGTTTAAGAAAGGAGAAAAGTCCTCTTAAAATAAACGAGAATGTTGGTGCATCCTAAGGATCAATGAAGTTAAGTGATGTTCTTGAACACATAAGAGCGGGCTAAGACTGACGATCGACCATCCAGAGAGCACTTACGGCATTTACGTAGCTTTAGTGGATAGTGGCTATGGTAAAAGCTCCCTCGAAAGCCCCTCCAACCTAGGAACAACACACAAACACATACGGGTTTTAGAAACAGGTCTAAAAACCTATTTGAGGGAAATTATGAAAGAGTGACCATTCTAGACAAGTGGGATATAGTATCTGGGTTATGAAATTCGCACAAAGAACAAGGCGGTTGGAGAAAACTTTTATCTCCGATTAAAATAAGTTTGTGACGCTAAATTTGTAAAACTTATCAGCTTGGATGAGATAATATCTCGGACCATACATGAAATCCAAATAAAGGAACAAATTTTGGTTCGCTCACGGAGAGAAACCAATCCCATATACATCCGTCCATATTATACGCACTGCGGTGTATCACTTGATAGGAAAAAGTTTGGTGAGAGGCCGCCATGGTGTTGTCCACCTACCGACCAATTATTTTCCGATCAACCCGACGAATATATTCGTCCCACCAACGCCCCGGGAACGAGACTTTATCCTACGTCCATTCGTTCCGGGAAATTTTAATTCGTTTTTTTTTTCGTTATTATTCGGATTAAAGGATTCTTTCACTAGATTTTTCTCCAATTACATGTTAAAGCGAGGGGATTAATTTAATTACAGACGAAAAATTTAGGCCCTGACGCACAACGAGAAAAACCCTTTTATTCTGTCCTCCCTTTTAGTACATATATTCCATCTTCCCTCCTTTGATTCCTTTCTATCACCCTCAATTATCATCTATTCTACTGTTTTTATTTCCTCCGGTTATCCTTTGGTCTTTTACCCTGTTAACTTCCCTCTCATTTAACACTCAGGAAAATCCAGTTTTGTCGACGTCGCGAAATATTAAATGGAAATTAAAACGTACAAAATATGCAAAACGCCGTTCTCGATTAAGCTACTATTCATGCGATAACGAGAAAGGATGTTTCATACGACATTGTTTCAAGAGTTTTATGTTCCTACGAAGCGTGAATACACGTTAACTCTAGCGCTATTCATAACTACGACTATAACGTAAAATGTTGTTATGATTCCAAAAGTCTTCCATTTTATTTTTATCTTCAGGCAATAAATTTTAAATAGTTCTGGGATTATATACTCTTTTAAAAGCTCAAAAAAAATCTAGTGAGATTAGCCGTCGAATGAATTTACGACGCTTTTAGCTATCATACAGAAAATAATGCAAACATTTTTAATCTTTCCGCCAGGAAGCATTATTTGTGCATTAATAAAAGCCTCCTTGCCTCTTTTAATGTACACAATAGTTATCAAAATCCAATTCTAGTTTTTATGTTTTGAATTATTCTGATTTATTGCGAAATATTTCCAAAAAGGTTTATGCGTGGAGAAAAAGCTGTATTTGCGCCAAACATTTTTATTTTATTATTTTTGACTGATGTTCAAATTCATCGTGGTTTCTTATGCAAAATTTTGCCAATTTTTTAAGGCGTTACAACTAACCATTAACCCTAGAAAATATTATATAAAATTTGAAAGTATTGTTTATATTCAGCAAATAAAATGCAAAATATTGACAGAAATGTCCATCACCAGCTCATTTATATTCTTAATTATTCATTTGGTACCTAATAGCAATAGTAAAGGAGATATTTGGGACTAGTTAATGTTAATATATGGTGAAAACATTGAAAGGGTCACAAAATTAAAATATCTTGGATGCTGGCTGACAGAAGAGGTAGATCCAGATTTTTAGATCCGATCACGAATAGAGAAAGCAAGAACGACCTTCAAAAAGTTGAAGAAATTACTAACCAACCGTAGTCTTAACCTTGAAACACGCTTTAGATTTGTTCAATGCTACATTTACTCAATATTACTATGCGGTGTGGAGACATGGACGCTCAGAAAAAACGTGGAAAAAAGACTAAAAGCGTTCGATTTCTGGATATTTCGAAGAATGTTACGCATATCCTAAACAGAACACGTCACCAATGTAGAGGTACTGAGAAGGATGAGTACAGATAAAGAGTTAGTACGAATAATTAGAAACTGGAAAACCGCGTATTTCGGACGTTTACCGAAACAACAAATATAGCCTACTACAGCTTCTCATAGAAGGAAAAATAGAAGGGAAGAGAGGGCTAGAAAGAAGGAAATACTCATGGTTGAAGAACATCCGTGACTGGACCGGAATGGGCACTCGTTCACTGATCAGTACAGCAAAAAATTGAGATGATTTTGCTGCAATAGTCGCCAACCTTCATTAATGAAAATGGCACTTTAAGAAGAAGAATGTTGTAAAAACTTCAATAGAAAAGATATTTATCCAAAGTGTGTATATTATACAGGAAAAGGTAGGACTTAATTTGAGAAGCAACATGGTATCTAAAGAGTACCCAAGGACTCATACCAGATAGCCTGAGAGTCACTGGGAAGAAAGCCCGTATAAATAAAGGGATGGAAAGATTTTCATACCCAAAGTCCATTTCTGACGACTGAGAACATATACTACATAGGTAGAGAGAGAACGGAATTAGCAGAAAAAATTCAAACCGAATCGATAAACTAGATTATAAACTCACCGTAAATTTTGAAACGAAGGGTATAATCTTTCCTCTCCATCTTTTTATGTATTTTTTTATCTTTTCGGGTAGTGCGTCATTCTTTTCTCATGTGAACATTCATTTCCTCGTTTATATATACCTATAGGAGGCCATAAATCTAATGTGCTTTATCTGGGGAATGGGTTTCCTCCAGAGATATTCTAAAAATTACCCGACGCTCACACCTTTTTTCACTGCTAGTGCACGTGACAGGCACTTCCGTTTACTTGAATTCTCGAGATATTCCTTTTCAGAACTCTCAGATGAACTGCGTATTATCGTCGAATCTAAAAAATGTCTTTCGGCTTCTTATCTGCAGAAATTTATATTTATGTTACAATTCTTAAATTTTTAGTTCTACTTCCTGACAGAATAAACAGAAGGGATACAACGAATGATTTGTTTTTTGCTCCGAGAAATTCTTTTTTGCAACCTATTCTATTAATTTCCGAAAAAATTGTAAATTGTAATTTTTTCGCTCAATCTGACTGAATTTAAAATATAGATTCATAAGAATGAAATAATACAACAGCAAGACATACAGATATAAAAATTTAGAATAATTTGCAATTATTAAATTTATCATATCCATCTTAGCCATTCTGCAAAATAAATTAATCACAACGGTCTTGTTTCTTCATATTTGAGTATATACGCATGTGCACAAGGATTTCTTTTCCTCTTGTTAGTTAAAAGTTAATGTTCCATTGGATCATGGCGACGGTATTACTGCCGATTATGGAAAAAGTAATTTCCTGGTTCCTTAACTATTCATGAACTGCTCCGTTTAAGGTACCAACTAATTAAAATCTGTATATAATTAAATCTTATCTTCGTCCCATGAATTCGTAATTTACCCAAAAATACAATCTCTCAGGGTCACGTAGCGCTTCTTTCCATAGGTGCAATCCTTCCTCTGTCTCTCTTTTCCTCCTATCTCTACCTATTTTCTTGTATTTCTCCCTTCCTATATCTCTCCCTCTCTTCCCCTTACTCCAAGCACTTTCTCCCTCCCCTCTCATTCCCACTCTCCCTCCATTTTGTAATTAATTTGTAATTAATTTGTATTTTGTTAAAATCTGTATGTAATGAATTTCTCTTATTTTGTAAATATTGTAATTACTTATATGACGAAAGGGTTAAATGTAAGAAGGGACTACATAGTCTCAATTTCGCCCTAATATAGTCGTTTGTCTGTCTGTCTGTCCATCTTCAAAGCTGTCTTCCATTTTTCCTCTCTCTCCATTTCTATTCCTCATTTCTAACCATCTTTCACCCTCTCCCTCCCATTATCTACCTACTACATCTTTTGTAATTTCTTCTCCCTCCACCTCTCCGTCCCTCTCTCATCTATTTTCTTCCCCCTTTCTCAACATCTCTTCTTCCGTTTCGTCTGGTTTTCCTTCTCTCTGCCATTCCACTCATACTCATAGCAAAAACGTGGAAGCAGCTGTGAAAAGAATCAGTTTATAAATGGTCTACACATTTACGAACTTCTTCTTGCCCTTTTTATAAGGTGATGTGAGGTAAAAAATGGCGAAATAGGATAATAGAAGATAAGGCGAGATTTCCCAAATAAGCAAATGGGAACAGACAAGAAGGTGAGGAACAATATGATTTGTAGAGGAGAAGAGGTGGAGACACGGATGCGCAGGAACGTTGACATTCTAAAAGAGGCGGTTCGTCGGTATAAAAAAAGCGGGGAAAAGAGGAGTGAGGGAAGGGTGTAAAAGGCCACCGCCTTCTGGGACTGGGTTTTCGTAATGACACTTCTGGGAGAGAGAGAGAGAGTGTGTGTGTGTGTGTGTGTGTGAGGGTGCGTGAGGAAAGAAGGGAGCGAGAGAGACGTTCGGGTGAGGATATTCCCGACGAGGTAGGTTTGCGGAGAGGACGGAGGAAATCCGACTTATTCCTCCCTCGTAATTACCGCACGTACTTTAAATGGTCTTCAGTGGGAGCAGCGCAAAGAGATGGAGGTGTCGGGAAAGGGGAATAAGGGAAGCTGGGACCATGGCGAGCGGTGGATTTGGCAAGGCGGAGGGTAAAAGGAAGAGACGGGCGGATAGGGGGGGGAGAGGGTTGGAGGAGTTGGAGGAGTTCGGGACGCTTTAAATGAATGGAATTTTATGTCGAGAAAGGAGCGTGGGTGGACATGGGGAAAGGGGATGCGTGCCGTCCTAATGGGGCAGTGGGAGGGGTAAAAAGGCATCAGTCGGTGAGCGGGTGCGTTAAGAGAAGGTACGAAATGAGCGAGGAGGTGAATTAGCAGCGTGGAAACGCGAGGCGGGCTGGGATTTATATCTGAATTGTTTGTCGTGGGCGAGAAACGGAGTGAGGCGGGAAAATAGTAAAAGGGAGAGTGGAGATGTGGGCGGATGGATTTTAATGATCCCCGGCTCTGTCAAGAGAAAAAAGACCCTTTCCTAATTACTTCGATTTTTGTGATTCATTTTGCGCAAGATATTTTGGCAGAATCGTTTTCTCATTATTAAATTGAAATTTTCGAAGTTTAGAAAGGCAGGGTAAAATGTCGAGAGGTAAAAGTTTAATTTTCGTAATTAATTTACTAATTAATTAGTGAGGTTGAAAATTCTGTTTGGACATTACCATTTACTAATCAGTTACATTACGTTTCATTATCCTAGAGAATTTGGACCTCATTTTTATCTCTTAAATGGACGTATTTAGCATGATAAAACGTGGAATTACTTTGTGCCTAAGTTTTAAGCAGGCACAATAGAGTGGTAAATCACATGACTCAACAGTAGATGTTCATTAAGTAATATCTTAACGAAAGGTACCCTAAAATTAGACGTACAAGTGGGCTGAGTTGGCTGTAACAATACATTTATTTTCTTGATAATAATAATTTATTTAATACAAACAGGTTTCTTCCAAATATATGTTATAATTATGAAAACCACATACGTCCATGCCTTCGGCAGGATTCCAACCCGCCACACTTGTATTGGAGCTAGACACGCTAACCACCCCTCTATCAAGGTCGTCAATCCCTATTTTGATCAATTTTAATGAAATGTGTAGAGTTATTTTTATTTGATACAAAAAGTATGTCATGCATGACTTTTTCTGAGTTATAGTGGAATTCTATTTTATTGTACGTATATTGTATATTAATCGGCAATAGGTCAATAGCTATACAAATATGAAAGAAAAACTTTCCACATTACAGATACATTATAGGGAAGCTTAACGATTAAAAAACGTGCTCTACAAAAACATCAGGCCTCAGAAAAACAGTAACTATACAAAAAAGCACGCACGTACACTCATTGCAACTAATAATATAAATACAATGAAATACGTACTTGTGAAATTTTATGATGAGAAGTAAATATAATAATATAATAATATATGGGAGTATTGATTTAAGAACGAGAATTAATATATAGTATTACTTTATCGGAAGCGGTATGTACTAACGCATAACGTAGCGCATGGAAACCCCTTCGAGATGAATGTGGTAATTATTACCCTCGAGTTTACACCCAAGGAAAATAAAGGTTATTTCAAACGGCCAAGCATCAAAAGTCAAACAATCAACTGTAATTAACGTTTGCGTAGGAAAAACAGTCGGAAAATTTACGTCGCCATAGATATGAAACAAGTTGAACTTTATATCTGACGTCCATTGTTTCGGATCATCCGTTTAATCGCTTTAATTTCCTCTCAGAACGTCACAAGTCACCCGTTTTCTCCCAAAACAACCTTCTTCAGCTAACTAGACCTCTTGCGTCTTCCACTTGCATCGCATTCTGAAGAAGTCTCTTCTCTCTCAGAAAGAGACGACTAGTGGACAATATATAAATCCATTTTCCCCTTTCGAGAAAGTTCTTTCTTCTACGTCTTTATTTCTATCTAACGCAGGGGACGGCAACCTATGGCACGCGAAGATATTTTACATGGCACGATATTTCAAAGAAGAATTACAAAACTATGTATTTAAAAGAACATTACTTTGATTTCGCTTGCATTCCGTATTGTAATGATGCCACATTGTTATTAAAATATAAGAATCAACTTTTTGTAAGCGTTATGGACAAAATTATTTGAGGGGTGGCACGCGAGAATGACCACAGATAGCTAATATTGTTAAAGATTGGCACTCAGCGTAAAAACGTTGCCGACCCCTGATCCAACGACTACACGAGAATGCATATAGACAGCAAAAGATTGGGTGGGTCTTCTTAAGAACCCGTGCGGTTAGTCTCGGCTGTGTGTAGAGGCTTTTGGGGGTTTAAAAGCCTATCTCCGTCATCTCTCCTCACCCTACCGCAAAATAAGTATGCTGTTCAGGAGAGATATTGGCGAGTCAAAGGATTTAGAATACGAAAGAGAGAAAGGAGGGAAATTGAAAGGTGGGAGAGAATGAGAGAGAGAGCTGAAAGACCGCAGTGCCTCTCCCTCTCTCTTTGCTCCTCTCTCCATCTCTCTTTCTCAAACCTCTTCTAATTACATGACTTGGCCGCAGAAAACTCACGGCAACCAGAGGGGAGTCGGGTGGTCTCTTTCTCTCCTCTCCACGTCTTGAAATCCCTTTCTCTTCCTCCTCCTATTCCGTCTTTATATTATTCTTTCCCTTTTGCCCCCCCCCCCTCTCTCGTTCCTGTTTCGCCTCTCTTCTATTTTTATTTCTGTCCCTCCTTTGAAACGGAAGATTTGAGTGTTGATAATGTTTAGATGATTCCTCAAATAGTTATGTTGGAGCCGAAGTTTATTTTTTTATTCTTGGCTATATATTTATATAGTTTTTTTAATGCGCTAATGTAATCGTTCTGTCCGTCTGTCCGTCCATCTGTTACGCTTACGTGCCCGGTGAACTACTTCTACAGCGTTCAAGTGAGAGCAACAAAATTTTGAGGGATACTTCATGTCTATAAGTTCTTCCAGCGGTTGAGATTTGGAGGCTCCAGGGGCAGCCTAAGAAGTGCTTTGGGAGGAGCAATAAACATTTTTTAAATGCTGCCCTTAATATCTGATTCATCAGTTCTTTCCTTATTTTGTTATTAATATTCATCGTACGGCGGATTTTGAAAGCCCAATTAAAACTATCGTAGTATTTTAATTATTTTATGCGCAAATGTTGTTGTCAAGAGAGGCTATTATATTTATCGTAATAATCACTGTTTTGTAACAAGAATAATTGAAAGGATTAGTCGGAACAAAGGTCAACCATTTGGATATATTGTAAAATTATTCGTTTTTAATCGGGAAAAAGATAAAATTATCTCAATTTAGCTGCGTAGGCTTGCACGTGCATTTCAAAATATTTTTTTATGTAATTAACCATGTTTCATTTTTTTGTAGTTTCGCCATCAAAAATTGGCTCGCAATCGCAATTACCGAAAAGTTAATAATAAGGATTTAACTATCATCTATTGAACTACGCTCACCTGGGAATTGGTTTTTAATTACGTTATGTGGGAATAATGGCAAAGCGTTGAAAAAAAATTCATTTTCGATTTAGCCAAAAATAAAAAATAAATCTTTTCTTGCTCGAACAGGATTTGTATGATTAATTCGCCTCTCCAAATTCGCTTTTAAAGCGCGGGTGAGAGAAACTTTCAAACTGCGGACTCCTAAAAAATCTTTTTTTAACAATTTTATTAATTCGGCCCTCTTTTACAATGGACGCACTTAAGCGTTCGAAAGAATAAGGTGAATGTTTATTTCACTCAAAGTTATTTGAAAGCGGGCTTTTCTGAGGAATTTAAAATGTAAATGGCGTTCTGCCTTCGATTTGCGCAGAATCAATTAAATGAATTCCAAATATTTTTATTACTATCCTGCCATTGATAAAAAGTTTCATAATACAGTAAGAGTGAATATGTGACGTCAACACGAAAAATATACGCAAATATCGTATAAGTTGAATTAGAAAATTAGGGTTTTTAAATCTAAACCTCTTTTAACCCTCCGTCAGTACGACGGGGTCTGAGAGGTCCAGCTGTATTAGTAATTTGTATATACAATAGATGACAGAACTCGATTATCCGTGCGCTTGAGTAACTTCCTAAATACTCCCGTAGAGTGTGATAGCAGCCATTTCTTCAGTTCTGAGCTAGAATCTGGCTAGTTTGAACCAGGGCATAGAACCGAAATATTTTTCTCTTCGGTTTCCGTTCCGGTTTACACAAAACAAAAAATTTCGGTTCGGTTCCGGTTTCGCTCCAGCAACTACCATTGAATCGGTTCGAACCTGTTTTTTTCACTCGGACTTTGACTTTTTTTGGAGAAAATTTCAAGAGAATTCCTAAATTATCTTTATTATTTAATGACATTTTTTATTTAAACCAAATACGTCAAGAAGACAGAAATAGATATCTGCACGTAACATCGCGCAAGCGTCCTCTTCCACCATGTAACGAACAGTAAAATATTGTAAGAATCCCCTTCTTATATTTTTTGTTATTCAATTTTATACGAGATCGTCTAATAGTGTTCTATAGGAATTTAATATTTATTTTTAGCGCTCATAAAAGCGATTACAATGTTATTTATTTTTTAGTCTTTAATTTTAGGTAAAACCATTGTTATTTTTTCAAAATTCAACATTCATTTGATTTTACAATTCCAATATTCCACATTTCAATATAAGCAAATACTCTCATTATCATAATGAATTTACACCAACAGTAATCATGCACGTACTTGAACAGGTACAATAATATTAATTCACATTTGTATGTAGAGTGTAATTCATAGAAAGTTATTCAAAGAATAGCTAATTAACAATTTTTCAATACAATAATTTAGATGTTAATATTCCAAATACCATTCAATATTTAATTACATAAATTTTCTTAAAACGACGTATATGTATACACAGTAACATTTAACAGAAGTAAGAATATCTCAAAAGCACGACTGCGGAGCGATCCTTCCTGGATAAGTTTTAGAGAACGACTACCAGAATATAAGAGTTCAATGCATATGAAGAAGAGATGAAAGTTTATGGGGACAATAACCTCCAAATTTAATCAAAATCCAAATCGTGAAACATTTTTACTTGGAACACTCTACAAGGTAGGCTCAGGGGGATAATACCAAGACAATTAGAGGATGTCTTCAAAGTACCACTAAGTTCTTATCCACTAGCCTCTTTTAACCCTGCAATACTTGCGTTAATTTTTCAACCGCCAATACTCTCGTGGGGTGCTACTGAAATCCCATAGATTTTTTTGTTATAATAAAATTATCACTTTTATTCGATTAATTCTTTATTTTGTTCTATTCATAATCATTTATAAGTGAATTTTGAGAAGTTTCACATGATTTTTCAATATTTATCTATTTCGAAAAGAAAAGGTCTTAAGGTACAATTTCGTGAATATTTTCGGATGTCAATCTATGAGTCAGATGACAGTTTTTAGGAATATACTTATAATATCGTCAGTTCAATTAAAGAAAGCAGAAATCTGGCAATAGAACACAAATAATAATCGTACACGAGAGGAAAAACAGTTTTCCGCGACTTGACCTTGAAAACTGTATTTGATTTACTTTTTCAGTTTGAATATTCGTGTAATTTACCATAATTTTTATGATAGTTCTGTCAAATATCAGCCGGAAACGGTCTGCAGGGTGCTTCATAAAAGAAACCTAACATTGAAATAATAAAAATCTACAAACCTTGTAGGATAAGATTCAGTGAAGAAACAGTTGACATGCGATCTCCAATTACGGGAAATAACACATTATATTATGGCAATCAGTGAATAAACGAAACTGTTGAGAGACAATCTCAAATTATGTGAAATAATAAAAGTTCTGTAGATAGTAACAATAATTTCAGAATAAAATACGAACGTCCGCACAAAAAAGCGCTAATTTCCGTAATGTACACCGCAGCACTCTCTTAGAAAAAAGTACAAACTCAAAGGAATACCACATAGAACTGAAAATTTTTAGCAGAAAAGTTTTCAAACACATGTCATTCCAGCTACTGAAGGGTCAGGGTCATAAAAGGCCAAAAGGAAGGAACCCTGTCATCAAACCTATGTCTGAGGTATCCACAGTACCCCACGCGAGTACCGCAGGGTTAACAGGGTTCGGGAAAACCTCGGCAGGACGTATCCTTGATCCTCTCTCTCTCTCTCTCTCTATGTATTGAGATGCCCAAAGAAAATCCCACCATTGAACCGACAGATATTATCATAAAGATCCATCTCTCCAAAGGCTTAGAAGCATATATTATTAATAAAACCATTATTAGCATTTGCCATATTCGGTGTTGAAAAGTGAGGTTTTCAAAAAAGAGTCATATTAAAGCAAAAGTAAAAACCCTTCTTTCGCTCCCACTGCTTGTGCGAACCGAAAAAATGGAACGAAATAAATAACGGTTTTCGGTTTCGGATCAGGTTCAGAAAAATATTTTTTTTCGGTTCGGGTTCGGTTTCACTGCAACTAAAATAACGGTTTTTTTCGGTTTCGGTTTTAGGTTCTGTTCCGGTTCGATGCCCTGGTTTGAACGTGTTTTATGTTCCTTGGGCTTCACGAATCCTGCCGCACTAACCGCGCCTTTTTTTGTTCTCTTGTAAATATACATTTTTGGTTCTTTTACACTGTACCCATGTGTTGCAAATGTTCACAAGCGATTTGTAATATCGAAGAAAGTGAATAAAAAAGAACTCGTTTGTCATCAGTTTCACCCTAAAATAGAAGTGATATCTAATGTGTAGCATTTTAACATGTAAAATTTGTATATATGAAAAAGTTCTCAATAATTTTATATATTTCTCTAATTCATTCATTAAAATCAAATACTATTCATTCTATAAAATTTTTCGGGTTTTCAAAGCTGGAAATTATTAAATAAAAAGTTGAATCTGACAGACCCAGCCGCACTAATGACGCCACATCAAGTCGCCGCACTAACGGAGGGTTAAGTTAAATTTATTAGCATTTCGGAAACACTTACCTGCCGTAAAAGAATAATTTCAGCATTCTTCTTGATGAGCGGAAAACTCATTAGTAGCAAAACTCCTGTGTCATCTCACTTTGTGATAAATTATTAAAAAATTTTAATTAATAACTTTTATATTTTGCACAAAAAAGTCAAAAATAAATTTTGATTTACTAAACTAATTATAATTTCTGTAAAACTTATTTGGCTTTAAACGTTCTTACACTTTTAATTATCCTACAACTTGAACATTTGCAAAAGTCATATGAAATTTTGAAAATGTAAGAAAGCTGAAAGTCAAATAACTTTTACAAATGTTCAAGGTGTAGGATAATTAAAAGTGTAAGAAGGTTTAAAGCCAAATAAGTTTTAGAAAAACTCTAACTCAAGTGTTGTAAATCTAAATTTATTTTTGACTTTTTTGTGCAAAATATGTTATTTATTAAAATTTATTTATTAATTTATTTTACTTTCTTATATACGTAGTATATTGAGAACGTATTGTTATCTTTAAAAAATTCGACTTCGATAATTTGATGGGAATACATGTTTTAGGTATCCCTGAGTCCATAAAAGTGGTTTTCGCAATGCCGTCTGTCGGACTGTTCGCCGTTCTAGGACCCAAACGCGTACATAAAATCGAATGATATCTCGTATTTGTGCAAAATAAATCTTCTGCATACCTTTTTTATGCAATATGATATTGCATAAAAATAAAGGGTAGTTTATTCTTGGAGATTTTTTGAAAATTTTGTTTTTCTCAAAAATGGCTCCAGAGAATTTGATTAAAATCAATTCAATTGTAGAGCCTGATGTCACAAATAATATTACAAAAGCCATATATCTCTTGAACACTCTATAAGCCGTCCAGTGAATTTAAAATTTACGCTAAGCTACCTTACCTAAGCGTTATGACGTCACGCCTCCGCCGCGATCCATTCAAACTCTTAGTACAGCCTTACGATTAAACTAAATCGAATGATATCTCATATTTATGGATAATATTATTCATAAAAGACATTCTGAAGAGATAAACGATATTGCGCAACAATTAAGGGTACTTTATTCTTGGATATTTTGAAACATTTCGATTTATTCAAAAATGGCTCTAAGGATTTCGATTAAAATCCATACAAACGTGCAACCTGATGTCACAAATAATATTAACTAAGCCATATGTCCCAAAAAAGTTACTATTATTTCTGTAGAAGACGCTCAGCGCACGCGTCAGAGGGGAGGAATAACCCGGGGCCTCCCTAGTCTAAAATTCCATACTTCTCTTTAAACGCCACGCGCTTATTAGTGCGAGTTATTAGACGTGAGAGGTTTGTGGTGTCAATCACTTTGGTTCTGTTGCTACGCAAGTGAATTGCTAAGTGCACAGAGTTAATTTCGGTGCAAAGTGTGTAGTGAGACCAAACGTATATACGTACATGAGAAAGTTTGTGCAATGTATATTGCGCCGTTTATTTTACTTTTTAATCTTTTGTCTAATACAGAGCTCAATGAAAAGTAAATTGTGACCCCTATTGTAGTACATACAACTCATTACAGGTACAGATATGATTATCCATTTCATTTTAGGTTGATAAAATTCTATAAAATATAAAAATCAATAAATCAATACAAGAACTTGTTGTTAGTGGAAAACTGAGAAAGAACGGCTAAAATGGTTTTTCAGGGACTGAAAGGCAGCCCGCAAAGCGTTGGTAGCGGAAGCCGGTAGGCTCTGTAGGCCATAGGTCAGCGTTCCCCAACCTATGGTTCGCGAAGGTTTTGTTGGTGGTCCGCGGAGGTTTCCAAAATTAGTTTATTTTTAGGCTGCACCTTATGTTTGGCTGGACATTTTTTGGGAAAAATTAAGCAAGTTGTACACTATCCCAGATATTGAATATTTTCATTAATGGGGTTTTTCCCACTCCTTCATATCTCCCGATTCCACCACTCTGCCGTCCGTAACTTAACACTTACTGATCTTATTACCCCGTAAGCTGAGAGTGCTCGTGCCGTTTGGAATTCGCCTGCGTGTATTCTTAAAAATGGTCAAAAAAACTACGTGATCGTAGATACAATAAGTAGGTCAGTGTAAGTAATGAGGTGGTCCGCAGGGCCGGAAAAGGTTGCTGAAGTGACCCGCGGAGTTCAAAAGGTTGGGAAACGCTGCCATAAGCGAAGCACAACGCGACCGGCTAGGTGAGTTTGGGACTCTCGGGCTCGTGTGTCGAGAAAATCCCACGGTAGCCAGACCCTTTGACGGGCTTTTCGGGGTATGGGAACTTAATATAAAATTTTCGAAATTTCTCGGTTTCTTCGAGAAAATGGATGTAGCTTGGGGAAATCGGGAGAAAACATTATAGGAAGGGGGTTCTCATAATAGTTTCCGAGATATCAGACACGGAAGTCCAATTACAGTGGAATTCGTATTTCTCGCAAATTTTCACCGGAGGAGATGTAATAAAACAGTCATTGCTTACCTATCTAAGCAGTCTACTATATCCCGCCATTTATAACTTGACTGATAAATGCATTCTTCCTTCAATATGTGTAATAACAATGGTATTATTCTACTATGTACTCCCTGAAGTGGACATCGTCGAAATGCGCATGGCGCCGTTTTCCTAATACAAACCTACATCTGAAGTGAACTTAATATAAAATTTATTAAAAAGAACATTTGCTGAGGGAGTCGTAGCGTTAATATTAGGAGAACCTTGGTATTTTCAAAAGATATAATCATAGTTAACTTATCTCGCTGTATGAACTTACATTTTATCTGTATAGTATTTGGAATGTAACGATACACCAGTCCAACATTAAGCCATGAATACGATAAAACTATATACTTTACCCTTTCCTAGATTTGATTTTTGTTTGTAAATCGCTTTATTTTTAGTTTTCCCTGTAAACTAAATATATAGAACTAATGAAGCAGAAGCAACCTTATTTTCTGGAAACGATTCTTTGACCAAGAATAAGGCACAGCAAAAGTTTGCGTATCGTATAATGCGCAAATTACTAAATTTCTTAAAAAAGCGTTTTGTGAAATTTGTTTGTCACTTGTTTCTTTTTTGTTGTCGGTCTCGAAAGAATTTTTCGACTATCACTGGTCAACTCCGCTAGAGGAGACGTTACTATATGAGTTTCATCTACGATGCGTCATTATTTCCTTAAATATAAACATTAATGTATATTAGCACAGTAATATAAAAATAATGACAACATTAATGATATAAACTTGGTGACCTCGACAAAATATTTGTAAAAGTATCGTAACAAATGATCAATACCTACCTTGCAATTTGGACAATTATTGAAAATCAAAGATCTTGTGTAATTTTACGCTGTGGAATTTTATAAATAATCACGCACTTATCAATTCACAACGTCACACTGATGTGGAATAATTTTGCATCGTTTGCAAATTAAAATGAAGCATCGGATAATACAGTAGCAAACCTTAGAACGCTTTATTTCTCCATTGTTTTAACCGCCTTACAAAAGAATTGATAAAGCTTTTAATATAAGCTGTAAATGCCATCATATCAGCACTTCTTTACGTTTTTGCGTGCAATCATAATTAAAATAAATGATTCATTTAAACGAGTTTGCGCTAAACATTCTCCGTAGGTATGAATAGGAATCTGCCCTAATAAATCAATTTTAATCGTTGCATTCCTTATCCCCGATTGCGTTGTAAAAGTGCCCCGTCCGTGCGCGAGATTCATTCGAGGTTTATTAATCGCGGGAATATTGACGACTTCCTGTTGATCGAGAACAATGAAAACCTACCTTCTGGGAAGGAACGGAACAAAATGCTATTCTCGAGAAATTCGCTTCTCTTCAAATAATCTCCGCGATAGGATGGTAGGAAGAAATAGAGAGAGAGAGAGGGAGGAGGTGATGCCTTCTTCTAAGAGGTAGCCTCAAAGGATGTATAACACGCGCACATCTGCTGATGAAGTTGCCACATTCGTTTTGGGAGGAGAAGGTCTTAGCGTTAGGAAAGCGGCTAATTAATAAAACGAAACATCGTGTTCCGCAAAAGTGGATGAAAGGAAGTGAGCTGCGCGAAAGACAAAGAGAGAGTAAGACGGGCAGAAGTAGAGAGAGAGGGATAGAGAGGAGAGAGAGAGAGAAAGAAGAAGTTTGAGAAAGACGGAGGGAGAGGGAGACGAAAATAGAGAGAGAGAGAAATGGTAGGGCGAAGTTAGGAGTGGAAATCAGAGAGAGTGGGAGAGAGTGAATGTGATGGAGGTAGAGAGTGGAAGAAGGAAGAGGAAGCCGCTTAGCATAAGGATGAATGATATTAGGAAGTCAGAGTCGAGCCGCGCACGTTCTAATGAGAAGACAGACAGACAAACGACTTTATATAGGGCGAAATTGGGACTATATACTCCCTTCTTACATTTAACCCTTTTGTCATATAATTACTATATTTGCATATTAAAAATAAGTTAATTACATATGAATTACAATAAAAATACATATTAATTACAAATTAATTACCTTTTGGTTAATAGATCGTAGAGCATTACTAAAGAATATTGTTAGTTTTTGTGGTTCGAAAGAATCGTTTTATCAGTTGTTTTAACAGAAAAAATGTCCCACTGCGGAAAAACAACTACGAAGAAAAGAGTGGTGTAAAAAACCGAAAAATTCCTAAACAGTTCAGAGGAAAAAACAGTAATTTGAAAGAAAGAAAAAATCATTTATAAATGCATACATATGTACATATATTAATATCCATATAAGGAAGGGGGAGAGAGGGAAATAGAGATTGTAGGATAATATATACCTGATTGAATACAGAGTTATTATAATATAGGAAAATATAGTAAAATAAATTATGAATTTTATGCCCGATAACCTGAAAGAGAAGATAGGGAGTGTCTCAAGGCATGGAGTGTGAGAGGAGATACTTGTAATACAAGCGTTTAAAAATGCAAAGAGGTAAAGAGTTTTTTATTGACGTTGCATGCAGTGACGGTAAAGGATTTGTTGTAAATTTCTGTTCTATGAAGTGGAGTTAGCAGTTTATCTCATCCTCTGGTATTGCATTGGTGAACTGTATTAATGACGACGAACTTATAAGCGGGGTTTGGTGAAGGAAAAGGCTCTTTTCTGCTTAGTGAAAAGGTAAAGCTTCATTCACACTATGGCTCAATTATCATCTTACGATATGATCATCGTTTCAAGCATTTCCGGTTTATTGTTTTTATACGAGAATAAATTGATTAATTTTTACTTTTTTTAAGATATTTTTTTGACATCAAAACACCTTTGCTGCATTTGAAAAACGTATCTCGTAGCTTTTATTCCGTTAGCAGAGGAATAAATGTATATAAAACCCTTTTACATTTCTTTCTGTAACCTATTGCCTTCTGATCCGTAATATACATTCGATAATTAATTCAAGCAGACTTTTAACTATCGGTTGATTTCTAATGGTAATTAATTGCTGGTAAAATATTTTTTTATTCATCCACGTTTGTTGTTATTTAGGTACTTAAATGGCATTTTATATATTCTCAGCTTTTTCTTAAACTAAAAGTGTATTTTTAATTAATTTTGACCCTTATTTCTTTCATATAATTAATTAGTAATTAACTATTCAGTATTTACCTATGTAGTCAAATAATTATAATTAAGGTCCAGTTTTATATATTATATTATTATATATTATTTATTTATATTATATCTATCCATTTCGTAATTTACTTGCTATAATTTCCGTTTCCAATTTTTTATCAGGTCATAAGCAGTGATTGGAAGACTAATTTTGGACTATTCATGCAAAATGAATTCATGCCATTCAGATTACTTACCGTTTGAAAGCAAGACTAAGATCGTCTCGATTTTTTGTTTCAAAGTGAGAGTCTTGTGTACTCGAATAGTGCAAAAGACCGTCAATATGACGGAAAAGAATATATTACTTCTTATATATTTTACTTCTCATGCTTATTATTCTTGAAAATAATTTATTCATGTCTTTTGAATAAATAATTCATTTTTTCTTGCCGAGTTTTAACATTTGTTTTTCCTTCGTCATCTGCTGTTGGCTGCGTCGATTCTGTTTTGGCTTCTTCTTATATTTCTTTCTTCTTTATTTTCTTCTCTGTCTCTCTCACTCTTTGCCTTTCCTCATTATCCTATATAGATCTCCTTTCCGTTTCTATATTTCTCCTACGTAGTTCTTCTTTTTGCTCTTCCGTTTCTTGGTGTACTCTCCTTCTCATATTTTCTCTAAAATAACCTCTTTCCTTTTGTTGGTCGATATCTTCATATCCTTGCCTTGTGGTTCCGAGGAGATAATTATAGATTTCTTCCATTCGATCAACGAACGTGCTTTTATTACCCTAGAAATAGTTGTATTTGAAGAACTTTATGTTTGTAATAATAAAAACAATGACAATATTCCTAACAATTTTTTTTGCTATGCAAGCAAATCAAAACAGAAATATAACTGAGTGATTTTCCATTTAAGCAGTTAAAGACAACCTAAATATATGAATAATCACAATATGTAAACAATTTATTCGTTGATGTGCAAACAATATAAAAAGAAAATTATAAGGGATAATATCTGTTCCACAAAGTAATTAAATGTATAAAATGGAAATTGCCCTGTTTGGATATTAATTGTTTTCATATAAATTTAACTTTTATTTAGTTAAAGGCATTAACTGTATATTAGAATAATTACAATATTTATTATAATTCAACAACATATTTGCTTTTATATGAAAAGAAAATAAAAGAATAGTGATTGTCCAAAAGCAATTTTAGACAAATAGAAAATTATTTGTTGTTTATATAAATTTAATTTTTTACGTTTGAATCAAAATTTCGTATCAATGGAATCTGTGGGGGAAAAATGAAAATTTGCTTTTTACGCCCAGCATCATCCTCTTCCATTCTCTTGCACCATTTTTCTAAAGAAGGGCATATTTTATTTGCTCTTAAGGATTGATTCATTGCCGCTGAAGACGAATAAATGTTAGCTAAAATTCTTCTATGAATTAATCCGTTTTTATGATAAGTTGAGATATTTGTCTAAAACACAAGCCGCCACCTAAACTCTCAAATTCATTTAATAATTAACCTTGGCATGTAACTGTATTATTAATTTGCTTTTTGCAACACATGCGAATAAACAATTCCTGAATAGCGCGCAAAGTTATAAATTCCTAAAACATAAGGTTTTTTGCTTTATAAAAACTTTCCTTTTTATAAATTATTCATTTTTTAAATTTTATTAATGTATTACGATATTCAGTTCAAAAACTAATGAAATGGCGCATTCCAATTAACTATTAAAATAGGTTAATTTTTTTCTACTAGAGTATAATTTGGTCATCTATATTAATCATAACTTGCTATAATTTAAATATATAAAATTGAATTTTCACAAATTTCTAATGGATTAGATTATATTTTTAGCCACGAAGATGTACGTCATTTGTTATAATCCGCTAAATTCGGTCGGTCGAAGACTATCGAGAATTTAATAAGAAATATAGCTTTGCGGAAATGAGGAAATTATTAGGTTAGGAAGCACAAGAAAGTAGAAGATAATTTTTAAAATATTAGTCTAATGAGGACCAGAGACATCGGAGGATTTAAGGAACGAGATCGAAAAGCACAAGCTTGATCAGAGAACGCGAAGAAATGTTTTGATAAATCGTGGCCTCAGGAAACAATATTCGTTTTTTATATTAGAGTCAGTAAATAGAAAAATATGTATTTCATGTGTTTATTTGTCTTTGTTGCAGCGACAAGTTAAGTTAAATAAATTACTCTGAGTTAAAGCTGAATTTTAAAAAGCAATTTTTTTATATATATCCGCACTTGTTTAGTAGTCGTGGAAACAGAAGACAAAAGATTAAATTAAAAAATTAAATTAGTGAAAACATTCAGTACATATAAAACTATGGTCCTCCAAAGCTATTAAGGAATTGAAAATAAAACGTGTTAACTCTCTCTAAGAATCTCTATCTCTCTTTATCTTGCGATCAGCAATGGAAAAGTGCACGTTTTCTATAGTTTAACGAAAAAGTCCAATTACAACCGATCTTAACGTGGTGAGCGAGCAAAATAGAGAGATAAAAAGAAAGGAAGTAGAAAAGAAGGAAAAGAAAGATAAAAGGAATAAAAAAGCAAATAGGTAAAAATAGAGAACTAGCAGATTCCAGAGGAATGGGAAACTTAGAAAATGGTATAAAGAGAGAAAGTTGAGAGAAATGGATAGGAAAACGTGAGACTCTTCTGCAAAGATGGAAGGCGGATGTAAAAATAAAAAATATAAATGCGAAGTATTCCGTGGTCTTAACAAGAGAAGACGATTTCTTTTTTATTCCTCTTACGGCTAAGCATTCTGAACTGGGAGGTAGATGAGTTCCATATTGAGTCCGTTTACGGAAAATATAGGATGGAGCACCGAGATTAAAACATTCTCGATTTTTTTAACAGACTTTTTATTTTCTTTCCCTAATGGGAAAAATTCCCATTGCGGCAACGCCGGTCTTCTTCCTTCGTTTCTTCTCGACTCGTAACGAGTACCGTAGGTGGCTAAGAATTCCGTTGAGGAATTGCTAATTGGAGTATAGCTACTTTTATAGAGGAGTGTATGTTGTATATCTAGGCACTGAAATTAAAAAGGTCGTTCCTTTTATTCTAGTAATTAAAAAATGTTTGTTTGTCTTCCCGTGCCTAAATTGCGCATTGACATTTACTCCGGCGCATTGAATGCTGGCATAATTAGCCAACTATAGCAAAAATTAGCAGAGCTATTGCTGTTGATTAATAATTTATAATGAAAATTTTCCTTACAAAATTAAAATGACCTTTTTGAGTTTTTAACCTATCATATCGAAAACTAACATCTTCATTTATTTATTTTAAATGGTTTAATTATTAGAAATGATTCCTGATGTTGAACAGTTCTCATTTCTTGATAATGAAGAATAATATTTTTAATTGAATCTGCATTGTTTTAGCGTTTTAATACTGAAATTTTCAAGTCGAGTCTCTCGGTGCTACAGAACAAAAAAGCGCTTTTTACCAAAAAACGATTTCCCCTCTTAACATTGAAATGATGAGAAAATGTCCCTGGTAATAAACCCGTGCTTCTGTTTTGAAAATAAAACGGGATTTTTTTAGATAGAATTGTTATAGGCTATTTTCTAGGTGAAATAGAGTTTACTTAAGCAATAATTTATGTCGTTGCTTTGGTAATTTAGCTTATGGCAGGAAATTTGCTTCTCGCTAAAATGTTCAGATATTAGTTTACTCATGCCATCGTGTGTCAAGTTATTTTCAAAGTTTTCAGTTTATATCAATAACCGCATTTAGAAAGTTTCTGAGATTAAATGTCAATCGTTATCATTTTTCAGGATGATTCTTAATAATGAAAGAATCTATATATTAATAGCGTAATAAAATTAGGTTCTTAAAGCGAAGGTAACAGCCACCTTAACGTTTGATGCATCACATTAAGTGTCTTGAACTGCAGATTTGCAAAGAAATATAAAATGTAAATCGCTTAAACCGTTGGCGAGATAGTGAGGTTTTTTTTTGACCTGCTAAGCTCTGCTCGACGTAATTGTAGTGGTTGATGTTAAGGTGCCACTGTTAGCGAACATTAGACGCTGTAGGAAATAATGGGGCACTCCAAGCGTACATTAGTAAAAGGAAATAAACCTTGCAGTCGCTGATCTTCACGGTAATGTGACAGAAGGCAAACTACCAAGACAATATTTAATCTAACCAACCAGTCGATTTATCGACGAGCAACTGCTAGTATATTTTTATTTTGGTTATAACTCCGACTAAATTTCTAATATTTTAATCACGACATTCTGAGCAATATATTTTTTACATAATTTTGGGAAGAAACGATTTATGTAACAGGAACTCCGGTCCTTTTATGTTTTAATTCTCTTTCTGATAAGTTTAAATTTATTTTGTTATTAGCTTTAAAAAGGAAATCTTACTTGGTTTTATAAATACATTTAGCGCACTTGTAGAGAGAGAGAGAGAGAAAGTCTTCATTTGATAAATTATTTACCTCACTATATGATTCACATTGTTCCGAAATTGTTCTTTTCGATTACTCTGCAGAAATGTTGAGCCCTATGCGGATTATTGCGTATATTATCACGTGATGATAAACGTTTAATCTTACGGTCTCGATTTTCTTAGAGAGAAAGAGAATATCAAAACACATTGCGCTGGCGTAGCTAATGCAAAATAAAAATTGGCAACAATAAAAGTGGATACTTTGTGTCAATTTTAATAGTACTCTTACATCAGCTATGTTACTCTAATTTTAGATGTTAAAGTTAGTTATGAATATGATGCTAATAAAATCGGAAATTATAGACAACGAATTAGTTTATAAATATCGTTCGGATTAACATAAAAACCTAGATTTCTTTTATTTAATACGAAGACTATAAATTGTAAACACTAGTGGAGTGCCGGTGGTGTAGTGGTTAGGACGCTGGCTGCTACTCGCCCGATGCTTGAAAAAGTCATCGGGTACGAATCCTGCGAAAGTAGGATTTTTCCAAGGTCGCCCGGCCCCCTGTTTGTGTGGTTTGAGGAGACCTCGAAAATTCAGCTGTTCCGTCCTTCGGAAGGGACGTTAAGCTGTTGGCCCCCCTGGTGTTCTTCGTTAGAGCAGGCAAATGCCGGCACCGGGTTTCCCTTCTCTCTTCCCCGGCTATTCATTTCACTACCCCTGAGATACCCATTTGTGCTGTAAGAGTGGCGAATGGGCTGGGCATTCAATCAAATCTACACTAGTGGTGAACAACCTACGGTCCGAGGGCCGCATGCGGCCTCACAGAGTGTTTTATGCGGTCCGCGAAGCTATGATTAAAAAGAGATTTAACACAAATTTAGGTCTTATGCATTCAAATTACGACAATAAAACACCTGATATTGAAATGGTAGCTCTGAAAACCTAATGTAGGCTTGATTTTCAATAGTATGATACTTCAGAATCTCTAGTTAACTTCTGATGTATAGTCTAATCTGTTCTGCCGAAGTATTGTCCACTAACAATGCGGCCCGCTGAGGAATTCGCAAACACCGATGCGGTCCGCCACGTAAAAAGGTTTGCCTACCACTGGTCTACACCATTTTATGAGGAGAGTTACCTATATCATTCGCTAACAGTAAAGGAGGGCATGACTGAAATAAAGACCAATTTACCGAATAATATTTCACGGCACAGTTATTTATATGATTTCTTTCTGACCGTAAACACTGAAACAATTGGCATTTCTGCAGTGACAGTTTTACATAGGATTTTGATATGACAAAAGAAGAAAACAATCGTAATAATCCTAAACATTCTTTCACATCGCTTCATTTTCGAAGCCAGAAGGCAAATTATAAGTTTAGTTTCCTTTGGCAATGTAAAAGTTTCTGTTCGAGCGATATAATATTTTAGTTAAGGATTTGTTATTTCCGATTCCTCCTCCCATTTTTGGGTCAAGTTGGTTTCCAATGTTGCGACTGCATTGCCCTTTAAACAACTACTGCGATTGGTCCGTAAACATGCTGATTTACTAGGTATCTCTCTCCCGACCTCAATATTAGGTGCCTAATGTTGCCTTCCCCGCGTCTTCTTTGAAATTAATTAAGTTACATAATTTTATTGCCTTCTACCAATTAAGTTAATATTTGTGCACCGAGTTTGATTATAGCCAAGCGTGTATTTCTACCGGAATTGGCCTGAGATCCAATCTCCTCGATGGTGACCCGGCATACCTCGCGTGAGCTGTCCCTAGGCCATAGATATTTAATTCGAGCGGTGGATCCCTTTACACATACTGTCTGGCTAGTAGGGTTCAATAGTTGAACTGGATTCATCCCATTACCTCGAAGCGTGAGACAAGATCCAAACTTGCTTGACCTCCATGCTTGGGCTTAATCAAAATTTATTGTGTTTCCTAATTTTTAACGAATTATTGGCTTTACTCCCAATATGGCCTAAATTCAATTGCATCTTGAAAGATATAAAATAAATATACGCAGCTTGAAATTTTAGCGCATAATACGCAATAATGTTTAGAAAAAGTCTGTCTTCAGCGCTTTACTTTGCATTAATCAATTAAATAATTAAAGTGTATCTTCCAATTCAATTTTATCTCTCCTTCGGTTGGTTACTTACCGTGAAAGAGAAACCGATCGAATATTTAATCTGTAGCTTATTGGTTCGATGGTTCAGGTTCCTTTTAAAGTTTCTCGCGTGGGTATTTTCTTGTTTATAAAATAAACAACGTTTCTACACTCACGAATATTTCTGTTCCACTTAAATGAGAGCTCTTAATTAATTGCTATTATTTTAATAATTTTACTAACGTTATCTGATCAATCACACAAAATCTGGAACATTTCGTTAAACTTTTTACTCGTTCATAAAAGGAATAACTGCGGATATTTAGGATTCTATGGAGATCTTCAGATATTGCAGTGTAATGCTACCAAATTTCAGTTTTTAGGCATATGTATCATCAAAACAAATTGAAATCTCCATTCCTTTAAAGTGAAATTTTTCTCATTACCAAACTCACCAGCTTGCAGAAATACCCTTTCCCTCCGGATGGGGTGGTGGCGGCGGAGTGGTTAGACCGTTTGTCTTCCACGCAGCGCTGCCAAGTTCAAAACCGGCGGAGGTCGGATTTTTCAACCTGAGATCGTCCCGTCCTCTACTTGGGTGCTCTGAGGAGACCGCGCAGGTCAGCGCTTCGTCCTTTGGAAGGAACGTTAAGCAGTTGGCTCCCTTGGTGCTCTTCGGAAACAGTTGGCTAATGCCGGTACTGGGTTTCCCTTCTCCCTTGTGGATGTGTCTGGTGTGTAAGGAGTTATGGCTATAATGATCCAAGAGGTTGATTAACCAAAAATACACAAAAACAAACAAACAATTTGAATCTAATCCTCCGTGAGAAATTGTACATTTACACTGGGTATAAATATAAATAACAGCTGCTCCTTCATATGGTAATCGAATTGAAATTTTCTTCCAAATATTTATAAAAACGGACATACACAGAGTAGGCGAGGTGAGAACGACATGGTGGAAAGTAAAGAGGTTTCTAGGATGAGTAGGTGCTGATTCCCTGGGTGAGACACCAGCGTAGTATAGGATGCAAAGGATTCCTTTTTTAATCTAGAAGAAGAAGATTGGCAGCAAAAGGAGGTCAGAAATACAAACAAACAAACGTTTATCCATCGTTTTATATAACTATGCATTCCTCATTAATCCCGCATGTTCTCTCACTAAATTATTTCTACAAAGATGTCTCTTTCAGTACGGTAATGAGGTGCTCCCGAAAAAAGTTATCTAGCTATCGAAATTAGGTGTTACGGCATCAATTTTGCTGATTACGAATATATTAAGTATGAAGTTTTCGCATACAGAGGAACACAACGCTCCACTACACTAAAACACTAATAAAACCGCTTCAAAGATTATGCGAGTTTATCGTCAGCCATAAAAAATATGACGAGGAGATGATGAATATGGGAAGAGGCCTAAAATGTATATCACCGCCGTAATCCTGTTGGCCATCCTTGTAAAGGATTGACACTGCGAAACCCATCTCCAGCGTCACCACCTATTCGCGTCTAGAAAGCTTTCCTTAGGGAAAGAGAAGCGAAAGGAATGTCGGGAGATACGTAGCGTGTTGACAATTGAAGGTGGAAGTGCGTTGGTCGCGCAGTTTACTTTTACTGTGTCTGTCTCGCTCATTAAAGCTTGAAAAGGAAACATTTGGGGACCGAATAAGTTTAACCTTTAAACCCCTTGAGGTAAGCGCGCGTAAAGAAAAATAAAGAGAACGGAATATGGGAAGTAGGCAAGGAGCAAAATGGGGCATTAAATGAGGAGCGAAGCAGAGAAAACGGTCTTTATTTACGAGTACGGACTTGTTTGGGCTTCGCTCTTTTTTATTTAAGAAGAGGAAAGGCGGGAGAATGAAGCTTTTAAAAAGCGCTCGACGGCAAAAAGAGCCATTGTCTGATCTTCGAGAAAAATGCTAATTTTATATTCATAGCCAGGAAGGAAAGAAGCAATTGAGTGCACAATTTCTCTGCGTCGTTAAGTATTTTCGTCATAAACTTTTAACACCCCTCAGAGAGTTACTGCCGTGAAGTGCCGTGACGATTCGTCGATAAAGATTATTAGTCGTCCATACATAACGATGACATCTGACTAATCATGAATGATTCCCAAACATTTTAAACAAACATCTGTTTCTCACGAGGTTTTTAACGATATTATAGATACGGACTCATTTAATAAGATCACTTCTTGTGCTTATGACGAAAGAAATGCTATTATATATCATTTCAAGGTGATTTTTTGCCTAAAGATTCATCTCACTCAAAATTTCAATCCATTTTTTATTTTTCTGTATCCCTTTAATAGGTACGGAGAAATGTGCAAGATTGATTTGTCATTTTTGCCGAAGAAATGCAAAAATGTTTGTATTTTTTGAAGCCACGAAGTAAATCATGGGCATTGGTGGAATGCCGACCTCAAAGAAATTAATTATTGCTCGGTATATAATCGGCCGAAGGAAATATCGAAACACATGACGCGTTACTTAAATTAAGCATAAAAATTCCGTTCTAGAAAATGTAGAAGCATTCTAAGATTCAATTTCAGAAGATTCGTAATGATTAAAAAGATAATATCACCTTTTCAGCCTGTAAACGACTGCGTTCAAGGTGCATGGAGTTAAATCGGAGCGCATGTGAAAGCGACCGAGAAAAGGGCCAATCTCTTATAAATTATTCAGAGTAACCTCTTACTGATTTTAGGTGGGTTATTATATGAGATATTTATGCTGCCTTTTGATTCCATTAGTCTGAATAGGCTGATAGTTCAAACGATGCTGTTCATTTAAGATTACTTTGCTAATTACTCACTTTTATCATTTACTTGATGGATACTCTTCTTAAATTTTAAGTTTTCATACATGACATAAATATTTGGATAGGCTGTTTCCATTTTTCCGTTAGTTTATGGCTTTATGGAATTTTTGTCCATTCAAAATGTAGTATCCTCTTATGTAAAAAATTGTGGTTAAAATAATCGTCATACGTATGACCCAGGAACCATACGAATTTAGAGAAATAGTTGAACTTTAACGACTTTTGTGAAGGAAATGTTTATATATATAAAGCTAAATGATTTCTACAGATTTTTTAGATGTAAATAAAAAAGTTTAGTGTGTTTTCCCTAAAAAAATATATCCTCTTTCTATTTTCCGGAAAGTGAGAGGAAGCGAAAACATGCCAGAAGAGCAAACAAGCAAATATTTAACTAACAACTGTTACGCTATTCCTCGAAACAACAATCAAAACTCTTTAGCATTCTCCGAACTAATTTATTTTTCTCGGGAAACGAATCACAAGAGTTTAGACGGGAGAGATTAAAAAATTACGCGTGACATTATTAGATTTAACCGGAATAAACGAATTTTTTCGAACGAGAGATAAAGAGGTTCAAGGATAATTAGAGGAAATCGGACAACAAGCACGCGTCGAGTATCCTCTTAGAAAATGGAATCTTAAGAAAAATCCACTGAGTCGAATAAAGCATGTGTCACAGGATCCAAATCACCATGGTAACTCTCATCCTTTTCCTTCCGTTCCAACTGATCCGCTCTTACGTCCTCCATGCTCTAATCTTTCTAATTTGTCTTTTCTCCCCTTTTTCCACTTTGTCGCTAATATATTCCGCTTTTGAGGCTTGGAATAATAGGGAACGGAACTCTTCTTAGCCATATTCTGTCGACCGCCTATTTTTTTCTAACTTTCCCGCAAAGAATTATGTTTTCTCCGTATTTTTCTGCGGAATACTCCTTTTCTCCATGTAGCTTTTCCATTTTTCAGCATTACATTTCTACAAAAAAAAACTTTCTATTACGTCCCGTTCGTTTCTTATTCAGGGAGGTTCTCTCGATTTCCAAATTTCTTCTCGTAGTTTTTTTGGAGGGGTTTCTCTCTAAATACTTTCAAACCTTTCTGGAATCACGCGTCCCGTTCAGATATATTAGCATATATTAAGATATCGAATTTTTTCGAGGTTTGTAGAGTTCCTTTGTTATAACAAAAGCCATTACCCTAACCCACGTCCGCAAATGTTAACAAAATGGAGATTCTCTCTAAATACTTTCAAACCTTTCTGGAATCACGCGTCCCGTTCAGATATATTAGCATATATTAAAATATCGAATTTTTTCGAGGTTTGTAGAGTTCCTTTGTTATAACAAAAGCCATTACCCTAACCCACGTCCGCAAATGTTAACAAAATGGAGAGTGCGATAATTTTTAAAAAAAAGCTATACGTCGTCTCGATTTCAAGTAGAAATGAATACCAAGAAAATTAGGAGAAAATAAAATTTCCGAGACCATCATGTGGGAGAATATTCTAAGGCTTTTTTCCTCGAAATCACCCGCTATCGTTCACATTTTTTGCTCCAGATCCTATTGTTTTTTTAAGACTATGGCAGTCGGTTAAAGTTCAACTATCAAAACCTTTTTTCCATTTCGATCATTTTACTATGTATTTTACAGAATGACAATGAAAGATTAAAAATCATTCGATAAACTCTCCACATGTAATTCAGATGCAAATACTACATTTTAGAATATTTTCAGGTTCAAAATACACCTAATATGCATAAATGTTAATTTCTATCATTATTAAAACATGCAAAAACAAGTAGGGATGTATTGCTCTGTTGAAAGTTTACGGACCATGCGCAGAAACCCATTTTGGTCTGGAAGCCTATTCTCGAAACGCGGACTGTGCGGGGGAGAGGGTAAAATAATTTGACATTCTCTGCTGAGACTCCATGTAGAGCTAAATCCCAAGGTCATTCATTTCCCCTTCACTTTCCCTCCCCTAAACGCCATTCTCTGCAACACGTGGCATTTCGCGCATTTTGGCATCGTGCTTTCCATACACGTGTACATGGGTTTCCCATGGCGCAGAAGTGCTTTCCGTCAAATTCGCCGTAGTATAATCGTATACTAATGAATTTCCTTTGAAATTAGAAAATTGTTTTTCCTTAGATTGTAGTATCCCTGCATTTTAGATCCGTTCTAAACATGTTCATTTCGTTTTGTCATTCTATACTCGCCTTACAAACGAAATTTCATTGAAATCGATTCAGCCAATACCTTCGAAATTCATAGTTACAGAAAAATTCTAACCTTGATATTGTGGTAGCCCTGATTAGTAGACCAAGTTTAAATATGCTATTTTGGTTATTTCTTTATATTACAGTTATGTATACCATATTTGGTTAAATCCATGCTGTCATTTCATAGTTTTATTTTGCAATTGTGGCACCCCTACTACGTTGACCCGGTCCAAATATGTTATTTTGGTCAAGTATTTATGTAAATATTCTATGAACCAAATTTGGTTTAAATCGGTTTGGCCAATTCTTCCCTGATATATGCGTACGGGCGAACACGAAGATATTAGTGCTTTTCAACAATGACGAAAAGCACTAAAAATAATAAACTTATGCCTTTGTAATTCTTTGTTTTAAATGAAAAGTTAGGAGTAAACATCGACCACAACTTCACCGAGATTATTAAATGGTGTAAATTATGTTTTCAGGTTTCCCATATAGAATGAGAGAACACAAACTCCGATTACCACAAATGAATAATTTTTCAAGTAAAGTTTATACTCAGTTAATCTAATAACTTCACGCACTTTATTGTATATCATTTTCAGACAATCCGGTCACCAATGGGCAAAAAACGTCATGGTTGAATGTTCAATGAAAATCCACACTTCTCTCGCTTGAATCTCTGCCGTTGCTGTGCACATTTCCGTGCTGCTGATAATTCCCTTGACTGAATAACTGAATACCAAAACACTTTTCATGCGGAAACTGAAGTAATCCTGGAGCTAACATCACTGTTGTAAATGCTGTAATTGCAGTGTGGGAGAATTTTTATGAGAATATTTATGCAACGAAAGTTTGAATGACATGAAAGGTTCCTTTGGCAGAGCGATTGATAGAACTTGCGTCCTCTTTTGACGAATGAGTTTCCCGATGAATTACTTTTTGGAGGAACTTGGAAGTTTTAATGGAATTAAAAATTGTCGGCGATCTCATCTCATCTCGAACTTTTTGAGCAAAGTTTCACAAAATGGTATGAAGTCACCCACGCAGCGATCAGAAGAAATCGTTGATATTTTGACGGATATAAACACTTAGAAGGCGAAAATGATCAACATTTGCACTTCTGATGACAAAAATACATTATGTTGCATAATAGCAAGAATTATGTAAAGTGAATGAGATGAAAATCCTAATAATATTTGCACACAAAAATAAAATAAATGATATATAAAAAGAGTAAAAGAGGAGATGATATTGGATATTAAAACGAATAGCGATCAGTTAATAGTCAATTATAGAGCTTAAGTTTTAAGAAAAGGGTATTGAGTGTTAAAGGTAGAATGCATGAGAATATTATCAATAGAAATGGAGAGATAAATGGAATTACAGAAATTAAGGAATAAAACGGTAATATTTGAGATATGGTGCTTGCTTTTAAGCCTGTTGGAAAGGGATGGGGTTGCCTACGGCTGTGGCCTCCAATAAAATCAAAATGGATTCCTTTTTTAGGATTCCACGTTAAGCAAAACTGAGTGTTTGGAAGTGGCTAGGAATGAAATTATTCTTCAGCACTGGAAATGGAATGGCAATTATTTGGACGCATCGAAAGAATAAAGCTGGTTATTGAAGGTCGATAATCTTGACTCGAAAAAATTGAAAAAATTATAATTGTACATAAACTCAACTTTCTGTAGTTGCCCTGTGGTTCTGAAAACATTGAATAAATAAGAGTGTTCTAAACTCTGCTCTGTTATTTTATCTTTGTCGCAGTATTATAAACTATAAAAATCTAAAAGAGAGTATTTTAGAGTTTGCTTCTATACAGGAACTGAACCTTTACCACAAACGAATCAATTCATCCGACCGGTACCAATTAAAGTCTGGCCCAACTCTCCCTTATTTTCAATCGTTCATCTTCTGCAACCGCATTTCAAGGATTTTCGAGGGAATTTGTAAAAATTTCTCCTCCCCAGCAGACATCTCTCAGAAAACTTTCTGTTTTCGTTCCATTTAATAAATCCCATTCAAATCTCTCATACACTTTCGCCAAGTTCTTGATGAATTTTGTGGGTGTGAAGGGTCCTATTGGTTTCGATATCCTAGTCCCTTATAATTAATGTGTTCTCACGTTTCACGCGCAAAAAGTTCTCGGCTTTGTTGGAGGTCCATTTCTAAAAGTTTCCATTTTCGTCGCCATATTCAAATGGCGCGATCCATTCCATATTTTCTTCCATTTTGTCTCGCGATATGCAATACATAGTTCGCATTGTCTCAGGTTGTATAAAATTCCGCCGGTCGTGCATGTATATATATATATGGATGCATTTATTCCCTCTTAAGTTCGGCGACTATGAATGTTTTATTAACTTTATTCGCACTTCATGAATTTTTAATGCTCTTTCTTATTTGCAAATGGAATTCAAACGCGGTAAAAGGACACCAGTTACAATGAATGAAAGAAAAGAGCTTTAATTAGAAGGGATGGTAGATTCGACGAGAGCACAAAGATATGAATGATATCAAATATCCACATTAAGCATCCCTCTAAAGCAGAATGGATTGTAAATTAAAAGCAATCCCGATGGAAACTGGACTGACTTTATTGAATTTGAGGTTTTTATGAAACCGTCGAGGGTAAATTAGCGAATGGATGTATTTGGGGTAGTCCTAAAAGTAATCCTGCTGAAAAATAATAAAATTAACGGAAGTCGGAGATAAACTCTATAAAAAAACCAGATTGATATCTTAATTTTAGAAGCAATCATAAGGTTTATTTATAAGTATATTTAGGATTATCAATCTTCTTTGTCACTAAGTTATTTGGTAGATTATTTACTAAATGTCATCTGCCAGAGGTTGGCCAACTATAACTTTCCAATAGCCATAAAATTGTCGAGAAAATCAAACGCGCCTTCGTATACAAGGTAGTTTTCATAAGCGTTGATTCACCAATATTAGATTCTATTACTAATCCGTTCTATAATCTACTATCCGTGAATAAACATTGACGATGGCTGATTCGTAGTTGGAATGTGCATCTCGTATTTTCAATCTCTTTTCTGGCTTTTAGAGAGAATTAGTTTTAAATTTCATTTTATTTTTTGCGACCTGCATATTCCCTCTTGACTACGTGCAATGACTATATAAGAGGTAGTGGAATGAATAAATGGTCGGTTTTTTAAATTTAGGAATAAAGGTGACTTCCTAGTAATGGTTATATTTCAACTAAGTGGTCAATTTTCATTTTTTTAATTGAATTCCTCATAAACCCGCTGTATAAACCTCTCATACGGCTGGTTATTCTGCGGGTTTTTGCTCGGGAAGTTTTGCAGTAGGCCAAACTTTGTCTCTCTTCGAGTTGTTGGGGACCCTCTTCCCAATTACCTCCTTCTCTTGTTAGAAGGCTGGTCTTGTAGATGATCCGTGGCTACTCTGGGCCGCTTCGTCCAGTCCCAAGGTCTGACCTTTACCTCGGTGATTGCCCGCAGCTCGTCTTTCAGCAAGAGGCAATCGAAGAACTTCCGCGCCGCGTTCCGCATCCGCTCCAGAATCGGAAGAGCGACTGCTGCGGCGAGGAGTGTTCCGGTGTTGCTTCCCGAAGGAAGCCGGAGTATGATTAGCTAGTTGGTGGTTTACCACACCTCCAATCGTCGCTTGCAACCAGCGGCTAGCCTAGCGGACCATGCTGTGGATCAATAAAGCGCTATTGGCAGGAGCATGCTCTTGTGGAGGAGTGGCTTCAGGTCCCTCCCGACGAAGTTTTTATTCAGTAGAGGGTTGAGCGCCGTCCTCGCGATGTTGCTTCGAACAATCGTCTTCCGCACGTGAGCTCTGAAGTTCAGCCTCTCATCTAGGGTGACCTCAAGACAGAGAACTGACTCCTCCCACGGAACCGCTTGGCCAAAGATGGAGATCGGGTCCAGCGGTTCCAGGTTCCAGTGGGTGTGGAAGACGATGGCTTGCGTCTTCGTTGAGTCTATGGCTATCCACCAGCGTTGATACCATTCCGCCAAGCTTTCCGTGGTGAGTTGCAAGTAGGACGCAGCCATATACGGTTTTTTCGATCTCGCCAAAACTGCAGCGTCGTCAGCGTAGACGGCAAGTGTCACATTCCAGTGATGGTAGGTTGGAAGGTCTGCGATGTAAATGTTGAACAACATGGGGCCGAGAACGGACCCCTGTGGAACACCGACTTTGATGGGTCTTTTATTTGACAGGGTTGAGCTCCACCGCACCTTAAATGTCCTCTCCAGCAAATAGGACTTGGCAAGACTGCAGATCCATCCAAAGCGGGAAGTCCATCGTCTCCATCTTCTGCAGCAGCCTCGTGTGCCAGACGCTGTTGAAGGCCTTAATTAGGTCGAGGAAGGTCTTGATCGCGTACTATTGCCAGTTGTATGCATCGGTAACAAATTCCACCACCCGTGCAAGCTGTTGGGTGGTTTTCATTTTATAATTCTTCCTTGAAACCGTTTGAAGATTGTTACCTAGTTTTTTATACTGTTGTTCTTTATTAAGATAAAATGAAGCGCATTACTCAAACGAAATTTTTTTCTCAAAATAAAACAGTTCGTTCTTTTTAGAGTAATCCACCGGCGATTCAACACTGGTGTACACGAAGAGTCTCGAGTAATTTTTGGATCAAACGACCTCTGTTACGCTTTTGTGAAGTTCTCAGTAAGGACAATTGCTTAGGTAACTGTGTTGTAATAACTCGGCAACTTATTTCCATTTTATTTGCATTTTCCGTGAAAAATTACGCCATGTACCACTTTATACAGAAACTCAGAAATGAGAAAAATATTTTAGGCTAAAAAATCTAGGAATGAACTCTCTATTATCATTTATGAAATAACAGAAGTGAAGGGCACTCCGAATCATAACCTTCTTTCAGCAGAGAATAAGATTACTGATATCTGAGAGGAAACGTACGCGTGAGTTGTATTTGTCCCTCGAGTGAGATAAGCACGGAAAACACATGTTGATGCGCTGGCAAAGAAGGAATCGTGAGAAATAGATAAAGATAAAGCAAAGATTTATCCCGCAGTAAATGGATACAAGTTTCTTTTGTGTTCAAACATCCTCCTTTTTAGTCGGCGTAGGGGAGAGATGAAGAAGATAGAAAAACCCCGAGATTCGAAAAATGGGGACGAGGTTTTATCTCTGGAGAAACAGGGGGCAAAGAAAGAGTAAAAGATACAGAGAGATAGAAAGAGAGAAGCTGTTAGATTTTTCAGATGGAGGAAAGAAGATGCATAAAAAGTGAGAGAAGGAAAAGTGGAGAAAACCACAACTCCCTCGGTGTAATCAAACATGCATGCGGATGCTTGGTTACGTATGCGTACGCATTCTAAAAAAGCGCCGAGAGATGCCGGCGACATGGGAAATAAATATTTATATTTAAGCGCGAGGGTGATGGGGGGAGTAGAAAATTTACATTTTTTTCTTCCTCTCTTATTTCCGGCGCATGTGGGAGGATGAATAGGTTCGCGCCGGCGAGAGATAAAGAAGGAATTTCGATGTTGCGTTATTTTTTTAATACAGAAGCGTTAGCGGTTAAAAACGATCGTAAAATGTTTATTCTCTGCTGGCTGGAACGCGAAGGCCACATCCGGGGAATACGCGAGGCAACTCATTCCTCTCGTGCCTTATCTATTTGTTTCAGCTGCTGATATGAACATTGCGGTGATTAAAATTCAAAATTCATGCGCATTTTTGTAAGCTCACGGTCCTGATTGGATTTATATGGTGGAATTCCATTATATGGCGTATTTAAATGGTGAAGGTATTAAATTATACAGGAATTAATTAAAACCCGTTCGCATTTGCATAATTAAATTGAACGCGTGATTTTTTATAGGTAGATTTTATATTTATATCATTATTTATATTACGTAATTTTCAAGGTAACTTTATTCTATTCGACATTCAGTATTCCCTTTAAACGCCCATATTGCATATGGCTGCATGTGAGAATCGCTTCCAAGAATTCCACCGATATTCAGCAATGAATTTCATCCATCTCTCATGTAACTTTCCGCGTCACACCTTTGGATATCAATTTCTCCCTGACGCGCGCGTAACAGAAACAGGAAACATAGCTGTACTCTTCCCACGCGAAATTATTTTGTTTCTGTTTGCCGAAAGAGAGTCGCGCTGATGAATACGGAGGAACAACTATAAGTTGTGGAAGGGTGAGAGCAGTTCTTCAGCATCCGGGCATATGTTTTTAAGCACCGTTCCCCCCACATATCTCCGCCGGGATTCCTTCTTTTCCCTTCTGGGAAAATATTATTCCCTTTCCAGAAAGGAAAAAGATATGGCGAAAGATAGAAGGGGACGGAGTTGCAGAAGGGAAGGGTTTTGTTTAGCTCCTTCATGAAGAAAGCATTGTACTTTGTTTATCATCTCCTGGTGAAAACATTTCCGTAGCAAATCCTCTTCAAAAGTCTTAATTAGAGCGAAATATTCGCTTTCAATAGTGTAGCTTGCAGTGCGTCAGTATAAACAAGGATGATGTTTTTAAACAAATGTTGATGGCTTGGTATAAAAAAATGTTCGTTTGTTATGGAATTTTTTTGAGCGGTAGCGTTTGCATATTTATTCAAAGCGGTTTCTATTTGCTAACACTAAATCAATAATACTATTAGTTTATAACCTTTATTACTAATATTTATTTGATAGTTTTGTTCCTAATTCGCGCAAATGAAACAAAACCAAGGGGTTGATTTAATAAATAATTACTTCTACCCATCTGGAATGAATCCATTTTTTAAATACCAACTGAAAAGGTCAAAGGATCATGTTCTCATAATTTTTTTATATTTGTATGTGTGCCAGAATATAGAGACCTAAGGATCCGTCCTTTTAAAGCAGCTATGACGAATGCGGTGTACAAAGCGATCAGTACTTCAATGCGAGAATTCATGCAGGAACCTTCTCCCACGGCAATATAAATAACCGTCAGAAAATTCCCCAGGCGAAAGGAAGCGAGTCTACTTTTCGTTCAAGTCGGTGTCTCTTTTTTTGGAACCACAACTTCTGCTCCGCTGTCTAAGTGCTTCAGCATGTTTTGGGACTCTTTTGCGTTTTTTTTTAAATGCCCAACTCGACATATGACCGTGAACATACACTGTTCCTCATGGAGATGTCCTGTTTATTAACTTTTTCTGGTATCTCTTTTTTGTTTATATTTGTACGTATATCGCTTTAATTTGAGTTTACGAAATTCTGGAATTGGAACTTTATAAAAGTTTATAGCAAATATGTAAAAATTCTGTTTTATAATTTCGTGGGTGACGATTAGGTAATCGACTGGTGAGTATAGTACTACATACGTACGCAGAAAGGAATCAACTCCAAGGCCGCAATTCAATTAGATTACTTTCTGTATGTTATGTTCGCGTAGTCTCCACTCATTAATATTAGATGCGTGACAAACATTTTGGAACATGATATGTTTATATTATGATGTTTTTCTATGAAAAATCTTGTATTTTGTATTATCATATGGAAAGGTTATCACCTATACCAAGTTAATATGACAACATTTGCAGATATTTTTTGTAGTTCAACTTGAGTGACATAATTATTACTCATTGTGGAAATTTGGGATTTAGAACCAAGGGATTCATAAAAATCTTCGGTAACAAATACCATACCTCTAAAAAGGCATTTTCTTGCAATATTATTCAATCCACTTGTATCTTGCGAGGATTATTTGAATCCATAAAATCAAATCTAGAACTCACAATCATATACCTTATTTCAGTGTTTATGAACCGGAGATCCCCGAACCCCTAAGGGTCCGCGCGTTATTTCTCAGTTGGGTAGAACATGTTTATTTTTATCTATAACTTGTTTGATTCTGCGCATAGATCTGATGAATATTTCAAAGTGAAAAAATGAGACAATGGATGATAATGTGTATGAACTTTTCACGGGTAGAGGGTCCGCAGAAAATGTGAGGATTTCTAGAGAGTTCGCGGCTCCAAAAAGGTTGAGAAACGGCTTCATTTTATCACTTATTAAAATGAGAACTACTATTTACATTGCATTAGACTTCAAATACGAAAACAAAATTTAATAATGAATTATTGAGAGCGCCTTAAGGCATGAGAATCCAACTGGCTCTCATTTTAACTCCTGGAGACATTGAGCGGTTAAGTAAACTGTGTAGGCATTGAAGCTTAAAAGCAGTTATTTTCAGAGGCATTGTTTCTGTATAAAATACATCTTGGGTTTGGGGATGTCAGGCTTTCTTAGTAAAACATTTCTTGTGAATTAGCTCAGGGGAACCATTATCGAGTTTCTTTTGTTTGGCTAACCTTAATATTTTGTTTTATAATTGACGACAAGTGAATTTTCTCTGAAAAAGGTCACTTTGATTCTGAAATGCAAACCAGCTATACTCATTCGTTTTACTACTACAGAAGTAGCTGTTAGAACTGATCAGCATACAAACAGTATCTTTGAAAAAAATATACTTATTTAATGTCGCTTAATTTTTTATGAAACATGCCTCGCCGCACTACCTTATTTTCCCTGAAGTAAAACATCAGGTTCTTTGACGCCATATTAAAGGGTTGTAACGAGACCAGACCGATAACGGACTTTGCTGTTCATTTTATTTTGTTTTTGCGCGCAGCCAACAGGGTGCGCGTCAGTTCTCTCCTCTCTTGTGGAAGCTTACGTAGTGTAGTGTGCGCCCCAGGCGATTAAAGGTGTTTGTGTTTTTACGCGTAACTTTCATTTGTGCCCTTTCCTCTCCGAGAAACCCTAGCCCGTCACAGGGTTTTATATCTTACCAGGCATAAAGCATCGACATTTAAAAATTGATATATCGTATCATTAAATTTGTCATGCTTATTTTTGCCTTGTTATTTTTTTAAGCTTCAATGCCTTTTCATATTTTGCATTATATCCCCAAAAACATCAAACTAGAAACGAGAATGTCGCATTCTGCGTTAACTTTTGTTTATTGCACCTTTCAATGTAAAAAACATTGTGCACATTCCCACTCATCCTCGCGCTATCTTCCTTTATGTACTCATGTCTTTCCATATTACGCTCCTATCTTTCTTTTCTCCTTTCATTCCTCTCCCTCGCATCAGTGTAGCCGTAAACATTAATCACAGAGCGAAGTTGGAAACTTGGCTTTGCGATGGTAGCGAATTGCAGGTGGGTCACCATGGAGAGAATAGTGGAGTAGTAGGTAATTGACTGCTTGCTGACTAAGTTCCTTTCACTCCACTCTTCTTCACGTTTGGAGCGCTGAATATATAAATGCGAGAATAAAAATAATTTTCTGAACAAATTTAGTTGTTTAGTTGCATTTTTTTCACTGTATTAAATCGATTTCATTCATACTGTATATTTTTCTAAACGAAATGCGTAATTTACAACTGTTTTTATTAGTGCTTTTCGTCATTGCTGAAAAGCACTATTATCTTCGTGGTGTCCGTCCGTCCGCCCCACGCATATATCAGGGAATAAATGGCTGAACCCATTTCAACAAAATTCGATACATAGATTCTTCCCATAAATACAGGACCAAAATGGCATATTTCAACCGGATCGACTCCTCAGGGAAGCCATAATTGTAAAATTAAACTTTTTGGTAATAATAAATTTGGTAGGAATTGGCAAAACCGATTTCAACTAAATTTAGTATGAGGAAGACGTGCATCATTAAAAAACAAAATCAAGATTTTTAGTATAGATATAAAAAGCAGGGCTGTCACAATGCAACTATTAAAAAAATTCTTTTCGCAAGTATTGGTGTTGAACTGTCCATATCAATTTTGACCAAATTTAATATTTTTAATTTACACTTATATACTAAACCATAGTAGCATATTTAAACCAGATCAACCAGACAGAAGGGCCACAATTACAAATTAATTTTTTTCAGTAATTACGGATTTGGAAGGAATTGGCTTAATGGATTTCAACTACATTTTTATGTAAGATTTGTACAACATGCCATAAAGAAATTGAGATGTTTAAAGCGGAGCTTAATAGCAGGGCTATCACAGTAAAAAGTAAATTAATATTCATTTTACACGTATTTCTAGTTAACTGACGGCATGTATTTTAACCCACATGGTATATATAACCTTCATATAAATAAATAACCAAAATAGCATATTTAAACCGGGTCGACTAAACAGAGCTACCACCATACCAAGGTTAGAATTTTTCTGTAAATATGAATTTCAAAGAAATTTCGTTTGTAGGGCGAGTATAAAATGGCAAAACGAAGTGAATATGTTTAAAACAAATATAAAAAGCAGGGCTACCACAATGTAAGATCAAATATTTTTATTATTTCAAAGCAAACATATTAGTACATATACAATTATACTGCGGCGAATTTGAAGAAAAGCACTTCTGTACCACGGGAAACCAGTGCATATTCATACTTGTTTAAATATAGACCTTTAGTAACAATGCTATTTGTGCTATATTAAAATTAATTTGAACTTGACCCTTTCAAATTGTTATTTTTAACTATCATATTATTATTCCATTGATTTCCAAGATGCACAGAGCCTTCCTTTAACGCAGAGTTCGTAAATATACGGCCTAGTAAATATGATCGTCTTTGTGTATCTATAAGACGAGTTTTTGTAGAATATTACCAGAAATTTGGCCGCATAATAAAATGAAATGCTATTTTTTCACCTTGCCGATGAGAAAGATAATTGGCGAAATGTTTCATCGCATTCCCATAAAAATATATATTCAATTGTATATTTAAACCATTTGTTTGCATTGCAAGAATATTTTCAAAAATACATTAGTTATTAGAATACTTTCAAATTCATTATCGACATCTTTATCTAATTGACCACAGTCAGATAGAAAATATTCCTTCCGAGTTTTTAGGTTCACATCTCCGGGCACCTTCAATAGCTTTCATACTGAAAACAGTGGTACTATCATACACTATAAAAGAAATCTCAAATGTTAGCATGTAAATAGTTTTTATATCATACTAGGTGCTTCGTCCCTACGCGCGAGGCAAAGTCATCCACTGCCTGTGTTCAACCCTGAACCTCTTCCTTTTGGCATATCTTTAATGTAGAAAATTATATCTAGCCCTATTTCCGGGCTTCTCTCTCCCTTCCTCCCACTCCCTCCCTCTCCTTCTACTTCCCTTTCTACCTCCCTCTCTAACTCTCCCCCTACCGACCTCTCTATCCTCTCCCCCACCAAACCTCCCGTTTTCCCAAACTTCAGCTTTCCCTCATTCTCTCCCTCCCTCTTTTCCTCCCACTGTCACTCTTCTCTCTCCTTCCTTCTCTCTTTCACTCTCCCCTTTCCCTATACTCCCATCTTCCTCGATTATCTCAATACGGCGCAAAAGAAGAACGAACGGAAAAGAGTCAAAAGTCGAGTGTGAAAAAATGAGGAGCATCGACAAATACAAACCCAATGGTAAGGAGAATGTTTAGTCTATGGTATGAATCAAAGCATTTGTTGCGATTTGATCGAAATAAATGATTTGTTATAACATCCTTTATTATTATTATTTTACTTTTGTATTTCACAGCTTTTGAGCCGGTTATTTCAATGAGGTACGGAATTTGCCAAGCACTCTCATTACTCAAAACTTAAAAATTTAGGTACTATTCTGGTTGTATTTAGTATGACAGCTTTCTGTAAGAGGGCATATAGCAATTTAAGTAAATCTATTATTTTTATACTGTTGTGTAAATCTGTAGGGATAATTTCTATGGTCGATAAAACTATTGGGACAATGTGTACAGTATTCATGTTCCACATTCGTTTAATTTCTACTTTTAGTTCTATATATTTGTGGTGCTTTTCTACTATGGTTTTCTGAAGATTGTGTGCATTTGGGATAGCTATGTCTATTAGGTAAGTTGTTTTGGCTACCTTATCCTGCAAGACAATGTCCGGTCTATTGCTGTGTATAGTTTTGTCCGTAATTATTGAGCGGTCAGAGTATAACTTAAATGCATCAGATTCCAAAACTGGTTTAGGTTTGTATTTATAGTAGGGCGTGTTGTTTTCTATTAATTTATGTTTTAGAGCCAGTTTTTGATGAATGATATTTTCGACTTGATTGTGACGGTGTAAATAGTCAGTCTGTGTTAGTCTGGTGCATGCTCCTGTAATAGTTTCCGGGTGTTCTCTAAATTTTCGGCATCTGTCGTCTTGAATTTGTCTATTCTTTATTATGTGGTAGTGTCAATTTGAAAATATTTGAGTACGGGTGGTGCTTTCTGTACTTTGTCAATTCGGTTCTTATTTTTCGTTGTAAGTTTTGAATATCTGTGTCTGTCCAAGTTACTGTTATTTTTTCGCCACGTCTGTTGATGCGACGGCGTTCTAGGCTTTTCTAAATCTCTCTAGAGGCGTAAAATTGCTTTTTTCTTCAAAATAAATCAGTCTACCATGAAAATATGCTTCCGGGTTTATTCTTTTGAAGTCACTTGATCTCTTGAAATGATTACTTTAGACCGCCTTGTGAAACCTTGCTTTAGTCCATGAACCTCTCTGGCAAAACATCTCATCAATTCAGGAGTTCCTCCTTCATTCAACAAAGGCCATTCACACCAGCCATCTAGCGCATAGAGTTCTAAATTAATGCAAAGCAGATAGCGATTCGGTGAGCAACGCTGGGTTAAAGACAGCTTTTGGCGCCTTTAAGACATGTTTTCCTTAATTCCTCTTAAGCGAAGTAATGTCTATCTCTTAAGAGCATACATGGTTTATTTTTTGGAACCGTCCTTACATGTTTTCACGCCAAACGTCCACAAGAGGAATGCGGTTTTTAACAACAAGAAAGTAATAAAACTGGCTTATAGCCGTACTGAGATAATACGTTTCCTTTTGATTAACGGATAATTAATGCAAATGACACCCATCTTTGCTAGTTTAGAGAGATATCAAATTTAAAATGTAGAAGTCTATAAATCTATCAGCCACAAAGTGTGATTTGGTTTAATTTTTACTTGTCTTAGAAAAATATATGAGTTAAATATTTCTGGCTTCTCTGTTGTAAATTCTCCTATGCAAAATACTGCCATCGTAAAAAAAATCGAACTAAAGATTTTGATGAATATACCCGATTTTTGTGCCTCATGAGTCCGAAAAAGAGATTCTCAGAATTCCGTCCGTATGAAGATTGTAATCTTTCCTTTGTTGCCTATGAGCAACTATAAAGCCTAAACGGTTTAACTAAATCTTTTTAATTATTTTGTTTATGTAGGGTATTAATCATAATGGAATCTTTATTCAAATGAACCGTAGTGCGGGAAAATGGAGGGTTGTTTATACTTCTCGATTTAAAAAAAATGTCAATTTGCTCAAAAATTGTGGCATGAATTTCGATTAAACTCTGCCCAATCATAGAGGTTTACTAATCTCTATGACTATAATAAATAAATAAATTACAACAAATGAACTATTTTATAATTAAACGAAGCGCCCAATGACGTTATAAAATATCGACTTTTACGCTCAGCTACTTCCAAGCTCACCCCACTAACAGCTGCAACATTGTCATGATGAGTCAAACTAGACGTAAATATACATATTAACGTAACCAGTGACATTATAATGTGGATTAGAAGTTCACGGATAAGAGGAAGTTTATGTAATTTACGTTGTGCCGATATTTCTATCGAGCCGCGCTTATTTTCTGTATTGAATCAGGAGAACGAACATGTTTATAATGTGTATTTTTCAAAATAAATCTCAATACCCGTACACTTTTACATTTCCCTTTGATTTTTTTGTGACGTTGAACCCGAATTTGAAACTTAAAAATATACATATTCTTGCAGCTTCCCATTTTCTCGTCTCCTGGGAAGGTGGCCTCATAGATACCGCACAGGTCGTTATTCTTTCCTTGAGAAAATCTCTTTCTCAAACTCAGTGGCCTTTTTCCGAACATTTTCCTTCCAATTTTCTCCCTGGTCTCTCTCCATCATATCTCCCATTGAATTCTTTCTATCCCATTACGTTCTTCCGCTCCCCTAGGCTCTTTTTTAAAGCTGTCGACTCATGTCTAACTCTCGCGCCCTAAACTATGGAACATTCATCACTCTCAATTCTAAGTTCATATTCTATGCATAAAAATAAATTATTAAATTTAAAGCTATATCATTTCATTCGATTTTATCAACTAAAACGTGACAGCTCCTATATATATTTTCCTACACATGCCAATAATTGTCCTGCCATGATGTCGGTGATGACACTATAATTTATTTTCGTTCATTAACATGATGAACAAACTAAAACGACCAAAAATCAATACACTCATATTGAAACAGTAATTATTTCGGTATATTTTTGTAAAACAATATTTAAATCATAACTGTATTCCAATTTCGGTCTCACAAATGGATTCAACATTCTTCATAAATATTTGAAAGCCTTTAAATCAACCTCATGAATATAAATCCGTCAACATGCTGAAAATATTGTATCGCGTGACGCGAAATGCAAAATCACTGTTGAAATCCTTCCCATATGTATGCTAAACGCTTAAATTCGAATAAGTGTATTTTTTCTACTGGACCAAAAACGCTAAAAGGACTCGGAGAAGGATGGAATAGCGCCGTACGGAGGCGGTTTGAATTTCCTCTCACGGCTGCGAAATCCAATGGCAAAAACGATTCTCCTCACAGAATCCTTTTCGCTCGCTTCAATACCCAATCCTCTCTGCTAACTCCGCCACCCTCCCTTTAGCCCTCTCTCTCTCCTTCTCATCCAATCCTCGTCCATAGGACACGTCGAGCGACAATTTATTCATCGGAAAAAATTATGCACAATCCAAACAGAACCTATTTTCTCCGCCCTCCTCTCTCTCTCTCCCCTCTCTCTCCCCCTCCCCTCTCTCTCCCCCCTCTCTCCCCCCCTCTCTCCCCCCCTCTCTCTCCCCCTCTCTCTCTCTTTCTCTCTCTCCCTCTCTCTCCCCCTCTCTCTCCCCTCTCTCTCCCCTCTCTCTCCCCTCTCTCTCCCCCTCTCTCTCCCCCCCTCTCTCTCCCCCTCTCTCTCTCCCCCTCTCTCACTCCCCCTATCTCTCCTCCTCTCTCTCCCCCCCTCTCTCTCTCCCCCTCTCTCTCTTGCCCTCTCTCTCTCCCTCTCTCTCGCCCCCTCTCTCTCCCCCTCTCTCTCCCCCCCTCTCTCTCTCCCCCTCTCTCTCTCCCCCCTCTCTCTCCCCCCTCTCTCACTCCCCCTCCGTCACCCATCTCTTTCTTTCTCCCTCTCCCCATCTCCCTCTCTCCCTCCCCCTCTCTCTCTTCCTCCCTCCCTCCCTATTTCTCCCTCCCTCCCTCTCTCTCCCTCTCTCTCCCTCTCTCTCCCTCTCTCTCCCTCTCTCTCCCTCTCTCTCCCCTCTCTCTCCCCTCTCTCTCCCCCTCTCTCTCCCCCCCTCTCTCTCCCCCTCTCTCTCTCCCCCTCTCTCACTCCCCCTATCTCTCCTCCTCTCTCTCCCCCCCTCTCTCTCTCCCCCTCTCTCTCTTGCCCTCTCTCTCTCCCTCTCTCTCGCCCCCTCTCTCTCCCCCTCTCTCTCCCCCTCTCTCTCTCTCCCCCTCTCTTTCTCCCCCCTCTCTCTCCCCCCTCTCTCACTCCCCCTCCGTCACCCATCTCTTTCTTTCTCCCTCTCCCCATCTCCCTCTCTCCCTCCCCCTCTCTCTCTTCCTCCCTCCCTCCCTCTTTCTCCCTCCCTCCCTCTCTCTCCCTCTCTCTCCCTCTCTCTCCCTCTCTCTCCCTCTCTCTCCCTCTCGCACACTCTCTCTCTCACACACTCTCTCCCTCGCCATCCAATTCTTCCATTTCCTATCCACAATGCATTCCATTTTCGCCCTCCATCTCTACCCTTCTTTCCCTTTCTTTTTATCCTCCGGATTGTTTATCTTTTATCTTACATTTTTTCTTTCTTATCTTTTATTTCGTTTCTTCTTTTTTTCCGTGTCTCTGCTCGTTCCATATATCTCCAAATTTATTTCTATTTCACCCGGTATCTTTCTCTCTCTATTTCCCTAGTTAACCTCTTTTCCTCTTGCTCTTTGTAGGATTTTCTTTTTCTTTCTAATCTTCCCTCTATCTCTTACTCTACATCTCTCTGCCTATATCCGTCCATTTCTGCTAATCTCTATCACTCCTTGCTTATCTTTCTACCACTTTCTGCTCATTAATTCTTTCTATGCCTTTTTCCTTTTTTTCTTTTCATGGCCCCTCTGTTTTGTTCTCTTTATTCCTCTACCCCTCTCCGCCGCCATTTGTTCCCCTCTGCCCTATTTCCTCCTCTCTGTCTCTCTCCTTCCTCTATGCTTCATTATGACCATCGTTGCCCCTCTTTTCTTTTCTCGGGCAGTCTTTAGCGCGACTTATGTTATAATCGCCTTTATGTTTTCACTCTGTCGTTCCGTCTGTCCGTCTGTGTTTTCAATTAAATGAGAATAGCTAGTATACTTTAAGAGATATAAATCTAACATTTTCAGTGTGTATTTTATTTATAATGCCATTTATTACGCTGTCAAAGAATGTTTCTGGAAAAATCGGTTGGCGCCAGTGGGTGCCTTCAAAATGTTCAAATGAAGATTCGGAGCAAATGGTTATAGATCGAAAATTAAAACTTTTTAGTATGCATTTTTGTGTTTTTAATGCCATATATAACGCCGCAGCAAAAATTTTTTGAAAAATCATTGGGTGGCAGGGGGTGTCTTCAACATTTTCAAATGGGGATTCAGAGCAAATGGTAGTAGGTAGAAAGTTAAAATTATAATGTTAATTTTTAACGAATTATTTTGTCGTATAATTATATTACTAAATTTATAAAGAATTTTCAGTTTACAATTCTAAATGAACCTGAATAAAGAAAACTCGCTTTTTTATGTCAGCAAATGAAGCTCCCATTTTTTTATCCTCTTTTACCCCTCTGCCACCATTTGTCCCTCTACCCATATTTTTCTCCCTTTTCCTCTATCCTTCCGTTCTTTCCGTTTTTTCCCTTTTTCCACCTCCTTGCACCTCACTCTACTCTTCTTTTTCTTCTCCCTTTAATTACCCTTCCTCTCCTTCAGTCTCTTCCTCTCTACCATATTCTTTGTCTTTTTCACCTTTTCGCCTCCCACATCCTTTCTATGAACGTCCACTGTCCGCAACTCTCTTACAACACCGCATCCACGGAAAACTGCACATCTTTCCTTTTCTCTATTCCCTCTCCTCTCACCGTACCTCAGTTCTCTTTGTGACTACATCCCTTTTCGATTTCTACATCCTATCCATTCACCGTTCCGCCCCGTTCTTCTTTGTCTCCTCCGAACTCACGTCACCTCGTCGTCTCTCTTAGGCATCCTTTCGCCCTCTCGACCTCCTGACTCGTTTATTCTTCGTCCTCCACTTTATACCCCATCTTCTCTCACTTTATATCTCTCTCTCGTCTTATTTTTCAACCCCGTCATATCAATCCTATTCGTCGACTCCCTTTCTATATTCCATCTTATTCACTTCCACGCTTTCCGGTCCTCACACTTGTGGGCCAATCCCAGGTTTCTCTCTCGACTCCCATGACGTCTTTTATGCCCGACATCTTAGCGGACAGCTTCCGTCCCGAAGGAAATGGCGTTTCCCATACAAATGGCAAGTTTTTTCGAGATGACATGAAAATATCGTTGTATAAACTCGCTTAGTAAATATGATCGAAGAAGAATTTGGCCCCCGTTTCATTCTTTCCTTCTCTCTTCGGAAGATTCGGGATTGGAATTCGGCTCCGAACGGACAATGGTAAATCCCTGTCGCGGTCGCAATTTTCTGGAGCGGCGTGCAATAAAAAAGAAATGAAATCTCCTCTGGGATGGGAAATCACGCGCGGTGTTGATTTTTTTCGGGTGTAGAATCTTTGTCGTCCGGATCGAGGATTATGAAAAATGAACATAGTAGCTCCTCGAATTTTGCTCAAAAATCAATCTTTTCTACCTATATTTTTCGAGTTTTAGCACTCAAGCGATACAAATTTCATTTTATATGTGAACTTTTAGTTAACTTCTCCTTCCTCTCTTATAACCGATACGTTCATTACGACTTCTTGCGTTTTTTTGCATTTTGAAAACATTCTTGACATGATTTCGGCTCGTGTTCGAAATACTTCTTTTCAAATTAATTATGACATGATCTTCTGCATTTGATATTTTTAAAACACGTAGAAAAAGTAGCCCTTGAGTGATTTATGCGGTTAATTTTACGAACTTGACGTTTTTTAAACTAATATCGCAAGCGAGATCATTTACCTCGTCCTGCAGCATGTTAATTATTCAGGACTTGCATTCAATTCAAAAGTACAAGTCAACCGTCAAACTATTACTTAAAAAGGTTCATTTGTGTTTATTACGTAGGAATGATTTGTAAATTATTATTGCTACGCATAATATAATGTTTAATAATATTTGATGATTGAGAAATTAATTTTGATATCTTAAATTTTATGTATATTTTCGAAACTACTATAAAACATAAATTAATATTTTCGTATTGATATGAAATATCCGAATAAATATACTTTTTGATTGTTCCAATTTTTTACTATGCATAAGCTCCTTTACCTTCGAATTGAAACTTTTATGATAGTTTTCCATTTCAATTTTACCATAATAACATCCCTGTACCAATCAGAAATTCGCTCAGTTTGTCATCGATTCCCAACCTCTCCGATAACCTTATCTATTCCATCCAAACTTCATTTCCAAAATTCCAAATCATTTTTCCAGATTCTTGACGTCGTCGTACACTTTTTTCGTCTCCAACCGGCGTTAAGACGCACCGATCCGATTACGCCGAGCAGTAGGCAGTTTAAACGTCTTCCGCACAAAGAGCATTTCATCTATTGCTGTCAATATAGTCTTCCAGAGAAACCCTCTCCCTCCCCTATTTCGGTAACATTCTCTGCCTCAATCTCTTGCAGCATGATACAACCGCCCGCATTCGCGAATTTGCTACGCTCTCAGCACCTCTCTACTGCCTCGTTCAACTATTGTCTCACTCTCCCTCTTCCTCTACCTCTTCCTCCACCTATCCCTCTCTTTCCTTCTTTCTCCCTCAATCTACCTCTCCCGTTTGCTTTAATTATCTTTTTCTTCCCCTCTTCCTTTCCTTCTCTTTTCCCTCTCTTTTTCTCTCACTTTTTCTCCCCCTATTTCGCTTGCTTTCCCTCACTCTCCCATCCGCTTGCTTTTCTTCACTTCCTCTCTCTCTCCTCCTTCATTATTTTCTTCTTCCCTCTCAGCCACTCACTTTCCTTCACTCTCCTTTTCTTCCTCCATATCTCTCTTTCTTCCTCACTCCCTCTCTCTTGCTCTCTTTCTCACCATCCCTCTCCCTTTTTCCTCTCTATATATTTCTCTCCATTTCTCCCTTCCTCCGTATCTCTCTCACCCTCTTTCTCACTCTCCCCTTCTTTCTCTCCCTCTCTTTTCCTCCCTTCCTGCAATCTCTCCCTACAGCTCTCTTCCTCTCTCCCTGACTCGATTCATCCCTCAATCTTCCTTTCCTGAACTTTCCACATTCTCTTTCTTCGGACAACTTACGCTAGGCGTGTCGACGGCTTGTCGGTTACAACCGTCTATGCCACCTTCTCTTTGGCCTTCTTCCGTTATCCCCTTCTATTTCTCTCTCTCTCTCTCATTGATTCTCCTTCCCATTTTAAAGAGGATACTTTAAACTCCCTTCGAACGATCCGATCTCATTCCGTGGGGAAGAAGAAGAGAAGGGTAGGGGAGGAGAGGAGTTAGAAAAGAAAAAAACGCCTCTCTTTCTGTCCCTCTCTCTCACAGTGTTAACAATATCGTGTTATTTAAAGGAGGAATGTTTGGAGCGGCGCGCGAAAATGAATTTTTCTCTTAACCGGATAATGTATCCTCTATTACCCTCCTGCTCGGCCTGAGGCAAAATTTCGGAGAGGTATAGGAATGGGTGAGGCATTTACAGAAGGGGTTAGAATTTATGCACTCCCCGAGTTTAATGAAGCGATTGTTTCACGGTTCTTTTTCTGTTTTGTTTTTCCTTTCTTAATCTTTTCGATCGGATGAGGAGTTCCTTCCGTCGATTTTTAATAGGCTATTGAATTCATTTAAGGCTTTATTCAATGGGGAAGTATTGGCTTTCCGAAATGAACGAGTTGCGTAATTTTTTGAGGTTGATTAAGAAATATATTTTAGTTGTCTTGTTTCTTTTTCTCGTAAATCGACTAATATTTGGTAACTATAGTGATTGTTTTGAATATAAAAGACTGTTTGTTCTTTGAATTCGTATTTAATTCTTCATGTTGTTTCACTGGAGTAAAAAATTTAAATGTACATTGGTACTCATTTTTGTTCTAGTTTTTGAGAAAAACAAATGAATTCTTATAATTTTTATATTTTTATAATTTTATGCTTTCATGTCTCACCTTCTTTGGATAAATATGCCTTAAATTCCTATCAAGTCAGCCCTCGAATCGGAGTTTTCTTGATTTCCTTGAGTTGGAAAATCTTCCGGTTTACCTTTGGTGTAATACCGGCTTTGACCTAAAATTCTTACAATAATGATTATGTCGTTCCATTCCGTAACAATACATATTAAAGACAAGATAGCGAATCTGCTGACCTTTTGAAAAGATAAGATGTCTTGGAACTCTGGTTCCAAGTATTGAGAAGAGGAAAAGAGCTTTTAATTGGAAAATAATATAATCGTCTCCGAGAAATGTCGCATTTCGAACAGCAGCGAGATGTTACATATCCGCAATTTTTTGTTTCTCTTAGTTTTGAAAATGTCAATCCAAACGACAAAACGAAAAAAAAAACTACGCTTTTGGTCGTCCAACGCACACACGTTTCTATGGTTTCCTTTGTGCAACTGTTCGTGGCCGCAGGGAAAACAAAACAGGCTGTCTTTATTGGATTCATGCTGTAAAAACACGGAAATTTGTGCCTCTTATTAATTTGCCGCATTAAATTATTGTCGACAACAAAATAACGTTACGCTATAATTTTTCCTCGTACACTTCTTCTTTGACGTATAACGTTTTGCAGCTCGTGTGCCGAGGACGTATCAAACGTTACTTCAAGTTTGGCTCGTGCATATCCCCCCTACGGAGAGTATCGCATACTCCGAAACAAAAATTACCCGGTAGTCGGAAAAACGGTACACTAATACCGCTCCGGATTTTGTTTTTCGAATGTCCATCGTCGGCAGCGCTCGCAAAGAGACAGCAAAAAGTGGCATTTATAGACTACTGCGTAAAGACGACTCACCTCTCCTCTGAGCCAGTAAAAACGGTGTAAAAGTGTAAAGGTCTCGGCAGATAGAAATAGGGGAGAAAAAGCGGGAAAAAATGGGCCATTTTCTCGAGAAATTTTCTTAATTTAATATTCGTGGACGTCCGCCAGAGAAGGGCCCGCTTGGTCGATTCTAGTTCCGGAGATAGAATTTTTTTAAAAAAGGGTAGAAAATATCAATGTCCAGAAAAGTGCATAGAAGGATTTTCTGGTGTATTTAGAATAATCGTATAGAGGAATTATATCCATAAATGAAGTACTAGTAGAACTTATTTTTAATATTGTGATTATAACGAAATTTTCTCAAAATATTGTTTTTAAATATCATCTGTAATATTCAATAAAAAATTTATTTTTCAACATAAGAGTGTGATTTTTTATTTTACTTGTAATTTATCCCAGAATACGGCTGCGTTCATTCCGACAAATTTTGCCCTTCCCTGGCGGGCATCCACATTTTTCTGAAGTTTCTCCGCCCCGCTTCCTTTGTTATTTACACTTTATTGCTCGTATATTTTCCGTATCTCCTGCTCTATACTTCTCCCTTCCCCTTCCGCCTTCTCTCTCCTCTCGTAATTTCTATTTGCTGCCCTCTCACTAATGATTTTGTCTGTTTACTGCGCCCGCTGTCGACCGTGTGTTGAAACCTCGTGTTGTTTTAAAATGGCCGCGGAGCTACTGAAGCGACTTCTGTTAACATTTGGAAAATGCAGCTGTATTTTTTTATTTTTCCTAAGGCAAAAGAAATTTCGTATACTTTTTGGGTTTATAGCGTATATTATGTTCATTAAAAGTAACTAATAAAAATGTTTTCCTTTCATAAGTACTATTAAGTTTGGATTAAAAATAAAAATGTCCTGGAGCGACTGAAGTACCCTTTGCCACATACAAAATGTAGGGCTGTACTTTCTTGTTTGTTCTAGGAAATAAGGAATTCAAATACCTATTAGGTTTTTAGTGAGTACTTATTTCATTAAAAGTTATTATTAAAATGAGTAATTGTTTCGGTCCATCTTTTGTTTAAAACGTAAAATTTAAGCACGCGATACGGAAATTAATCCATTAGTTAGCTTGTGATAACACAAATTATAAATAAATTAATATCCTATATGAGATGCTTGGAGAGTGATGACAGACAAGTTGCATTCTTACCTCAAACTTATCCATTAAAAATGTTTTGCGTAGAAAGTTTAAAATTCTCCTTTAGCTTTTCAACATTATAAGTTCCGTATATAAAACCGTAAGACTCAATCCGTTGTCTTTTGGTTATTTTCTATAAAATGTGTCCAGACTTCATCGTTTTATTAATTTAATAGGACAGGTATTTAGAAGCATTGTTTGAGCTTTCTTATCTTTTTTATGTTATTCTCTTCAAATGAAATTGGTAAATTCATTCTATTTTTGCCTTTAACGCGAATACGTACCATGTTAGTTATCTAATACTACTTTCTTTGTCAGTTTTAAAAATATATAAATATTAATATTTAAATTTATGCGAAACAATTTTCCAGTTAAAAGTTCGTTAATAAACTCTTCATTATACTTCCCTATCAACTCGCAACTGACTGGCTGTTAGCTTTAGTGTGTTAGAGTACAACTTGATTACATTAAAAAAGTATACTCTTTCCTGAAACTATATGACAGGTCGCATATGATACAGCGCGTGACTCCGATTCAACGCAGCAATAGAAGTGTAAGCTCTGTCTAGTGAGTGAGACAGAGATATTAACTTTAAATAACTGATGATGTTTCTACATTCTAGGTTCACGTGCCGTATCACAAGTCATATAATTTCTGTGTATATATATATATATATATATATTAACTAAAGGAAAAGAAAAGGTAGTGATGAGGGTGGCAACAAGGTGTTGAGGGAAGCCCAGCGGACATTCACCAAGTTGAATACCAAGCTGACAGGCTGCTGGGGGCGTCGAAGAGACACGTAAAACACACGAACACAAAAACACACGCAAGCTTATTGGGCCTATGCCCTTCTTCAGCGAAAGAGTAACGTAAAGTGACACACTGGGCGGGGAATGACAGGGTGATGTGGGAAGGTTGATGATTGGAGGAGGTGGGGAGTAGGAGGGGTGGATAGCCAATAAAGAGGGAGTGTGATGAGGTAGAGTGCGAATAGTTACAAAGTAACAAGGAGACATTGTAAGGGGGCTAATAGAGTTAGCGGAGGTTGAGGCCAGGCGGAGAGAAAGAGTCGAGAAGATGGATATGTGCTAGTTCCCAGTGTCGGAGAAGGGGGGCAGGAGTGTCATAGGGTAAAGCGCGAATAATCCTAACATTGTAGCAACTATTGAAGGGGACATTGTGGGTATTAGCATGTAATGCAACTGGGAGGGGGCGTCTGAGAGAAACGCTATTCCGGTGACCGTTCATTCGGATGTTTAACGGATTGCTGGTGAGGCCTACGTAAAACGCGGGACAAAGGGTGCAGGTAAGGAGGTAAATGACGTTACGGGTGGTGCAGTTGCTTCTGGAGGTGATGGGGTAGGTGATGTTGGTGGAGGGACTCGAGAAAGAAGATGAGGGTAGGTGGATAGGGCAAGTGAGGCAGCGAGGTTTTCCGCAGGGGTGGGAACCTATTGCAAGAAGCGTGGTAGAAGTGGAAAGTTCCTTCCTCCACAAGATATTTCCCAAATTTGGGGGCCGGCGGAAGGAGAGGAGCGGAGGATTGGCAAAAAGGTTGATAAAGAGGGACTGATGGGAGGAAGAGGTAAGAATTGGGTGGGCAGCATGAAGGATTGTTTTGAGAGCTTCGTGGATACCAGGATGGAAAAGTGTCGTAAGAGTAAGTGGAGGGGTAGATGCAGGAATAGTGGGTGTGTGACGATGAGATCCAATGTGGGTAGGCGTCATCGCCATATGGATCTGTTCGCGGACCAAGACTGGAGGGTAACCACGTTTGAGAAGAGCATCCTCGAAGACAGAGTAATACTCTAGAAGGGATGCTCTATCGGAACAAAGCCTCCATCCTCGACGAGCAAGGGCATAGGGGATAGAGGTTTTGGTATGAAGGGGATGGCAGCTATCAAAGTGGAGGTATTGGAGGCTGTTGGTGGGTTTGATGTGAACACAGGTGCGGATTTGGCTGTCTTGAAGGTAAAGATCGACATCCAGGAATGTGATGTGGGAGGTAGAGGATTGGTGGGTGAAGGACAGTGAAGGATGGGAGGAGAGACGCGAGAGAAAGGAAAGGAGAGAGTCAGGTCCATGCGTCCAAATGAGGAAGACATCGTCGATGTATCTCAGCCACAAAAGTGGTCTGTGTGGAACGTTGAGGAAGAGTCTTTCCCATTCTCCAAGGTAGCAATTGGCGTATGAACGCGCCATTCGGGTGCCCATCGCAGTGCCTCTAATTTGAAGGTAGTGACGACCATCGAAAGAGAAGTTGTTCAATTTGAGCACCATTGCTGCCAAGTCTAATAAGAAATGGGAGGAAGGTCTTGCGTCGGGTGGTCTTGAGTCCAGGAGTTTACTAAGGGCAGAGAGTCCATCATCGTGGGGGATGTTTGTGTAGAGGGAACAGACATCGATAGTGGCCAAAATGGTCTTGGGTGGGAGAGGAAAGGGGAGGTGTTTGAGACGTTTGAGAAAGTGGTTAGTGTCTTGGATGAAGGAAGGGAATTGACGAATGAGAGGTTGTAGGTGGGAGTCAACGAAGGTGGAGATGCGTTCTGTAGGGGAATTAAATCTGGCAACAATGGGGCGGCCGGGGATGTTGGGTTTATGGATCTTAGGGAGTAGGTAGAATGTGGGTGTGCGGGGTTTTTTGGAGATCATTAGAGCTTACAATTAAGGCCTTCCTGTTTGCCTGAGGAATGAATATAGGACGAAATTTGGTAGGAGTGGTGGTCTGTGGGGTTGGAAGTAAGGTGATGGTAAGAGGTTTCGTCAGAAATTTGGCGCTCGGCTTCCTCGTTATATTTGGCGCGATCCATCACAACCGTGGTGGTGCCCTTGTCGGCAGGGAGGATGATGATATATATATATATATATATATATATATATATATATATATATATATATATATAGATAAATGGATGTCAACATGGTGTTGGGATGAGGAGGATGAGTCCTCTCTCTGTAGCTGATGAAGGAACAATTCCGAAAGCTTCTACGTTTGTGACGTTTCTGTGTTTTAGTGTTCTTTTACGTGTGTCGCTTCGACATCCCCGGGGCCTCGCCAACCTGAAGTCGTCTGATTGGTGAGTGCTCACTGGGTTTCCTCATCCCAACACCTTGTTGACATCCATTTATCCATTTTACCTTTCCTTTTCCGTAAGCTGTTATATATATATATATATATATATATATATATATATATATATATATATATATATATATATATATATATTAACTAAAGGAAAAGAAAAGGTAGTGATGAGGGTGGCAACAAGGAGTTGAGGGAAGCCCAGCGGACACTTACCAAGTTGAAGACCAAGCTGGCAGGCTGCTGGGGGCGTCGAAGAGACACGTGAAACACACGAACACAAAAAGACAAAAAAAACACGCAAGCTTATTGGGCCTATGCCCTTCTTCAGCGAAAGAGTATCTGCAAGTGACACACTGTGCGGGGAATGACAGGGTGATGTGGGAAGGTTGATGATTGGAGGAGGTGGGGAGTAGAAGGGGTGGATAGCCAATAAAGAGGAAGTGTGGTAAGGGAAAGTGCGAATAACTACAATATAACAAGAAGACATTGTAAAGGGGCTACTAGGGTTAGCGGAGGTTGAGGCCAGGCGGAGAGAAAGAGTCGAGAAGATGGATATGTGCTAGTTCCCAGTGTCGGAGAAGGGGGGCAGGAGTGTCATAGGGTAAAGCGCGAATAATCCTAACATTGTAGCAGCTATTGAAGGGGACATTGTGGGTTTTGGCGTGTAATGCAACTGGGAGGGGGCGTCTGAGAGAAACGCTATTCCGGTGACCGTTCATTCGGATGTTTAACGGATTGCTGGTGAGGCCTACGTAAAACACGGGACAAAGGGTGCAGGTAAGGTGGTAAATGACGTTTCGGGTGGTGCAGTTGCTTCTGGAGGTGATGGGGTAGGTGATGTTGGTGGAGGGACTCGAGAAAGAAGATGAGGGTAGGTGGATAGGGCAAATGAGGCAGCGAGGTTTTCCGCAGGGGTGGGAGCCTATTGCAAGAAGAGTGGTAGAAGTGGGAAGTTCCTTCCTCCACAAGATATTTCCCAAATTTGGGGGCCGGCGGAAGGAGAGGAGCGGAGGATTGGCAAAAAGGTTGATAAAGAGGGACTGATGGGAGGAAGAGGTAAGAATTGGGTGGGCAGCATGAAGGATTGTTTTGAGAGCTTCGTGGATACCAGGAAGGAAAAGTGTCGTAAGAGTGAGTGGAGGGGTAGATCCAGGAATAGTGGGTGTGTGAGGATGAGATCCATTGTGGGCAGGCGCCATCGCCCTATGGATCTGTTCGCGGACAAAGACTGGAGGGTAACCAGGTTTGAGAAGAGCATCCTCGAGGACAGAGTAATACTCTAGAAGGGATGCTCTATCAGAACAAAGCCTCCATCCTCGACGAGCAAGGGCATAGGGGATAGAGGTTTTGGTATGAAGGGGATGGCAGCTATCAAAGTGGAGGTATTGGAGGCTGTTGGTGGGTTTGATGTGAACACAGGTGCGGATTTTGCTGTCTTGACGGTAAAGATCGACATCCAGGAATGTGATGTGGGAGGTAGAGGATTGGTGGGTGAAGGACAGTGAAGGATGGAAGGAGAGACGCGAGAGAAAGGAAAGGAGAGAGTCGGGTCCATGCGTTCAAATGAGGAAGACATCGTCGATGTATCTCAGCCACAAAAGTGGTCTGAGTGGAACGTTGAGAAAGAGTCTTTCCCATTCTCCAAGGTAGCAATTGGCGTATGAAGGCGCCATTCGGGTGCCCATCGCAGTTCCTCTTATTTGAAGGTAGTGACGACCATCGAAAGAGAAGTTGTTCAATTTGAGCACCATTGCTGCCAAGTCTAATAAGAAATGAGAGGAAGGTCTTGCGTCGGGTGGTCTTGAGCCCAGGAGTTTACTAAGGGTAGAGAGTCCATCATCGTGGGGGATGTTTGTGTAGAGGGAACAGACATCGATAGTGGCCAAAATGGTATTGGGTGGGAGAGGAAAGGTGTTTGAGGCGTTTGAGAAAGGAGTTAGTGTCTTGGATAAATGAAGGGAATTGACGAATAAGAGGTTGTAGATGGGAGTCAACGAAGGCGGAGATGCGTTCTGTAGGGGAATTAAAGCTGGCAACAATGGGGCGGCCGGGGATGTTGGGTTTATGGATTTTAGGGAGAAGGTAAAATGTTGCGTTTTTTTTGTGTTCGTGTGTTTTACTTGTCTCTTCGACGCCCCCAGCAGCCAGCCAACTTGGTCCCCAACTTAGTAAGTGTCCGCTGGGCTTCCCTCAACACCTTGTTGCCACCCTCATCACTACCTTTTCTTTTCCTAAAGTTAATACACAGAAATTATATGACTTGTGATAATATATATATACACACGCACAGAAATTATATGACTTGTGATAAGGCACGTGAACCTAGAACATAGAAACATCATCAGTTATTTAAAGTTAATATTTCTATGATGTCTCACTCACTATATATATATATATATATTTATTTATTTATTTATCTGATAGATAATTTTAATTCACCGTTTAACTAGCTATTCATTGCCTAAAAGTGTTCACTTGATTAGATTGAGTAGATATTTCTTCTTGCTTTTTCTTCTCCATAGAAAGGCGTAGTTTCGCGTTTACAGTAATTTTTTCCATCCCATTATCTCCCAGGGTATCTTCCCAGCATGACGCCGCCGCACAATGGATGCCTTGAAAAGGCTGACTCCGCACCCATTAACGAATGCCTTTCACTTTTCTTGGTTATATAAGCCCTCGAAAAGAAAAGGTTTGCGCAATTACATTTGGAAACGCGAGAGTTCCTTGTTTAGTCCTAATCGTAAAACGCCGCCGTTACGCATCTATTTTGCCATAAAGCTTTTTTTCTTTATTATTTATTGCTGCTTTTCCTACAGTTTATGATAAACGTTTTTCTATTTATTAGTCCCTCCTATTTTTACTTTCTCCATACGTAGTATAGGGGAAAGTATTGTTTTCATGAAAACAATCGATTTCGAGATTTCACCGAAAATACACGTTTTGAGGTCCCCTGAACACGTTTTGATAATTTTCTCGATAATGTCTGCATGTGTGTGTGCGTGCGTGCGTGTGTGTGCGTGCGCGTGTGTGTATGAGAGTAAGTGTGTATGTGCGTGAGAGTAATTGTGTGTGTGTGTGTGCAAGTGTGTATGTGGGAGTGTGTATGTGTATGCGTATGTAACAGTTTTTGCGGGTGCTTAACTACAACAATATTAATCAGATCAAAACAAAATTTTATATTTGACATTTTTGTTAAAGGAAGAAGTGCTGATTAGTTTTCGGTAAGCATCGATCAACCGGATGTTGGTGTTTACTCTTGTCACTTATCCGTTATTTTGAAATATTTGTTTTAATATTTGATGCATGTAAAAATGTATTGCAATAAAAGTTGTAGGAAATTTAATTTTCCACGACCATTGTTTGAAATATTTTCCCATATAATGCATTTTTAAGAGAGATTTTAAAAGCTATTATTTTAACTGCCACCACCTACCGGCGACTATTGTTAACAATTGACGCTTAGTTACGTCTTACAAGGAGAGGAAACGGCAGTGGGATCACGGATTTTTATAAAACTTGCTAGGTGTATAGCTCTGGATTACAGGATCATTGCAAACCACCCTTTTGGGCGTATACGGCTTATAGTTTTTCCGAAAATCGCAATTTCTCTTCAACTGGAATAAAGAGAGTTTGGGCTGGACATTAGTATCCTCCTATATATCATATCATCTATAGTATATAGATGTTCATTACAGAGGCGGATATAGCTATATAATATACGAGTAGTTGGTGCTTACATTCTGCAAGCATTTCATCTTACCATAACAAACATTAATTTTTCAGAGATATATTTCATTATTAGTAATGTTTTTTTAATTCAAATGATTTCACCTCTGCGTCCATTTTCATTTTTCCTTATGGAAAAATATTTGATTAAAACATTAACCAAAATTAGCAATTTTAAGAATGTTATCATTGTTCCATTGCGACGCACTAACACCACAGCTTTTTGCCTTATTTCAACGTTGTAGCTCATCTAGAAGTGAAATAATATTTATCTAATTGTTAAAATTTTAAAAATTTATAACGGGCTGAATAAAAATTTCAAGGAATGTTCCTTTGTGCAATTGCACTAACTTCTTAATAATATAGAATATTCAGCTCCATAGCTCCCTCCGTAGAACCTAAACATTTAACTATTTTTTTAAATTAAATAATTTTTAACAGCCAAACAATTAAAATATCAATATTTCTATAATTCTTATTTTGTTTTTTTACAAATTCTTCCTTTAAGAAAAATTTCAGCTTCGTAGCACATTTAGAAAACACAAACATTGAAAATTTGTTTAAACAACTTAAAGTCATGGGATCAGAAGGACTAAAAGCGATCACGAAATTAATTAATAAGATTTACGACACGGTATAGTGGTCTCCGGACTTTCTAAATGTAACAATGATCCCTCTAAAGAAGAACCCAAAGGCAATGCAGTGTAAAGACTACAGAACGATAAGCCTTCTGTCACACACTTCGAAGATCATCACGAGGATTCTTAATAAAAGGCTGGAGAAAAAGGCAGAAGAAATGCTAGGGGAAGATCAATTCGGTTTCAGAAAAGGATGCGGAACTAGAGATGCTATAGGGGTAGTTAGAATCATATCAGAAAGGGAAATAGAGTACAGTCAAGATATCTACGTAAGTTTCATAGAGTAAATCGGGTAATGTTGATGAAAATATTAAAGGATATAGGTGTAGACTGGAAAGGCAAGAGACTGAGAGGAATCTATATGTAAATCTAGTTGTAAAGGTCAGGTTGGAGAATACGGACACCTAGGGAAAAAATACCGGTAGAGGAGTAAGACAGGGCTGCTGCCTATCACCGACCCTATTAAATATATATGGGGAAAGGCAAATGCAAGAAGCGTTAGAAAGCACAGGATATTTCAAAATTGGAGGAAGGATTATAAGAACAGTAAAATACGCGGATGGTCAAGTACTTCTAGCAAGAAAGGAACTCCAGAAAATGATAAATAGACTAGTAATAACATGTAGAATATACGGTATGGAAATAAATACAGAAAAATCCAAGGTCATTCGAATATCGGGCAAGGAAGAGAATCTGAATATAAGTTTCAGACTACAAATGCCTTGGAAACATCATAACATGAGAAGCAAAAAGTACGGAGGAGATCAGGAATAGAATGGGAAAAGCAAAAGCAGCTTTCGGAAGAAAGAAACACCTACTTACGGGGAATATAAGATACACGCAAGAAGTTCGTAAAATGCTATGTATGGACAAAAAACAAAAATCTTAAAAAAGAGCAACATGCGGCCGCTAAAAATTTGCAATTGTTTAAACAAATTTTCAAGGTCTATGTATTTCCAAATGTGCTACGGAGCTGAAATTTTTTGTAGAGATAGGATTTGCAAAAAAAAAACGAAATAAAAATTATAGAAATTTTGATATTTTTATTTGTTTGGGAGTTGAAAATTCTTAAAGTTTAAACATATAGGTGGATGCTTAGAACCTACGCCGCAAGTTAGGGAGCTGAACTTTTAAAGTTATTTAGAGGTTAGTCTATGTAAACGAATAAACATTTCAATTTATCCATAAAATTGTTATTTTGGCCGTTAAAATTATATAAATTTAAACAATTAGATAAATGTTATTTCAGTTCTAATTGTACTATAAAATTAAAATTTAGCAAAAATGTGTGCCATTATTAACTCAATGTGGAAAAAGTATAATATTTTGAAAATTGCCAAAATTAGTGATTGTTTTACTCCATTATTGTTCCATAATGAAAAAACGAAAATCGGTCCCGAGGAGAAATCTATTGAATTAATGAAATGTTTCCCATGATGAAATATCTCTCTTAAAAATTAATGTTTTTTTCAAGGTGAGACGAAATGCTTGCGGTATGCAAGCATCTTCTACTAGTATGTTATATCCTCCTCCTCTGTAAAAAACGTTTATATATATTGATGTATGTTATATGTACGTTATATTCATGTTATATCCTCCTCTGTAAGGAACGTCTATATATAATGATAACATATAGGAGGATACTAATGTCCAGCCCAAACTACTAAAGTTGGAGAGCTGAAAGTTTCAGATTTTGTAGATATAATAAAGAAAACTACAGATAAAATGAGACTTCTCACCTAAGTGACATGAGTTCGACTCCAGAAATACTGAAAGTTGCGTTTTTCCCATAAGAAAAGTATTGCGCCATTTTTGTAAATTAATTTTGTGCACTTGCCCGTAAGCTAGAAAAATGAAATTTTCAGTGGTTTTAGACGGCCACAATATCTATTAAGGGTTATTGTTAGTTTTGCTTACAGTGTCCTGGGTTAGACTCCAGACACCCCGGAATATGTCCCATAAGTTAGCATGGGAAAAAGTTATCCCAGTGTGTAGACCAATCTAATAGGTTTAGGAAGCTGAAATTTTGCAGGTTTATAGAACTTTTCTCATAACCAACTATAAAAATCGAAAATTTTAAAATTGTTAATTTTTAGGGGTTCTTTTAACCCCATTTGAACATTAAAGTTTAATAATTTTTATCTTGGAAACTATAAGTGGTCGGTTGAGTATTTTCAAACATTTTGTAGCAAATTATGCATAGAAAAAATAAATTTTTGAAAATTTTCAACAATGCCACCGCTAAAAATTTGCAGTTGTTTAAAACTTTTTAAGGTTTATGTATTTCCGAATGTGCTACAAAGCTGAAATTTTTTTCCTGGTAGACTTGGTAGAAAACTGAATTGGGATTAAAGAAATTTTGATATTTGTTTTGCTAGAGTTGCTTGGCTGTTAAAATTCTTAGACTTTAAACAAATAGGTAAATGTTTAGGTATTTCGAGGAAAGCTAGGAAGCTGAAATTTTAAAGTTATGTAGAGCTTAGTGCATTAAAAATAACAAATATTTTAAAATCTCCCACAAAGGTTTATTGCGACCGTATTAAATTTTAAACAATTAACTAGATATTATTTTACTTCTATATGTGCTACAACTTCAAAAATTTACAAAAATGTGTAGAATTAGTACCTTACATTGGATAAAGTATAATATTCTTAAAATTGAAAATTTAAGGCATTGTTTTAATCAAATATTGTTCAATAAGGAAAGATAGAAATTGTGTGCAGAGATGAAATCTTTTGAATTAAAGAAATATTTCTATTAATGTTATCTCTCTGAAAAATAAATGTTTATCAGGGTGAGATTAAATGCTTGCAGAATGCAAGCACCAACTACTTGTATGTTATATCCTCCTCTTCCTCTGTAAGGAACGTCTATGTATAATGATATGTTATATCCTCCTATGCAAGGAACGTCTATATATAATGATAAAGCCTAAGGTGCTTCTAGGTATGCCACGGACCTGAAATTTGGCAGGATGATAGGTTATTAGGAATAAACAACCAGAAAATCGAAAATTCCAAATTTTTAAATTTATATTGCGGTGAAAATTTTATGCGAAAAATATTTTTCTAACAATATTCTTTTTATATATTACGAAGATGTATTTTCCATCGAAGACAACATTTTACTTTATGGTGTCATTTAAAAAACAAATATTATTGCTGTTTTGCCGTAGTTATTTTTCCCTTTTCTGAGAATAGATTGAACCCAGTGTGATAAACCATAAAAATTGAAGATAATAGGCTACATTCTAATATAAATTTGCAGATCAAACAAAATTTTCATCGCTTAAGAAAATATTCGCTTTAATTATTATTTCTATTATTATCTAATTTTAAACATAAACGCCTGTATCTCTTTGACGTATATATAGCAGCCTCGCTCAGACTAGACTTCATATTCTCAATCTTTCACCTCTACATAAGATTTCCCAATAAAATATTTAATTGTATTCAAAACAATATAAAAGAAGCAGGACGGTGGCAAAAAATTCCAATATGTCGACGCTAATGGATATAGGTTGATAATTTCACGGGATCCACTCCATTTTCCAGTTCCTCGTATTTTTAATTCTTCGTTTATCTCCCTCCCTCCCTCACTCTCTACCTCCCTCTCCCCCTCCCTCCCCCCCCCCTCTCTCTCTCTCTCTTTCTACGAACCCATAGAGACTTCTCTGGCACTTCCCACAGCGCCTCCGACTCGGAAACATTTCAACCATCGTTTTTGTTTCTTTTTTCCCTCCATCTGAAATCTCCGTCGTAGTCATAGTTTAGTGCAAACTTTGACGTACCTCTCTCTCACGCCGCCTCCTCTCTTTCTCTCTCTCTCTCTATCCCTCTCGCACTCTCTTGCCCTCTCTGCCTTGCAGTCTCCTTTGGAGGGAGCAGAGAGAGAGCTGCTATTATCTAAGTTTCTGAAATCATTTTTGCGACAAAGTTCTAACTATCCTTTCCATTTTCTAAAGGTCGCAAGAGTTGCCCACTCTTTCCCACTTCCTCTCGTGCCCTCATTCGCCTCTCCCAAGACACCTCACTTAGTCTTTTTTTCATTCGCTGCGTTCGTCCTAGCGGTCTTCTCCTCTTCCCTAAACTTGGATGGATTAACGAGATTATTATATCAGCGTGAAGTTTTTATGGGCTATATTTGTTACTGCATGCACTACCTAAACTAAAAATTTGTTTTTTAACGCAAAGAAATAGTAAATTAAGTATGGAAAGATATAAAATAATATAAAAATGCATATAAAAATGAACAACAGTGCAAATATCTATTAATTATTTACCTAAAATTCTGCCAGATTTCCGTTTCCACGTCTCCAATCTTTTGAGTTATTAAATATTTCTCAATGAATTACCATTGACTTCGGGTGTTTATCCGCCAAAACAGGTGTTAAATCTTTAAATTTGCTTTATGCTTTCTCTATTGACATTTGACACAACTTACCGTAATTTAAAAGACAATCCCCATGGTAAAATTATCAATAAATCTGTGTATTCCTTAGACTTGCACGCTTTAACTTGTCTATAATATTTCACACTGATAAACTCAATCTATAACAGTTATACCTATATATTAGGGCTGAGTAGAATACCTAAGTTCAGCGCAAAGGGGAATTTATGGGTATATCAGCTTATACCCTCAATGGTTGACTTAACCAATTTTTTCTATATCCTGTGAAGAAATTATTTCCAAAGGCAAAGGACTAGACTAACGTAATATTATTATTTTGGAGTAATTATGCCCATTTAAAACTAATATTACAGTTATGACCAGTTCATTAAGTTTGTTTCTGAGCAGTGACGATAAAATTTAGTATGAGAACTTTTCATATGCCGATATAAGTTTTGTAGAAGGTAGGTTTCTAGGAAAAACTTGAAACGAAGGAAACAAATTATTGTTTGGCAAAAATTGTAGAAGTGTAGATTAGTTTAGGTCGTAACGTCAGATATGTACAAGAATTCTTTTGCGGATTACTTTATACGCGTCTTTAATGAACTGAACTTTTGGAAAGAGCGTTATGATTTTTGAAGAGCAAATCACTTACACGACCATAGATATCTTACTTAATAAAGAATTTGCAAATTTTGCCACATTTCTTAAATAAATACGCAGAAATATAAGCCTTATAGCAGAATCTAATAGTCGGGAATCTTTAGACATTTTAACTAATTATACCTGAAAGCTATATACAAGCAAACAAAGGGAAATTTCTAATCCGAAGCTTAATTTCGTGACCATGACCACCTGCGACTATACATTAATAAGTTTTTCATACCCTTAAATAAATTATTAGATGCAATATTTTTCAGTAGTTGAGACTACAAAACGTGAAATTCGTTTACCAAGCGATACTTTTTACGCAAAATCATACCGCATAATCGGGTATGCTCACTAAGGTTATCACCATTTCTCCCGAATATAATGAAACATCTCGCGAAACAATGGCCATATTGATTATTTAATAACGAGAGAATATTGAGTCACTATTTTGCGGCGCCAAAAACATCCGTTTTACTGCATGATATGAGAGTAACGCGCCGCATCGTAATCGCCATTCGCACTGCGAAAGGGTATTCATTAAAACGTTTGGGTGTCTTTGTACGGGGTGGAATTCTTATGAGGAGGGATCCTCCTACTGATTTAATAATCCAAAAATCTCAAGAACTTTAATATAATCCCCGGCATGCTTAATCTCTATCTCCTACCACTCCACTATCCCTCGTTGCCCCTGGGGCTGGCGAAGGAAGCTAGAGTTTAGCAGAATGTCCGCGGCGGGATGAGGCGCTGTAGTCGAAACGACCATCGCACACTGCCCTATGATTAAGGAAAGGATGCTGGGTGGTTCAGAAAGGGAAGTTATCGGAATGGAAAAGATTTATCTTTTAACGGCAGAAGGAAGGACTACATTAAATTTCTTATGGGGAAGTTTTCGGCAATATGGATTTTATTATCACAAACGCTTATAAGAAAATTGTTAAAGCAATATTACCCAGAGGGATATTAATAATTAAATATTTCATGGGAAAGTAATTATTTCAGTCCGTCGATGACTATTATTAATGTATTTGTTTCAATCCACATGAATCCCAATTCATACGAGCATGTTTTAAATTTCGGTAGATAAAAAAGTTAAAAGACCAAAAAACGGAAAGGCTGTACGATGAGATAGTGATCGAGCTTGTCATTTTCTCAGATATTTTGAAATGCGTAATTTGTTTCGACGGCCTAATAACAAGCATCTTCCTCGTAATCAAATTTTATTAGGAACGCAATTAAGCACTTACGTTAAAAGTAATAAATTATAATTTAGGTTTAAAATCAGAAGTACTCGTTAATTTTTAACTGATACACTCTTTATATTTCGCATTATCGAACCTTCAAAAATGAGGAGCAAAATTGTTTTTCTCTTCTCCTCAATTTTTTGTATTTCATTTTTTAATTTAATGGAGATAACAAAAACTAGATCAATTGTTATTACCAGTGTGTTGAAAAGACTTCAGGATTATTCATAGCGGATTTATGCTCCAACGCCTTTAAAATAGAACGTTTACATTTTGGTTATTTACAAGCAGAAAAATATCTCATAAATATTGAGCGCTTTTATAATATCTACTACGATACTGTTATATTAGCATTCCACATCATTTATTTTTTAAATTTAACCCAATTTGAATCTTATTTTAAAGTTTGCGTTAAACTCAAACAGAGTAAGAGCTTAAATTGTATAATAAATGGAATAGAAGAGTGGGCATATACTCGAGCTTGTGGAAGTGAATCCAAAAAAGAAAAAAATTAAACGATTTTTAAAACTTATGTTTCATCCATGAGAAGTTTTAAATTTAAAAGTAGTTATCTTAAGAATTTCATGCTAAGAATGAAGTTAATGCTAGCATGAAATGGCGACATTCAACCTCGCCGCGACCAAAGATGTTCAAGACTCGGCGCTCTGCGGAGAAAGTAATGGCCACTATCTTTCGGGAAGCGAGGGACCTGTTTTCATTGATTTTTTGATAGAGCAAAGAACAATGAATGCGGCTTATTACAGCGATCTGCTCACAAACAAAGTCAAGCCATCCATCAGGTCCAAAAGGTGCGGTCAACTGTCCAAAGGGGTTGTTCTTCTCCATGACAACGCCCGTCCTCATTCCGCACAGGTAACAACTGCTGCTCTTAATAACTTAGGCTGGGAAGTACTGTTGCATCCTCCTTACAGTCCAGACTTGGCCCCGTGCGACTTTCACCTGCTTGGACCACTCAAAGCTGACCTGGGAGGCCAGCGCTTCAGTTCAAACGAGGAAATGATGGAAGCGGTGCAAACCTGGTTGCGCAAGCAACCGAAAGACTTCTTTGCTGCAGGGATATGCAAGTTACCCGAACTATGGAAAAAATGCGTTGAAAAGCAGAGACATTATGTTGAAAAATAAGCAAGGTTTAAGATTTGCGCAGCTTGTGTATCACGTTAAAAAAATAAAGTCCAGATCAAATCTGATCACCCCTCGCATTTAACGACTCCAAATTTCCTCCATATTATGGAATTCCACGAAGTCCCTGCCTCGTCTATTAGTTTTAAGGTCTAACCTATGTATTGGCCTCCTGCCAACTTTATTTTTGAGTTTAAATTAACAACAACCTTATGACATATAACTACAATCGAAACTAATCCCACTGAGAGGATCTCCCATTTATCAGTCTTCCTACAAAGTACCCATTCTTGGTGAAAGTAGAAGCGGAATAAATTTGGACAAATCTCGCAAGAGACAACTAAGAGGATTTTCGCGGACGTGATGTTTATGTATATGAAGCTTCATCGCGTGGACCCGCTCTTTTTCCTTGACTCTTGATGGAGGATGCGACTCGGGGGGAAATTTTCAGCGGCAATACTTTGCGGAATGATTGATCGCCTCGGAGCTTTCCGAGACGCTCTTTTTTCTCTTTTTTTATGAGCGTAAATAAGTCCTCTCCATGCTCCGTCTGCGCTCCTACGCCATGTCTTTCTGCACCCTTCCGAGTTGATTGCCGAAAGGAGCGATATCTTTCGGCGTTTCCTAAGATGGAAGATGGGATAAAATATAAAGATGTTGTTTTATATGCGGCGGTGTTAAGGAGGGAAGGAAAGTAAGTGTGTGCTGTAAAGCGTTTTTGCTACTGGAGAAGGCACCTGGGACTTCCACTCAGGACTTATTTTTTTATTTTTTTTATAAATAGTTTGATCGACTTGTTTCTCGCGGAAGGTGTCGTCTTGTTCCAAAGTGATAACTCTATGAGTGGGAGTCTTCTTTCTCGGAGTTCTCTTCAAACTTGCAGTATGTTGCTAATTTTATTTAACTTTGGTTAGGAGTAATAATTCCCATAGTTTATTATTATTTATGCCTTGATAGTGAACTTGATCAAAGGAACCGTATTCATTTTATGCTATTAGCGTACTATACATTATCACATTATTGGATGCATTGGATAATTTCACGTTCATTTGTTTTATTTTGTTTTACGAAATGCGGTGACTGCCTTCTATTAACTTGACGACTTTTCTGGATTTTCTACTTGCTATTCTATTCCCATTTTCCGCTAAATCTAGTCTAATTGTATAGATTGATGTGAAATTAAAAAGCTAATAAAATTGTATCTTTCATTTATTATAGAAAACTGATCAACTGCTCATGTGCTCATGTATTAGATGATGACCTCCTAACATTCTTGAAGATCTAAAACTCACTTGTTGCGTATTTTTTTCTGAATTGAGCGTTTGCGTTTATTTTCTAGCTTTCAAGATACCCTCATAATATCCTGAAATGTTTTAAGTTAAAGATAATGCATTACCTCATTAACTTTCACTCACTTCAATGAAGTTAGTGCAAGATAATCACGACGCGTAATATATTCAAAAGCATACTTAACGATACGTATTCAATACGCTAAAAGGTCTGTAAAATGTGACATTTTAAAACAAACTGTTCCGCAGAAATATTTTTCTGCCATATGCTTAAAGTATACCATATAAATCAAAACCTGTACTTTGGTGCAGTCCAACACCTTAAAAAATATTATCCCAAATCTGTTTTTTGTTTAAGAATCCTCAGAATGTAGAGAGAGAGATATAGGAATGAAGTAAATTTATCGCTCTGCGGGACAAAACATATGAGCCTTTATTCCCTCCTCTCTTTCCTTTAAAACCCCCATCTGTATCCTCCCATGCATCGCAGCGCTTCATCCTTTCCTCTATTCCGCCGTAGATTTCCTATTTCATATCGGAAGGTTTCTGGGCGTTGCACTCAATGCCGCTTTTCCAAACCAATTTAATTCATCATGTTATTGGAAGGATTTATCCTTTTTCTCGCCGTTTCCTTATCCCTTTCATCTTCTCTCTTTTCCTCTTTCCTCCTCAATCTTTCTCGCCGCTCCTTTTCCTCCCAACCATGATGTCTCTCTCTCTCTCTCTTTCATCCTCTTCCAAACAATCTTCATTCTTGTCTCACTCCCCTCTCTCCCTTCATTTTCACTCCACTTTTCTCTATGATTTCCTCTTTTCCTTTTCCTCGCTATTTCCATCCCTAGCTCTTTACTTATCTCACTCTCCTACTCTCTTTCTCTCTCCTCTCTCTATCTCCCTACCTCCTCCACCTTCTGTATCCTCCTCCCTTTGTCTCCCCTTCCCTCTCTCTCTTCTACTCTCATTCTATCTCTGTTCCCCTCTCTCCATCTTCTCCCTCTCTCTCCTCCACCCTCACTTTCTCTATGCCTCCGCGAGGCTCCACTCTATCGCCCAAAAAAATTGACGAAACCCGAACAGTCTGCCCTTCGTTTTTATAAAAAAAATGCGGAATCAGGGTGTGGTAAAATTTTCCTGAATGAAAAAACTACATCTCTTCAATAGGCACCTTTTATTAGGGAGGAGAGTTAGAGCGAGAAGAATAGATATATCGTTTTATTTTTGTATGAGCACGACGATTTTCCTCTCCCTTCCTACTCCCACGCCAAAAAATACCGTGAGTTATCTCTCACCGAGAGTCAATGCGTACCTCCGGTTTTTATCGCACGGGATCGAAAAAAGTGAAATAGGGATTAATTGGAGACTTTTTTTATCGATTTTATTTTCTTTTCGTTTCCATCGCTTTGGTTCTTGCGCATTTCGTTTCGCGCCCGCGATGTTCTTTTTCGTCATTTTTTTTATTTTCGTCTGTCCGTATAAATCTCAAAAATGCGTTCCCGTGACTTTTTATTCGTTTTATTTTATATTCGTTTGTGTGCGTCTTGTTTTTATAGCCGCCAAAAATTAATAAATATCCGTTGTGTTGGCTGCTTGTCAATAAATTTGCGACCGGAGGGTAGGGGAATAAATTCGCGATGTTTTATTGAAGTTTCCCGGCGGAGGGGAATCCATGCATCTCAATTTTTTGAAAATCTCTTCGCTACTTTTTCTTTCCGCTTAAAAAAATCGATAAATAATTAAAAGAGTGGTACTCTGCATTCTTATGCGATTCGAACCAGGTGGGATTTAATCGAGGGCGTCCCGGATGGCTGCCATTGCTCCCACTCATTTTCGGAGGCCTTAAAAAGTAATATGTATATGTAAAATATTTAGAAGGTTAAAAATATAAATATGGCAGGATTTTTAGTCTGTAAATAACCCAGTGATATAATATCCGCCCGGAAAGTGAAACATCCAGATTTGACTTCCGGTCATGGCAGAATTATTATCGTGATTTCAAAATATTCCCAAAATAAAAACTTATCACATTTCCATTGAAATAAATATTATAGCGTGAAATTCATAAGCATGGGCTAATTTTGTAGGATAATCGTATTTTTAGGAGTAAAACAAAGAAATGTACCGCCAAGTAACTTATAAGAGGCTCAGCATATAGTTGCCGCCCAAGACCCGTAAATGCAAAGATACGCCCCTGTGCTTGGGCCTTTTTAACCTACTTTCTACAATGGAAATAGGCTTATATTTTCGTCGTTGTGTATGTCTGTCCGTCTTTCTGCCCCTCTCTCCTCCTCCCCCCCCCCCCCCTCCCCTCCTCTATTAACTTTTGAACCATTATAACAATTTTTATGGCACTTGGTAGAAATCTCTTGCTCCTTGGGCTGAACTCCCGCGGAAAGTTTTCGTTGCGATGATTAAGAGTCCAGGGTTCGATTCCAGGAACTATAATTCCCATTTCATTTACATGGGAACTCTGAATTCCATCCTGCAGGGTAATTTTCTCATGCACATTAAAATATATTAGAATTGTAATATCGGAGCAGGATTTGTACTATTCTCCGAGGAATTGAATAAAGATGACTTTATCATAGAATGTTGCTTTTCGATCGTATTTCTTCAAATTTCGCATAAATACCGGCGTTTTTGAGTTTTTATCACTCGTTACAAGTGTTTCCATCGCAACTTGTTGGACTCGAATTCGGTATAGTCTAATGTGCACACGCGTTATTTTTGCCACACAAATACGCGTGATCAATTTAGTTTTCGAATGTATTTGTAACATTTATAACGCCAAATAATAAAATTTGGGAACACAAAAAGCAGCATATTCGCGGTGAATTTTAAGCTGTTAAAGCCAATATAAGTATTGTAACGAGACCAGACCGATAACGGACTTTGCTGTTCATTTTTATTTTGTTTTTGCGCGCAGCCAACAGGGTGCGCGTCAGTTCTCTCCTCTCTTGTGGAAGCTTACGTAGTGTAGTGTGCGCCCCAGGCGATTAAAGGTGTTTGTGTTTTTACGTGTAACTTTCATTTGTGCCCTTTCCTCTCCGAGAAACCCTAGCCCGTCACAGTATTAAATAATTGATTAAATGCAAAATAGGCATCATAAGTTCCGTTTGGATAATCTTATTTTATCCTACGCTTTCCCATGCTTTACCCCTCGGGGAACAAAAATCGTCTAGTTCCTCGACTTTATTTTTTTTTAACGCTTCCGGGAGCGTAAGTACGCAAGATGGAAGAATAAATTACATTCATTTAAAACCGCGACAGGCAAGATAGCGGGCTGGCCATGCGTCTTTTTTGTGTAACATCCTGGCCGTATGAATTTACGTAGCTACCCCATTCCCTTTCCTCCTCTTACCTTCCGAATGAAAATAGATAACCGTACTGGGTGCAGTACGTATAATCACGGCACACTCACGCGAAGACCGTTGTCATAGAAATGACCTCATTTTCTTTCCTGGGTCGCGTTTGTTCTCCGGCTGATACGCTACAGCAGAATGTCATCGGTCTTTGTGGAATTGCTTATGCATCTACTTTATTTTCATATTTTTTTCTCCGGGTCGAAATACCCAGACCATAAATATGATCTCGGGTGAACTTTGTGCAAACTAAGAAGATATCCGGTTTAGAGGATGAGTGAGTCTTTCCTAAATTAGATATTTGATTAGAGGAGAGATTTCTACCGATAGTCAAATATTTGCGTAGAGACTAACAAAAGAGCCCAGTTTAGTCCAATAGGAGGAAGGTATTTATTCTGTTAATTTTTATGATAATATATTTTCAAAGAAAAAGGATAAACCTTTAATAAGGTACCTAGCCATTACTTTAAATTAGATACATACTATATAAATATTATATTAAATCGTGAAGTAAAAAGTGAACATTTCCATATGAATGTTATCACATTCTCTGATTTTCTTTTTAATTTTCTTAGTGAACCTTTATAAATTAACCAAACTAAAGGTATTTTATATCAATAATGAGGTCAGGCTCAACCCTGTGGTATTTTATCTATATGTAGGAATATGTTGGAATATAGGAGTTGGAGGTACGAAAAATTCTTCCTTAACCGGTAATCGACCCAGGTACTTCCACTTACTGAGCGGATATTTCTCCGCTGAAGTATCGTAATAGTCTGCAACCATGGTTCCTAGGTACAATATAGATACAAATAGAAGACTCAGATTTGATTTCTAGTCATGGTACAATTTTATTCAGTTACCCCTTTACATTTTCTCCGTTTCGGATTGACCTGGGTGTTCTTGGAATAGGTTAATCTATGGAGGGACATTTTTGGAAAACTAATTTAATTTCTCTATAGGAAACAGTAATTTTTATTTACGGCCGTTGTTCCTCCCCTCGTACTCTAAAAAGCCGTAAATAAAATTGCATTTCGGCCAATTTCTCTGGACGCATTTTGTGAAATCTACAGTGGAGTTTTAATTCGCCCTGATCTATAGCGAGAACAAAACGTGATGGGGTAATGGCAAAGTAGCGAAAACCGACCTAACGATACAAACATCCTTCTTCACTTCAATGAGCCTCTCGCCCCAACTTCGTTAAAAGTTCCAAAATCCTGTTTCCCTCCGCCCATCCAGATCATCCCATATTTACTTTCTATTCTCACTCCCTATTCCCATCGTTTTTTCTCTCCCCTATCACCCCTTGTTTTTCTCTCTCTTCTTCCCTCTCCACCTCTCTCCCTATCACGCACTCTCTCTTGCCACTCTTTCCCGCTCTCTTTTCTTTACCCCCTCTCTCTTCTATCACCACCTGTTTTCCATCTCTTTCCTGGCTCTGCTTCACCCTCACTCCCGTGTTAATCTCTCTCCATTTCCTCTGCCCCTATCTTTACCTATTTAATTTCCTCTCTATATATTCTTTTCGTGTTTTTCACTTTCTCCATCTCTCTCTAGCCCTCTCCTTTCCCTCGTCTCTCTTACTTCCCCTATCTCCTTCTCTCTCCACTCTCCCTCTCTCCGCTCTCCCTCTTTCCGCTCTCTCTTTCTACTCTCCCTCTCTCCGCTCTCCATCTCTCCTCTCTCCCTCTTCCCGGCCTCCCTCTCTCCGCTCTCTCTATCTCCGCTCTATCTCCGCACTCTCTATCTCCGTTATCCCTCTTTCCACTCTCTCTCTTTATACTCTCCCTCTCTCCGCTCTACCTATCTCCGTTCTTCCCCTTTCCTCTCTCTCTCTTTCCACTCTCCCTCTTTCCACTCTCCGTCTCTCCACTCTCCCTCTCTCCGCTCTCCGTCCGCTCTCTCTATTTCCGCTCTCCCTCTTTGCGCTCTCCCTCTTTGCGCTCTCCCTCTCTCCGCTTTCCCACTCTCCCCTCTACCTCTCTCCTTCTTTCTCCCTCTCTTCTTCTCTTCTCGTCTATCAATTCTCCCATTTTCTCCCTCTTTCCTCCAACTCTTCCTCTTTGTCTCTCTCATCTTTCTTTTCTCTCTTCTCACTTTCTTCTCTCTCATTCCCCTCAATCTTTCTCCACTTTGTCTTATCTCTTTCATCTGTTTTCTTTCTCTTCTTTGTCTTTCCTCTCCAATATTTTTCTTTTCTTTCTTTCACACTCTCCAAATTATATCTTCATCGAACACTCAATCTAGCTTTCTTTTTCTCTTTTGCTATCCTTGTTTTCCTATGTTTTCAATCCGTCTTTCTATTATCAGCCTCTTTATTTCTCATATCTTATTTCGTCTGAGTCTATCCTCTCACTCTCCTTTGCTTTGTCCCCTGCTCTTTCACACACTCTCTTCTTATCTGGGCTCTCTTTTTCCTCGCCTTTACGTCTCTCCCGGTCCAATTCAATCATTCAATTCAACACGACGGTGGCATAAATTTGAAACTCCGCTTTCTCTGGGCGAATTCGTTGCGATTCCGCGCGTCCGCCGTCCGACACATGCAGAATGTAATCAAGCTGAGAGAGGGCATGGGCGAGAGAGGAGTTTTTGAGCGAGGAAAGGAGAGAGTATGATCGTGTCCTGGTGCGATGGATTTTCAGACCGGAAAGCCGAGACCAGCGGAAGGGTTGGATAAAAAAGTTTTGAAAGGATAACTCCAAACTGCTCACCTTGTTTGACTTTCTGTTTTTCTCTCCGTCTCCCTCCTACAAAGACACACATTCACACGCGCACCATATACGCTCACACATAGAAGCTCATATACACTAACATGCGCACTTAGACACCATTTTTCTCTATCGAATACAGCAAACATTCTTTACACCTGAGCAAATAAAGGGTGCTGAGAGAAAAAAGGAGAGAAAAGGAAGTTGAAAGGATTCAGGCACGTTGCGACCGTCCGACTGAACTGAGCCCGGCCTTTCAGGGACCACGACTTGCCGCTAGCGTTACAATTTTTGTATCGTTTAACCTGGCGTACTAGATTGGTCGTCAGTTTTACTTCGATTAATTTTATTTATTTTATTAGTTTTCTTTTCGTCATATTTATTATTATATTTTTATGGTTCACATAAAAAGAACTGCTCGGATCACTCCCTGTTTTTTAATTATTTGACTCCTTTTGATGAGTTAACGCGTGGAAATTTTCCATGCTCTCAATTCCACTGACGCGTATGCACGTTTTAATTTTAATTTATAACCCTGTGTACGAACGCATCCGTAATATTGTTTTGATATAACGTTCAATTGCTAATGTCCGTGAAATTATCAAAATAAATTATTTTAAATGTTACTTTCAATGAAAACATCAGCAAAGCGCTAGTTTTCAGTGTAAAATAGAGTAGCAGTTGGCGGGTAAATTTGCTAAGAGTTCCTTAATTATAGGAGCAAGAGCGGACAGAAATGGATTATAAGTAAACGATATTATGCGATATGTCTGCAAATTACTCTGAAAGAGTTAGGGTGCGATATCTGGGCTACCTATAAAAACCTACTCAAAGTGGAATTTGAAACCAGTCGTGTCTGCACTGAAGTAGAGGATGGGAGGATAAGACATGGAGGCGGAGGGGAAAAATGAGAGCCACACCCAAGATCGTTTCCTCAAGCGCCTCTGGCGAAACACGATTCCCTTTTCCGTTAACCTCTACCACCTCCGTTGATTCCTTCGATGACAGGATATCGATGAGTTCAACGAGCCGTCAAACACTCCCCTGAGACTGCTCATTTAAATACCGGTCGGGAGGGAGAAAGAAAAAGGAAAGAGATGAGGCGAGTGACGAAGAGACCGATGAGGTGATTAAAGGAGTTGGAGAGGAGTTGAGCAAGGGAGCTGATTATGATTGATAGCGAAATGAATGGGAAATGTTCTTTTATTAGTGCGCTGAGCGTATCCTTAGGGCAAGTTATGTATATATCTCTCTCTCTTGAAATTGTCACCATTACGTGACTCCTTGCGCAATATATATCTCTCTCTCTCTCCCTCTCTGGGCCTCATGGTCCAAATTTTGCCCGAATAAAGACGATTATCTATCTATCTCCCTCTCTCTCTATCTAAGCTTATTCATAACCATGTCCTGAATCGTTTCTCGAATGCACCATTCTGTGAATCAGCCTACTTGCTTTCCTCTATGTCATCATCGGAATGCATTTGCTTTAGCATTCTTTTGTGTTGCGCCATCTTTGTCTTTACTTTCCCCTCCACTAGGGTACAAATTACCTTCTTCAAAATCAGTTACGATCCATTTTAATAAGTGATCTGTCCATCTAACGGTGGGATAATTCCGATGTGCATTTCAAAAAAAAGTAGCTGCTCTTAACACAATACTATCGATCGTCGATCCCAATAGTCTCTGCTCCTCCATTTTTGCTGTTAAATCACTAACCTTGGTATAAGTAAAACGTTATAATAGTTGCATTATAGCTGTTTTCTTTGTGTAAATTTTTAGAGAAAAAAGCAATCTCATTTTGTATATTTTAAAAAATTAATTTATCCTGTAAAATTTATAACTCGCGCACGCACGCATATTCGTATATCAGGTTCAAACATGTCATTATTACTTTTCTTTTTATAATGATTTTTCTCTCGCTTTTCTCTTGCGATGTACAGTCCCATACTCCCCGTAAAAATTTCACAGTCCAGAGGCTGCTAACTCACTTTTTAATTGTCCAATATTTAATTCTTTCCGGTCGCTGGTCCTATTATCCATTTAACGCGTTCGTTACGACCATCACCCTGTCTGTGTAAGAGGAGAAGCTTTGGGTGCTGGCTGACACAAGAAATGTTATAATTTAATTTATTCATGGTTTCTTTATTTTTCGAGGAAATTTCATTTCTACAATTTACATGAATTTTTTAAAATTTATTAAGCTTTACCCTGAAAAAGTTTAAATTAAATTAATGTAAAATGTGATTTCGACTCGAGAATTTCTGAAATAATCCGCCTTATGGTTTTCCTCTTGTTAATATTCACATTGTTTTATCTGTATTTGAAAGTGTTTTACTTCATCGTGTAAATACTCTCACCTGTTGACTAGTGTAATTTATTAGCTGAACGTTGATTACTAAAACTTAGGTCCACTCATCGAATCTGAATAATCTTGCGTCCCACAACAAAACCTATCGATTTTCAATAGGCTGCCATAGGGTTTAATTTAAGATAAATATTGTTTTTGCTAAATGATTTTTCTTCTACTTGAAGTAATCTCGCGGGAGTAATTAGCTTTCTTTCGTTTTACTCGTCTTCCCGGTTAATTTGCATTTATATCTCGTTCTTTTTATTGCGTTTAATTAAATTTTACCTTTCACTGAGCGCAGCACGTCCGATCCGACCAAATGTTCCTTAATGCATTGAAAGAAATTCTCGGAGATCTCTGTGTATTGCGCTTAATGCGGACTTGCTCCAGTGGCGTACACATTTCAAAGAAGGGAATGAATTTCAAAATAATAAAAACTTCAGCATAAAGGCACCAACTTTCTAAAATAAGAGAGAAAGAGACACCCTTACGACACCCGAGCGTTAATTATTGAGGCTTAATAATATACTTCCTCCGCTTTTTCTCTTCCTCCTACTTCTGGAAAGTTTACGTTCTTTCTTTCCATTTTTTGGTAACCGTCGAGGAAATTTTTCCCCTCTTTTGACCCGAGGAGGCGAGAAAGACAATACCTATCCCCGATAGTGATAATGCACAAAAGTGTCGCGCTCCGCTCTATTACAATGGAGTGAAAGGCATAGATTATCTCGGAAACAAGCTCCTTTTATTCGTCGTTTTTCTTAACAGAATAGGTGAAATCACATAAGTAATAATACATTGTCGTGAATATTCTCTCTTCCTTTCACCTATGATTTTTTTCTCTTGCGTTCCTTCCTTTCTCCCGATCTTTCCCTTCCTAAATTATCGTCTCCCCACCTATCCGTCTAGCACTCAGTTTCTTTTCCTCTCTGTCTCCCCTTTTTCTATCCCTTTTTCCGGTTCCGCGACTCTCACCCTTAACTCCTTCTTTTCCTCACTCGCTCTCTCTAAGATCTCTTTGGTTCCGTTATATGCAAATCTTTTGAAAAGGCCCAAACCCTCCTTCCAAATATAATGCGAGTAATATTTCTCCCTTTTAATTTTATATTTCTCTCGTGACGTCTTTAAAAGATCTAGAAAAGTCTCGAAACGCTGACGGGTCATTTCCCGATCCACTCTGAGCGACTGGATGTGATTAGCGTTAAACGCGTTTGATACGTGATTAATGTGAGACGTTTTGCTGGTGGAGAAGGATAATACGAAAAGGGAGAGAAGATAGGATTTGGAATGGACTTATTTAAACTTGAAAATCTTCTTTATAGTATCTTTTTAATTGTCCGAGTTAAGTCATATGAATTTGGCGTTTCAATTTCTTTACGGATAAGTAAGGAAATTACGATGTTGAACTGCGTTGTAAAATGTTACGTTACCGTATAACTACCCAGAATTAAAAATTCGGAAAATATTCCCGAGACAAAACTGAATGCACGTTCCACGAGAGTTTACTTTTATTCGAAAATAAAATATAATTATGCAGAAGGTAGTGCTTTATAATTAAAATATAATATTTAGCCAAAACATATTAAGTATTTCGTGAATAGCATATACATTATACAACTTACGCAAAAACAAAAATTGTAATCAAAATTTTCTAAATAATAAAGAATCTAAACTCAATTGTCCAATAATTCTTTGTTTATATCGTTGCAAGTATTGTTTGAAATAGCAAACTTAGATTTTTATATCTAGGGATTTGAAGACAAAATTGTTATTTTTTGTCTGGCTTTATTAATTGAGTAATTTTTAAATGAATTGTCAAGCTATTCAATAAATTTATTATTTTAATTTCGTTTAAATTTAAATATATTTTGTCATTTAATTTTTTTATAATTTATTTATATAATATTAGCCATAACTGCAGTTAAACTATTTAAATTGACTCGCGAAACAATGTACCAGTGGAGATTTGTTTGCTGGTATCATACATATTTATTCTTGCATCCAAAAAATGTTTGGCTACACTTGATTTATAAAAGGGCTACTTTATTAATGAAAGATTTGGGTGGGTATGTAAAGCTCCAGAAAAGTGGGTTGCTACGTAATTGCGGTTACTCGATCAATAAGTCGTAAGATTTAAAGGAAAAACCCAACAGGGATAACAACATGGTTGCTGATAAAAGGTAAACCTTCCCTGATAAAGTCTTAATAGTAGCATAAAGTCATATTAGAACCTACTTTGATTGATACTGTGATATAAAAGAAATTTAAAAAGTGTTCAGTGAAATAATTCTGGTGTAATCATTGGTTATTAATTTATCCGCCTTTTTATTTGATCAACCGCAGAAATAGGGTAATCCATACTTTATTTACGAATGATTTACGAGGCAGTAACATTAACAACTGTTGTTACGTTGCCCATCGAACGAGTCTCCAACACTATTAGTCTGTCTAGTTACTAGTTTGTAAACTTGGTTGAATTATTTTGCCTTGTAACGAGCCACAATTTTAGGAATGGATGCAGTAGCAGTAGCTAATTATAAAACGCAATAATTAACAATTATTTATTTTTTGTGCTATTAACTACGAATTATTAATACGCGAAGATATAAAATATACAGGGGCCCTGATATTTTTTTTATAATTTTTACCCATTGTATATAGATAAATTTTACATTACGTCAGTTCGGCACGCCTATATTCATTTTACAGATTCTTTTCTTTTTTTTTTGACACTTGCTAAAACCTATTTTCCAACCCTCGTCTAGGACATTGATGCCCAATAGGTTATCTATGCTAGTAAAATTTGTGGCGAAGATGTCATTAGTCACATGTTACGAAATATAAGCAATATTAATAAATAGTATGTGGAGTATTTTGAGAGTACGTTTCAAGTTATAAACCAAGTAAAATCAAGACATACTCTACACAGCAAGTTGTAGTAAGTTAATTTTTAAAATGCTAATGTGAGAGAAATATTGTTCACTCCTCATCCCTTCAGCATAAGGGAGTAAATTCAAATTAACACCACAAATGTACATTTTTAATTTTAATTTAATTAATTTGAAGAAACTATGGAGCACAGTCAACTACGCGGCCATTGTTTGGCTTTTCGGCTTGCATGAAGCGATTTAGAATGCGCGATATGGCGATATGGAACGAAGAGGGGAGCATAGAGTGGCTTTACCATGAGTTACGGTTGCTCTTTTAGGTGAGAGGAACCACTTTACTGAAATTGCCGCTTTGAGCGTTGAAAATTGGCCGCACCATCAATCAACCCAGTTTATGCACTCCTATTGCCCCCCCCCATGCCCTCCCCCATTCCTTGCTCTCCGTCCATGCCCTGACGCTCCAAGCCTTCACCTTAAACGTCCCCAGACCAACGAGCTACTTGCGACGCCACCACACCCCTCCCCACAGTTCGTCGCCATCCCGTACTCATCTTCTTATATCCTAAACTCTCCTCCTCGTCAAACCCTTGTCTCCAACATCTTCTCATACTCCGCGTATTACCATTCCACATATCATTCCCCTCATCTCATGCCTCCTCGAAAACACTTCACTCCGCCGCCTTATGTTACCCTAAGACTTAATCTTATTCCCCCATCGCTCATCTCCCGCCGCTATCATTGCGTCACTTTCACGCGCGCACAAACAAACGCAAAAATACGTCACGCGCGCGACCCGTCGCCCGTGTAGTTCCAAAGATCTCCCGAGAGAATGAGAAATGTCTGGCAAAGTTTCCGCTCCTACGGGTTTGCTTTAAGATCGACGTCTCCCTTACGTCAGTAGTCGGATGCTAAAACGAAATTTAAAGACGACATAAATTTTATCCGCCTTGCAAAAACTTCACGGTCTTTCCACAAAGCATTAAGGGAGGAATGGAGCATACTTAAATCGTCCCGCTGGAACACGAAAATTACGTCTCCGTCTGATATGGAGAATTTTTTGGAACTATGTCGTTCCCTTTGAAGCATTTTCGAAGCTAGTGAGTGCTTTACGGATGGTTGGATCAAAGGAGTAGTCCGTCTCCTTTTCCACCGGGGTCGCTTCATCACAACGGAGGCATTTGCCGATTTGCCCCTTGAACGTATGCAACCCAAACGGCTGATATTTTCTCATTTCGTGTTGACGGTTAAGTCTAGCGGCAAATTAAAACGATTACACCGTCTTACTGCATGACTTTAATAGCCATTAAGCAAGAGTTATATTTACCTATTGGCTATATGCAATTGAGTCCAGGAACTTGGAGCTGAACGAGCTCGGACCCCTATACTTAAAGACCGATGGATTTATTGATATGACCCTTTATTGATGAAGTCTACTTTCTAGCTCTTCATGTTGCTTGATATACAAATTATCGCTAAAAAAGAAACGGGAAAAACAAACAAAAGTACAAAACAAAAGATAAAATGTTGAAATTACAAAAACGCAAAAATTACGGGGAAAATATTCACCCGTGAGGAGTTGGCATATATTGCCTATTGTAGGTACAGAAATGTATTTCCGTAAAATATATGGAGGGACGTGTAGAATTATTTTCCCTTGGACTCCTAAAATTCAAAATCCTCTATTGCCTATAACTTTTATTGTTGCTTACACTTATATTGGCTATAAGAATATAAGTTTATTAAAATATACTTGTGCAGCGAAAAATTGGTGGTATACTTTATAATAAATAATTTTTGTGTCTATTTAATACTGCAATTTTATTTTGGTGAAACACTTGAGAAGTTTCATTTTTACGATTTAATTTTATGGCCTTATATCATTTTTTACGGTTGCAATGAGACATAAAATAAGTGAAAATTGCTGATCTTATTTATAGCCTTAAAAGTAATAGAAAATGTTCAAAGATAATCACACAACTATGTAACGTATAATTATTCGGTAAATGAATTTCTCAAGAGGTATGAATGACTTAATTTTTTTTTAATTGAACCAAAGATTTTCATTTCTAATCGCCTCACTTGAGACCTGTTGATTGGTTAATTTCCTCAATTTTCTTCGTCATCATTAATATTCTCATCGTTACGGCACTGTCGGAGAGGAGAGATTCCCTTATACAATCTCCACCAGATTCCCTTATACAATCTCCATCAATCTCCCCGACATAAATAATTGGAACCCATGATTCAATCCAAATCCTTACATGGCACCTAATGTGCTTGTGAGATCAAATGCGCCACGCGGACCTAGCCGATTCTTTCCACAGAGTAGGTCCAATTTAACCCCTCTACCTTATCTCTCCACCTCCATGCCCCGTCTGCTTCCAAGTTCACATCTCTCCCTCCTTCTTTCCCTCTCTCCTTATTTCCCTCTCTCCTCCGACCTCCTCCAATACCCTCTCCCCCTTCCACCCTCCCCCTTTAATGCCTCCTCCAGACCCAATCGTAATTTCCTCTCCGATATCCCCTCCTAAAAAATGGCGGCGATGAAATCGGAGTAAGATTGAACCCTTCCGTAGTCCCCTCACTTAATTCTCTCTGGAAGCCAGAGCACTCTCAGGAGAAATCTCACATTCTCCCTCTCCTCCCTACCTCTCTCTCCTCTCTCCCTTTCTCCTCCCTCTCTCTCCTCCCTCCCTCTCTATCCTCCCTCCGATCACCCTCCCTTTCCTCCCCCGCTTTCGACCGTCGATTTTTCCCGACATTCCCCACCTCGAACAGGAGGGAGGGAGAATGGGTTGAGAGAAGGATGAGAAGGATTGAGAGGGAGGATGAGGGAGTCGCGTAGCTCCTCCAGCGCCATCTCCCGACCTATCCTGCTTCTTTCCGCCCGTCTGCGGTAGTGTAATCCCTACAACCCGCGGGACATGTTTCTTTTTATTTCTTTTTCCCGTCCCACGAGAGAGGAAGGAAATTATCGAAGGGGTGAGAGATTGAGCGGAGTGTATTATTCTTTCTCCCCCTTTAAAGTCCTCCTCCAATCAAACCTTCATTCCTTCCCCTTATCTTCTTGACCCTTTTCATTTTTATCTAGTCGTGTCCCTCTCTCTCTCTCTCTCTCTCTACCACTCTCTCTCTATCTCTCTCTCTATCTCTCGATTCCTTCCCATTTTTCTTCTTCTTTTATCTTTTGCCCTATTATTTTTTTATTTTTCGATCGATGGAGCGATTTAGAAGATGTAGAGGAGAAACGTTGTGACAAAGGGGCAGGGATTATATGACACGGATCTTTTTAATTCGACATTATACTTTTTTATAGAGCTTCTTGTTTTATTCATGAAGCGGTAGGGGCGTTTTCGGCTGGTAAAATATGAGTCTTACATCATAGCGGACTTATGTTAGGTCGGTCGCTTTGGTAATTAATTTTAGACTAAGATGTCGTGTTCCCAGAATCTGTATCACGGAGTGGTTTTTAATTGGATTACTATGATTATGGTAGGCAATTGTGTAGATTATGGATGTTAGTGCGTATTAAATAAATTTTAGCAATTTTTCGGAACGTAAAGCAATCTTTAATCGATTTGTCGGTGATGTTACAACGGATGATTATTATTCTCACGTTAATTCAGTAGGAATGCATAAACAAATCTAAAAATAATATCTTTGTTACTTTAATAGAAAATATCTTGACCTTTTGTAATACTATTTAGATATTAGCTTAGAGATGTTTTTCAAAAGGAACTCAGATTTAGCGTTGCATAAAAAGTAATGAATTTCATTATATCTAGATACAACTATTATATAAATATGTAACGCATGTCGGGTTATACAGTTTTCATGTCATTCTACGTGATTTGGTAATCCTAATTGGTTATATTTGATCTTCGTTACCGCACTTTATCTAAAAAGAATTAAGCTGTGGAAGAAGATGTTAAATTTATGTTTGTCCGGAAATTTCTCAAAAAATTGTTAAATTTACAATAAAATGCAATATAAATTTATTTCCCTTATTAAAAAATTTGTTAGAGACATTCTTTGGTTACGCTTGCCATTAAAGATGTAAAGTTTGTTCTAGGCCTTAATGCAAAAATGATGTTTTAATTTTTCAATGAGAACCACAACAAACTTTACAACTTTTATTGTTATAGAAAATCTCAAGAGATATGGAAAATGATTAACAGACATACGCGATCTTCCCTAGATGCATTTGCTTCTTACGCTGTTTGAATAACGCAGGATAAGCGATGTCACAACTTAGTCCAAATATGTGAGATGCATAAAAAATTTACGTGGGTTTTAAAACTTTATCACTTTGATTTTTCGTTTCTTATCTTATTTTTGTGCAAGAATATTAATTTAATTATAGAATCGGTTCTCTATGAGCTTTACATAATATTGTAAGCAAGGAAAGAAAGGCAAAACTTTGCGAATGCCTAAGGCGTGTTTTCCGTAAGAAGATATATACGTTAAACTTTCCGAACGTTCTAAATAATAAGCGGTCCGATTCATATATCTCTATCAAAAACCCCTTTTTGCATTCATTTCCATACTCATTTTAACGGATTTTATATATGATCTATCGCCTCCCGAGTCGCATATTAATTATTGTCGTTACGGAGATGAGCGTGAAATTATGACAGAAATTACTCTTCATAATGACGCCAACTTTATCATACTTTCCTATTTCCTCTCCACCTCTTTCATTCAAGATCCTTGAAACCCAAACTCCCGTCCTATTCTCTCCATACATTCCCATGCCCGCTTTTCAAATTCATATTCTCTGCGCACACACACCTTCCCCTTTTCATTTCCGACATCATTACCTTCATTCTCTTTCAAGATCCGCCCTCTTCCGAGATTCTTAATCAACGCCAAGGAGTGGAGAGGGAGAGAGAGAGAGAGAGAGGAAAAAAATACTTCCCTCGAATTATTTTTCATCCTTTCCCCAACTCCTCCTTATTTTCGAAGTGTCCCACCTTCCCTCCTCCCTCTCGCTCCCTCCACCCACCACCCACCTCCCCCTACACTTCCTCTCCCCCTTCCTCCGATTGGTATTGAGAAAAATATATGAGGATTTGCGACGTCCGCTCCCTGTTATTGGCTGTGCATAATGAGACTTTTGGAACCCTTTCAATGGAGTGGAAGGAGGCTCTCCGTGAATAGACTGCCATTTTTTATATATTTTCTCTGCCTCTCTCTTTCTATACCTTCCGTTTGCTTAGAATGTCGAGTGGATGTAACGTTTGACACCATAAATAGATATGGTAATTTTAATGAGGCTGGCTTTATACGTGGGACAAAAATTGGCCTCCTAAATTAATACGTCCATCGCGATGGGTATACGCCGGAATGCTATGAACCTAAACAAGGTTTACCGTACAGAAAAAGCCTATTTATTCTTGATATCTGGGATCGCGGATAACATAAAATTAAATAATACGGCCAATACGAAGAATGAAATTTAAAAAGCAGCTTTTTTTATATCTGTTAAATATTTTACGGTGTGCATTTACGAAGAAGATATCTTAGCAGAAAAAGATATTGTTTCATTAAATATTGAGATTAAAAACTAACAAACAAAATATTGACACTGTATCTGGCAAAGAGGTATTTATGAGCTAATGATAAATTAATAAATATACTTCACAAAATAACTCTGAATAGATTTGATCAGTGAAAATTCAAACTCGCTTCAAGACGTATCACCCAGTTAATCCGGGCACCGATAATTGCGGTTTTGCTGTATTTCCTTCAGCTTGGATTGGCATGCATCACTGCGTCTTCAAAAATGTCTTTTTATCACAAAATAATCGAATGAGAGAGAAAAATGAATATATGCATTTGGTTAATCAAATTAGTTATCGACTTTTCAGAAACAAAAACGCGAAAAGGTGAAATCCTGGATATTGTAGGAATGTCTTTCACTCGTTTATTATAGAATAACAGGAAATGATTGCATTCATTTTAGTCTTGTCTCCTGTTCGACTTCATCTGTTTAGGAAGACATTATTTTCTATTACTCCCTCTCTATCCACTCTATCTCCAGCAACTTCCTGGCATTCTTATTATCCTCTCTCTCTCTCCCTTTTTCATCCCTTCTTTCACTTCTGCCTACATCTACACCCACTACACATATTTGTTCTCAACGTTCACTCTCTCTTTCACGAGATACATTCAAACCGTGTATAAGGAGAACATATGCCTTCTGTCAGCCTCTGTTGCAAGCAGGCATAAAATAGGGAATGATCGGTCTAGCATTGGGTAAATAATATTGTTCTACTGTGTGCGTCGATGCACCATTTGTTTTCCCGTCTCTGTATCAATTTACCATCTTTCAGTGTTGTATACTAGATTTCCATTTTATTGAAGGCCATTTTCTGCTTTCCTATCCATAAGAAAAACTATACGGGGTAGTGCTTATCGTTTGTATCCAGAAAATAGGAATAAAAATATTTTTATTCTAAGGGTATTTATATCTTCGCCCTCTTCTCCCCTAATCCTCCACTGTCTCTGTCTTCCTCTCCTCCTCCCTCTCTCTGATCTGGCTTAGCTTAAAAAATGGAGTGATGATAGTTTCTCATTATCAACCCAATGAAATCTCAAGCAATTATTATCAGATATTCAAAACTACTTGCGTCAATAAATCTTTCTGAAGTTACTCCTCTGTCTATGAATGACGCAATTTTCCCCTATTGTAAAACTGTAAAAAATCTCGGTATCCTATTAAATGAAACACTCTCCTAGACTAATCTTTTTATCCCTACACTCACTTAGGCGTCTTCATAAAATTCTGCCCTCTTACCTAAAAATAAAGCTGGTTGCTTCTTTAATCATTCCACATTTTGACTACTGTGACGTTGTCTATCAAGACCTATCAAAGGATCTTGCCCTTAAGCTGCAGCGTGCTCATAATTCCTGCCTACGATTCATCTTTAATCTTAAGAAGTCAGACCATGTCCCGGAATATTTCTTCAAACTGTCTTGGCTAAACCTTGAATCGCATAGAAAATTACAATTTCTGTCGTTATTATATCAAATCCTTAAAACAAACATCCCACAATATCTATCTGCAGAGTTTATCACCATTAATTCAATTCATAAATGTAACACTAGAGGATGCCATAAACTTCTGACTCCGCACCACAGAACAAACATCTTCAACAGATCCTTCATTGTCACAGCATGCAGATTATGGAATAGTCTCCCATCCGAAATAAAGCACTCTTCATCCCTATGCAACTTCAAACACTCGTACCATAAATATCTCCTATCCCATTCCCTTTCATTACCTTAAACTGACAAGCAATTATTTTTTCCTACAGCTCGTCAAAAATGTTTTAATTTCTAGATATATTTATATGTATATACGTCTTAATGTGTTTTCATTTTTTTCTACTTTTAATTGTTTATGTATAACTGTGTTTATGTGTATATCATTTTAAGTATTTATCTTTCATGACCCTCTCAATCTATAAATATTGCTAACAGTAGGTTTCGCAGGTTTTCACACTCCCTTTCTTGTGTGTGTGCTTCCTGCATTGGGTGTTTCCTAGGGAATAGTACTTTAATTTTCCCTAGATTTCCCTACAAACAAACAAATCTCCATATCTTTTCATTTCCTAAAATGCTAACTTTTCATTGTATTCATGAAGTACTTTATTTTATGTAATATTTTATTTTATTTTTATTATTTGTCACTTTCTTCCTGTCTGTAATTGACAATGGGTTAGATGGAAGAAGATTCTGTTTAGTCTCAATGTCGTCTAAATGAGTGGTTCTCAACGGGGGCCACAGCCTATTTCTGAGGGGCCATGAGTAAAATACCTAAATTGGGGGGCCACCAAAACTTCTTTGTGTGCCACGAAAAGTTCGACTCTGTGTGAAAGTTGTCTTAAGTCAATGCTAATAATGCGTACTAATAACAATATTAATAACGCGTACTATTAATTGTATTCTGATTTAAATGTGCATGTTTATACTAACATAACAACTGGAATTGAAATGCCATAAAAATGGACGAATGTATTACAATATACATAAATACTTTCTTATCTTCATTATAGCTAGGAAATAAGTACATTGTTCTTCAACTGTTAGCCCACAATTGCGTGACTGAGAAAACTCTCCCCTACCTCTTCCTTTCCTCCCCTCCACGCCGTAGCTACAAAATGTTATTCTTATGCATTCATTCAGCGGATTTCACCTGAATACGACAGCTACTAATTTGAAATACGCTTTCCTAATATAAGGCAGAACACGTTCATCAACGTTGTAAACAGGGAGAGTGAATGCTGAAAGATTGAAGAAACAGAGAGTGGAATGCACTGGATATAGTTATATATATTCTATATATCAGTCATTAACTGCTGATATATTCCGATAACCAGCAATTTTATTTTTGTCAAAATTAACGGGGCTTTACAGAAAACAAAAGAAAAATAAGTAGCGCAATGAATTTTGTTATTATAAATAATAAGTTAAGTCAAGTGTTCATTTTACACTTTCCGAACCCTTTTTAAATTTGTTTTCAAGGGCGAACCAAGGAAATATTATGGCGCATTTGTTAATTCGTATTACGATTTTAATTAAATATTGCTTACCGTACTTTCAGTTTCTCTTAGTTATTTTTACTAACTGTAAGTTGTGATTTAAAATAAATATATTTGAATAAAATTATTAATATTAAAAATTATCGCTTTTATATTAAGAATTATTGTGGATTTGCATAAAACGAAGACATCTGCTCATGAAGCCATTCTCAGAAAATTCAGGCATTTAATTTAAACAGTCGAACATTGATTGTTAGAGGAATACTGTAATCAGACGACGCCATACTGGAATTTATGTATTTGGTGAGTAGCTGTTTTGGCTGCTAATCTTGCCGATATTATTTCTTCTGTTACTCCAAACTCTTTACTGTTATGATGCCGGTCCGCGGCCATTTATTTCCCGGTTTCATCTACTTAAATTCTATTTATAAGTCTATAGTAATAAATTTGTATTGTTGTTAAATATTTCTTCATTTTGATTTGTTTTTAATTTTTTAATATCAGGTTACCCATGGCTAATATAGCAAAGAAAAAATGCAGGCAATATTCCATTGAGTACTTTGGCAATGGTTTTATTCCATCACCACAGGACAGAACAATGCCACTGTGTCTAATATGCATGACTACACTTTCAAATGAAAGCATGCGGCCATGCATGGACTACGGAAGCACTTGGAGACAATGCGCAAGGACAAAAAAGACAAATCACTAGATTATTTAAAAAAACGGCATGATAATTTCCAAACAAGGGCAACATTAAAAGAAATATTTAGTGAAAGAGCAGCTAAAGTAGACAAAGATTTACTTGCATCCTATGAGATTTCCAAGTTAATTGCAAAATCTGGCAAGCCACATAATATTGGCGAATCATTGATTTTGCCTGCAGTGTCTGTTGTGATTTCAACTGTTATGAATCAGAGCGCACATGAAATTACTCAGGCCATCCCTTTGAGCAACTCATCAGTATCGAGGCGTATTGATGAAATGGCAGATGATGCGGAAAAACAACTAGTTGCACAACTACAAGTTAAGAAGTTTGCCCTGCTAATTGATGAATCCACTTAAATGGGTAATGAAGCCCTTCTAATGATATATGTTAGATTTTTGAATGATGATCAGCTCAGTGAGGAAATAAATGCTTTTCGCCCAAAAGCCTAAGACAGACACCAAAGGTGAGACAACTTTTGAAGAAGTTAAGAGTTATTTCAAGGAAAACAACATTCCGCTAGAAAATATAATAACTTGTGCAACTGATGGTGCTGCTTCGATGGTAGGTAGATACAGATGATTCATTGCTCATTTAAAAAATGCTGTGCTTGAAGTTTTTTGCACACAATGCGTGGATCACCGTCAACATTTGGTTGGAAAAAACTTGGGAGGACGTTTGCATGATGCCCTTGCTATTGTAATAAAGGCTGTCAACTTTATCAAAACAAGTGCACTACAGGATCGTCTTTTTCGACAACTTTGTGAGGAAAACGAAGAAGATTTTGAGCGCCTACTAATGCATACAGAGGTCCGATGGTTATCAAAAGGAAATTGTCTTCGGCGTTTTACTGAAATTTGGGATAGTATTGTACTATTTCTAAGTGATAAGGAGCTTGGAGAACAGATCGTTGCTGCTAAATGTGACATATTTTATCTATCTGATATATTTGAAAAGCTGAATTTGTTGGACAAACAGTTATAAGGAAACAACTGTAATCTTATATCTTGCAAAGAGGCCATTACTGCTTTCCTTGGAAAACTCAAGTTATTTTGGTGTAATATTGGACGTCGTTAGTTAATACAATTTCCATCACTGTCCACCCTTCACATAGAAATTCAAGATTATGATATTGCTGTATATGTTGAGCATTTGAAGAATTTGTACAGTGATATGTAATGTTGGTTCAGCGACCTGCTAGAGATGAAGATTCCAGATTGGGTGGTGAATCCGTTTGGTGTAAATGCGGTTGATATTAACATCTCATTACAAGAATGTCTGGTTGAGTTGCAGAGTGATATAACAGCTCAAGCTAGATTCAAAAACGGCAAACATAATTTCTGGATAAGTAGAGAAATTGCAAATAAGTTTCCACAACTCTGGGAGAACGCAAAGTTGTTTTTATCGGATTTCCCACTTCTTATTTGGTTGAATCTGCGTTTAGTCGAGTTCTTCACCTGCAATCCAAAACTCGTAACCGTCTTGATATTGTAAAGAGAGGTGATCTTCGATTATCTCTAGCATCGCTGCAACCAGAAATTCAAAAGCTTGCTAGTTTTCATCAGCCGCAAGGATCTCACTAAATAAAGTGACAATAATATTATGGAATTTTTTTTGTTAGGAGCATATTTCATATGTATATTATAAACAGGGATTATTTTTTATAAATAAACAGTGCGGTTCATAAAGTATCTTTTTCACCAACTAACGGCGACTATGAGGGGTGGGGGCCACAGAGGTAAATGAAAATCTGAAGTGGGCCACGAGCAAAAAAAGGTTCAAAAACACTGGTCTAAATTAAGACGCATATCTATCTATCTATAACTATCTATCCCTTTGCCTATCTCCTCTCTCCTTCTTTCGCACACATTTACTGTCAACCTCTTTTGTCTTACTCCATCCAACCTTATTCTTCACGTCGCTCTTATCTTTCTCTAACAAGAGGCTAGAATATATTCCCAATATACCGATTAATGTAGATGAACATGTTCCTCTTGTCACCTTATCGAAGAGGAAAGTGATTATTCCCCCATGTCTTCTTTCTCTTCCATGTGATTCTTACATTGCCTCAGATATTATTCCTTTTGAACTGCATTTTCACCATCCCCATTTACCCAACTGAGATGTAACAGGAAACCACCTCATCCCAACCCCCTGCCATTATGACTTCCCATTTAATTTTATTATTCGCTTAATTCATAAACCATGATTTCAATTGCAGAGCAACGCTTTATACGACAGCACAAATTGCCGATGCAAAATTTGTTCCTATTTTTTCGCATGATTGGAGAATCGATATTGGAAATAATATTCGCAAGAACACAATGCTAAGGAATTTAAAAACACTTCGATATTTTAGTCAAAAATAATTATGTTCTTCTGTAACTCGTAATCTTGGATTTTTCTTCCTAATAAGTGTTTCGAGAGTTTTAATTAATAGTGTTTTCTTTGTCAACTGAATCTACTTTTTTATTATCCGCTTCGTTAAAGAACACAATTTAAAATATGAATAGGTATATACCGTAATATAATACATTTACATCTCACGTGCAAATTAATGTGAAAATTAGTTAACATTGTACACATTATTATTCTTATATTATTTTTATCCTTGGAAACAAAGCGTTAGAGTACCCATCTTTCACTTGAGTCGTAAAATACCCCATTTCCCATTATTTGGCAGTCACAGGCCATTATTTATTCCACCCTGGCGATATTTCCTAGCTTCTGCCGTACGAGCGTAATACCTTATATTTTTGCTAACTAATTTGTTGAGCAAGCATTTGCCATGTCTGACAAAGCGGAAACCGCGTAGGCGGTTATGGCCTTTGTCCAGCGGAACTCTACAACGAGAAAGTGTTTTATTCGTTTCTTTATCTGTGACCAATTGCTTTCTCCCTCTTCCATTTAATTCTATACGCATCTAAAATTTAAAAGATTAAAAGAATTCCTAAGCTCTTGTTTTATCGTTTCATAGCTCATTTTCTCATAATGACGTGTTTATCTGAACTTAAGAGAAATATGATTTTTATAGACTTTATCCGAATCTTCCAATTATCGTGCGGCGCACCAACACTATATTCGCAGTGTAATCTTTCTTTATTGGGGAATTATACTGAGTCGCCTAAGAAAGTGTTAACTCTTTCTTCTCTATATCATGATTAACTCATTTTAAAATGCTGAATACTAATTGAAATAAAACAATAAACCTAAATTAAGTCCATTAGAATATTTTATAAGCTGTTGTTTCATTATACTTTGTGTAAGCGTTTTTACAATCGTATGCTATTTTTAGGGCTAGACGCAGTGAGTTGGCTTACATATGCAGATATCAACACCTTTTTTAGGGTCTTTTTAAAATAATACACTTATAAATCCACTTTGGCGTCCGTCCGTCCATCTGCCATACCCTATGCCTGACGGTCTGTCCATCCGCCTGTACGTCCGTCCGTCTTTGTACTTACTTAAATTGATATTGTAACGAAATTGTAAACGATAGAGAGCTGAAACGTTTAGTGTAGATTTTATACTGCTGCCATTTATTTTTCTTTAAATTTGAGTTTTTAAAAATACAGAGGATTGAAAAGGAGCCAATTAAAATACTATTTTTAATATCTGCGAATGTGCAGAAGATGAAAAACTTTCATTTTGAACATATTGATGCCACATTGAACGGTATAACCTAATACAAAATAAAAACCCACTAATGTTATCCTTGTTCATGGATAACAAACTATTTGTTATCATACAAATCAAAATCGTAATTATAGGAGGTTGAAGTTGCCAAAGAAAGTTGCTATACAGTATTCCTTTTTATTGTAAGCTATGTGGAAAAATATGAAAAATGTCCATAAAATCAACAAATAATTCTCATTTTATGAGCAGCGAGCTGTCAGAGTGTGAATATATATTTACTGTTTAATACATATCGTAAAAAGTCAGTTTGTCTTGCTCAGTAAAATCCCTAGTTACAGAAAGGCTTCCATATTAATTTAATGATATATTTTATTTGAAATAGAAAGAGATGCAAGGGATTAATAATGCATTTCAATTGGAGAATCATTTTCAGGCATTGGCTATGCCTTTTACGAACCAACTGCTTCATACAACTTATACTTTTCTTTATATTTATCGTGTAATTGCCCGTTATCACTGAATTTATCGGTGACCTAAAACCTTAGTTAAGAATCACACTTTTTCACTCATCCGACAATTAAAATATTATAGGTAATTCAATACAATACAAAAGGTTTATAAAACCACGAGTCCTTACGTTAACGGATGTGACGTTTAATTCATCTAGGCAATCAACCCAAACAAGCCATCCTTCACTCCATTGATCCCGCCTTTCCACTCCAACTCGGCTTCTTCCTCCATTGCCGCACACGAAGTTGGTACTACAAACAGAAATGCTTTTCAAGTAACGAATGGTTTTTGACCTAGTTTTTTAACTGAGGGATCTTTGAATAACTTTAGTCGATGAATGCTAAAATTTGAATGCCGAATACCAACACGAAAATCTCATAAATTGACATTTAAGTGGATCGAAAAATTTTGCGCGCGGTTTTCTATTTTTAGTCTGTCTGGGCTTATTTATAATAGAATAATTGGATCTTTTTGCATCACTATGACGTCCCTTAGGCCCCAACTTACCTCCGTCGCCTAAATTTATCGTCAGATTCAGGCAGATTTTTTATAATGAGCTCTTATCGATCAAAGAATAAATTCCATGATATAAAAATGCCAATATTTTTTACTCTGTACTATTTTATATGCTAGATTTTCCTTTTTTGAGTACAAAATCTGCTGTGGCTTGGCAAATAGTCTTGAAATTTCAGGAACTAAGTGAATACTCAATACATTCTACGTACAAATCGAGCAATAAATTAAATTCATGAAGTTCATTACAATTATTTATTTTCTTTTGTCAAGTCCTCTACGTGATTTGTTAGAGCTATTCCGCTTAAATTAAACAAGATGGAAAAGTATATTCCATAAATGGAATACACAGAGATTTCAAAGGCGTTCTTAATGGGAAATAAATATGAAACGGTATCAAAAGATTGGTGATTCTTGAATTTTTATTCCCAAAACTATAAATAGTAATTATATGGTCTATCTTGTAGTTAATGTTAATCTCTATCCAAATATTTTTTTTTAATCTATACCTCACAGATCATATATGAGCATTGGAGAGAAATATATTGATTTTTAATTGTTGGTTGGTGAGAGAACCGTCTTCGCGGTCGATGTAAACAAAATATACGATGTTTTGCTCGTGATTTTCTCGAATTTTTATCTCCGAAGCCATAACTCGTAATTATATGATCTCGTAGACTATCTTGTAGTAAATGTTGTCTTCTATCCGAATAAATGTTTTAAATTGTACCTCTAAGAACATATAAGGGCGTGGGATAGAAAAACATGGATTTTAATTGTTGTTTGCCGAGAGAACCTCCTTAGAGATCGATGTAAACAAAACATGCGATGTTTTTTGTGGGATTTTCTAGAATTTTTATCTCTGAAACTATAACTCGTAATTATGCGGTCTCGTGGACTTTCTTATAGTAAATGTTGTTTTCTATCCGAATAAAGTTTTTAACCTATACTTTACAGATCATATAAGAGCTAGGGAGAGAAAATTTTAGTATTTCATTGTTGTTTGACGGATGCCATTTAACGAGATACGAGTATAAGTTTATTAAAGTAATTAAGTAAAGTGGAAGTTGTAATTGACGGGTTCAGTTGAAAATCACAATTGGGCGATAAATTTTAATAACGATCACTCGTACTTAATTAAATTAAAATCCCTCTAGCGGTTTAGCAGATGAAAGTTACGACGGACGGACGGACGGACAGACCAGACGTACCCAAAAGGCGTTCCGCTATTACCTCTTTGCTGGTAAAGAACGCCTAAAAAGCTCCCTAAAAAAATGTTCGGACATCACCATTTAAAGTCTTCACAAATTTATACAATTATATCAATCAACAGTAATCGTAACAATAGATTTTGCGCTTTTCGGCTTGAGATCTTCGAAAGTTTTTAAACTAATTACTTAATTATATAACATTTTTATATTATTTTTATTCAGGACGCTGGACATCAGACATTGGTTTGTGATTGAGAATTTTACTTTATTATAACAATTCAGATAAAATTATTACAATTGAGGAATTGAGGAAACCCAGTGAACACTCACCAATCAGACGACTTCAGGTTGGCGAGGCCCCGGGGATGCCGAAGCGACACACGTAAAAGAACACTAAAACACAGAAACAATACAAACGTAGGAGCTTTCGGAATTATTCCTTCATCAGCTACAGAGAGAGAATATATATATATATATATATATATATATATATTAGTAATGGCTAACGGCTTTCGTTATTTTATCCAAATATCTCCGACGACCTTTTTATATGAAATATGCGCACACCTTCATTCTCAAAAAAAGTATCTCCGAATCAAAAACGAGGAATTTCTTCTTAACCAGTCGGAACGCGAAATTAACACGGAAAGTTTCCGATAACATATCTAGGAATTGAGGACGGGGTTGAAAAGAGAGAAAGAGAGAGGGATTAAGAGAAGGGATAGCGTCTCTCCGATCCCCCGCGTCATCCTCGCCTATCCGGCTAAGTGGATGTGGCTTACCTCCACTGATCTCTTAAAACCCCCGTGAACTCCGTCGTTTGGTTTCGACGGAAACGCGTGGAGTCGGATGGGAGAGAGGAAGAAAGGGCGGAAGGGATGGAGAAATGGAAGGAGGGAGGAAGAGAGGGAGGAAGAAGGAGAGAAGGAGGGCAAGGAGCATAAAGGGAGGAGGAGCAAAAGTTGAGATGAGAGGGGAGATTTTTAGGGTCGTCTCGTTTTACGATCGTACTCCTTCTGGAATTTGCCTCGCGGCTCTCCACCCGCGTGATAAGAATATAACGAGTTCTAAGGAGGGTCAGGAAGGGGTGGGAAGGATGGTGTTCGGAATGGGGTGGAGAGGGGGAAAAAAAGGTTACGATGAACTCTAATAACCCAACTCCCCCTACTCTAGATCCACTCTCCGACCCACTTTTATCCTCTCGCTGAAAACCCTTTCGCTCCTCCAACCTCCAAAGCTCCTCTTTTCCACCTTTAGTCTTTCCTTTCGGAAAGGCTAAGACCTTATTTTGCTACCAACCATCTTCTTCTAGAGTGGAAAAGGAATCCTTTGTTCCCTAAACCACGCTGGGGTCTCACCCAAGGAACCGACACCTACTCATCCTAGAGACCTCTTCACTTTCCGCCGTGTCGTTCTCACCTCGTCTACTTTGTGTGTGCCCGTGTTTATAAATATTCGGAAGGATTTTTCAGTTTGATTGCCATTTAAAAGAGTTGTTTTTGTATGTATGCCCAGTGGAAACGTACGATTTCTCATGTAGGATGAGATTCAAAGTGGATCGCTTCAACCATTAGTTACATATAACCGTACAGAGGCAAAAAATTTGTGGACTCGGACAGATACATTGTTTAACGTATTTCCCTGCCCAGCTCGATCTCCGGAACTAGCCACTCTTGGTATTTTATTCGTGCTTTTAAAATGAATAAAGCAAATTGAACTCTATTAATTCACTTTTCAAAAATTAAATAAAAATAAATACAACTATTCTTTTTTTAATTTCCCCAATAAATTTTGCAGCGTGTTAGAAAGCGTGACCTAGGATATATGTATCTATCGCGGATATTGTTATTTAAGCGCTTGATACATGGCGACTCTTGGTAGAAACAAGAACGTTTCTATTCGTTCCAAAATCAAATTTCTATCAAAAATTTAATTTGAGATGTCGGCATCTATCATGGTTCTCAAATTAATAATATATGTTTTTTCAAACGTGTTTTCTGATTAATAATTGAGCCTTAATAGGACCTAATCAATTATTTAGGAAGCTTGCATGTTTTTAACTCTAATTCCTTATAAAGCATCTCATAACAGTTTTATATTGGCTTAAAATTTACATTTTCTCATGTTTTATTTACTTATATTTTATATTTTTGATAGTTTTATTGTATTTTTTCCGATAAATTATTTCCCTTCTCCATGTTTTTGATTTCCTTGAATATTTAACTACTTTTCGTCAATATCAATCCGTTAATGTTTAGACCTGCCTAAAATTATTACTTATCGATTCCTACTCCTTTTCAACAACTCTCTCATTGCTTTCATTTCTCCTTGTAATCTCGCAAAATATTTTCCTATATATATATAGTATATCTTCTTCTCATTCCGAAAAACCCTGTGTTTTTTCTGCCAGATTTTACTAATCATATTATTTTCTATCTGTAATATTTGTAAATAAATATCAGTTCGTACTTAAACAACGTCCCCATCTTTGATAGATGCAGTATAAACACGTTTATACAAACTGCAAGGGACTTTAATTGTGCAATAACAATTTCGTCATAATGACCAAAGAATGCCAATATTCGCAGTGGATTGTAGTACGATTCGTACAAACGAGCATTTTTTATCAACCGTCTTTGTGCCTCTCTTTCATTATCTTTCACTATCAGTGAATTACTACTGATGACGGCTGCTTTGTACCAGAAATGAGCATTTCGTTTTACCGACTTTTTGTATAGTTTTGGAGAGGTCAAGAGATTGTCATTTTGATTTCAGTCATAATGTGGGCTACATCATTCTTTCTAAAATCTCCATTTTTGACCAATTGTTTATCGTTTATCGTTCTCATGCTGTCTCTAGCCTTATCATCTTCAACCTCTCATTAACTTTCGTCACCTTTTTGCCTTTGTGTCTAATTCTAATCTCACACTCTCCCACTTATTTATCTCTCCTCTTCAACCACCTCACTCCTTTTCCCACATTTCTAAAAATTTTAATTCCCTTCAGGTTCCCAACACTTCGTCCCTTTCTTGATTCCGTTTTTCCGATCCCACACTTTTCTCTCTGCCTCTCTCACTTGCTAAGCGTCCGTGGTTCCTTCCCATATCTCCATTTCCCTCTCTTTCCGTCCGTGAATATTAATCTCCCTTCCTCGCTATCTGCTTTTCTCTCTCCTCCTCTCTCCCTACCTCCAGCTTGCCTTTTGCTTCCCTCCTCTACTTGTCTCGCTTTAAGTCTCATTTCCCAGTTCTGCAAATCCTCCATCGAGCTTAAAAGATTTTCGAGACGAATGAAGACTTTTTGGGGGCTCGGCTTGTTCGCGGAGGTGTGGCCAAAGGAAATTCTTCTTTTTTCAGTTTATTTTTTTCGTAACGACGGGGAGGCTTGGAATTATTTGGAATTTTTTTATTTCTCTTTTGACGGTACTTTCATGGGGAGCTTGTTTATTATGGTCGTCCGACTCCTATCGAAATGATATCGAAGCGAAACTTCTTTTCTTTTTTATATTCTCTTTTACGACCGTCGTATGTGCAATTTTACTTTCTTTTGTTTTCATGGACTGTCAATTTTTCAGTGGTTGTGTTTCCCGGTTCATATCCTTACAGCGATAAACCTAAAATATAGAGGATTATGCGAATAGAAACATAAGGAAGTAAAGGGATATAGAAAACTACAACAAGTGTGCTTTCGTGTCACAGTCATGATAGCTGTATGTCGCGAAGCATTTTCATTTTATGATTTTATTGTCTAAATTTACATCGATTCACAATTTTTATAATTACCTTAATACAAACTCTATCGACAGAAGCTATTCCTTTGCTACTGAAGAAGCTAGCTATAATCGAGGGATCAAAACTAGATTTCTTTTGGTTTTCTAATAATAACATTACTATTGTAGGTATTTAAATATCTTGGAACTTATTAGACCGTATGCTCATATTCAGGAATCGAAATAAATTTATATTGATATGTATAAAATAATTAAATGAATCTGGCTATATTCATACTTTTTATATGCACTTGTAATTTTGTGGATCCTTGATTTATGTTCTTTAGAGGTTCTTAAACTACGAACCGCGGGCCATATCTAGCTCGCGCAATAATTTCGTCCGGTTCGCTTACCATATCAGTTTTTTTAAGATATGCATATTTGTCATCAGGAGAGATAATTGGTTATCGTTTATAAAATATGAAAGATTTTTCGTGTACAAAAATGGAATATACTTTGGATATAGCCATGAAACATTCTGCAAAAAAATCATTCAAAACGAGTTCACTGAAATTGAATGGTCGTATGTGACTCGCAAAGTGATACATGGCGTATCATGCCACCCATTTATTAGAAAGTTTGGTGACCGCTTTCTTAAAAGACAAAACCCAAAAGTGAGTTTCAGAAAATGTTTTTACCGAATTACAGCAATCCGGCAGAACATAATGGGCAAGTTGGTACATTTTTACCTTTTATAACGTTTCAAAATATTAACATTTAAAAAAATGAAATTAAGATAGCCGGTGTATTATTATCCATTGTTTTGAACTTAATTACTTGCAGTTTTAGCCTCATTTGTGTTTGATTAAATCTGCACTTAATCACTTAAGTAATTATTTTGGATTATTAGAAGGGACCTCTCAAGGTTTTTATAACTAGCGGAAAAAATATAATTGCGATGCCGTTCAGCCACCGCATTTTCTATAGTATAGTAACTTGTAGTTTACATAAAAATTAACTATTTGTGGCATCTTTAAAAGAACTACCACAGTTTTATTACATGAAATCCATTATCCGCAAACATTCTTTAAGTTGTGTTTGGATCAATTTCACCTCCCAGAATCCTGCAGGAAAACAAATTTAAACTTGTACGAGTTGAACAGCTGCCAAGCAAACCTCAGCTTCTTCAACCGCCTTTCAAGAATGTCAGTTAATCTCTTTTATGACATCTTCTTTTTAAAAACACATTTTGGCCTAACAGAAAAATTGGTTAATAGCAATCCCTCGCTCATCACATTCGATTGTAACTAATGTTGTGGTTTAAAATTATATAAGTATTTCTTCAACTTTAATAATATTATTAAACGAAGATGTAAGAAAATCTACTATCGGAATATCCGTTTGTCTCCTCGCGACAGTTTATTGATTTTTTAAATTAACACATCGATTCCCCTATAACATGTCTTAGGCAGGAACCGAAATATATAATTCTTGCTTTAAGTTCACTAAGGTATAAACTATGAATATTTTAGGTAACTGAACATCTACGCTTCAAATATCATCGTGCTCACGCATATAAATATTATTAATATTTATTTTTAACCTTAGTATTACTTTATATTTGCTCACCCACCACACTTTTTGACAGCTACCAAAAAAATAAAATCCTTAGGGTCATTTCGCAAGGCCTTACTGTAAGCCTCGACTTTTTTTTGCTAAAAAAAACTTAATTTTCCGAAAGCAAGGGTTGCCTAAGTTTACTTTTCCTTTTTTTGACCTTCGCATCAATTCTTAAAAGATCCTCCTTCTTTACTCGCGTGTCCTCATCCGACTTCTAAGAATGCTTGAAAAAATAAGTTAATTCCTCAAACTCTTCTCGCTTCAAAAAAATAAAATAAAAAATTGTCTTTAGCCTTCATTTGTTCAAATAACTTTACTCTCTCTCTCTTTCCTTTTCCCTCGATCATTCTCTTCCACCCGCCTCTTTTTACATGCGACCATCTTTCCATCTCATAAAAATAAAGGAACAATTTTGAGCGATTCAAAAAGCAACGAAGAATCCGAGTCTTGGACGAGATGCAAAAATAAGCGCGAAGTTTACAAAAAGAGGTTACAATCTCGTGAATATGGGAGATACCGCAGCAGAGTAATGAAGAAAAAACATACAAACTTGACCGCATATGCGTTCGTGCTTGCGTAGTCTTGGAACATTCAACAACGCTACCTCCACATCTCTCTCCCTAGTTTTAACGCCGCTCCTCTCCGCTATTTAATGGCGCTGCCGTCGCGCCCACTCGATCTCCAAACGCGCTTTTGACTTTTTATTTCACCGCCGCCCAGAGGGAGATGGCGGGAGTATTTTTTCGTGTGGAGTCTTTGAATTAAAGCCCTACGCGTCGTGCTAGAGAATTTGCACAAACGGAGGGCAAGGATGAGAAATAAGGAGGGGAAAGATAGAGTGAGAGAGTGGGAAAGGAAAGGGGGAAGTCCTCTTTTGCCAATTAGTACTTGCAGATTAACGGCTGGGTTATTATTTATCATGATGGGGCTCTGCTTTAAGTCTCTGCGGCGGTGGTTGCGTAATGTAGTAGATAGGATGGTTTGAGGATGTTGGGACAGAGAGAGAGGAAAATTCAGTCTCACACTTTCTCCTAAGCCACCGTGTCAGCCAGCAAGTTTCCTTTCTTTTTCACTGCCGTGGCCGTTCTTCCTCACGGAGAACTAAATACAAATGTTATACGTAGGCACCCTATCTCCACCTTGATAAAGCCCGGGCAAAGGAAACAAGTGAAGGAAGAGGAGTTGCAGAGAAAATTACATAAGGCGCTTTTCTTCACCGACTGCTATTTTTTCATCGGCGTAAATAATCGCAGACGTGATGAATTTTTGGTTGCCTACATTTGTGTGAGCATGTACTTTTTAGCAAATTTTCCGATTACTCTCCAGCAGCCAATCCTAGATCTATAAAACTCATACAATGTGTAACCCTAACGTAGAAATATCTATCCTGGAATTTTTTGTTTGCAATAAACGTCATTTTTATTTATTCTATGCACTGTCTGACGGACGGATGAACGGGATACAAAGTGATTTTTTTTTAAATAAGGAAACCAACTTTTATATGCACTAAGAAGTAAGCAATAAATATAAAATTTACATTATTGAAATTTTCATAAAGTAACAATAGTTTTGAAATTACAAAAGTTGTGTAACGAAGAAATATTAATGAAGATTTATTTGTTAAATATTAAACTAGTCAACTTTTATGTTTCTAAGACAATCTTCACTTTCTGGAACATTCAATTATGTGAATTTTAGATACATATTTTTTTTACTTTTTAGAGCATATAAAACGTGTTTGCATTAAAATAAACATATAAATTTAATTTTTCTCTTTTAATCAAAGATTAAATAGGTACTCTTCTTTCGCAGAAATTTTGCTCAAAGACTTTATAACATACAGCAATTTGAATCTCTATCTCTGACAGCATTAACACAGTATCAACACAAAACTGACTATTTATTTATTTTCGTTGCCGCCGTATTATTTATCGTAACAAGAGTATTGTTTAAACTTCAAAACAACGTCGAAATTTTGTGAATATGTCGATAGATGCATCGCAAAGTTATTATTCAAGTCAATCATACGCAATTACACGAAATCGGCTAAAATTCAAATCACCAAGACGATGAAATATTTTCCCGGAAGAATACGTCAAGTTTTAGCGTTAAAAACTATTTTTTGATCGATTCGACATTTATTCAGAAAACGATGGCAATAAAGCAAAATATCGTTCTTTTAGGCGTACGTTGTTTTAAGTCTCGAACTTCTACGATGATTTTTAGTAATTTTAATACACGAATGATTAATGTGCTGCACCCCATCCTCTTATTAATCAAATGAGAAATATAAACGCTCCTGGGGTCAAATCTATGACTTTAGAGTTAACTGCAAGCAGCTTATAATATAAAAGTTGCGCTGCTAAGTAACTCTTGAAAGTTTTATTGTAAAAGAATGAAAATTGTTCGAGTTATAAGCGGTTATCTCATTCTCCCATTTAACTACATAGACAAATAACTTATTATATAATTATTTTGTATATGGACAGATGGAACCAAATACATAAGCGATTTCTTTATAAAAAAATCGTTAATATATATATTTTTTATATAACCGCTTTCTCGAGATTTATTTTACGGGGTGACGTAATACCTTAGCTTTTTCAATTTATACTATCTATCTCTCTACATTGTGTGTGTGTGTCTCTCTCTCTCTCTCCCTTTCTCCCACTCAAATGTAACTGGGGAGAGGAGGAAGCTATTTCATTTTCCGGTATTACCTAGAAACTTCAAAAAAATCACCCACATCCACTAGGGAAGTACGTAACTGCTATGCTATGTGGTCTTTCAAGGTGGTTGGCTCATCGGAAACCTTTATGGCCAGCGGGTTTACACAAGGAGAAAAAAAGCTCCCAATATTCCATTGTATGCACCCCTCCCCTTCTCCTTCGTTGGAGATCTTCAGGAACGCGAATAGATTTTACTATCAGTCTGCGCATTAAGTTACTCCTTCCTGTCTCTGACTTTTTTGGGGTCGAGGAGAAAGGCGGTCATTTTATTTTTACTATACCCCCCTATAATTAGAAGGCTTCCTTCGACTCTTTATTTGAGGAAGAGTTTTTATTACGGGTAAAAATATAAAAACTGGAGGTTCATCGCAAAGTTATTGGCAGATTTCTTTTTTGAAGGTTTTTTACGCTTAAGCGATGGCTGGCGACAGCGTGGTGTGTCACGTATCGACCTAATCCTTTTAATAGATAACGTTCCAAGTATGCTTGGACGCTTGAAATTTTAAACAAATAAAATATTATGATCATTACCCAATTTAAAGATTTTCGGGGTTTATTCTTTTTTTTGTTGATCTTTTCCCTATATGCAGTAATCTTTAACATCTCTCAAGTAACATGTGGTTCCAAAGAAATTTAGTGTTGAATAATGTACATAAGAGTTTTTCTCCAAATTCTTATACGCCAGCTTATGTATTTTCTGGTTTGACATTTGGAAATGCACTTTCCCTCGCAAATAATGCATATTCTTTACACATGGTCTAAAAAAACCTACTTGGGTGGCTTTCACATCAGTCGATAAACGTTTTAAGACAGGCAGGATTCGCCAGAATATCTGTTTCCGGTCAAAACTTCAACGACGTCTATGTAAAGTTTAACGCAAAGAGGTTCAAGTCCGAGAGATTTTTCACCGCCCCTTCCCCCTTAAAAAGAAAGATGGGATCCTTTTTAAAGCACGATATTTTTGGACGGTTATAGCAAGGGGGCCATATTTTTGGAATGGATATTTTTAAGGGGACGTATAATCTTAGAGGAGGAAAAGGATTGAAATGGGACGAAGTTTTAAAAGTTTGCAAACTGCGTGATGTTAATCAACTGTACGGTCCCCGGTCTGCCCCTTAGGGTCAGCCACTTGGCTTTGGGTTATGGCGTGATTCTCTTCCCTTGTATATTTCTCCCAACTTCCAAAATATTTTTGGCCATTATTGCTATCATATCGCATTTACGAGCATTAACCTTATGACACTATCTTAGAAAATATACTCGAAAACAGGCGAAAAATGTTACTACTCGATTTTTTCTGGCTCATAATTGCGTGCATGTTGAAATATTATTGTCGTCCTGGACAATATACAAGGGTTCTCAAATTATGATGTGTAGAATTACGACTTGTTTGTGAAACATAATATAGAAGATGATCTAAATGTCTGCTTATTAATAAATACACCTATTAGAGTTCGTACTTTGTCGGCAAATATTTCGCAGTCATCAAGGGCTAGAGGATTAAATGAGGGGATGAAAAATTTGGAAATTAAAATCATATTTGTGATTCCTCGCCCAATATTATTTGTTTGTTTTTTGTAGGCCTTTTTAAATCCTTTTGCACAGATTAAAAAGAACCTGGTCTCTTAAAATGCAGGAGGCAAAATCATACGGTCTACAGCTATATGAACTTATGAAATTTGTAAACTTGGATGATTTCTTTTTTAAGTGACGCCCAAAATTATGCATAAAAAATTTGGTCCTCTCATACAACCACACTTTTTAGAGATACGAGTACTAAGCATGGACACTAGTCTTTTCCTGCAACCACAGTTGTCGAAGATATGGTTATTTGGCTTGTACGCTCGTCAAGAAATTTTTCGCCTAATTCAAAACTCATTTATATTTAATATGCGCAAAAATGTTATCAAAAATCACATTTTATTTCAGCAACCGCTTACAGCATCGGCTATTTATGTCATACTTTCTTTTCCCTCTAATTTTTATCTCGTGTAATGAATACCAGTCGATGATATCTTTCATCACGATCTCTCACCAAACCACCTCAATTCTCATATTTCGTTGAAAAAAATATAAATAGCCTAACCATAAAATCAGTCACTCATCAAATTTCGGACCGTAGGCTATCGATACCGTTGTCTTAGGAAATACATCTTCCAGGAAGAAACGCGCTATTTTCCTCACATCTTTCGATAATTTTCCCCCACGGCTGCAATCTCCTTTTCGACTCGGAAGAGAAGCCTAAGGGTCTCGAAAGGAAACGCCAAAGACTCCCCCGCGGCGCGCTCACGCACGCACGCACACACACAATAAATCAATCACTCTTAATACCTTTTGGCTCCCTTTTTGGCGTCCGTTTCAAAGCGATCCGAAGTGGGCGTAAACCGGGACCCATCTCCCTTTCCTGCTCCCTCCTACGAAATCCCTATCGATCCAGGTCTTTTATGATAGGACGGCGTCTGGGCAGAAATATTGATGAGAAGAGGAGATCCGAAGAGGCGGCTCTCCGTCTTATGTATTTTTCCATCTTCCCATTCTCGCTGCCTCGTGAATGCTTCCTTTCCTCCTTCTCGGAACTCCTGGAAGTAAGCGCCTTTTGTTCACTTCTTAGTCCGCCAATCTTCACTGCCGTCTCAATTAAACCGATTAAATTCGGGGAATTTTCATTCCTTTTCGGTTCTCGAGCGCTGGAACGGTTCTTTTGGCAGTTTAATGGTTCCCGATTCTTCGTTTAAATTGCGGTTCTTTTTGGATATGCTGTGATGTTTGTATTAATTGATGGCGTAAATCTCCATCATCTGTTTATCATGAAGCTAGCGTTATGTATATCTATGAATAGGGTCGAAATTTCCATTAGATGCAGTAGGTACGGACCTAGTGGCGCCGACTAACTAGACGTACTGGCGTTCTATGAGTGAGGTTTTGTCCATGCATGTAAAATATTTTTATAAAAGTTCCATTAATTATTAGTTAAAATCAAAGCTATTGCGAATTGCTGTTTGATTTGTCGGTTCCTTATTTTTTCGTTTCATTTTTACTGAAACATGAATTTAAGCTGAGAATAATTATAAAATAGGAAAAAAAACTCTGCCATGACCGGAAATTGAACCCGGATTTTTCACATCCACTCGCTTCAAAATTATTCCCAACTTTCCAGCTTGTGCCTGTTTGCATACGATTACTTTATTCCGTCAAATTTTATAAATTTAAGTTTCATGAAGTTACTGTGCAGAAGTGTATGTATATCCGGCTCTTGACACGACGATCTGGTAGGATGAATTAACTGCACCCTTCGGACTTCTGTTGCTTGTTTTCGGATCCATTTCTGTTAATTTTTGTTCTGATAGCCTTTTTATCCGTTTCTGGGATTACCTCATTGCTTATCCATCTTCAATTTACTCTAGCTAACTAACTCGAAAGCAGTGGCGCAGTCAGAAATTTGGAATGAGGGGTGCAACAGAAGATGGTATTCATACACACACACACACATATATACACACATTTTAATTGGTTTATAGTTTTATTCAAAATCGCGTTACATATATTTACTCTAAAATATTTCCACGGATCTTTAAGCCATTACACAGTTCATAAAAAAACATTTTTACTTTCCTTGTACGTTTTTTTTTAATTTGGATTGATTCCCCATTCATTCAATACCTCTATAGCAGTGGTGTTCAACCACGTTGCTACTTGAGGCAAATCGGTCCTTGTTATGTGGCGAACTGATGCTCACAATCTACTGTTTACTATTTTTTATTAGTTAATTTAATCACACTACTAAATTTGTTTATATCTGCTTGTGTAAACTGTACATACAACGGCCTTTTTGCAAGATAATACAAAATATTATTTTTTATAAATAGGGTCTTACACAAAAATATTGCCACAGTGATACACAATAATGATTTGCGCCTTTTCACCCCCTCCCCCCGGTTGCAGCTGTTACTTAGTGTGGATTATATGCCAAATTTCAGTGTGCTACATGGGCAAATAAACTGTCATGTATCACAATAAAATTAAATGTTTGAATTTAATGAATGATTTGACTAACAAATAATTTAAACCATTGCTGGCAAACGAAAAAAACGATTCGTTACGTTTTTGGTTACAGACAAAAAAGCGATTACATTTATTGTTACGTTTTTCGTTACGCTAAAATCCACAAAAAATAGTACAAATCCCCCGCCAAAAGTACGATTCCCTTCTTTTAACACTTAAAGAAAAGGCACTGCATGATAGATTTTGCATTTCTGATGTAAACTGAATGAGAGGAAAATTTCTGTAGTCGAACTCGCGCTTTCGAATATCAGAAAAAAAAACTTTCCTCGATAGTTCCTCCCCAGTGGTCAAAGATATCCAAGAAATGCCCTGAAAATCGGTCAATCGGTTCAAAAGTTAATATGGAGACATAAAGACTGAACGACGAAACAAAAAGCTTATTTTCTATTCTGGAGACTACGGTAAAATGCACGATTCAATACTTTTTCAGAGCATTATTTTGATGCTAGCTTTGAAAACTATAATGACCAAAATTCTCCTTATTTACAGCACGAACAAGAAACGTGAAAAAGTGTGAAATATAAAAACAGGGGATGAAGGAATGGGAGAAAAGGTAGAGGTAATGGATAGGGGGAGAGAGAATTGAATTGAATTACGTCTTTGTTGGGGCAAGATTGAGACTAAGTCAGTTTCCTTTTCCACCTGACCCCTAAAGAGATGGGGGAGAGAGAGTATGGGGAGGTAAGCAGACTTGTATGATGTAAACTGAGGGAGTAGTAAGACTGCAGAGGAAGAAGTGTGGGTTAGAGAGAAACGGAAAATGAGCAAAAGCGCAAAAGTTTAGACATTGTATGAGGTTTCATAAAATAGAATTAAATTTTAAAATATATTAAAATTTATGGGGACAAGTTTGCAAATAAGGCATATGAAAATAAAATAACATTCCATTAGGCGCTGCTGAGTTTATCCTAATTCATTATAAAATCAGATACTCCCTTCCTGTGCAGATGGTGGACATTGCTGTCTTCAGAATCGAACCCTGTATCCAATGGTATATAAAACGGTATTTTTTAATATAATGACGAAGAAATCCGCCACACTAAATTACTTGACTTTAATTAATACTAAACAAAATAAAATTTGAAATATGTATGAAAATGGTACTTACTTCTTCAAAACTGAATGAACTTCGTTTCTCTTGCGGCAGGCGAAAAGTCTCCCTTTGACCGTCTTCGGTAATTTTAAATAAACTGAAATTGTATTAAGCTCGGATTAGTCTCCATTTCCAGGAAACAATAACTATCCAATGTTACGTCAATCCAAAATAATTCCATTATTTCGTTACGTTTCGCGTAACGTTTTCCAGCACTGATTTAAAACAATATTATGATCACTGTGGCCATTTACATGAATTAATTCCTAAGTGTAGTATGTATATTTTGTATTTGACGAAAAGACATCCGTTCGCCACAAGTGTGGCGAACCTAAAAATTATGTTGAACACCACTGCTCTATAGCTTTAATTAAATTTTGTCTAAACAATTACGAAAGTAACAAAATTATCACGGGCATTCTTTAATAATTTAGATGCAATTTTAAGATATAGCTTTTCTTTGAAGAATTTTAGAAACGGTATTCAATATTTCTTTTTTAAGAACAATAATAAATACGACTTTGAAATTTTCTAAGCTATTATATATCCTTGTTGCTTTGCATATTTCTATGTTGTTTTTAAAATAGTTTTTCACAATGTCATAAGGATTTCTTCAAATTGAAATCAGAACAAACTTCGTAAAACTTACGTGTTCAGCGTTTATATAGTGTTTGGTGATAGCGTTCGGTGAAACGTGTTAATCTTCCAGGAGTATTCAAATTTTCAGGATGCCTACTCTGTATAACATTATATTTATTATAGATTTTCCTACCTTGAAATTAATTGGTTTTACACTTCTGCCCCTTTTTATGGTAGTATGGTGGAAAAAACCTAAATGACTGAACAAGATCATCGCCAGCTGTAGCCCTGCGTTCTGTAATTTCTCCCAGCAATTCACTATTACTTGAGTTTGCACTTTTTCTTTATATAAAGAAATTTTTTAAATCACTATAACTAAATCAGAATAACTAAAACTGTTCACTTTGCAGTCATTTCGCAGTTCATTTCCTCTCTCAGTCCAGTCCCTGTTTCAACTGTTGGGTATCATCGAAGAAATTATTTTTTTCTACATTTGTGTAGGGTCAGCATCTAAGTGTCTAAGGGAAAATAAATATATACAATTACTAAAACCATTCTCACCACCGAGAAGAGAATAAATTTGAGCTCAATTTAACCCTTAAACTAGGCCCTCCAGCGTACAATCTACGCCATCCGCAACTAAGCATAAAATGTATTGTAAAATCAAGATCTAAATGTGTCAATTGTATCATCTACCATACTAGTCTTTCTCCATCCAATGCAATCTTGCATCTGTGATAAAGAACTTTCCTGTTTACGTTATACGACTCGTCTTTCCCGAATTTTGGGGTGAGCATATGCACCCTTACAACTCCGTCCCCCTCCCTCCCAAATCGGTATCACGCTACAGAACCCTATATGCAATTACATCTAGTTGCACATTCAAAAGGCAAAAAAACACAGAATCCATGGGATTGTATGGGAAGATTTAAAGTAAAAAAACAAACCATGAACTTTCTTATCTTTGTCCATTTTTATTGCTTTATTTGACAAATTTTATAAATCATTAACAGAAACAGCATCCAAATAAAAAATAATTCATTTGAATATATGTATAATCCCTACAAATCTATGTCTTTCTACGTTATCTGCCAAATCTTCGATATATGTGATCTATTTCAGCGATTTTTTTAAACACTCGTTTTAATTGTGATTTTCAGAAGTTTTTTCTGGTAGCAGACATAAACCTTATTGATTGTGGAATCTTCTTTTGTCCATTTGCCTTTTAGCAGAATTTTTAAAAATTTCTTATACAGATTCGTCACTATGGCAAAGTTTCGTTTTGTTTGCATTGCTACAACAAAATTGAGGCGTAAATACGTTCAATTTACTTTTGAAAAGGGATATAGGTAGGGAATATTACAACTGCGTAACTGCGGTGAGATATGTTTAAAAATACAAGGAGGAAGAGGTCGAAGATTACGAGAATTTGTGTGATCGTTCTAAAAAAAGCGCTTTTGGAATCTGCTGTTGCATTTTTTTTAAACTTGTCATTAATGTTTCTCGATGAGAAACAGAATTTTTTGAACGTTAAGTATTATGATCTACTAAAATATAAATAACAAGGCAAAAAAATTCAGATGCCTTTTGACACATCTAAACATTTCCTGTATTTTGTATGTAATAAAAGTGTTTTTGGTTAAATTACGTATACGTACAGAGGCTTCATAGATGTAAAATATATAAATCAATGCGTTTCATTTTGATATCGTACATGTTAACTTCGTGCATTTTTCATTAGGGATAATTTTGTCCATTTTCGGAATTCTTCTATATTGAATGACTGAGGATTATAATGATGAAAGTTACTCGTAAAAACGAGATTTGTATTTGGAAAATAAACTGCACAGTTAACTGATCCGTTGAATCCTATCCTTTTTTTTATAGATAAACCGCAGGTAGACAAAGTTTTTACGAACAGCGATTGAGCTGTCGTTTGCGCAGCGAGTAAAATTCTAGCCAAACATATTTCTTTGAGTCTACGTCTATTCAATTTGCTCTAAATCCTTAATTTTTTATGTGATCAAATTCTATTGTATTTTAATGTCCCCATTTTTCTCTACCGGTGTAGTTAAATTGGTCCGTGTTACGATGAAACCGAATATTTTTAATGTTATTTTTCATTCTCCATGTAGCAGTGACAATCAGTGCGGTTATTTCGTTCATGAAAATAATTACATATTTTGAGCAAATTCTTTTGATTAATTCTCTCTAATTCGCGCTGCACGTGTTCACTCTCAACGCTGCGCGACAGAATGACCTCCTAGAATCGTAGCGCGAGGTATTATACTACGAAAAAACCACCGCTGTTATCTAATATTCCATGTCAACGACGTCATGCAGTTTAAACTCACGCTCTTATTAGGGGCTTCCAGCCTATTTGCACTACAAATAACGTCTATTTTGATTTTAAATATCGTAAACATTCCAAGTAAATAATTTTTGTCAGTACTGAAAAATCGATCGAGTCTCTTATCAACCATTTGATGCAGAAGTTTCCGTGGCTCAGCCAACACCTTTGGCATATTTCGCCCCAGAGAAGTACGTTTTCTTCCCATTGTTGGGAGATCAAAGGATGGAGCAATGTATTTTTCCATCTCCGCGCCAAAACAAGATAAGACGATAGTATTTTCTGCGGCGAGGCTCCTGTGTATGCTCCTTCTTTTTAAGTGGCGGGATGCAAAGAGAATTGCGATAAAATGAAGAAATGTAGGGTCTCGGTCCGGGCAAGCCTCGCCACTGGAGTCGTTGGAAGATCCCGGCGAAGGCTGGCAGTTCACGTCGGCAATAAAGAGGGCGAGAGAATGTAGTAGAGTTGCGGTAAGAAGCGATATCAAGACGACTCTCATACTCCTTTAATTTCCTTCTTTCTCTCCCCTCCGTCCCTCTATTCCACTCCACAAAGAAAAGCAGTCTTGAGATAAAGGTGGGAGTCGTGGGACGTAAATCTTAGCACCGTCTTGTGGCCATCACGGCTCGAGATCTCTTAAGTTAATTAAGCATGGATTTTCTCTGAAAGCTGGATCGTAAATCGAGTTTATTTATTAGAATCAACAATGAGATGTAATATCATCAGGAATAGGTTTCTAAGTGAAATTGTCTACATCTTCCCCGTTGAATTAAGAACAGCACTTTATACGGCAATTACCGTTAGATTCGTTTCTATATCTTCCTTTCAATGAAATTTTGCTGTATTTATTTATTTAAAATATTCAGTTTTTATATATCTGTTAATGATTACCCAACAACGACTTTTATCTCGCAAGAGATGCAATATCGTTATCTTTTTATTCTGTTATGATAAAATGGTCTTTTTTAAGTTTAGCTGAATAAAATATGTAATATCCTAAGATATCCTGCAAAAGATTATCAAATAAAATATTATTCGTTATTTTAAAGGCGTGCCTGAAAATTAATCACCTCATACAAGGATTTCAGTCAGAAGCAGCAGAAAACCAACAACTTCGTTCTAAAACGCATCCTTTCGAAAACGGATCATAAATACATGAACAGCAGAGGATCATTCTTCACGACTGATAGAAAATTAACTCATACTCTCCTAACGAGACCTCAAACCTTTTATGTGCACCCGTCTCCGTTTCGAGAAAATTTTACGCGGGTCAAACACCAAAGTGAAATTGGACCATAAAACGTTCGCATGGCCGCACTTTTACGAGTGAAACTTTAACGCCACCACCCGTTTCGCTGTATTCGACTCTCACGGGAGCGCTTCACGGATGCAACCTGCTGGCGTTTAATAATTATTCCGGCGGTCCGTCCTTACGTCCTCCTCATGCGTAAATGCCGCGTCACTTAGTATTTGATTACGGATGAGCTAAAGTGCAGCTTCCGCATAGCTTATTTATTCGCTCCGTTATCCTAGCTCTTTATGAAATCCTAAAACTAATTCAGATTTCGCCCCATAATAGTTCAAGTTTGCGAAAGCTCGATATTTTGCGAAAAAAACGGAAGAAATCGTGTACATGTGTTGAATTTCATTTATTTTTTTTCTATGAATACTTATTTCGCAGTAATGTGCTCTAAACGTGGAATATAAATAAACTCGTAGCTTATGAAACTCCCACGGGAAATTTGGTTGATTTTACGGACTTTATGAAATCTTGCTTCGTAAATCACACATGCCGATGAGGTGCGTACAGTTCAGTGCTGGTTCATTTGAAAGAAAAAATGGAAACAAATGCAAATTTAAGGTATTCCGTATTCATGGCTCATATTTTGTGATCCCTAGAAAACCTCCTTATAATACAAAACTAGCATTTAGCGCTTTTTTATTTAACTTTGGAAAACCGAATCCTTGGATGATAGGTTCAATCCAAATTTCATCGTAAAATGTCGTGACGATTCGAATTCGAGCCGATGCAAATCCGTAAAACTGTTGTCCTTCATTGACACCAACTTGAAATCGATCTCGAAAAAGTTTTTCAAAAATACGATAACCTCGTCTATGAGACTGCACCGTACCCTCTAACCAGATTTACGGTATTCGATTCCCAAACCTCGAAATGATAACTCACTCTTTCTAAGTCTCCCTTTCACATTCGTCTTGACAATAACTTTTAATCCCTCCAAACCCTTCTTTTAGTTTAAAAAAGAATAATTCATTTCTCTTTTCATCTGTCGCCTATACGAAGCATTATATTTTCCCCCTACACCTCAATCTCTTTTTTCTCTTTTTCGATTCCAAAGTTATGATTTACAAAAAAGGGACATTTATCACGACCAAAAGCCTTCCTATCGTCAAACAAATTTCACGAGCAGAAAAAAGGGTTAAAGGCGACGCTTCTGGGATCGAGAGAGAGAATTTTTATTCCTTTTATTTTTCAGCGACAGAACCGTTATTTATGCGGTCTTCCCCTCGTGCTTTTCATTTGTTTTTTTCTTGTCCATTTCGATGTTTCTATTTTTATCACGACATGTTTCGCTGGCTTTGGATTTGTACCTTGTGCGGAGAGTGTTTCGCTTTCTCTCTCTAGCTAAACCGTTTCGCATGCCATGTGAACTTTTTTAATGTTTATTTTCTCACGGTAAATCGGCAAACTCTCTCGCGATATTAAAAAAATCGCCGCGCACGTATTGTATAATATCGTTTCGTCCTCGTCTCCTATTACGTGGCACGTATGAGGCGATCGCTTCGACCCTGCCGAAACAACAGCGGATAATAACGTTTATTTTTTTACACTTTTCCGCAAATTACGTAGTTATGTCATAATGTACATCATATAAATTGAAAGCTTTTATAAAGTTACGAAGAGACGTAAAAAATCACCAACCAAAAATTAATCCCACATCTCATGTTAAAGTAAACCGGTTAAGGATGTCTTTCACAGTGGTTTCAAATGTGTAGCAATCACACTATCGGGTGATTTACCGAACGACGACTTTAATAAAAGATTAATGGAAAGCATTGAGCGAAAGAATCAAAGCTGCAGCGCATACTTCATAAATGTTTAACAAACGAAGAATAATAATGAAGAGAAACGATTTTAACATGTTTGTACAACCGTTATAAAATTTAAAATAATTTTGAACCTTTGGCTTGGAAACGATGCATACCTTCATGGAATTAAATACACTTGAAATAATATTATCCGAGGTTAAAATTTAATAGCTAATAGTTTATGCAGAAACTCATTTCAAAGCGATTAGTAATGGACACGCGTATATATAATTAGCATAATTATCACTGTAACTACATTTTTATAACAAATTTACCAATGACATAATGCCTGAAACTACGCAGGCAAATCTGTCTATAAAAAATATCAAGTATATTTTTATTTTGATACATACACATAACTTATAGAAAAAAGGTTGAAGCATATATATATATATATATATATATATATATATATATATATACTTTACGTTACTCTTTCGCTGAAGAAGGGCTTAGGCCCGATAAGCTTGCGTGTGTTTTTGTGTTCGTGTGTTTTACGTGTCTCTTCGACGCCCCCAGCAGCCTGCCAGCTTGGTCCTCAACTTGGTGAGTGTCCGCTGGGCTTCCCTCAACACCTTGTTGCCACCCTCATCACTACCTTTTCTTTTCCTTTAGTTAATATATATATATATATATATATATATATATATATATATATATATATATATATATATATATAACAGCTTACGGAAAAGGAAAGGTAAAATGGATATATAGATGGCAACAAGGTGTTGGGATGAGGAAACCCAGTGAACACTCACCAATCGGACGACTTCAGGTTGGCGAGGCCCCGGGGATGTCGAAGCGACACACGTAAAAGAACACTAAACGTTTGTTCTTTTACGTGTGTCTCTCTCTGTAGCTGAAGAAGGAGTAGTTCCGAAAGCTTTACGTTTGTGATGTTTCTGTGTTTTTGTGTTATTTTACGTGTGTCGCTTCGACATCCCCGGGGCCTCGCCAACCTGAAGTCGTCTGATTGGTGAGTGCTCACTGGGTTTCCTCATCCCAACACCTTGTTGACATCCATATATCTATTTTACCTTTCCTTTTCCGTAGGTTGTTATATATATATATATATATATATAACGCTACGGCAGTGCATGGCACGCTGGAGCTATGAGAAGAACTTTGTATTGCTAAACACATCTGATACAGTTAGCATTGAAACGTATTAGATGCATGTATCATAATGATAGTATTCTATTGTAAATTCTGAAGATAAATCTGAGATAATGAATTAGAAAAGGACGGGAGGAAAGAGATAAAGAAGAAGACTGAGAGAAAGAGGGAGAGCTATGGATTGCAACAGAAGGAAATGAGAGAGGTAGGAGGTGGGAGAAAAGAGAGGCAGGGAGATGGAGGGAGAGAGGGAGGGAGAGAGGGAGGGAGGGAGAGAGGGAGGGAGAGAGGGAGGGAGAGAGGGAGGGAGAGAGGGAGAGAGAGGGAGGGAGAGAGGGAGGGAGAGAGGGAGGGAGAGAGGGAGGGAGAGAGAGAGGTAGGGAGAGAGAGAGGGAGGGACAGAGAGAGGGAGAGAAAGGGAGGGAGAGAGAGAGATGGAGGGAGAGAGAGGGAGAGAGAGAGAGAGGGAGGGAGAAAGGGAGGTAGAGAGAGAGAGAGAGGGATGGAGAGAGGAAGGGAGAGATTGATTGATTGATGGATTTGGTGTTTATTTGGGGCAAGATTGAGACTAAGAAGTCCCATCTTCCACCTAACCCCTCATCATAAAACATATAATAATACATAAAACATTAGCAATGTAAATGCAGGTAACAATAAAAACAAAAGTATGTGAAAAGAAAAGATGTGGTTTTGAGGGAAAAATATATGGACTGCTGAATAATGGAATCCATGTAAAAAAGCACGGCCTGAAAACACCCACTCAAGGGGATGTGAAAAATCTGCGAAACCTACTGAAATTCACTAAAGACATGACATAAATGAGATTTAGAACAAGTTATAAATAAATTAAAATCATAAAGAGAGAAAAAAAATAAATTGGCACAACACGAATAGACCATTGATAAAATAAACATAAAAATGACACAATGGATCGATATTAACATTGGTGTGTCTGAAAAAAATGGAAAGAAAAAACAAATTAATCCGTAAAATACAAACATTCAAAATACATGTTGTTTTTTAAAAATCAAGATATTAAAAAAATAATATAAGTAAAATAAAAAATAAATAAATAAATAAAATGGAAACATTAAACGTGTTTAACTGTTCCTTTGCAAGCATAAGAGAGATTGATAGCAGTGTCGCTTGAATGAGGAGAGCGAGTCCGAATTTTTTAGTTTGGGGAAAGTCATTCCATAGCCTGCAAGCCGTTACAATGAAGGACTTGTTGAAAATTACTGTTCTGTGATGCGGAATAAGGATTTTATGGCTCCCTCTGGTATTACGATTATGTACAGTGTCTATGTTACGGTAAATCTACGTAATCGGAAAATGTGTACATTTACCAGTAAATGTGCACATTTACCACCAAGCTCGGTAAATGTAAGTTTAAGTTTCCAGAAATACGTATTATCCGTACATTTCCCGGTAAATGTGCACTTTTACCGATGTGCCTTGGTAAATATGGAAATAAGTAAGAATGAGAAATGCTACACTTTAATAATTACGTTAATTTATAACAAAAATCATCGAGGGTTCGACTCCATTGGTATATATTAATATGAACGCTTCCCAACCCGAGGGGGAACACAGTGAACGTGAGGAGGAACCAAAAAAACTTCGACTAACCCACCTACCCAACCCGGTGGGAACGAGTAAAATTTGCCTTCATGTTGAAATTTAGTTTAGTTGTGCACATTTACCACGAAATTTACACATTTACCGGACAACGCACATTTACTATACTTTTAAACTGCGACAGATGTTCGCGACGCCGCCATGTTGTGGCCTGTGTTGCGACGTTTATCCACATTTATCAGTGTCTCTAGGTAAATGTGCACATTTCCGCAATCCAATCAGTAAAAGTATGTTATACTTACACATACCAAACTTGGTGGTAAATGTACACATTTACCGGAAAATGTACACATTTACCGGACTACGCACATTTACATCTATACTTATAAATTCAGCGGCAAGATAATGCGGATTGTTGGAATTAAGTAATTGGTATAGCAAGGAAAGCAAATGTAGGCGTCTACGAGACTCCAAATTTAGCCAGTTTAGTTTGACGAGTGAAATGTGGTCTGATTTCTTCAGTTTAAGTACATAGCTGATGCACGCTTTATATGCTCTCTGAATTTTTAACGAACGCTCTTGAGATAAATCTTGGTACGCTATATCAACATAGTCAAAATGCGAAATAATTAGTTAAGTTACCAGATGCTTTTTTAGAGAGACCGGAGTACTGCTACTTAACTTCTTAAGTGAGTGAAGAGATGAGTTTACTCTTTAAAACACATTTATAACATGTGGAGCCCAAGAGAGGGTTTCATCTATAAGCAATCCAAGACTTTACCACTTTACAATAAGGTATGGTTGAATTTGCTATGTTTATCGGGATCTTTTGGGATTGATGAATAGCTGCTAATATCGTAGGGTAACCAATTAAGATAGCCTGTGATTTTTCTGGATTGATACTAAGAAAGGTTTTATTACTCCAGACCTCTAGCGTTTCTAAGTCCTTATTGATATTTTTTAGGGTTTTTGCGAGATCGTTTGCGGAAGAACTTGTGTATATTTGCAAGTCATCGGCATAAAGGTGATGATTGCAGTATTTAAGTGACACAGATCAGTCATTTATGTATAAAGAAAATAGTAGGGGACCCAAAATTGAGCCCTGTGAGACACCTCTTCTGTTTATAAGCCAATCAGATGAAGAACCAATGGAAATAACGAGTTGGGAACGATCGCGTAAATAAGAATATATCCAATATATGGTCGAACGCGAGAAGTTCATTGTTAGCAGTTTAGAAAGCAGAACATCTTTGTCTATCGAGTCGAAAGCTTCACTGAAGTCCAGCAGTACTAGGATTGTAACTTCCCTTTTATCCATAGCGCGGCGAATATCATCGGTGATTTTTACAAGCGTAGTGGTGGTGCTGTGAGATTTACGAAAGCCAGATTGGAAGGGATCTAACAATTGATTTTCGTTAAGAAGGGTGTGATTTGTTCATGCGCTAATTTTTCTAAGGCTTTTCATTAGATAGATAAAAAGCTTATTGGGCGAAAATCGTTGATTTCCGTCGATTTCGATTTCTTTGGTAATGGCCTTATGAAAGTGCGTTTCCACTGCAATGGAAATTTTTCTTGAGATAGGGAGCAATTAAATATAGTAGCTATTATTGGTAGAATAATATGTATCAATTTCTTGATAAAGATCTTGGGAATGCCATCGGAGCCTTGAGCTTTAGATTTCATTTTGCTAAATGCACTTGCAATTGAGTGACAGGGATGAACATAAACGCTGCGACAGTAATCGAATTAATAGTTTCTCTTTTTATTTTATCATCATTGACATTCGGGGGTGTAGAAAATTTAGAATTCAACGCGTCTAATGATATGAAAGGATGCAGTTTAAAATCATTTTGTTTGCCAATAATAATCGACTAAAGTTTTTTCCAAATAATCGAAGGTGATTCGTTTGGACTAGCTATTGAATGAATGAATCTAATTTTTGCATTTCCGATTAGCTGTTTTGCTTTGTTTTGTTTTGTTTCTAACGCGTTTATATTGGTCGAAAATATCATCGTCTTTAGTCCTTTTGAACAAACGAAAGACCGAATCGGTTTGGAAATGAGCATGGTTTTTTCATGGGCGAAGTGTTCAAGCAATTGCATTAATAAAGTGTTTAATGTTTCAACTTCTTTATCAATATCCTCTATAAATTCAATAGAATACCATGGAAGAGTAGAAGCATCGTTTATTAAATCAAAATCATCTATCCCTTTTATATCTCGGTGACGCATAAAGGTTTGTCTGAATTTCGACAAATTGAGTGAGTATGCTAAGAAGATTAGGTCACGAGAAGAAATTCCTGGGATTGGCAATTGACCCTGAGTTATTACTTTTTAGGATTGTCGTAATGGCTAAGTCGATCCAGGTAGAGGCTCTTTGGGTGTTATTAGTCGGATTTAGTGGAACGATATTGAGACCATGCGAGGTAAAGGAATGTTTTAAATAATCAGTATCATGGGCGCTAACAGATAAATTGGCATTAAAATCATCGGTGATTATAATATGTTCATAGTAAGTAGCAAAATTTGAAAATATGTCGTCTAAGTCTGATAGATGGGCTATTTTAGGAGGTCGATAAATTGTTCCGAGTAAAAGGAATAGAGGGAGAGAGGAAGGGAGGGAGAGAGGAAGGGAGGGAGAGAGGAAGGGAGGGAGAGAGAGATGGAGGGAGAGAGAGGGAGGGAGAGAGAGAGTGAGGGAGAGAGAGGGAGGGAGAGAGAGAGAGGGAGAGAGGAAGGGAGAGAGGTAGGAAGGGAGAGAGGAAGGGAGGGAGAGAGGAAGGGAGGAAGAGAGGAAGGGAGGGAGAGAGGAAGGGAGAGAGATAGAAGGAGGGAGAGAGGGATGGCGAGATCATTTGACTCTCTAACTATTGTATCAGCAAATAAAGAGATCGAAAAGTGTGTGTATAAAGAAATTTATGATACTGAGCAATAAAGTACTAGCGCGCAGATACTCTGCGCGTGTAAAGCTAGTTACATTTAATTAAGTATATGAACAATTTTATATGCAACATACTTTAAGCATCTCGACAACGCTACCTCAATTATTCATCTTTTAAATCAATGAACTTCGAGAAATAAACTCTAATGTATGTTTGTTTTGCAAATCCGCCCGCTTCTAAACTAAATAAAGCTTACCTTATGTGTTGAATATGTTTTTCGGTAAATACGGAGCGAAACATCTCCCAAAGCTGGGTAAATAAGCAATAATTTTCCGGTTTTGGCTATCTAAACTTGGTAGCGATGCATAGTAACTCTATATGTGTGTATCGAACATCATAGCATCCTGTCAATATTTGCTTGTCCTAATTGAGAGTAGCGTAGCCGCAACGGGATAGGCACTGAAATCCGAGTGACCTAGTATTAAATTCATAAAGCATAGTTGCATTCCGTTTAGCATGTACAAGCATGCAATATATTCGGAAAGTTTACAAAATTAGAATAGATTTATTTTAAAATTTCTGCTTTGAAATATTAAAATTAAGCGTGTAAATATAAGATATATTAGTTATATTATATTCCTTTTGTGAAAAAGCTAACGGGTTTTTTATACCGGTTAATTATGGGACAACATTTACTTAATGTATATTAATTAAAATAAAAGTTCGAGAATCATGGCTTAAAATGCTCCTTTAAAGTGATTTTTGTGACTGGCGCTATTATTAATATATTTAATTCCCTTATATGCCATATGAATTTTTTCATAAAATTAATTCTTTTGCCTTTTCCAGGAGATTTGGCGGATTTGATCCGTCGCCGTTTAGCCTGTGAAGATTCGGCTTAAGGTAAGGATGAATAATTAGCTTGTTTTAACAGAATATTGGATAAAAACCAAAGAAAATAGTTTGAATATATATTTCCTTTGAGCAATTGACGATTCTCGTTCGATTCCTCTCGCGCTTCAATTTTAACATTAATATAATAATAGGAGCAATATATTATTTGGTAAATAATGTCACATTATTCAAGTAACAGCAGTTTTAAATTTATCCGAGGGAAATGTCATATTTGATTTTCCGTGTGATAAAGTGTAGATTGATTAATTCTGGGTAAATTTATTAAAACACTGAAATCTTGAGATATTTTTAAAAATTTCATGCAAACTCATTTATCGATAGAAAAGCACGAATCGAATGGTATCAAATTAATATAAACGTTTTTACCCCTCTGTACAGATTCACCAACTTTATATATATATATCCATCTGTGTGTTTGCTTACATTTCATTCTGCGTGAATTCACGGGCGTAGCTACTTTATCGTAGACTACGCAGTTTGTAGAAACCAACAAATAAACGCTAAAAGTACCAATTTTTATTTGCTCATAAATAATTTATATTTATATATAAAATTTATATTTACGTTTAATATTGGAAGTAATGAAACAATATATTCTTCTATATAATACATAGGTTATTTTAGAAATATAACTTTATTTATTGTTCGAAGTGGGAATCATTATTAGGTGTTCTTTACCTGCAAAGCGGTAGTAGCGAACGCCTTATGGGCTCATCTCCCACGTCCGTCCGCATTTTTAATCTCCTAGCTACTGGGCGCATTTTAATTAAATTAAGTGTTAGAGATCCTTCTTAAAATTTATCGTCTAATGATGATTTTCATCTGCGTCCGGCAATTATAACTTCAACTTAATATAAGCACTTTAAATAAACTAAAGTATACTCGTATAAATGGCATCGTCATGCAAAAATTAAATACCATATTTTTCTTTCCCTAGCTCTTATATACTCTGTTAGGTACAGTGTAAAAATTTTATTCAGATCGAGGACAACATTTACCACAAAACGTCAGCGGAACCATTATTAGGTATTCTAGTTTTGGAGATGAAAGTTCGAGAATATCCATAGTAAAAATCGCGTATTTTGTTTAGATCGTTATATACGACGATTCTACCGGCTAACTACAATTAAAACATCATATTTTCTTTCCCTTACTCTTATATAATTTGTGAGATATAAACCAAGAAGTTTATTTGATTAGAGGACAATATTTACCACAAAAAATCCTCGAGATCATATAACTAGGATTTATGGTTTCGGAGATAAAACTTAAAGAATCACCAAAACTTTCGGTACTTTTATCCATATTTCCCATAAAGAACGCCTTCCAAATTTCTCTGAATTCCATTTATGGAGTAAACCTTTCCTTCTTGGAAGATAGCACTAATTAGAGACTAGTGACATTGACGTTCTTTTTACCACCTGCTGATTTCCTCTGGCCTACGCGCAATGGGTATCTGAGAGCTAGTGCAATGAATAGCTGGTCAATTAAAAATTTTAGGAAGAAAACTACACAACTGACGTTTCTCAAGGAAGCTTTCTTGTGCTCATCTGTATTCTTGCGCAAATCACCTGAGAAATTTAAGTTAAAACTTAAGATTAATCTCAGCTTATTTGTCGTTTTTACTTATCGACATTTCTGATTCTCTACCTGTAGCTATAAAAATGGATGAATTCGTTTGCATGCGTCATATTTGGCAAAAACGTTGGATTCTGTGCTAGTGTATGAACTCGACGATCACCGGGGAATCATTTTTCGCCATCTACATGCGTATACTAGACTGGTAAACTGCCACATAAAGAAATACAAACCTCTATCTCTCTTTCTCTCTTTCTGGCCACACAGCATTACCCCGAGTTCGAAGTAAACCAATCAATCAATCGATTGCCTCTAATCACTCTTTTTGCACTCTGGGGAAATCATCGGAGCGAAAGCCACTCCTGATAATTTAAAAATCCAACTTCGAAACAATTCCGCTAGGCGCAGTAAATAACCCTCAGAGTGATGCGTAATTTAAAATCCCTAACGTCTCCAGATTAACTGCCATTTGTGTCTTAGTTCTTACCTTAATTAATAGTCGAAAAAGGATCTTTCTTCATAGTTTCAATGTGTTTTTAAATTCATGAGCATTCGTAATTTTCCCGTTTCGTTGGAAAGGAGTAAAAGATTTAAGGGCGATATTGAATTAAGCGAGAGGGAAGATTGGAAGTAAAAAAATAGTAAATTCTATAAAGAAAGACCTCTCTAATCTATACTAGCAATTAATGTACAGTTCAATCCTTTGCATAAAATAAAACGAAATACATTAAACTTTTAATGCTTAAATCGATTTCTAGTCAAAATTACAAACAATGAAATCTTAAATAACATCCTCTGTGGTAATCTTATAACATCTCTGCAATCTCCAACTTTAATAAAATGAAATTTTTTATTATCCAATACCCAGTAAAGGGAGCAACATCCTATACAATTAAAAGCTGTTAAAATTATTTCTATGTAGATCGAGTTTAATTTTATATTGCTTTATGCGACCTCTATGAAACGAATTCTCCAAATCTAATTAATATGCGACATATTATTATTTTACTTTTTATTAGAAACTTAACGAGTTATTGAACGAAACTGACATTTAAATGACGGTAGACAAATAGCATTTCTGAGAAATAAATTTACAATGGCCAATCAATAGAGCATAATAAATCATCGATTAGTTAGAACAGCTTGTGTAGTACACGGGGAAGTTGAACTTGCGAGTTACCATGGAGTCATTTAATATGGTTCTAGTACCAACCCGGCTGCAAAGCTTTCATTAAGTAGGAGATAAAATTTGACGACTGCCCTTTATTCCAACTAAATTTTAATACCTGAGAATTTATTTTACTAAGAGACTGTAATGAAGTAGAGTCGATTTCATTCCTAAGATAATTTAGCCGTTTTCATACGCTGTCCACCATATTATAGTTCTAATAATAGAAACAAATCATGAAGTTTGGCAAAGTCAATTATCGGTTGGCTATAAATTCACTGCAATGAAATCGCTCTACTTTCATTTGGTATGGATAAAATAAAGCTTTCCAAAGTTGTGTATTTTAATTGATTTTTCGGCTAAATCTTAGCCCGCTAAAATGGGATATTTTCGTCCCGCATGAATATTCCTCATTCAGAACTTCCTTATCGCGTCTCCCTGTAATCAGCAATCTTATCTGGATCCACACCTTGGCTCATACCAGCAAGCGAGTAATAACCGTCGATAACAGAATAATTGGAAGCGCTGAGAGCGCACTCAAATTGCCTATCCGGTGTGGCGTGCGAAGTTACTGGAGATTAGGGTATATGGCCCTCCCATAGCCAATTCACCCTCCACCACCGTCCCCGCCCCACTTCCCATCAACCCTCTGCCACTTTTCCCATCTCCACATCCCCTCGTCATACACCACGGAACCCTTTTCTATCTCTCATCATCCCCATCCCTCTCGAATACATCATCTTTCTCCCTCCTCCCTTCTTCCTTCCAGTAGACATTTCCCAAGGTAGATAAAGTCACTCATTTACACCGCTATACCCGGAAGAGCGGGGGAGAGACATCTTTCTGATATTTCCACTCCCCCTCTCTTCCTCTCAGGAAAAGTGATATCACCTCCGGGCGCCCTCTCCCCGCTCGCCCCCAAGCGGCACCATCTGAATTACGATCTCCGTATGTTTGTGTGTGAGAGAAAGATTTTAGTTTTCTGATGGATATCAGGAAAGCAGTTACGTCTCCTCCTCCTACTGCGAATAGCAGCGAAGAGAACAGGAAAATAGAGGAGATATGTTATTTCGGGATCCCGCCGCACGACCAGGAGAAAAAACGGATAATAACAGCTACTTAAGAAGACGAGTTTCTTATATCCGTGGTAATTTAGTCTAAAAACGATTTCGTCTTCTTTCATCTCAATTACTTTCTCGCTTCTGTTTTAGTACTTTTTCTTTAAAATATGCTTATGTATTCAGTTTTTCTGTCCGTCTGTGTAGGCAATATCTCTGGAATTCTGCCACCTGTAAAAACCAAATACATAGAGAGACCAAATATATGTAAGAGCTACTCATAGTAAACATTTGGTGGCTCTATAATTAGGTGCTGGGGAGTAATCGTTGTCTACATCAGAACTTTAATATTAGTCGCTAAAAAGAAAAGATGATTTTAGGGAAGTATCTATTCACGCTAGAAAGAATAGACTCTTCAGTCTCTTCAGTCGATAATGGAATTTTAGCGGGTTATAGTTTCTTTTAGCCAATCTCTCTCTCTCTCTCTCTTTTCTCTGCCTAATTTTCTAGTCGCACCAATTGGAAGAAAACGGTGGCGGTATAAATTTCTCGTTACCATGCAGAGATTTTATCAGCTCATTTCGATTGTGTGAGCGTTCATGTAACGTGGAAAGCAAGCGCAGTTGCGATCTCGTTCTGATTTTGCTCCGTTTCAATGAAGTGTTTGCTCTCAAATTATCTGTGAATTTTTCGCAATTCGTTGTCGTTTTTTTTTAATGGGAACAGACCGATCGACCTACAACATGCGCGAAATGAGATATGGTGAAATTAAATGTCGCGCTAATGATGAGATTGGTGATATTTATTCGTTTATGTGATAAATAGCGAAAATTCATTCGTTATCTTAATCGTTAACATATTGAAATATTTTTTATCCGTGATTTTTTTTTCTCTGCAGCAAAATATTCTATTAGTTTGTTTGTCGCGAGTATTGGTAACAGTGCTCAAAACTTTTCGGGCAGATTGCCATGGCTTATATGACTAGATTCGCGGTGCCAATTATTTTCTCCCATTTTATTCTGAACTCTATTTATAAATATTTTTGGTTCATTGTTTATTGATGCGTATGATTTTATATGCCTCTCGTTTTGCAAGTAACTACAGACAAAAATTTCGAAACTTTTCCGTATCAGTTCTGACTCCTAAGTCTTGAGGCTTGCTCCTGAAAAACACATTTCGTTCAGGTGTCATAACTATTCCTCGTTAAAAGCCATTAAATATTTAATGTGAACTTCAATGCTATTACACTGATCCTTCATGTGCCTTAGTTTGAGCATGTAGTGACTGGAACGCTAATAATTCTAAATTCTTAATCGATATCGATCAAAATTTTTGGCCTAGCCATTTTTAGAAAATTCTTAGTTAAGAGAGCACTCTATTTTTGAGGAAGGGAGCTGTTTCGCCCCATCCTTCTTCATTCCAATTTTAGCTTAAATATTGAGCACATCTCCGACCCAGATAGAGATAGGAATAAAAAGAAACCATTACCAAAAATAAACACACCAACTGCGCTATTAAAGGACTAAACATAAAGCTCATTCAGCGTTATATTAGCCTCTTTTTCCTGGTCTCTTAAGGCCAGACAAGTGTTAGCATCTCAAGGATCTTAAATTCTCTCGGAAAATAAAATAGAAAAAACATCGCGATTTACGACGTGTGCGTAGCCGTGTGGAGAATATTCATCGTGCGCGATAAAATAAGGTCTCGGAATATAATTTTCTGGAGAACTTAAATCGCATAGATAACTATATTGATGATAGTATTTATTTGGTGGAAGAGGAATCGTTTTCCTTGATCGTTACTTTCCCATTTAATAAGAGTAATAACTCTCTCTGAATGTATATACATGAATCATCTATTTTATATCGAATTGGAATAAAATAACACAAAATTTAAGCTGAACATTATATATATATATATATATATATATATATATATATATATATATATATATATACAGTCAAACTCGTTTATAACGAGCACGGTTGTAACGAGGTCACGGCTATAGTGAGCAAATGCTACCTCCAAGATAAGTTTACGAGTATTTACATACAAATATATCACGTTTATAACGAGCACGCTTCACGGATATATCGAGCAAACTTCGACCACGTCTCACTGTCTCAAACGCGATGGCGGTCAGCCCCTTCAATCCTCATAGTGACCCAAGATATGTAACCTTGTGTTCTCGAGTCCAGCCTCTACACCCTATCCATCGGGGAGGTTAAAGACCGCGGCGTTGTTGTTAAAAAATAATCCCTTCGTCCAAACCAGGAATTCCCAACTTGCAGGTACAATGGTACCCGCGGAGGTCCTTTGTCCTCTCCTCCCAACCCCCAGCTCTTTTACAGCCAGGAGGTTGTGTTTGGAAGGGGGGTAAGGGGCTAAGGGCATGTACAATGGCGCCCGCCCCCGTCGCTCAGCCGAATGCACCCAACACCCTTTCCCACGTAAAGATGGGAAATCCCAGATTTAATCCGTCTCCTCATTAACTCTTCCTGGAATTGGTATGCTCGCAGTTTGCAAAGAAAGTTCGTAGCGTTGATCACAAAAATCAGTTGAGATTTTGCCCTTGAACGAGTAACATGTACGTACATAAAAGGAAGTGTCTGTCTATTCGCGAAAAGGTTGATATTATTCGAGAGTTAGAACGTGGTGAAAAAAATGTTGAAGTGTGCAAAAAATTTAATTTATCGTCGTCTACGGTTTCAACCTTATGGAAAAACAAAGAAGCGATTTTATCTGCACTAGAGAACAACCTAACAACGAACAAGAAAATGAGTAAGTGTGACTTGGGTACTGTTGATCAAGCACTGCTGGAGTGGTTTAAGACGCAGAGAAATGCTGGTTTCCCCATTTTAAAGGTACAGGCAGATATATTTGCAAAACAGTTAGGACATGAAAACTTCACATGCAATAATGGGTGGCTCGATCGTTTTAAAAATCGGCATAACATTGTTTATGCGAAAGTCAGTGGAGAGGCCCTGTCAGCAGATTCAAAAACGGCAAGTGAATGGGTGAAAAGTGTTTGGGAGGAGTGTCGAAAAGGTTACAGAGAAGAAGACATCTACAATGCCGACGAAACTGGACTGTTTTACAACATGATGCCTGATGCAACGTTTAAATTCAAAGGTGACAAATGTGTTGGTGGCAAAAGACCTAAGAATCGTTTAACAGTTTTAATGTGCGCAAACATGAATGGGAGTGACAAAAAAAAACTTTTTGTTATTGGTAAGTCACAAAAGCCGCGTTGCTTCAATAATGTAAAGAAGTTTCCCGTTGAATATGCAGCTAATAAAAAGGCATGGATGACTTCCAATATTTTTCAGCAATATGTAAGTCAGTGGAACAACGAGTTACGGAGGAAAAATAGAAACATTTTACTCCTTGTCGATAACTGTCCTGCGCACCCACATATGCAGGAGTTATCCAATGTAAAGCTGGTGTTTTTGCCTCCAAATGCGAATTCTATTTTGCAGCCAATGACATGGGGATAATTAAAAGTTTTAAAGGCCATTTCAAGCGATTTTTTGTTCTACAGTTGATTGAAAGGAGGGAAAGAGGTTTAGATGGCAACGTCTCTGTATTGGATGCAATTCATTTGATGACAGATGCATGGGACAATGTTTCACCTACAACGATCATAAAATGTTTTCGGAAGTCTGGTTTAATATCGGGAGAATTTTCGATTGATAACCATAACGTTGATGAAGATGATCTACCTCTGTCAGAATGGCTTAAAGAAAATGGAATTGCGAATTTTGACCATGTAAATGACATTGACAATTTTGTTCATGTTGATGATGATTTGATTACCAGTGGAATTCCTACAGAGAGTGAAATAATAGAGACAGTACAAAACACAGCAGACAGTGATGAAGACATTGTTGAATGTGTCGAAGACACAATCCCGACGAAAGCCGTGCCAACTTACTCTCAAGCTCAGGATGCTGTGGAAACATTAAATGATTTTTTTGAAAACATTGACATTTCCGATGGTGTTTTTAGTGCAATAAGTGTAATAAGAGGAAACTTAAGAGACTTCAAAGTGAAATCTATGAAACAGGCTACCATTCAAAGTTATTTTTCTAAAAAGGGGAGTGATTAAGGATGCAGCTGTGAGTAAATTTTATATGTACAAATGTTTATTTTAAATTTTCTAGTTTATTCTCATTTTTATGTTTTTCCATAAATTTACTAAATAAACTTTCTGTTTATATATTCACTTTTACTTCTTATGTCTTATTTCACCATACGCATGCATGCTTTTGCCTTCACGGATATTAAGTTTAACGGCTATAACGAGCAAAACTAGACGGTCCCGTGGCGCTCGTTATATCCGAGTTTGACTATATATATATATATATATATATATATATATGAGCACTTTAGTAAAGTAATGAATTGTATTCGAATAATCTTTGTTTGATGGTAAAACAATATATATATACATAAATATAATTATATATATACAGTCAAACTCGGCTATAACGAGCGCCACGGGACCGTTTAGTTTTACTCGTTATAGCCGTTAAAATTAATATCCGTGAAGGCAAAAGCATGCACGCGTATGGTGAATTAAGACATAAGAAGTAAAAGTCAATATATAAACAGAAAGGTTATTCAGTAAATTTATGAAAAAACCTAAAAATGAGAATAAACTAGAAAATTTAAAGTAAACATACGTACATATAAAATTTCCTCACAGCTGCGTCCTTAATCACTCCCCTTTTTACAAAAATAACTTTGAATAGTAGCCTGTTTCAAAGATTTCACTTTGAAATCTCTTAAGTTTCCTCTTATTACACTTAGTGCACTAAAAACACCATCGGAAATGTCAATGTTTTCAAAAAAATCATTTAATGTTTCCACGGCATACTGAGTAAGGATTGTGTCTTCGACACATTCAACATTGTCTTCATCACTGTCTGCTGTGCTTTATACTGTCTCTATTATTTCACTCTCCGTAGGAATTCCACTGGTAATCAAATCATCATCAACATGAACAAAATTGTCAATGTCATTTACATGGTCAAAATTCGAAATTCCATTTTCTTTAAGCCATTCTGATCTTCAGCAACGTTATGGTTATCAATCGAAAATTCTCCCGATATTAAACCAGACTTCTGAAAACAGTTTATGATCGTTGTAGGTGAAACATGCATCTGTCATCAAATGAATTTCATCCAATACAGAGTCGTTGCCATCTAAACCTCTTTCCCTCCTTTCAATCAACTGTAGAACAAAAAATCGCTTGAAATGGCATTAAAAACTTTTAATTATCCCCATGTCCATTGGCTGCAAAATAGAAGTCGCATTTGGAGGCAAAACACCAATTTTACATTGGATAACTCCTGCATATGTACGTGCGCAGGACAGTTATCGACAAGGAGTAGAATGTTTCTATTTTTCCTCCGTAACTCGTTGTTCTACTGACTTACATATTTCTGAAAAATATTGGAAGTCATCCATGCCTTTTTATTAGCTGCATATTCAACGGGAAGCTTCTTTACATTTTTGAAACAACGTGACTTTTGTGACTTACCAATAACAAAAAGTTTTTTTTTGTCAGTCCCATTTATGTTTGCGCACATTAAAACGGTTAAACGATTCTTAGGTCTTTTGCAACCAACACATTTGTCACCTTTGAATTTAAACGTTGCATCAGGTATCATGTTGTAAAACAGTTTCGTCGGCATTGTAGATGTCTTCTTCTCTGTAACCTTTTCGACACTCCTCCCAAACACTTTTCACCCATTCACTTGCCGTTTTTGAATCTGCTGACAGGGCCTTTCGCATAAACAATGTTATGCCGATTTTTAAAACGATCAAGCCTCCCGTTATTGCATGTGAAGTTCTCGTGTCCTGACTGTTTTGCAAATTTATCTGTCTGTACCCTGATGGGGAAACCAGCATTTCTCTGCCTCTTAAACCACTCCAGCAGTGCTTGATCAACAGTACCCAAGTCACACTTCCTCATTTTCTTGTTCATTGTTGGGTTGTTCTCTAGTGCAGATAAAATCGCTTCTTTGTTTTTCCATAAGGTTGAAACCGTAGACAATGATAAATTAAATTTTTTACACACTTCAACATTTTTTACCACGTTCTAACTCTCGAATAATATCAACCTTTTCGCGAATAGACAAACACTTCCTTTTATGTACGGACATGTTACTCGATCGAGGGCAAAATCTCAACTGATTTTTGTGATCAACGCTACGAACTTTCTTTGCAAACTGTGAGCATACCAATTCCAGGAAGAGTTAATGAGGAGACGGATTAAACGTGGGATTTCCCATCTTTACGTGGAAAAGGGTGTTGGGTGCATTTGGCTGATCGACGGGGGTGGGCGCCATTGTACATGCCCTTACCTCTTACCCCCTTCCAAACACAACCTCCTGGCTGTAAAAGAGCTGGGGGTTGGGAGGAGAGGACAAAGGACCTCCGCGAGTGCCACTGTACCTGCAAGTTGGGAATTCTTGGTTTGGACGAAGGGATTATTTTTTAACAACAACGCCGCGGTCTTTAACCTCCCTGAGGGATAGGGTGTAGAGGCTGGACTCGAGAACACAAGGTTACATATCTTGGGTCCCTATGAGGATTGAAGGGGCTGACCGCCGCCGCGTTTGAGACAGTTAGAAGTGGTCAAAGTTTGATCAATATATCCGTGAAGCGTGCTCGTTATATACGTGAAATATTTGTATGTAAATGCTCGAAACTTATCTTGGAGGTAGCATTTGCTCACTATAGCCGTGAACTCGTTACAACCGTGCTCGTTATAAACGAGTTTGACTGTATATATATTCAGTCGGTATATGTACATAACTCGAACTAGAATATTTTCTTCGTGGAGTTTCATACTTTTTACTTTTTTAACTTTCTTTCAATAGCTACTATATCGCTCTTAAATTATTAAATAAATCAAGTATATCTAATAAATTTGTTGCATAAAGCTTCAGTAACAGTATTCGAGACAATTTTGCCCGTACTTAACTAAATGTAAGGGAAACGAAGCAATATAAATATGGAATTACCTTACTGATCATAAAAAATCATGTTTAAATGATTTATCTACGAACTAACTCACCCATTTCTGTCTTTAGTCTTTTACAACTTGCGTTTACCGTCCGAATACATCAAATGGAAATACTGAACTAATTTAAGCAATCAGATTCGAAGAGACTGTGAACTAACATTTTCAACGATCTTATGTTAAACCAGAGATTATATTGCGTGTATGTACATATATATAATATTTTTTCATGAGCAAAAATTATATTTATCTTTTTCTGGTGAACTACTAATATTTAGCTAATGCTCGGCCAAAAATATATAGAATAAAAAAACCTCGACATCCTAGAGTTTAGTTTTTCGACGTATATTTTCCACCAAAGCAGTAGTGTTAGAACGTAAATTTAGTCGACGTTGGATGGCAGGGGTCGTAAGAAGGGAGTCAGAGAAGGAGACGCATACGAGAGCAAAGAGTGGAAGGAAGACAGAAAGGGAGAGAGCGGGGAAGGAAGAGATAGAAGCGGAGATAAACGAGAGTTGATAGGGAGGGGTATTCAGTCCAGGCGAGATTGAGTTGATGGGCGTGAAAGGAGAGTGGTGGGGAACTTTAGGGCGTGCGAAAGGGTTGAACGAGATGGTAGTTGGTCAAGAGAGGTGTCATGGTAAAGGGAGGTGTCACGGTAAAGGGAGGTCGATATAGGTAGTGTACAAGGGAGAAGTTTAAAGGAGTTGGCCAACAGGAAAAAGAGAAGTGAACCCTTCGGACAGTGAAAGGGGATGGGAATATGAATACGTCATCCTCCCTTCACTTCCTAACCTTCCTCTCACGACATGTGAGAAGGAGAAACCAACCTCTCTACTTAGGGAGCTCAACTCAGTGCTATTCGTCTCGCCACCTCTCAAAAGCTTCTCCCTCCTCGTCTCATCTGACGATTCGGTCAAACAAAAAAAATATTTCCCCAATTGTTTCCCGTAACCGTCCTCCGAGTCTTACCTATCTCCCGCCGTCCGTTCTTACCCCCCTCCCCCCCTCCACTCCGCCTCTTGACCCAATGTCACGTAACTGGACCTTGTCCTCGTTTTTGCCGCTCCGGCTCCGCGACGGGAGGGCGACGCGCTTTCCATCGCGTCATTTTTTAGAGGGTCTCCATCTTCTTCCTCCCACCACCTCTATTCCCCCTATCTCGCTGGGAACCTTCAGTTTTTTATTTGTAGCACAATATTGTGTAACTTAGCCGTAGAGAAGGGTATGGGTCGTGAGAAAAAGCGTCTTGGAGAGGTAATGGAGATTTGTATGACTTAATGCTTGAATAGTTTCCAAAATTATTAATTCCTCTCTCTTTATGTATGTATATGTCTGTATGTGTATGCATGTGTATGTATGTATATGTATTTATACTTATGTATATGTATTTATACTTATGTATATGTATTTATACTTATGTATATGTATTTATACTTATGTATATGTATTTATACTTATGTATATGTATATATGTCATATATAAAGACGTGACTGTATATTCTCGTCAGATTTTAATTTTTGAATTACTTGTTAGATTAATTTTATGATTCCTCCTACACTCCATGCAGTATTTTAGCAGAAAACTTGGAGATTTGATTTATTAAGTCTAATCCGTTTTAATTATTAACGATTTCTCAAATTTGGTTTTATAAGGTAAATTTACATCTTAGGCCCATTATAGTTCACTTTGGGCCCGGTAACATTTTACCCATGAAATTACATTTATACTGTCTAAAGTTGTATTACATAGAGTAGTGAGTTTTTTTTAATCGCCTTCTTTTCCACAAGCAGCTAACCAAAAAATAAATGACAAATTCTCTCGGTTCCCGGTGTCTTATTCATCACTTTCCCATCTTTTTGAACTTCCCTTCCTCTTATGAGAACATCTTATAGATTTACGACATTTATCGAGAAAATTATTGCTGCCCTAAATATTTTGGAATTCTCTTAATCGTTTCAATTTTATCTCGTTTCGAATCCGCTTTCTACATCATCTTTCTGTCTCCGCCATTACGCCACCGCCACGCCTCTTCCTCTCATCTTTCCATTAATTTACCTCCACGCCCACTGCCGCGCCTTCGCCTCCTGCCTCCTCTCTATCTTCCTCCCAGCATCCTCTCCCACAAATCAGAATTCCACTAAACCCCATAAAGTCTCGAGTCGTGCATATACCGCGCTCTCCCATATTCATCCCTATGTTTCCCCTTTCCCTTCGCTCTTTCGTTCCAGTATTTTAACTTGCCATTCTACTTCGTCTTCCGACGTCTTGGCTCGCCATCTAATACTCTTCTTGGCTCCACCTTTGGGTATTTTCGTCTCCGTCTGCTCCAGTGGCCCCTCTCCACATCTATCTTCCATTCCCACACACCCTCTATCGCCTAATCTTCTCCTTTCTCCCCTCACTCTCCCCGTTCATCTCTTTCTCTCCCTCACCCCTCCCTTAATTTTTTCATTTAATTCAGTATCAATCCTCTCTTTCTTTAAATCCCTTAAGCCTCTCCCTCATTCCTTTATAATTCCTCTCACTCATCCCTCTCTCGCATTCCTTCTATCCATCCCTCTCATTCCTCTTTCTCGAACTTCCCTCACATCCTTTTTCTTAGCACTCTCTCTACCCATTCTCTCTCAATCCTATCTATCAAAATCCTCGTTCAATCCTCTATCTCAGTTTGCTCTCAAAATCATCTCTCACAATCCTTTTTCTTAGCACTCTCTCTACCCATTCTCTCTCAATCCTATCTATCAAAATCCTCGTTCAATCCTCTCTCTCAGTTTGCTCTCAATATCATCTCCCTCAATCACCTCTCCCAATCCTTTCTCTCAATTCTTCCTCTTAGTCATTTTTCTTAATCCTCTCTCTCTCTCTCTCTCGACGCTCCCTATCAAAATTCTCGCTCAAACCTCTCTCTCTCTCTCAATCATCCCTCACAATCCCCTCTCTCAATCATCTCCCGCAATCCCCTCTCTTTTTCTTAATCTTCCCTCTTAATCCTCTCTTAGTTTTCACTATCAATTCTCTCTCCAAACTCTCTCTCCCAATACTCTCTCTCAATCCTCCCTCTTAATCCTCTTTTAGTTCTCATTCCACCAATCCTCTCTCCTCATTGCTCCCTCCCAACCCACTCTGTCTTCTCATTACCAATTCTCTCTACACTCACTCCTCGCTATATTCATATCTACCCTTCTCTCCATCTTTCTATCTTCTCCACTTATCGTTTCTCTCTTCCCTCATTTTCCTCCCATATCTCCCGTCGTACCTTCTCTCGCTCTCTCCATACTCCCCTCTCTTCTCCCTCCCAAACACTCGCGCTCTTACTCTCTCCCACTTATCATCTCATCTATCCTCCGCCACTTTTCCTTCCTCCTTTCCTCTTTCCATACCAGACCCTTGGCGGAAACAGTTGAGGAGGACCTAGCGGCCATTAGTATAGGCCGAGTCCCATTCTCCATGCCCGAATGTCCCGGCGCCATCCAATCTTACCTCACGCTCTCCAAGATTCCTAAAAATAGATGTCCACATTGTTATTATACTGTTGCCCACGTGCCCGAGAGGTGCTTTATGTCCACTCACTGACGACAAATATGCTCGCAAATACATACATTCACCCTTATCTGCTTTGCGATTCTTTTTCGCTAACTTTTCAATTTTTCTCTCGAGAAACTTTTTTTCTCGCGGCAGTTTTTAAATGGGCATTTATAACGCCATTATGTCGCAATTTTGCTGTCTACTCGAGAAATTTGTGCGGAGTCCTTCATTGTTTAATTTCTTGAAACTTTTCTTTTTCATTGCTTGTAAAACAATTACATAATTTCATTTGAAGTAATTTCTATTGTTTGTTAAAGAATGGAGCTAAACATTGTTGCCGTTTTACGCTACTTAACTTGTTTTATTAATATCATTTTATTGGGGTTAAAATTAATTGAAATATTCAATGAACCTAATGTACTCTTATCATTTTATGTCATCTAACATCAATATACACATATTTTACATGTACTTCATTGACCTTAATCCTAAACCTTGATTTCGTATATCAAAATTATTTAACGGCACTGAGTTTTTGTGGATACTTCTTACTTTGAGTGTGGTTATGATAATGTATACTCCAAAAAATCGCTGAACTAATTTGTCTCAGTAATCGTAAAATTATCGAAACTATGGCAACTTTTAAATTTTTTACTCGAATGCACGAACCATCCATCGATCAATTTTTCTTTATTTTACGTTTAATGACTTTAGTATGGCGACTTTTCTCTACTATAGCCTACCTCTTTTTTGCTACTTCTCCTATAATTACTAGAGGAACATGAATAAATGCATGTTGACCCAGAAATAAGTTAATCTTTAAAAAGTAAGAAAAATAGCGCTTCGCGCATAGAAACAGAGAGAACTTGAGATAAACACAAAAAAGGAAATATTATGTATTATAGTAATAGAATGTTGTGATAATTTCATACGTTTACCCTGATGTCCTTTACTAATAAAATGGTAGATTTAATCAGTAATCTCCACCGCTTACGCTGCTTAATATTTTTACTATACGGCCGGTTAAGATACATAAGTTTATCTCGTTAATTCAGATCTAGTTTATTTCCTGTAACTTATCTATATTATGGTGTGACGGTCGTTTGGTGGTCGTAGTAAGATTTCTCATCCGTTCTTTTATTGTCGTAAAATTCCTATTGCTGTCTACCCTTAATTTTCTTTCAACTCATATTTACGATCGCAATGAGTTAAAACATCCAATGATATCATAACATTCAAGAGCTTACCACCTCATTCATCAGTTGCGAATATTCAAAAGTTGCAAAAAGTTCGTTCCAACGTACGACTTCATTGTTTTGAAGATACTTAAAAGCTTTTGAAATCATTGACTATCTTTCTATCACAAATTATGCCCACTATGTTTTGGTATAAGATCTACTTTTCTTACGGTTACCCAGCCGAGATCTATTGTTTCCGCAAACTTAAAAAAGAAATGACATACACAGGAAGAACTTTTAATAAACGTTAATTAAACAAAATATCAAATTGAAACTTTTAATGGAATGCCATATTAATTTTTTTTAATATTAATTTTTTAATTTCCAGCGCTTTCATTCGTGGAGCTGGATGCGCACCCCTTGATGGTGCGACCTTGCTCTAAGGGCACAGGGATAACGGCGGTCAAACCACATTTGGCCCGTTTATTTTTGTTTGGCACTTGCCTCAAGCCGGCCCTGGAGCCTAGAAATCCATATTATTAGTTTTTGCAATGGAAAACTTTAATTTTTAACTTATATACTTTTAAAATATATTTATTATAAATTTCATATATTTTTTATTTTTAGACTGTGAACGTATTATTCATTATTTCGCTTGAGGTCGAACAAAAATGGATCGGCGATCGACCGGTCGATCGCGATCGACGTTATGGACACTCCTGTTTTATACGAACCGTAAAATTTTAATTAATATACTTTGCCATTAAATAACATACTGTTTCAAATGGCATTATTAAGAAATCAGATTCCAAATAAGGATAACTTTATGGTATTTTCTAATTTTATGGTATTTATCTCGAACCATGCCCATTCACATAAAATAAATACTTTTAAAAATGTAATCGGCGTGATAAAACGATCCAGTCAAAGCGGCATGTATTATAAAATTGAATATTTTAAGATATAATATTAATAGTAATAATAATAATTTTTTAATATAATATAGACATGTAAATTAAATAAGCAATAGGGTCCCGCAGAGCCATTGTCTCGTTTGCAGTTGCCGCTGACATATACAGTACAGTGGTAGGACTTTAACCTATTGTCCGCACATCTCCATAAATAGATTCAACCTCATTAACAAAAATTTGAACTTCCACTTATATCAGAACTCCTAAATATGTTTTGTGCACATTTCCCTTTGTTTGACAAAGAGATACGGATAAATCAATCAAAACTATACAAACACACCTGTAGTACTTAATCCAGATACATTGCTTTTTACACTATCAGACATGCCATTGCCATACCAACAGCTATATAAATTGTGCACACCATTTCCACACTTTCATAGGAGCACATACAAATATACAAAACTAAAAACACTCATTTAGTAATTGTTTAACACCATTTATGTACTGATGCTAAAACAAGCGAGTCATTTCCATACAGAAGGTTGCATATTGCATAATTCAAATATTATACAGTATACAGCACTTTACATCATAACCGTGTTTATGCAAACAACTTTAAGAATTGTACATTAATAATAATATTGTACAATAATAATAATTATACAATAATTATAATAATACTAAATATTTTCTTTGTATTATAAATAAAATATTAAGTATGACGGCATTATCACTAATTAGTTTTGTTATGGTTGAAAATTATCAAGTATCTTTTATTTTGTCAACAGAGCACTTTCAATTTGATAATTTCTGAGTAAACAATTGATTAAAAATTTTCAAGGAAACTCTAAAAGACATGACTTTTCTTTATATAGGCTACACAACTTAGATATTATTATATAAAGAAAAAATAAATCTCATTTAAATGACTATTGACGTCGGTAACATTCCCAAGATCGCTTGATAACTCTTCTGAAAATAAATGCTGTGATAACTTAGTCCGTCTTAAAAATATACAGTAATAAAACTTTAATTATAATGGATACTTCAAAGATGAATTTTCATAAATTCGATATATTGCAGCTCGATAGACTGCTGCATTTGGGTTTTTAAATCGCTCAAATACTTGGAATTTAAAGAAAAAATACATCCTATTTAATTATGATTTAAATACAATATAAGTCGGAAAATATATACAAAAAATCTCGTCACGTTTTCTGCAACTCATCTTGTTTATTTTGGATCGTCGCATCGACTTCCATACACCCATTCCTCCTTCCCTTGCGTCATCTTACCTCCCAGACTTCGCCTTCTATCTCCTTCCCTCTCTACATTCCCCATCTCCCCGTCGGCTCTCTCTTCCTCTCTCTTGCTCATCTCTTCTTGGCAAGTTGTCAATATTCACTCCACTCTCAACTGTAGCTCTTACCCAGCGGCGTAAGAGGAACGTAAACTCGGGTCGTTGGGAAACATTTTCAGATATCGGACGAAAGAGAAACGCCCTTCACCCGGCGGTAGCCTCAAGGAAATTTGTACGTGTATCCATAAAAATCAAGGGTGAATTGGCTAATAATTCTCAATCGCTTCCATTATTTTCGTTTTTCATCCCGATAGGGCCATTTAGTCGTCCGGAAGTGAGTTGTTATTTTAAACCGGGACGAGGTTCAACCTGCAATACGAAAAATCGTTTTCTATGCGTTTCATGTTTGAAAACCAATAACGTTGAATCGCATATCTCTTAGATCAGCATTAGGAAGTAATATGAAATATTAATTACGATTCAACTGGGAGTTATCGACCTCGACTAATGAGAAAATATTCAAGAACAAGGACTTAAAATATACTTGTATGCAATCTGCAATAGCCAAAATATTGTTATAAAGTTCTTTCTTGAAAACGGCTGCCTTGTAGCCAAAAACCTTATCTATTTTACATAACCTTTTTGTGGCTATTAAGCTACGTTTACATCTGGATACATATATCAGAACTTGTATGAGGTGCATGTCTATTTGACAAATCGTGAGACATCAGCTCATACAAATACTCATACATTTTGTATAAGGTGCCTCTGACTTTGACATTTCCAGGTACATTTTGTGTATGGTTATTTTACCATTGACTTGACAAGTCATGGGAATGACGCATGCGCAGTTTTCACATTTTAGCTGCTGTTCCCTGATCAGAACAAAATTCACCGGTTTATGTACATTACAGCTGCATGTGTTTACAAACCGTAATAAAAAAGTGGATATTTTCAATATTTTTATTTTGAGTTTAGAATGACGGAGTGGACAAAAGAAAAAACTATTGTTAATCGAGCAATTAAGAAAAAGCAATGTCATTAAATCCAAAGAATGCAAGGATGCAAACGTTCGCAACGATATTTTAGAAGAAATTGGCAAATCTCTCATTGGCACAAAAAAGGAAATTGAAGAGAAATGGTACAATATAAAAAGCAAATTTAGTAGGAGATTGGTAAATAAATAAATCAATATATATATATATATATATATATATATATATATATATATATATATATATATATATATATATATATATATAAGTAACGTAATTGCCCTTATAAACATGAAACTTTCCTCGTCAGATGACATTTTATCTGAACTCATGAATTTTTTGTATTAACTAGAGATTTATATCTCCACTTTAATATACTAAATGTAAACACAAGACAAAATACCCCATACGCTTCTACAATTTTTCAAGTACTGCGCGATTTGTGCCAATATCAGTGACGGTACAAGTGACGATACAAGTGCCGAAACAAGTTCTGATACGTGGATCCAGATGTAAACGCAGCTTTAGATATATCTGAGACAAAAATTTTTAAGTGCTTGTTTTTAAGTACGATGTCGGGTCATTCGCAAAATAGTTTAATACCGTTCTAATAACCGTAGTGTAACATTTAGTATTGCAAATAATTGAATTATATGCCTCTAATTAATATCGTCAGTTATTTTTGTTGCCCTAAAATGCAGAGTTTCAAAATCGAATTTTGTTTAACTAAGGATACCGTTTATTGTTATTAGACGCTAACTGTTGTCAATTGTATTTAACCCAATGTTATCACATTGAGTGGCGCCCGCTGTTGTATTTTAAAGAGGATTTCAGCCCTAATGCGAAAAAATTTGATTGCGAGTTAAGTAATAATTTGCACGTGGTTAATAGTAATCGTAAAATATCGAGAAAAAAACCATAGTCGCATTCACGTCACATTCAGCATATATTGGATTATCATGATCTCTGGTTAGGACCTCTCACAGTTCTGGTCAATTTTTCAGCATTTTAACAAGCCAGATTTTGTTTATTTTACTTTTCATTAACTTAAAGTTAATATAATTCATTTAAGAGGCCGATAATCAGTGAAACTACATATTAACGGGAATGAATGAACTAAAATTTAACTACAGAGTGTGCAATTTGTTTCATTGTTAGTTCAAATTACACCCATTCCCCTCTCCAAAAATAAATTCTTTTACTTTTGTTTAAGATTATATAAATAACCAAGAGGCTGTAAATGGCACATTGTATCGGTTTTCCTCCACCAAAGGATATCATCTCGCAATTTTTCTTCCGCAAGACACGTTATTTCCTCTCACGTATCCCACAACATAACTTCGGCATTTCTTTAAACATTCTTCACGTAACATTTTCTGTTACTTCTTCTTTTTATTGACATCGGATTTGGTCACTGTTCTATTACCGATCCACATCCACACGGATGATCTATGGCGTCTTTTGCTATTAGCTCGCGAGTTGTGACGGCGATACGGGTTTCAACTTCTCTCACTCACTCTCCGCTCCGTCGCATCCTCGCCCTTTTTACTTCGACCAATTGGGAAACTGCGTCTTAATAAGCCACCGGGATCTCGAACCGCCGCGCGTAAAAAAGAAGTGGGTCTCCTTTCGGAGGTTCGAAGCGATCTTAACGTCGTTGGGTCGTTGAACCTCAAAGGGTGCGCAGGTCGTGCGTGCCCTGCAAGTGACGTGCGATGATTGGTCCGGGGCAATCACTCTTCTTCAATCACCTCACTCCTTTCTCTCAATGGAGCTCCCTCTCTCATCCTAAGCATTCTGTCTCACGCCGTCACTTCTCCCCTGTTCTCTCTTATCTTCGCCTCTTTCTCTCCCTCTCACCCATTCTCTCCCCATCACACTCTCCTTTTATCCCTCTCTCTTCCTCCCATTCTTTCCTTTCCTTTCTTTCTCTCTCCTCTTTCAATCCCTCCCGCTATACCTACCCATTTTTCCTATCTTCCTCTCCTTTCCTCCTCTCTGTACGTCTCTACTGTTTTCTCTGACCCGACTTCTTCCTCTATCTCTCCCTCTCCTCTCCTCCTACCCCTCTCCTCCTCTCCCTTTACTCCACTTCCTCTCCTTGTTTCTCTTCCCCTACCTCATTCCTGCCTCATCCTCTCTTTCCATCTCTCTCCTAACTTCTTTTTCCCTCCCCCTCCTTCCTATCTCCTCATCTTTTTTTCTAACCATATCTTCCCCTTTTTCCACTTTCTCTCATCCTCTCTCTTCGCCTCTTCCTTTCTCCTCCCACCGTTTCTTCCTCTATATATCTCCCTCCTCATAACCCTCTCTTCCACTTCAATATCTCCCCCCTGCCTCTCCCTCTCTCCCCTTCCCTCTCTTTTTCTTACGCTCCACGCATTCCGTTCTTCGTGGGGGTCTTAAAGCAAATGCCTCCTCCCCTCCTTCGCTTGGAGATAAAGGACGTGGGTCGTGACGTCTTCTATGAACCATGAGCTTCAATTTCGCGCGCGCACGTTTCAATGCGTACACATTAAATAATGGGCGTCGCTCGTACAGACGTCTTCATTTCCGTTCCCTTGATGTAAAAGATCCGCTCCCGTTGAATATGTGAATGTGGTTTGGGCGATTGGCTGCCGTGGTGAAAAAATACTAGAAAACGACAGAAATAAAGGTTTCCCACAAAGTTTCAAAATATTTTATATTGCGAGGTCTCATTCTACTATTTTATATATTGTATAAACATGCATATGTTCTTAAGTGGAGAAGTTTCAAAAAATATCTGTAATTCACGAGAAAGCTATTGTCTATACTTAAAAATTGAAGAAATTTCGCCAATTATCGCTCATTCGCAAACTATTAAGTTATAAATTGCTATGGAGAAACGATAATATTTGTTCTTAGTCTAGACCCTAGAGAGTTATGACCATAAATTACTCAAAAATTTTTTTGATTGAATGATTGAAGGAAGGTTGGTGGAAGCTTTTGGGTTTCGCTGCGATGAGGACATTGCTGACTCTCGACGTTTCAAAAGCATTGCAGCCTTCGTCTTCAGGATCGCCTGAAAATGCAGGATGCAATGCTTGCGAAACTTTGAGAGTCAGCAATGTCCTCACAGCAGCAAAACCCGAAAGCGTCCATCAGCATTCAACAACGACGCTAAAGCCTCCAACTGAGATTGAAGGAAGAGATCAACAGACCGTGGAAATAGTTTTCGTATAAGTATCGAAGCACTTTAATGGGAAAGACTAAAGAAAATGTAAACGAGCTTAGGTTTATTGTGAACTAACCTAAATATAATAAACTGTCTTTTGTGAGGGAATGTATTCTGTCGTCCTACTCAAGCTTTCTTCATTCACGATAAGATTCTATACATTTCATCCGTACTTAACCTTCTACAGCGTAAACTATTCGGGTTTTGAAAAAATAATTGTGTCATTTTGTGATAAAAAAATAATTTATTCGTCTCTAAGTTTAAAAATTTTCATTTATAATACTTTATTGATTGAAAACGATTCCATGCTTTCGTGAAGCATAAACATTCGGTCGGTGTAGATCTGGTAAGATAAAAGTAATCGTGCAACGTAAAATAGTATCACTTTAAATTATATTGGGCAGTAGACGGTTAATTTTAACGGATGATGCTTGCCTGGTACTTAATAATTACACTAATATGCAGTACCACACAAATGAGAGGGTAATATTTAATCTCTAATCAAATTATATTTCTAGAGTGCGACTTTTACTATTGCTCAAAATTCCTCGTAAGTCGTCTGAAGGTGGTTTAAAATATCACAGATTTGATGAACCTAGACAGTTTGTTATGAACGGAATCAATGCGCTTATCTGTTAGGATTTTTCAACCAGTTCTTGCTCATGTGATCACATAAAATTGTCCAAGCTATATAATAACCTAAATAACGCTGAAATGAGAAGTTCTGTCTAAGAAAAGAGAAAGAAAATAGGAATATTATTTTAACATAAGAGCGGAACTGAACGATTTTGGACGGCATTCAATAACCCATTTTTTATATCATCATCAATGACTCGCTTTCCCAAATATTTATCTCCGATGGAACGCGGATTGAAGACCCTATGACGGTAACACATGGCCACCCCCTCCATCCGTGTCATTAAAATCCGCCCAGTGGCCAGGGTATTTGCGTTGCATGAGATATCCCGCCGCCTTAGCTTTCGCAATCCAAACCGGCCCCACCACACCTAACGTCCAAACCGCATCCTTCACGGCGACGGTTTTGCCAAAACGCAATCGGCCTCTTCGGCACGACGCGTCTTCTTCTTACTCTCCTAGTCCGTTAAGCTGTCCTTTGGCAATGGAGCCAGCGTGGGCGTGGGCGACATGACACGCGCGCAAGCTAAGTGCGGTCACCCAGAGTCCGCCGAAACTTACAAAACATTTGCGGATCCGAAAGATTTATTGGCTCGCGCATTCGCAAGAGCTCCCAACCGGCTATAAATAAGATGTGAGTTGAATCAGGATGAATTTTGGATGGGGTGGACCTTAAAGTCAATATTATTTGAGAATGAACCACCAAGCGAGTGAGACGAAAATTGTTTCAGCTGAGATCGAGATTTTAATTTTAAATTAAACTTTGTCTTAATGCGCTAAATGCTTTCATTTCTTCTAGGGATTTGAATTATGAACGTAATCTTTGCACTTGATGCATTAAAATATATATATATATATATATATATATATATATATATATATATATATATATATATATATCATCATAAGTAGTCTGTCCGTGGACAGGTCCATGATTAGTCATGATTAAACCTGGTTTTTCCATATACTCCTATTTTACACTGTCCACTGCATATCTTGATAATCGATTTCAAATCGTCTATCAGCTGAAACCTTTTCCTACCTCTTTCCCTTTTTCCATCTAGTTTTCCTTCTAGTACGTCTTTAATCATACTCTCCCTCCTCAGGTAATGCCCAACCCAGTTTTCCTTCCTCTTTCTAATAGTCTGTATAATCATTCGCTTCTCTCCTACTCCTCGTAGCATCATTTTTCATCCTATCTGTCCATTTTATCTTCAGCATTCTCCTTCAAGTTCATATTTCAAAGCTTCCCAAATATTTGATGTCATTTTTCGTTAGCGTCCATGTTTCTGCCCCATACAAAGCTATACTCCGTTCATAAAATGTTATTTTCCCCGTAAGTAGGTGTTTCTTTCTTCTCAACGCTGCTTTTGCTTTTCCTATTCTAATCCTGATCTCATACGTACATTTTGCTTCACTTGTTATTATTCTTGCAAGGTATTTATAGTCTGAAACTTGTTCTAAAGGCTTTCCTCCAATACTTAAGTTCAGATTCTCTTCTTTGCCCGATATTCGAATGACGTTGGATTTTTCTCTATTTATTTTTATTGTTTACTGAGAAGCGGAGAAAAGAATACGCAGGTTGATGCCATCTTCTTAGATTTTAGGAACGCCTTTGATAAGGTACCTCACAGGAAGTTAATGACGAAATTAGAAACCTTAGGCGTTAATTCTAAAATCGTTAGTTGGATCCGTGAATTTTTAAATCATAGGAAGCAGATGGTTGTTATAGATGGGAAATCTTCGAACTTAGTGGAGGTTGTCTCTGGCGTTCCACAGGGTAGTGTAATTGGTCCGTTATTATTTCTTATTTATATAAACGATATCAGCTCAGTAGTCAGAAGTAAAATTAGGCTTTTCGCGGACGACACCGTCATCTATAGAGAAATAAGCAATCCGGAAGACCACCAGTATCTCCAAAATGACCTAGAAGCTATTTCTGCATGGTGTAAGGAATGGCAGTTAGAGATAAACCAAAAGAAAAGCTGCGTCATCAACTTCTGGAGAACCAAGAGTATCTCGTTGAATAATAATTATTCGTTGGACGGAGTAGAGATTCCAGTTTCAGACTCGATTAAATACCTAGGAGTCACGATCCATCGTGATCTCTCGTGGGACACCCACATTCGCCGATTGATAGGTGCCGCTAACAAAAAGCTGGCCTTTATAGGGAGAATAGTTCGAAATAGCTCCGAAAAAGTGAAAGAATTATGTTATTTATCCTTGGTTCGACCGCAGGTCGAATATGCTTCAGCTGTGTGGGATCCTTACGAAAAGGGACTCACTAACGAGATAGAAAAGGTTCAGCGCAGGGCAGCTATATTTGTAAAGAGGAATTACGATAGTAAACAAAGCGTAACATCATTAATGGAAAATCTGAAATGGACATCGTTAGAGGAACGTAGGCTGCAGGCTAGAATTAAACTACTGGAAAAATTTATGTCGGAGGGACTAGCGAATGAGGTAGTAGGACTTATCAGAAGCCCGACCTATCTCGGAAGGCAGGACAGTGAGGATAAGATTCGCGAGATCGACTGTAGAACGGAGCGATATAGAGGATCGTTTTTCCCTAGGACGATAAGAGACCATAATAGAAAAAGATAACGTAGGAAAACTATGGACCCTTGGTGCACTGCACCCCCTGCCATCCACCAAAAAGGTGACTTGCAGGGTATAATGTAGATGTAGATGTATTTCCATACCGTATTTTCTACCCGTTATTACTAGTCTATTTATCATTTTCTGGAGTTCCTCTTCCTTTCTTGCCAGAAGTACTTGATCATCCACATATTTTACTGTTCTTATAATCCTTCCTCCACTTATGAAACCTCCTGTGCCTTTTAACATTTCTTGCATTAGACTTTCTCCATATCTATTGAATAGGGTAGGCAATAGGAAGCAGCCCTGCCTTACTCCTCTACCGATATTTACTACGCAGGTGTCCGCATTCTCCAACCAGACATTTACAACTTGATTCATATATAGAATCCTAATCACTCTCCTGTCATTCCAGTCTACACCTATATCCCTTAATATCTTCATCAACATTACCCAATTTACTTTATCAAAGGCCTCTGTCAGTCTACGAAACATACGCAGATATCTTGACTGTATTCTATTGCCCTTTCTGATATTATTCTAACTACCCCTAACGCATCTCTAGTTCCTCGTCCTTTTCTGAAACCGAATTGATCTTCCCCTAGCATTTCTTCTGCCTTTTTCTCTAGCCTTTTATTAAGAAACCTCGTGATAATCTTCGAAGTGTGTGACAGAACGCTTATTGTTCTGTAGTCTTCACAATGCATTGCCTTTGTATTCTTATTTAGGGAGATCATTGTTACCTCTAGGAAATACCGAAGCCACTCTCCCGTGTCGTAAATCTTATTAATTAATTTCGTGATCGCTTTTAGTCCTTCTGTTCCCATGACTTTAAGTACCTCAGCCGTTATTCCATCGCTGCGTGTGGCTCTCCCTTTCTTTAGCTCCACTATCGCTTTTTCTACTTCGCCCTACATAATACTTGGTCCTAAGTTGTCTTCTTCAATGTTTTCTTCATCTTCCAGTTCTATTTTTGCCGATCCTGCCTGATTTCTGTATAGTCCCTTAATGTATTCTTCCCATACCTGTGCTACATCCTTTGTTTCTGAGACTATCTTCCCATCCGTATTCATAATTCCCATACCATGAATTCTATAAGATTTCTTATCTTCTAACTCGAGTGCTCTAGTGTACATCATATCGTACCGTCCTAACTTCTCCATTTGTTCAATTTATTCACATTTTCCTTTTATCCAATTTTCTCTAGCTTTATCTGTTACCCTTCTCAACTCATTGTTTATACGCCTATAGTTGGCTCTACATTCTTCAGTGTTAACGTTTTTCCATTTTCGTCTCTCGTTCATTTTCTCCAGCATTTCTTTCGTGATCCATGGTTTTCTGATTTTCTTCTCTTGTTTTCCAGTCTCTTTATCCAAGGTATCCTTGATACTGGTTTTAATTTCTTCCCATTCTATATCCACGGTCTTTGGTTTGTTTTCCAAATTTCTTAGGCGATCTTCCAACTTCATGCTGACTACACCCTGCCTTCCTTTCAGTTTTTCTAGGTACCAAGTCTGTCTTTCTCTTCTCGTTTTTCATATTTGTTTGAGCTTTGTACTTACGTCGACTATTAGAAGGCTGTGATCTGAATCAATGCCTGCTCCTGATAATGCCTTGGCGGTCTCTATGCTGTTCCTGAATCTTTGTTTTACTAGGCATCTCATTCTATCTCCTGGACTTTTCCATGTGTATAAACCTTCGTTTATGGTTTTTGAACCATGTATTAGTCGTTACAAGGTCATTATTAATAAAGAATTCTACCCGTTTTCCCCTCCTCGGTTTCTCTTCCCATGTCCGTATTGCCCGACAACATTTTCTTCCTGTCCTTCTCCGACTATGCTGTTCCACTCTCCCATTATTATGCTTTAAACCTTTCCTCTTCCGTCTTATTCGTAAATTTCATTAATTTTCTCATAAATCTCCTCGATTTCTTCATCTTCATGAGCTGACTTTGGCATACATACCTGGGTTATCAGCATGTTCACTGGGATTGCTTTTAGCTTTAAAAAATATATATATAAATTATTTTTATGCTGTGAAAGAATTCATCGCGTTCGGATGGTAACTATAAAAAGACTAAAATTCATCTTCGCTAGAAAGGCAGAAGGAAAGGTTTAATTGCTTGGAAACAAGGATAATCCGATTTTTAAAAATTCAAAATATTCACCCTGAAATATTTTTTCCCATTAAGGCTTCGTTAGAATCAATTAAAGTGAAGAAAACTTTTCTAAGCAGGATAAATTTTTATTGGTTGGGAACGAAAATGGGGCAGGAAATTTGGGGAATCGCATAATCTCCTTAAGAATTAATTAAACTTTTAGCCGCATCAACTTTTTCGAGCACGAATTCAATTGGAAGTAGATTTTACATACAAAACCTCAATTTCCAGATTACTACATTGTAATCACCACAAATAGGAACCCACATCTCAGGTGGTCCTTTTATCAACTTCTCTTTATTTTACAATGGCCGAAATCCGGTTCACTTTTCACGTGAATCGCTTCCCACGAACTTGAGAATTTTGGGGCGCAACATTCGCGAGTTATAACTCTTGTCATCGATTCGCGGTATCGTTGGATCGATGAAGGCAGAACGCCGGAAACGGAAAATTTTCGCGACCACAGATTACATCATTATTCCACTCGCTCTTTGCCATAAAATGTTTCAATCTTAACGGTTTGACATTTCAACTCCTTTCATCCACCGTAATCCAAAAGACGGCCGCAGGGGTCACTCACAAACACAAACGCAGCACGCCAACACGGATCCACGCGCACACACGTACGCTCACCGCAGCCTTCTCGCCCTGGGCTTGGACTGCCCTACCGAAAAAAAATCAAGCCCCTTTTGGCCGGGAATCGCAATAATGAACCCGCCATTTCACACCGATTCACAACGTAGAGGGAGGAGAGGTAGAAAGGTTGGATGTGTTAAAGAGTAAGGGAGAAAACTATGTGCATGTAGAAAGAGGGAGAGAGAAAGGTCACAACCTCGAGAAATTAATGTTCTCCCATTCTCATCCGTCCTACGCGTTTATCTTCCCATTCCCTCGGTTTCTTCGACCCCCCAACCTGCTCCTCCCACGTCGCCCAGGCAACGCATTGACCCTCCGTCAAAAAGAAAACCTCTACCAGACCACCGACCTCGCACACACGTCTCAGTCACCCCCCCCCCCCTCCCGTCTGACACGCTCTCTCCCTCACTCCCCCACACCCATCGAAGGCTCTTCCTAACATCATATCCTACCTATCTCTCCTACCCTTTTAGCCTTTTAGCGGCAGTCACAAGAAGTCGTCTGGGGTACGAATGCGTGCTTGGAATGGTGCTATCGGAATCACCAGCCAAGTTTTTTTCTCTCCATCTTTCTCGTACTCGTCCTCAATTCTTCTCCTCTTTTACATTATACATGTGCATGTGCGGCTGATGTCCGAAATTGGCTGAGATCGACGTTAACAGTAATCACATTTACACCTGCGTTATTAACCTGAAATAAGTCAACCGTGTATGGCAGGAAGTGACATAAAATACCCACATTATAAAAAATCTCTCTTAGCCTGGCAATTATTTCTACAAATTTTCTTGTGCGCTGTCTTCTACCCCTACGATAAATTAGCATCAGAAGGAACAACTATGGAAGGTACATCCTAGATAAAATCGTTGCCGCCAAATGTTTCGCAGGAATAATGTCAACATTGATCTAACCGTCCTAGTTTTTATTGAAAACTTGCAAATATTTCAAAAAAGGCACATAAGCCTCAACTGAAACTTATTAAAAGGCTTTTTAAACCAATATTCATCTCTCTTTTATTGAAATTTCCCAAGATTTATGCCTAAATTGCCAATGAAACTTATTAAAACTATCAAACCTTGGTCTGCAGTTTTCTTTTATTTGAGCTATTGCAAAATAACCGTGTATTTTTAAACACGGCTATAAATTAATCACCACGTTTAAATGTCGGTGCAAAAATTTGTTTAAATTTCCTAAATTCGTTCGAACCATATCTCACGTTGGTTCATTAGTTTCAGTTAAATCAAGAAATCTATCATTCTTTCTGCGCTCACCGAGACAATTGCTGTTTTAATAGCGTCATTAAGATGAATAATAGAATAAAATAATTTACGGTCAGTTAAGTGACTAATTACTATTAGTTTGTATTAATAAATTAAAAGTAAGCTTTTGCTACGCATGTCTGTCAAAAATTACCTTCCCATTACATTAATTTATCAAATGGATAAAAACCGCGAAATTATCTTATTAAAATGTAATTTTTTGGCAGTTTTTGCCAACATTTACAATTTCACAATAAGAAACAATTTCATACTTGTCGCCCTATAATTTTGCAAATTTCACGTCTATATCTTGATTATACGATATTTTGAAATGGCAACAAAGGCAGGCTCTCCGCTGGATTTAAGCTCTTTCCATGTTATTCAAATAGAGAGAAAATACGCTCCTAGAATAGACCCTATGGACTCAATGCAGACGAAAAATACTTATAATTTAACAATGATACTTCTGAATAATTTTTTAAAGTTTAAAACAAAAAAATTAAAACTTTTCAATTCATAAGCGTTTTTTCTTTTGCACACGATGGATTTAAAATAATTCCTGACAACGATTAAGCGCAACGCCATCATCAAGTTCAACATAATATTCATCCTTCACCGTCGAAAGATTTCCTGGTACACCTAGTCTGCAAGTTCATCGTGCAAAGGGTGTAAATTTCCCGCGTTGTCTCATGGTTGGTCACTTTTGGAGAAGTAATTTACAATATTCTAATTGTAACTGATCAATTCGTTCTGTAGAGAAACTAACTAGCAATTTACTTATAATTTTTGGTATTTATATGCTATATTTGATTATAATACTTTTTCTATGTAAATCCTGATGTACATTTACAAATGAAATGAAATTGATTCAATCTCTACACATTATAAACCCATGGTCACGCAATCTAGTGACTGTAAAATGGCTTATTTACGATTATCGAGGGTAATTAATCCTTAATGTCTTAACGAGCCTTCAGGCGATCTCGGGTTCTGTGTCCTTAATAACTAGCAGTAAATAATGGAAAATCATTCCATTAGATGCTAATACAGTATTATTCATTAAAAATAAAAGAGAAAAATTAAACAACAGAAATTATATTAGCTACCGTTGAATAAACCCTTATCGGTACGGGAATAATAAAAGAACAAACTTCAGAACAATTCGGGAGCTACTTTGTAACAAACAAATCATTAACTTATCCAGTTAAACAGAACGACGAAAGAGCTTTGTTGATTTTAATTCCAAATATCTAACTTGTTCTTGTCCCAAGAAAGAGGAGGAAGTTTAACAGTTAAAAAAATACTTTTCCGGCAAGATACCCTTTCATCCCTTACATCCGAAAGAGATGAGCGCTGTCCTTTGCATGGTGCGAAACCGAACAAAGACTCCAGCTAAAGAAGTATAACGAAATTTAAACACAAAAGAGACTCACAAATCGACAGAGGAGAACTACTTTGATGAAGGAGCTGATTTTCTTATAATCCTCAAAGAGAAAGAGAGAATTTTTTAGGTAAAACGATAAAGAAAGAGGAAGGGAGAGAAAGGGTTACGTGGTGCAGCTCGTGAGAAAACTGGCATTTCAGACAGTATTCCTCTCTCGCAGCGTTTCCTAATTTCGAGAGATGAGGAGAGAGACCAAGGGCTTGTCGTGTCGGTTAGAGAAGAGGGATTTCAGGAGCCTTGGAACGGAAGCGTTACACGAGGTCACGTGATAGACGGCCCTGCATCCTGACGACCCTCAACGAGGCTTCGCTTCGGGGCGCCATCGGTCACCAGGGAGCCTACCAAAACCCTTTAAAAAGCCAGTCATCCAATCCTCTTTGCCCCTCTGCAGAATTGACGTTGAGGCACGTATCCCTTGGACGTTCCAGGGCAAACGCACCCTCATCATTTCTCAGTCTCTCCGTCCGATCCCTTGTCTTCCCTAATTTCTCTCTCTCTATCCTCCTCCAATTTCTCTTCATTCTCTCTTCCTTTTGGTTTCTCATTTAACGTGCTTTCGCAACAAGTTTTCTATTTCTGTACGTTTTCCTACGTTCTCTATCCAGAGGAAAATGATTGCTTTCGTCGCATAATTTTAATCCTCTCTCATGTGTATATATGTGTATATCTTAAAACTATTTGTTATGAACTTATATGCATAGTATTTCCTTTCTTCTACGCCTACCTTACGAACGATTTTCATGCCGTTGTTCATATAACAGGATAATAGGACATATTTTGTGATTTGTCAGTTCCTACGTACATCTGGTGAAACTAAAAAATTAATTGAGATTAGTTTGTCGATCTCGTAAATATCTTAAATGTTTCTCAATTTTATGAAGAAAAATAACTGTCGTATTTTTGCATCAGCGCACTTTATATACGGTAATTGAAAATACATTCAGCTGCTCTTGAAAGTAAATTGAGAGTTTCAAAATTTTCAATTTAATCATGTTGTACAAGATGATCCATAAATCGCAATAGGTTATGATGAATCAAAAATTAAAAAAATCGAATTAAATTTAAAAAATAAGTTTAAAAATATTAACTGATTCTTCAAAGTACAAAATACAAACACCTCAATAACTATCTATAAACTTATTTATTTTATTTGTTTTTTTTATGTTTGCTCCATCATAACCAATTGAAACAACCCTGTAAATGTCAAGTTAAGGTATGACATGTTTTCTTTAATATTCTCGAACTTAAACCGTTTTATAAAATATGTCAAGTATGGAAACAGGAAGATTCGTCAAATAATACATTTCTTGGCAAATAATCATTCTAATTTACAAATAATTTATAGCAAAATAATTATTTTCATATGAACCTTAAAGCATCTCGCATTAATACTCCTTTAACTACGTTGCTTATTTTCCTTAAGATTAACACTATAACTAGAGCTATTCTACGATAAGAAGCCAAGTACCTTTTTAAGTATTTCTAGAATCCGCAAAATCGACAGTACAGCTATCACACGAAAGTGCACCAAAGGTGGTAAATTGTTTTGCTTCTCCAGTTTAACAACACACTTCAAAACTCCGTGCTCCTTGTATGAAACTCTTCTATCGTAGACACTCAGAGACTCAGACAGCTATGAAGTAGATCTCTTGGCATCCGCAGGTATCAATTGTGTGTGTGTCCTAAAGACAGAACTATAACTATATACTATATTGCTTCTTTCCTTGTAAAACTTTAATAAACCTAACAACTTTTTATGACCCACGATAAAACATAATAAGCGCCAGAAGAGATAGGCATAAGTCTACGGAATAAATAAACACGCGATTATAATCGGTCAATTTATTTCATACAATCCTCTAAAGATGTCCTACGATACGGCGCAATGACACGTTACCGAAGGGATTAAGGACGATTGTAAAAGTCTTCGTCGCTTTGTGTGAACATCTAGATAGATAAAACATTTTCAACTCGAACCATTCGACGGAAAGTATAAAACTTAGCCTCCAGCTCGCAATAAAATGGTAAGGATGCGATATTTTTCAGGACATCCTGCAGCGCACGTTTCTATCCCCACTTTTTATTCATGCTAATATCCTACATCCCTATAAAACGAGACGTGTGTGCGTATAACCCAGCGTTATTCCGGGCCCTTGTCTCTCATTCGCGCGGCCGAAGATAGAATGCCTTTGTCGAGTGAAAGCCCGCATGGCTTGCCCAGCAGGAAAAGAAAAAAGATGCTGGGAAAAAACGGCGACAAAGAGAAATAATCGCACAAAGCAGATGATACTCTTCAAATAAAAGGAAGTTATGTGTCGCGACGAGATTATTTTTTAGACATCCTTTCTGTAGCGTAAGTACGTTTTGGCGTTTAATCAGCGGAAGTTTCTCTGGCTAGACAACTAAATCCTTTAGGAACGCGTTTCCTTTTTATATTGTACATGTTTCCTCTTTTAAAAGAAAGTTTGATCCTTGCTTATATTCACGTATCTCATTATTCTACACTTAAGAACATTAATCATATCTTTTATAACGTGAACTGATTTGCATAGCATTAATTTATTATATAATCTTGGTAATTTAACGAAATTTTCGTATGAAAACAAAATAAACGTACAACTCCTATCCAAAACAAGGGATTACACATCCATATTTACTAAACATATCTTTACAGACAGAAATTGGCAGGAAATAATCACTTCTTATTTTCCTGGTTTTATTTTTTATCGTTTGCATCCTGATTCTATTAATTCTCCGCTTCAATTCCTTTCTTTAACGTGACCAGAGTTACTGACCATTCTTTTACACGGTTTTAACGTGACCAGAGTTACTGACTATTCTTTTACACGGTTAAATTGGATACTTTTTATTGGCTTTCTTTTGAATGTTTCACTGGTTTTAAATATGCCGGAAGTTAAATGAAAGAGTAATATCAGCATTACCGTAAACTAATTGAAGACATAAATTCAAAAAGCAATATTAAACAAAATGCTTGGATGCCTCTCAAGTACTGACTCGCTGAAAATTATCAGAATGCATTCACGTAAAAAAAAACATTTGACTATACTTAGAATATTCCATTCAAACCTAAATTGCTATGTGCTCATTTTCTATTTACAGCATGAGTCCATTAAATATCATATTCAAGATAATTTAATTTAGCTGAGAACAAAGTAAGAGGAAATTCGGCATTTCTCCCTGATCCATGGACATGCCCTTCTCTTTTATGTAGATCTCCATCTCCTTCTTGATATTTTCCTCCATTATTAGAAATCACGACGAGACAATGAACATTTCTCTAGTCTCAAAAAATTACCAAACCAAAATATACGAACCTCAGCACAGATCTCTCTTAGTTGAAGACGGGAGATTCCCTCTCGGAACAAGATAACAACCTTGAGGCAATAGAGGTTATCCCGCGTTTTGAAAAACATAATATGGCTCTTCGCGTTCTCAATCAACGTCATGGAAACAAAGGTAATATGAAGTGCTATTGTAATCCAGCTTCAAAACCTTACTCCTTCCGCCACCATATTCTCTCTATAGCGCCCACGCACACACACGTGCTGGTGTGCGCTGAGGTTGAGAGAGAGAGTACCTTCGGAGAATGAGAAGATGAGTCTCCTTTCGACTAAGCGCAAGAATCTGGTTTAATTTTGCTTTAAATTGTCTCCCTAGGATATAACTTATTCTTTCTCACCACCTTTAAATAAAAAATATCTCTCTCGTAGAGTTTCCTCCTCAGAACAGCAAATGTCTCTCTCTTTCTCTATCCACTCCGATTAATTCTGTACAGATGGCTGTGTTATCGCTCGGAGACGATCGTTACTTGACCCAGTTACGTGTTAATGGCGATAGAAGGAGAGTATTTTTTTAGAATAATGCACTTTGAAGCGCTTTAGTAGTTTCCTCAGACTTTCCGGGCGTTTGCTGTTGTAATAATGCCAACTGGTGTCTTTATTTTAATGGAAAATGTTGATGTTTATGGTTTTAATGCTATGATATCTCCCAAATGAGCCCAGATACGATTCAATTGTAGCAGTGGTGGCTTTTCAATCTTACCTATAGAGAGAGCCCGAAATGATCGTTTACCGCCTAGTGTCAATGGTACGAATTTGAATATACCTGCGAAATCATTACTAACACCTCCAAGATATTCAGTATAGTGACCAAGATAACATGTGAACTGTTGTAGAAGTTCACTCATGTTAAATTATGCGAGTGTTTCTAAATTTCGCTAGTGGAAACAAGAAGCTCACTACAATGGAAATTAGTTCGAAAATTTTCTTGCAATGAAAATTTTGTTTTGCATTCTTCCAAATCCTTATCAGACCCGCTATTAAGGCGTTTTACAAATGTGTGAGGAGAATGCAATAACATTCTCAGCGATGTAGTTACCTGCACTTAGCATGATTTTGATGCAGTTTTGTTGCCAAATATGATGATTTTTATTAAATAAAGAAATATATATATATATATATATAATGTATTTTGATCTAATAAGCAAGAATCCTTTCTAGCGCCCACTTTCGAACATTTCTACATAGTAGTTTTGAACGCAAATGCTGCTTTCAATATACATATATATATATATATATATCTAGTTTTTCTATTTTACCGACTCTTATTCTATAATCTTCTGGGGGTACATTTTATACTAATCCGTGCCGCCATCCAATATTTTAAGTACGTAATATCTTAGCCTTTTTTATGCGAAAGTTTTTAGCCTATAAGTTCCGTTTTATAAGGAACGGCTACAGCAGAAAATATCGTCATAATCTTTAATGCTTTATATGAATCCGCGTTCTTTTCAAAACTCCCGTGGTTTTAGCTTTTAAATCAGATAACAAAATGCCACGTCATCCGATTGTTAATCTTCCAGACGTGTTCTTTCATCTTGTTTTTGAAAATCTATTATCCCATTTTATCCCTCAGCTCTTTAGTCGCAGTTGCTAAATGTCTCATGTTTAGCAAAGCGCCCATCACACGCTCTTTGCATTCACACAGCGGATTTTCCAGTATTTGGGCTCCAGGAGATAGGCAAGGATTGCACGTACTCTGTTTAATTACTCCCCTAAACGCTAAGTGATTCACGGAAGGGATTAATTTTCTTCGAGCAGCCGTAATGTAATGAGGGCACCTTTCAACGGTTTGTTTTGAGAAATAGCCTTGAGAAATTCATTTGAGGTAGTCGTTGTGATTATCGTGACTTAATTTGTACTTATAGTCATGATAATTTATAATTCAGTCTTTTATTAGCGCTTCGAAAAATAAAATGAGATAATAATTTTAAAAAGTAATTTTTAAAATTAGATAGAACAAGTGACTGTAAGAAATTATTCGGGATTTTTATACAAATATAAATAAATTGTAGTCAATAATCTGCAAGTTTAAACTTACGGAGTGACGTAGAAAAGTATATATAAACTATAAATTATTTTATCATAACCCTTAAAACCTTTACGCTACACTTTAATCTTCAATAATTTTGTTAAGTTTGAAAATTGATGTTTTTTCTGTTTCTTTATTTTTTGGAGTGATTTTGAAAATTAAATATTAGAGAAAAATATTTTATGAAAGAACTCCAAATCTAATCATAAGTTCGTGAAATTGTAAATAATATTTTGTAATAGGAGTATCTTTTTCTTTTTATTTTGTTGCTACCTTGTCTTATGACCAACTTGCAACATATTTCCTATAATAATAGCTTGTATGTTACTGGAATATTTCACTCGTTAAAGAGGAAAAAACATAGATAAGAGGCATGAGACAATAAAACAAATTCCTCATTAACACGCATTTATTTTCGTTAAAGAATTTTCGTAAAATGAAATCACAGGGTCACTTCTTATCAATCATAGCCTTTTCCTTTTTAATGAATTTGTAGATGACTCGGTATTATTGCAGTGCATACACATGACCACATATTACTCAACTCTCTTCACTGGTGTGGTCGCAATATTCGCTCATTCCTATTAATTCGACTTTTATTTTCTCCAGAATTTATGACTTTCAACTGCGACTTAAGCAACGGACGAGAGGTACTCCACTGCACACATAAGAGCGGCAGTATCGACCTATTAAAACTTCTCATGAGGAAATTTACTGATACCGAAAAAAAAACTCCGGAGTGCTCATGAAAACTGCATTCCGTCCATTTTGAGGACGGCTACGAATTATTGAAATTAAAATATCGCATTTTAAGGAAAGAAAAATAACATTTCATGCATACTTTTTAGTGGTTTGAACACCGACCAAATATATCATTTTCCCTAGTTGTCTGTTTAACCATTAGTTAAGTGGATAGTATTTGATAAATTTGGTAGCTTAGAAAGCCAAAAAAACGTAAGGAAAACCGGGTGCGGTATCACCAGTGATGGAAGCTGCTATGTAGCTGATATGCGCATCTGTTTTTATTAGGGGCATTGAAGCTAGCTAATTTATCAATTGGATTTCAGTCCTGGAACAAACTCGATGAAGATTTATAGGAAACGAGTTTAAAAAGTGAATTCAATGAAATCCAAGATATTCCGTGAGAAATCAATTTCGCCATTAAACCAAAGTATCGAAGGGTACGTTAAGATATGATCAAAAGGCTTCAGCTCCAACTTCTGAGACTACATATATCAGTCCATTTTCGAGTCCTTTTAAACTCTCCCTTCGTGTATAGGAAGGCATCCATCATCCTACGAGCACATAAAATTTTGTATGCACTCCAAGCTCGCTAATTCTTTTTTAATGGATTTTATGTGGTCAATTTTCTCTGTGATTCTATTATACGAGATACCTTACAGCGATGATTCCCAAATATTGTATTCTCAGCCCACTTTGAAAAACAGAATTTCGCGCCAATCTCACTCTGAAAGAATGCTGCTTATTCATACTTACGGTAATCACAGCGTTTGGACGAATAGATTTGTTGATATTTCATCATTACCAATTTATTAGAGGAAAAACGCTTAAAAATTAGCTACGGTACCCGTTTTGGTAATTATCGCCTTAGGGTGAGATCCGTTGTTGTTGAGGGCGATATTAAAAAATTAGGCTTGCGGTAGAAAATGACGTGATCACATATATTATTATTTCACCAATTTTCTCTCATTTTTTTCACCACCCTACTTTTTCCTCTTCCACATCCCATTCCTTCCAACTCCTCTTTCTTCTCTTTTTTTACTTTTGGTTCAGTCCAACATGACCAAGAGTTCCCCAGTGCCCTCTCTCGAGAGCATCTCTCAAAGCGCCACTCGAAAGAGACCACGGCACACCTTTCCCTCGTCGGATGAGTCTCTCCCGCCCTTGCCAACCCCTTTTCTCATGTTACCACTCCCACGCTCTCCGCCATTCCCCTGTTCTCCACCCCCATCTTGCCCTCACAAACTCTCTCCCTCCTCCCCCGAGTGCACTCACTCCTTTTGTTTCTCAATCCACTTTAACTCTCTTTCTCCTTCCTTACCCGTCCACCAAAGTATTAACCTCTCTCTTTCTCTCCCCTATCTCTGTACCCCCTCTTTCTTCTTACTTTGCTCCTGTTTCTTCCCACTGTTGACCCAGTGTCATCTCAAATAGCGTTACTCTCGGACTGCACTCGTTCCTTCAGCCTCTCTCTCCCCTCCTACCATTCCTCTTTCTCCTATTCCCCTCTCTACCTCATCTGTTTCCTTTCTATCTCCTCTGCCCTTCACCCACTGTTCCCCTCCATCTTTCTCCCTCCTCATTCTCACCCTACTCACTTTCTCTCTCCTCTCATTCTCACCTCACTTTCTATCTCTTCACTCTCCTCTCTCCGTCCTTTCATATCCCACCTGTCTCTCTCCTCTCCTCTATATCCTATCTCTCTCTTCACTCTCTCATCCCTCACTTCTCACTCCCTTTCCTATCTCTCTCTTTCATCACTCTCTCTCCTCTCCATCCTTTCCTATCTTCCTCCTTTACTCTCTTCTCCCCCTCTTCTCTCTATCCTCTTCTCTCTATCCTCTTCTCTCTATCCTCTTCTCTCAATCCTATCTCTCTCCTCATTCATTTCTCACTCCTCACTCTTTCCCTCCTTTCTCTTTTCTCACTCTCTCCTATCTCTCTCTTCTCTCTCTTCTCCTCTCTCTCTCTCCTAGGATTAAAGGTAAGGTAGTCTCAATTTCGTCCTTAATAAAGACCTTTGTCGGTTTGTCTGTCTGTCTCCTGTCTCTTCATTGTCTCCTCCTCACTCCCCTACCTGTTTCTCCATTTCTTTTTCACCTTTCTCACTCGCCTTTCCTTATTTCAGTTCCACTTTATCCTTCCGAAGCTATTTTCTCTGCAGCTCCTGTAAAAATCCTTCTGACCTTTTAACAAAGTCTCGGAAATACATTTCTTGCTTTTCGATATATGTCGTCGTACGTTCTTTTGTAGGGTTATCTTACGTTTTTTTCTCCATTCTCCCTTAGGGACAAGCTTTCCGCTCGCTCGGCCGCTCACGTCTTCTTTAAAGTCTTAGATGTCTAAATAAAGAAAACGTGGAGGTTTTCTCTCGCTCTAAATTTGTCCGAAAGTTCCGAAAATATTTTTATCCGCACCCGTATTTCTTCTCTGCCTTGGGTTATATGCGCATTTGTTTTTTTACTTTTTAAATAGCCGAACTAATACGCAATTATTGGTAATCATTAAAAATTAGAGTATTAATTTGAATTGTTGTATTTTAAACAGTTTACATGATTCCATAATAAGCACTAAGCATAAAAATTGGAAAATTAAGTATTTGTTCAAGGCATCTCCAATAGTCACAACAAGGTTATAATATGGTTTACATGGTATATGGCATTTAATTTTACAGGTTTTGATAATTTAATCTTATTCTGGATTTTATTTTTAGCTTTAAGACTACCTTGACAATTTTCTTGTGAGTTTATTTGTAGTTTACAAATCACCGTTTTCTCTATAAACTCGATTTATTATGCAAATTGTTAGGAGAAGCGTTTCTATATTTTATGCCATTCCATGGAACATTTTAAGTCTCTTTATCTAAAAGCATTTTAATATTCCTTTAATCATAAAAAAACTGAAAGCATCGTTCGTGAAAGATGTATCTAATAAAATTCCCGTATCCTTTGATCTATAATATATTATCCTTTTTCTTTCAATGAGCGTTTAAACTATTAATATAATCAAATATTAATAAATATAAAAAAGTCACAAACTTCGCTCAAATTTCTCCTAATATGTTAATGTTTAACTTTAAATATCTTTCTCCTTTTGACTTCAATTTTTTATTTAAAAATATCACTGCAAATAAAAATCTATCGATATAATGTTAATTTTGAAATAAGGCTGCAAACTTCAAACAAAGATCTCCTGAAGTCGGACGTTATCCGATCATATATATAAAATTAAGATAATCTTCAAAAAGTACTTGGGTGAAATAAAAATTACACTAATAAAGCTGTTGTTACAACTTGCAGTTTTCTGGCCATTCCAATTCCGAAGAACCAATATCCATTCGCTCTCGGAGCAAACCCTGAAAACTAGTTGACCTAATTTGGCAAAATGAAGAGCCATTATCGAAATGAGATATATGAATATTTCCGATGAGGTTGTAATGGTCCGGAGCCATTGATGCACGACACACACACACACACACACACACGTGCAATGCTCATTTTAATGAACATTGCAAGGGTTTCAGTTGGAAAGCATTAAGCATTAATGAGATAAATAAATTTCGATTGCCCCCAGCGCTCAGCCAATCCGGATTTTGAAAAAGGAGGAAAAGGGAAGTTTTTGGTATGAGGATCGTATGTCTGACGAGGAATAGCGAACTAAAAATAAGGGAAGAATGATGAATTGCAAAATCACGCGGCACGAAGAGCAATTATGGAGAGTGGCGCCACCGTCGCAGAAGTGGTTTTTCGCTCGAGTCCATCTTGAATATGCATTCCTTGCCGACTCTCCTTCCCTGACCTCCTCCAGCGATAACGCAGGGTTTATAATTACGTCCCCGGAGTGGGCTTAATAAGGGGATTCCCATCTCCGCGTTCATTCCCCATTTACCATCTCACCCCTGCACCTCTTCCTCCACCTTCCCTTCAGCTGACGTCCTCGAAAGCCCTGCATCGCTAAGATACCAATTATTTTGGAGGGAGGATGGAAGGGCTTTTTGTGGTAAAAAATCTAGAGACTGTTTGGATTGTTGCGCCGAAGATGTCTCGTGTATCATTCGTGTTTGCAGATTAGATTTACGGGGTGGTAACTACATTTCTAGTACTCATACTGAATTTTAATTCTAAAGTAATTGCTCACAAGCTCATGATTTCTTTTTGAGAACAAACGTTGGCTATCCTTAAAAAATAGGCAAAAATTTGTATCTTTATAAGTTGATAAGGAGGGTAATTTTAATATTGTACGTAAATGCTTGGGGTTTTTAGTATACCTACTGTATACATATTACAATATTACATATTACAATAAAAAATCATCCCATTTAAAACAATAGGTTGAAGAGGCCATAGCGTCATGTCATCATGGAAATAGCTCCTTTTTAGTTGTAATCAGTTAATTACTAATGAGAAATTTCTCCAATAGTCTTTCCCTTTTGGTAAAATTTTGATTTTGGAACATCCTAATTTAAAACCACGGCTTCAAAATTACGTTTCTTGTTCACATTTCTCGTAATTAATTAGGGTCAAATATTCTTTTAAATTCCTTTGGACTAATTAGATTTTATTTGTAAAATAGAATTAAAAGAAGAATTTTACGTGTATTCCACAAATTATGCGAATAATTAGTCATAATACATTAAATACATTAAAAATATTGCGATGCTTCGTATCCACCTACGCTTCGCAAAAGGTGAATTATTCGTTTGCCTTTAACAAGGGGTTTTGAGTTTATTGGAAATGTACATGTGAGGATAAAAGTTGTTGGAAAAACTAGGCCAGGTTTTTCTCCTTGGGTAGAAAATAAAGAAGCCTCAAATGAATAATGGTAATTACCTCAAAACAAGATTCTCAGAAAAAAATACTTTCATACGTCCTACGTGAAATAAAAATACTCCTAAGAATAAAAGGTAAAAATGTCTAGAAATCTTAATTATTTATGCAGCTTGGAAAATCCTTCTTCAATATTAAATTTTGCTAAAGGAATATTCCCATTATTCAGAAAAGCATTTATGCTCTATTTTTGGATCAATATGAAATGACACATTATTTATTATCTCGTTGGAAGAATTAGATGCAAAATGTTAGAGTGATGATTAATCATACTGTACTTTGTCCAAATAGAAGCAAAAAGCTTAAAAGTAAAACATATCCATTGCAGTCATACAATTTATTACATAAATAACAATTCTATATATATACATCGCCTTTTTTAAACATCTTAATTTTACATAAATTTTTAAACTTAACAAAAGTATGAAACATTCTGTCAATACTAATAATTTCCAGGTGGCGCAAATAGACACATTACGTTTAAGCAATAATCTTTCTTATAATATCACTTCCTGTATTGCCCACCTTTTATTGTACCAATCAATATCGGCATCGATATCATTGAATTTGTTTAAACAAAATCTTAAAAGCACACATATGAAAGGAGAATTTACTTTTTCCACTATAATTAACCTGAATATAGCGCTCCAACAAATTTATATACAGAGGAATTTATGAAATTTGTGTGATTATTTCTCTTCTACTCATCGGTATGCTCCAGATTTCATGAAAATCTATTTATCTATCCATCTATTTTTCTTTATTTAAGCTCTTTTATAATTTGCATTTATTAATTTTCATAAGGGTATCGGTAATTCTCTATGTGATGCGTTTGTCGATATTTCCCGTTCGCATTATTTTCTACGGCAAAGATCACGTCATCACAAAACCTCATTTTTTCCCCATTTTCCTGCGAACATCATCATTTTACTACCGTGAATGCGTGATTTCTTTGCCGCCGAGAAAAAATAAAGGATTTGCCGAATTCTTTTTCCCATCCTCGGACGGAAAGGATAAAATAATAATCCTCTTTATGTTCGCTCGATTTAAAAAACATACCTGAACGACATCATTCAATGCGATCGGACGTGCCTTGATGTGCATAAAACTAGGTCCTTTCCGACGTAAGAGGCTCCTCATAGGAGGAAGAGTTCGATGTTGCGCAGGGATTGGAAAGCACGCCGTGGAGATGAATAGTTCTGGAAGCTCTTCTGTCTTCCCTTCACACACACGAACGCAAACACACACACACACACACACATTACGCGCACCGTTCCTATCGCCTGCGCCCCTCGACCTCCCAAAACTCTCGGGATGCTGTCGCGATAAAGGCAATCGGCTTACAAGACCATAGCAGGCCGCCGGCCATGGAGAGAATGGGGATTAGATGAAGTTTTGTGGGAGATTGGCCGCAGCGGTGCGAAGAGCGTTGGGAAAAAGTTCGTAGGTACAGGGAAAGATTGAGAAAAAAGGGTATCGAGGGAAAGGTAAGAAGGGACAGTAGAAAAGATAGGGAGAGGGATAAAGCAAGGGAGGGAGGAATATAGCACAAAAAGTTTCCAATTGGCGAAAAGGAAGAGATGGGAAAAGACGATAAGAATGAAAGGACACGTTTGCGGAGGAAGGAAGCAGTAAATGAAGGAATAATATATGTTAAAAGCGGTAAATGTTGAGGGATAGGAACTTGTTTGATGTACAGAATGAAGAAATATTGAAAGAGGAAACGGAAAGAAATGTCCGTAAAGGAAAGGCTGAAACAAACAAGGAACTGATTAAACAGGAATAAAGAGAGAAAGAAGATAAATCCGCGAATAAAAAGGGAGTGAAAGAGGAGGCTGAGAATACATAAATTAAGGTGATAATGGATGAAGATTAATAATATTAAAAAGGAGAGGGATAACAAAAATCAGCCTATGGAGTGAGTAGAGGAAGAAAATATTCATAGGAATAAAATTCAGTGAAGTTGGTAGTTTAATCTTAAGAGGTCAATTTTCTTTGCAGGGAAATGGAAGACCTGGGTTTGATTGAAAATAGTTTAGTAGTAACAATATTTTTTTCTATTTTTCTCTTTCTCTATTTCTCTCTCTCTCTCTCTCTCTCTCACTCTTTCATATATACCATCGAGTATGTGCTTCAATGCATGTAAACAAATGATTTGCTTTCCACCCTGTGACCTTATATACATCACTTATTCGTGATTAAGCGAGGTAATTCTTGGTTTATGCCTCAGTGAGGATATGTAATTTGCTTTGTCAACTCGACGCTAGAGCGTTCAGCCAGTGAGTAGAACACCCGAGTTTAGATTCCCGGCCAAGGCCAGAATTTTCCTCCTCCTTTATCCTGCATTTTATTCTCAAAATCGCAAGAAAACGAGAATAAAATAGGTAAGGACCTCGAGAGGTGCCCAAAGACTGGAAGAGTAGGATTAAGGGTCCTGGAGAGAAAATAAAGAACGGGTGACTGTGTGAGGTGAAATGGAAAGAGTTAGTGGTAATGGAGAAAGAGGGAGAGAGAGAATCTGGATTACGTGGGAAAATTGAAAGACCACTCGTGAAAATGGAACAGGAAGGTAACAGAAAGAAAAAGTAACGAAAACGGACAGACAAGGATAAATCGCACGATAAACAAAAGAATGAAACAAAAAAACGTTTTTAACGGGTCAAAGGTGTTATTTACACTAACGCGATACTAGAGAAACAAGGACTAACTGAAGTAGCAAAAGGAAGAAATCAAGAGTCGTATAAAAGAGAAAGAGATTGGGGAAATTCCCATAGAAAACAAGAGAGGGAAAGAGTTTATACTCTCCCTCTCCAGGGTTAAAAGGGACAGGAGACAAGCAGAAAGACAACAAAAGGAACGCAGGTCATGTAACTCAGGCAGGCGGTGGTTAAGAGGAATCGGTTTGAGTAATAGAAAGACAGAAAGAGAGAGAGAAAGAGCAGTCGAGATTAGTTCGGTAGGGATAGAGGGCGTTCGCGAGTGACAGACAGACTGAAAGGGTACTCCTCGTTTGGAGTAGCGTTGCCTGTTTTCGATGAACGTTATGTCGCGGATGTTAAGGTTTTGCTCGCCAAGGCGTTAGCGTTGCTGCCTTATGGATTCCCGAATGTCCGTGTCTGCGCGTGCGTGTGTGTCTACATGGGTGTGTGTGCGCAGGGCGATGAACGTGGGGAGTAAAGGGGGAGGGGGTATGGCTGAGCACCAAAATGTTTTCAGCAGGTGAGTGAAGTGGCACCGGGATGTTAGGAGGAGAATGTCGAGTGGAAATGAGTGCCCTTTGGAGAAAGAGAGAGGGAGGAAAAGAGAGAGGGAGAGAGAAAGAGGAGGGAGCTGTAAGAGAGCAATATCCCCCTTTGACTTGACGGAGACGTAGTTACGGTATCGCAGAAGAGGATTGCGCTGCAACTTCTGCCTCTCTCCGTGAGATTCCATCCTGCTGCGTTCGGAAACCTATTGCTATTTCCTTTTGCTAAAAGGAACGCAGTCGTGCGCTGGTTTTAATAATGTAATTCGGTAAGAGGGCGTCGTCGTCGGCGACAAGGTGTTGGGGTTTGCTTACGTCGTGTGTTCGTAGGATGCCGTTGGTTAGGATTCGCCAAGTTAGGGCGCTGCTAAATATACGATCGGGAGCCAGAATTTTTATGCTGCCGGATTTACAGAGGGTACATTTTTGTGAGCTTGTGTTTTATGAGGAATTTTTTATTTTTAAGATGCTGTATTTTTATGCGTCAGTGTTGCAAACAGTTAAATTTTAGCTTTATATTTCCATGCGTTTGATTATTGGATGTCGACCTTCTACGCAGTGGTATTGTAGTTTTTAGAATTTTTTGTATGCAACTTGTATAACTTCCCGTCGAACTTGAAGTGATGACATGATTGCAGTATCAACAGTTTAAATAATCCAGTTCCGACCCAACCTAAAGCACCTCGGAAGAGATCTTTTAAAATAATAAATAGTAGGAGAATGAAACAACCGATTTATTTTGATCAATATATGAATTATTTCTTTTTACGAAACTTACTCTTTTGTGATATTTAAAACTAAGATTTTTACATGCAAAAGAATAGGCAAATAGAAACTTTTTGTTAATGATTAATATCTGTAAATACTCAATTGAACTAACATTCAAATGTAAGCAGGATTATTTAGGAAGAAAGAGATTAATGTATACTATCGGAACGTTATTGTATTCTGCGTAAACACATATAAATAAGGGCCTATGCTTATGAAAAATTTAGCGCTAATAAATGATCCCTGTACATTGGGCTACCTTCAAAACTTCTCTCGCCCAGCAGTTCTCCGACGCCCAATCTGAGTAATCCTTTCCGCGGCGCCCAAAAGTCCTGCTTTCTCTTGGAAAATATTTCCAGGAGAATTTTTCTTTTATTTCTGGAAAGGGATTACGGCTTTTATCCAAACCAATTGTTTCATTCGCGTTTAGCCGTGCGGTTGGAACAAACAATACTTTTCGGCTGGTGCGAATTCTATGGCGACATTTTCAGTTCTATTTTTGTCATTTTTATTTTATTTATTTATTTAACAGTTATCCAAAAACAGCCAAACATGGCCTATTACAGTGGATGAAATAACAAGGGTAACAACAAAATAAAAAAATAAATATATATAACAACGTAACAGTTATAATAGTATAACATGTAAAAGTATGAGGAAAGTCGAAAGAGCGGTTATTGCATATTGGTATGAGGAATGGGATGAGAATAAGTTGAGGGAGGGGTTAAGGGTGGCTAAGGAGTTATAGATGGATGGAATACGATAACATATAAATCGTTGGGATATAGAGAGGCGAAAATTCGGTTGGTGAAGAAGGGATGCATTACGGGTGTTGCGAGATGGTACACAGAGAGAGAAATAGGATAGGATAGCATTGGAGCGGTAGCGGCCATTCATGATGGAATAAAGGAATTTTAATTCAGTGATTCTTCGTCTGGAGGTAAGGGAGTAAATGCCGAGGGACGAAAGTATTTGATCCCAGGATAGATTGCGAAAATCGGGGGCACGGTATGGAACTATTGGTAAGAAAAGGTTAAGAGGAAGGTCGAGAAGCTTGAGAGTTAAAGGGGTGCTGAAGATCACACAGGGGCGCAATATTCAAGTGTAGGAAGAACGTAACCAGTAAAAACAGATTTAAGTGCAAAGGGATCGTTGATTTTGGTAAACCTGAATAGGAGACCGACGAGTGACATGGCTTTGGGAGAGTCTTTTTTATATGGTCAGAAAAGGTGAGCTTAGAGTCGAAAACTACACCTAGATCACTATGGCACGTAACTGAAGGGATAGACAGCATTGTCGGAGTAATGGTATGATGTGGGAGTAGGTTTCCTATGAAGAGTGAAAGATAAAGTAGTGGATTTGGATGGATTGACCTTCAGTTTCCATATGGAGCACCACTTGGACTCGGAATCAAGAGCAGTCTGGAGGGAAAGATTGTCACCCAAATTAGTCACTCTCCTAAAAATCTTACAATCGTCCGCGTATAGGAGAATGTTGCAGCCACTGGGGGCAACAGCGTCTACTATTCGTCAATCTATAAAGAGCAAAGACGGGGCCCCAGGACGCTTCCCTACGGGACACCGGAGGGCACAGGGGCGGGTGGGGAGGTAACATCATCAATGACGGCACGCTGTGTTCGGTGAGATAGGAAGTCGGAAAGGAGGGAGAGAAAGGATCCATGGATATTGAAGCAATTTTCAACTTTATATATCAGAAGGTCGTGGCTCACTGTGTCGAATGCCTTTGCAAAATTAATGTAACATACATCTAGTTAGGCCGAATCCTTGAAAGCAGTGGTGATGTGATGACGAAGGACTGCGAGATTTAAAAGACAAGAGCTGGAAGGAAACAAGCCGTGCTGATGAAAAAGGATACATGGCAACGTGAATTAGACCAAGCGATTATGAACGATGCGTTTGAAGAGAATAGATAAAGCGGGAAGGATAGAGATGGGACGGTAGTTTTCAACATGGTTCTTGGGACCACATTTCAAAATGGGAATGATGGGTTGTCTTCCACATTGTAGGAAAGGTGCCACTAGAAAAAAGCCTATTAAAAACCGTGGAGATTGGTCGGAACATGGTGCTCGCAGTATTACGAAGGAAAAAGGGACCAATGTTGTCAGGATCAGTGGCTTTTTTTTGGGAAGAGACACAAGTAGGCTGTGAACCTCTTGAGGAGTGGTCACGATAAAATAGAGGGATTGGGTACAGATGGACTTAAGGGGAGGAAGGGGGGAGGGTGAAGGGTTGAGGGGAAGTTGGAGGACAAATAATTGTTGAAAAGCATGGGCCTCTCGTCCTTGGAGCATGAAATGGAGCCGGATTTCATGTGGGAAGGAATCCGAGTACATTGTCTTCCTAAATTGATGAGACTCCAGAATCGCTTGCAGTTGCCTTTTATCTCTGAGGCGATGGTATAGACGTGGACGGCGTAATCTCGTCGAAGAAGTGTCCTGAGAGGCGTCGAAGTCCCGCAAATGTGTTACGGGTGTGAATGCTTGGAAATTTTTTCATTAATTTCCTAGCGGCCTGCTTATTTCTAAGGATGAGGGCAGTCTCCGTAGAAACCCTTCGACAAATAAAAATTTTGAAAATTGGAAATAAACAAATGCAAAATGGAATCTTTCAATGCAAAAATAATTTGAAACTTTCCTCTTCACTAACCTTTAAAACGCACAACATTTGTTTTAGTATGAAAAGATAATTAATAAAAGCTAGAGAAAGCCATGCCTTTCGGTAGTATACATATTATTTAATATATCTTGTAATAGGCCATTATGTATAAATTTCTATTTCATTGATAATCATAAGGCATCAATTTTAATTGAAAACGCGCGTATCAAAAACATGCTATGGCGCGGGTAGATCAAACAGTTCGATAACTTATGTATTTGCGATACAAAGTTTGCCGCATCGCTAAAAAAGGTTAATCATGATTTTTTTCCTTAAATTAAAAGAATATATATAACAGCCGCACTTAAAAATTTTTCATTCGGCTTACACAACATTTCATTGACTAGTTAGTAAAGGGAAGTACATATTATTTTGAGAAAACATACGGCTCGGTTCCTTTATATTCGCATTTTGACTAACCTCTATTCTCGGCTCTTTGAAATGAAACCTATATTATGTCGGCTGTGCTCCGCTTTTTAGTGTATTTGATCGTCTCTCCTAGGATGGAATAGAAGATACTTTACATCGGATGTATCATCATATATTGCCTCCGGTTTAAACTACAGACGGAGCACTGGAAACGTTTTCCTTTGAACTTGAAACCCCGCAAAAAGCATGGGCGATAGCAAAAGAAACAAGACAACAAAAATCGCCTAAAATGTAAAGGGTCAAAACGATAAATGTGGTTAGGAAGAATCGAGGTAAACACGCTATAGAATTGCTTAGAGGAAAATATAGAATTTAAAAAACATAAAAGTGCATATATATATATATATATATATATATATATATATATATATATATATATATATATATATATATATAAACACATAAAATGAGGATATAGAATGCAAAACGAGGAAATACCAAGGAGAATCGGAGGAAAGCGTATGATTATACAGACTAAAAACAGAAGGTGAACTGGATCGAATGTTACTTGAAGAGAGAGAGTATGAGTAAAGAAGTGTTAGAAAGAAAGGTGAAAGGAAAATGTGTCATCTGATAGACGGCTTGAAAGGGAAAGAGAACTGCCAAGAAATGAAGAAGATTGTGGAAAGCAGGATTATGTGGAGAAGCGGGTTTAAAAAATAATAAACACGGACCTGTTAATGGACAGATTACCTATGATGATATCTAAGGAGGTGTAAAATAAAACGAGCAAATTACGTGCATATCTACAGATAGGAATGGGCAAATGACTGCAGCATATAAAATATCCCACAAAGTTGGCAAGTGGTTTGGAGATAAAAATTTAAATACCATCATGTCGTTAGTAAGAAAAAAATGAGAATATATGTATATATATATATATATATATATAATCTGAGAAGAGATAAAGGACTGCATGGAATGAAAAGATCTATTCAATAATTCAAAACAGAAAAACTAGTTGGAAATTAGAACAATATGGACGGCGTAATAATGGGTATATAAGAAGAATACATTAAATAAATTTGTTATGAAACGGAGACAAAAAGGTTAAATGAAATGGAGAATGTAATTAACATGACAGCGCAAGTAGAAAGGGAAAGACTGAATGAAGAAGCTAAAACAGTAAAGAGGAAGATTATAAAAAAACACTTTAACCAGCGTTATGGAAGCCCGCGTTGGAAAAGGGCTCATCTTATTTCCCATTGACTTTTGTTCCTATAGTAAAATATATAAGGAACGTAGATAAATATTTGCGCTTCGAAGCCCAAAGTAAAATACAACTTTTAATGAAACGTAATAAAAATCTTTTTCGCAAAACTTACTAAAATATCTGCAACATAAACCCACCAACTTATCTGCTATGTGTAAACAAATACAATAGAAATCATTGCTTAAGGAGAAATTTGGATTCCTTAAATAAATATAAAGAGCTTAAGCAGTCATATTAGTCGTTCGCGTGTCCTAATCCTCATATCTTCAATATTTTATCGCGAGACCTCGTTTGACCTTCGACCATTGACACGATGACCCGAGTGACGTTGGCTAAAGCCCTCTTGCGCTCTTTTTGGAAATAATTATCTATCCTATCGTTGATAACCTTTAATTCGTTCTTTTTTAACATTTTCTTCTCCGTTTCTTGCCCATCGGAAAAACAAAAAATAGCTGTTGGTGGGCTAAATTCAGAACGTTTCCGTAATTTATGTCACCCCAAATCTTTTGATTATAGCCTTAAATTTAAACGAGTAGCTAGGAATTTATCCTCCCTTTTAATCATTTAAGGATAAATTCCTACGAATAAAGAAATGGTGCTGATTTCACGAAAGACCTAATTCAACGCTGAATCATATTTTCTAAAATGAAATTAAGATAATAAATGTGACAAAAGCAACCGGCATCAGCACAGAAATTACTTAAAATCTACAGTTTTTACCGAGTTAATAAAATAGAAAATATAAAACTTACTTTCCAAGGCATCTGGCTCAAATGCTAGCGATTTGAAAATCAGTTTTTTCCTCTCTAATGATCCCGTGGAGTAAATTTGACTGTTTTGCTCTGCTGAGAACTTTGTGCTATAAAGAATTATTCGTCTTTAAGAAAAAAATATTCAGCTCACCCTATAGCTGAAACAAAATTAATTTTCCATCCTTTTTACGGCTATTGGAAGAGCACGGATTTTTCAATCAACCCATGAGGTCACAAGAAAATCGATTTTTTAAATCTAGATTCACTCGTTGTTAACAATGCAACTCCTACGAACGAAATTTCCTAATCCTTGTCCGAACTTGCTCGTGTCAATATTAAATCAGGAAGATAAAAAAGTGGGATCTCTTTTCCTTTCGCTCAACACATGGACGCCTTAAAAAATTCCTTTATGCCTTATGTGTTGGCGAACACCTTTGCTCGACAATTATTCTTGGTCACGGCGCCACGCGTAATCAATGAAACAGGTCCAATAATCGGAAAACTTTCATCGCAAAACAAGGCCGAAGGAAAGGAACTCAAGGAAGGATCTCTATGCAAATCCGGATTTTTATGCGAGGGAGTCAGCGGATTCGATTCAATTCCGTTTTTATTCCAAGGCGGCGAGGGAGAAAAAAACGAAACGTTTTCAAGAATTCAGACAATGGAAAGTATTCGAAAGGGAAAAATGGAGAGAAGAATAGAGCTAAACCTGTTAACCATTTTCTGGAAATATTCCTAAAGCACACAGACCAGGAAACGACGCGCCGAAAATTCTCGCAAGTTTCCATTCGAAAGACGCGTCAATTTTCATTCCATAGGAGAAAAGAAAAATAATAAAATGACTCCTTCATGTCCTTCGGAAAGGGTTGATATCGTGAGAGCAAGAAAGGAAAGCCGAAGAAAAAATCTTGATTTCACTACTTGTTTTGTCCTGAGATCAGTGAGAAGCAGGAAAAGATGTGGCGATAGGAAGAGAACTGGAGAGAAAGAAGGTATAAGGCGGGGAAATGGTGAATGAGGGAAACAGAATAAAAGAGAATGGGAGGAAAGACAGTGAGTGAAATTAAACGAGGCAGAGATTGAGAGAATCTTGGTTGAGGGTCGTAACAAGAATAATCTTGTTTCTCTTCTTCCCTTTCTCTCTCTTTCTCTCCCTCACGCTCTCACTCTTTCTTTCTTCCGCATACAAACCCCCAAGCTACTCTTCCTTAGGATAGAGCAGCAAACAAACTCAAGGAAGGTTTCTATTGGGCTTAGAATTAACTCGAGATTGTGACCGCGTCTTCGGTGTCGGTCGAACTGGTGCGGAGAGAAGGAGAGGGAGAAAGAGAGAGAGGTTACGAGAAGGGGAGAATGAGGATAGTAGAACACAAAGCTCAGACGCCGCGTAGTTTTCTCTCAATTTAATGGTACGTACAATTGAACAAATAAATCTCGGAAAATTACCGTCTTCTATGATGGAATGATAAACATTACGTAATGACTCGCTTAATTTCTTAGGGGTAAGGCTTTGTTTTGAAAAATGAATTTTTAACGGTTGCATCAGTTATTGCCATTTGAGAATTTTTATTTTAACTGAGACCAAGCTGTAAAAAAGATAGTAGAGTTATTGCAGATTATATCCTATTTCTTGAGAAAGTTGTTCGGCAATACGTATCCCATTTCTTTAAAATTTTGCATAAAAATATAATCGTTTAAAAGTATTTGAACTATAAAATTATGAGAAAAAATGGTATAATAATTATAAAACAGAACTAAATATACGTGAATATTGTCACATCATTTATACGAAAATTACAGCCACAAATGATAATTTAAAAATATGACTTACAAAAAGTGTACGTTTCAGTCATTTTATCAAGCTAACTTTTAATATTAAAATTAAAATCACTCAAAACTCTTTCCCTTGTTAATCAAATGAAGGGAAAACATCGTTAGAATCTAAATATAAACTATTTTTTCCATAATATTATTTTTTTTAATCGAAAAGTGCCTGAAAAAGTGCGACGGTTGGATAGTTATTTGAGAATTATAATAAAAATGTATGTAGCATAATCATCAGATAAATAATTGTATATGATATTCATACATAAATTGTATTAATATATTCTATGCTACATATTTGTTTGACTACACGAGACTAATTTCTGTTACAGAATGGTGAATATATTTAATATAAGAGGTGAAAATAAAAATTTTATAAAGAAATTTTCAGCAAGTCCCTGTGTTGGTTCAATCAGAAACTTCACAAGACCACGAAAAAATGTGTAAATTTAGAACGATAATCAAATATGACTGCATATATATCAAGGTTTACGAAATCCACGAGTGTATTCGAGGAAACTTTATTATAGCGCATCTCTAGAACACATTGTGTTCTAATAAACAACATCACATATCAACCTTGAACTAAAATATTTAACGACAAGAAGGAAAAATGGTAGTAGACATCAAATATTATGAGCGAGAGATTTTGATGAATGCAATTTAGAGACGGAGACTTTGAAAGACGAAATAAGGTAGATAATCAGAGGCAGATAAGAAAAGGAGAAAAATCGTCTGAAGTCAAATATACGGAGACAACGATGATTTGATTAGGAAAATCAGACGTTAGAGAAAAAAGAAAAGGAAACAAAACGGGGACAGGTTATAAAAAGAATGAGGAGCGACTTATAACTGGAGTCGATGAAGTATTTCGACAGAGACAGAAGACGTGCGGGAACAAAATGTGGAACGGAGAATGGAAACTACTCGCCTGTCTAAAGACCATTATTAATAAGTGGGAAGTCACCTTTCTTCCTAAAATTTCTAAACTGACCAGCTATTCATTGCTCTACCTCTTAGATACCATTGCGCGTAGGCAAGAGGGAATCAGCAGGTCGTAAAAGAAAAAAACTACTCGCCGATGAATTTTTTTGAGCATAAATTGCTCCTCGGTGATGATGGAGCAAAGTTTTGGAGTCTGAGGAAAGAAGACGAATTCCGCGAAATAAATTGATACGAAGATATACGTTTCTCCTCCTTTTCCAAACTGGGTCGATAGTTTATAAGGCACTCGGAGAGTCTCTCGGCGAAGGAGAAAAGGCTCTCGATCGCGATGCAATTATGAAGGAGGCGCGAAATAGGGGAGCGGACGAATGAGGATAAATTACTCGAAATGAAACGAGGAATTCGGAAAGAAAAATATAAAAATAAATCAGGAACACTCGATTTTGATTTTTGCAATTTTCGTTATTTGGTTTTCGCGATAGAACGCCAAAAAAAATTTCGACATGAAAATTAATAGAAGTTAACCCCTTGTAATTTTTAACTCGATAGATTTTGCTTTATTAACGGTTTAAAAAACGCAACATTTTTTATTCGTTCAATAATTTTTATCGCACTCATCCATTTGACTTTGATTTTATTTTTGAATGATTTTTAGCCTTTCCAATATTTATCTTTAAATATTCCTTCAAAGGAAACTTTCCGCGCGCTCACGAATGATGTCTTCAGAATATTTTTATCATCTTCGATCTATCTAACAGCAATTTCCTCCACTGCGCCATTTTTTAAAATCTCCCACCTCTTAGAAATGTAATTGGGTACTCTACATAATTCATTTCCCCTAAAACTTTAGTTACCATTCTAACTCTTCAGTCCCTATTTTTACTTCATGCTCCTACGAATATAGGATCAGCAAGAGCATAGTTACGTCACTTAATTTACTCATACATCCAGAATTAGTCCTTTTTCGAAGGTATGAAAATATTTTGTCTATGTGCGAGGCGTAATCAAGTAGTTTTGGCACCGAATTTATTGTGAAAAACCACAACGCTTATAACTTACTAGAAAGCGTATACAGCAGTCCCTCGCCAACCACGATTGTTAAATTATATTTGGTTTTGCTAATTGCAGTATGATCTTTTGAATCCATGCTTCACCGCTCGACCATGCCTAGTTGGCTAATTTTACTAATATTGAAATTTATGTCGTCTGTACATGAAGGAGAGGCATTAGAAAGGTAACTTTCAGCTCCCGATAAGACCACGAATTAGTCGGGAGGTGGAGGTTCTAGGAATGTACCAGAGTTCTTTAAATCGTAAATCTTCGCTCACACGTGAATAGTACAGAGGACAGTCAGGTAGTCAAGTATTCCCGAGTGGACAATAGCTTTCCTTGAATCAAGGAGCAAATCCAGTAGCGAGAATAATTGGTAAGACAGGCAAGTGAATAGAAAACAGTCCTATTTTTCTGACACATTTACCTCCCCCATCACTAAATTTTGTGCTGACACGTCACTGACCCCTTTACTTTCCTCGTTAGGATACGTCAACAAAGGCCTCTCAGGTGCTGAATACAGTGGAGTGCGTGTTTTTCGTGCGACCGCTCTGTTTTTCTAACGCAATAATTTTTTAAAGTTATTTGAAACATAGAAACATGCATGAAAAGTTAAAACTCCAGCCAAAAACAAGTGGTAATAGCCGATGCATATGCATCGGGCTATTACCACTTGTTTTTGGCTGGAGTTTTAACTTTTCATTCAGTTTACGCCAAAAAGTTTTTTGAGCCATCATTGAATATAGAAACATGCGATTTTCGCAAGTACCTTGCAAACCTCACCCAAATTACTAAAAAAATATAAAATACCAACATTTTCCATTTTAAGGGGGATTTTTGTACCCCAAACTTCCATTTCAATACGCCATAAGGAAAACATTGACTGTGATGCAAGCCTTTTTTTAAATTGCATTTTAAAATTACTTAAAAAGTAAGGTATCAACTCAAAACTTAAATTATAATACGGAAAAAATTACAATTATATTTTTTGAAAAGAGAATACGAATTAGCTGAAATATTTTAACTTTTTTTCACAATGAGGTGACAACATTCCTGTATGAGCAATTAATTGCCCGATAGTTGGATAGCGTGTAGAGAATGCAGATTTGATGTCTGCAGAGCCACAAATGGAGCACATATTGAACTTCATTAGCTTGCAAAAAGCTTTCCACGTTTTTCTTTATGGGTATAGCTTGCTTTTCACACTGCCTTTGTTAGTATTTAATAATAGATTTTTAAAATCGGGAAGATCATCTGTGTGTATATATCCTCAAAAAATAAACTCGCGATGCATGTGTGACATGCGACTGCAGACATTTTAACCCTCGCCTCATACTCGACCATCTCCATTCTCTTCTCTTTCTCCCTTCTCCCCAGTATTCCTCGAAATAGTGTTCATGGCTGCGAAATTAAAGGGATAGTATGTGTGAAAAAGACCTCTTTCCCACTCTCTGTCGCCTCCAATTCCACCGCAGGTCCGAGAGAGAAAGAGAGAGATGCTGTCTAACGACAGACAGTGGCATCGGCCAAGTTGCCACCGCCCCCAGGGACCCATCATGCTCCATCTGAAAAAATACACTAATAATCGAGTGCAGCTGCGTAGGTTGTCCCATAAATTCATAGCGTTTTTATTGTGGTTTGTTTATTCTATTATAAAAAAGTAAATAAGTGTCATATAAACTTTGTTTATGGATTGTTTGAAATAGAATTGACAATATTCAACAAAAGGAACTATACTGTCTTATTCTTTATATTGTGGAGTTTTTTTCGACCCCAAAAATGAGTTTATATAAAGTTCATTTGAGACACGTTATGATTTATGAATTTAAAAAAGGAAATAATGCTGTAACTGCTAGAAAAAACATTTGTTTAGTTTACGGTGAGAATAGGGAATCAGAAAGCACCGTTCGAAAGTGGTTCAGGAGGTTTCGTGTTGGAAATTTTAGCATTGAAGACGAGGAACACTCAGGTAGACCGTCCACCGTTGATGATGAAAAAATTCTTATTGAAATTGGAAAAAAACCCACGAAAAACAGTAAGAGAGTTTGCAAAAACACTTGATATTTCAAAATCAACAGTTTTCCGCCATGATCAGCAGCTTGGTTTTGTCAGCCGGTATGACGTTTGGGTTCCCCATAAACTGACCGAAAAGAACTTGTTAGATCGTATCAGTGCTTGTGTTTAACTGCTTAATCGGTAGCAGAATGAGCCGTTTCTTGAACGATTCGTGACCGGAGACGAAAATTGGATATTCTACGACAATGTTCAAAGAAAACGCCATTGGTCCCAGCCAGGTGATTCACTTCTCCCCACCCCCAAAGCTGGATTACACCCCAGGAAGGTAATGCTGTGTGTTTGGTGGTATTGCCGGGGGATTATCTATTACGAATTGCTGAGAAGAAATGAAACTATTGACAATAACAAATACTGTAGTCAGCTGCAAAGATTGAAGCAGGCAATCGCTCAGAAACGGCCAGCGCTGGCGAAGAGACGCGGAATTGTTTTCCACCATGACAACGCGCTGCCGCACTCTCAATCATTACACAGCACAAGTTGAAGGAGCTGAAATAGGATACAGTTATTCATCCTCCGTATTCCCCAGACCTGGAACCATCAGATTACCATGTAATCAGATCGCTGCAAAATTTTCTAAATGGGAAAATCTTGACAAATAGAAATGATGTTGAATTCCATCTCCAACATTTTTTTATTCCAAATCAACCAGTTTCTATCAAGATGGAATCTAAATACTGGTAGGTAGATGGGAAAAGGTAATTGAACAAAATGGACAATATGTTCTTGATTAAAATAAAAAAACTTTTAAAAAATAATTCGTTTCAACTTTTACCCTAAAACGCTACGAATTTATGGGACAACCTATTTTTGCGGTCGAAACTTGGTTGTATGTGTTTCGGAGAGATTAGCTTTGAGCGTTATTTTTGGACGAATAAAAAGTGCAAAAGAAGGTTTGATCAGACTTTTGAGACGATTGTAGGAAGGAGTATTGCTAGCGGAAGATATTAATTTGACAGAAATCCATAGATTCATTCTCGTTCTCGTCACGTTTTGAAGATGTGATAGTAATATGACATATTTTTATAATAGTCTCTTCTAGTATGATATTTTATAGATGTTAAGCGACACAAAGTTTTAGATTTTGTCAAAATTGTGGTTTTCAGGCGATGAGAGAGTCAAATAAACAAGAAAATGCATGACTGTGATATTTGTACTGTGCCGTCTCGATTCCCAGGAAATATAGCGCTATTTTTTTTTAAATCACTGACTCAGTATCAAACCTTCATTAAATGTGATAGCGCATTATAGAATCGAGAGATTCATGAAAGGTACGGTAGCAAGTCACATAATCGCAAAACGCTGACTTGTAAATTTCTTTAAACTCATAGGAGTTCCTTTGTTCATTCTTCTCAGTTTGCCATATTTAACAGTCTCCTCTTCAACTTCAACCCGGCTCTCCTGTGACACGGGGATGCGTTCTGAAAAAAGTGTCGTGTAATGTAAATCCGTGTCATGTGAATCTAGCTTTACTTAAGGCACTCTCTTCCATCCCCAAATTCCCAAGTCTCTCTTTGATACACATATGTATATGCACAAATATAGTTTTTGTCGGTTATCTAAGCTTATAAACAAAGCACTAATTCTCTCCGACACGTCTCTTCCTCGCTCTGCAATCTCAAATCCAGCATCTCAAGATCAACCAAACCCAGTTAATACGAGCCATAATAACCCGGTTTGTATTAATTTTTGATATTAAAACAAACCGTGTTGTAGCGAATTTGTGTTAAAATAACCTCTGTTGCAGAACATCTATGTGTGTCCCATTCATTTAATATAATAGAATACTTCATCGCGGGATGCCCTGCAAACGTAAATATTATTACGCTTCACATATTCAAAATGCTGCTTGAATGAGACATAAAAGATTCTTTGAACTTTATATATAGCGCTTTCGTCCAAGTCTTCTGGATTAGAAAATCCTTTATATCGTAAGACCTTTGTCGATAATTAAGCTTCGGGGGATGTAATTGCCATGATTTTGTGCGCTCTCTGCTCACTCGTCTTCCTCCGCCATTCCTGAACAGGGTCGATCGTTCAATATTAAATTGACTGAAAAAACTACCGCTGAATAATTTATCAATCAAAGCGTTTTTTTTTTTAATCTGGGCGACCCTAATTAAAGCCTCTTTGTTGGGAATTTTTCGCATTATTTCGCCGGTATATTTTATCGTTGAGGTGCGAGATTTTCAATGGTCCTTTTTTCCTGCATCGAGAATGAGGTGAATTGGACGATGATAAATAAATAAACAAGTGACATTTAGGACTTAATGGTTTGCAGTGGACTGAATTATCTCATAGGAATGAAAAAATGAAGATTATAAACCGATTATGTAATCAGGACGTGTATTACGTTACTGCTAATGGTTTGATTACGTCATGCTCGAAGCACAGCTGAAAACATTTGGCCGATTTTTTTTCGCGCATGAGAATAATGATAGGAAAATAAATGCAAGCACAGGACGTAGACTCGAGCATAAGTATTTCTCTATTTAAAAATAGCCCGAGAATTACTAAGAAAATATAAATTTGATCACAGCGCACTTAAAGATGCTACGTTGATTTTGATCATTCTAAAAGAAGAGTATTTCGTACTAAGGCCAAAATTAAAATTGGGTTATTCTTTTGAATTTTCGAGTGCTTCTTTTTACACCTGACAGACTTTTGGCACTCATTTGAACCAACCAACTTTTAACAGTTGTAAAATGCATTAGTATCAGACCTGAAATTGTTGGCACTGCTTCAAACCCCTTAAGGTTTATCAACACAGCATAGCAAATATAAAACTAAAAATATTTTTAAAAATTTTTGCTGGAGCATGCAAGCAAGCAAACGCATGTACCGCGCTCAACTTCATAGCTTTTTCGTGTTCCACGTAATACTAGGGGTCGTCCCATTTTCTGACTGCATATTGTGTGCGGAGATGAAAGGCATGTGTTTTATATTCTCTTCTTTTCCGCGAGTACCCTATTTTATAGTATAGCGAAAGGGCGCAGCACAAACCGTACAAAATAATGAGACGCTAAAGCAGGTTTTTTGCGGGTTCGTTTAACATGACCCGCTATCTGTGTGCACCCTCTACATTTTTAGTCGTTTTATTTTTTTACAAGTGCCTGTACCGCTTCAACATGTCGTTGAGTGCAGAGTTCTCTAACTCCTTGTCTCTCTACCTTTTGTCATGTGTAAAAAATATAAAAACTTACAGTCTACTTGTACGCCCAAATATTTTCTTCGTATTTCACGTTTTGTGTCTGACTGCAGAATTCATAAATTTTGTATGAGAAAGAATTGTTTTTATGACACAAGGGACCGTTTTGTTTTGCCATTATAAACAGGTTAATCTTTTTATTTTCATTAATAACATCTTAGAATAAAAATCTGATGTGGCCACTGCATGACTTTCTCCATACCTGTAATATTTTTAAAAATTCCAAATATGTTACATAATAATAAATATTTTAAGAACCCGAGAAAATTTTAGACTTTACAAAGAACAGAAATAAACTCAAATCATAGCCTTCTGATATTGGATATAGCCATTAATCTCCAACAAGTAAGAAAAGAAAAAGGAGCGTTACTAAGACGTAACTACGCGTCAATTGTTAACAATAGTCGTTGGTAGGTGGCGTGGTGGTAGCAGCTAAAAATATAAGATATCTCTTAAATAATGAATTATATGGAAAAATATTTCAAACAAACTTTGTAGAAATTTAAATTTCCTACAACTTTTATTCCAGTACATTTTTACATTTATCCCATATTAAAGCAAATATTTCAAAATAACGGATAAGTGACTAGAGTAAACACCCACCTCCGGTTGACCGATTTTTACCAAAACCTAATCAGTTCTTGTGGCGTTTATAAAAATATTAAATATAAAATTAATAGTTTTTGAGTTAGAGCTATCACAACACGCACACAGACATCATCGAGAAAATGGTCAAAACGTGTTCAGGGGACCACAAAACGTGTATTTCCGTTGAAATCACGAAGTCGATTTTTTTCATGAATACAATACTTTCTCCTATACTACCTATATGGAGAAAGTAAAAAACGGATGTGACAAGAGTAAACACCCACTTCCGGTTGACTGATTTTTGCTGAAAACTAATCAGTTCTTCTGATTTTTTTTTAATTTTAAATATAAAATTTCGTGCTGACCTGATTAATAGTTTTTGAGTTAGAGCACCCACAAAAAAGCTATCACACACTCACAGACATCGAGAAAATGATCAAAACGTGTTCAGGGGACCTCAAAACGTATATTTCCGTTGAAATCTCGAAATCGAAAGGAAACAATTACGGCATTACTCGGAGCACGCGTTTTTCTCTAAAGACCTCTCCTAAAAACGACCTGCGTCTTATAAACCGAAATTAGCCAGGTTTCCCTATCTTATAGGAATAACAATATATACTGAAGACGCCAATTCTTTGTCGAGTTCCTTGAATATGGGAAAAAGAAAAGAAATAATTCCTAATCAATACCAAAATTTTTTTAACAATTTGAATTATAGTTAGAGAATAATCGTCATCATTGCAAACGAAGAATATGTTCACCTTGTCATAGAACTGCATATCAGTATTTTGCAAAATGATTTTGGCATTATTAAAATTTTCTATAATCACATACAAGCATGAATATCACTTTCCTTAAACAATTTAAAGTGATATTTTGGAAGTGAAAATCCAACCTTTTAATAAATTAGTGGACACTACAATTGCTACGCTGTTCCTTTCCATTGTTTGTATTATGGATCTTCACAAAATTACTGCCAATTCAGTGAACTCTGTCAGTGTTCGTTATTTGTTATCAAACCGGCTTGTGACATATATGTGATGTGTTGCGCAATAATTTTCACAAGTCTGATCAAAGAGATCACGTCAAAACTCGTTTCTCTTCCGTTCCTAATTTTTCATCCTCTCATAAAAACCTTTCATTTAACAACAACTGTTTTTTTCCGGTGACGAAGGAGGCGTAGCGAACACTGTACGCGATGTGATCACTTACAGCATTTTTCTCTCGTCCTTTTCTCACCTATTTCATTTCAAAAGACCTTGGTTCTCAGAATCCCGTACTTTTCTCTCACGTTCAGAACCTTTATGCAGTCATGTCTGGCCGTGACGGAGACGATTGAACCGTGAACGCCTGGAAAGCTCTAAGATAGGGAGCATAAGGAAAAAGCGAGAATAAGACGAGAGAGAGAGAGGAGATAAATGAGATAGTGAGAGGAGAGAAGTGAATAGGTATGTGCGTGAGAAAGGTATCTTGGCGTACTCGCGACGCCTCCCAAGTTCGTCTTGACTCTTGACTAAACCGCGCAGAGGTGCCAAGGATTTCGGGCATGAGGTCTTTTGTCTCTGATCCAGCGCCTCAATCTTTTTCCACTCCTCCCATTCCCCCTCTCCCTTTTCCTCTACTTTCCTCGCCCTCTCCCCCCACCTCTCCTCCTTCCAATTACTCTCAGCCTTTAGTCTTCCCCGCTTTTGAGCTCAACTACCAACTTCTCTCTCCCCTTCTTTATCTCTCCCGTTCAAACCCTGAGACTATTCTTCCTCCCATCCTCCTCGTCGCCTGCTCAAATATATCAATTTCTCCTTCTTTCCCTCTCTCATAATTGTTCCAAATCCTTTTCGAATGAATTCTTCCGTATTTGCTTTTAATCACTCTTTTATTAATGTTCACTCTAGGAACAGGAAAATCTTGAGAAATATGAGAGAGGAGATTATTAATAAGACTCTATGAGCCATTTCGCTCGGAATACTTGCAAAATACTCTTCGATCCCCTTTCTTGAATTAAGCGCTAACTAGCTAAATACTGCAAGCGAGAAAACTGAAAATTGGCGATATCATTGTAACTCTACGTGAATCTAATTTAAACCCGAAACATTCGCCGTTTTACATACTGTTGTGATATTTTATAGTATTACTGTCATAAAGCTTTCAGGTTTTTTTGTTCGATTCAGGTAACTTTACGGGAAATACAGCAAATTTATCAGTTTTCACAGCACCTTGTTCATTCATTTATTATTTCAATTCGCCTTTTAGGCGATCATTGGCATTTTATTTGTAATTGAATAGATGATTTTTCGAGTGTTTCATCTATTCTAGAAGTCTGCGGGTATAAGGACTTCCTTGAAAGCATACAGACGAAGGTGGGATTCATTTAACCACATTTAATATTTAAATAGCAGAAACTATTCATATGAATTCTTAAGACCTTGGATATAGAATAGCCTTCCGATATTTTCTCCAAATTATAAATCTAAAAATGATTAATATAGTTATGCAAAAATAACACCTGCTGAAATTATGCCGTATCGTAAACTTTTCCAGGTATAAATACTTCGTGTTTTGCTCTGAATCCTAAGCTATAGCAATAAAATATTCTGCAGCGACTACTGTCCATATATTAAATTCTTTATTCAATACATAAATCGAAGTGACTGTAGAATGAGCCAAGTAGTAGACATTCTTAATTTCAAGGCATTAATTCGACAAAACTCTTGGAGTTAAAATAACATTCTATAAAGAATTTCCTTTCCTAAGGGAGCTCGTTCCCAAAATTAATCCTGGCAAACTGGAATCGAAAGTGCAGGTGCTTCATTCACTTGAAACAAAGAGGAAACCTTAACCCTCGCTTGATATAAATGTCTTCCTTCAACGTTGGATGCGAAGGAGTTACAGGGATGGAGTAAGTCTGAGTCTCCTTATAACTTTAGAACAACATCCTCAGCAGATCAATTGCTTGCAAACGAAAAGGATCCCAGTATCCCCTAATAGCGTTCTTCCCTTTCGAAATCACCGAAGGGATCCTAAAGGCCCCTAAATAGCAATTCGACTTTCGTTTAAATCTCTTCCAGGAATAATTAATGCAATCTATGTGGAATTTACGTTGGAAAAATGTGCGAAATGTTTCTCCGCCTCTCTTTCTTTCTCTTTCTCTCATTTCACCTGGCACTAAAGAACTCGAAGTTTATTTATGCGTAAAGTAGCCTCTCATAAAAAGTATTCTTGGAACTGGAACTGGTTAAAGCAATCCATTAATACCTTCAGACTAACCTGAGAGTTAGTTCTCTATAGAAAGACATAGAGAGAGAGAGAGAGAGAGAGAGAGAGAGAGAGAAGAGAGGGATTTCTTAAATCGCAGGAGCTAATCGCCCCCGTAGTTAGGGATCGTCTCGCAGAACTCCAAATCTCTCGCCCACACCCACACGCGCTCCTTTTACCAGATCTGACGATTCTACCTTTAAATTCCTCCACCCCCCCCCCCAAGAAACCTTCCCTTTTACATCGCTCCTCCTTTATTTTTTGCACCTTTCATAATTATACCTCCTCCCTCCCACACCCACCTGCCACGGCACCTCCCGCTCTCATTATCCTCTCCCTTATCCAGTTCCCTCTAAATCCCCGCCTTCATTATTCCAGAAAAGGTTCATCCCATCTCTCACACCTTTAATCCCAAAAGGCCTCTGCGAAGCCTATCGCGTCTCCGAGTATTTCGAATGCCACTTCCTTTTCTCTCATATATATATATATATATATATATATATATATATATATATATATATATATATACACATATATACAACAACCACATCGACACTTGAAAACACCTACCAATCCCCGCAGCAACCTCTTCTTATCAAACCATCCAATCTCTGCTTCCTCTTTATCTTCACCTTTATTTCTTATATTTCTTTCCAACTTCACCCTTAGTCCCCTTTATCTCCCTCCCTTCCTCGCCATACTCATGTTCCTTTAAAACCCTTTTAGCTCTCTCTCTCTCTCTCAACCCTTCCAACTCGCTAAAATCTTCTTCGTTTTCCTCCGCATCTCATAGCAACACGTTTCCTTTCATCTCTTCATGCATCTTCGAGTTTTTACCTCTCCGTTTTCTATCCTTCTGACTCAGTGTTCTTCAAGGGAGGGTACTGGGTCTGAAGTCTCGTGAGGAAATATGAGTTATTGATGCATAACCGCCTGAATTATAGAAAAAATGGCGGGGAAATGAAAGTTTCTATTAGATAAATTAATATATATTGCTTTTATGGAGATTTAATAAAAACCCAAGTCAGAAAATGTTTAGCATCATTTTCACTTCTCTTTTATTGGGCAAGGTGCCAAAATGTTCTAAAGATACTTTTCTATCCTATTTAGTTACTCATCTTAAATCGTTGCAACTTAGCTAAAACTCAGGAGCAACAGCTGTTGACGATATTAAGTCACATAAAATATTCATAAACTGTAATTTATTGTATATATCTAATATTACATACTTACTTTTATTGGGTTATAATTTGCTAGTTTCATGATATATCAGTGGCTCCGAAACTGGGTGGCCCAGTTCCGCAACCGATTTTTAGTGATACCGCAAAAAACTGTTTCCCAAGTAAATGATTTGGATGTGTTAATAAGTAATTAGGGCAATAATACTTCCTCTAATAAATTGATTTTGATTTATTATCGACAAATTGATGCGTAAAAAGATTGTAATACCCGTATGCGGTGCATATTTTTTAGATATGATGCGATAGTGTACAGATGAATTTGTTCCGAGTAAACTAAAGCGTAATAATGCGAAACCTAGATGGTACAACCAAAAAGTTAAGAGCGCTCTTAGACTGCAAAGAAAAACTCACTCCCGCGTAATTAATACATCTTCGACGGCCACGGTTGAACAGAGGACAACGATAAAGCAGCTATACAAGAAGGCGTGTACAAGAGCTAGAGCAGTGACGCGTAATGCATTTAATGATTACAGAAAGAAAGTCTTACATGACAATTTGACTGAGAACCCAAAAGCATTTTGGTCGTATGTCAGAGAAATCCAAGGTAGAGGTCCAACTATTGCATCACTGAGAACCAAAACAGGAAACGTAGTTCATGAGAGTGAGGAGAAAGCAAACTTGCTTAACGAACATTTTCAGATTGCTTTTACTGTGATTAGCGATGAATAAGAACCTATTCGTATGAATAAGGGCGACTCGATGGAGGATTTGGTCCTTTCGATAGAAGGTATAGCGCACCAACTTTGCTCGATTATACAAAATAAATCTTCCGATCCGGAGAAAATATCCGCGCGAGTACTAACAGAATTGGCCTCTGAAATTGTACCATATTTGAAAACAATATTCGAGATATCAACTGCGCAAGGTGTCGTTTCTAACGAGTGGAAGTTAGAGCACGTAATCCCCATCCATAAAGGCGGCAACGAAGAGAATCCTGATAATTACAGGCCGGTTTCCTTAACATCATTATCGTGCAATATACTGAGCATATTATATTTAACTCTGTTATGCGTTACTTAGATAGTCGTTCATCTCTTAGCGGATACCAGCACGGATTCCGGAAAGGCAGATCAGCTGAAACGCAGATCGGTCTTTTCGTGAATGATTTATTGCGTTGCGGAGAGAAAAATATTCAGGTTGATGCTATTATTATTGACTTCAGGAAGGCGTTGAAAAGTTACCTTATCGAAAAGTAATAGCGATGCTCGTAAAATACGGTATTCCACTCAAAAATTGTGAATTGAGTGAGAGACATCTTCAGGAATAGAGAACCGATAGTGGTCATTAATGGAATGCATTCGTCCCCCATTCAAGTCGCGTCAGGTGTTCCTCAGGGAAGTGTATGTATTGGGCCCTTTTCTATTTCTAATTTATGTAAATGATATATTTTTCGGTGACCGATAGCAAAATCAGACGATTTGCAGATGACATCGTCATATATAAGGGGATACTCAACCGAGATGACCCTCAGTCACTGCAGGAAGATTTAAAAGCCATTGCCGCGTGGTGTAAGGAATGGAAAATTGAAATTAATTCAGTAAATGTGCCGCAGTATCGTTCTGGAGAAATAAGAATAGAGAAATAGGTTTCGAGTACGAAGTCGATACAGGGACTATTCAAGCAGTTGAACATGTAACATATTTAGGAGTTACCATTTGTCGTGACCTTTCGTGAGACATGCTAATTCGTCGTGTTATAAGTGCAACTAACAAGAAACTGGCGTTCATAGGCAGAATAGTGCGGAATAGTAAACAGAAAATACGCGAAGCGTGTTATTTTTCACTCGTTAGACCGCAAGTGGAATATGCCTCCTGTATATGGAATCCGCTTGAGAAGGGCCATGTAATTAAGTTAGAAAGAGTGCAGCGGAGAGCAGCCAAATTCGTTAAACAAAAGTACGAACATATGGAAAGCGTCACGTCATTATTGATGGAATAAAATGGAGATCTCTGGAAGACCGTAGAAAGTGCTCAAGGTCAAGGCTCCTAGAGAAATACAGATCAGAATGTCTAGCAGAGGCTGTACTGGGAATAATTGAGGCTCCAACGTACATAGATAGATAGATAATCGTCTTTATTCGGGCGAAACATAGGTAGAAACGATCATGGCGACAAGATATGTGAGATCGATTGTAAGACGGAACGTTATAAAGGTTCATTCTTTCCGAAAACAATACGAGACCATAACAGGAAAGCTAAATCAGTGATTAATAACTGTTAGGAAAGCCTCGGTGCAGTGCACCCCCTGACCAGAATGGTGAATTTCAGTGTAGCATGTAGATATAGATAGATTTAAATGTATGTAAAATATAAAATCTTGTTTCCAGGCTGGGGTGCTGCAAAATTCTGTTTATCGAGCCTACAATAAGTTTAGGAACCACTAAGATGGACATTCATGGCTACTGTAGCGGTCACGAGCTCCTCGCCATAATTCACTCCATCAAGCAGTCCTTTACTTTCTCCAACTTCGGTCTTATCTTATCTCTTACAATCTACAAGACCATCAATAACATTTTTCTTGAAACATTTGTCAGTGTTAGTCAAGGGCTCAAAGAGCGCTCCAGATACCGTATTTCATTCCATCTCCCTCCTTAATTGAATAATATTTTCCAATATTATTTTTTGCGCTCTCAATACAATTTTAAATTTGTGTCACTTTTTCTGAACGTCTATGATTAAAGTTTACTTTTTTGTTCGTTTAATCTCGTGTTTTCTTTCCTCCACCTCTTTTCGGACTCAATTTCATTTACTGAACGCTCTCCAAAAAAAATTCCATTCATATTCCCACGTTTTCTTTCGTTAGTGCATTTATCGTCTTGTCCTTTGCATTTTTTCTTCTCATTGACTATCATTGCTTTTCTCACTTCCTCGTTCCTTTCCGAACTACCTAGTCTCTTATTTTAACGTCGTTTGTCGTCTTGTTTCGATTAGCAATCGTCACCTTTAGAGACGTCCACGCATTTCTAAGGCCTCTTGCATTGTATAGCTACATCTACGAAACGTTGCATTTTCTTTTGAGATTTAATTGGTATCTCCCTTATTTTCGCGCTAAAGATGTCTTTCTTTTTATTTTGAAGAGGATCTGGTGACTTTATCCCTTCTTCGGCTCTTTATCCCGGATCATTCCATTGCGAGTCTGAGCAAAAATTACTTTTTTCGGCCTCCTATCTTTCTTTCGCTCAGACGAACCTTTATGGCTATTGAATGGCCGTGCTTGTCTGATGCGCGTTCTTCCGGAACCGAGGTTGGGCGTTTTTTTCATGCCTATTTTTGAGAGCCACTTAGAGGAAATTACTCGCTGTGTACAGACTTTTGACTTGACCAATTCCTTGAGGAAGTTCTCGTTCCGTTTTGAAAAACTAATGAATTCGAGAAAGAAAGTAATTGATGGATTAAACATCCGCGTTCATAAACGAGAAAATTGATCTGATACGATAGTTCAGAGGTAGAATATCCGCCCGGCAGGTAGAAGACCCGGAAGACCAGGGTTCGATTCCCGGTCATAGCTGACTTTTTTTCTCGTTTCAAAATTATTCCCATCGAGAAAGAAAAATTATCGATCTCACCTCATGGCTCTCATCAAATAAAAAACTATTTTTCTACAAGAGACGTAAAAGGTTCAGGAGGAATAATTTATTTAGAACTAGTACAAAAGCCCCTCAATGTGACGGGCATGCGTGGATTAAATATTAAATTTAAGGCGCTTCCCATTCTTCCTCCTTTTCTCTCTTCTATTCTCCTCACTCATATTTTAAGTTTATATTCAATTTTTTCCGATTTTTTGACGTTTCATAAAGAGGTTGCAAAGAAAAACATCATGAAGGATAAAAACAGATTAGAAAATTTGTGTGAAAAATTTCATATAAATTTAAAACAAATAAACACGTAGCGTAAAAACTTTAAGTCAGAAACGACTCCAATGCATTGTAATGATGAATAACTCAACATTGCAAATAGGAAGATACATCACGCGTACATTGAAAATATCTTTTCGTTTGCAAATTTTATTGGGCAGTTTAAAGCAAATTACTATAATTGACAATGATTATGATTAATTTCTTTCGATAATTAAGCAAGACATTTGACGAATGGCCGGTACATTTATAGTGATTGCAAAAAATGTGTGAATTAAAACGCTACTTACTAAGTACTTTCGTCGTAAAGGTAAACAAAACAAAAAGCTAATTAAAATATGAGCGGTCGTATGTTCGTTCGAAGTTCTTCCACGCCTTAGAAATGGCACTGCAGTAAACAAACCTGTCGTTCAAATTAAGCCATCATTAATTCCCTTTCAATTAAAATGCATTCAAAATATATAAGAAGAGTTCTCACAATTGATTTCAAGTACAATATCAAAGTTCATGTCTTTGTATTTAAATATAAACGTAATTTTGCTAGATCAGCAACAATGCCGTCGTCCTTGACTACGAAATTTTTTCGTCTAAAATTTAGCCAAAGTTTTGTGTTAATAACAAATTCATGGAACGATTCGACGGGTATTCGAAAATCGATGGTTAGAAAATTAATATCCGTTCTTTTAGGTGTCGTTTAGTGCAAGTCTCGTATTCATATAGCAACTCTAAGTGATTTTAAAATGCAAATGAAAAATGTGCTGCAACTCTACAAACGTCCAAACGTGCAAACCGTAAAAACACACAGAAAGAAGGGCTGAATTCTCTTTAATATATGTATTAGATAGTGCATCTTAAACAAAATGTGAGCACATATTAGCATTCGCTGCTTAAAACAAAAGAGAAATTAAGGATTAATGCCAATTTGTTATTTTTAGTGAAGTATTTTGCCGACTGCAAAAATGCACATTTCGATTAACCTTTAAACGGGCAAGCTTAATTAGTACCGTAACCGGGCAAATGGGGTCAGATTTGACCCCATATATTTAAATAGTTAGCAACTTAACTAAAGGAGTATGGATTATTTTTTAAATTTATTAATAATGAAATGGTTAAGAAATATTAAAATTTTAAACATTATATTTGGTTATTGTTGATTTTGATAATTCATTTATTTCCTTACAATGAGACAAATTTGAATATAATGGTATGAAAATAACTACAAAATGCAATTACAATTTCTATGTAACATTTTTTACACTTACAATAATATATATAATCTCCACAATTATACATGTATACTGTAGTTATTTAAAATTCTTACACTCATTACATATTAATTAATAGTTAATTAGTAGTGGGGTCAATAATGTCCTAATCCTACATTTATTATTTATCTTCTTATATGAAACAAATTGTAATAATTTTCATTCACATAGAAGGAACTTAGTAGTAAATAAACACAAAAATCGCGAAGTTGCGTAAAGTAAAACTTTTCGCAATAATAAGTAAAACAACTGAGTGTGGTCAAATATGACCCCGCTTGCCCGTTTAAAGGTAAAAATGCATTCAAAATATATAAGAAGAGTTCTCACAATTGATTTCAAATACAATATCCAAGTTTATGTCATTGCTTTTAGATATAAACGTAATTTTGCTAGATCAGCAACAACGCCGTCGCCCTTGATTACGAAATTTTGTCGTCTAAAATTTAGGGAATAATTTTGAAACGAGAAAAAAGTCTGCTATGACTTCAAAATTATTCCCAATTTTACAGCTGATGCCTGTCTACATAGGATCTTCGGATCACTTTATTCCATCAAGTCTAAAATTTAGCCAAATTTTCGTGTTAATAACGAATTTGTGGAACGATTCGACGCGTATTCAAAAATCGATGGCTGGAAAATAAATATCCGTTCTTTTAGGCGTCGTTCGGTGCAAGTCCGGTATTCATATCGCAATTTTAAGTGATTTTAAAATGCAAATGAAAAATGTGCTGCAACTGTGCAAACGTGCAAATCGTGCAAACGCACCGAATTCTCTTTTATTATATGTATTAGATTAGTTATACTATTTTTGAAACACCGCTGATATCAGATGATTTATAGCGTAAATGCGAATATGGTTTTCCCAACATTCTCATGCCTATTGAAGAAAAACACTTTTACAATACGAATAAATTACGGCTGCACCGTGTTAAGAAGTTTGGATCACATGTAATAGAGCACGCATAAAAAGATATTCTTAGTAATTGCCTGTTAACTCAATAAGCAAGTGGGCGTCTTAGTGTGCTATTTCTAAAGCAGCAAGAATTTGAAGACATCCGGCAGTCTTTCAAAGGCTCTTCGAAATTCATTCACATGATGCCCTAAATATATTGCCTGCGGTTTATTTTGATTTTCACAGCTGTCTTTATAATACCCAACATAAAATTTTACAGCAGGAATTTTCCGCCGCATCTTTTAGAAACTCAAATGTCTTCACGTTAATTAATGTATTAAATAGAATACAAAGTTAGTTTATTGGCGAATCCTTAATGATCATACAGTTTAATCCTGGCTATTTCGGTTTGAAAAATTGCAACTTTCTTCTGGTAAAATAAATAAATTTCCGCAGAACTCTTAAAAAATTATATGTGCAATTTTGTAATGCTGGAAGAGTCCCTTAGATGTCTTTTGAGGGTTCTTTGAAGAAAGGGAACAAGTCTCGTCTGTTTGATAGCTATGGACGCACATAAAGAATATCATCGCTCTATATCCTATTAAATTTATCGATAGAAACCTCTCTGTTACTTTTATAGCTTCTATGGTTGGAAAAAGAAAGCCACAGCCAATTTGTTTAAGAGCCTATATTTCGAAGTTTCGGAAAAGTACCTGTAAATACACTGTGTTTATTAATTATTATCAAAAATTCATTAGATAGTCACAATTAACGTAGTGGACATATATTAACATTATATATTTCAAACTATTTTTAAAAACACCTTAAATTATGTATGTTCTATAGCATTTTTATTAATTTATAGCTTAGAAATTACAGTTACAATGTAAATAAATATCTCTTCATCTAATATGTAATCTGATGGTCACTGTCTCGCAAAAATTTGCCAGTAAATGCTTCTTTTGTTTTGGTGTTTAACTTTACATGCAAAAGTTTTCAAGTTAATATTATTGGAGATAAAGGAAAGTTTATATTATCTGCAAATTAACCATGCACAAATGGTAAAATAATCCATTTATTTAGGTCATGTACTTGTATAAAAGTTTCAACTTCCACATTTCATAAAACTTGCCTGACGTTAAAACGATTGATGCAGTTACAAGCAGTCGAAGACAGGTTTATAGATAGGTTTTAACAGATAATGTTTCTTGTAAAATACGTAACTATGGTAAGTATAGTTTTACTCTATTATAGTGTAAGTAGAAGCTTTGGTATAGCTAGCTTTAAATTTTAAATTTTAAAATGAATCTTTATTTATTTATCTGGAATTTTCCCGTATGCATCTAGAAATTCGTCATTTATTACACTAAAATAAAGATTGCGCTCTCGATGTGTATTTGAGAATTTATCTGTGGCTAAAGAAAAGAAACTGCAGTTAATATCTGTGCTGCATCGAAAAGAAAACCATTCGTAACTGGTACGGAATAATAAAAACCAATAAAAAAGTTTGATTGAAATTGCAATTTGTAGATTAAATAATTCTGTACACAACATATGATGTAATCGACAAAAGAACCATACGCAGAATTATATTATGGCCGCAAATTAAAATTACACCGCTTTTGGGTCACATATAGTCAAAATTCGGGACACGTCCCCTGTGAGCTCGAACACTATCACAACCTTTAGAAGAGATTTCATTTCAAATACTCCAATTTCGCGATCAGAATTTCGATTGTAGCGCATCTTCAAAAGTTTTAACCGAAGTCTTGCGACAATCCGCTTCGATATCATCTCATGAATAAGCAAGGGAGGAGGAGACACTCCGGAGAATTTTTAAACTCAATTGAGCACCGTCATCGTCAGGTTTGAGAAATATTCTTCGCCCATCTCACGGCCTTGGGTCCAAGTCAATCTCGCTATACCCTACCACCCTACCTCTTCCCTCTCTCTCGCCGTCTATTTCGCCTCCTCCTTCGTCTCCCTCCTTCGTCTCCCTCCGTCTCCCTCCTTCGTCTCTCTCCTTCGCCTCCCTCCTTTTCTCCCCTGTAGTCTATTCAGCGTCGCATACCATGGTCTCATCCTCCCACTCTCCACCCCCGCCCCCTGCCAGTCCCGAAAAACCCATCGCTCTGCCGCACCCTCCCTCCTCCTCATTTGGACCTCCCTCTTCTCGCTCCGTCTCAGTTCGGAGCTTTTAGAGACAGAGCTCTTTCCCACTCTCTTTCTGCCATTCCTCATCCCACCGCATCATGCCGGGGCGCCAGTTGTCCCATATATTTCTTCCCTTCACTTCCTCTCGTACCAATTAAATGCATAGCTGCGGCGATTAGGAGGTTCTTTCCATTTTATTTTTGGAGGGGAAAGAAGAAAGCTCGGTAATAACAGTGATGGATCTCGCTTTTTCTCTCATCACGGAGAGCGGAATATCGAAATTTGATTTCGTAATGATAACGCAACTTTAATTGGTTTTACTTTGATCGTCTGCTGCGTCTTCTGAGCGGGATGCATATGCGAGGGCAAAATGGTGGTTTTTGCTTGCGAAGAAAGATTTATATAAAAATTGGAGTTTTTCGAAAAGATCATCTTTGACGGACGCTGCTAAAGGAGGGAGGTGTCCCATGCAAATCCTTAAGTGATGAATAGAGTGTATTCTTTTTTTTCTAGACACCCAGATCCCCAATAAATCACGTGATCTGAAAACTTTCCTTTCTCTCCTTTTCAAAAAAACTTCTTTTACGGGCGCGAGGATTCACTTTCCTTTCTCCTAGCTGACGAAGGATACACAGTACGGCGTTGGGAGTTTTATTGGAATCATTCATTTATGATTTTTTTACTCTTTAGTCAAAGTATGCATCTACACTTTTAGTCTATTCGATAGCTTTATATCTGGGGGAGTTCCTTAGATAATATCCTTGGATTTGAAAAGCTATTATTAAAATTCTATGATATTTGTTTCGGATATTTTATGCTGCATGCGTTTCATTTACCTCAGATTTAATAGGTATTAAAATTATATACACCTTAAGTTCTTTTATAAAAACAATATTTGTTTGAAGAAACCATTAAACTCACTCCCGCGGAATATTCTCCGGCGTCAAACGCATTGACCAATGTGATTTTAGCATTGCTATATTTGAAAAAGTTATTTTCGCCGAACGACAGACGAGGGATTTGAAAACCCTTTCAGCCAATGATTTATTTGGTTTAGATAGCCGCGGAGAAAAATTCGTTAAAAAAACCTCGCAGCTTATTGGAGGCCACAATATGTAGCCATTATCGCTTCCAGAAAATGGCCTGGATGCTATTTTAGTCTTCCTACAGTGTTGCGGCACTTTCTTTTCGATGCTTTCTTTTTTAAAACATATCTTTGGTCTACCTTTTTTACTAAAACCAAAGGACTTTTAAAAAAATTGCTAACTCGTGCTGACGAAAGTGCCAGAAGCTGCAGGCCAAATTGTGAAATCTTGTTTTTCTAATTCTCGTGACAGTTTCACTCCATTTCCTCCATCCCATCCAGAAATCGAAACCGCTGTCTCCTCATTTCCTTTAATTATTGTTTCTAAAATTATATGTCTATTGGATGAATCGATTTTATGAGTCGAAAATAATATTTGAGGGCAACACCAAATCACTAAACAGTATGCATTAAGCATTAAGGGATTAAATTGAAGATGAACACAATTTTCAGCGTGTAAATATTATTTGCATAATCCCTCAGCTCTTCACTCCGTCGCATATACGTATCACAGGTCTTCCTCATTCCTATGATATTAAGCAAAATTTCAAGCATTCCACCCTTCTGACAGTATATTGATTTCATTGCTAATTTCTTTCTCATATATGAAGGATATTTAATAAAATATTGCTTCAAGGATTTTGGTTAAATTTCATCCATATTTTGAGTTTCCTATCAGAAGCAATACTACGAAAACCGTATGTCTCAACATAAAATTACTCTATAGTGCTCCATTACATTATAATATATCGAGTTTTGCGCCGATCTCTCCCCAATCTTGTGAGGTCATGCAACTACCCTCGTTCTCAGAAGCGGTCTCATTTCCCCCGTCCGCCTATACCCACTCCTAATTGCCATCCACTCATCAAATAACCACCTAGAATCAGGATTCTTACTACGAGAGAAAGAGCGATGAAATATTTTCCGCGCGTAAATATCATTTAATATTACCATTGAAATTAATGCATGGATTATAATCTTACGAAGTTGATAAAATTTGTGCAAAGTATGCTGTCCCTAAATATTGTTTACTGTTACCAGTGCAGCGTTAAAAATGAAGCATTCAAAAGATGCATATACAAACTATATCTTTTGTATCAATTAAATCATGGCCTTTTTTTACAATGAGGGAAATGTTATAATTAGGATCGGAGTTAATTTCCGAGTCGTTGATTTCTAAAAATAATAAGAGTCAACGGTCGGTGAATTATTAGCCAACTACATTTCAGCTAAATTTGGACTACGTATTACCTTTATCCTCGATGTTGTGTCTCCTTCCCAATACTGTCCCCTTAGCTATCAAGTAACCGCAAGTGCAAAGAAATCCTATCTCTTCTTATACTCCTTGTTTGGTTCCTCCTTCCAGGTTCTCTGGCATAGACGGGGATTTGTCCGCGTGCCTCGCAGCGGTCTTCGTAAACCACCACGTCGCCACAAAAACACAACTCAAAAACCGCAGAAGACTTCGGAAGTGGTCGCTTTTTCTAATCTTATCTTTTCCTGGAACGTATAGGTAAGTCGAAACTCTCGTTTGATTTACTAAGATAACCTCATAGATAACGGGGACCCTTTCCAAAAAAACCACATCACCATGGGCGGTGAACTCGATACAATACCTTTGGCTACGTGTGCTAGGGAATTTAGGTCACGATTACGGCCGTAAAAATGTTTCATATTTTATTAATTAAAACAATGAAAGGTCTGGCTGTTTGATATAGAGCAATTAGTTAAATTTGATAGAAATTAGATTTTTGATAAAACACTTAATTTTTGTAAATTATTCGGTGATCGCATAAAGAAGAAATATTTCGCAATTGACTGTTCATTCATTCCAGGCATAGAAATTAACTGAATTTATCTTAAAGGAATTTTGCAACTTTTTAAATTTGACGTATTTAATTAAGAGACCTTCAGCTGGAAAAAATGGCTGTTTTGATGTCGCTATCGTGGCCATTATTTGGCAGTATCAAGCTTAAATTTAGCAGACATATACATCAGGTCGCTCAAGCGGTGACGAAAACGGTCATTTGTAATTATCACACGGTGGACATTATTGTATGCCTTGTTACCGTTTCTTTTGCTCGCGGATGTTTCTAATGTTTATGTTGAAGTCATTTGTGAAATGTGTAACTTTATTATTTAATTTATCCTTTCATTCCAAAATTACATAGACAACTTTTAATGACTTAGCTTTTCACGATCACGATGCTCTGCTTCATCGACGTTTTATGATTTAAAGGTGTATGATCTCAAATTAAGTATAACGCACTCACTGCTAATGCAATGGATATCACTCTAATATTCCATTCCGAGTCCTTGGGTAAGAGATCAATTATGTACATGAATATTATTACGAAATGTGCATATAAATTTATTGAAAATACAAAGAAGTTGAAGGGGATAGAATGGAATTAAGTGTTGATAACCTGGTTTCTTTTCGAATAATTGTTTTTCGAAGGACACTTATTGGAAGAAATATTTTGTCGACGAAATGTTTCTTGCTGAATTGTCTTCTAAAAACAGAACAGAAAGAATTGCAGTTCGAGAAATCGCTTTTCAAAGAATCACTTCTCGAGGAATTGTTTGTCGAAGAATTTCATGAACCCCGATAATCTCTACAATAAGATTAATCTTCTGGCCATCATCTGGAGAAAAGACTGGATTAATAACGAAACATTTTATAAACCATGTGAAGATCTCCATCTGAATTTCGAGCTCAAACAACATTCCAATTAGTCTTCCAGTCCTCGGTTTGGTTCATGGGTCTTTGTTCGGCGCTTTCTGCGAAGGAAACCTCTTATTGGGTGCTCTCGACAATCCGCCGCTCAAAGGCGAGGATAAATGTCAACAGAGTGAAAGTCGAATCCGTTTGCAGGATGTACGAAATCATTCCACGCTACCGAGAAAAGGATCTTTTCCTTTGTTTAGCCTCGCCGTCTTCAACTTATCGCACAGATCAATTAAATTAACTTCCCGGAACCATCAAAGCAATTGCGAACTTTCGGTCTCTTAATTCTTCGTTCACGTCCGCCGCCTTCTTTTCGTTATCAGCTACTCTCACTCTCCCTTTTTTCTCTCTTTCTTTCTCAAACTTTCTCCTCATCATCACTCCATAGAGGAACAAGTTTTCTTGAATCTTACGACGATCCTTAAGAAGTGTACTGTCTACTTACAAAGTTATCCGTACGTTCGCTCCATAAAAAAGGGATTAATTATCCGATTCCGTCATCTCCGCCGAAAAAGGTCGCCATTTCATTTATAAAAATATTTACAAATTGTCGTATTGTCCTTAAAGCGTCCAATCACAGGGATTACTCTTGTTCGCATTAGAACAATAAAGAATATTGAGAAAATATTGTTTACTGAACACAACACAAAATAAATTTGCAGAATAATGATAGCGATGGCTATCTCAAATAAATCCGTTTAAGTTCTTAGATTGCAGCGGAAAGCGGCAAATCGAAAAAAATAATAGTTACTTTTTCCGGGAAAATGAAACACTGATCTTTAATTCGAGAATACCAACGGATTCTTGAGATTACTTTGCTCGCATCGGAAAATTTTTGTTGAATTCAGCTGCAAGCTCGTTGGTTCGAAAATAATCTAGTTATATACCGTTCTAAAGGAAAAGTTCACGACGTTATTTATTTTTTATGAAAATTGGGAAGATAAAATATTTTTCATCTCATCAGGAAAAAAATCCGAATTGAAATTCGTTGGAATCACACTGGAAATAATTTCCTTTATCGTGTTAAATTATTCGATTTTTTGCCGATAATAGTTTATTTTTTATCCTTTTCATAAATAAAATTCCATCTGCTCGATTAACTCAATCAATTTGGCGTGAGCTCTCCAATTTCGGAGATGTATTGTAGTCGAGTCGACCTTTCCAGTTTTTTTATTCTTTTCGTTGAGAGTTTTACAATCAGTATGTATTTCATTTGTTATATTTTATCTATCATTTATACTTTATTTAACTCTAGCTGTTTTTTCTCTTATTCTCTCCCGGAATTGTTAATAGCTTTTCAGTTCAAAAAATAAACCGGTCGCGTTACAATTTATAAACTCTCGGAAACCCGCATTTCTTAGTTTTCATTTTATTAGAATGGCATATACGAAATTTTAATTGAGGATTATCTTTATTCCGAGGTGAATTTGAAAAGAAATTAATACGGCTTTGCGTAAAACTATGTATAGCATTCGAATAACTTTTAAAAATTGCCGAAAAATCTTGTTAGAATCTAGTAAAACATTTTTCAGTGAAAATTATTCATCTCGGTTAAAACATATTTAAGCTTTCCCGAATTAAAGTAGTTCAGAGATTATGTCAATAGCCTTCTTGAATTATTTATTTGCAGCCTTGGGACAGCCGTCATAACGAAGACTTTTCAGTCCATCAAGAGAACTTATGAGCTTAAGGCTTTTAATCTTTTCTTAGTTCCTCTCCGCGCGTCTTTCCCATTCTCCTCCTCCTTAGCTGAAATCACTCACAGTCTTCATTTAAAATCCTTACTACACTCGACCTCGTCGAATTGGGTTAAGTCGCTCTTATTAATTTTTTTATCTCAAAACTCTTTCTCTAATAACCAAAAATCCCTACACTGATGAAACTCAATCTCAGTTCAGAGTGAGATTAAAATTTACAATGAGAATAATGAATATTTCATTACTTTTTCTGACACTCATCTACAGTTCTTTTAAATTTCAACGCTAGCAATGTTAAATGTTTTAATCTCCTTATTATTCCATCATTATTTCTTATGTTCTTTTATATTTAGCTATTGATTCATACACGTGCTGAAAATATTATAGCCTAATGCCTAGAAAAAAGAAAAAAAGTTATATAGAAAGATAGTTTAGCCTATTCATTAACACTATAACGAATTTTCTCATACGCTGTAGCAATTTTTCTCGGGTTGGGACAAGTTTTTACGATGTGACTTCTTCCTAAAATAAATTTCTTATTAAAAACGGTGCTAGGCACACATTAAAAACTATTTTTACGAGATTTATGATGAAATTGGCGACCAACAAACTGCCATTTGACTGATATTACCTTCACGGGTTACAAGAAAAAATACCAGAGTTAATTCAAGTAAAAAAATTTTAGCCGTTTTTAAACGATATTTTAAACAATTTCCCCCCAAGATATCCTCCTGCGAATTATCCGCCTGATGCAATATTTTCTGCCTAAAACAGTTCCAATTAACGCGGATAATCGTGTTTTACTGCAATAATAAATACGTCATTAATTTTGACTAATCGTGCATATCGTATTAATGATTTAAACGCAAGCATTGAAATAATAAACAAGATGGATAATATTAAAATAAAAATTCATCCTTAGTTATCTTCTTCTGTTGATAAGACTCGAATGTTACAGCAAACGGAAGGAAATGTTGGAATGCTTAATTATTAGGCTTTTATTATAGTACGCGGCGTTAAAACAGCGACGTTGTCCACATTAGAGATTAACGCGGTCATTTCTTTCATACGGAATAGTTTTGTCAAAATGTAAGCGAATGAATCATCGTTATATTCTCCCTCTCTCTCTTTCTCCACGTCCGTTTCCGCTCATTCGTTCTTCTCTTCTCTCCTGTCACTTTTTATTTCTATCGTATATCCACCTGTTTTAAACCCGTCCGAGGTCGTGATAGTCCGTGTTTTATACACTGCGGTCAATTTAGACGCATCCTCATTTCGCGGACTTTATTAGTCACGAGCCAACGTTTATTAGGCCGTGTTCCCAACATACGTGGACCAACCTTCCTCGTCTGGAATTTTAAATATAGTTACGGGGATATTCAGCGGACGAATGGTCAAAACAAACAGCTCCTAACCGATCGCATTTCTACGTTAATCGTATAATCTCCCGCGCATCCGTTGCCCATTCATTGCGTCGCTAATACTCATTTCTAAATCTTTTCCCAAGCTATTTTTTTTATTAAATATACGAATATAAACTTGAAATTCATCTAAAAAATGAAGGGCATGGGGTGCAATACAATAAAATCTCGCTGGCAAGTTTGAATATAATTTTACGATTCTTGATTGCTTTGGAAAAAAACTCGTAGAAACATTTCTGCATCTATGAGGTTGTTAAATGAGTCTAGAAGACGCTAGAATGTACATAGGAGAAGGAGGAAGAGCTACTGATTACAAAGGTCGTTGCGTAACGTCAGAGGAGTGTAGAGAGATTGGCCGTAACTCGAAGAAATATAATATCACTGGATGCAATATAGTTATTTTTTTCAAGACATATGGATTATAAAATATCGCTTATGATATGAAACCATAAAAATGGTAGAATTTTGGTCAAAATCCTTGAAGCCATATTGTAATAAATCGACATTGTATAAAAATTAACAATAATAAAATAAAAAATCCATTGTAGCGCAATATGGGCCATTTCAGCAAGGATTCTATTCAGAGTGATGCACTATATGAATATGAGTTCTTTTGAGCTTCTGTTGAACCGTTAATCCTATAGCGCCGCGCAGAAACGGCAGATTTTACATAAACAGAATTGCAAAAATTCCCTTTTTTAGTACTCGGAGGCACCTAATTCGTGCATGTCTGTCGAAACCTAGTGGTCAAATTTTGTTTGGAACAAAATTATTTCTCTATATATATTCGTATGTGAGAAACACAAAGGAACCTCGATATTGCCACATACTACAATCAATCACGCGTAATATAAAACCGTGTAGTCGTGTCTTCAGATGTATGTAAAAGTTTTTGTTCCTAAAACTTCATCAGCTAATCCTTCCCATCTATATCTCTGTATTCATTCCTCGCATCTTCCCCCACCACTCTTTTACTATTTTATTTTCGCTCCCGATATGCCGTTCTGTAACTTTCTGGCATGTTACACTCTCCTCACTCCAGCTCCGTCATCTATTTGGTAACATTTTCCCTTTCCGGACGTTTCCTAAACATCCCGTTTCCATTTTGTCCCACGCACTCGCCCACTCCATTGATTCTAATCACGGGTCTTCCGAAGCTTTGCACTTATATGTCTTCCGGTGGAAAGGGAAGACTGAATTCCTTCAAGAAAGTGATGCCCATGAAGGAATGCTTACAAAACCTCGAGAAAATTTTACTCGAAACATTTTTATCTGTATTTTTTTAATTTTTGGGAGCGTTACTTAAAATAATGGCCGCTTATTGTATATGGTTTGTCCTGACTGTCTTTATGCATATATCAGGGAACTTTCTGCAACGCCTATTTCTGTGTTTGTTCTAAGGGCATGTTGGATTGTCTTAAGTATTACTGATGAAAATGGAGTTTATAATACACTCCAAACGCTTTACTCACCGCCCGTATAAAAAGGATATAATTTTTTGTGTTCTTGTTGATCGATTGGGGTTTAATTCATACGCCACTCCCCCGAGGGTTCCTTTAAAATCACTGGACGTCGATATTTTTTATATTCCTTTTATTATTTCTTTGGTCCTTGATATTTCAGCTTTTTGCATATTGTAAATTTCTTGAGGATGGTCTTCAATGGGTGATCTTATTTGTAAGTCTGACTCGAGTATAAAGGACTCTTCTCGTACATATTCCGCCTTTCGTTCATCTAAAATTATGCAACCAAAAGGTTGCCAAAGAAAACGGGTACAGTGTTGCAATGATAAACAAGACGGTTTTATTTATTTGTTTCACCTCCATCCTCTTTCTTTCTATTGCTTCCACTCATTCACCACTTTCCTTTCTTTATTATCTATCCCTACGATTATCCTTTTCCTCCACCTTCGCCATTTCTTATTCTTCCCAGCAGTATCCCATATCTAACCCTCACTCCTCTCTGTCCCACCTTCTGTCTCCCCTGTTCTATCCTCATCACTACCGTTGTCCCAAATAATATGATCATAATAGTTCTCATTTTCCCCGTCATCATCCCCAAATTCATTCTTGTCTGGTTTTTCTTCTGTTCCCATCCTCTAGCGCTATTCTCTTATTTCTTAATAACCTCTTCTTTTTTCTCCTTACATACGTTTGCTTTGTCATCTGATATCCCATATCGTCCCTACTCTAAAACTCTCAGGTTTGCAAGGATTTTACTTTCTCATATTTGTAGTATATAGAGGAAGTAATGCAATCGCGAAAAAAACGACTGAAATTTTGACGGAAATACACGTTTTAGATGTCTGTGGGTCAAATATTAATAATGTTACAGCAATAATAATTGCTTTGCATCTATAATTTCATTTGTATGATTATTTCGCTAGCAGTACATTTGTTTTTATTTTTTATTTTAAAAAATATACGCTTATAAGGCAACTGCATAAAATAAACGTCAAGATTCTGAATTTTAGAATCAACAATTTAAAGTGTGCAAGTTTTGTTTTCATGATTTGTTAGAATAACGTACTTTTTAACTATGACACACGTTCAATAATAAAAAAGCTTAATGAATCAATAATCATGACTATGTTAATATTGGGATAACTAAAATGCAGTATGAGCATTTCTTCTAGCTCGATAAAAAATCTACCCTCAGGTGAACTCGATTATTCTCTTTTAAACAAGAATATGTTTTTCAGCCCTGAAAATATAATTTCACACTGTTCAACGTAAACAGACAAGGCTTTATACGGTACATGTTGCATTAAAATTTAGTTTATTTGATAAAATCAAACTGTTTTGCGGCTTTAAAAACCTCATTATATGATTTATCACCAAGTTGGAACCTTTCAGCCATCTGTATTAGCAATACATTTTGGGTCTTGTCCGTACTGAGACCAACTTTGAACGTTTCGAAGCGCTGTGACGTTTCGCGACCCGTACTTGGAAAACCCCTCGCTCTAATCCACACCTCTTATTCTCTCAAACCTTTCATTAACCCCCTCGCGCCATTTCTTAAACCACCGCTCCCTTCGCCCTCCATCCGTCCCCTTTCTTCCTATTCGTCCCAACCATTTCCTAAGGCTTCTCTCTCACCTCTCATCAAAGCAGCTATCTCACTCTACTCTCTTGTTTCCTTTACATCCTCCCTCCTTTCTCCTCCACTCTCTCCTCCTTCGTCACCTATCCCTCCTCCTCCCCTCTCATTTCCTCTTTACTCAATCCTCTCTCTCTCTCCTCTATATATCCCCAACCCATGTCCCTTCTTAAAGTATCCCTTTCCCCTCCCTCCCCCCCTCTCTCTCTCGCGCACCCTCTTCTCCCGTCCTACACCTCTCCAACTCTTCTCCCCCTCCTCCTCCTCCATCCCTCTTCCCCTCCCATCCACTTGGCACCGCGGCCTCTACTAGCATCATCTCCTTCGCTCCTGGACCCTTTCCCCACTTTCTCAGTCTATCCTCTGTGTGAGCTACCATACGGACCCCAACGTCCTGGAGAGTGTGAGTGTGTGTGCGTGTGTAGGGAAATAAGGGAAAGAGAGAGAGAAGGAACGGCGATGTTGCGAGAGAGTAAGAGAGATAGAGAGAGGGCGAGTGTCTAAGTGGAAGTGACTTGAGGAACGAGGAGAAGCCGGAAAAAGGTCCTTCTTCATCCACTCTTCCTTAGCCGGGGGAAGGATTTTCCGCGGACCGCTATATAACCAAACCGCACCCATCTCCTCCTCAATCGGCGGACACTTATAACCGGTGGGATCCGGAAGAGGAGAGGAGAAAAATTATTCACGATAGTACATCAATCCATACGCGTTCCGACGGCCTGGGAAAAAAAGTCGCCGGGTATTTTTCCTCTTCTTGGGTCCATTTCGCCAGTCTCCCTCCTCCTTCCACTCCATCGCTTTTCAGCGACGGAGGCGGGTCTGATCGTCGTGGATTATTGTCAGTGTCTCGAAGTGGTCCCGCTCTTTCGGAGGTCACCTCGGAAGAGAAGAGGAGGTTTTTTTTCCTCTTTCGCTCTCGCTCTTTCCGTCACCTGTATATCGTGAGAGGGGAAGGGGCTAAAGGGAAGAGGGATGGTCGCGTTGGCGGTCAGTGCGTTGCGACCGGGTCGTATGGTGTTGTGGGCGTCCCGTTCGGGTGTGCTGCTGTTGGTGAGAGGAGAAGAAGATTGGACTCGGCACGACCCTGAAAAAGCATCTCCCGTGACCGCAACGAGAGAGGGAGAGAGATATAGAAGTTTTTAAAGAGAGAAAGAGGGAAAAAAGTAAGTGTCGCACGATTTTGTGATCTCCTGAGTGAAAGTTTTTTTTTTACCATTAACACGCCGAAGATTTTTTTTGTCCGGTCGCATCGAGTAGCCTCCGGTGGATTGGGTCTTGTAATGCATCCGTGCGCGCGCTTGCGGCATCGTCTAATAAAAAAACAACAGCGACCCCTACGGTACAAATACATAGAAAAAAGTGGGGGATTCCCTCGACCGCTTTAACACGATTTGTTATGGAACCACGTTTATATATCAACGGTCACTACGGCGTAAACCGTTATTTTTTCATTTTTTTTTTCGAGGATTCTCGCTTCCGCCTCTCGTGTTTTTTTTTAAGAGCCCCATTTTTCTGTCGGCGGGTCTCGAACTTGGAGCGGGCTGTTTATTTACGTCACCGGCGAGCTCAAGTGCAGAAGATATTCCTACGCGTTGGCATCAACGCAGTGCGAGGATGAAATGAGAGGAAAAAAGCACGCGAGATAAGGACGGCGTTTTAAATGGACTCTCGCACGCCTAGGGTTGCACACGCACACGCGTGGCATTTTCGTCGGGTCGCAAAAACACATCGCGAACTCGCCACGGAGCGAGCGGTTAAAAAAAATGGAGCGACTTTATCTGACCTTGTTACGAAAAACAGCCGTGACCGTGTCGTAACAGGAGACAAAGGAAAAGTTAAGTCGGCGCAAACGCACTACGGTGACCCCGTCGTTTATAGGAGTAAAGATTACGGGTTACGTCGCAGTGTTTACCCTTTCAGTATATACTACCGTCTTTTTCCTGACGACTAGGTTTCCTTGTTCGTGGAGCGTATTACGCCTCCCCCTATCCAACGCCCCCTCCACACAATCGTGGCGTGTTCATAAAAAAAACCACTTCCTAATATCGCCATGTGAGCGACAAGAGAGCGTGTGGATCACTTGCCACTTTTCTCATTTAAATGGCGTGACCTTGTAACTCATACTAGTTTATCCGTGCCGAGCAATCTTCGCATCTCTCTTGAGGTCGCTGGGTTTTCATCCGGTCGCCCTCCGACTAGATGCCAAGTAAGGAATGTTTGGTATTCCGACCCGTTGGTCACGATAAGCGATGAGCTCGCCGCAATTGTCCAATCTCTCCTTACTTCCAAGCGGTCGTTATTCGAACCTATGATTTCATAGTAGGAGGCCAACTTAAGACCCGAGAGAGTGAGTGAGTGAGAGAGAGTTGAGAGAGGGCTTGACCGTCGAGAATGACAGCCGCTGATGCCAGATGTTTTGCGATTATCTAACCCTTTCTCCTTTACTACTTCTTCTCCCACGCAGAAGACCATATAACTCAGACTACGAAAATTATTAGCGTCGCTTTTCATTCATCCGGATGGAAAGAAGCTCTTTTCAGTTCCGTTCTCTCTCTCTCTATCCTTCCTCATTTAAGCCCAGATGGGAACGCTTAGGGAACGAACGAAAGGGAATGAGGCACGTGAATATAAATGTTATGCTTTTAGTTAATAAGGAAGAGGCAGGGTATTGAGATTCAGGGATGAAAAATTCCTGGGGTACATTTGGCGCGGTAGTGTAGCGATCGTGTGCGTGCTTGTGTGTATTGTCGTAATTGCTGTGTGCTTTACAGGTTAGAATTCTAACTGCATATATCAGTATTCGCATTACCGTTTCACGCCGATGCGGTGAAAATCTTCCAGAAAACAAGAAATTCTGTTTTTTTATTGGTCTAGTAAACTTTGGTGGATCTACGAACTTTCGGTCTCCCCGCGAAAATTATTTTTGGGCCCCTTCAAAATTCATTGTTTGATATAATATACAGATATACCTGCAGGGATTCCTAAATCTATCGTTTCTCTGCCGTGGAAGACTGTCGTATTTTAGTTCCGCTAATGGTGGGTGAAGATAGTTAAAAGCTTATGATAAACCGCTACCGCGTAGAGTTTTAACCGTGTAAATTAAACTGAAAATTAACGTGGTTGAGTTTCATCCTCGATTACAGCTTTCCATCACCATCTGCAGCCATAAGGACATATTTTTTCTGAACATTACATCGCCGGTTCTCTAACGCTCGAAAGGATTTGTGGGTCAATTCACCACCCTTGCTTATAATGTCATAGCAAACCATGAAAATTAAATTTATACGTACTACAATCCTTTACGTGTTTCCTCGCCATGGCTACCGTTTATTGTATAATCCAACCAAAATATCATCTCCCACGCCCACTTCTTCTCTCTCAATTTCATTTGGTACCCATTTCCGAAATCCATTTTGCCGCTCTTCGGAGCAAGGAAATAATTTATCTTTCCGATCCACATATGTTTTCAAGGTTGACCGTCATGATGCAAACTATATATATACATAAGTCGTTCCATAGGACCTAATATGATATTTTGAATTTATGTAGCCTTTCGGCACTCACCATAAAAGTTTTTGCGATTTAAATATCGCATAAATTTTGCACGCATTTCTAAAATAACCCAACGCTTGAGTTATGAGCTTGAGTGCATGAGAAGTTTTCGCAGATATTTTCTACATAGTATGTATAATTCTCGTGCCAATGTTTACAAGATTTCATTGAAACTAGTAGTTTGCCTTAAATTACAAACTTGAGTTCGCTTGATTGCTAATAGAATATGCCATATCCGTGTGTCCATCGAGGACGCTCTTTCACTTTTTCCACACATCTCGAAAAAATTCGCATCCACAACGTGAATATTTCAGTATCATTTTGCTAACTGCCTTATCTTTCTTGGTTTTAATCTAAAAAATTCAAGCGCATCCATAATCGAAATAAGAAAAGAAAGGAAATTAATAAAAGTCTTCATAAGTTATCGCTTTTAAATAATCTAGAGTTTAGAATTGGAAACGATAGTGAACATTTATAATAACTTTCCAAAAAATTAAAATCTGATCCTCACACAAACTGATTTATATTTCCGGGAAAAATGTTTATAAGATGTCAAATTGAATATATTGAAATTCCGCTGCTATTTCAAAAAGTTTATGATTATAAGCTATTCAACTATTTCTTTTTTCTCCTATCTTTCAACTTTAGGACAAATAACATTTGTTAGCAATATAACGCTATCAAAAAGCAATACGTTTTTTGGAATAACTTGTTTTGCAACTGCATTTTAAAATTCTCTCATTCAATATAAATTATATTTAATTGTAAGAAAATTTTCCATGTTTGCTGCTGTGTTTTGAAATTCATCCAATACGACCATTCATAAGAAAATTAGGGGAAAAAGAGAAAATGAGACGAGTTTATCTTATAGATACTCTGTCTTATTTTTAATAAGTTGAACAAAGTAAGTTCTGTTGTACCATCTGGATATTTGTATGCTACTACTGTCATTACGGTAAAACTGAAGCAAATATTATGACAAAATTGTAAATAAAATTATTTATTTGTAAAGTAAAATAGAGTGATTAAAACTTAAATCGCTTTGGCAGTTGCGTTAGCATTTGGAAACATTACCGCAATGAATGGTGCGTTTAAATTACACTGAAGTGTCGGGATTTCCCCTTCACATCAACGCAGCATTTAATTTCAATTTGATGGAAGAATAAGGGAAAGAAAGGTGAATGTATTTGTTAAAGTTGAGTGGATTAGGAGAAACGAATCTACGCGATGATATTTTTAAAGGTGAAACAAAATGTCAAAAACGAAATAGCCGAACGTTAATTAAGTCAACAATTTCCAAACGTTTTTGAAGGAAAATTATGACGGTTTAGTCGATTAGGCAAATATATACAAAAATGTGTTTAATGGTTTTAACGTTTAAAAATAATCATCATATCATATATTTACATGACACTGTGATGGAGCCACGTTAATTAAGTTTTCTCTTGCTGAAAGTATCAAAAAGTAATTCGCTTCTTCTACTCTTATCGGAAACAAATTTCCTAATGACCGATATTTTAAAAATAATTTCCGATATGGATGAAATAATTCTTTTGTTTAAAGCAAACATCGAGCATTATCCAAAACTATTTTGAAAAGTACGAATTTGTAGTCCCCTGCGCTAATAATGCACGTGCCAACTCTCATTAATATGCACACCTTTAAAAATATATGTGCTCCCTACATGTACACACACACACACACACACACATATACACACATATATATATATATATATATATATATATATATATATATATATATATATATATAATTTTTTAATTTTAAAAACTATCTCGTTATACATTTTACTCGCTCTTTCATCCTCCATGGCCCATTCACCACAATTACGCGAAACTTAATTAGTGCGAAATAAATAATTCCGTCGCGTGTAAGTCAATTCGGACAAATTATCACAACTGCGAGATATTTGATCGATAACCAATTACGTTTTCAAGTTTCATTATATGCGTATTTTTCATCCGTCGCATAAATGTTTACGAATTAACGGTCGCGTCGGATGAAGGAAAAAATGTAGGAAAAAAATCCGTCGGCTAATTCTTTTGTTCTCGCCATCGCCGGAGCGTAGTAATCTCGTTATAAGAGAAATGAATGAAAGAAAACGCCATGTCGACAACTCATCCAAACCAATTATAATAGCGCACGCAGCCTTGGGAAAAATCGTGTGCGAATTTGTGAGAGAAGGAGTGAGGGAGGGAGGTTGGAGATGCGAGGAGAAAAGTTTGAATTCCTACCAGAGTGAGGTCATCTCCTGGCTTTTTGGCCCATTCATCAAAATTAATTATAATCTCCGCGGAATTCAACCTCTAATAAAGACGGCGTGAAGCATCGCGAGGCATGACGGGAATAACTCTCTCAATCGACCTTATCGCGCAATTCGTCAGATCGCGCTCGCGTTTAAAGCGTGCATCTCGACATAATCTCATGTGTTAAACCTTTTGAAAAATTATATAATACATTGGTTCCGCTCCAGTTTTATGTTGTATTATAGAATGAAGCAATAGAGCGATGTAAAACTATTGGATTTAATCGTCTTTAATTTATCACACCAATAAATAATTTATTGGACTTGATTTTCTCCTCCAAAATTTGAGGGTTAAATTTTCTGACCGTAATTTCTATTGCAAATACCTCAAAATATGACATTTTTACTGTAGAATATCAAAGTAAAGACGTAATCGATGCTTTAATCTGGAGGTAAAACTTATAGTGAACTACATAAAACAATGATCGCATTAGTAATGAATATCCCTCGATTTTAGAGAATCATAACCAAATGACCTGTAATCAATCTAATTGCAATAATTAGAGTTTTATGTAATCACGCTCTTATTTAAAACTAGCGAAAAGAATTAAAATACGCGCAAGAAAATTGCATTTTTTGCGCCGAAAATCAGCTATCATTATTTGAAGATGGGACTTCACCATTCGGTGTTGTATTGCGAATTCTTAATTTGAAATAATTAGCTATCTATTTTCAGCTGCTTGTGACTGTCGGGCACCTCGATGAAACTCAAACTCGCGCTCCCTATGATAGTTGGTCCTCCCGATACATGGGAGAACCGCCATCATAATTAAAATTTTCTCATTATAGTCCCTACTTTAGATACACAATCAAAATTATTTGGCAAAACCTTAATTGGTTAACAAATTCAGAAATATCTTACTTGCGAATATCATTTCTCAGTTTTTCCCGGATATTATTGTATCAATTCTAAGCATCTTTTCTTGATTCTAATCTCGGCGTAACAGAACTTTTCTTTATAATATTTGATTCAGACAAGCAGTTAAAATATTTTAACGTGCAATGTTTGCTTTTCTAGAACTATTGCATTTACTTATATTTCGATTTCTTTTCATCATCTACTGTGAAAACCGTTGGGTAAATTTGGAGCACTTTTTCTTAATCTAATATATATATATATATATATATATATATATATATATATATATATATATATATATATATATATATATATATATATATCCCCTTCGACCCATCGAATTCTTCAACTCCATCATTCTCTCGTCCCCTCGCACATAACTCGCGCCATATATAGTCCACGGATTACCCATCTGTTTGTTTTAGAATAACTGACATTATATGGCGTGACGTCCTCCGTCTCAAATTGCGTAACAATTTAGAACTTGAAGCAATTTCTTCCCGCCCTTGACGTTCGTCCCGTGATGCAACTTGCTACGAATTAATTCCCGAATCTCCTTTATATCAGAGAATCCTTATTTTTTCTGTACTTAAAAAAGTACTCCATTGCCGTCGCTCTCATCTTTTTCCGCAGGGCAATTATTTATTGTTTATATCTTCAAAATGGAGTCGGACTTTAACATTTAGTGAAAGCGTTCTTTCCTTGGAGAATCCCGTTATATTCGTCGACATCTTTAATCGGGGGAATTACGATCAACAATGGCCTTGAAAAACTGCGGTCCTTATAGGTTATTATTTGCTTGCGTTTACAGAAGGTGCCCAGAATTTTCTAACCAAAATGGAGGACAAGTCCACTTTTTTAACAAAACGGGAGGACAAAAAAAGTCCAAATTTTATTGTCAAAAAATCTATGAATATATGGCATATTTCAAATTTATTTTAATAAAATGATAATTTTTAAATGGACCCTTGCATTACAAATGGGTTAAGGCATTTGGCATTGTTTATTTTTAAAATATTGTGTTTACAAGAAAAATTAATGCCTTCCTATTATTTTATAAAAAAAAATTTCACATCACCACGTGATATTTTTATCCATATTGGCATGGTGACGAATGATGTCACTCGAATTGCAGTGATTGGATTTGAATTCTGACTTTAAAATTTAAAATAATCGATAGTATTTCAACTGGACATATTTCATTTTATTCTATTTGTTGATTAATTGCCTGTGTATGAAATTCAAATTAAGTTCAGCTAAAATATTCTTTAAAATATCTTTTAGCGCTTTTGGACACATATAAACTAAAAAATGTAACCATAATGATTCAAACAGTATAATAAAACGTTCATTTGCTGGCGCTAATGCCAACCATCTGCTCATTGAAAATTCTAGAAATATCATATATTTGACTGATGCTTCATCACAAAATTTTGCAAGGTTTTTCATGATGAAGTGAATATCTAGATTTACAATAGCTTCCCATTAATAAGTGGGGCTCTCCGCCCTACGCAGCGGCGGGTAACACGATGTAACTAGCCTGCCTAGAGAGAAACAACCTCCTAAAATTAGATTGCCCTTATTTTCATTGGTAAAAGTAAGAATTGAAAGAGGAAAACGATCAAAAACGAGAAAATAGAAGGTTAAAAAGTTTAAGGAGGACAATGTTTGAAAAATAAGGACTAAACTTCCCAAAAGAAGACATCTTATCACCTTAGTTTATACATGTTTGGAGTCCATTCGCTGGATGGCAGCGCAAAATCATTAAGTTTAAGCTTTGATTCACTTAAATTACGTTGCAATCTTTTGAGGTTATGCGGAAAAGTTGTTTTTTATCCTATTCAGTCGTCACATTTCTTGTCGAAATGTAGTTTAAAGCTGTGAAACGTAAGTTGTTTTCATTCATAATGACCTGTAATCCCAATCAGTCATTGAAAGAGACATGATTGATCACGCGTCTTTCTTATCGCTTTGAGGAAAAAAAAAGCAAAACCTCCGGATGATATGCTCAATATGGCTATAGATAAAAACTTCTATCTAAACATTATTTTACATCAAAAACAGTATTAAATGTCAAATTATTTTGTACGTTTACTAGTTAACAACTTCCTTATTAGATCGGGTCTTATTATATTGCGAGAAACTCAGGCGATATGGAAATATACTTTAATGTGCAGAAAAATCTACTTGGCAATATTGAGCTCGCCATCCACTGCTAATATTTGATTGTTTAATTCTCTATATGCCCTTCAGAGTAGTGCCTATTTTAGGTTATTTGATTAAATGGCTTGTTAAAAGTCGTCGGCTGTTTTATTACTTAATTCTTGCGCTACTACATTAGATAAATTAAACTTATGGTTTTGTTTCTTGCCTATACAACTTCAATAGCATTTACAACCAGACGGCATCTACGGAGCGTTATGGAACGATGCCACTATAATTGTGAGGAAATTAACATGACGATACACAACTTCAAGGCAAAATTTCAGTTTCCGCAAGTATTAATATTATAAAAACGAGAGAAAGATAGCTTTGTTAGGTATTCTTCTCTATTTATATCACGAATAATACTTGTCTTACTGTACCAATGTTCTATATATATATATATATATATATATATATATATATATATATATATATATATATATATATATATATATATATATATATATACTAATTAGTTATCCCAAGTATTGCTAGAATGCTTTTTTTGAGGCAAACAATGTGTTGACATCGAGAGTCGTTTTTAATTCCTTTTTCCTTCAGCATCTTTGCATATTCTTGTCGCGGATTTTATGCTATGGTCGAATGACGGTCAACGTGGAGATGGAGATGAATGATCTGCATTACCTGAATCACATCCCACAGGAAATTTTAAGCGAAAAATACGACACCCAAGATTAAGATCTATAAATTCGTCAATTACTTCTCTCACTTAGAATACCATGATGTGGATTAAACCGAAAGAAAAGTGAAGGTAATATTATTAATGTTAATATTATTAAATATATATTTTTTAATCCATGGATAAGACATTGACTCTAAAAGTATTTTTTCGAATTCAGATGACGTTGGATTTTATTTTTTATTTGTTTTTTTTTATAAAAATTAAATAATGAAAGCCTTATGGTCAGATCGTGTCCGTTTGTCCGTCAGTCTTTCCGCATAATTCAACTCCGAAACTATTGTATGGATTTTGATGAAGTTTGGTTCAAAAGACTTATTGGGCAAAGGGCAATAAGAAAATGATATAAACGGTTCACATAACCAAAGCAGAGGTGTCATCTTTATCCAAGCAGAGGTGCCTCCTTTCCGTGGACAAAAACTGAAATTACATCTCGTATAAAAATATTAGCCATATCAAAAAAGGCTTCTAGGAAAAGTTATAGATTTACTTATTAAAGGTGATTATATAATTCGTAAAAGACATCTTTCTTTTATATATAAATAAACACATGAAGTGTGTTTCTTACCTCTCTTGTTGAGTTCTTAAAAAGCGAAATATCGCTCATCTTCGAGCTGGGTGAAAACAGCAACAGCTCAGTAAATAAACTGATGTGGGCAACACATTACTTTCTCCATATTTATATGGAAAATTACATGTTGTTAGCTCTGAGATCGTTGTCAATATTTACTTCCGGTTGACAATTAAGAAAAGAAAAAGGAGCGTTACTAAGGCGTAACTAAGCCTCAATGTTAGCAATAGTCTTCGGTAGGTGGCGTGGTGGTGGCAGCTAAAAATATAAGATATCTCTTAAATAATGCATTATATAGAAAAATGTATCAAACAAACGTTTTATAAAATTAAATTTTCTACAACTTTTGTTCTAGTACATTTTTACATTTATCAAATATTAAAGCAAATGTTTCAAAATAACGGATAAGTGACAAGAGTAAACACCCACTTTCGGTAGACCTATTTTTACCAAAAACTAAACAAATCTTTTGACTTTTATAAAAATGTTAAATATAAAATTTTGCGTTGACCTGATTAATAGTTTTTGAGTTAGAGCGCCCACAAAAATCTATCACATACAGACCGACAGACAGACACACAGACATCATCGCGAAACTAGTCGGGACGTGTTCAGGGAACCTTAAAACATCTATTACCGTTGAAATCTCGAATTCGATTTTTTTCATGAAAACAATACTTGCTCATACTACGTATATGGAGAAAGTAAAAATCGGATGAATCGTTGTTTTCGTAACGCTAGTGGAAACTTAGAAGTGTCTTCTGGTGAGAATTAAAAGACTCCACCGCCGTTTTCTCTTGATAAAAACCTCATTGCACCATGGATGAAAATCTTGTCACATTTCATAATTTCTACTGCTCGAGAGATTCTTCACCATCAAGCTATGTTTTGGAGTCGAAATAGTCTCAGTTAATAGACAGACCTCTTCTGTCAATACATATAGTCATGAATAATAAATATGATTCATTTTTAATTTCAGTACCATGCATGATTTGGATCTTTTACATAAATAATTTAACTTTCTCCACATGTAACACATGTATTTTAAATTTTCTAGGGCTGAGAAAACTTCCGTAAATCTAATGGCGTAGTTTCATGAGTACTTAAAAAATACTGGTTCCAACTTTATATGTTGTTTCAATCACTCTTTATGCAAAATAATAGATAAGTGAAAGACATAATAAATGGTATGGTTGCTTCAAGCGTTTATGAAATAACTTCCTTGATTTTATTCGCTTATATGTAAGACAGAGTCGTTCACTTTTAATATGCTAAACTCTACGGTTTCGTTGCCAGGAAACAGTCGTTTTGGAAACCTTAAAAGTAGCACAACATGCTATAAAATTAACTTCTAGATATTTTTAACACAAATATCCGCCGAGAACGTCTTCCTCATACGTTCGCCGGTTGTGTAATCTTCCTCAGCTGATGAGGGATTATTTCATTGCATCGTAAGAAGTCTGTTTCTTCATCGCTCTCAGTTGTAGGATTTTAAAATTGACAAAATCATGGATCTAGAAAAAACACAACTATTTTCAATAATTTCACTGAAATAAAAAATTAAAGTCGCGATGTAATAATAATTAAACATCAACATTATCAACTAACCATATTCTTGAATATAGATTCTTATTATCTGCTTAAATTGTGGACAAAGTTGTGCTTTTTTCTTTTTATAAACAGACAATGAATTGATATTATAAGGTTGAGTCTTACGCAATTTGTTTTAATTCAACAGGGAACTATCGAGTTCGTCTTATGTGTTTTGTTGAAAAAAATTACTCCAAATCAAACCCTTGATTCATATTCATCGAATGCATTGATTATCATAACATTTAATTTTGAGTCGTGCCCAACTACCAAACAAGAGTTTAAACTGCATGCCAGTTTTTTTATTTATTAAATGTTGCAAAAAATAAATCGCTGAATTCTTTCGACATTCATTATTACATTTTGCTAAACAGGATTTTATAAAGCAGAATTCTAGACTCCTTTCAAAATATCATTACAAGTAGTAATTTATCCATTGCTGTTAAAATTAAAATTTAATTTCTTAACCGTAAGATTTAAAATTTAGAGACACACAGAGAAATAAAGTAAGGAAAAGAGAGAAAAACAACAAAAAGGAGGGCGATAACACAGTAAATGTAAACAAAAAATCCAAACTTACAGGTTTAGAGGTTGTTACTCCTCTCCAGGGACCTGATGTCACTCACACATGCACTCACTCAATCGCTTAAGCACCAATCCTAAAGACGGAAGAAGGATAAAAAGACCGGGTTTGCGAGAGATTACTCTGCGCCAGGGACCCGAAAATCACACTGTTGCTAGAAGGTTTGTGTGTCTGTACGACCACGACAGGGACCTACTAGTCAACCACAAACACACGCACAAGCACACACCAAGATGTAAGGGGAAAAAAGGAATAATACTAAAGTTTACGGGAAAATTAAACCGCGCCAGGGACCTAATATCGCACACGATTGTCTGTCGGTTTATGTGCCTTTCGGCAACGACCGGGACCTATCAGATATAGCACACACGCACTCGAAGACACTCAGAATCTCTAAATCTGAGAGAAACGTACTAGATACGTATTTCGACAGCAATGCTCTCATCATCAGTAGCTGATGCGTAATGAGAGGGGAGAGTGTTATATGCAGCATTTATTTGGTTCTGTGCTGAAGTGAAAGGAGGTGCTCCAGCCGTCACAACGTACTGAGGTCGTAAATGGGGAATTGGTTCGTGGTCGTCGTTCATAATGGAATTTTTGTTTTTGTTCATGTGTATGCTTTCGTAAGCGTCTAGTTTGTTGTGGTTACTTATTGATTTTACAAATGTCAGGTTTTGGATCATGATTGGATGGTGGTTTTCCTAGATGCGTGTTGCTACGCTAGAATTATTTATTCTGTTGTGTTTAAATGTGCTATATGTCCTTTGAAACGTATTTCTATCTTTCGTTTCCTTTGTCCACATGATATTTTGTATATGCAGCATTTGTGTAAGGGATGTATTTTGTGTTTTGGATTATGTAATAAATTTACTAGTTTATTGTTCTTAACTAATACTTTATTAAAGTTGAATTTCAAGATGTTGTGTAGTTTGTTGGTGAGCCAGAAAACGAAGGGGGAAGGAGGATTTTTCTCCCTTTTCCTTACTTTCTTTCTCTGTCTCTAAATGTTGAATCTTACGGTTAAGGAGTAAAATTTTAATTTTAACATCAATTTCATCATAGTCTCCACATTTACTTATTTAGCATCAATTTCTGTTTTTTGTTTAAGAAATTTTCCCGCATTGACTTAAAGAATGGTCAGAGTAGCGCAAAACAACGCGAACTTTAATTCTAATATAAATAGCTGTAAAATACTTTCACATCTAGCGGAAATAAGCGCTTGAAAAATCGCTCGGCCATTTTAAGTTGGCGCGAGCTGGAGAGAGGATAGAAACGCGAGTTCGTATCCACGATATTGCGCCGTTTTGAGCCTTGGAAAAATGTTTCCTCTCCCATTCCACGCAGCCCCTTTCGTGGCGTTGCTCCCTTTTTACGCCCCCACTCTCCCCTTCTCTTTCTCTCTCCATCTCTCTCTCTCTCGTCTCTTGAACTGTCCCCGTTCCGCAGCCACGCCGTCCTTTTTTTATACTCCCTCTCCCGACCATTCTGCTTTCCTTTCTCCTCCTCTCCTCTCCCTTCGATAACCTCCTCCTCCACGCCCACCTCTCCCTCCCTCTTAGCCCCTTATTACTTTCTTTCCTCCCTCTCTCCATCGCTTTTTACCACTTTCTCTCTCGACTCTCCCCTCTTCCTCCATCTTCTTCTCCCCGAGGAAGTTCCCGCGAGAATGATCCCTCCCACTAAAGCACTAAGCGCTTCATTGTGTGCGTCATAAGAGCGCTTCCCTCACTCTCTCTCTCTCCCCTCCCCCCTCCTCTCTCTCTCTCTCGTCATTTCCATATCCTCCCCACACGAAACTTTGCTTTCCAATCTAATAATATGAGGGGGGAGTCTTACGCTTTTGTACGCTCATTTGCGTGGTATCTCCTTCTCAGACGGATCCTACCAGTGTTTCCAGGGAAGAAAATAGAATTGAATTGTCTTGCGAAAGGATTCGGCTTGATCGCTTTGCGGGTTTTGTGGAGTTTCTACGGCAGATTACATCATCGCAATTAGTATTAGTCGCGTAGTTCACGACGAAATGGTATGTCGTCTACGCTAAATTTATGTGAGTTTGTAGCGATGACGTGTGGATTTCGTTTCATTTGGAGTTCATGTGTTTTGTACGAAGTCAGCGCATATCTTTTAGGAGCTGACTATATAAGCACGGCGAAACACCCACATGATAATTTTAATTGCGCTATATTGTAATTTCTAAGGTATGTTAAGCACACGAGCTATTTTTTACCTATTTAATTGTCCATGAATCTTTTTTGTCTCGCATTTTAGTAAGCCTGCAATTCTGTAATTTGGATACTTATGGCGTGATGATTACAATCTAGTTTTCATTAAAATTCCTGATATGCGCGCGAGTCATTTTGTAGCCAGTATTATTGTTCAAAAATGTAACGCGTTGGTCCAAAAATTTTAAATAAACTCGCAATTTCGTTATTCGACAGTCGAATACAGATTGGTACGATGGGATTACACAGCCCAAATAGAACTTTTATTTATTATGAAGTTATATACTGTAATGACTAGTACGCAGATAAAATTTTTTTAAATCATTCTGCTACGCTAAACCAACATTTTATCCTCAATAAAACTGCTTTCGTCTCTCCCATCACGCACAAGCGAAAAAAATCCCTCCCGCTACAGTTGGTGGCTTAGCCACCCATCAATCTTTCCTTGAATTTTGATATCGCATCAGGCATTACCGCCAACTTTTCAAATGAAATTCCCTTTTTTTACATCTACCTCTTTTTTTAAGGTGATATTTTATCATTCCGACTGTTGAAAACTCGTCCAATTACTTGTTTTCTGGGAAAGAAAAGTCTGTCTCGTTTCCTAGCGATTTTCGTGCTGATGCTAGAGGGCGCATCTGATTTTAAAGGGAAAAGAAACGTTGTAGAGGAAATTTTCTCAATCGAACTTTCTCTCTTCCCCATTCGTCTCCCTGATCATTAATCCTTTTCTCATTCTCTCTCTCTACCTCGCACCACTGCTTTTACTTCACTTCTCTCATCTCCTCTCCGTGTCTTATTTTCGAACGCTCTTGATTCTCTCTGCCTGTTTTGGTCCAAGTCCGTGACATCCTTTTTTCTTGGCACCTGCCACTTGTTTCTCTTCCTATTCCCCTTCATTTCGCCGCACCCTTCTTACTCCAATACCTTTCCTCCATTTTCCTCTCTCCATTCTCTCCTTTTCCTAGGCCTCTGCCATCCGATTTCTACTCTCAATACCTTTCTCCTTACTACTTTCTATTTCTCTTCCTTCTTGTCTCTTAATCTTATGCGTCCTCTTTCTGCCTCACTCCCCCTCTTCCTTTTACTCCTTTTCAAATCTCTTGGCTGCCCTCTCATTCACAGCGGAGAATATAATGATGGATATGGTCGCGATTGGTCCAAAATGTGATCAGTATACTTTTAAATGATTTTCTGCCAGAAATGATCTCGCTTAAAACAACCTTCTATATATATATATATATATATATATATATATATATATATATATATATATATATATATGTGTGTGTGTGTGTGTGTGTGTGTGTGTGTGTGTGTGTGTGTGTGTGTGTGTGTGTGTGTGTGTGTGTGTGTGTGTGTGGATGTGGGTTTCTGTGTGTGTCTTTCCGTGGCTCTTTTCCGTTCGATATTCGTCTCAACAAAACTAAAAATTTATTTTCTTCATCGAAAGGCAGTTCTGGAGTGCAATTTTGATCACTACTATTTCTTCTCTCTGTCATTTCGATGGTAAACCTTTCGTTCTACTATGACACACTCGCCTTTCCGTAACCCATTGGGATTTACACCTCTTTGTTTCTTTTAGTCGCTTCATTTGCGTTTCCTTCGTTCTCTTATATTTTCTCCGCCAAATATGAGAATCGGCAAATAAACTCCTAAACTCTTCGTATTTTAGAAAAGAGAAGAGGTGATTGATATCATCGCTTTGTCATACTTTTTTGTATGAAATCTAACGAATCATCATTATATCAGTGACTTTATGTCAGTGCCGCTTCCGCTAATATATACCTGTATCAAACTTTTCGCAAAAAATATTATACTTTTATATGGTATTTGCTAAGCATTTTTTGTTCATTCCATCTTCGGATTTTGAAACACTAATTTACTCTCAATGAAAATTTTTAAGACACGAATAATGGACTGTCGGTAAGTTGCAAATACTTTATTTCGGTTATATTTATCAGAAAAATGTCCACGTTTATGTTCAGGAGTATACCATTGACTAGTCGTATACCGATATGCTTATACTCTTCCTAGATTTTTTTCTAGTTGAATTTTAAGGAGCCAAACTAAATTGCGTCTGAATTATTAAAAACTGTTTTTAACCCTCGAGTAAACATTTTCAATTCTGAACCTCAATATAGATCATATTAGCATAGTTGGTTCTACGATAAAACGAATACTTTAATGGAAGACTATGCGTCGCACTTGAACTTCTACGTCTTGAGATATTAAATGTTTCCGCTTCAATTCGCGACACCCTTTCTCTGAGAAATTACCAAAAGTCTTTTAACTACCACAAACTTCAGAAAAGTCATGCATGAATAATTTTGAGCACGTCTATCTTAAACGCTCCCTTTTATTGCACAGACTCCATTTACGCGTTAAAAATGAAAAATGGTTACAGCCTCATTTCAAAACGAAAGTTTCTTAATTTTCAAGACCTATCACCGCGAAATCTACGACCCAAGTTAAGCCCACACTGAAATAGTAATTTTCACTTATTCTATTCGACGAAAGGATTAAGTATTGAAGCTTCCCATAATTAAATAGGGATTGAATAGCCTATTGTCATAAAAAGAATTATGAGTCATCAAATGGCTGTCATCAACGTCACTCGTAAATTTACCAACTCTTCGATAAAGTCTTTTAAAAAGAAGCTATTGAATCATTTCGTTAAATTTTTTGCAATAATTCGTCTCCAATTAAGTTTTCCTCTACTTTATTCTAAAATTCGACGTTATGTGTGTCAAGATTTTTTCCAGCCGGGCAATTAATTTAATATCTTTTATACATTTATGTTCTTTTGGCCGTTTTTATCTTTTGCGTCATTTATCATCACATACAACCATATAATTTACTCTTTATATTTCTCTGGCGATCGACTCTCAGCAAATGATAAAATAAGTAATTAAAATTAAATTGACTGAACAAGTACTAACTTAAGTAATTTCAATAGCCATAAAAATGTTGTGAAAACCCAGATGTCATTTCAACTACCAAGGAGCCACCTTCAGTGGTATTCACCGATGGTAGATTATAAAACAAATAAATGAATTAGCAGATGTGTTCTCCTCTTCCGTATAATAGTTCATTCGAGATTTTTCTTCTGGGAAATTATATTCCTTTCTCAAATATCGCTTATCGCAAACGCAGTTATTTGTATACAAATATGTACGTCATTTTTCGTTCATTTCTCCCTTCCCTGCCATCGGTTAACATACATTCATTATTCTAGATCGCCTTATCGCTTTTTTCGCGTTAAAAAACAGTTTATTTTCGTCGTTTCCTGGCTGAATCATTCCGTTTTTAATGCCTATATGTATTTTTTCTTCCTCCTCGTTCTTTTTCGAGCATTATTTAATGTCCAAGACGTCTTTCCACGAGCCTCTTTCCGTCCCTCCTCATGTTGCTCTCTTTTCTTTCGCCTTTTTCTCCTCTCCTGGACCGCACGCTCTGCCCGTCTCTTTTCCCCCTTCTTCCCTCAAAGGGTACTCATCCCTCACTCAAATATCTTCTACATCTATCCTCCAGAAAAAAGAGGGAAAGAGTGAGAGAAAGGAGGAAGAAAGAGGATGCTGCCTATCCATCCATCCGTGTATACCCTTTCCATTTCGTACACGTAAAAACCAGAAAAATATTTTATACCTCGAACTCTTTTGCCACACACACGAGAGAGAGAGAGAAAAAAGAGATTGAAAAGCGTCCCTCCCTTCTCGTAAATCTCTCCTGCTTTTATGCGATATTTAAGGATATATAAATATATATATAATGGGAATTGAATTGTATTATATTCGAAAAAGTGGTTTTAATGCGTATCTCTATGTCCCTTTCAATCTTCTGGAATTGATACGTACTTCTTGTCCTACTTCGCTGAGTGTGACGATTGTCCCGGAAATTTTTAAGCATTTTACCCGCATGGATTGTTGCGTAAATTACCTGTTTTTAAATCTCTCCGATTTGTGGATTTGCGCTCTTAACTTTCTAACTGTACGCACCCATTACGATTCGTTAATTCTTTTCACTTTGTTGCTTAGACCTTTACGTTTTCATTTAAGCAGAATACAAATAATAGTCATAAGATAACATTTTCAATATAAAGTGAATTGGATCTACATTTCCTGTCTTTATATGAATTTCTTTCTCTTAACTAACTAAGTCTTACTAGACATAATTTGATAGGAATTATTAAAATATCGAATTCTGCTCTCAGAAAAACTTATAAGAGAATATAAATAATAATGTAATGAATATTAAGAATAAAAAATTAGAATATCAAACGTTTTAATTGTTCTTGAGAAATTCCTTGAAATGCATTTATCATACCATGATCACTCCATCTGTTAGCGGTAGACAAAACTTACTACACCTCTTTCTTCAAGAAAATAATTCTTATTCTTTATTTTATTATTAATATACGCTCTAAACCAATATTGCTTCAGAGTTTAAGCGACATCTTCGTAAAAATCATCACCACCACAATCATTTCTTTCCACGAAAACTTTACTCTATCTCGACTTGTTTATCTTTTTCATTTAGCGTTTTCCCCTTTTATTTGTACATTTATGCCCTTGACAGAACTCTTCTCAACCTCCGAAGGGCTTCTAGGTTTGCTCTCTCTTCCTTTCAACCTCTCCGCCTTCCCTTCTCCAATTTCTCGTGTCAATTCATTTTCAGGGAGGATACCGACTGATTTTTTCCATCGCCTATTTCTCGCCCATCCCCCAACTGTCCCCGCTGCCCCCGTCCCTTTCACAACGAGCAGGCGCTCTTATAACCCCTACCTAACGTATATACCTTTTCCTTTATATTTTCCAGCTTTTCTTCATTCCCTTTCGTGTCCTCTTTCTCACTTTCCCACGCTTTTGCGTTTCTCGCGTTCCATTTTCCCCGTTCCCTCATATTTTCTTTAGCTCTTTCTCTCCTTCGCTTCTCCTTCTTCCCTTTCTCTATCCTTCCCTCTCGCAATCCTCTTCACATTTCTCACATTCTCACTATTCTACATAATTTTCTTTAACGGTTCGCTTCTCAAGCTGGCTCCACTTTCCTTTGCTACATCTCCTCTGTCCTCTCTCCCTCATAATTTCTTAATCCCTCTCTCCCTTACTCTCTCTGTCACTTTAACTCCCACTCTCTGCCTCTTCCTCTCACTTCCTCCTGTCATCTCTCCCTCGCTATCTTCCTCCCTTTCTTTCTCTCTCCAACTCTCACTTCCCTCCCCCCTTCCCCCCCCTTTCCCTCACTCCCTCTCTTCTCTGCCCCCTCTCTTCTCTCTCTCATCTTTCCCCTTCTCCCCTCCTCTCTCTCTTCCCCCTTCTCCCCTCCTCTCTCTCTTCCCCCTCTCTCCCTTTCCCTCTCCACTATTATTCTTCCTTCCTCTCATTTTCTTTCTCCCTCCTTTTCTCTCTCTCTCTTACTCTTTCTTCCTCTCTTATCTCCGTCTTCACGCTTCGGCTTCTCTTTCTCCACTTATCTCCTCTCTCTCCCGTTCCTCTCTCTCCCTTCCACCATTCTCTCCCCTCCCTCTCTCTCTCCCCTCTCCCTCTCTCTCTTCTCCCTCTCTCTCTCCCCCTCCCTCTCTCTATTCCCTCCCTCTCTATATCCCTTCCCTCTCTTTATCCCCTCCCTCTCTCTATCCCCTCTCTCTCTCTCTCTCTATCCACTCCCTCTCTCTCACTTATTCTTTATCCCTTTCTAATCTCCCTCTCCTTATCTCCCTCTTCTTATCTCCGTCTTTGCCTCTATTTCTTCCCCTTTCTCTACTTACCTCTCATTCCCTCATCCTCTCCAACCTTATATTTGCTCTTGACTGAAGTGCTGCCAGATTTCTCTCTCCTCTCTCCGCCGTCGCCACAGTCGTCACGCCGCAGCATCCTCTTCCATCCCCTCTCCTCTTTGAAAAAACTCTCCCTCCCTCTCTCTCTCTCTCGCTCTACCGGACACCCCTTCCCCCTTCATCTCTCCCTCTATTTCCCTCTTCCTCACCCACCCCTACTCGCAGATCTCCATCCTTTGCATCCCCACTTCTTTTGATTTTTGGACTGAGCGGCGAGCAAAAAAAGAGAGCCATGGTCACGTGACCATAAGAGAGAAAGCGATAAAGGAGAAGAAGGAGGAATTGGGGAAATGTTTTTTGGAATGGGAGAAGAGAGAGATAGAGGAAGCGAGATGAGGCGTGGGAGGAGTTGCGTGACACAGAGGGAGATAGAGGTAGGGAGAGGAGTTGGAGAGAAAAGAGGAAAAAGGTTATGGCATGTGAAAGACAAGAAGATGAGAGTAGACAGTGGGAAGGGGAGAGGAAGAGCGGTGATGAAAGTGAGCGAAGTAGATTGATTGATTTATTGGGAGAAGTTTGGCCTGCGCTGTCTGCTCGGTTCTCTTTCTCTCTCTCTCTCTCTCTCTCACACACACACACACACACACACACCGCCTCCAGGGTTGCCGTTTTAGCGCTTTTCGCGCTAGATTTAGCGATTTTTGGTTTCCCCTAGCGCCTTCTTATTGTCTTTAAGCGCGATGGCGTTATTTTGGCGCTTTTCACAATTTCTAGCTCCAAATTTGTCGCCTTTCTTGATTTTTCTCGGGCATTATCCTACCGCCTTAGAATCCCAAATGTCCAATCCAAAGTTTACGCTTGTTGAAATATGGTCCTATAAAGTGTAAGAGGTTCCCCTTAGACTACATGGCCAGATGACGTCTGGCAGACGCGACTCTTGAATTAAAATTTTCGGCTATCCTGGGATTGTTTCTGACAGTGAGAAAGAAATACCTCATTGTCTTCAGAAAGTCACGATTTGTAAATATGTCTGTAGGTTATGGAAGTAACCTCTCACATAATTATTTTCTTTTTCGTATCTTCATACAGGCCGACTTAGATCTACATTTTCATCAGCTCTAGTGGTTGTTTCATTTTTCGTGGAGTGTTATTAGGTACTTGGCTAGTGTTATCGTTGTTCTTGATGGAATTCTAAGTAACCCAGCGTTCAGTGCATACCGTATCTCTCGATCTCACTCATTCTAAAGATTTCTTCAGAGAGAAGTCGAGACATCCCAGGATACGAAGGAAGCACCTGTGAAGCAGGAATTTCTTAGGTGTAGTTATGTGTGTATTGTGGAGGTAGAATGAGACAGCGTTTCGCAAAAGAAGTGGAAGACAGTGAATTGTGAATTGAATTACCCCGTGAAGACTTCATTGAAGAGTGTTGATTTTGCTGCCGGAGATATTTCCCGAGGCAGCGAGAGCTAAGGCGCAAATCCAGTAAGTTTGAAGGCTCATTTCTTTTGAATTAAGACTGAGAAGATAATGCAATTTAAAAAATAATGTAAGGAAAATTACTGGTAAATGTATGCCGAAAGTAATTAATCGACTTTCAAAGAGTTTAAATCAAAAATATTTAATTTTGTAATATATTTAGCATTTTTTTATTTCTAGAAGAGATATTTCATGACTATAAATAGCGCACTCACTGTAACGTACGCAGCGAATATTTTGACTTAAATTCTTTATGGACATATCGCTCATCCGCTACAATAGTGACAAAAGTCAAAAAATGCAATTTTTCAGGAGAGCAATTTGAAATTTTTTTAAAAGTTCATATAACACCATGAATTATTAAAAATTGTAAAAATTATTATAATACATGGTTTTAGAATTCTTTGAACCTAATTAACGCATAGTCATTTTACTTTTAGAGCGAATAGTAACACCTAAAACATTCCATTTTCAACCCGTTTAGACTTATGACGTTATTCTTGTAAAATTTGAAAACTTTTTTGAGATGTAACAAATTACTTGCAATAAAAATTGTTGAAAAGGTGTAAATTTATTGTATTATAACATATTCTTACAAAAATTCAATTTATAGAACAGAGATTATCATAGAAATCACTGTAGTGTTTTGGAATATAATTTTTGTGGGGTAATTGGATTGTCTCTTTTTTCTCACTTATACTTGGTTTTTTATTGTAATCTGGTTCCAATTTCAAGAGCTTATTCAGAGAATATTTTTCCTGCCTTGTGTTATACAAATTTCTTAAAATTATTTCTGTCTGAAAGATGTTTTGTAAAATATTTTGACGGGTTTTGCTTTTCCACTTTTAAAATTCTTATGTCACCAATCTTTACTGTATCGCCTTCTATATTCTTGCAAAAATTATTTCCGAATATCGTACTTAATTTCTTCAAATCAAAAAGTCAGGCTTATAAATTGATTGGGGACATAAATTGGTCCTGATCGCATGGACCTTCGAACTTCTTTTTCAATAATGGCATGAACCGAATCCCCTTCATTTTGGTTATGTCCCTTTATTAAAAATTTATGAGTTATTAAATTATTGTTATACTATGAAACAGCATACATATACATACTTATATAAAACGATTTTTCTGCTGTCCACAGTAATTATCGGAATAAAATATCACTTCAAATTGTTCGTCAGATGGTAAAGTGTTCGCTTTTTTCTAGATAAAGTAAAACGCACGCTCCAATTTCATTTGCTCCGCGATTCGCTTCTGCATCGTGCCACACGAAACAATATGCTGTCTTTTTTTCAATTAAAAAATCGTAAAGTTGAACACGTTCAATTTAGAATTGAATTTGAATGCCCAGCCGATTCGCCTCTGTCCTACGCACAGTGGATATCTCAGAGGTAGGGGAAGGGAGGAGGGAAACCCCGTGCCGGCATTTGCCTGCTCTTACAAAGAACGCCAGGGGGCCAACAGCTTAACGTCCCTTCCGAAGGACGGAACAGCTGAATTTGCGCGGTCTCCTCAAATCACACAAAAAAGAAGCTGGGCGACCTTGGAAAAATTCTACTTGCGCAGGATTCGTACCCGATGCCTTTTCAAGCAGCAGGCAAGTAGCAGCCAGCGTCCTAACCACTACACCACCGGCACCCCTTCAATTTAGATGAGTAGTAAAAAACTGACGTCTCCTTTTGGACACAGGAAAACGACACAACTCGAAATACATCGTTGTTTCCGATATACACATTAAACCGTCACAACACAAAATCTGTCGTTATTGCGGAAAGAAATGCGTTTTTTATTTCTGACTAACAGAACACAACTGAGATGTGTCATTATTCATGATAAACTACTCACACTTATGGAAAAATACAATAGTGACACAACTGCTCTCTAGCGGTCATTGTTTGAGATACGCTTGTGTCCTTCTTACAGATAAAAATATGCATCATTTGCCGTGTTTTGCACAATAAAACCCAAAATCGACCAGTTTTGAGTTGTGTCACTATTGTAGCAGATGAGCAATATGATCGTGGTCGTCATTGCGAAAACCCATTTGAACACCTTTCTTAATTTGCGTTAACAGAGCGTTCATTGCCTTATTCTAATGCTGATGTAGAACGCTTATTCAGTCACATGAACATTGTAAAGTCAAAGTTACGTAACAGAATGAAACTCCAAACTTTAAACTCAGTTTTGGCCATTAAGCATGGGTTGCGACGACATGGAAAATGTCACAATTATGAGTTGCCTGCAAAGATTTTGCGGAAAATTAGCACATCTGATGTGAATGAAAGTTTTGCTGAAGCAGGGACTTCAGGAGCTGCTGAAGAGCAAACAAACAGTGATGATGATGATTTCATTTTTGAAGGTGTATCATAATTTTTATGCGATATTTTTAAGTAAAATAATGTATTTTCAGTACATTTTTGTTTTCTATTGACAAATATCAAACAATATTTTAAATGTATTCTGCATGACTTTTTCAATTATTTATGTCTATATTGAAATGTAAAAAAATAAAAACATTCGTAGATTCTCTCGACGTGTGATTAAAATTCAGCCTGAATGTGTACTAAATTCCATTCTGTTAATCCCACTTTGTTTCAAATCTCAAAATTTTTATTTACGATGATTATAAGTCATTACAATTGGAATTAAAATGTGTTTTGCGCTGATGTCACCTTTTTATGCAATTTCTTTTTAGACTTAAACAAAAATCTTCATAAATGTATGTAATAAATTTAGGAAAATAATGACAGAAAATTTTCTGTTTTTAGCACTTTATTTAGCGCCATTTATTTTTAGTTTATCTCCTTTTAAAGGTTGATTTAGGGCGACTTCAAATTTTCCAACGACAACACTGCCCGCCTCCCCATCTGACGTCGCCTTTCATTCATTGAAAGACATGAGGGTAGGCTAGACTAGAACTTTGACGATGAAGAGAGAGGGAGCTCTATTTGACAATTGAAACACGATACCGGTAGATGCTGCGAAGAGAGTTTCATCTCGTAAACGGCTAATCCATTTAGAACGTAATACTTATCCTTTATACCAGTGGTTCTCAACCGGTGTGCCCGAACATTTCCCAAGTGTGCCGCGAGACTTTGAAGAGAAGATTGTAAATCTGCGCGTTTTCCACCGATTATATACATAGTTTTAACAAAGAATTAAGACAGTACTAGCCTAGCTTCGTGGCTGGCTGATACTACAATTTGGTGTCTGTGAATGTATGTTTTCGTGATTTTGTTTTGGATAAAATAATTTTATATTAAGTGTTTTGTGAAATACCGTTGGTAGAAAACTGTGTGATATTTTCGGTTTCATCCAATTATCGTTGCTAAAAATTATAAAAGTTGGGCAGATTTATTACAAGAAAACGCAACCATGAAAAATATGAATAACATATTAAGGAAAAACCCAGTACGAGCGGGACCAAGCTAAGTAAGATTTCTAAGGTTTCTCGCAAGTATATGGACAGTTATTTGAGTCTGGGCTTTTCTTGGTGTGGAGATAAAGATCGTCCTGTTCCAATGTGTGCGGCGAGAATCTATCGAACGAATCCATGGTTCCCAGCAAATTGAAACGACATTTCGCTACAATACATGTTCACCTTGAAGGAAAATATTTGAACTATTTCAAAAGGTTGATGAAACAGCATTCTAAACAAGCGAGTTACTTCGAAAAGAACGTTAAAGTGTCTGATAGAGTTAAGTTGCTTCTTATCAGGTAGTAGAAATCATAGCTCAAAAAATGAAGCCCCGCACTATAACTGAGTCACTTTTTTTCGCCTGCGTTCCGTGCGATAGTTAGGATGAAGCGGAACAAGAAATTTCCAAAATTCCGCTTTCTAATTATACAATTTGAAGAAGGTTAGGAGATATGTCATCTAACATAGAGGAAAACGTTTCTAATTAGCTTAAAATGTCAGACTTTGCTTTGCGAAGTTGACGAGTCAACCGATATTAGCGTTAAAAGCACAACTATTAGCATTTGCTCGCTTCATTCATGAAAATGAAATAATTAGTCAATTTTTTTCTGCAGAAAACTTCCAGAATACACAAAAGATTAAGATATATTCGATACTTTGACTACCTACTTACAACGTTTGGAAAGGTCATCGGAAGTCATCTGCAGGATTTTTACCGACGATGCTCAATCCATGTCAAAGGCTTCGTCTCACTTGTAAAACAACAGAATCCAACCACAATAACTAGGTACCCATTGCCTTTTGCACAGAAAACATCTTGTTGGAAAGACATTGAGGAGTTGACTTAAAGTCCATATTAGACCAAGCTGTAGGAATGGTTAATTTTGTGAAATCAAGACCTCTAAAGACCCGCCTCTTCAGACAGCTTTGTCATGCTATGGATTTGCAATACGAATGTTTAGTTTTACACCCAGAAATAAGATGGCTGTCATGGAGAAGAGTGTTGGCTCGTGAATATGAACTTAGAGAAGAGATGTTACTATTTTTTATAAAAGGGAAACAGTAATTTCTGTGAATATCTTAGCCGTAAACTTTGGTGCGCCAAATTAGCATATTTGGCAGAAATATTTAGGTATCTGAATAGTGTGAACCCCAGCATGCAATGGCGGAATGAAAACATCCTGACTTCTACGGATAGGCTACTGGCATTGCAGAGAAAAATAGTCATCTGGAAAAAGAGAGTTAGAAAAGGTAATCTTGAAATGTTTCCTCTGATTTCAAAAACCCATACGAAAGACATTGTTGATCTAGTGGTGGAGCATTTAGCAGCTATAGAGCACAATATCGAGCTATACTTTCCGTCCTTGACTACAGAGAAATACGACTGGGTAAGGAACCCATTCACACCAGTGACAACTGACTTATGTTTTTACTTTCTCCGAAGAAGAAAAGTTAGCTTCTCTATCAACTGAAAATCTGAAAATCAAGTACGCCGAATTGTCTCCGGATATGTTCTGGATTTCTGTTAGAGAAGAATATTCAGAAATTGCGAAAAAAGCTTTGGAAGTTTTGAAGAAGTTTTCTACATTCTATCTGTATGAGTTGGGGTTCTCGATACTTACAAACATTAAACTCATAAAAAGGGAACGGCTTAACTGTGTTGAAGATGAAATGAGAGTCTGCTTATCACGGATACGTCCTAATATCAGTGCCAACATTGGAAAACGCCAAGCTCAAGTGTCATCTTAGGTAAAATTTTAAAACAGATTTTTTAACAAAACTTCATCATTTGTCATGTTTTACGATATCATAACTTAATTTGGTCGATTACATTTACGACATAATATAAAAAATATATCTACTTTTATGATAAATCCTTGGTCTTTATTCTAATTCCAGTGTGCCACGAAAAAAGTGAATATCCAAAGTGTGCCGCGAGTACCAAAAGGTTCAGAACCACTGCTTTATACCTCCGAAAAAATCTAACCGAAAATATCAATGAATTATGAATGAAAATGAGGATTTTTGTTCGATTTTGGCAAAATACATAAAATATATACATCAAGAGAGTGGTTTTATATCTTTCTAACGTCCAAACATGAAAATAATTTCCGTAAATGTTTATTTATTATAGCATAGATCGATTAACCAATAAGCAAATGAGACTATAGCGTACCTCAAATTTTGTGCTCTTCATATAGGCCCTTCATTCAAAATTAAAGGTATCAGCAACTAATGAAATAGGCAGGTAGATAAACGTATGTCGTATTTTAGGCTTTCATAATATTTTACAATGCGTAATTTATTCTTAGTCACTTCCATCCCAGTAACTTCATGCCCCTTAATACTTTAACCCGGCGAGGAATACAATTGTGAAATTTCTCCATCCTAACACTAACCTCGCGCATTTTACATGCCTATCATTCTTTTCCTTTATTTCCACCAATTTTCTTTTTAATACGCATTTCTTTACCTGAAGATGCTATGCGAAAATAAATCCTTCGGTCGTAATTGTGTAACTTATGTTAGTTGATTTCAAACTGACAACGCCGGTACTTTGAATTAGTTTGGTATTTATTACTTATTATTATTATTATTATTTATTACTCTTCTCCTACCTTTAAAATCCTTCTTTCTTCCTCTATCTTTCTTTCTTTAATCGGAATGTGAAAATGATTTTCATGATAGAGATCAATTGATAAAAAACACGCATAAATGGCGATTGCTAGTCGTAAAGCTCTCCATCGGATGGCAGGTTGACGACTCTTTGTTGGGATAAACTAAATAATCGCTTTGTTAATTACTTAGGCCTGTTTCAACAGAGCTCAAAGCCGTCATTGCCTCTACCTTAATTGTAACTGACGATCAAAAACTACTTTGAATCAAAGTGATTTGTGAATGAAAATGTGTCACATTAATTTGGAGGAATTTACGAATAAATTAGTTATTATGTGAGGGATGGTAAAATTTTACTGCGTATTGCTCCGTTAATTTAATCAATACCAATGACAATTTTATCTACCTGGATGCCTTTATTATATCCCTGTGACTATTTTTGGGCAATGTTCAAGCATACATTTCCCTGCATAAATCATTCTAACTATACTCTCCTTAGAGAGGATATATACACAAGTTGGTAACCATCTCGGTGGCTTCCTTTCCGTTGCGAAGATTAATTTTAGACCGGCAAAAATTGTAGCCAAATTTTAGTCAGTAGCGTTTAAGTATTCTGAAAATATCCAGCTTTCACTGGGCTGGTATGCAAATAACCAAATGACCGGGTAAGTTCATGGACACCTGGTAAAAATAGATTGAATTTTTTTAGGCTAGATTCGTTTTAACTTCTAGCTTAATGAGTTATTTACCGGCGGCAATCTCCGTTGGCAAACAATGCATGCTGGCTATTCACGCTACATCAATAAAATTCATGGGTTTAATTTGATGATCAGGGTTCAAAGTTTCGTGATCCATGTTTTTTAATATAGTAATCCTATAATCTACTATATATAGATAAATTACATCTGTGAGCATTATGGCTGAATACTCTGATGTATAAATTCGGCTAATCCATAAGTCTGAAGTTTCTCATAAATTCTACATACTAAGTAGTCGGAGGTGTAGGAGGTGCCGGTGGTGTAGTGGTTGCAGTGGCTGCAGTGGCTACTACTCGCCTACTGCTCGTAAGGGCAGCGGGTACGAATCCTGCGTAAGTAGGATTTTTTCTGAGGACGCCCGGCCCCCTGTTTGTGCGCTTTGAGGATACCGCGCAAATTCAGGGTCCCGTCCTTCGGAAGGGACGTTAAGTAGTTGGCCCCCTTGGTGCTTTTCGTAAAGAGTAGGCTAATGCTGGCACCGGGTTTCCCTCCTCCCATCTGAGTGCATTTCCAGGTGATGATATTGCAAAATGACTATAGACGTCGACACACTTAAAAAATCAATTACTACTACTAAGTAGTCATTCGCCTGTTTTATTTTGTTTTGGAAAGGATATTAATCTAAACATCCTTAATGCTCGATTTTTTATATTTTACTATTAATTTTTTCGCGTGTTTTACTGACTAAGAGGCATATGAAGATCATAAATTGTACTTCATTTAAACAGAAATAATTGATGAAAAGCAATATCAAGCACTACATGAATGAAAATATCCCCTATTTCGGGTATTTATTCTGACTACTATGTCGCCATTTTTAGCTATAAAATGCATTGACGTTTTATAAAAACGTTAACTTATTGGTGATTACTTTTTATTTCGTGCAAAAAATATTATGGCACAAGTTTATTTCTCTAATTGAAAAAATAAAAACTTGAATTTTCTCATCCCTCAATGTCTTTTTGAAAATCTGACTTTGGGGAGACGATATTTCTACTTAACTAAATTTTATCTAAAAACTTACATAAATTCTTTTTAAAAGACAGTTTAGAAAATCTATTCTCTCCGTAATAAAAGATGGCTTTAAAAAACAGCAAAGACGTCCCGGAAAAAAATCCTATTTTTGCCTCCTAGATGCATTTTTCCTTGTACTTTTTCATAGTTCCCTTCAGTCCTTCTCAAGAAAAGAAGCTTCTCCGTTTTCCCCAGATACATGAATCCGCGGAAAATTACGTCAATTACTTTGTCCATTCAATTAAATCAATGTGGTCGTTCGACGTCGAACGCAGAAATATCTTTCCCATTGGTGAAATCGCCCACGTTCGCTTAGAAGAGAGAAGCTCTGATGTCATATAGCTTTAATGACTTTATTATACACTCCGATAATCGACTGAGAAACTGGGTTTAATCTGTCACATCCAGATCCTAGACTAGTATTTGGAGCTTTCTGTTGCATCGTAAGATTAATAGTAAATGACTATGTTGTGTAATTGACTAAACAAAGTCCGATTGGCTCTCCAGTGGAATCGTTTTATTTCCTATCTTATCCAAAGTTATCACTTATGAGGCAAAGCATTAATTTAAATAAATCTTTTCTAAAATATGTTAGACATTACGCATATTTGAAATAGCGTTACAAAAGTAATGCAGCAGATAATTATCTAGATCGTCTTATGGCCGAAAATTTCAAGAATAGGCACAAACAAAAAATATCAAAAATCAACTAATTATTTTAGGTATCTCCAATGATTACTCATAACCTTGTTATGCTGTTGGTGATACCTAAGATAAATACTTGTTTTTATTTTAGATAGTTAAATGCTTAGTCTTGGATGAAAAAAATCAGCAAAGCAATTTTTCAATATCGTAATAATCAACTTGACATACCCTCCTAAAAGTTAACTCATTAAGTGTCTAAATTTCTCACATCGTTAGCTACGAATAATTAATCTTCTTTTGCGCTCAAAATCGGAAAACATATTGCAGCAGAGCTGTGACATAATTAAGATATTTTAGCTTCCAAAGGTGGATTCGTTTGCTTTAGTTGGCAACTATTTGTTGTCCTCTAGGTACTGCCTTTTAATTTATAGCAGACTTTCCATATAAGCCACAGAAAAAATTTGTTTCAAATTTTTTAGCTTCACTGCATAATGAAATTAATAACAGGTGCTGTTGGAAGGGGAGTACACATCGATTAATTTCACTAATTAAAACTAAATCCTCATGATACAAGTATGTGCCGGTGTTATATATATGTGTATATATATATATATATATATATATATATATATATATATATATATATATATATATATGAGGATGTGTGATATGTATATGCCATATTTAATTAATCAATTTATGCGCTTTTATGTGAGTAACTGATGCAGTTAATGAATAACACATCAGCGTATTTAAACAAATAATTACGCATACGTACCGCAATCGCTAAGTGAGCAGGTATTTTTAAAATTCTCAGTATTTTGGCTTAATTACAATCAGTAACGGATTTTTTAATAAAGGTACAGTATTGTCTCAAATTAAGTTATTTTCTCCATAAAATTCGCATTGCAACGAACCCCATACGTTTTAAGCGAAATCAAAATAAACAAACGAAACTCCATGCAAATTTCAATTTCTGCCACTACGCATCCGCTTGCGTTGGAAAATGTATTTCGTTATGCGAAGCGAAATGCGTATGCACGCGTGTTTTCCGTGAATTCTGCCGAGTTTTACCAAAGTAACTCTTCTGGAAGACTGATTTAATCAGGACTCTGGCATGAGAAGCGGTGAACCACGTAATTACCGAGAGTTAAAAATCCGTTTGATCGTAAAGTTTAAAAGATGCACGCTTACGCAACGATATCTCTCTCAAAATACGGGACTACTTATTTATTTTATTAAATATTATATTATAGTTGCACTTCAAACTTGCGAATGCCATTTATTCCATTGATGTGATTCCACGAGCGAAGAGAACGGTCTACATGATTTATTTTTTGAGCATGGCTACCTTTGTCCTTAAACAATAGACGAATACGGCTGATAATATTTATCCTGAAAACCGACTTTTTTATTCTTTCATCTGATGGAACGATATTAAATCATGTAATCTGCTTATTTGAAAAAATGTAAAATTCTCTTTTATACGTATGTAACACAAAACTAGGATATTGATGATTGTTCTCGGTTAAATTTGTATATATGCTATGTAAATTTTGAATTGGTCCCAATGATTTTATCCACGTTCTAGCTTATGGACCAATACCGTTCGGAAATACATTTTGTCGTCTAGTACAGTGCACCGCAACCACTTCAATTCCACGGCAAACTTTCAGGTTCATTCGAACTTCACGGCACTCCGAACCAAATTTTATAGATTTGTAGGATATTTTTATTTCCTTTTAACCAAAAACAGCACACCGGTTGCAAAGCGAAGTTCATTTCAAGAAACGTCTGAAAAAAAGAGAAAACGTCGAAAAGATGACGGATTCATTCTCAAAAAAAGAATACATTATTCCAAATTATACCCTTATTTTCTTCCGTGCGAAGTACCACTTTCAATTCCTATCTTTTCCATAGTTTCTGGAGCACGCCTTTACGACGAACCTTCCCAAAGAAATCGGCACACAAAATCCTTAATCAACTCGAGCCGTTTTTGAGAGGACGTTTCCATACGCCACGCTCTTTTGAAGCAAAAAGAAATCGTCTCGAACCTTTTTATCGAAGAACTCTTTCAAGAGAGAAGAGGCACAGAAAACATAAAAAAGAGAAAAAACATAAATGGTCGGGAGGATAAAAAAATAAATAAATTCACCCTAGGAATAGAATGAAAGGGAATTGACGGCCTGGGAAGTAGATATGAAGGAACTTTATATAAGGAAGGATATAGTGAAGTCGCGCTCTTTTGATTGATGATGGCGGGAAGTCACACAGCGAGATGACTGCAGACGGCAGAAGGGTGATAATTACTCGGGAGGGTAGAAGTCCCACAGAGAAGCCGGGAAGGACAGCGGCAGGGAGGGGAGGGGGAACATGGAAGTAGGAGGAGAAAAGGGATGGGGAAAGAGAGATATAGAGGGGTGTGGGAATATAAGCGAGAAAGAAAATGGCAGGTGGTAAAGAAGAGAGTAGAGGAAAAGATAAAAAATGGCAAAAGACGAAGGAAATAAAACACATCGAGTTGTTAGCGGGTGAAGATATATAGCGAGTATGGAAGAATGGATGGATTAAGATATCTTACGAATACAAGGACGTGTAGGAAGAAAGAAATGGACGATGATTAAAGAATATGGAATGAAAAATAATAATTCGCGGGCGTCTTAGGTGGAAAAATACGCAAGAGAGAAAGGGGGGAAAGTTGCAGTAGAAGAGGTGGGGTTACAAAAATCAAGAAGATTGTGGTGGTCTCCTGACAAAATCTTTTTTTCTCTCTAAATCCCTTTTCGTCTTTATTGCGGGAAGAAATGTGAGTCGAAAGAGGGCAAATAGATCCGCAGTTTATTTGCGGCTCATTAGCGCGAATGGATCTGATGATCTGAGCGAAACGAATGAAGGATATTTTCCAAGGGAAGGATTCTGAGCTATCTTTTATCGGTTTTTAATCCCGCTAAAGTATAAGCAATCATCGTCTCGCTTTTTTGGTCGTTTTCATCTTTTAATCCTCTACGTAATGCAATGGGATACGTATAATTCAAAACTCTATCAAAGTATTTTATTTTTGAGCGTACATTTTGAAATAGTAATGAGACGTAGGCGTTTCTTACAAACTGAGCACATTGTTTATATTATTTTTTTTCCATTTTCATGTTTGAATCTTTATGCGCTCTTTAACTTTTTCTTACTTTTCGTATGCTTATCTATATATATTTTCGAAAGTTTGGATGTTTGTGTTGTTATAACTCAAAAATTATAGAACGTAGGAACAAAAGAAAGTTTTATAACCACCATAATAAGAATAGCGTAATGCCATGGCTTTAAAATCAATTCGATTAAAAATTAAGATTACAAAATTGTTCCTTTTTACTTTTTATTAAAATAACATGGGAAATGCTGTAGCATCATTTTCGTTAGCATTTTAAATTTATTTGAATCATTGTAAGAATTCGAGATTTAAACTCAGAAACGGAGGAAGGTGTGAAATTTCATTTTAAAATCAATTTTATTAAAAATTTGGATTACAAAATTTTTACTTTTTATTGAAATGACATGAGAAATGCTGTAGAATAATTTTCGTTAGCATTTTAAATTTATTTAAAATCATTGTAAGAATTCGAGATTCAAACTCAGGAACGGAGGAAGGTGTGAAATTTTATTTTTTTACAGTCAAATTTCAAACACGGACATAATCTTTCCAAACTTAATTTAACCAGAAAATTTAAATTTTTGTAATCGAATTATTTTTGTTCCAATGGAAACCTACGTCATTATCCAAGTACACAAAACATGGCGTGAAATGATGTACTATCTTGAATTTTTATATTAAAAGAAATCAGAATTATAGTTATGATTCATTTTTATATTGCGGTTGTACACTAAAATTGTAATGTGACATCGATGTGTACAAAGACAGTATTTTTATATCATGTACCCCAATTATTCTTGGCGACTACCCTATTAAAACATCTTCAATTTCCGGAAAGATTTCTTTTGTTATGGCTATTGATAAGGCCTAAGGTCATTTGCTAAATGTTGCCGGATTCCACTTATGTGCACATTCTTTTCCCATGATCAGTTTTACATTGAATATTCAAAATAGTTTTTGTATTCTTTCGCCAAGTAGCAAGAGCGTCAACGTAGTCTATTAGGAACTATTGTAAAAGGGTTTTCAGTATGTTTTTCAAAATTATGTAGATCGACAAAGATAAGTTATGACTTTGGAGTCTTGAAAGATCATTGGTACCCTAAGAAAGATTTTCAAGGAATTAATCATAAATAACCGGATAAAGAACGAGTTTTTCCTTTAGTATATTATAATTTGTCGAATGGTTGAACTTCGTGATTGTCATATTTTCTATGGATTTCGGTACCTCAAAAAACTTGTTAGAAGCATAGCGGTTTCTAAGCTCCGCGTTTGCAATAAAATTCTTTTTTTTATTTATTAAAATCTTAAGGGTTTGTTATATAATCCATATAATAAATACGTAGGAAAGTTATACTTTTACATAGTTTGATATGCAGCGCTTGAACGAAGGTAAAGTTAAAATGAGTAAATCAAATCTCGTTGTTGTGATAATTTAAATCCGCGCTTAAGAAACCCGGATATTCTTTTAAAGAACGAATAAATGCACATGTACTTTGCTCCTTTAACTATAACAAATTTGATTTCCGCACATAATTTTCAATATGGTAGCCGAAATTGAGCTCAATGGTTAAATTAGTCCACAAAGATTCACATTTATAAGCTTAATTATAACGCTGAATTGAGCGAATTAAAATTCATATAATAATGTATGTTTAGAGCTTCAACTCTTTAAATCGAGTTACTAACTGATCACTATTGGAGTTTGGGTAATGTTAAAATATTTACAAAAAATAAATGAGCACCTGAGTGCCAAAATTTGCGGAATAAAAAATTGCTGTTCATTATCCAGCTTAGTTCACCTAGGCTGCCTGACCCGCTTGAGTTCCACAACATGCAATTTGAATGCATCCACTGCACTTAGATTAGGTTCAGTACTGTCTGAATTGCGGTATTATGCCACATCTGTTAGATGGGGAATTTTCGACGGGAAGAAGACAAGGATATATAATTCTCATATGATCTATTTCGTTCGTTTCTTTTGAAAGACTTTTCCAATCAAACTGTCATATGGAATGTCAACCAACGAAATCAAGAGAAAAATATGAATAAAATTGGATCTTTATGTGGTAATTTTGCAAAATAAACATCAAGGATATCTACGCTTTACGACATGAAACAGATCAAATAAACGGTAGTGTTGTTTACCTCTAAACTTTGAAACCTGATTTTCTATGATAACAGTATTTAAATTTGAAATTTATTTTATTTTTTCAAAAACATATAGTAAAAATAAATCCTATCTAATGATTCTGAAGAATGGAAATGAAGAAAAACTGAATAGCAATGTTTGTCTTTTCATAATTTTTTCAGCGTTTCAGTCATTGACGTTTTGTAAACTGAGCTTTGGAACTGCTTAGTGTAATTTTATAGCTCTGACGAAAATATTTCGAAGTAATACATTTATGTGATAACTTCATATCCTTTTTTGGAGTCTATTAAATAGGATTTTTTCCTATAGTTAAGCTAAATTTCTATAAATGGAGCCATTTTGGAATTTTTCATCACAGATATAAGCTCTACCAAAATATAATAGTAAAAGATACGTATTCGGCAAAATTCTGCTTTTTTTTTTTGACTGATGGAGTTCGATATACCTTGATTTAGGTCTGAGAGAATAGCTGGGGATGTTTTTCCAAGATTGATGAGATTTGTAGTTATGATATTTTTCCGTGACAAATCAATTTACTGGCAGTATTTTTTATTTGAAAATCCTCCCAGGGTCTGTGTGCATGACATTTTTATTTAACATTTTAATGTAACAATCGCTTTCAAATTTCACGTCAAGAACGAAAATGCACTAATGGTATTGTAAAAGTAAAAAAATGATAAAAGCTGTCGTTATGTTATTCCGAAAGTAGCGGACCGAAAACCTAATCAAATAATGTACATAAAACGAAAATACATTTATAAAGTTTCATCAAAATCCATTTTAATGCCATTTCGTTCTTTTAATTTTTTCATGGTTGGACATTCATCTTCATTAAATACCGACGTCGACGATGACCGTACGATGTTTTAAAACAAATCCTTTCGAAATAGGAAATTTCGATGACAACCATTTGTCTATTTAAAATTTCTTGACTTTTACTTTGTTAAAAATATCCAGATCAATCGTTTGAATTAAATTTTAATTTAACTAAATGCAAATAAGATACGTATTTTTATTTTGTTCATAAATCATAAATTTGTGCATCCCTCGATTTTCTTTGTTAAGGTCAACAAGTGTCACATGAATTCCAAGGGTTATATCCCGTCAAAAGTTTACCCTAACGGTATGCATCGCTGATGTTGTATATAAATATAAGTTTAGATTTTTTACCTCTATAAAATAAAATAAAATCGCGTATCTGCGCTTGTTTTCGTTACGAAGAAACTTTCATAAGGCTATGTACCGAAACTCATATCTTAATTACGATATATCATGTAAACAATGTCGGATTAAAAGTGATTTATATTAAAAATTATAATATCAAATCTAGCCTGCCGTCTGTCGGTATCTAAAAATGCACAATGTTCTCCGTAATTTTCCCAGCAACGAAAATTTTTTTCGTAAATATCTAAAATAAATTTTGCTTTAACAGTTGCATTATTTTAGCAGACACGAAGGAAAATCCTCCTTAAATTGCTCTTTTTCTATTCCATTAGTTCGTTGGAGAGACTTTACTAGCTAATACCCCCGCAGACCCTCAAAAACGCTGCAGGGGAAAAAAACGAAATCGTACACTTAATGAGCTAAAAATAAATAAATATACCTTCACGTGCCACTCCCTCGCTCGTAACAAAGCCCGTCCTAACGTACTTTAAGCGTCTATATATTACTGAAGCGATGTCTAACCCTCGCTATATGCGGCATTCTCCTTTCAATTCGTACTACGCATATATTCGTAATGGAAAACGGCTCATCCAGCTGGGACACTGCACGATCGTTCTCATCCTCCCACCACTCCTTCCCCCCACTAACCGAAGGGTAACCTTTATAAACCCCCGCCCTTTACGCCAAAATCCACTTTAGAATTCCCTTTTGCATATCCCCCTCCCCCTCTCTCTCACTTCTTCTACCTTTCCTCACCTCTCCCTTCCACCTACTATCAACACCCAGTATCGCTTCCCCATCCTGCTTTAGTCCATATTTCAGTTCCATTTGTCCTGCCTCGGTCGGATTCCGATTTCACCGCATGCAATCACACACACACACGCCCACATAACACACACGCTCGCGCGCGCTAGGGCAGAAGGGGGAGGCAATGCATGTGTATGAGAGATAGGACGTGCAAGCGAGAGACAGACAGATACGTAGCAGAGTAACAGATCGATTCAAGTCCTTTCTAGTACGCCATCCTCTCTCCGTCTCTCTTTCCCCCTTACTTCTAACCTCGATTTTTTCGACGAGTCGTGTGTTTGTTTATTTTTTTCAAAGATTTTCGAGCGCTCATTACCTTGACCAACGTTCCGGTTTGCTCTTGGGATGCTCTCTTATTCGAAGGAAAGAAGACATTGAGGTCACGGTCCCTTTAAATTTTTTCGAATGTAAGGGTTAAGGGTTTTTTTTTTAAGAGAAGGAAAAAAGGTATACGGAAAACAAATCGGAAGAAGAGAATATTCTCCTTCCTGTTAGGGTTTGTGTGTTTTTCTTGTCGCTGTCGTGCTTGCGCGGAACTCTTGTTTTTTGCGACCTTTGCAAGTGTTGGCGGCGTTGGGAGGTGTTGAGGGGGGAAGGAATGGAGTATGGAAGCGACGGAGCTAAATAAGCGTAAGCCGGTTCCTGAAACATACGCTCGAGGGAGGGATTTCTTTGTTTTTAATACGAACGTTTATTCTTTGTTTCTCCTCCTTAAGCGCCGCTTATCCGTCACTTGTATAATGATGTTCTGTCCGTGAGAGGTCTCTTAAGTGCCGGGTTGGAAGTTTAGAAGATGAGTTCGCGAGGGATGTGTTTATGCAAAGCGATGGTTTATACTTTTATAACATTCCTTAATTTCTTCTTGGTTTTTTCGTTTCTCTTGAGCTCTGAGGTTGTGTATTTTCTGGGAAATAAATTATTTATCTTTTCATCGCAAAAAAAAAGGATTTATGACGATTGATTTCTTTTTCACTTCTTTTTACTGCCTAGATTTATTATATGAGTATTTAACCACAGGAAATGCTTTCTTGAAGGTATCATTTCGTCCTATGCATTTTTTTATTAACTAATGTATAGTTTTAATTTAAATTTAACTGCTGTTATAGAAGTGGACCATCAACTTAAAATTTGAAATTTAATGTGGAATAAATATGCTTTAATGCAGCGTTTCCCAACCTATTGTCCGCGGATCACTTTTTGTTCGCGAAGGTTTTGTTGGTGGTCCGCGGAGGTTTCCAAAATTAGTTTAATTTTAGACCGCGCCTCATATTTAGCTGGAATTTCTTTTGGAAAAAAATAAGCAAGTTGTATGCTATCACAGGCATTGAATATTTTTATTAATGACGTTTTTAATTATACATTTTCCCACTCCTTCATATCTTACACTGCAAGTGATGAGATGGTCCGCAGGGCCTGAATGGTTTGCTAAAGTAGACCGCGAGCGTCAAAAGGTTAGGAAACGCTGCTCTAATGCATACATTACTTGAGTTGAATAAAAAACTATTCATAGTTGCTCTCACACAAAAACTTATACTGTACCCAGAGGTCGTATTACGATCTCAGGTTCTCGTATTCTGTCGAGGGTATCAAGAAAAGCAACCATCTTACTGGCATACCATTCTAACCGTAATTTTATTGAAAGCAATACAATTTTCAATTCGGTGTGAATACTTAAAACGTTTTATTTATATGTGACAAAATATATGAGAAAAAAGATAGACTAAATGACTTTTAATACATTTGTTAAAGGTAAAAGCGTCCTTTTCTTACGAGAAGCGAAAATAATGTTTACCTAGTTCACTCCAGATATTTCCTGATTTATAAACTCCTACCAGTGGCTAGTCGAAGGTCAAGTTAAAAAATAAAGTCCTTGGATTGATGATAAGTCTGCACTTTCATCAAGACTCCGCTCAAAGTTTTGCCTCCCGATGTCGCGCCCACACACTCCTCTCTACGGACTCCTTACGTGACCTTTAGGTCGAAAACATATATAATTTCACGACTCGACCATTAGCCCCTCTGTTTCGTAATGCTGGGCATTCATCCTTCGCGATAGTTTTTTTCCGACCGCCCGCTCGCAACTGAAAGACCAACTTTTAATCCGACCTCGCCTCCTCCGATTGAGATAGACTCGAAAACTTCTCAACCCACGGACCAAAAGACGCCAACAATCTTCGGTTAGGGAACTGCATCGCCTTAAGTTTTCCTCTTCAAAGAGTCTCGATCCTCCTTCCTATCTCTCTTTCTCGCTCCCATTCCACAAAGTCCCTTGCAAGTATCCTTTGGCGTCGCTTCAAGTAACTCGGTTGGGAGTTGGGAGACCGTATCACGATTGGAGAAGGTTACCCATGCGCCAGGCGACGCGGTACGAATAAGTGCCGTGCAGCAGCAGATGCAGCGCTTTCCTCCCATTCCCTCTATCTCCCTCTTTCTCCCCTTCTCTAACCTTCTCACCGCTATTCATTTTCCTCCACCTCTACCCAAACCTCTTCTCTCTTTTCTTCTCTCTCTTTTATCATCTCTCCCAGAATTATTTTCTTTTGACATAATTTTTCGAGCAGGGCTAATTATCTTCTAAGGGCTCTACCAAATCCATTCCATCGTTTGATCTGTAATCATAGGAGCACGAACTCGCTCAATCCGTCCCTCCCCCTCCTAATACTCGAAGGCACTGGGCTTGGCTACATGTATATAATCTGCTGCTCTTCCGATAACTCGCGGAGCAAATGATGTTATAAACGATCTTACACTCTACGCTCCCATTGCTGCATCAATGTTATGAGCGCTCCGTATAAAAGTTTTAACTCAACTTGGAGAAAAATAATTATCTTTCAACATGAGACAATCTCTTTTTTGCTGTCATTAACTCCATTTACACAATTTTTTACTTAGCAGGTCGTCCTTCATAACATTCATTCTCGCCTTGCTCTCTTTTTTTAAAAGTCTCTTTGCTTCCAACCGTTTCAAGCGCATGCAAAGCTTATATCCGTCTCGCAGCCTTTTTCTATTCTAAATCTATTCGGTTGTAGGCAGTTTTATTATCCATCCTATTCATTCATGATTTATCACTATATATACTTTTTCATCAAACTCTTCATTCTATGGAGTTATCATTTATTTTTCCCTGCATACGACGTTTTAATCCATCTTTTTCCTCCAATATATTTTATCAACCAGCTCCTTCTCCCGTCCCTCCTTTCTGTACTGCTACACTGCATAAAATAATGTTCTTAAATTACATTTAATAATATTTACTGATAATGCCTCTAAATCATTGCCAAAGGTCAATATTGAGTCCGTAAAACTTAAAAGAGGGATAGCAAACCAATTCTACGCCTGATAGCAGTAAAAGCTCAAGAGTAATTGGTTTGGCACACCAGGTATATCGCTGCTAATCTCATTTTGCTGTTTTCGTCACATCGTGAAATTCATAACAGCCTTACCTAGGAGCAAAAGTGATAAAATGACACCCCCTAAAAATGATCTTCATCGCTTTAGAGAGGAAATAAAGAGAGCCTTTAAAGCGAGTCCTCCTTACGCAACACCGCAAAGCTCAGAATATCAGCTCTTTATAAAGCGCCTGTCTTCCGCAATTCGGGATCAAAAACCACCAACGCTAAGATTTTTTAAAAAGTACGAAAAAATGAATTTAGGTCGCTTTTCATTACGTTCTAATAGGATTAGTGTGTAACTAGTCGTGCGGAAATAATAATTTTGTTCTTATAACTTTTTTCCAGCGCTTGTTGAAAAAAAAGCTTCGCCGTCTCTCCGCCTTAAAGTTTCTTCCCACGCCGTCTCCTCCTTCCACGCCTCCCACGCTTCCTTCCTTCCCGTCCCATTCCAACCTCCTCGCCCTTTCTTCATCTCGCCCCCACCCACCCCGCTCTTCTCTCCCTCATTCCTTTCCCTAATTAAAGCCGAAACCGCGGCCCGTGCCGCTCTGGGTTACTAATGCGCTTCCCATTCCATCCCGCTTCCTTCATCGACCTCATTTCTCTCTCTCTCTCCTCTTTTCCTCCCCACTTTCTTTCTCCCGTTCTTCTCTCGCGTCCTCGCTTCCCTCCTGTACACCACACCTTACCCAATACAACCTTCACTCTCCGACGCAAACGGTGTACTGTTTTGGGGCAAGACCTGTGTCTACACGTGTTACTACGGATGTAGTTCCAAATGTATTTCTCCCTCACGTCCTTCCCTTGCTTCATCACCTCTTGCCTACTGAAATCTTGGCTCTATATTCTCACGGGGTGCTGAATCCAAGAATGAAGCGACTGGATTATTTTGCATCTTTTTTTTATTCTGCTGATGTTTTTTCCCACGCTCTTTATTCGTCTGAGAGCGAGACGATTGGGCGCCGCTGATTGGGACTGCGAAATGGGAGTAGGGTTCTGGGCAAGTAGACACCGGACGATTGGGCGAAAGAAGTGTAAGGGGACCCAGTATGTAGAGATCAAAACTTTGATACCCGTTATTTTAGGCAGATACCTGTATGAGGTAAAAGAATTGATTTGTGCTAATAATACAGGAAGACTCGACCAAAATTAACACCCATAATCCATTGAGACATATCGGAAATTATGATCAGTATTACCTCCAACAGGCTTTCGAAACGTGTCGGATAATATTATCAATATTTTGGAGACAATATTTTTCGTCAACCTTCCTTAAACAGGGCGTGTTTTCTTTGCTATATGCAACTCCGAAACGACATGTAATAACATGATCTCCACTGTAACTATTTCTGTAAGTGCCAGTGATGGCTAGTAATACCTGCTTGGCATTGCTTACAGCGTCGTACGAAACTCTATTTCTAAAACTGACCCGATTCATCCCAACCCTATATTTTAGGCAGTGGAACTCTTAGCGGCATATTTCAGGAGTCTTTTGTTAGAGGCAGCAAAATTTTGGCGAAGGTCTTTTAGACGGCGAAAATTTTGTGGTCCAGTACCTTCCAGACTTCTGTTGCTAAACTCACAGGTTCGTCGTCCAGTAATCAGGCGCCCAATCGGCGTCGCCCAAACGTTCGGCGCCAACACGTCATGTACCTTCCTTTGGAGATATTGTGTCGCGGACGAAAGAGATGGCGCTTTTCGACTTCGTAAAATTTCGCGCGGAATTTTTATCTGAGACGTCCTCGCGGGAAAATACGTTCGGCCAACTTTTATCGGAGGTCTTGCCAGTTCTATCTATAAAGCCGCGATGCGCTTACTATGTTTAGATGGCGGAGAAAATTGGAGTGGAAGAGTTATCCGCGCGGCGCTTTAATCTTTTGGCATTAGTCGAAAACGCTCGGGCAACGACAGTCGCCAATGGCACGCGTCTGTTTTAAGCGGTCGTTTCTGAGAAATCGCCCTCAGTTCCTTGTAATTCGCGCAAGATGAGAAAGGTTGTGAGAAAAACTGTCGTTTGACGTCATTAACGTGAAGTATTTTTTGCGCAGTTGTTTTTAAAGTGCGGAAGATTTGTGAAGATTTTTTATAAAATACAATTTGGATTTTTAACTTCAATTTTAAAGCTATATTTTTACATCTATCAAATTCACTGTTTACATTGTTTTAGCTAAGCGACTAAATCTCACAGCTTAAATATAATTACATTTTATTGATTGATTGTGAGATTCGTAGTGCGTAATTATGTGGGACTGATCCGTAGAAATTGGAAGTTGCGGTTTTACTCAAATAACATAATACAGTTTGAAAAATAATCTTTTCAACGCTGGATGTCGTTTTTTATATCGTCTACTACAAAGTAATATAGGCTAAAGCTTTATTGAATACATTCCAGTTAGTTTGTAAAAAAATCTCGCGCTTTCAACTATTCCTTTTGGCGTTTATAAATAGATTTACATCAAATAACTGAATAAAATCGCCAGCATATTTTAATTAGGTTAATACCATATTGGAATTCAATGGAAGAACAGTTTCATTTAAATTCCGATATTTCGTGAACGCGCTTCAAAAAATATATACTTAATATTGGCTTCAAAATAGAGCAAACCTATCCAAAATAATAACTGATTACATGTTATAATATAGCGTACACTTTTAAATGAAATCGGACGACATGCAACACAGGAATGACAATAAAAACAAGTAAAGGAAATGAGAAAACGTCCATCAGCATCCGATTATTAATAATCTTATACGAAGTCAAACATTAAACGAGTAAGGAAAGAGTTCCTGAATCAGACAGAAAATGGCGGCTTTTTTCAAAATAAATTTTAAACAGACAGACGGTCAAACCGAGAAGACGTGCAAGACGAAATAGAATACTGAGTCGATTGGCAAAAAAATTAAATCTCTAACTGCTTTAGTTTAGGAAGAATCAGCGCGTCAGACAGACAGACGGATAAACCGAACGCATAACCTTATTTAAAAAAATAATTTATCATCGCATAGGATACGCGCACAGCCTTGGCTCAATCATTGGGTATTGATATGATCCCATCGAACGTATTCATCCAATGAGTTTTGGCGAAGGGAATGCTAGAAACTGTTCCATTGCCATGAGAACCGCAATCACCGCCGCTTTTTAGCTCCTCCGACCCTAGGCAATCTCGTTTTCTAGGTCATTCCATTCGTTCGTAACGATTAGCGTCACTTACATCGCAATATTGGATTCGCCGGACGTGAAATTCGCTCGGAGTATGTGTCGTCATTGCCTCTTGTTTGCATTCATTCATCACATCCCTCCCTCCCTCCCCCTCTATCTATCTCTCTTTCCAACACACGCCCTCGCACTGCCGACAATGCCTTTTGGAACGAATCGCGAACAAGGACTATTAAAGCCACCGTCGCGAGCAAAAAAATCTTTTTTTTTAATGGCTCTGTGTGCCTGCGCTTATGGAGAAAGAAATAGTACTTTGGTGCCAACGAATTCCTCAGCCGTTTCCTTTAACCTAACTCCTACGCCTCTTCCCTATGCTAAAATTAAAAAATCGTTACAATATACATCCTTGAAACTTCTCATATACGTATACGTTTGGTCTCGTTACATTCTCTCCTGACTGGAAGAAACTCCGATTGCTACATAACCAATAAAACTGCGGAAACATTTTTCTGCACGTAAATGGTATTAATTCATTAATACATACATATCCTCTTAAATGTGAAAATTAAACTTGATCAATAGTTATACCATACACATATAACAAGTATTATGAGGATTGGCGAAGTCACACAGGCACTGATGCATTATACTCGAGAGAAATGTGGAGTGCGGGGTGGTATCTGGGCTTAAAACTCGATATATTATAGTGTCTCTGGACACTGTATATTTATTAGTGAGAAATATGGCTCACGTACTACTATTTATGACATCATTCTCTATAAGAGAATGAATTTTAATCTAAATCGTTGTAGCCAATTTTAATAAATCGACGTTTTATAAAAATCGACAAAATTAAACTACCCTTTATTGCTGCGCTATACCGTTCATCTCTTCATAAGTTATATTCTGGATAATAGTATGCCTAACCATTAAATATAATTGGATTTTAACCAATGCTGGTAAACGACAAAAAAACAATTCGTTACGTTTTTCGTTACAGGCAAAATAGAGATTTCGTTTTTCGTTACGCTAAAATCTACACTTCGTTTTCCGTTACGTTTAACATTATAACGAAATAATTCGGTAAAAAATAACGAAGTGTAGTTATTATTTTATTTTTGTTTTTTTTTTGTTTACAGGTTTTGTATTCACCTTAAATACGAGCTTCTCATTTAAAATACTAATTTATAGGCACTTCAAAATATATGCTGCAGATCAGGAACGTTTTTAAGATTTCAAAGTATTCAGCTCATTTTTCGTTTTTGATGTACATATATAAAAATTCGATTTTCATATTCAAAATTTTATATTCAAGTTAATAAACTTAACACATATTTAAGACTAAAATATTAGTGTTGTAACGGTTATACCCTATATTAGAATTTATTATAGGTAACACAAAAAGTACACTGAGAACTCAGGGACCCGTAATTAAAGATAATAATAGGAACCCGTCGGTTGGTTGCACCGATTGTAACTCGGAGGACATGCTCCTGCTACAGACCTAAAATTTGGTAGAATAATCAGTCATCCGACAAAACTAAAGAGAATTATCCAAATTCCAATATTTGTCCTCTTTAGGGAGATATTAACCATGGAATAGCATTATTTTGTATATGAAAGAATAAAGTAAATTATTGGTAAGACGAAATTTTAAACCACTCCAAATTACCATGAATGAAGGTAATTCTTCGGATAAAAAATAGAAAATTTTGAAATCTTTAACAATGCGGCTATTCAATTGCTGTCATGACGAAAATAATACTATTAAATTTTAATTAATAGCAAAATTATTGTGAAATCCTTAATTTAATGCTTTCAGTGGGATCTGAATACGTTCATATGAATTTTTTAGTTTGAAGTCTATTTCCAACGCAGTTGATCAAATGAAGAACCAATTTTAAAAATTCTTTAATTTCAGTTGATTAGAGGGTTTATCGTTTTGATAAGACTTGTGCTCGATCGGATCGGAAAATACATAATATTTAATAAAATGAGGATAAAGGATATTGTCCCGTACCGCCGCAACCTCACCGTAAATCGGGAATCCCAACGCGATCTCTCTTCGCTTTCACCAGCGTTCTCATGATCTCTTGATCACTCACCGCGTTTAAGCAACGGAACTCTCTCTCTCTCTCGCTCCCGCTATAACTAAAAGACGTTCAATATTGTGTCGCAAACGCCATATCTTACGTTACATTTCTCGCGCCTTCAAATATCAGGAAAAAAATTTCCTCGACAGGTCGTCTCCAGTGGTCAAAGATATCCACCAAATACCATGAAAATTGGTCAAATGGTTCAAACGTTAATAGGAGGACAGATAGACTAAACGACGAAACAATAAGCCGATTTACATTCTCGAAAATATGGTAAAATGCACGATTCAATGCTTTTTCAGAATATTATTTTGATTCTAGCTTTGAAAACTATAATGATAAAAATTGTCCTTATTTACAGCAAGAACAAGAAATATGAAAAAGTTTGAAATAAAAAACATGAGAGAGGAATGGAAAGAAAGATAGAGGAAATGGATATGGGAAGAGAGAGGGGAGAAGGGAGAGCATGGGGAGGGAATCAGACCAGTGTGATGCAAACTGAGTGAGGAATAAGACTGCAGTGAAAGACGGGTGGGTTAGAGAGAAATGGAAACGAGTAGAAGCGTATAAGTTTAGACGTTGTATGAGGTTCCATAAAATATAATTAAATTAAAAATTTATTAAAATTTATGGGCACTAGTTTGCAAATAAGGGATAAGAAAATAAAATAACATTTCATTAGGCGCTGCTGACTTTATCCTAATTCATTATAAAATCGTACTCCCTTCCTGTACAAATGATGGACATTGCTGTCCTCAGAATCGAAACCAATACCCAATGGTATATAAAAACGGCATATTTAATATAATAACGAAGAAAGCCGCCACACAAAATTACTTGACCTTAATTAATACTAAACAAAATATAAACTTGAAATATGTATGAAAACTGAATGAACTTCGTTTCTCTTACGGCTGTCAAAAAGTCTCCCTGTGACCGTCATCGGCAATTTGAAATAAACGAAATAGACGAAGTCGATTTTTTTCGCGAATACAATACTCTATATTTACACTACGTATATGACAATTTAAAAAACCTACAGCATACGAATGAGAAGTTCTTTGGTACAGATAAAGCGGGCATCGCTTCGATGAAGTTAGAAAGATTGAGGGATAGAAATGTCTCATCCCTGGGTTTCGGAGGGATCATGAGGTAATCTCCATTGCCACATAGCGAACGTGAATCTGAGCAAAGTGAAGAATTTTAATTGATAGCAGATATTTTATAATTTTGCGGATTTTACTATATACATAAAAAATAAGTAATGGAGTTTCTGATGATTCCGTAGTGATTCCTTTGGAAGTGGTCATATATGACTCTGTTGAAACATTGCACGTGCTGAGGATGTTATGCGTATTCATTTCATAGCAGAATTTATGGTAATACTTTATACACAGATAAAGTTTTATTACCGTTGCAGTGTACTGTATACAATACTTTCGCGTGTATTAGTTGAATATAAAATAAATACAAACATTCATTCCCTTTATTATATACAAATCAAAGGACTTTAGCCTGTTGGAGATAATATAGCCATTTTATCCTTTTTAAATCATCTCATAGCTGTAAATTCCATACAAAGTCATACCACAAAAAATCTTTATGGAATTCATTTTTATTCCCAAAAAAGTGACACGTGTAACCATAACAAGCGACTCATATATCATTGTTTGCCTAAATTCATCCAAAAAGTACGCCATTCTTTTTTCAAATAACTAAAAAGGCAAGCGAATATCACACGTGACAAAACTATGCTTAAAACGCATAATAACACACGGGCAGATTTTTTATGCCAATGGAATTTTGAGACGAATTCATTTGTCAAATAAACAGACCACACGCTTTTGAGAAACCAAAAATTAATACAAACGGACAAAAAGCGGCTATCTGTATAACAACCATATGAAGATCGAACAAAAGAGAGAGAGAGAGATAAAGAGAGAAATAAAACGAAGTAGAAACACGTGAAAGGTGTTTATAGTTCGCAGTTGTTTGCTTCATAAACCATGCGTCGGCGAAGCCCTTAATTAACGCGAGGGCGAAAAAAATCGCTCCACATAAAATTGCCTTATAAACGTAGAGGGGAAAAGAAAACTAAGATGATAAATGGGAGAAATAGGTTTATAGCGAGTAGATTTTTTTTCTTCGTTGCACAGAAGAGCAATGGACGAATTACGACTGTGGCCCAGTTAATGATTCGACGACTGTTTCAATTAACGCCTCTTTCTGCCTCTCTCCATCCCTCCCACCCACCATCCTCCCATCCGCCATTGGATGAACCCCTAACATTCTACATCGTATATGCCTCTCACCCCCTCCCTCTATTCCACACCTAACCCTCTCCCGTTCCCACCAACCGTTCCCAGTGCCATCTACAATTTTCCCACCTCCCCACACACACACATACAATCGTCCGCTTCCATCCCGTCCGGCATTTTCCCATCCGTCGCGAATTACCCATTCCCCTGAATTCGACCACAATCACCTGAATATTCGCTCGTCCAACCATTCTCTTTTTGATCTCTCTCTCTCTCTTTGCCGTGCCGTGCGTGTCACCGTGCATGTGTTTTGCGTATAGGGGAATAAGGGAGAGAGAGGACAGCTTAAAGCCTTGACCCATTTAAACCTCTGGCGTATATATTTATTTGCCGCTACAGCGCAAGGTCCAATGAGTGCGAGCGAGATGGGAGAATGTATGGGGGAGGAGGATTGTATGTGTGTGGAATTAGGGTGAAGGTGGAGGAGAGGGTTAGCAAAAAAGAGAGCCCAATTGCGCTTTTTTTTAAGCTACGTCGCTGGCGTGTCGTACTCGATTCTATAATTATTGTTTCTAGGAATAATGACTGATTTAAGACGACGACGAAATTATTAACGTTTTTTCTCGTTTTTCGTAGTCTGGAAATAGATTGGTTCGATCGTTGGGGTGGGAGAAATAAGTTGGAGAGGAGGAGGAAGTTTTTTATACTGACCTGGAAACGAGTTCGATTCTGTCATCGGCCCAGGGGATGCTAGGCCGTCGAACTTCCAAGGCAAAGTTATTGTTCATTCTTAGTCTCATAGTTGTGGATATTTGATGGGTGAGGGATGATGTGATAAATCTTACGTCATCAACTGAGGAAGAAATTCGATTCTTGGTCGATACCAAAATATTTTTTCATCCCCTTCATTGGGTTGTTTTTAAAACAGGGAGTCCTTCATTTACTTCGTACCGATTCTCGTTGTTTAGATATAATGTCACTATTCCTATAAAGGAACAGTTAGACCTTACTTCGTTCCGCTATAACGTCGCTTTTAAAAGGACTCCCAGGTGTCTCTTTTTAAGACAAGAACCTGATAAATCAGTTGGTCACCTTCAGGCGAAGTGATACATAATCCTGATTCTTAGTTCAAGTAATTATTCCACTCCTCACCCTAAACCTCAACATATTTTTTGCTAATATTTATTAACATTATCGATTAATTTTGGTGTTATTGTTATAATAAGCTGCGTATTATTAAGTGTTTTTCTGCAGATTATGACAAATAAATTATCCTTAATGATATATCCTCATTGCATATTATTAAGTCTATCGGAAAATGTTTTCAATTATGTCGTGTTTTCCAGAAAATCATCCACGGCCTAAGTCGAGTAATTCCTTTTCGCTACATGCTTGCATGCATATAAAGTAGCAATGTGCAAGCATCAAATTTTCAACTCGAGTCGAATTCGACTCGAACATTGTTGAAAAATTCGATTTTCGAGTCGAGTTCGAGTCTTATGTTCAAAGATATATTTAATGATTGTGTTGGGTAGAATAAAAGTGCTTGAAAGGCCCTTTTTAACTCAATATGAATTATTCTTAATTTTTATTGATTCATAACAAAGAATACAAAACTTAGAATTGAAAAATTAAGCCAGGTGGATCGAATTTTTTTTTTAAATCTATCACGCACTATTTCATTGTTAGATGAAATTTTCGTGAAATATTTCCATATCGGAGAACATTTTTCACTCACCTCAGTAGGTGAGTTTGAACTTTCAGATATTTTATGGAGTATTTACGATAATAAAATATTATTACTAAATGATTAAGTCATCAAACTACTCATTTGACAATTTTCAGATAATACCACAATTAATGAGAAAGCATAAAGCAAATGAGTAAACAAATGGGAACAGTTTCAATACTAATATGTCTATAAATGAACTTTTACATCTATAGCGTCTGCGAACAAGTGTAAACTATCGATAGCGACTTCGATAGTTGTAAGTAAATGGTTAGACATAAGTTTTCTGTCATGCTGGCGTTGTTTTAAATAAAATACTAAGCAAATTTTTTGAAAATTCGATTTTTTTCAAACTTTTGTCTGATCGAGCCGATGATTGCTTAAAAGTTTTTCTATTTTGTGGTGAAGGATTAAATATCGAAACAGATATCAATAGTTGTGAATGAATAAATAAAGTAAACTTTCGGGAAAGTTATGTTTACAAAACACACGTTTCCGTTTAAAACAACTTGCGAGATGCATGCGACCCGTAAAACGTTTTTCACGGTCGGCAGCCGTAATTTAAGTATCCAAATACTGAGAAATGTGTAAATAGAGATTGATTTAAAACAATTTTGTTGTTAGAGTTGGGGTTTTTTATATACACAAATTTTTTCTTAATAAAAACTCATAATTCGCTTTTTCGTAATGTACGTACTCGTATTTTCATTTTATCTAGTAATCCCGGCAGAATCGGTATAATAGACGAAGCCGATCTCAGGCTCGGAAAAACAAATTCTTCGGCCCCTAGATAGGAAAAAGTTTGCACCACTGATCTAAATTAGCCAATGATAAAGGATTAAATTCGAATGCAACTTCAATAGTTGTAATATTGTAATAATTCTTCTGAAAGAAATTTTTAACGATCATGTAGGCATAATTTTTTTTTAAATACCACATTTTTTTATTGTTCGAAATTTTAGAACTTTTATTTCAGCCCAAACCGAGCCGAGTTTTAAAATAAAACTCGAACTGGTTAGAAATGTCGAACAGTTCGCACATCTCTAATATAAAATTAAGAAAATGCTTTTCATCCCAAGTTTTCTTCGGTTATGTTATCTTCGTTTGTTAAAAACGGGATGCTAATCGTGTTTTTAGTGTAAAAGTAAAACATTGCGATGAAACATGAAGTAATTTGTATAGGATAACGGCTTGAGGCGATAACTGTGAGAAAGCATTCGCCTCCAAAGAAGAAAATACTTTTATTTTTATCATTCGGTGTGACCGTTTTGCCTTTTGATCGAATTTCTATCGGCTTTGTTCCATAATTTTGACATAAATTTGCACAAGTTTTCGTGCCAGCGTTGGTTAATCGTTAATACAAACATTCTTGTATCGAAATGGTATGAATCGTGTTATTGGCGAAACGCAAATATGACCCTTTGATTAACGGAAGCTTTTGAGCTAATATTAGGTTTGTCTCCGAAAAAGAAAGACAAATCCTATGGTTGAAATATTCCACGCAAAAGATATTTCATTTAGTTAACTTTGAGTTTAATTTTCGATTAAAATTACAAGCGTATTATAATTTCATTAAACCATATAAAATATTAATCTACTCCACCCACTCTCTCATAATGGGGATTGGCAAGTAATAAGGACAAATTTATTCGTTCATCAGACGAGTTCTAAAGGCGAATTCTCAAATCTAATATTATCTTTCCTCAAAAGAATTCCGATTTTTAATAAAATCATATTTAAGCTTTTAAAAAACTCAACTAAGCGTTATTAATCACGTTAATTATCATTATTGCGTTAAGAGAATCGCGACCGTCTCCTTTAATTGGACTATACGTTATGAAATTTACTCTTTTTTCGCCGTTCGCACGGGGCGTAAAATCAAATTCTCTCAACTGCGCCGCCCAGTTTCATTGCAGGCGTGCTTTTTAGCGATTCACGCAAAACTTCCCTCGTTTCTTCGAACGTAATCAACTTATAAAGAGAGAAGGAACTCTATCTCCAAATTCATTTCCTCGCATGCCGTTTCCTTTATAAAACGATTAGGTGAGACAGTAACGGGAGAAGCGATGAGACTTCATTCTTTATAAATCACGATGAGGTGATCTTTTGAAAAACCGCGCGCTTTATTATTTTTACAGAACTCGTATGGCATTTAACAACATGCATACGCTATAGCTTTTGTCATCCCATGCATTTATACTGGAAGTTTCCGCAGAAAATTGTAGTCATTCGGTCGATGGGTAACAATTGCTATCTTGAGGCTTGGGAAAAATTCAAAATCAGGAGAAAAATTCTGCCATGACCGGGAATCGAACCCGGGTCTTCCACTTGCCGGGCGGATACTCCGTGGTAGAATATCCCCCCAGATTCTATTTCCGGTCATGTCCAATTTTTTTTGCTAATTTCAAATTATACCCATATTACAGTTTATGAAAATCGCATGTTGACTTTATAATCCATTCTTTCCATCGATAGCTTGAAACTCGTGATGGATGCAGATATCTCTGTTATATCATCATGCAAAGGCGAGATTTTTATAGCAATTTTGTGTACGTGGATCGTATTGACATTATCGATGAGAATATTCGATTTAAGCGGTAAGAGAATACGTTTAAAGAAACTAGACACGCGTAAATAACGGCCCTGGTGATCGATGTGGTTGAATCCCTTCGATTAATTTGTAATCATTAGTTTATAACGCGTTTTGTCATCATTTTGAAATAAAAAACATCTAGCGGAATCGGTCGAGAAAAATTACCCATCCTCAAACATTTTGACATTTAGATATGCTATAGGTATTCATGTTATCGGCTCGTTCCATTTCCAAAGTTAATAAAAATTGGGAACACTATAAAATGCTACAATTTTTACCTATAACTATAATACTCATCAAAAATGTGTTCTAAAGCTGAAGCACTTTTAGAATTACATACTCAGGTTTATTTGCATCATGATCCTAATTAGGTTGTGTACCGCGCTATTTCCTGTTAATTACAGGCAACGTTTGGGGAGATTGGGAAATTTTTTTTATCGGCTCTCGAACCCACCCTTACGTATATTAACGTCAATCTGGCTTCGGAACCGAGCGTTATTTGATGAGAGGCGATGCAATTCGATGGTGCATTTGTGCTAACCATAATCGAAACGTGATCGCTGTATTATAACAGTCCAGAATGGTAATATTCCGAATGTGGGTGACGTATCCAAGTGCTGGCGATCATTTACCGTTCAAATTGATTAGATGCGTTTACAATCGGTAATACGCGTAAATTAGATCGGTTTACCATCATTGGCTCCACCGAGCACATCAACTATTCAGGAAAAAGGTACCTGGCTCACATGGAACAGCAAAATTATGGAAGATAACGAGTTTTATCAAAATTTACTTCAAATTAAACCATAACTGTTTAAACCAAATATTGATTATTTTTCACGGTACTTTTGTGACAACTTTATGATCATCTTTGATTTTTCTCTTAATTTACGGAATATTTGCATATTTTTTTGCAGCTCGACTGATCGATCCCCTTGCATTGTTTTTTTTTAACTCCCTGAAACAAGATCGATTTTCCGATGATTAACGAAAATAACAAAACTAAAGAATAATGAAGTTTTCTTTTACTTTGCTAATTTATTTAAATATATTAACTCGCAATAATTTCCATTCGTTCCTCTTCGCCGCTTTCCTTTTTGTAATTTTACGCATATTACAGCCAAAAAACGTTTCAACCCTAAGCATTTTTCTAACGAAAAATAATTCCAAACGCCATCATATAAATGAGGCTTATGTTAATGTTATTCGCATTACCTGAGCAGGATACAAATTTAATTATTCACAATCCTTTCTCTCCCTAATCCATGGCCTAATAATCTTTAAAATTAGATGTTGGAGAATTTTTTGTCTCGGCTGTAATTTTTACTTATTCATCAAGCGTAGGGCTCGTTGTTTTGTAGAAGAGCCACCTCGCCCATCATGGGCGTGCTTAGAGGAATTGTTTTAATGCCATGGACCGTGAAGTTTGGGCTCAGTTGAGGAGAAAATGAGAGAGGCGGAGAGACAGAATATCGTCTTTATTCTGCTGAATTTCGGATTATGCAGCCCGTTGGTTCATATTTCCCTCAGTCATTGAATTTAAAATTTAAAAAATATACAACATAATTAGATAAATAAAACACTAATAGTGTTATTACCTGTCAGGATTGACTGATTGGTATGAATTTAATATTAAATTAGAATTAAAACACTTAAAATATATCTTACCTAAGCGTCAGTTTAAAATATTAAAGTAAATGAACAAATCCAAAATTTTATCCTTTGATTAAAGCTATTCACATAATTTTCCAGACCGTTTACTTTGGACAACGTAACGCAACACGAAAGTATGGTCGAAAATAAATTGACATCATATACTGGTCTATAAACAAATAACAAATTTGTGTACAACAATTGAAAAACGGAATTACGATGAATATTTACATAAGAAAAAATATATGACTTGAAAATTTGTCTACAATGCGGGTTGACAAGAGAGAGAATTTTTCTCCTATTAAAAAACGTTAATAATTGTCGTTTTTTTCAGATTGCTAAGTTATTTTTAAGCTAATGCGGAAGATATTTGAGTTTTCTTTGCAATAAAAATGTCATTCTATCCTTTGTGCACGCGTTTAATTTTCTAGCTCGTACCTTGATTCTAACCTATTTAAAAACGAAAATTAAAATCATCCTAAATTCACTCCAGAGATGAACATATGGCAATAATGGAGGTTCCCAGAAGAGAAGACGGAACTCTTTTCTGAGATTTTCGTTTTTTCTCACGATAACCTATGCCTATACAAAATATCAGCAATTAATTCTGACCGAAAGTTAACGCAAATATGACTTTTTGGACGTGAAAGACAGAATAAAATTATAAAACCTTAGCGAATTACGTATCAAAATTTATGCAGATAGAGAGACAGAGATAAAAAGTAAGAGACAGTCAGACTCAGATAAAGACCGTGAGAGATAGTTTGCCAGGAGGAAAAGGACCTGGAATTCGACTAACGATTATTTAGCGACCAATTTTGTATACCGAGTGGAATATAAGACTCTTGATCGACTAGGAACTTTGTATGCGTTAGGAGAGATAGGAGAAGTTTAAAGGATTGGAAAATGTAAGGTAGATTGTGGGACTCCGGAGCACTTAGAGAAGGAAAGAAAAGAGCTGGGATTAAGAGAAAATGAGAAGATTATATCGCATAAAAAGGATGGGGATGGAGGTGAGTGGTGGAACATTCAGAGAAAGGGATATTATTTTGGAGGAGATCGGATAGTCGGAATGATGGAAGCCAAAAGGAAGATTGGTGCAAAAGGAGAGAGTGGGAAAGTGGGATGAGGGAAGAGAGAGGTAGGCTCGGTGGGGTGACATCATTATTATTGCTGGTCATTAGCAAGAGGGTCTGACTCGCTCGTTGATGTTTCGTATACCCTCTGGAATAGACTGTAGCAGAAACATTTTCCTCTTTTGTTAAGTGTAGAGGGATCCTTCTTGGAGAAAATAGTTTCATTTTTTACTTTAGGATCTTTCTCCCTCTCTTTCTCTGACCCTCTCATGTTCTTTGAAGTTCGTTATTTTTTATTTCATTGTGATTGCCGCATATTTTTCGTTCGGAAGCGAAATCTTTTTTGACTGGTCTTAATTTGTTTTCCTCTTGAAGTCGTTAATAGGATCCTTGGAGCGTTGAAGTCGGTTTCGGATATCTTAATTGGTTTTTAGTGTTTTGATCTTTCGCTTTTGCTCGCTTTGTCGTCGGTTCCACGTCACGTCCTCGAAGACAAAGCAAAAAATCGTTTAAACGTTGTCGCGATGTAATAAAAATTCCAACGATTTTTTTTGCGTTTCGTACCGAGTATTTGGAACCGGTTCGTGGGCGCGTTTGCTTTCCGTCGGTAAAAAGGGCACACTAAAACGCTTTCCGTTTTATTACACTTTCGATGATCTCATACTCCGCGACGCGGCGCGCAAAAGAAGATTGCGTGTTTTCGTTGTTTAATTTTCCATAATTTGCTCACGAAACGGATTCCAACGGATAATTTTTTTGTCGTCCCTCTGCGTCCTTATTTTAGAGAGTCGCAGAATCTCGTTATTAAGCAGGATATTGATTTCGATAGAAATAAACTATAGATATATTTTTTAAATACTAGGAACATTGGCTTTATTCCGTGCATTTAAAAAATCCATTTTCTGTTTATTTTTTATTCCGTATCCCACATTTTTTACTATAATGTAAATATAAATATAAATACATTTAAACATACTCAAAAAGATATAGAAACCGAAATGAAGCTTATGTCACTACTTTGGCGGAGGAGGACGAAATTTAATAAACATGAACTGCCACAACTCACGCAGTGTGCGCGTTTGAGCCCGTTAACTAAAACAAGCTAATGCTTGGTTTCCTATTTAAATGCTTGTTTATATTATGTTCTTACTGGAGGCTATTTGTTAAAAAAATTCTAATTTTTGAGCACTATATATACACAATGTGCATAAATAATTTGGTTTATTATTATTATGGTAGTAGTTTGGCAAAATCATTGGAGGTATTCATAACACGCGAATAAAATATTTTTTATTTTGTAATTTGGACGGATTACTTAAAATTCTACTCACCGTTTCATTTGACACCCCTAACATTTTCTTCGATTATATTCTTAAAAAGGGCTTTCTAGCGAACCGCATAATAAAATATCAATAAAAATTAATTAATATTTTTGTGACCTTTAGACGATATCAATCCGACGCTATCAGAGTATGCATAGTTTTTTTAAAGCCACTCCGATCACAATGCTAAACCATCACACGCAGACGACGAAGCGAAAAAGTTCAAGGATCTTTCGATCAGCGAAAGAATTTATTTTTCTCAGCGTCTCGAAATCATATAATTGGATAATTTCGTCCCGTCTCTTCCTTTCTGCCTTCACCGACGAGTTAGAGAGGGAGGGTGAGGGGAGGAGGGAGAGAGGAGGGGGAAAGGAGAGGGAGGGAGAGGAGATGAAAGGGGAGGGAGCGATCCTCCATTCACAATTCCCGAAAAAATTAATCGCATAGACCATTAGCGAGTGTAATTCGAAGGAAAAAAGAACGAATGAGAAAGAGAGATACTGGATGGAGGGGCACAGTTTTGAAGCTGGGAGAAAGAGAAACGAATTGTCCTTGAGAATAATAATAAAAAAATGAAAAAGTTTCCACAGAGACCTTTAACCCTTTTTTTGAAAGAGATAAAAGTGCTCAGGTTGGATGGGGTGGATGAAAACGGGGGTTAGGGCAAGGAAAGGGTTCGCTGGATGAGAGAGTGCGAGGGGGGAAATAAGAGAGGGCATACGTAAGGGGAGGGGGTTCAGTAAGGGTGGGGAAAGGGAACGGGAAAAGGGGCCAAGATCAGGATGCCCCCGTGAGGAGAGAGGGAGACGGAAAACTTTCGTGTCTCTCTCTCTCCCCCTCCCCCTCATTCTCTGAGAGTATACGAGGTCGGGTGCCAAGAAGCGCACTCAAGGTCGTGTGGAAACAAAACGAGTATTGCGCTCTAAAAGCCATGTGGGTTTGGCGGACAGTAGAGAGTAAGGCTTCCGCTACAAAGCATTCCCTCCCGTATCCTCCCTTCCCCTCTGCTCTTTCAGCCTCTGCATGTTTCTCTCTCCCCCACTTCCTCATACCCTTTTTCTCTCCCTCTCTCTTCCACCCCCTATATCCCTCTCTCATCCACCCTCTTTCTCCCTCTCCGTCCTCTTTCTCCCTCTCCGTCCTCTTTCTCCCTCTTTCTCTCCACCTTTCTCTCTTTCCATCTTCCTCACCATCTTTCTCTCTTCATCTTCCTCTCCCTATTTCTCTCTCTCTATTTTTCTCTCTCCGTTTTTCTCTCTCCATCTTTATCTTTCTCTCTCTCTCCATCTTTCTCTGTCTTTCTCTCTCCGTATTTCTCTCTTCTTCTTTCTCTCTTCTTCTTTCTCTCTCCATCTTTCTATCTCCGTCTTTCTCTCTCCGTCTTTCTGTCTCCGTCTTTCTCTCTCTATCTTTCTCTATCCGTCTTGCTCTCCATATTTCTCTCTCCGTTTTTCTCTGCCCGTCTTTCTCTCTCCATCTTTCTTTCTCCGTCTTTCTTTCTCCGTCTTTCTTTCTCTATCTTTCTCTCTCCATCTTTCTCTCTCCGTCTTTCTCTCTCCGTCTTTCTCTCTCTGTCTTTCTCTCTCCGTCTTTCTCTGTCTTTTTCTCTCCGTCTTTCTTTCTCTGTCTTTCTCTCTCCGTCTTTCTATCTCTATCTTTCTCTCTCCATCTTTCTCTCTCCGTCTTTCTCTGCCCGTCTTTCTCTCTCCATCATTCTTTCTCCGTCTTTCTATCTCCGTCTTTCTCTGTCTTTTTCTCTCCGTCTTTCTCTCACTGTCTTTCTATCTCCATCTTTCTTTCACTGTCTATCTATATCGATCATTTCTCTTTTTTCTCTTTCCCTCTCTCCATCTGTATCTATCCTTAAGTTTCATTCAAGCTCTATATCCTCTCCCTTTTATTTCTCTCTTCGTACCGTTTGCCAAATCCTAGATTGTTCTCGCCATAATTTCGATGAAATGAATCCTACTTTAACGGGATATTCCGAGTTTTCTTTTAATCCGCTCTGATTACGTCAAGTTGAAACCCTCTCACGCAGCCATTTAAATGCTTGCGTTGAACCTGGGTGATATTTCAAATTAAGCTCTACTGCGCTTGCCAATGATCTCTTATTATCGCATTATGTAATGCTGTGAGTTTTGAGAGATGTCCGCGTGGGCTTATGCGTTTTGCTCTTTCACGTATGAATGTTAGCGTTTTAACAAACAAAAGAAAGGATGAAATAATCATTTTATCGGACTTTTGAAAGATTGTATTTGAGATATGCATTATTGTTCAAGCATAACTGGAATATTTTTAAATGAGCAATAATATTTAATTATATCGCAATTTAATCAACCAATGAAACGATTTTTGCCGAATTTAATTTAAAATAGTTCCATTTCGATATTTCATTCTGACAATAAGCATTTTTCTCATAAATTTTGCTTTTCCCTGTGTTCTTTTAAAAAATTCGTTTTAAATTTCTGTATTTTTGGGAATGGAAAACCTATTTTTATAAATGTTAATAGTAATGAAAAGGATGGCATTTTAACTTCTTAAGTGAAGTCGTTTTATGGACGACTTATCGAATATCTCTGCAATGCTCTAAAATAAAACCTGTCGGAATTAAACGATAATTATTGATAAATAGGTAGAGAGATTCTAAAGGTGAGAATAAAGTGAATATTATTAAGGTTTTAAAATCGATAAATGACTCTCGAAATCAAATGCCAAGAGAAAAGTTTCGAAGATGCCATTTAACCTAATTTTTCACTTGAAGAAATTTGTCTACATTTCATAAGGAGTTCCTCATTCGCTCAGATATGACATACAGGTTTCCCTGTCTTTATGCGGGTTCGCTTTATACGAATTCGCTATTATGCGACAAACTTACTGTTACCGGAATTTCTTTTTATGCACCTTTGATTTGCTCTTATGTGTCTCTTATGCTGCGCGTATTAGTACTACAGTAAAAGAGAGGATATTGTAGAGTGGAGATAGAGATGGAGATGGAGATTTCGTGTGATACTGTTTGAGAACACTTGAGAAGTTTTGTCTCCTTGCCCACGGAACATGCGTTGGGCCAAGAACAAACCTCCACTATTATGTCACTCACAACAGCCACCACTTGTGCTCGTCTGCTTCCTTTTATTGGCAAGTATAATTTAGTGTTAATTGTTTTAAGAAGCCGTTATGGAGCGAAAGAAGAGCGTCTCTCTTGGAGAGTAGTTAGGATTGCTTGTAGAACGTATCCCTACCTTTTACATGTAAATATTGGTTCTGTTTATGCGATTTCGCTTTATGCGTCACTTTCCTGGAACGCAACCCCCGCATAAAGAGAGGGAAATCTTTATCTAATTCGCCCTTTGGTTGGAGTTCAATTGATGATAACTCTGATATCTGAACAAGATGGAAAAGTATACTCCATAAATGGAATACACAGAGATTTCAAAGGCATTCTTAATAGGAAATACGTATGAAACGGTATCGAAAGATTGGGCGATTCTCGAATTTTTATCTCCAAAACTGTAAGTTGTAATTATGTGGTCTCTATAATATCTTGTAGTAAATGTTGTTCTCTATCCAAATAAATTTTTTAATCTATACCTCATAGATCATATAAGAGCATGGGAGAGAAATATATGGATTTTTAATTATTGTTTTCTGAGAGAACCATCTTCGCGATCGATTTCAACAAAATATGCGATGTTTTGCTTGGGATTTTCTCGAATTTTTATCTCCGAAGCCATAAGTCGTAATCTCGGGGACTATCTTGTAGTAAATATTGTTCTCTATCCGAATAACTTTTTGAAACAATACCTCACAGATCATATAAAGGCGTGGAATAGAAAAGTTTGGTATTTCATTGCTGCTTGATGGATGCCATTTAACGAGATACGAGTATAAGTTTATTAAAGTAATTAAGTAAAGTGGAAGATATAATTGACGGATTCAGTTGAAAATCACAATTGGGCGATAAATTTTAATAACAATCATTCATAATTTATTAAATTAAAATCCGTCCAGTGGCTTAGGAGATGAATATTACGACGGACAGACGAAAGGACGTACCAGACGTGCCAATAAGGCGTTCCGCTATTACCACTTCGCTTGTAAAGAACGCCTAAAATGGTTGGAACCGCACTTAGGCTTGCAGGTTCACCGTAATTATGCATTTGGTTCTCATTAATGACAGCATTAAATAAAAATAAATTTTGTACGAGTGATTCAAGAATATTCCAAGTGAGCGAAATTTCCGTGCTGCTCTCGGTCCCATGTGATGTTTGTCAATGTTAAGGATATGTGAATGTATTATTTTTATCTTAAACATAATCCAAACGAAAACCATCCTCCAAAATATGAAATTGCTAAACTATGTCACTAAAACTTCTTTTGCTCCACGCTTCCTATTCCCCCTTTATGCAACACCAGCCTTCCTGCTGACAAGCTTTCTTTTATTGGCTCCTCATGCACTCAACGACTTTGCTTGCGGCTAAATAAGAGTTTGGATCTGTAGCGAGCGAAGCAAAGTTGCGTCTGTTCCAACTAACCGTCAGCGCCCTTAGACTAGATTGGAAACTATGGTTTCACTGTATAACATATGACGCGCCAATGACGTTTCAGCCCTCTCAGATCTTTGTATTAACAAAACAGCTACTACACACACACACACACACATACATATATATATATATATATATATATATATATATATATATATATATATATATATATATATATATATATATATATATATATATAAGTTTAATTTTTATGAATGAGTAATATTTGTTTGATTATATTGCGCTATAATTCACATGAAATTCTTTGATTCATTGGTCAATATAACGATTAATATGTGAGTTGTTGCATAAATTATCTCTAACTATGATTTATTTACGAAGAAATTCCAAACTGAAAAAAAAATATTATAAAATTCGATAGTTTCGTATAATTCCGTGAAAACGGGCGTAAATCATTTTCCACGGCTATTTCATAATTTCAGCGTAAACTTGCATTTTAACACGCTAGAAACAGATCCTTCGCAGGAAACAGTTTTTCACTTGATCGTATCTTCTTGGAGCAAACCTTTGCCAAAACTTGGCCTCGTAGAAAAGATTACATTTTAGAACATCATTTCCGGAAACGCCGCGAGTAGCGGAAGTTGCATGTAGCTGATGTGTGTATGTAAGTTTCTCTCCCCTCTCCTCTCTTTTTTCTCCCCCTTCTCCCCCCTCTATCTCTCTATCTCTCTCTCTCTCTCTCTCTGAGGTTAAACTTCGATCCAGCGCGTTGATTTGCTTCGGAACTCCTCCTAAGTAGCCGAGTAGAGATAAGGTGAGCCTAAATGGAAACTTGATTTGTCCAGAAGAAAAGGGTGAGAGGAAGTGGAAAGGATAAAGGAGAAAGCTGGGATTGATAAAACCTCTCTCGTTGTGAGAAGAGGGAGAGATCTCATATTCTACGTATTCGCAATGCGGAAGAAATTGGAGAAGCCTAGCTCCAGGGCAACGAATATAGTGTAACGTTCGCCATTCTCATTGTTATACCTTCTTCGCACGCAATGCACGAAGCGGTCGCGAGCGGTTAGTATCGCGTCTGCCCTTCCGTACGCATATTTCATCTCTGAACACACTCCAGTGACTTTTATGAGGATTGTTATGAGAAACATGAATTGAAAATTGTCAAGATAATTTCATTATGATCCGTAATGATCAATTATATCATCCCTTTTACCTAAGGGCCTTAATGAACTTTGAGCTATATCTTGTCAATAATATACGCACAGCTATTAAGTGATTGCTAAGATTTTTAAAATCAGTGAGAAATTTCCTAACTTTGAACGCAAAATATTACATTCGTTATAAAATCATTTGTATAGCATTACATTACATTCTTGTAGCCACAAGTCCAACTGTATCTGTGTATTCTTTGTCAAATCGCGGGTAATCCATATTGAAACTGTTGACTCTGACGTGGATTATCCCTTTCTTATTTTGTCCTTCAATACTAGTCAACCGGTGTAACTTTTTAAGAAAATCTCCTTTGTATCCTACGTGCAGACCCATCCAAAAGCACGTTCGCGAGACATCGCCTCTATTCTGTTTTAAACAAAGAGACGGCAGAAGAGATTCCATCAGTTTTACATCCGTTTAACACGATCCTCTTTGATCTTTTTGTCCTCAATGACTGGCAGGTTTTATTGCGTGTTTCACGACGTGGATAGAGCAGCGCGGAAGGAGATTACGTCCTATTAAAAGGGAGATCTTGATCTTCTTAGGCGATGAAACCGTAGTTGCTGGCTCGAACTTTTAAGTAAGACGATGCGGCTGGTGTGTGCGCTTCAGCGATGCACAAATCGAGTTTCTCCTACGAGCTTTAAGGACCCGCTCCTCCGCCTCCCCTTCACTCGCCGTTCTACAAGGTTTTTATCCTGGGAATATCTTACACAATGTCATGGCAATGCCGGTTATAGTGTTACTTCTCCTTTCCACGCATCGCGTCGCCTAGATAAAACCCTTGTTTCGCAGTTTCCAAGGAGCGGTGTTGTTAAAAAGGTAGAGAGAGTGCTTGAAATCCAGAGTGAATTGTAAGATTGCGTTCGCAAGCGTTGTGCATGCGGATGATACCGTGGCGCCTTTCGTGAAAAGCGCCAGCTATAATTTTTAAATTATCTTAACTACAAAATTATAGATTTTTACAGTGAGCGTTCTGCCGATTAATTATTTTTATTATCTGCGCTTATACTTTGTCATGTATAGCAGCCGTTCAGTTGTAGTACAAAATTTATGTACCCCTTTTTTCTTCGCTACTTCATTATTTTTCGTACATAAAGTAATACGAAAGCCGTCGAACAATAAAACCTTAGCGCTTCTCCTAAGAAATGTTGTTGATCTCTATTTTATTAGTTTATGTGTATCTGTGATTTTCGGAAAGCGTCGCATTTAAAATAGTATAATACTCCCCTAAAATAAATTTAACGCAATAGCTGAAGGATTTTAACATGAGAATGTATTCTCTATATTAAACTATAAGCATTAATATTGAAGAATCGTATTTTTAGGTCGTATTTTGCGCCTTTCTCTTAATAATGCCCTTCTGATCGATATATAGTGAGAGTAATATCGGGTTACTTTTCCTCGTAACAACCCTCTTTATCAATTTTTCAACACTCTTCCAAAGTTTTAGGACATTACCTATATATGGGTGTTGAATAAAACATCTACTAAGCAAAACTCTCCGATGTTATAGAACCGGGTGAAACGCCACCTTGAGACAGATGCTGTTCCCACGCTCTCTTGGGAATAATGTTACTCGATTTATACTAATTTGATCCAGCCGCGCGAGGAATTTCAATTTCAAAGGACTTTCGTCTCCATATAGTCGCATTACGTTGTTTGTTCGATCAGCATTTTATCAGGAGTTTGTTTTCATTTTTTTGCTACATTTCCTTCCGCTTTTTCGCGCTACGCTCATTTTCCTGCAGTCATTAAAAAACAAAAAAAATCGACCTCAAAGTCATTTCATGAATTTTATGCAATGAAATAATGAAAGATGAGAGATTTTAACCTGCCCGTTGTATTATTTAAATTAAGTTTTTGGAGAAGTGAAATTTAAGAAGTAATAAGCTTCTGAATGTAGATTTACATCACCAGATGTTTAAGTTGTACTTTCGTGCTCAATGGGATATGATATAAGAATAATAATAACTCGTGCTCTATTTCACGGATAATTTCTCATAGCTATAACATTTATATTTAAGTATATTAAATCAAAATACTAGTGATATTCTCCTGGACGCTGAGTTGGCTTTCGCGGATGACATAAAATCTTAATGACTTCGAAGAGTATATTAGGTCCTTTTAGATTTATTGCGTCGAAAACTATGAATTAATTATTACGTATGTACATTACTAAAATGCTGAAGTTAAAAAGGTGGATTAACGTTTTAATAAGTTTTGATAAAACAAAAACAAAAATATATTCCCATATACGTAATATTTTAGAAAAGATCGACTTTGGATAAAAACTTTAGTAAATTGGACGTTTTTTCAATATCTCACGTAATGTTGATAATAAAACTATACAATTCCTTCTTGATTTTCTGTAACGGGACTTATTTCTAACTTAAATATAACAGACCGTTCAAATGAGTATACATTTTTCTTCAAAACCGGTGTACCTCAGAGGATCCTTTTTAAAAACAAATCATTCGTCACAGTTATAGAAAATCCTTCGCATGAGAAGCAAATCAAACATTTGAGAGGCGCTTATTAAATTTCCGTTACAGCGCGTCAAAACTTCCGAATTCATTAATAAATTGGACAACAACAACAATTGTTTCACACGCAATAGTTAAAAAACCTAAGGTCAAATCGCACCGTTTTGGATCATCAGTCGTTCAATAAACCTTTATTAACACGTCTGAGAATATCGCATAATATTTCTATCTTTTTTATGCCTTCTTAATCTTCAAGGCGCGAGTCCTTCAGTCTTTCTACACGTCCCTCATATTCTCATTACCTTTCGCTACGACCGTCTTCGGAATCACTTACCCTTCAGACAGCGCCGTTTTGAACTTCAAAGGCCACCTCGCACATTTACCCTCCCTCTGCTAACACATCTAATCTGTCCCTCACACTAACACATATACACAAGCACTCTCACACGCAAACACACCTATCCTTTGACTCGCCCATTCGAAAAAGGCAGCCTGATGAGAGAGTAGAGTTTGAGAGTAGGGGCTTTCGGAACGATAGGAGAGTTAAGGATAGAGAACTAGAGTGCGGAAGAGAGTAAAGGGAAACCTCTCATTGCACCGATTGCCTTTCTTTGAGAAACCGCCTGAATTCGCATGCGCGAAACACGATCGACACACTCGTTCTCTGTGCATTGAAGGGCTCGCGTCGACTAAGCTGAGCAAATCTCAGTTATACTGCTGTGCGACAACTCGAAATTCTTCTTTGTAGCGGGGGGAAACTTTAGATTATTTTGAACTGGATCTGCGAGAAAAATAAATTGGGCGAACGCACTGAGGTAATAGCAGACCTGAAACACAAACTCCAAACCAAATGATATCTGCTTATTTACGATATCCCTGAATATACGATCATAAACTCAGCTCGCTCTGTTTTCACATGATATACTACGATCCGGTGATCGAAAGACCCAGCTAGACGCGGTTTTTCTTGACTTCAAGAAGGCATTCGATAAAGTCCCTCATATTAAGTTATTGAAAAAATTACAAGCCTGTGGAATAAATCGAAAGACAATCGAGTGGTTCGGGGACTTTCTCAATGATCGGGAACAAATGGTAGTCATAGATGGATTTAAATCAGATTCGGTCAGCGTGTCCTCCGGCGTTCCTCAGGTAAGTGTCATCGGTCCCCTATTATTCCTTATATACATAAATGACTTAGATAATGTTATTACAAGTAAAATCAAGTTATTCGCGGATGATACGGTAGTTTACAGAGAGATTAACAGTCCTGCTGATCAAGCATTACTTTCTAACGACCTACGCGCAATTCTCGAGTGGTGTAAAGAGTGGCAATTAGAGCTGAACTTAGGTAAGTGTTCCGTCATGAGATTCTGGAGAAACAATGAAATTGAGGCGATGAATTACAGTATAGGAGGCGTACATCTAAAATTAGCCGAATCCGTCAAATACTTAGGTGTCATTTTAGCAAGTAACCTCTCGTGGGACACACACATACGAAATATATCCGGGAAAGCTAAGCAGAAACTAGGAATCATCAAACGGATAGTAGGTAAAAGCGAAGAAAAAGTCAAAGAGACATGTTACTTTTCTTTAGTTAGACCGCTGCTAGAGTATGCGTCGAGCATATGGGATCCGTACGAGAAAGGATTAATCGCCGAGTTAGAGAAAGTGCAGCGAAAAGCTGCTAGATTCGTCAAAAATTGTTATGATAGAAATAAAAGCGTTACAGGCTTGATACAGGACTTAGGATGGGAATCACTAGCTGAGCGCCGATCACGTGCTAGGTTAAAACTTCTTGAAAGATTTAGAATGAGTACTTTCTCCAGCGACGTCGAAGAAATAATAAGAACTCCCACCTATATCGGTAGAATGGACCATCCTCGTAAAATAAGAGAGATAGCCTGTAGGACAGAGAGCTACAAAGGCTCATTTTTCCCTAGAACGATAGCTGAGCAGAATAAAACTTGCGATCAAAAGTAACCTCGCGTAGGGGCGTAAACCAAGGCCTAATTTTGGAGTTTTCCCCTTGGTGTTAATACACCCCCTGCCACACACCTTTGCGGTGGCTTGCAGGGTAAACTGTAGATGTAGATGTATCTCGAATATCAGGCGTATGCTCTTTTTATCAGTTAACTTACGTTGAAAAACGATGCGTAAATAAATAAAAGTCATCATTAAAGTATTTAAGGAAGTAGTTTTATTTCATGGATATTAAGATTAACTTTTACCATCCAACTCCTGTTTCAAAGTTATTTTCTCTGATTTAAAAGATCACTGAAACCTCAATATTCGAAAATATTATTTAAACTTATCAACGTTAATTATCCTTTTGTAGACCCAGGCACTAGTTTTCGTGTTCCGGTTGCTGTAATCGAAAGTGAGCTTAGCAGTCATTAATGAAGAAACGCCAACCTATGTCTCAAAATTTAAATAGATTTATGTAAATATTTATATAAATTTATTTGATATTTTTATTCATAAATTTTAAAAATTTCTAAAATTGTTTTTTCACGAATTAAAGTATTTTAAAGTATCTATTCCTACATTCTTAATGAGAAACTTTCAACGAATATATAGAGAATCATTGAATTTACTGGTCGTAAATGATTATATTTTGGTGCAAATTTCCATTCGTCCCTTTCAAAAGACGAACTTCAATATCAGCGGCCGCATTTATAATCGTATTCGGAGAAATTCCCTTTTCGTAAATCGGTTGGCTTTAATTTGCATATCTCGTTCAGAGACTTATTACCGCACGAAGTGGAGCGGAGTACATCTTACCTGAATGATTCACACGCGTCATAAAATATCCACACAAAGACGCGAGAAAAGCAATTCACTCGCTCGCTTATTTTACTTAAATCGCTTTTATTGATTATCAATGGACATTATAAGAAAAGCATCGCGAACCTAAGTGCGCTTATTTTTTATTTTTTTAAGTGTTCAATTATAATAAACTCTCGGTAGAGAAAATCGAATAAAAGTAGACGAAGAAAAACGAGCATATTTTTAGAATCCGTGAGTCCTCCTTAACGATGTGCATATATGTACTCGCTCGTATGTGCACAACTACGTAAGGTTACCAAGGTCGAGGGCAATGGAGAAAAGGAAACCTGACATATAGAGAAAGTGAGAAAAAGATAAAGACAAGGAGACGTGGTATACACAAAAATAGCGCGGATACGATGTGACAAAAGGAAGTAAGATAAGAAGTAGATGAAAAGACAAATCGATAATGCTCTTTATTCGGGCGAAATTTAAAATAGAAATAGATGACACCTAATTCATTGTCAAAACAAAAATGCAACATAGTACACGTGATACAACAATAGTAACCGAGGTGAAAATAGAAAGGGAAAGATGTCTATTGGGAAAAAATCAAAAAGTTATATGCAACTATGCCTAAGGAAAAAATTAAAATGAAAAAATACACTAAATAAACCTGTGAAACCTATCGAGAGCATTTATAAAAATATTTAGAGTAACACCAAAATAAAATGCACACATTGACAAACGAAAACGCACGCACACACAGAGCAGGAAAATGTAGAGCAAAACCACGAAGAGACGAGTACTTCATTAGGACAGGCGTAGAAATATCCCAGTATTTCCTCGCCTCCACACATCTAAGGATCTCCTGAGGAAATACTAGCGTCCGGGTTGATTATATTTTCCCTCCGCCATTCATCCTTAGAGAAAGAGGGAAAAATAAATTTTTTAATACGTTCCGGCGTTCAGCAAAAGATCCCTTTGACCCCTTCGTAGTATTCGAGCACGGCGAAAAGGGATCCAATTACTACCGAATTATTTATTTTTCTCGAGCTAAGATATTTTTTTTATTCAAAAACGAGGACGCGGTGGAGGAATCCCGTTCTATTTATTTTTCCACTCTGAACTAGGTGAAAAAAGAAAAACGCGGGGAAGAGCGTTCCGGAGAAAAAATTAGACGAGAGTAAAAAAACAAATAAACGAACGAATAAAACTTATAAAAATATCTAGCATGTAAAATCGTGAGGCGGTCCTCTCTTTTTATTGTAGGATAAAATAAAAATAAACTTGTCGATGTCTCTCTCTCTCTCTCTCTCTCTCTCTCTCTCTCTCTCTCTCTCTCTCTCTCTCTCTCTCTCTCTCTCTCTCTCTCTCTCTCTCTCTCTCTCTCTCGTGTTTGTTATTTTGGAGCGCTTTTAAAAAAATCAGCGGCACCTGAAGTGTTCCCTTTTTGGAACGGTACAAGTCGGTTTCCAAAAGGCCTGGGCCAAGTTTTTACGGTCATCATGTGGATCTGGCAGAGACAGAGTAAAGGCACGGGAAGGTGGAGATTGGATTGAGGATGTAAAAGAGAGAGAAAGCAAAGGAAGAGGGATGGGAATGACGTCACAGGAGGGAGAAAGGAAGCGCAGATAACATGAGCGTGGGAGAAAACAAGACGACATCAGAGAGAGAGAGAGAGAAGGATGCAGATATGAATGGCGAAAGAGGCATTGAGAGAGGGGAAAGAATGACAAAGGAAGGGAGGGATTAACGGATGGAAGTTGAAGATAGAGAGAAAGAGGAAACTTCGGAGGATATGCACCTGTCGCACCAATGACAGCTCCGTAAGGAAGTGGCATAGACGTATTGCTCGTACAGCTATACTACACAGCACGAGCTAAATAGGTGGAATACCATGGTTCGTCGCGATAAATAAAATACTGCCAGGAAATCATCCAACACCTTTGGGAATGACGCCAAGAAACGTTTCACGAATAATAATTGATCCGTCGAATATAGTCAGAATCCTACTGACCAAATTATGTTAGCCTCTAAGTTAAGCCTATTATGAATGATAATCTGAGCAACGTATTGAACGCCGATTACAGCAGTTTTGTTCTACTATTAAAGGGATCGTTGATTTTAGACACAAATATTCTTTTAACATAAACCCTCTCTAAATAATTCAAGAACATGTACTTAAAAAATACTTGTCTCAGGCATCTCCAATAGCCAGTTCTTTTATAATATATTTTCGGTGAATTACCGCTGAATACGGCTACTTTGTAGCCAATATGCGCATCTGGTTTTTATAACCTTGTTGCGGCTATTGGAGATACCTTGCACTAATATTTTTTTAATCTCTTGTTCTTGAATTGTTTCAGCCATAAGACGAGCTCGATAATTCCTGTTGAATTGACTAACGAAATAAAGGTTTTTCGAATTCAGGTGACTGCTTTGCGATTAAAATCGGTTGAAAACCTTACGAATGCACATGTTACATGAAATACTCGAACTTACAATCTTGAGAAATTTTAGAAGAGTTCTAGGTACTGGAAAAGCAAGTAAATATTTAAAAATATAAATCCTACTAACATTTTAGCTTGAATTTATTGAAATGTATTGTTTATTTCTACATTTTTACCAAAAATGCAATTCAACCACAAAGTGACCCTCAATTGCATATTGACCGATTGATGATTTTACCAAGATCTATTCCGCCGCCATTCGTTGTCCCTCAAATATAGGCATCACACATCGTGTGTACAAAATCTTCGTCAATAATGCATCTAAAATATTTGTATCATTCATTTTTTAATTATTGTAATTTTTCATTTAATTATTACTTTACCTTGTTTTACTCACTAAATTCAGACTTGTAACCCCCCAATCTTTGAATGTAGGCAACACACATTACCTTCCCTAGTTCCCCGTGTGTCATCGTCAATAATGTATCTAAAATGCTTTTATCATTATTTTTTCAAATAGTTATCAATTAATTTATTATTCCATTATATATATTAGGTTTGTAGCTTCATTTTACGCACTCAATTCGTTATCGTCGAAAAACTAATAATGACTTATTTATTTCCTCGACCTAGGTAATGTGTAAGTGCAACACACACATACAACATACCTGAGCCTTTTGAAGACGAGAAGACCACTCAGAAAGGAAGCGACAGAATTTACTTTTGCCACTGAAAATGAGTCAATTTTAAATTTTTTTTAAATTCTTCTCGAGTCAATAAATGCTAGAGCGAGATTTGGAGAGACTGGAATTTTTTATGAGAAGATTTAAGATTCGTTTTTAAGGTCATCGAATGTGTTCCTGCTACACGAAGGTTTTCCCGCCATGTTTAATTTGCGAAGATAAACTTTCAACCTTCGCACTCCTGTTAGTTATAAAGTTAACGTAAACCTTAAAGTTTTTCATTAATTCATCGACACATTAATAGAGCTTTGAACTGCATTTTTAATATTTATTCAGTGTAATATGAATCAAAAATTAGGAATAAAATTATATTGTTATATCAATAGGGATGCTGTAAAATATTCACTTTCGGAAAAAATTATAAAATTCTGAATAAATAAATAAACAAGAACTTTTCCTGATTCTTTCGATGTCACATATACCTATCACGACTTCCTATTATTTAACCTATCCAGCATATGATAACAAGGTCTAATATGTACGGTTTATGCTATTTTTATGAAAGGAAATTTGGAATCTTATTATTCCCCCAACTTACCCTATACATTTTCCAGGGAGACCTGAGGTGGAATTTAATGACTCTGCTTCACATTTCCACGAATGCAATAAAGACTTCGCGAAAATTCCGCCATAAAAATGTAGTCTGCTACAAGTATTGATTTTTTCCTCGTTTCCGTAAGCATAGGACATTTGTCCAACCGTACGGTTTATTCCCGTTTCAAATAAATAACTCACGAACTCGAGTGGAACGAATCGAAAAAGACATATTTATTCCGCGAGACGAAGGCGAATGCACGACAGCACGTTCCGAGGCTCGCGAAGAGGGAAATATATCCACATTCTATTCACTCCATTTTCCGAGCGACTTCGGATAAAAAAATGTTTCTTCCCGACCTTCTTATGGTCACTTCAGGCAAAATCTAAGATGAAGGGAAACACCGAATAAACGCCCCGCTTTATCAGCAACGTACAGGATTTTTTACAATCAAAAAATAACAATCATCAGTCAGATCCATTTCTATCAGTGTCGCTGTCGTTTTTTTCGCTAACAACTTAGGTAACAGAGAGAGACGAAAAATAAATAATCTTATTTTTCATTTTATTTTTTAAACGTTGAGCCTTCCTCCAAAAAATATTTCTCTCTGCGCCTTTTTGATCTCCGGTTTTTTATCTCCCTTTCTCTCACCTTTCGTCCTTTATCGAATACATTTCATCCATCCTCTTAAAAGCCCCTCCAGCCTTGTAAACCTGACGTATGTTTCATTCAAACGGCGGGAGCGCTACGTATAAAAATTCTCTCCCTCAACAGTAATCATGGCTTCCTCCCCCGTGAGCCCTTAATGACGTGAGATTACAGCAACGGCGCCTCCCCATTGTTTACGAGGGATCCTGTTTGTTTTTTTTGTACCGATTGTTCTAGAGACTGGACTCCATATATTTTAGGCGTGAATGGTACAAAAAAGGTTTTTCTTCTCTTTTTTTATAGAAGAGGATCGTCGGAAAAGAGAGAGAGGGCGAAAAAGCCTTTGCCAAGAGGTAGAGATGATGATGATGAAGTCGGATTTTTTTCTCTCTAGGCGTGCGTGTATGAGAGAGGGTTGAAGAAGGATGCGCGCGGAGGCAAAAGCGAGTTTTCGGACCGGAGTCGGTACGGAATGGAGTGAAGGTGGAGGAGGATAAAAGGGAACGAGTAAGAGGGAAGGTGGGCTATTTATTTTCCCCACACATTCTGCTCATCCCAGTGGGTGATGGGACTGCCTTCATACCCATTCCCTTTTTTCCCAAAACCTCCTCACTCAACTGTCTTGCCTTCCTATCGCTCTCTCTTTCTTTCTCTCTCTCTCTCTCTCACTCTCTCTCTCCTACCAACTCACATCCTCCCCTTTTAGTTTTCTCTTCCCTCTTTACCAGTCACGTTCTCATCCCTCCCTGCTTCCTCTCCTCTTTCTTCGTTCCCTCGTGCCTCTTTTTCAGGTCCTTTACTCTATATTTCTCATCAAATCCCCTCTTTCTTTTAACCTGTCTTTTTCGGCTACCGTCACTTCCTAGCCTATTTTTTACTCGCTGATTTATGCATTTGTTTCTCTTTTTATAACTACTTTGCTTTTACATATCTCTCTTTCCTCTTTGTATTTTATTCGATTCTTTCTCTCTCTTTCTCTCTCTCCATCGTTTTATTTATCTAATCTCCCTTCATGAGCATACTTCTGTTTTCTCTAGTTCTTTCCTCGGCTCTAATTAACTCCGTCTCATTCGCTCGCTTATCTTTCTTCTAATCATCGACTCAGCTCTTGGCTTCCCAATTTCACGTCTTCCTACTCTCCTATTCTCGTCTTATTATTTTATTTTCTCCGAATACGTTCTCCCGATTTCTTTTGTCGCCACTTTTCTTTCTACCTCTATCAATTTCTAGTTTAAATAAACTTATATTAGATAAATCGCCATTTAAACGAAGAATAAAATGTTTTCTCTTGGAAAGAAAAATTCAATTTTAAAAAGTTAATTTTCTCGGATATACCCTTTCGATTAAAAATCACGTACACCACCGACTATACCCTACTACGATAATGACCATCTCATCTATAAAAACGATAGATCTTTATATCACTTCGCATTTACGTTTCTTTCCAAATTACATTTTAACTATTTCATTCCCCCCCCCCATTGTCCTTTCCATCTCAATTCTCTCTAACCTTTTCTTTCGCATATATCTTTTCCCTTTTCACCCACGCCCCTTTCTTCCAATTCTCCGCCGCAAACAACAGCTCTTCCTCTCTCAAATCTTCTCTCTCTCTCTCTTTCCTTCTTTTACTATCGCATACCTCCTCTCGCTTCGTTTTTCCCCTCCAACGCATTTTTCTCCACCCCTCTCTCTCCGTTAACTCATCCCTTCCTCCATCCCACCTTCTCCTCCCGAATACTTCTTCTCCTCTGTTCAGTTTTCGGTCGATCACCCTCTCTCTCACACGCACACACACACGCACACCTCCCCCTTCTTCCTCTCTTCCTCACTTCCTCTCTTCCTTTCACTCTAGCTCTCCACTTCAACCGGTAACTCAATTTATTAGGAGGATAGGTTGGCAGAAGGAGTGGGAGTAGAGGGGAGGAGTGGGTACGTTTTGGAGGGGCGAGCGAGTTGGCGAGTGAAAAGAGAGAGAATATAGAGTACAGTACACCGTGGAGAGAGAGAGAGGAAAAATGGCGTTGGTTAAAAAAAGGAGAGAGAGGGAAGGTGATGAAGGGGAAGGAGTAAAGATGGAGGAGTAGAGAGAGAAGGAGAAGGTAGAGGACTAGAGAGGGAGGAGGACAGAGGGAGGAGAGGAGAAGAAGGAGGAGAGATTGAGGATGAGAATGGGTGGAGGAGGAAAGAAGCAGTATCAGGAGAGATGGAGGTGGAGGACTAGAGAGGGAGGAGGAATAGAGAGGGAGGAAGAATAGAGAGGGAGGGGGAATATAGAGGGAGGAGGAATAGAGAGGGAGGAGGAATAGAAAGGGAGGAGGAATAGAGAGGGAGGTGGAATAGAGAGGGAGGAGGAATAGAGAGGGGGAGGAATAGAAAGGGAGGAGGAATAGAGATGGAGGAGGAATAGAGAGGGAGGAGGAATAGAGAGGGGGAGGAATAGAAAGGGAGGAGGAATAGATACGGAGGAGGAATAGAGAGGGAGGAGGAATAGAGAGAGGGAGGAATAGAAAGGGAGGAGGAATAGAGAGGGAGGAGGAATAGAGAGAGGGAGGAATAGAAAGGGAGGAGGAATAGAGATGGAGGAGGAATAGAGAGAGGAAGGAATAGAAAGGGAGGAGGAATAGAGATGGAGGAGGAATAGAGAGGGAGGAGGAATAGAGAGGAGGAGAGAGTAAGTAAGGAGGAGGAGAGAGGCAGGAGAGTGAGTGAGGATGAGATAGGGTGGATGACTAGAAAGGGAGGAGGAGGGGATAGGGAGAAGGGGAGAGTTTTCGAATAGGGTAGAGTATGAAGAGAATGTGATCGATGTTGAAAGTGTCTGGATGAAGGGAATAGATGACTGCCGTGAAGAAGGTATTTTCGCAGTCTCGTCAGAAGAAATTCCTATTTTTCCAGAGAGTGCGGACGACGAGGGTAAATCGTCGTATGGAAGCGAAGTAAATGCCACGGAGCGAAAATAGCGACATCGCGCTCGATACGGCAGTGATTCTCGTTCTTGCTGCTCCTCCTCCTCCTACGGAGGATCCGAAATGAGGTCGTCGAATTAATTCCGACGCGAAATTGATTCTCTCGTTAATTTATCCTAAAAGGGTAATAAATTCGTTCCTCGAGTTCAGTTCTAAGATTTCATACCATAGTAACCACGCATGAGAGTGATAAATAATTTTAATGGCATGAATAATTTAGGGGAAGTTTAATTTTTTATCATTTGCCGTTGTGGCCCCAAACCAAGAGTAAAAATATGTTGTAGTTCTCCAAAGAGGCCGAAACTCTGCTGAGTTCTATAATAAGTTAGAACACGTACAGTAAATGAAACACAAACGAGTTAGTTTAAAGTTGCATTTGTTTCTACAGGAAATTGTTACACTTCCGATTAAGAAGATTTATCGAAAAGTTATCAATAAATCGTCGTTAAATTTTTAACAACTTGTTTATTTCCTGCGTGTATCTTCCAAAAATTTATTGCATTATAAAGCATAAATATCTAGTGACATTGATCGCTTTTAGCGTTTTATATTGCAAAAAATTGTATATAAATCCTCTATCTATCCTCTATGTATGTACGACATTAACAGCGCATTTAATATAATAAACGTGAGCGCGAATAATAATCGCTTCCTCACTTCGGGTTTTGACTTTTTTATATCCAAATGAAAATAGTGACGGTGTAAATCCTTCTTTTACCTTTCAAAATGAGATGAATATTTCGAATCTAAGGGCCTTTCCTGAATTCGGAAAAACGTTAGAGGAGCACCCTACATCGTCGAATATGCGTCGATAGTACATGAGCTATTCATTGATGTAGCTTTTGCATTCTGTTCGTAGACTTTAAACACTCAGTAGTTTTCAGAGCCTGCTTTTCGCATTATTCGCTCAAATGTTTGAATAACACGCATATTTTATTTTCTTTCTTGTCGGTTTACAAGTAAATACTGAAAAACCCCGTTTACGATTGTTTTTATACGATTATATTCAACTCTCAAGAATTAGCGTGGAATTTGAAGCTCATCTCTAAATAAGAACTACGCGAATTTCATGCATCAATTGGTCTCGCATGTGAAGTATTAGTTTTAGTTTTAGTTTAGTTTAAGTTTTTTTTAATATTATGTAGTAAAACATATTGATTTGAGGAAAGATAAAACAAAAATTTTATGTTATCTAAGACTACAATAAATTTAATTTTGATGCATCACAATTTAAAAAAGGAAAAAATGATCCCTCGATAATTCAAGCTTTATATGCAGTGCAGTTTTATAAATTCAGTTTTTAATTCCCACATTAGGTACATCTAGAATTATATTAATATTTTATGATAGGCTCTGATACAGCACTTCAAATGATAATCACGTACTCCATGGGCACTGCTACTATAAGAATGATCATTTCATCTATAAAAATATTATTTGTTTTCATTAATTCTCATTTAATTAGTTAGTATTATAATCTTAATTCTTGCACGACATCTAAGTCTTATTCGAGAGTAGCATTCTAAGTATTCTTTGGCATTTTGGCAAGGTGACGTATTATACTCCTTATCAAGTTTTTTTCATAAACCAGTTCTGTGTAAAAGCCTACAAACGCCCTCTTTCAAATTGCTTTCATTAGTCGTCCTGCAGCTATTTCCTGCTTTAATGATATTCTCGCTACCATTTCCCATCTTTTCCGCTTCATTAAGTCTTATGCAACATTCCCTTTATTTCAAAATACTTTCCAACAGTTTTACTCCCACCCGTAATCGGGTTGATCCGACAAGCTTCCCAACTTTTATCTTAGCCCTCCTGTGTCCGATTTATTCCATCTATTCCGCTTCGCACTTCAACGCGTTTAATCTTCTCCTCTCTTATTCTCCTTCATCATGCCCCGAATCCTATTCCCATGCGGTATGACTATCCTCATCGAACTTTTCCTAATCTCTTTTTGAGATCTCATCTCAGTAAAGGTGGCATTAATCCTCCTCTTTGCAAGAAGGATTCCTTTACCTGTGTTCCAAAGTTTCTCATTAAAGACCCTTTTACCATTTATTTTTTATTCGTTGCTTCTTTATCGCGAGCCATTAAGACGAGCGTTTTATTTTAGGGCAAAGGATGAATTACATAAAAAGAAAAAGTCTCCCTCTATAGGACATTTTATAAATTTTCGTGGTAGTTGTGCTTTATTTATATAAACATCAACCACACTTAGTGATTCTAAAATTGGCTGAACTGATTTGAAACAAAAACACTAACAGCACTTATCTCCTACACTGAAGTTACAAGTCTAAGTTATTATTCTTTTGAAAGCTTTAGTTCTTAAACTCAGGTTAAAACATAGAATTTAAAAAACCAAATAACAAATCTTGTTTTATAAAATGCTTAAATTAATGCTACCAGCCTGCCTGATGCAGCGTTACCTGCAATTTGGAAGTAAGGTTAAATGGAGATAGGAAAAATGACTAAAAATATTAATCTATACTGATAATATTTATAATTTATAAAATATAATTAAATAAACTTTATTGTATTTTTTATTAAACTAGCGTAATTGCCCGTCAAATATGACGCGGATTAAATATTCAATTTAAGGTACTTCTCATTCTTTTTCCTTTTCTCTCTTATTCTCTCCCATTCTCCGTCCCTCTCCTCTTTTCTCCTCTGGAAAAATATACTTCCTAGTCTCAATCTCGCCCTAATAAAGAACATTATCTATATATCCCTCTCTTTTTCTCTGTCACCCTCCCTCTTTCTCTGTCTCCCTCCCTCTCTCTCCCCGTCTCTCTCCCCTCTGTCTCTCTCCTTCTCTCTCACGTATTAAAACATTCAAAGCATTTTTCTTACGCATAAGGGTTGAGACGACAATACAATATCGGGGTTTAACAATGACACGGTCGACAAGGTAACATATCGTTAAAAAGTTTAAAATTTTTCAATAAATATTATAATTTAACGTAAAACTTGAGCGAATTTGTATCGTAGGCAACATTTGACCATAATAATATCAAACTCTATTTATGTTTCTTTAAAACAGTATAGGTTCGAAGATCGTAGGTTAATTCCTTCTAATTTTAATTTACAAAAGAGTAAAAGTCTGTAAGTCGAAAAATCGATTTTTACGTGTTATATTATGGGAATCTTATTGGAATAGAACCCGGGTCTTTTTTTAGGAATTCTTCAGTAAATGCCTTTTACTATAAGAATCAAACATTCCTACCAAATTTCAATTTTCTACCTACTCGGAAAGTTTGTTAAAATATCATTACAGTCAGTCGTAAATAGTTATCGATTCTTTCGCTCTTTTATAAAGCCTTTTTAAGAGCGGCGTCACAGTCGAGCGTCAGAGACAAACATTGCTTATTATATAAAGAGATAATCGAATCGTTATAAAATTGCAACAAAAGTATTTTTCCATCTTTTTTTCCCGTTTTTTCGTTTCACGCTATAAAATGTGATATTTTTATGCTCTCTCACTATATATCTATTCTCTTCCCTCAAACTCCTATTTGTCATTTAAAATAATAACACCTTTTAAAATCGTTGCACTATTTCCATGGTATCAGAATTTCTTATTTCCTAATAACTTAAGGTAAGATACTCCTGCCGGTCGACGAGGCATTTAGTTACCTTAAGAGCCTCACACTCTCGCCGGCTTACTAGGCATTTAGCTACTTTAAGAGCGTCGGACTCCTGCCCCAATTAAAATAGCTTTCCATCTCCATTTCTTTTATCGGATCGTAATTTCACTTTATAAAATACCATTTTTTTAATTTCTTCTCCTCCCATTTAAAAGTACAGACCCAAAATAAGAGATTGGTCTCGTTTCCAAGGTATCACAAATTCTCATTATTAAAATCTCGAAAAATTTCCTTTTTTTCTGATAATAAACTAATTTTCAAGTTAACTCGGCACGGATTCTGATTTTATCCTCGAGAAAAATACACTTCATTCTTTGGTCTGTACAACAGCCTGTATCTTAAGTTTCAATCTTAATTCTAACAAATTTAATAAAGTAATTTTATGGATATAAATGGTGACGCATTGCATTTCTTGTGGGAAAATTTTTATTTTAAAATATCAATTAGTTTATGACTATTCCAAATTTCCAGCTTTGCATATTTTTCCTGATGCTTTCACGTTTGTGTCTACTTACCTGCCAAGTTTCAGGTTCTCAACTATTCCGAACTTACCACTTCCACACCGGTACGACAAGCGCTCACACACAGCTTCTCTACGGAATTATGTATAGGATTATGAGCTTCAAGAGCGCCTAAAATGTTTTCGATAATGGAAAAATAGCGAAAGTTTAACAATTATAATGATACCATCGTAGGGCAAAGATTACTTAAGGCAAGGGCACCATCAAGATTGAAATAAAACGTTTTCTCACGTTATTAAAAATTCAAAAATATTCGATAAATAGGTCTCACGCGCCGCATTATTCGTTTCTTAAGCACACATACGCAGTTTATCCATGACAAAAGTTGGGCCGAGCCGAGCCCTTCCTGAGCTCCGTCATTAAAATAATAACAGAGAATCGTAAATTTCACCTAGCGTCGCTGAATAGATTTTTTGCCAGTCACTGTCAAACGCTATAAAACAATATAATCGGACTTTAAATTATTCGACTTTCGCCTGCGTTGCATAATAACAAGCTGAAATTAAAAGAGAAGAGAAGAGAATTGTCCCCGCTTTGCCTTTACGTCTCTTCTCGTAATCACGACATGTCCCCTCTGCCGCACTGTTTTTATTGCAGCACTATGGCATTAGATCCGGGGGTTCGTATAAATGTAGGAAAACATCAATTTTTACCTCAGACAAAGAAAAGTTAAGATGTTTTACTATTCGAATACGGGCGTTATTTTTTATGAATCAGTTCGCCGTCGTTGTAGAAACTCGGCACGAAATTTAGGAATAAAAATATTTTTATATGAAGTGGACGAAATACAATCTTAGCCAACCGTCTATTCGCGAATTCTTTTTTTAATGAATAAAGGAAATTCGTGAACGGAGAGGTGACGAAGAGGAAATTAATATAGTGTTCGGAAAGGAAACGGGAGATTATTCAGTCGCCTAGATTCGAGTGTATGAGAGGAATGGAAGACATGTGGGAAGGGAGGAAGGAAATGAAAGGGTCGAGATAGCGATTCGGGCGAAAAGTGGATATTCTGAATTTGGAACGGACCCATATAATCGGACGGAAGGCGGGGGTGGTCACGGAAAGTTTATTAGGTGAGAGGAGAGGGTAAGAACTCTGGATGGGATTTTTATATATATTAGAAAGATTTCGGTTGAGAGAGAGATGTGGATTAAGAAAGAGCTGAAGGGGAAAGGGGAAGGAGCGAAGAGAGAGAGAGGGGGATGGAGGGGAATCAAAAGGATATGAATTGTGGATCCGTCCTCACCGCCTGCTCACACTAAGTCATCTCTGCATGTGGGCGTGGGAAGTCCTTGGATGTGTATTATTTTATTTTTGGAGCAGGGATTCTCATATAGTATATATATATATATATATATATATATATATATATATATATATATATATATATATATATATATATACATACATACATACATTCACCTTCACCGCTGAGTACACCCTCTATCCTTTCATATTATTTTATCTTTGTACGTTTTTATTATTATTTATCTCCTAGTTTTTTCTCACTTACTCCAGTCTTATGATTGTTCAGATGCCTTTCTTTGCCCTCATTATCATGAGAGAATACCTTAGCGTCAAATTCAAATCGAAATACATTCTGAATAATTTATTCTTGAAATGAAACCTATTCTGATTGAAACGTCCGTACAAAGAGCGCTGTAAGAGATCATCAATGGGGATTGGGGCAATAGTGGCGAGTGTAGATGTCCTAAGAAAGATGTCACAACGTGGAATAATTTGTGCAGAAGAAAATTTGTGAAAGTTTTAATAAATAAACCTCAACATTTTCTTCCCCAAGTTAGCTTGAATGTTAATTTTATGATAAATTAAACGTTTCTCCTATGTTTATTTAAGATCACCAAAATGTCACATTTGAAAACGTCATCACGAGGCCCGTTGAAGGACGTCATATAGGGCATACGATATAAACTGAAATGGTAACTGGCGTTCAATTAAAAATGGCGCACGTATTAGTATATCTTGAAGAGCATAAATATTATTACTATGCCAAATATGAGAATAGAAATAAATTCGTAGCTGAACAGTTATGTAATGTTTGGACTTAAGTAATTTTTTACCTTATGCAGCTACGATAAATATCGCTATGATTAAGATAGTATTTAGCCTAACGTTGAAATTAAAGAATTTGATAATTAGGATTACGTTTGGAAACGACAAACTCTCGATACAACGGTATTCATAAATTCCAGTAATTCTGGTATGGTTGCGGCTGAAGGTTCATTCATTCGCGTTTGCCTTCTACTGTCATCGCTCGAAATTGAAAAACTATGCTTATTTAATAACTATAAAAAAGCTTGAATCAGATGCGCACAATGCAACCTTCATCAGTGGCAATTCTTCGATAATACATTCTGAACTTTTTATGGCTGTTCGTCTTTCAATATTTCTCCATCCATAAGGTAAAATCGAGATTTATTTCTCAAACCCCTTGTAACGTTCACCCACTTCCTTCACCTAATCTCCTTCCTCCATCTCTCTTCTCCATTCCGTATCTTTTCTTCCATTTTCCTGTTTTCATCGCGATTCTCTCTCTGCCTTTTCACTACGAATGCCTCCGTCATTCCCACTTCGTTTTAATAATTTCCATTAAATCTCCGACAAAGAATCCTGCCCTCTCCTTCGCTCTATCTAACAATCCCCTCCCATTTTTCCTCCCTTCCGACCCTAGAGTGGAAGGCCCTTTTAAAATAACCAGGCAAGTAATCCCCGCTACACGCTTGCCTCCGCTTAAATCTCTCTTTCTCTTTTCATGGGATGGTGCAGTTTTAATGCCGCCAGATTTACCTCCCGACCTCTCCTTCGACCATAGAACCATGTAAGTTCCGAATTAAATTGGCCATTATGTAAATGATTTAAAACTCCTCTGGTAGCGAGTCAGGGAGACGCGTTAATACGACACGGCAAAAAATGAAAGTTGTAAAATATTTTCTCCCGTTTTTATTTTCCCCATTGTTTTCGAACCTCCAATTTAATGACACGGGTGATTGGGCTAACAAACAGCTCGATCCTGCCGTCGCCGCGTATTCCTATTTATGAGAGATTAACCTGAAGTTCTCTACGTCGCAAGAATATTCATCCGTTTCTGCATAACGACGAGATAGGCTTTTTGTTGGCGAGGAGTTAATTTCGTGGTTTTTTGGGCGCAAAATGAGCACGTTTTAAATAATACAAAGGACTTAATGTACATCGCGTTTATCACGAAATGAATTTTTTGTTGAGATTAAGCCGATTTTTATGAGAGGGAAGGAAAAGGAATGCTTTCATAATTTTAGGCATATTGTTCACGATTAACCGGAAAATAATAATGCGCGAGGGATAAATTTTGCTGAAGGTTCGTTTTAAAACTTTTCAGGAGCATAATGTACACTCGAGAGGTTTTTTATCATGAGCATCAAGGGGGTGTTATTTGTAGGTATTATTAAAAACGAATTTTGCTGCGTCATATCCAAACTTTGATCCTCCTCTATTTTCTTGGGAATTGTTGTTCGTACATTGATTGGATTCAACACTGAATACTCGTGGAAAATCAACCAGTTATAAATTTGTCTCTGCTTTTTTTCTTCAATCGGTAAATTCTCTGCTAAAAATTTGGAAATAATGTGAATTATCCGTAACATCAATTATCCTAAGATCAATATGAATTAAGCCTTCAAAATTTAAAAGCAAAAAAAACACCAATCGTGTTTAGTGTGACGTCAAATTATATTTGGTAAAAAATTTACAAAGTATTTAATTTTTATTGAAATCATTTCATTGAAATGTGCGTAATAGCAACAAGGAAAGTTATAGTCAAGTTATGATTACTGTGACCAATATCGTCAAAATGTTATTCACTCTGTGACCACGAAGAGCGAAGTTGAGGCTTAACCACTCGATAACATAATAATATTTGCATGTATTGTTCAAAAACTCACTAAGGTTTTATGTAAATATAATTCATATATTATTTGATTCTATTTTTGTTCGAATTAATCCGACCCAGGTCCGTCAGCAATTAGTTCGGATGAACGAAGCTCTTAATCTGTTTAAAAATAACATTCCCAGTGACCGTTTTCGGTTTTATCCAAACAGGATACACAATCGCCAGTTCTACTTTTGTTTCGAGCGATAGTTATCCCAACCGCATTAGAAATGAGTTAATCGTTTAAGACACGAACGATTTTAATATATCTGTATTTACAGCCGCCATATCTCCTGTATTAGCATCTTGCCGACCCTCATAACTCGTAAACAATCGATAAATGATGGTAAAATGAATGATCAAACCCATCCAATCTAGTTCAAACAGAGAGAGATTTTCATCGTCTGCGAAAACATTTTCTCCATCCTAATAACTATCGCCGCTGGGGCTGAAATTCAACAACCCTTGAAGTCTTAGGTTTACCAAAGGATCGTCGTCTCGGTCACCCGGGATAAAAAAATATGCGGCGCCGCTATAGAAAAAAACAAATTCTTCGCAAAAATCCTCCGCTATTACTCTCTATCATCCCCTAAAAATATCCGTATTCGCCATTTTATATTTGCACACGACCTTCAAAAAATACATAAATATATTTTAGCTCTGGTGGAGTCGCACACAACTCATTTCAAGTGCCCGCATGCCTCATTTCCTCTACCTAATCATCCTTTTTGCTACTTCACGACCATTTCAATAATAAACCCCCTCTATCTATATCTTTCTCTACCGTACTCCAGAGGCGTCTCGGTATATCTTTTCCAACGGACGGAGGAGCTTAACGCACGCGAAGGGAACTTTTACTCTATATTTTTCCGCTCTACCGAAAAGGAGACTCCCTCTCTTTTACCGTATCCCTCCGCCCACTTATCGCTCGTCATTTTTTTATTTTCTCCTCCTCCACGCGAAATATTTTCCTTCCGTTATATTTTGGGTTTTCCTTCGAGGCAAGAAAGACTGAAGCGCGCGCGCGCACAAAATATCATTCATTTTCTCGCGCATCTTCACCCTCGTACCACTTTCTCTTTTCTTACCCCTCCTCTTTTCCCTTCCGCTCCTCATTTTTTACCTCTCTTCCGTCCCCTACTCCTCTCCGAAAAACCATTAAGATATGTCTCTCGCCCGTAACATATTTTTTTATCCTTGAAACCCTTTTTACCAGATCGCTTTACGCTTCTCGATTATTTTAGTCCCAAAAGTGCTGCCCTAAAGACTTCTGGAAATATGCTCCTGTGTTTTTTTAAGTTGTCTCCCCCTCTCTCATTTACTTTCCCTTTTTACTCCCCACACTTCTTTTGCGTTATCTCTCTTTCTTTCCTTCTTCCCTCTCCTTCTCCCTGCCCTCCCTCTATTTCTCCCTTTCCTTCCTCTCTTCTCTTTCTATATAGTATCAGCTATCCCTTTCTTCTCTCCCCTTCACTCTCTTTCCTTCTCCCTCTCTGCCTCCCTCGATTCGTCTCTCCTTTCCTCTACCCTTCCTTTCCCCTCTATCCTTTTCTCCCTCTCATCCAACTTCATCTCTCTTTCTTAATGTCTCCTCTTCTCCCATTCTGTCTCCTTTTCTCTCACTTTCCTCTTTCTTCTCCCTATCTCTTATCTCTGTCTTTTTCTCTCTCTCCTTCTCCCTCTCTCTTACTCCCACCCTTTTTCCATCTCATCTCTTCTTTCTTCCACTCTCTTTCCCCCGCTCTTTCTCCCTCTCCTCTCTTTCTCCTCTTCTTCTCCCTCCCTTTTTCCCTCTCTCATCTCGCTCCCCTTCCTTCTCTCATCTCTTTGCAGTATTTTCTTCCTCTTCTCTCCCCTGCTCTTTCCTATCCTTTTCCACTTTCTTCCACCTCTCATTTTTTCTCCTTTCCACTAATTTCCTACTCCCACTACATTTTCTTATTCACTTCTCTCGCTTTAAACCTTCCCTCCCAATCCTTCCCACTCTCTTTTCCCTTTTCCTCATCATCTTTATTTTCCTCGCCACATTGGCCGTTCTTTTTGAGCGTATCTTTGTATCCAGACAGCTGTCTAGTTTGTCCGAGGTTTTTTAAAAGAAACCCTTCAGCTGTTCGGTAACATGTACATCGACCTACTTTACCTGTCTACTCAGTTATTTTTTTCACTGGACCGTTTCCGTTTGTTCCTCTAGCTCCTATGGAGCCCTTGGAATAGTTAACTGGGGTGTTTGTATATTTGTTTAAATTTCTTCCGATTTTTTGTGTTCTCCTTTTGAGTACTCCACCCTGGTGGAAAACTTGATTGGCTGGCCCTAGGTTGCTTCATCCGTGTTTATACTTTGCAAACGGTTGAGAACTCAAAAAAATATGCTCGATTATCTAATTTACTCATTATATATATATTCCGGATCTTTTTTATTTTTCAGCGTCGCCTGGAATAATCGGAGGCAAATCCTTAATGTTTATTGCGTTGAGCTGTACGTTTAAATTCACTTCGTTTCGTAAATATCCGGTTCCGGTTTTGACATCTTCAATTCATCTTTCTCGGCGCCTTCTCTCAAAAATTCTTATTATTTATTACGCTTGAATTTACGTACGATGATTATTTTAATTGCCGCATTCGTTAAAAATTACATGCGCCCACTAATACTGCACGGGACATATATGTTCGAGAACTTCAAAGGAAAAACAAAATTACATTAGATTTCATTCACAAAAAGAGTCTATCTTCGTCAGATATTCTCGCGATGTAGTTAGTTCCATAGTTTGGGCCGTATATGCCTCGCAATGACGATTGTTTTCTTGCATCATAAAATATACGGTCTGATATGAAATATTCGTATACGCCGTGTGGTGTTAGAGCAAGTGCGCTAAATGAGAAACTCTTTTATGTTTCAAATATGCTTGGGGAACCGCATAGGCAATATTCATAATTTAAAAAAATTGTAATTGCAATATAATGAATTTTCATGATTTTTAAAAACTTATCACATTTAATTTAAGCATTTTATCATCACCAGAATTTAACTGTAGGGAAATTAAATTGAAAATTGAGCCTTTAACACCATATTTCTCTCACGTTAGGCCTAATATTTTTAGTTTTATTCTTGGGAACGTATCAGAAACATATGAATCGGCATTTGCACGTGAATTTTGATATTTTTTTTTAATTCACCGTTTTATGCTCAATTTAATGGATTTTTTTAAATCAATCTTATCTTCCCTTTTTAACTGGGATTCTTCTTTAATCAAGCGAAGGCGACCATTAAAATATCAGAAATAAGCGCTGCAGGGAATAGCTGGGATGAAAATAACGACCTTTAAGACGACTTTAGCCCGCAATCAAAGCTCTCCTGGTCCGTTTAAAGCGACCTAGGTGTAATTTTAACGCGGGCTACGTAGGTGGCTACACTGCCAAGTGGGTGAAAGCCGGAAGCAATTAAAATAATAAAACGCGAGCGAGGAGAGGACGTGTTTACGCTGCGCTCTCGCTGTTTTTATAATGGTCCCATTCTCCACGGCGGTGGTCCCAAAGCTTTTTTCCGCGGAAAGGAACGTATGCACCGGCCACTGAGGGAATCGAATGATTATTTAACAGCCTAGATTTGAGGGACTTTTATTTTTTAGGACGAAGCGTTTCAAGCGCGTGAAAAAACAAAAATCAGAGCAAATTTGCGTCAGTAAAATCGTGGCTTCCTAAAGGAAAGATGCACCCCGCTCTCTTTAGTTTCCCACGAGCAATTTTTACAAGTTTTCTCAGCAGTATCTGCACTGCAGACCTGGACGATGAAATGAAGAGTTAAACAGAAATGACGAAGCTTAGAGGATGGGCGCGTGAAACCCTTAGGCTGCTCTGTTTTTCGACGGTCAAGCTTTAAAGGAAAAAGTTCGATTATTTATCCGATAGCTTATTCACATAAAATACAGGATGCTTCAAAAGTCGCAATTCACTGTAATATCTCAAATTTAGTTGTACATTATAAATTATACATCGCAATTATCAATTTATTGGGACTGTAATCGTAGAGATATACATTTAAAAATATTTTTCTGACATTTATATACACCCTAGTCAACAAAAATATTTTTTTAATGTTAAATATTGTAAATCTATTATTCACATTCGTCGCTGAAATATTACACAAATTCAAGAATAAAATGTCTGGAATCTAATGGGTTAAAAAATGAGCACTTATCTTTTCATAACATTGTTATGGCTATTTAAGATACCTACGATAGATACTATTTTTTTCAAATGCTTATTCGTGACTAAGGTAAAATAATGGCAAAATACTTCCTTATCGATATTTTGGTAAAAATGATAACTTCACTGCGGTAAGGGATTCATTTTTTTAAATAAAATCATTGAATCATGAAGTATCAGGGCAGAGAGTCGTGACCCGGAAATATATTTTCCACGCAATTTTTCAAGTAATATCTGTTAATCTATTACAGGGGTTTGCAACCGCGGTGCTCTTAATTGGTCTTACCGTGCACTTTTTCTTCTGCGCCTTTCTTTCTTTCTTTCTAAACGTACGGAAGGATAATATTAATAACTTTAATGTTGGTTTGATCATTACAACTTTTACAAAAGTATAGTGGTTCTCGCTGGGTGCTCTAAAATGTAATTTTGTACTCGTCACATTGAAAAGGTTGCAGACTCCTGATCTATTTCAATCACTCTATCATACGAGTATATATATTTCTCTTACTCCGTCTGCAACAACTTCCACCACGCGCCACCAGACGCGACACTGACTGACTGTAATGCTATTTTTAACAATATTTCCGAGTAGGTAGAAGATTGAAATTTGGTAAGAACGTTTGTCTCTTATATAAAAAGCCATTTACGAAACCAAATCCCAAAAAAGACCCGGGTTCGACTCCAGTGTATAATTTTTTTTTCCCATAATATAACACGTAAAAATAGATTTTTCCACTCACAGGCTTTTGCTCTTTTGCAAATTAATATTAGAAATAATGGATCTACGATCTTCGTACCTAGACCGTTCTAAAGAAACATAAACAAAGTGTCTTATTCTTATCGTTGTATTGTGCCTACTATACAAAATCGCTCGAGTTCTATGTTTAAATCGTATTTATTTGAAAAATATATGCTTTTTAACGATATGTTGCCTTTCCGACCGTGTCATTGTTAAACTTCCTGATTGTATTGTTGCCTTAATCTTTAAACTGCATGCGTAAGGAAAGTGTGCTTTTAATGCTTTAATACGAGAGAGAGAGACAGAGAGAGACAAATTTAAATGTTACATCGATTAAAAATAATTTTGGGCGTATAAGAATTGTATAGCATAATGTAGTTCCTTGTCAAACAGTTTCTATTCGCTCGAAACTATTTTTACTCCCTGTAAAACTCAATTATGTAAATTTTATATTTATTGCTTACTTTTTAGTGCTTTTAAAAGTTGCTTTTATTAATTTTTATTCCAATTTGAACTTAATACTTAATTCACGCATACTCGTCATATATTATGGACAATTAAGCTAGTATAATATATTTTCTCTATTGCGTATTTAATATTACGTGTTTTTTAATAAATTTGTTAGGAAACTTTCGTATTGAACTGGCAACGGTTGTGTCCCTATTAATACGGCTTAGCTTGTTTATATTTTTAAAGAAATTTGTTATTTTTGCGCCATCATGTGTTTATTTATTTAAAATCATGTTTATTTGGGGTAGGTGCTTATGCGCGTTTTTACATCGTAATATAAATGAAGGAAACACTTTAGTGCAACTTGCAGTTATTAGTATTGGCCTACTTATTAACAGCGATAATATACTTCCCCTCGGTTATTTTTCAGAACGTTATTCAAGTTAAGTTATTAAATATAAATTTATTTCATTTTTCGTTTGAAAATCATAATACATAGAATGATCTAATAAATATTTAACTTTGGCCTCAATTGTATGATTTTCAATTCGTCTCGTCTCACCTCCTAACATTTCAACTCACCCTAATGCGTCACCTTACCGTGATGTATAATTCACGCATAATTGAATTCTCTCGGCGATAGGTGAACTCATTACTCCCAAAATTGATTTATATGACATTGATGCGCGTTGCAAAGGAAGTTGACACGCATTTAGCGAGCTCCATAAGATGTTTTTATATTCATGAGTCTTCCGCCGCATTCAAAACGAGCATTTAAATGATTCCTGCCGCTGACACTATGCGCCGCCTCGCATCATTATACTTTTAAACACCCCCATGCCCGGATTCGTAGACAACGGGTACGGTTTCCTGAAGAATTATTAATGAATTATCATGTAAGTTGGTGATATCCCTTATAATATTTTGAATTACGTGATAGGTTTTACTGTGATAGTTTTCTAATGTCTTTTAAACACATGGCCGTTTGTCTCACTCCTATAGAACAATTGCATCCAACATGTTTCAACACGTGACCACTCCGTAGATTAGCTGCGTATGGAATTATAATGAGTATTGTATGCCCATAAAAGTATGAACGTGGACTCGAGTCTGTTATAAATGCAAAAATATGATCAATTTACCACAATGAGTAATTTCTACTATGTACCAAGAAATATATCGTAACACAGTGTTATTAAAATAAACAAAATGTCCCCAGCTCCCATTATACAGAAAACCGTAAGGCTGATGAACAAATAAAATGACAAATTTGTATTTTCCACGGTATTATTATTTCAATGGAACATTTCCACAACATAACGCCCACCACCTTGAATTTTAAGCCGTAGTGCTGTTCACGGTATTATGAACCACTCCGTCGCTCTTCATCATTGGCGTAGCTACTGCAGCGCGTGCTTCAGTGAAAAAGTTAACGATGAGCCACTCTCTTGAGCAAAAAATAAAGAATAGTTCTAAAATAATACTGAACTTTCTAAAGGAAACAGTTAGCACTATTTTTATTTGACAATTTAAAATGGAATATAATGTTGAACATTAATATATAAACATTGATCATTTCTGAGTTTCTCGGTGGGCCCCGACGCACTTTAAGACGCGTAGGCGTAGCTACGCCATTGCACTACTTTATACCAAATCATCGGGTCTTCCGTTTAAAACTAACGGGAAGCGTTATATTTAACATATATTAGAAAAAATTACATAGTTACAACGTTATTTATAATGTTGAACACATCGAAAAACCCTCCAACCCAATTAAAAACATTTTTTTCGATAGAATCGCAGGAATGCATCGGAATCGACGCACCTCGGTCGCAGTGTCATCAACAAAAAATGCAATTTTTTTCTTAATGGCCGTACGGAAATGCACCAAGGATCCTTTCGAGTCGTTCTGCAGTGAAAAAAAGATAAACGAACGCGAGTCGTGCTTGCTCGAACTCTGGAATCGTTAATGGATCCGTTTTGCGCCTAAAAATACTGTTGTCTCGAGAACGCGGATCGAATCGTAGTTCCGACAGACATGGGACGATCTCTCTCCCGGCTACACAGTCAAGATGCCAAGGTCGTTGGGATGAAAGAAAATTACCCACATCCGTCCATGCTTCTCTCCCTCCACTCTATGTGCTTGAACCTGAGTGGATTGATACGAAAAAAGAAAAGCGGAGATCGCCGTTTAAACGATCTTTTGTGTTACATTTTTTATCCCTCTCGACTCGCATATACTCTAACGATCCTCACGTTATTTTTTGCGCTTTTCGGCGGAGCCGATATCTCTTTCGTGCGCATCCATTTGGCGAGCGTGTAGCTATGTTTTTTTCTGCACGTGATCATGAGAAAGCGCACTGGTATCGGGAAATACTTTTCAAAATCCTTGCTCGACTATTATACAAGAGGCTTTTCAGCGACTATTAATTCAGAGTCCTTAAAATTCTTTATTTGTTGCGTACGATGCAAAAATAATCTGGAATGGTTGAAATATGGTTAATTTATGTGGCAAATATATGATGACTGTTTTTTATTCCTCATAAACCATATAAAAGAAATATTATGTTCATCATATTGTGACATATTTCAGATATGACTTGGGGTTTTTGTTCCACCATATGAATACTTGCTAAATTTGTAAAATTCATTGCAAGCGGAGTTGGTTTAAGGTTTTTATCTTATCTATACTACTCATTATATTATCTTTAAGCAATCTGGAAATAAAGTTTAATTTTCTAATTTTTCTCTATTATATCTTGGGTAGAGTATTTTTTCTTTTTTAATTTCAATTGGGAATAATTACGTTATGTTAGCTTTTAACTTGCAGTTAACTATTTCAAAACTAAATTTTCATAGTTCTTCCCGTTTCTTGAAATAATGAACAAAGCCATAATATCCAATTTAAATAATGTATTTAATATGAAAAACGAGACGGTTAAAGTTAATTTGAGTTCCTACCTTGTCCTTTTCAAGCATTTATCTTTTCTTTTTCAACGAAATCTTTGGAGGATATCAAAAAGGCGGTTCTTTACCTATGTAATCGCTTCATTTCGTCCCACGCTCAATCGGAGAAGAAGCGCAGTAAACATTTACAAGAGCAGTCCCACAGAATTAGTTTTAAGTCTATTTACCATTTCGAGAAAAAGAAGCCAAACTTAAAAGAAAATTTTTTTCGAACCTTATTTTATTTCTCGATGAGAGCAAAGGTAAATCAAATAAGAAAAGGGAGAGAGAAAAGAGACTCGAATTTTCAGTAATTCCGATTGAAAAGCCTTACGCAAACTTAGCGTCCTTTGGATACAAAACAAGAAATTATTAAACGCACTTTCTAACAACATTCCTCGTTATACTTCGTTAAAATACACAACACATGCACATATGCATAATATGTAAATATACTACGTAAACGTAAAATCTTGCAGTAATTATTGTTTCATGAAAAAAGTCTCATACGTACACTTCCTATATCTACATATATAGGAATAATTCTTCCAAACTCCCCGCCTCTCTCTTTTAAACTTAACCAACATACATGTGCGCGCGCACACACAATGAATTCAATCAATAAACACATCATAGTACATATTAGGTGGCACGCGAAAAAGAAACCATTTCTCAACAGCTGTCACAATCAAGATAAATTTTACGCGATTGAATAAACAACCAGAGGTTGTTAGGCAAACATCATTTTCAAAGCATTCATGAAAAATAATTCATCTTGTAATTAAAATTCAGAGAAAATGTTTAAAAAAAGTTTAATCAGCAAAAGAGATTCGATTTAAAAATCAAAAATAACTCAGAAATGCAGGCAGGCGTTGATCTTTCAAAAACGACCTCTTCTTAAAAATTCTCAGCGAACTAAAACCAAAATAATTTTTACCAAAATCCCAATTAGCATTCCCGGCAAATGACATCCTTTTCCTCCAAACTTTCTCAAGGATCGATGGAAAATTTGAACCGTATCATGGCTATAAAGGTACGAGTGTTGGGCGAAAATAACATTTTATTGGAGTAATTGAATTCGATATCGATTAGGTAATCCTCAATGAGAAGAATATTACTTGCGCCTTCAACGACGTACCCTGCTCAACTGAGACATATGCTCACAAGATATTGAATCGATAACCTATAAAAAGTATATTTGAGAGATAATAATCCTTAACGATACAGAATTTACCCCATCTGATAAAGGAAGAAACGTGACTATTGACCAAAAAGGCGGATACCGACGAGAAATTTCCACATTTCGACTCCATTCCACCAGCATTGAATACATCCTTAAAAATCCCCGCGTGTAATTCTACTCCACCGAAACCGTGCGACATTTGAAGTCGTCTGTTTCTCATGCTCGGTTTCCTTCTCGTCCCCTACATCATTTCGGGATCTCTTCCCCCTCCTCTTTACACCCTTCCCATCTCTCCCCTCCATCCTTCCCACCTTTATAGATAACCCGCTTTTTGTGCCCGTCCCTTTTCCAACCTACTCAAAAGCGCTCCGAAAATTTCATCTCTCCCTTTCGCCTCCTCCTCCATACCATTCATTTTTGGCCAACCGCGTCGAGCCACTAGTCTGGCCGGGGCCGAAAGGGAGGTAAGTTCCATCCGTCCGTCCTTTTTGGCTCCCCATCCCTCCTCGTTCTATCCCTTGCCCTCTCCTCTTGCCCGAGGCACGCGAAATTCGCCTCTTTCTACTCCTCCACCTTGCCTCGTACGTGCGCACACATGCACGCATACACACCGCCTCCTCCTATTGGAGGAATACTCTCTTCTCGACATCCTATATTCCTCCTCGCTCTCTCCTCTTTTTTTTCTGCCCACCGAGCCACGAGCAGCATCCGCGACCACTCTATCATCCTACATCCCCTCCTACGATACCTTTCTCCCTCTCTCTCTCTCTCCCTTTTCCAGCGCAATATCCACTTCCTTCCTATCTTCAATGTGCTTTCCTGACCCTTATTTTCTCTAATAGTATAACATTATAATTTTATTATAACTATTATTTTATTAATGTGATCATATTATCACAGTTGTATACTACATATTATTATAAAATAATTATAGTTGTTTTAATATAGAATATATTTTGAGAGTATAAATACATGTCGTTTGCTTTCACTCAATGAATACATTCTTCTCAGATTTTTCTCATTCCCTTCTTTTAGTGGGTGTTTTCCTAAAGTGGGATATTTTTTTGTGATAAATGTGCCCATTTCCTCACAGTTTCTTACCTCATAAAAGGCATACATATTACTATTCCTCACAAGTTCTTACCCCACAAAACGCGCACCTATCACTATTCTATATCTTCTATCTCCTTTGCTCACATATATGTTAATATACAAAGACAAGTTCTCAAATTTTACTACATTCTTTGTCAGTTATTGATAAATATGTTAAAATTTAATGTAACATGACGGCGAGTTAAATTTAAGGAGGGACTGCACAGTCTCAATATTGCCCTAATAATGTCGTTTAACTGTCTGCCTATGTGCCTGCTTGTTTTCATCTCCCTCTGCCTTTCTCCTTCCTTTCTCTCTCTATCTCATTTTCTTCCTTCGTCTTTTTCGTTAAATACCTCTCTCTATATTTCTGCATGTATTTCTCTCATATTTCTCTCTTTCTATCCTCTCTCCCTATTCCTCTCTGTCTCTGTCATTCTGTCAATATTTCTTCGCAATCCCGTATCGTTCCACATTTATTTTATCTATCTCTTTGCCATCTGATTGGCTTTTGTAAAGTAAGGTGGAATGAAGCAAAGATGTTATAAATGTTATCAAGACCAATTTATGAAAAGTTTTACTATAATGGTTTCGACCAAATTTACTTCCCGAGAGATGTGGAATAGTTTCTTTTCCGACGTAAAATTGTTAAATCTCAGCGGTATATAAGCGCGATCTTGTTTAGGGAATTTTAAGTTGTGACACTAATAATGATTTGCAATTTATCCGTTTGACCGGAATGTGAAATATAATCCAATTTAAAATGTTTGGAATCTTAAAAATGTATTACTTAGGTAAATCCTACATCAGAAAATGTTCAAGTATATACTTGAACCATTTCAGATACTAATTTTAATGGTAATTCACCAATAGCTGGTTCTAACTAGAATTCCCATCAAAGTCAATAGTCAAATTACCAACGACGATGTCTAATCTGTAGTTGAAGTACCTGTAGGCATTACTCAGATTTGTTGTCCCAATTTGATTGGCGCATTTCATTTATTCAACACAATCCATAAGCTTAACTCATTTATTCATCTTTGAACGGATTTTTGTGAGCGATTAAATCGATACGAAAATAATTTTGATGGATATTGCGCAATTGCATATTCAACGTATGTCGTAGCACATCTTTTGTGTATTCTCGGACCAAATAGTTTTTGTTTATTTACGTTAATAACCAATGTATCTGGATACAAAATCCCGCATCTTTCATTTTGAATTCCCTAAACGAAATAAGATATGAACTTCAAAGCCATAAACATCGAAAAAGACATCACCGCGTGGTGTGTCGTCCATCCCCCTAGTTGAAGACTCTCAGTATCAAATTCAGATTGTAATCTGAATTAAGACGATCTCCCTACAAAACTAACAATTCCCATTCCTTTTACTTTTTCATTTCTTACAGATGTGTGACTGTTATGTTCGGATCAACGAAATCGGACTTGGTCGGAAAGAAGTAGAGAGAGAGAGAAATAAAAAAGGGGAGAGTCAAAGTTTGAAACACAATTGTTCCCCTTTATTGAAAAATGCGGGAGGGATTAATAAAACTTCGTATCCTGAAAACGCGGACCGCCATATATCATTCCCGTGTTCTCTACCTTTCCCTCACCCCCGAGAATAAAGGGAAAGGGAAGAAAAAATAAAGAAGCTGTAGAGACCCAAAAGACGAACTCAAAAGCTAGATGGGAAGCTATGAGGGACCAGATGGAACGAATAATGTCACAGTATGGTGGCAGACACGTCTTTCATGCGGCGAAGAAATTAATCACCAGTTCTTCCTTTTCTCCTCCGCTTCATCTTCTCCCTTTCCCTTCCGCTTTCCCTCCCCCTTACACCCCTCATTCCCGTCATAACCCCACCCTCTACAACTTCGTCTCCGTTCTCTCCTACTCCTTTTTTCCATTTCGGTACTTTTTCTCTCCTTCTTATTTTCTTCGGGAAAAAATCAAGACCTTACCAAGTTATTCGTCGCATATGAGCTAAGAAGTGAATTCGAAATTTTCGTCTTTTTTTCACCCCATCGCTTTCCAGAGGATTTTCCTAAAACTTTTTCCGCGTTTTTTAAATCTACGTTCCACTTTTTATCCCTTGTCTGTTTTTCATGCTTCTGGAGATACTGTTTAAAGTTTGTTTGTTGTTTCTGTACGGGCGGCATTTTTTCCAATACTCTGGATGTGGTTTATACGAAAAAATAGAACTTCGTACCTGCGTTTGATTTTGTCGACTCTGGGTAAGATGTTTATTTTTCGAAGAACATGTGTCATATATAAGAAATTTCAGCTACTCTTAAGTCATTCGATAAGGTGGTTGATCTCCTTTTTTTCTGGATCAGAATTTTGCGTCTACCTCGCTTCTTAATGCTTCAGTTTCTATTGCCATTTTCTGTACAATATTTTCATCCCCTCTTTTTCCTTAATTATATTGCTAAAATATTGAATTTTTTAAGTTTTAAATTGTTTTCCTATAACAATTTCATCAATTGAAAAAATTTTATCTTTGATTTCCTTATTTTAGATTGATATATAGGTAATAAATAATAATGGATAGATTGTACTCTTTTTCGCACTGACCGCAGAAATATTCCGCAAGAAATGTCCTAAAAACATGATACATTTATCTGCCCAGTGAAATTAAATAAGACAACTTATTAGTGCACATTTTAAAAGTTATATTAATTAATTTATCACGCAAATATTTTATAAACAATGATATAGAATTATATTTTTCTTTTAAGCATTATTATTGGTTTTATTGAAACACCGGAATAGATAACTTAACTACTAGTAAAATCTCTCATTTTAAAGCTTTCAAATTACCAAAGACGACACAAACCGTGTCGATTTCTTAAGACAGCGAATCGTTATTTAATCGGCTACCCATAAATGCGATAACTATAAATATTCCCACTATAATTATATTGGACATAAATATTTATCGGAGCCATTTATATCAGTCGTTGTTAATGTAATGAATTGAAATCTACGATTTTCTTTTAACCCCTCCGTTCACCTTTAAATCTCCCCCGCGGATGGTATGCAAACAGCTTTACTCGTTATAACGTCTAGGTGAAATTATTTGGAAAATTCATTTTACCCTATAACGAGTCCTGTAAAGGAATTCATGAAGCGAATATCCATGAATTATAGAAATAAAATACTACGCATTACAAAAATAAACAATGCTTCTCGCCTCAAACTCTTCAACATATAAAACTTGTCACTTATGAATACGCATACGTGACACCACCTAGCTCCCCCAAACACAATTTTGACACCTTTATTCCCCCTCCTTTCCCACGCTTCAACACGCCTTCTCGAAGCAAATGTCAAGTTAAAGTCGCTTATCCTCACTCTCGCAATTATCCGAGCCAGGGCTGCAGGGGACGCTTTTCGCTCGGAGACGATTTTTTCATGCTGGAAAGAGAGAAGTAGAGAAGGGAGCGAGTGAGGAGGTGAGATGGAAGGGGGAGAGAAGAAATTGAGTAAGCGTGAGGGAGACGTCCAAAACACTTTTTGATTGAGTCTGCGCTGGAGCTTAATATTCTCCTCCTCCTCAGAAACTGAACCACTCCTTCCCCTATGAGCCTCTCCATTCCTCCCTCCCCCATTCCTTCCCCCTCCCCATTCCTTTCCCCTCCCCATTCCTTCCCCCTCCCCATTCCTTCCCCCTCCCCTCCTCCCATTCCTCCCCCCTTTCCTCCCCTTTCCTCCCTCCTCTCCTCCCTCATACAGCCCTCAAGACTGCTTATTTCTTTCAGTTTTTCATCTCCACCCTTTTTCCCTCTCTCTCTCACTCATCCATCTCTCCTTTTAGACACTACTGAGTCCTCTCTTTCTCCCCCTTTCCCTCCCTCCCTCCCTCGGATATCTTACTGTCACTCCGTTCCCCTTCCTCTCTCTTTCCTTCCTCTCCTCACTTCTTTCCCTCCGTAACCAGTTTCTTTGCCGCCTTGACGAGAAGTAATCAAGGTGCTTTTCAGAGTCCCAGAAATCTTCTTCTCCGGTTCCCTCACTCCTGCGTTCGACCCCATCCCCACTCTCTCCCTCTCGCTCTCTTTCTGCTCTCCTCACTCTGCTATCCATGTACCTCTTCCTTTATCTCTCCAAATGCGATCTTTAACTTTCATCTCCTCCTCCTACCTCCCTCTTTCCTCTCGTATCTCTTCCCTCCCTCACCCTATTTACTCCCATTTTCCAGCTAAATTTTCTCCCTCTCTTCCTCTTTCCCCAGCTCTACCGAAACCATATTCTACATTTTTCTTAACATCTCCCTCAATACTTCTCTCTATACATATACAAATACATGCTAACACACACACGTACATATATATATGTATACACAAAGTCTTGGAAAAATCTGATTGAAATCTAAGTCACGTTCAACATCCAGGGGCCACAATAGATTTCATTGCGATAGGATTTAGGATGAAGATTATATAAATCTGTATATGTGCATAACATATACACTATACATACGGTGTAAAAAATATTACCTGATTAGTAGCCTTACTGAATAGATTAAATATAACAGAAACATAATGCCACTATGCAATTTTTAGTCGCCAATGGCGACCGAGTTCCTGGGTTTGTCTAGCCCCTGCGTATGTGTTTGTGTGTGTGTGTGTGTGTGTGTATATATTCCACCTATTTCTATATTGCTTCTGGTAGATGTTTCTACTGTTGTACTCCCGTTTTTTCTCGCCGCTATCAAATCCCATTTTACTGACGCCGAATCGTGCTAAAGTCTTACAACGTTGAGATGTGCACGGTAATTCACTTCGGACTCTGATTTCCTTAACCCTTCAAGTTTTCACCTCGCTCTGAAGTTTCTCCGACGGTGATAACTTGTTTAAAGTTTGGGTCGCCTTCAGTTATAAGCGAATTAGTATTATCATCGACACATGTTTATAGATTCTTTCTAATTTGGACATCCGTGTCACAAACTCGTCTACTATATTTTTCTTATATTTTATCTTGAATTTTTGGAACTCCATCTATACCTCTGTGGATATTCAGGTCATTTTGTCATTGCTGAAAATCACTATTATCTTCGTGATGTCCGTCCGTCCGTACGCATATTATATCAGGGAAGAATTGGCTAAACCGATTTCAATAAAATTTAGTAAATAGAATACTCACATAAATTAATGACCAAAATGGCATATTTGGACCGGATCGACTAAGTAGGGGTGCCACAATTGCAAAGTTTAACTTTTCGGTAATTGTGAATTTGGAAGGAATTGACCACACCAATTTCAGCGAAATTTTGTATAAAGAATGTATGCAACATAGAAAAACAAAATTAATATTCTTAGTGAGGATATGAAAAACAGGACTGCCACAGTAAAAGTAATAAAAAAAATTCTTTTCACACGTATTTGTGTTAAATTCTCCACATCAATTTTAATCAAATTTAACACTTATAATGTACATATATATATAAAATCACATTAATATATTTAAACCAAATCAGCAAAACAGGGGTGCCACAATTACAAATTACCTCTTTCAGTAATTAAGGATTTGGAAGGAATTGGCTGAACGGATTTCAATTAAATTTTGTATATAAGATTTGTACAGCATACTGCAATAAAATTAAGATGGTTAACACTAGAACCGCCGGACGGAGGCTCCTACCTAGAACCGCCGGAGGTGTCATTTTGACACCTGGGTTATTTTGCTCAAATGTTAGGTTTTTTCAATAAGAAAGCACTTTGATTGTATTCAAAACATTTTTATTATGCATATCTGTTTCAAAATAAACATTTTTCACATTTCTAGCGACATTTGCAAGGGTTTAGCTTTATGCAATTATGAGTAATATTACACATCAAGTCTTGCAGTAAAAGGTAATCATGTTACTCTTTGCAGTTTGTGCACGTGATCTTAGATATTTTTGTCTCTCCCGCAAATAGGTTTTTACATGAAATACACAAATCAGCTGTCCTATTTTGACACTTTTTAGCATGACATTTCTTTCTTTTAATGTCTTGTTTGTGTGTCTCACTGTCAAGGCTTCCGATACCCCTACTAGGATGACTCTGCAGCTGTTCCGCTCGCAATATTTCCGCGTCCTAAGAGATAATTTCGTCGGTTAAGTATCTTATTGGTGGCATCTTTGTATAATATCCAGGAATTTATTCCCGCCAAATCCAGAATATTGTAAAATACGTGAATCGGCCAGCGACGGGTTGGAGCCCTGCATGAATACTTTCTGGCCATTTGGTGAACAATATCCACGCCAAATTTATTATTATTGTAAAATTGAATACATTCTGGAAGTTTTTTTTCTCCTGATCCTGTTGTTATTGATGGATGCAATGTACTGAGTACCAGAACATTTTTGTTTATTTTGCTCTGATACACAGTCAAAGTTGCATCCCCGATTTTTAGGAAAACCGTATCATAAAGTGCAGTCTTTGAGTTTTTCAATAATTCAGGGATTTCTCTTCTCTTTCTGTTAATAGTACCAAAAAGGCTAGTACCTTTTGCCTTCAACCTATCTGCTAGCTTTATTAATGTGAAAGAGTTATCCGTTGTGATGTTTCTCCCTTTATTCACGTACGGATCGATGAGCTTCATCACTATGTGCTCTGGCAATGACTCAGTATTCAGCCGCTGTTCTTCTTTCCCCAAATAAGGAGAACCATTGCACAAGTACTTTCAGTCTTTGTCAACAAGTAACCAGAATTTAATTCCAAATTTGTCCGGCTTATTAGCCATATCATTCTATATAGACGTTTCTTACAGAGGAGGAGGAGGAGGAGATAACATATAACATACATATAGGAGGATACTAATGTTTAGGCACTTCCAGATGAGCTGGAGATTCGAAATTTTTATCTTAGGTAGGAATTTGTACAAGACCGACAAGAAAAAACGAAAATCTTAAAAAAGTGCAACAATGCGGCTGGTAAAAAATTCACAATTGTTTAAACAAATTTTCAAGGTTTATGTATTTTCGAAGGTGCCACGGAGTTGAAATTTTTTTTATAAGTAGAATTCTTAAAAAAAACGAAATAGGGATTATACAAATTTTGATATTTTAATTTCTTTGGCAGTTAAAAATTCCACAAGTTTTAAAAAATTGATAACTGTTTAGGTACTACGGAATGAGCTAGGAAGCTGAAATTTTCAAATTATTTACAGAGTCGTAAAATTGCACAAATAAACATTTCAATTTTACCATATATTAATTGCGGCGGCCGTTAAAAATTATTTTAATTTAAACAATTAGAAAAATATTATTTTACTTCTAGAAGTGCTACAACTTTAAAATTTGGCTAAAATGTGTAGCATTAGTACCCCATAATGAAGATAGTGTAAAATATTTAAAATTGCAACATTTGGGGATTATTTTAAACTATTATTTTTACATGTGGGAAAAACGAAAATCGCTGCGGAGGTGAAATCTTGAGAATTAAAAGACTATTTGTAATGATGAAATGTCTGTCTGAAAAATGAATGTTTTTTCAAGGTGAGATGAAATTCTTGCAGTATGCAAGCACCAACTACTAGTATTGGATAAACCTACAGCGTGTCTTAGTGGGGAATAACTGTTCGTCCACCGTTAGGTATGGACCAGGTACGTAACAAGCCTTACAGTTTTCAATGAACCTATACCAGATCTCTGAGGCAAGAACAAATCTATCATTTTGCAAACAAATGGATCTTGGGTCCTTCAAGTGAAAACGAAGATATCACATTATTTCACGAAATCTGTTGCGGCTCATAATTTCAGCATAGTAGCGAGGACCCCATTGTATCGACCGAAGTTCATCAACCTCAGTAGACCTAGCCCCAAGAGCATCTCTGACATAAAGGAACAAAATAAATGCATCGAGTTCGGTGAGAGATATTGTCCACGTGTCATTCTCAAGTTGTCGTCGTGCCTCAGCAATTGTGCACTTCAGAATGTGCTTTAGCATGACATCATCAATAAGAAGACGCCAAGCGCTGGAGAGGTTTGTGTCTGATACGTATCGCTTAGCATATGTTGTTAGTCCAGACTTCTCCCTAATAACATTTTGCTGTTTGACTTTGCCAACTTGACTATCAGCGATATTCACTACAGTCCATTCAGTTTCCCCATCTTTCCCAACCATTTTAGTACCTGGCGTGAGTAGTTCCTGAATTGCAACTCTGCGGGTTTAACCTCTCTGTGGCTCTTGAGTGGCAATTAGTAAAGGCTCACCCACGGGTGGTTCAAGGGCTGACTCTTCTTCTGGTGCAGGTGTAACTTCAGCTCCGCGGCCTTCTCCAACTCTTCTCCCGGCTGCGTGTCACCCCCTGTGACAGCCTCTGACGGCGCCGCGAGTTACTTGGCTTTGTGAACAGCGATAACGTCGGCCCCGTCCAAGTTCTGTTACATGCAAAACATGTGTTGGTATAAAAACGATCACAATCTCGAATTCATGAATGGTTACGTTTTGGAAGATCAGTTTCATGTACCTGATAGTTTCGGAGCATCACATGCAGATAAAACTGGAGGATGGCCTCTTGCGGATTGAAGAACAGGTTTTGGGTCACTTTCACTGCAACTTGACTGCGTCGAAAACGCATAGCTATCTTCACTGTTCTCTATAACTGGATCCAAATCCTCACCCTCTGATTCGTTTTCGGCTATGTCATTGAGAGCTCTCAAGATTTCCTCTGCAGAAATCTTGTGTCTCCGTGCTATTGTGCCAAAACAAATGACGCAAAAACGAATATAATAATGCACTAGGTAGGAAAACCTCTCTCACTATGGTCGACCCTCGGGAACTGATCAAGCGCAATGGCTCAAGAATGTGTATGTTATACATTGTAATGTGTGTGATCCGTGAAATATGTATGTAATACAATGAGGTATACCCGAAACACAACCGACATAAAGTAGACAATAAGCCAAACACAGGTAGTCTAAATGCTCTGTAACCAACAAAATTGTCTCATAGTGTATCTTTAGTGGGAAAAAAATACTGATCCGTCGGTGTCAATTTGACACCTTCGGCGGTTCGAGGTAGAAAAACAAATACTTATTACACATTTATTTTCTTTATATATTTTGTCTTCTACGTGATAACGTCTTTTGAGCTGGTATATTTATGTTAACCAGCCCGTATTTTCGCGATAGCCTTGCTTCTATTAAAGGTAATTTATCACATAACAATAGTTAGTACAATATTTGCATTTCAGTTATTTTGTTTCTGAATATTTATAGTTATAAGTAAGGTAAAAGCAAATAAATTTTATTTACAAACGTAATGGAACGACCACTTAATTTCAAGACAAGTTATAATACTGAAAGCTAATCAATGAAAGGGTTACATATTGTGACCATTCATTTGCGAATTTAAGTTGTTGTGTTACTGTGATACTGCACTTTATAACGAAAAAAATGTCAATAACTTAGAAGTATGTTTATCTAAGAATATATAATTTTGAATTTGAGGATATAAAAATTTTAGATTATCTTAAATTTATCTTTTTAGCTCCAATTCATGTATAGATTCCATTGATTTATTTATTTTTCCTGTTAGTATTGGGGATTTAACGATAATTGGAGTCTTTTTCTATTTTACATTGAACGCAGTATATAAAAGACATTTCATTGTTTTTATATGCACTCATAGAGACTAATACCATTGGAATACCATCACCTCATTTTAAAGCAAAAATACGATTATCTGAATACTCTTTATGGTATTTTGAATGCAGAAGAAAGCAATCGGCGATGAAATAAATTTTTTCAAAAGTTTATGGAATTGAAAATAAACTGGCAGCGTAATTTTTCATCGTTTTCCCTCACTCTCTCTAAATTCTCATCTCATAATTTTTGCAGTTTGTCGATGCTCGACTTACCATCGTTCTCCTGACGGGTAGAAAAAACCTATCTCGACTTGAATGCAACTTCCGAATGTGCCAACATCGTTTCTAACAATTCACGTAAACCGGTTATCAATTTATCCGTTCGAAAACCAATAAATCATTGCGACGTCATTTTCCAGCGTTCTTATTATTTCTCATTCGTTTTTTTAACACATTTCCTGAAAATGAAAAATATAATCGCGCAATTTTTACCATTTATAATAATTATCCACTTCCAAGAGAAAATAAAACGATTAAATTAAAGAAACCAAACTATGCTTTCGCCATTTGCATCAGAGAAATATTCCGTACGTACGTGATCTCTCTCTCTCTCTCTCGTTCGACCTCTCTCTCACCCTCTCTCTAACTCTCTCTCCAACTCTCTCTCCCTCCCTCCCTCTCTCTTCCCCTTTCTCACCGTACCTATGTAAAGAGGTTTGCGTACATTGCTCTCAGTCATTTTCATCCCTCCCACATTTTCATTATACGTTCGGTGCACACCGCATAGCAAGCTCCCCCCTCCCTTCTTCCTCTTTCCTCTTCCCCCTTCCTATTCCTTTTCCTAATACGCTTTATTTGCCCATTTTCCTATCACTCTCAAGTCCAGTAATTGAATTTTCGTCTATACGCACTGCCCGGGAGTTGCGCCCGCCACCTCTGACCCGACACACGGTCCCGACATAAGCGAATCGTTCGTTCGTTGCTACGGAGAATTGGGAAAAGGGGGGGGGCTTCGATTGTGCCACTGTGAGAACGTGTGGGACATACACGCACGCACGGGCAAGAGAGACGACGGGGATAGTGGGAGAGAGTCAAGAGAATGAGGAGGTGAAGTGACACAAACGCGGGAAAATTAACGGGGCCAGAAATTGAAGAGCGATGGCGCTGATGGTGGAAGGGATGAGGGCCTTTTGCCGGTAGACCCACAAGGGGAGGAGGGAGTGGGAAGAGTGAGGCGGCCGTGTTTTGCGCGTGATTCGCGGTCCACGCGAGTTTTTTTTTCGGAGGATTTAATTGCGTTTTCGTTTGTCCGCACGTTTTATGTTTGCCTTCCACGCGGGTGACATATGGGAAAGAGAAAGAGGTGGCCTCGCGGGCAGCTCCACAATGCTCCGTCCGATCTCCCATTATGCGAAATCTACCCGCGAGGCCTTCTTCTTTTTCGACCTTGGTTAAAAAAAAAGGTCACAAGAATTATTAAACTCGTTACTCGTTTGTTTACTATTCGTCAAATTGAGCGTGTGCTGTTTTTTTAACGGATGAGAAACAATCGAGTGATATATTTTGTGGTTATATCGAGAACCGTCGCCATCAGATGTCTTTTTTATCCAATATCAAATTGAGATCTTTCAAAGAATCTTATTTTTCCCATTATTTGGTTCCCTCCTCCAAGTTGGCTCTTTTCATGGTCAAACTTTATTTTTTCTGTATCTAGACATTGAGAACAACTAAAGCAGCGAAACCTTGTAGAAATCTTTATCGAAAATATGCACTAATACTTTATTTTATTTAATTAGTAATTATCGTTTAAATTTAATTTTAACATCTTTTTTGTTATCTGTAAGATTTATAATGTTATCCTACCTATATTATTTGCACAGATATGCGCAGGTTAAAGTAAAATGTCAAAGTATTTTTCATGTGATTTTTAGAGCCCTTCTAAAAATTCAACTTCTGCCACAATACAGAGCTACCTAAATGTATAGCTGTATGCTTAATGAAAACGAAAATGGCTAGTTGAAAACTGCGTTAAGTGAAATTCTTGTATTCTATAATCAAATTAAGTTGATCGCTTATAACTGCAGTTGGTTGTGTTTGTATGCAATGCGTAATATGGTCAAATGTTTTCTACATTAGTCCTGAGGTATAAACTAGGGTGTCGGGCACACACTAGCACGAAAGCTTAATATGTTTCTTCATGTTGGAGCAATTAAAATACATTTGGATTAATGTAAACAATTGATACAGTATATAACAAGAAATAAATGTTTATTTTTCACAATTTTAATGATGATAAACTCGATTAGCAGAACCACCTCGCACAAACCGTACGTAAAATTTCCCACTGCAAAATTTCTACATATAGATAACGGCGCATAAAACTGGTTGGTTGTGAATGTGTGTATCCGTATTCATCTTTACAATTTAGCCCCAGATTTTATAAAAATCTGATGAAATATTTTCCATCGACCCCTCATCACATTCTTTGTTCATTTCATTCTGCCATCTGATACACATTTTCAAAATTGCGAACCGGCTCTTAGTCACTTATGAATTCTAAACAAATATTTAAATTTTAATAACCTTAAGAATAGAGTAATAAGCGAAATTACCATGCTACGTTTTAACACGTGAACGAATTTAAAATTTTCTCTGGACACTGATGATGAATTCCAAATGCATTATTATAATGAACATGCAAATTGTTTTACTGAGAGAGAACGTAAAATAAAGACTCTTTGGCATTAAAGTGATTACGCATTTTCCCGAATCAAACCATTGATTTAAATTCCATTTATAATTCCTTATTATTATTTTACTGAATTTGCCATCGATAATTGCTTGTCGAGAATTTTATCGACTATATGTCATACGCGATTGGTTAATTCTTTCATCTGGCGAATTTTCACCGATGGTATCTACATCGTACCACTATCCAAAAATAAAATTATTTTGTCATATATTTCGCGGAGTTACACATATATTTAGTCGCACAGCAGAGGGCGCCATTATAGCAGCGCATACCTGCAAAAGAAAAAAATCATTTTGACTTAAATAAAGTAGATAGCTTTTTATGTGTCAATTTCAATGAGTTTATAAAATATTTCTTGTCTTCTCTCATTAATAAATAACGCTTTTCAGCATTAGGTTATTTGAAATTTCACATCCAATTATAAAAGTTCAGTAAGATGTCGGATCAATTTAATTTAAATTTCCATGCTTAACAGTTCATCGAAAGCGATCGAATGTAACGTTAAGAAGAATAATTTCAACTAACGTAATCACCCGTCCAATATGAAGGGTATGCGTGAATTAAGTATTAAGGTAAAATAGAAATAAAAATTAATGAAACCAAATTCACTAAAAAGTAAGCAATAAATAGAAAATTCCAGAGAGAAAAAGTAGTTTAGGGTGAATAGAAATTGTTTGGGAAAGAAATACATTACGATATACAATTCTTATACGCCCAAAATTATTTTTAATCTATATAACATTTAATTTTGTCCCTCTCTGTCTCTCTCCTTCTCTCTCTCTCATATTAAAGCATTCAAAGCACACTTTCCTTACGCATATAGTATAAGGATTAAGGCGACAATACAATCTCGAGGTTTAACAATGACACCGTCGGCAAGGCAACATATCGTTAAAAAGCATAAATTTTTCAAATAAATATGATTTAAACGTAGAACTTGAGCGATTTTGTATCGTAGGCAAAATGCAACGATAAGAATAGGAAACATTGTTTATTTTTATTTATAACGGTCCAGGTCCGAAGATTATAGACCAATTCTTTCTTATTTTAATTTGCAAAATAGTAAAAGCCTTTAAGTCGTAAAATCAATTTTTACCTGTTAACTCGTGGGATATAGAAATTATCTACTGGAGTCAAACCCGGATCTATTTTTGAGATTTTGTTTCGTAAATGGCTTTTACTATAAGAGACAAACATTCCTACCAAATTTTAATCTTCTTCCTACTTGAAAAGTTTGTTAAAAATAGCATAACAGTCAGTCAGTGGCACGTTCCGGGGGCGCGTGGTGGAAGTTGTTGCAGACGGAATAAGAGAAATATATATAAGATCAAAGCTTTAACCATTTTGAATTTTTAAAATACATTTTAAATATTCACCACACAGCATATATTGAACAAGGTTATAAAGATACTAATTTTAAAAATAATATTTAAGCCAGTGGTTTCCAACAAGCAAAGAGAAATAGGATTTCGCAGCATCTCCGCCATGAAATTAGGTCATATTTACATAATTCGCAATGTTTTGTCGCATTCGCTTGTTGATATTACATCATCATCAATCTATTGGATGAAATATTATTATCTCAATTACCTATCAACATTTCCAAACCGTTGATTTATTTACGTAACAACTTTTTTTCTGCTGCACCGCTAACAGTTAACTGCAGCATCCCAGTTGAGAAACATTGCTTTACGCTATTTTAGATCATATTTTAAAAATAACCTCCTGCGGTAGAAGAATATAAATCATTGCTGATATTTTTTAAACCCAGCTTACTGTTTTATATAGAAGGATTTGATTAGATTATTTCTTCATATTTCCTCTGAAGCTGAGTTTTTAAAAGACCATATTGGTTTTACTCGCCATTACAAGGAGCACAGAATTATTCAATAGTATTTCATAAGAAAATAATAATTGAGGACGCTAGTTATTTAGCAAAACCGATTTTCTAATAAAAAATTTTTTGTGGAAGTTATTTATTTATTCTTTTCTTGTGAATATGTATATCACTTACTACCAGTGGCGGCTCGTGTATAGGCACTGCAGAACTGCAGCACCCCCTATTTCCACTTGATATTATCGATAACATTTAATATAATGAGTCCTTTTTTCTTTAATTCTTTCTTTATTTTTGTAGTACAATATATATTCCTTAAGCTTAATGTCAGTACTTCAGTAGCCATCCCCCAGTTTATGAAAAAGATACAAAAATCTTTGTATGGAACTGTGCGCTTCACAGTGCCAGCGACGTGGTGTTTGACTGTTGTGCGCATGCGCACATAGGAGGGGGGTGGGGAGGAAGGCGGGACTGCCAGGTAGAGAGAGCACTGTTGCTCTCGCAGTGCCGGCTCTGGCGTGATGGTGGAAGGAAGTTTTTTTTTACTCAGCGTGTGTTGTGCTTAAAAATTAAAATTTTTCTCAATTGTCATCCAGAGATCAAGGAGAAAATTATTGAACTTTTTGCGCAAATTAAAACAAGAAGAATGGATTTCATTTTTAAATAAATAGATCAAGCTTGAACTGTAACAATTTAAGTTAAAGTAAGTAAAAAATGATTGGTTTTTTTTGTTAAGATTTTAACAAGTTCCTGAATAAATTTTCTTTTTATACATGTTTTTTTCCTTTTACACAATTTTAAAACAAAGGCTAAAATTTTTTTGGAGCAGCACCCCCACTAATTTTAGCTACGAGCCGCCACTGCTTACTACAAAGTTGAGCCGAGTTCCATAGAATATATTATGCTGTCAATCAACCCTTTTAACGCCTTTAAATACTATTTTATGACAGTTTTCATATTGATCGAATTGATATTATTTTAAACACTTTTACGAACCTCCGAAATCCTCGTCTCTGAGAGTGCATCCTTATTTTTCCCCCTTTCTCTCGCAGTCTAATATAAGCGCACTTAATGAACAGATGTAAGAAGAATTTTTTCAGAAAATATAACAAGGTTTAAAAAAAGTAGCATCAAAGTTAGCTTACAAGCAAGCATATCAAGCAATTTAAGTAGGCAAAAACTTTTCATTTTCCTCCCTTCTTCCACTTCTCTCTATCCATCTTCGATCCAACCAGCTCTCTTTAATTGACTGTCTTCTGTGTACAACCATAACTCTCATCTCGGGAGATGATCCTCTTATTCCTCATCCCCCTTTGTTCTTCGAAAACATCTGAAGGCACAAGGAGAAATATTACATTTGCGGGATGCCAATTAAAGATAGATCCTATTTTTTCCTCGAGGACTTTTTATGAGTCTCGAAGTCGGCTATGCGGATGAAAGGCTGAGGGGTAGGGGGAGTAATAACAAGTGAGAGGGAAGGGGGCGCTTTCATCGTATCCGATCCGAGGTGAATGGAAAAGCCTGGAAATAAAGGTGAAGGATGTGACTCTTTTGAATGCTGAAAAAAATGCGACGGCAGACAGCTTGGATAGAAGGAGAGAGCTGAAAAGGGTGTTTCAAGATGGAAGAATGGGCGAAATCTTAAATGGACGCTCTTAAAAAACAGCGAACCGCGGGCTGCAATATCATTGACGATTCTTACAAACCGATGTAATGCAGGTTTACCTGTACGCCTCATTATTTTTTATAATGATTCAGAGAAATTATAATTTTCATCGATGCCCAACTTGCCTTGAGGTGAAATTCATCCCATCTACAACTTTAAATTTAATTTAACGTCGATTCACCAAAAAATCGTCAATTATTCAAAAATCTGAACGCCTGGAATTGTTTACGCCATAGCTCAGCTTTTCATTTTCACAAATTCAATGAATTTCATCGCTGTTGCGCTTAAAATTCGCATATATTTTCGTGCGCGTGGAGGATGTCTTGTTTTTTCTCTGTTTCCAGGCAGCAAATAAAATGTCGACTAGACCCAAATTGTGTTAATTTAAATGCGTTGCAAAAACAATTTCTCTAGTTCCTTACATTGGGTTTAGGTTAGGTTTTTTACTTTTTTCCGGCTTATACGCACGTTTTTTTCGTTCCCAGACCCACTTTTCTGAAAACTCTAAAAATTTTGCGTTCCGACAAATGTGCCGAAATTTAACGCTTCTGCGGGCTGCGCAAAAGTATCCGCGCGTAATTTAAGGATACCGGCGACAATCACAGCACATTAAATCCTTTTCCCAAAATTAATTTTTAAAAATATCCGGCGGTCAAATTAAAAGTACCACACTCCAGTGAACTCGTTGCTTTTGAGTGAACAAGTGAAACTTCTTTAAAAGATCTGTTTAAATTTGCACTAAGGAGTGATTGATTCATGAGCTACCTTCGTAGAGCATTTTTACCTACTTTTTTAGCTCTTGTATTTGTCATGTACAAACAATCTCTGATTAACTGGCTGTCGAATGAACATAATTGCGATTAATCGGAATTTTTTAACTTGAACTTGATGGTTTTCATGCTGCTTTATGAACGTACATATGTACGGTATTTACTTGTTATACACCTGATAAAGGAGTATCCTCAGCATTACTTAAATTTTGCCTTACTTTTCCTTACATGTTATTGTCACTCTCTTAATTACCTAATTGCCTCCTTCGTATGTACTTCGCCTAAATAGGTATATAGATCAACCGGATTAACCGGAACAGACTTTTTCAAGTGGCAACCGATAAATCGGGAGTTTACTGTATTATAATATCTTCACCATTAATCAAAATGCCTTCAATTCTTGCCTTCGGCGATTGCGCTCAGAATTTTAAAATCTGTTTCTACAAGAGAATTCGTTTGAATAGCAAATATTTGGTCGACAGAAAATTAAAATTTAATTTCTTTTCTTATCATTTATAACTATTCGTAGACATTGGAGGATTCTGCGTCTCCATTACTTTCTACTTTATTTTATTCATTCACAGTGGTCGAAACCAGAAGAATAATGCGAGTCGCATTAGAGCGTTTTGGAAAAGAATAGTGAGAGAAAAGACGTTGAAATGGTGGGACAGATGAAGTTAAGATTCCGACGTCGAAAATAGGAAAAGTTTTAAGAGATATCCTCATTGATGAATGCCATTCGAAAGAAGTATGAAACTACGAGAGAAGAGAGTAGGAGTTTTCTATAATCTTTTAAGTTCGGATCGAAATTGACAAATGAAGGAAAAGGTTTGGGTGAATTATATACTCGTTCCGGTGAAAGGAGGTTCCGCTCGGTCTCAACACAAAGCTGCGCGTAGGATAAAAGTAAGAAAGAAGCCCCTTGTCACATAGGTATTACATCTCTCCCGTAGTTACAGTTTCATGCGCTTTTCCAAGAATTCCATTTAATATAGGTTCTATATCTTCATGCGTTTAAGCATGATTTGATGAAATGTTTGTACTTATTGGTTCTTTTCGTCTGGTCAGCTAAAATTTCTCTAGTACTGACGATTTTTTGGAATGTCACATAACATACCTAACGTCGAAAACTTAATTTTAAAGCTAATTACTACGGTTAAAATTGTTTAAAATTTATATTATGAATTAATATTTAATTCTTTTCTAACAATGAGTTTTTAAACTAAACTCCTGCAAGATTGATGAAAATGCTAGTTCCATCTGAAATAGTTATGTTATAAAAAAACAAAGATGTTGGACGAGACATTTTATAGTTGTTGAATACGGTTTCAAATGTTTTAAGTATTTTAGCTTTGATAATTCATCATGTAAATTAAGAAGATATAATGAATGAACTCTTACGTTTAATGTCAGACTACACTTTCTCATCGGCACCAAAATAATTTTTAAAATATTCCACTTATCACAAATTACTAGGTATGCTTAAAAGAACGTTATAATTATATATTTAAGAGAAACGGTGAGTAAAGATTCAATACATTTTATCAAATTAAGGGATAATTTCCATTCTCGTAATAGTTTAATGCCAAACGCAATCCTTACAATCTTTAAAAATAATATTGGTACGCTTCGTCCTTATTCCGAATATCATTCATTGACTCCAAGGGTTGCATAAATAACTCAGTGCTACGGGAGCATCTTTATTAAACGCTTTTATCCTTTAAGAAATAAGTATAATCCTTGAAACGAAACGTAAACCACGATTAAACACTTCCATGTACTCCTTGCCAATCGAATGAAACGGGACATCATCCTAATGGCTCATCGTTACGAGAAAGAAAATTGGTGCTTTCATCGTCTACTACCTCATAGTAGAGGACCAAACACCCGTATAAAAAGCCGCAGACTCCCCATAGTGCCTAGAAGGCTAGCCAACGAAAAATATAAACTGAAATACGACCCGTGCTCCTGGTCCTTTATTTTAAGTAGTCATAATCTCTCCCTTCCCTCAGTCAAAAGGTATGGTCCAAAATGTAACGGAAATTTTTTCACGGAAATGGAAAGGAGAATACACAGAGGGAAAAGGTTGGGTGAAAGCAAAAGATAGGAAGAAGAGAGTTGCTAGTAGGGAGCGGCAAGAAGGGGGAGACGGGTCGATGAGAGAGGGAATGGCTGTAAGCTTGAGATTCGGCCAACGGATCTCCCACCTCTACGATGCAGAGATATGGGACAATAGGGGGAGGATAGGAGAAAGGGAAATGTGTAGGCATCGCGTGGTGAGACACGGCCAAGGGGAAAGAATGGGCGTCGGCGAAGAGATTGTTTAGGGTAGAATAAGATAGGAGGAGGATTATAAAAGGGATCGGAAGATTGGAAGGAAAGAAGGGAAAGAGGGAGGAGCCGGAGTCGGGATGAAGAAGTTGGGATAGGGATATTGAAAAGGGAAACGGAATGGAATAAGAGAAAAATATGACGCGAATGCTGGAAAAGAAAGATTCGGGAATGGCGAGAAAATAGGTATATCATAACAAAAGATATAACAAAAAATATTCTAAAAATATTCTTCTTAATAAAGAGAGTAGAAGCCATATATATATATATATATATATATATATATATATATATATATATATATATATATATATATTGTTTTCAGAAGATTGACAATTCGTTTAAAAGAAGGTAGTAATTTCATTTTTTTTGTTTTGGCGAATAAATATTACCTCGTCGGCCTGATCGAGCCAAAAATGGAGTGTTTATAATTATGCATATATATATAATGTAGTTATAATGTAATTATTAAGTTTTGATCAAATAAATGCAACATTTGACGGCATGAAGTTGAGAACGAGGAAGTACCCATTTCTTAAAATATAATAAATTAGTTCTGGAAAGGACTAATCCGCCTACTTTCCTTTCAATACAATTTTAATATATAACAAGTTGGGGTGTACACAGGTTTCCCGTGGTAGAGAAGTGCCTTTCATCAAAGTCGCCGTAGTATAATCGTATGCTAATGTATTTCCTTTGAAATCAGAAACTTATTTTTTCTTATATTGTGGTACCTCTGCTTTTTTGATCCGTTCTAAATATATTCACCTCGATTTCCCTTTCTGTACTTGCCCTACAAACAACATTTCTTTGAAACCTGTTCAGCCAATAACTTCCAAATTCATAGTTACATAAAAATTCTAACCTTGATATTGTGGTAGCCCTGTTCAGTCGACCCGGTTGAAATATAATATTTTGGTTATTTATTAATATGAAGATTAAATATACAATATTTGATTAAAATCCATTGAGTCAGTTCTCTAGAAATACGCGTAAAAATATTATCTAACTTTTTACTGTCTGAGCCCTGCTCTTTAGCACCGCTATAAACATCTTAATTTCATTACAGTATGTTGTACAAATCTTATATACAAAATTTAATTGAAATACGTTCAGTCAATTCCTTCCAAATCCTTAATTACTGAAAGAGGTTAATTTGAAATTGTGGCACCCCTGTTTTGCTGATTGGGTTTTAATATATTAATGTGGTTATATATATATATATATATATATATATATATATGTACATTATAAGTGTTAAATTTGATTTAAATTGATGTGGAAAATTTAACACAAATACGTGTAAAAAGAATTTTTTTTATTACTTTTATTGTGGCAGCCCTGTTTTCCATATCCTCCCTAAGCATATTAATTTTGTTTTTCTACGTTGCACACATCCTTTATAAAAAATTTCGCTGAATATCGGTTTGGCCAATTCCTTTCAAATTCACAATTACCGAAAAGTTAAACTTTGCAATTGTGGCATCCCTGCTGAGTCGATCTGGTCCAAATATGTCATTTTGGTCTCTAATTTATATGAAAATTCAATGTATCAAATTTAGTTGAAATCGGTTAATTTAAGAAGAAAATGTTAGGGGGACACAGACACGGATACCCATGCGATCTCAGAAGACTACTTTACATTTTACTTTCTCCAAATATGAATTATAGAGCAAGTATCGTTTTCATGAAAAAATCGAATTCGAGATTTCAACGAAAATACATGTTTTAAGGTCCCCTGAACACGTTTTGACTATTTTCTCGATGATGTCTGTGTGTCTGTCTGTCTGTATGTGATAGATTTTTGTGGGCGCTCTAACTCAAAAACTATTAATCAGGTCAACGCAAAATTTTATATTTAACATTTTTATAAAAGTTAAAAGATCTGATTAGTTTTTGGTAAAAATCGGTCAATCGGAAGTGGGTGTTTACTCTTGTCACTTATCCGTTATTTTGAAATATTTGCTTTAATATTTGATAAATGTAAAAATGTACTAGAACAAAAGTTGTAGAAAATTTAATTTTATAAAACGTTTGTTTGAAACATTTTTCTATATAATGCATTATTTAAGAGATATGTTATATTTTTAGCTGCCACCACCACGCCATCTACCGAAGACTATTGTTAACAATTGACGCTTAGTTACGTCTTAGTAACGCTCCATTTTCTTTTTTTAATTGTCAACCGGAGTAAATATTTACAACGATCCCAGAGCTAACAACATATAATTTGCCATATAAATATGGAGAACGTCATGTGTTGCCCACATCAGTTAATTTTAATAGTAGGCTAAAAATGAGGAAATGAATGTAAGTAAAAACCCGATTATCGGTGTTAATGGGAACTTTGGTACGCATAAACAAAGGAAAATCCGAACTATTCTAATACTGACGTTTTAAATGCAAAACTCTTTAAAATATGTCAAATATTTTGCAAATTTCTTTACGTAATGACAAAAATAATGAGCGTTCACATAGTTAAGGCTATCATAGTGAATTATACTCGAACGCATTCTGTACCAACCCGAATTTGGTCTAAAATTTATTAATTTGTTTAACATTAAGTATCGCGAATCAAATAATAAACTTGTAAACTTAAAATTATTTACCGCCTTTAATTTTTCATCAAGTACGCCGTTTACGAGCTGAAGATTAATAAATTAATGAGCATGCAAAGTGGCCGGCAAATGCGCTTATAGAAAAGGGAGCTCTTAATAGACGTCATCAGGGAAAAAATAACTAACTTAAAAAATCAGAGCGCACACTCGGCCAGTTAATCCGCTCACGGGAAATCGGGGCCCGGCTGTATACGAACACAAAAGAGTATGAAAGAGAGGCACAGCCAAGGATATCAGGAGTAAAAATACCGGAAAAAGTGACAGTCGCTTACTAATGGAGGCAATAAGCGACGGAAGATGTTACGGGCGCATAATGAGAGAGGAAAAAATGTTGCGAGCAAGAATGACGAAAGGGAATAAAAAAGAAGCAACGGGTGACGTGGCACATGCGACGGAATTAGGAGCATGTAAAGAGGATAACGAAGGGAGGGAGAAGGCACACACGGATGAACGTCTTGATAAAGGCGAAACCGAAAGAGAGAGAGAGTAAAGATAAGAGAAGGAAGAAGAAAATTTGGGATATTAGGAGTGAGGGAGGAAGGAAGGGAGGGAGGGAAGTAGGGGGGAGAGAGGCAAGTAGGGAGGGAGGAAAAGAGGGAGGAAGGGAGGGCGGAAGTGAGAGAAGTAGAATGAGGAAGGACTCTGTCGCCCGTGTAGCAGACAAACGTCCCCAGCAGGTGCTACTAATGGAAGCTCGGCGCCCCCGTTTATTCTCTCTCAGAAATAGCGAGTTACCCTTTCCCCTGCAAGCCTCCCCCTCCCCTCCCTATCCCTCCTTCCCCCCTCTTCGCCCTCTTTCTCCCCTTCGTCCTGATCCCTTTCCCAAGATTCAGTTTCTTCATATCGATTCTTTCGTTTCTTGTTCTCTCTCCCTCTTTATCTCATCCGTCCTGCTTTTCTTTTAGTGGCTTTTCAAAGCCTTCTAACCCGAGAATTTTTTTTGCTTCGTGTCGCGGCTGTCGCAAGTTGCTGTTGTTTTTGTTGTTATTGGTGCGTTTCCGCGTGTTCTCCCTATTCTTTTTACCTTCTTTCCTCTTTCTTTTTGCCTGTCTTTTTTGGTCCATTCTTGCCTCTGCCTCAATTCCTTTGCTTTATGGCCGTTCGTAAAAACCGTATCTTTTTTACGATGTTTTTATTGTTTTAATCTGAGCGTTACTGATTTTCTTTTTATACCGTCTGCAGTTTCAGCTGTCGCTTTCTATGCTTCTTTTTCTCTGTTCCCTCGACTTTTTTTTTATGTTTCTCTCCTGCTCTCTTCCCTTTCATGTCGTCCGTTCCTGTTTTTTTTTTCAAATTCTCCATATTTACATGGTTTCCGAGAAAAAAATATAACCCTCTTCGGTGTTTCTTTTTTTTCTATTTCGATACGTCTAATTGGTCCGATGGCTTCTCGCCTAATCGTGATCTCGACACCGGGAGCTTAAGCGAAATCCAATATTCCGCCTCCGGGTGTTATTCGAATCTCGTTTTTTTCCGCGAGATTAAATACGCTCAATCAGGAGCAGAACAACCGTCGCGTTCTGTCTCTCTCTCTCTTTCTCTCTCTCACCCCTTTCTTTTTTCGCGGAGAAAACACTCGAATTTTTGTTTTTTTTTTCTTTTTACTTCTCTCGCAAAATTTCCACTCAAAACGGAAAAATTAATTCGGACGCTTTCTTTATCAATTTAAAACGACGGAAATGTTTATGAGAGCGTAACGTTTAAGTCAGGGAACGTAGCCATTTTTCTTTCGGATAAAACTGTAAACGGCCCTTAGAAAACAATCGCGGTTTTTATCCGCCCTGTCTAATTATCTCACGCGATCTTTTTTTAACGCGTGTTGCTTTTTTTTTTGTTTAAAGAAGAAAATTAATTCCGAAAATTACCGATTCGGCCGTAGTTTACATAGGTCACTTTTACTTTCCTCGGAAAGGCACGGGTAAATTTTGGAGGAAACCGCAGGTAAGGTATGGTAACCATGGCGACGGGTACAGCACAAGAATCCTAAGCATTACTCGTTTCTGAAAAACTTTTGCCAGGCAACGCCCTCGTCCCATAGTTTGTTCTCCCCGCTCGCTCTCTCTACCTCTCTCTCTCACTCTCCCTCTCTCTCCCTATCTCTCTCCCTCTCGTCCTCCCTTTATTTCCACTCTCTCTCTCTCTCTCCTCCCCCCTCTTTGTGACCAACTTCGTCCCCTTTGCCTCGGCATCTCCTTTTCCGCCGCTCTCTTGTTTACCACTTCATCGCATTCCTCATCCTGCACTATTAAATCCCCTCTCCTCCCCCTCTTCCCCTCCCCATCCCGCCTCCCCCTCCCTCTTTTCCTGTTTCATCTCCTCCCCTATTAGCATTCTGCATACCGGAACAGGCATCCTCACCCTTTTCTCCTCGGATGCCAAGGCACCCGATCCTCCCTCTCTCCTCCCTCTTTTCCTCGTGCCCCCCTTTCTCCTCCCCCTCCTTCCCTTCAGCCCCTACTTCTTCACGTCTCGCAATTACTCCATTTTTTATGCACCGGAGATGCAGTGCTTCGTACCCTACTTTACCAGCCTTACCAAACACTAGCAGTTCTTGTTTTAAAAAAACATCTCGTGACCCAAATCCTTAGCAGATGGAATTTGTTTTTGCTCCCTGTCTCTGCGAATGTGTTCCTTGAAATTCGAAACCAGATCGAATGGATAGGCTTTTTTAATTTCGGAGGAGCGATCGGCACTTTTGTTTTGTTGTTTTTCTCCCCGGCGTGTGAATCTTTTACATTTTTTTGTATCTCTCCGCGCAAAGACCTCCTCCACCGTGAAAGGGGTGTGTATTTTGGGACGCTATAAAAGGAATCACGTGCGCAAGTCGTGTTCGAGTTGCGAATGGGACCGAGAGAGAAAGTTTTTGCTCCAGGTCATGTGTATGCTTTCTCGGTGTGTGATATAAATAAGTTTCCCATTGACTAACAATTTTTTCGGTTAAATCAAGATGTAATTACATATATTGCCGTCACAATTTCGGTTCATAAGCCCACAGCATAATATTTTTTGCGAATTTTCTCTTTTGATCAAATCTCCTGAAATTTTAGCTAGAATATGATAATTGAGCATTGTTGATATAATATGGTGCCGTTTAAAATGATTATGTTTATTTAAACTTATTACCAAGAAAAAACATGTAACGTTTGTTGCCTATATCGTGCATTCAATATAACACGTACCGTAAACACCCGCGTATAATGCGCACTTTTTTTCGAAATATTTCAGTTAAAAATTAGGATGCGTGTTATACGAGGGTACATAACCTTCCTATTTTCATTTGACCCCACATTTCCACAATTTCGGCACAGTAATTACTGCCCGGGTATCCTCATATTTTTATTGGTGATTTTTACGAAAAGTGAGATAGATAATAGTCAAATTTTATTAACTAATTCTATAAACATAAATTAATTAGATATGAAAAGAATTAATTCAGTATTTATTCATTTTAAAAGCCAAGAAATTCTTCGTCACTGGACCATTCTTCTTCGATGTTGTTATCGGAATCGTCATCTTACGCATGACGTCACCACGTCACCCTACACCGGCGCCCGGCCTGGTGGTGAGGTACTGGTACTACTTACAATTAGAAACAATGGCAGCTGATGCCTTTGAGAACGCAGGGAGTTGATGCTTCTTATATAACTAAATAAAGTTATCGTTCCCTACCTTTCTCTCAGCATCCATACGTGATTTATTCTTTAGTTAATTATGGTTATTTGCTATCGTGTTTACGTGCTCCAAAGTGTTTTAATAATGGTTAAACTGAAGGTTGGGCGAACCCGTCCACCTCAGGCGTGACAAAAACTTATGTAAAAAACAGGATTATCGTCATTCCTTCATTTTATTAGCTCAAATAATGTCGTATGCCCTACTATGAAATTAATATAATTCGATTTATTGTGTATATCCTAATATCACCTTGTAAGTAAACATAGAGTATGTAATGATTGAGTTAGCTGACGTTATTTTAGAACGTTATTCGAAAATTTCATTTCGCACTTTCATTATGTTACCAACACATAATACCAATAATTCGATCATTGCTTTAGAACACGTTACACCATCTACTTTATTCTGGACCGGTAACGCTAAAAAAAATCTGTGCGCACTATAGGCGGGTATATAATAAAATCATAGATTACGAGTCTGAAAACCTTCCCTGCGCGTTATACGAGGGTGCGCATTATACGCGGGTATTTACGGTTAGTCGAACGCTGTAATCTATTAATGATGAAGAAATATTTTTGCAATAGCTTCATGCTCTTTTTATTTTACTCTTCAAAAACCTATTTTGTATCATTTTCCGCAGTTAGACAGAAATTTTGAATTGGAATAATTTGCTATTATTTTATGTGAAACTATAAATAAATGTAAAATTCCATTCCTAGTTCGATTAACGTAACGATATCATAATTTTTAACGATACTGGAAGAAATTTTAAAAATCGACAACTTTCATTTGAACGAAATTTGTTTAATTAATCCTCGATTTTTCTGACTAAAAGCTTGTGAATATCGTACCTCGAAGAACTGCGTCCAAAATGCTATTATTGCGGATTAAATCTCTTTTGAAATGCTTTCAAAACGAACCTTCAATAACCTAACGAGTAGTTTTATTCAATGCCCTCAACGTGGAAAATTATATTCTAGAACGAATTCCGGGAAAAAGTTTTAATTGAGCAACTTAGATATTTTCATACACAAATATATTTTTTACCTTTGAATTTAAATTTTGTAAAAATAATATTTCTCTTATTGAAAGTTTTTGTTCAGCAAAAAGTAACGGATTTTCCTTAGCAATTACATATTAGAAAGATACGAAACATTTTGTAACTTCCCCGTGCTCGTAGTTTTTTAAACCTCATTATGAATTTTTAAAGCCGAAGCATGAGTACCAAATCCTCTCTCTAAGCTGATGAATATATTTTTGACTAGAGAAATTCTTCGGATAGAAGAACAATATTTTCCTATAGAAGTAAAATGAAACCGAAGCCAAGAATAAGTTTTGATAATAAAGTCAGAAATGTTTTAAACGCATTATCTTCTTTTTTAAACACGTTATTTTACGATAATCGCAGAATATAACATCTCAAAAAATATCCCTGAGAAAAACCATCCTAATTCCTGACCGCGTGACGCGAACAAGTCTCTCCCACAATATCAATTCATTATCACGCGAATCTCCAAAAAGGTACGACTACTTGATTCCATTAGGGAACTTAAGTACCGCTACAGCGTTACCTCTACTCTCGCCTAGAGAGAGGCATATCGTATATCAGTCCTCTTAGCCGTAAAGTTCCTCTCCGCTTAATTCCCAACTTCCTCCATTTTCCTTTCTGCCTCAACTCCCTCGCTAGTCTTGTACCATTGCGATGCATCAACCACTTTCTCAACCGACTCTTTGATCCCATCAATACCAGTCATTACTTATCTCGTCACGATCTTATAGCCATCTTTTTCTTCGTTCATTTTGACTCCCGAAATTTTTGCGCCTATTTCCTTTAAATCTTTCTGCCCTGCCTTTTCTACTAAGATTTTTATTTTTCATTTTTGCAACTTTCCCTTGCGTTGCTTAAAAAACCCATTATCAGATATATATCGTAACACGTATCTGTTTTCAATTTTCTCTGACGTTATTCTATCATATGTTAGGTTGATGTTTACCTTAGACAAATAATGAAACAAAGAATTTTCAAATTATATTTACAATCAAAATAGCATAATCTCAATCGTTACAAAATCTTAGGCGACACTTATAGCGTAAATATTCTGTATGCACCAAAACCTTATCCAACACGCGTTTCTCCAACTCGAATTTCATTGTACCCGGTTAAATAAGTTAGACACTTGTTTACCCAACACGTGATATGCATTATTATACACTCCTGAATTGGCGCGCACTGCATTTAACGTATGTATGTATGTACGTATGTAACATGAGAAAGCTCGTAGTCTATTGGAACTGGTCATTTTTTCATTTTATTAAATAAGAGCTAGGTTGTTTTTTTCCCAACACAGCGTTTTCCAAGAACGTAAAATCGGCGTTATGCAAAGGACTACTGTAAAAAATAAATTTTTTAAATGAGTATTTTGAAATTTAGTACAATTTGTTTAGTTTTGTAACACAATCTTTTTCGATCAGTTTCTCTATTAAGCCCCTTAATTATTATGATCGGTTCATTTCGCAATTTCAGTTTACTTCTTGATGGGTGAATTCTTCCATTGCTTTGAGAGCTGATCATTTAATTCGCGGAATGGCACGAGATCTTTGTTTACGGCGCGAACTTCGGGAAACGACCGGTAGGGGCGCACACCCTGAAGCCTACTTAGTAGGCTAGGGGCGTACATGTTTGTTTATGTGACTCTAGAGGTGCGTTCCAGAGCTCTTTTCCATAATGTGCGAGTGGCAATCGTTTTGAAAACAGTGCCATGGCAGACTGAACTGCGTTGTCATTCGTTACTGTGTTAGACGAGGTTTAAGTGCTTCAGAAACAGTTCAGTAAATGAGTCAAGCTTATGGTGACGAGTTTCTCAAGAAAACTGCCATATTCAAGTGGCACAAACGATTCAAATAAGTACGTGAATCTGTTGCTGACGACCCACGACCTAGTCAGCCGACTTCTTCCACAACTCCTGAGCAAATTGCAAGAGCTCAGGAAATCTTGGACAAAGACAGACGAATTACACTTCGCCAGTTAGCATCCAGAATGAATAATTCTTATGGCAGTGCTTTCAAAATTGTCACGGCTCTTCTGAAAATGTAACGAATCTGTGCCGGCTGGATTCCGTACAACTTGACTCCGGAGCAGAAACAGAAACGTGTTGATTTGTGCAAGGAAATGGTCAAACAGTTTGAGAGGGAGGGCCTAGCATTCTTAAACCGCATAGTGACAGGTGATGAGACTTGGGTGTACCACTATGATCCAGAGACTAAACAACAGTCAAGTGAGTGGAAGCATACTGGCTCACCAAGAGCGAAGAAATTTCGAACCGCTCGTTCTTCTAACAAACACATGGCTCTTTTGTTTTTTAATGTGAAAGGCGTTCTTGTCACACATTTTGTGCCACGTGGAATGACTATGAACAAGGAAGCATACGCTGAAGTGCTGCGAGTTAAGCTTCACCGTGCCATTCGTGAAAAACGTCCAGAACTTTGTGAAGTGAAGTGGTTTCTTCATCACGATAACGGCAGGCCCCATACTGCGAACCTTGTGCAGCCAGTGATCAAAAATATCGGTGCAGACGTCTTGCCTCATCCCCCTTATCCACCAGACTTAGCGCCATGTGATTTCTTTTTGTTTCCGCAACTGAAAAAAATTCTGAAGGGTAAGCGTCTCGAGTCGGACGAGGAAGCTTGCAGAGCCACAACGACAGCACTTCGCAGCATTTCATAAAACGGGTTGCAGGAGGCATTCGACGCGTGGACACGGCGATGGAAGGAGTGCATACATTTTAAAGGAGACTTTTTTGAAAAGGTGAAATTGTCAGATGATCTTTTAGATGAAGATTAAACTTGTTCTGTGCTCATTTCGCGAATTAAATGATAAACCCGATATTTTTCAGGTACTTTATATCCTCGTTCAGCACTAGCACAGATGCTTGCTCGATCACAATGCATTTACCTTTCGATTATATTGCTTTCAAAAAGTATAGATTAATTATGCCTATATAAATGAATTGATCTATAAAAGAAATGACCTTTAGATTTTTAGTCGTGATGGATTAATCCTTTTAAAAAATTAATACTAATCTCCCCTAATGTAATTTTTATAGGGCCATTTCCTCTTAAATTTGCTTCATATCTATATGGCGTTGTGGGAATTTTCTCCTTTGGGTGGAAATTACGCATCTTCCATCTCTCGATCCTAATAAACTCCATGAATTTCTGATGTTCCTCTTTCGCACCTTCACCACTCCCATTCTTTTTCCTTTTTTATCTACCCTCTTTCTCTCTTCCCATGCCTTCATCTCCACAAAGGATCCTGTTGTGTGCGAGCCTTAGTGTTTTTTATAAATGTGCCACGTTCCTCCCCATCTCTTCACCCCTCAACACGCTCAGCCGTCTGGTGTTGGCAAAAGAGTATTTTGAGTCGGCCATCGTGTCCCGTTTCTACCTATTACTCTCCCCCTCCCTCTATCTCCCCTCACTCCCTCTTTCTCCCCTCCCTCCCTCCCTATCTCCCTCCCCCTCGACTCTCATCTTTATCCTCGGCATTCGTTTTATTTTTAATCCAGCCTTCCCAGAGGGTTCCTAAATTCTCTCCCAACCTCTCTCTCTCTCTCTCTCTCTCTCTCTCTCTCTCTCTCTCTCTCTCTCTCTCTCTTACCATCTCTCTCTCCCTTTCTCTCCATTCTCTCCTTTCACTCCCTCCTCACCCACCCACCCCCCAATGCACACTGCCGCTTTTAATTCTCTTACTCTCCTCCTTCCCCACTCTTCTTTCTCGACTCTTCTCTCTTTTCTAATATTTTATTTATTTTTATGTTTATTTTATACATTTTCCTATGCCTCCTGTTTCTCCCAACTTCTTGTTTTTTTCCTCCTCTGTCATCTTGTTTGACTCTCTTCCTCCTATCCTTTTAACATCCTTTCTCCCTTCTTCTTTCTTCCCTGCTCTTTTAGCTTATTTTTTGTCGTTCTTCCCCTTTCTTCACTCTCTCTCACTCTCATCCTTCTTCCATCTCTCCTATTATTTTCTTCTCCCCCACCTACCTAACAGTCACTCCATCTCCTCACACGTCATTTTTTTTCCTTTTCTCTACCCATCTATCTCTTTTCTTTACATCAGATTATTTTCTAGCTCTTCCGCTCAGTCATCTGCCTTTTCCCCTCTATCACTTATGCCGGACAGCTAACTTTCCGCGCGGAAAAGGGGGCACTTTTTATTTCGGTAGGTTATATATAGTTCTTCTAAGTGTTCCAGTGTTGTCATAGCTCTACTTTAAAACCGAAGAGTAAAAATCAACTAGTGACGTTTAGATTATTATCATTTCACCTTTCTCACGCACAAGATAATCTAATTCCGCAAATGGAAAAGCTTTCAAAAATATGTGGCAAGTTCGAATCCTCTAGAGAGCGTATTAGTACGTGTGTTGTTATTGCACTGATTGTAAAATTCCGGTTACTGCTGTTATGAGCTATTTCAAATGCGTGAGTAAATAAAATGAGATTCTTTCGTTTAACGTCGTTCCAATGCAATTTAAAAAAATTTCGTAGTATGACGAAATGCTTAGAAATTAGCAGTTTTTTCTCTCGCTCTAGTGAGCTATAAAAAATAGCTCGCCAGAGTAAGAGAAAAAACACTGCTCATTTCGTCCGTTTGTTTGAAATTAATTTTGCATATATAATCTCAAAAACATTTTTTTTTAACGCAAAACTTATTATCGGAGATTAGGTTTTTATTTTACGAACTGGGAATATTAATTTAAAATTCTTATAAGTATGGTCCAACATATTACCGCAAAAACATCAACTCAAATCCTTTCGGGAGAGAGATTTTCATTCGATGTTGATTTTGCTCTAAAATGTATTTAAGCAAATTATTTTTCGAATCAAATCACGAATCGAATCAACTGTGCAGATATATGTTAGTTATAGAGTATATAGACCGGATTAAATTTTAAATCAGACAGAAAATGGTTTAATTATGAATTTATGAATATTACTCTTAAACACAAATTTGTGTGAATGTAGTATTGAGTTTTTTGGATTTTACATCGACAATTGGCCAGTTTCAATCGGTTGCTTATTAAAAAATCCTAACTCAAGCATATTTATAATAGAAAAAACAAATTCAAGGTGGCGAAAGACATAAGGAACTAAGAATAGGAGTGGGCTCACTGAATATATTAAGGTTAAGATTTTTAATAAACATTCGGTTAAAAAAGAGCACTCGGGTGAGGAAAAATCAAAGAAATCACAAAACCAGACTATGATAACGGACATCGGTAATTCACAACTGGTATTTTAACTTTTCTTCTTGCCATAATAATTTACTAAATCCTTTAACCATTGTATAGTTTTCCATTAAACACTGTTTAAATACGTAGCATTGTCCATACCAACTAATGTATTTAGTTTGATTTCTAGCAGATTCAGATCACGATTCATTTAGACTAATTCAGCATTTTATTTATTTGTGTCTATCCTGAGTTAATCCTTCGTGCTAACAGAAGCAGTATCATACGCGAGATTTTGCTTCAACGTTAACACTACAAAATAAGTCTCATCCTTATAATATATTCTAATCTAGCTGCCTAACCTAATCGCCTATAATTACACCAAAGTATATTAATACCACCAAACGTAACAACAAAACATACTGACACAATCATTCATTTACACCTAAAATTGCAATTATCCAAAATATAAAAGTCTATTAAAACTATAAATTTATTTGCAATGGCAATTCGTACTGCTGAATACACAGTTTATCACATTTAAGACCATAACGTAATCAAGAGTCGACTAAAAATTCAAATAAATTAAATAAATCACGGTGACTCTGGTAAAGTTGGGTATTTAATCATGATGAAACGCAAAAAACATAAATGCGGACGGTGTTCAGTTTGTAATTGCTAATTCACGTAGGTAAAAGCCAACACATTTTAAAATTAATAGTACTATACTTTCTAGTCGCTCAAAAATTAATTTTTTCAAGATTACTTTTCGTAAATCCTTTAATAAATTGCAGTGAAAAACCATTCAAGAATTCGGTATTTTAAGTTTTAACTACGCCATAAAAACTGTTGCGTCTCTGACGCACTTCAAAATTTATTGAGCCAATATTCAATTAGGAATGTAAATGTAAACGACTCAGTCTCCCTGGAGCATTCGGCCGTAAATTTAGATTGTATTTCTTAATACCTTCATTTGCCTCGTTCAAATGCTTCGGCACAAATCAAATTTTAAGCTAGTGCACGATTCATGCTTTTCTTTAATTTAATGGCCACTTTCGCTTATGAGTTTACGGCAATTACGACAAGGAAAGAGCAGTAATCAGAACATGGCGAAGAGCATTGTTAAACATGGATGGGATTAAGCTGGCATTAGACCTGAACGTTCTTAATACTTAATCATAGAAATAAACTCGATCTTAATTCGAATTCATCTCTGATGCTTAATAATACGATATTAAAAATAATTCTATAGTGTACAATGTGCAAGATGCTAAAAGTATTATACTATAGTGTATGAATTGCTAAATAAAAATATCAAAAATCAAAATATATAGTACTAAGTTAAACGATCATATTAATCTCAGATTACGAGGAAAATTCAGCATTAACCATTAAAAACTGACCAACTTCGCAGAGCGAATTTGAAAATCGTTCGTTAAGACTGACTAGCAATCCATAGATCGAAATTGTATGAACGTGGTGGATTTCAACTTCTCAATGAAACGGGACAAAGTAATCCCTTTCGTGTGGCATCCACGCTAAAGCACAATAAACGTTCAGATATGCGAGAGGCCTAACACGTGCTCCCGCGGTCGTTACAGCGCATAGAGAACTCTCCCTTAGAGATGAATTTACATGGAAGCACTCGAATGAATGTGGCAACAAAAATACCAATCACATCATCCGGGAATTTTATGCACTAGCGTAAGAAAGATGCCTACGATACTGGTGCATGAATTTGTGTAAGAAAGAGGAAGAAAGTGGGAGGTTTTAATCCTGGCTCTTTATTCCCAAGGATTCTGCATAAGCGTGCCCAGCAACTTCGCTCCCTCCCCCGCCCTTACTCTCTTCCCGCCATCTTCTACTCCTGTCAGTTAATCCTGAAATTCTCCATTCTCTAATCTCTAGTCTCCTGTGTGTACAAACTCTGTTTGTGATTAAACGCGTATTTCTGGGTAAATCGCCATCATGCCTCCTCCTCCGCACCCTCACCCTTCCTCTCCTCTCCACACTTCACATTTCTCCTTTTGCTCTGTTGCCTACCTTTCCTAAAAGCATGAATGCATCCTCCCTTCACCATAAGCAACTCTCTCTATCATTCTTCCTCTCTCTCTCTCTCTCCCCCTCTCACTCTTCTCTCTATATATCCCTCTCTATATATCCCTCTCTATATCTCTCCCTCTCACTTTCCCTTCCTCTCTCTCCCACTCTCTCCCTCCCTCCCTCCTCTCTCCCTCTCACTCTCTTTCTCCCTCTATTTCTCCTTCTCATCCTCTCTCTCTATCTCTCCCTCTCTCTCTTCTTCTCACTCCCTCCATCTCTCACTCTGTTTCTCCCTCTAGCTCTCCCTCTCTTCCTCTCTCTCTTTCCTTCTCACTCACTCCATCTCTATCTGCCTCCCTCCCTTCCCCTCCCTATCTTCCCTCTCAACAGACCTTTTTCATTTCTGCCCGTCTATTTTTGAGAATTTCATTCCGTAGCTTCCTTAATACTCTACTAAATAACTCCTCTCCATTCGCGCTCTCTCTCTCTCTCTCTCACTCTCTTCCCTCTCCCAACCTCCACGCTTCCATCACCTCTTCTCCTCAATCCCGCTTTCTCCTCCGCGTTCCGGCGCAGTCTTACTCCCTTCCTACTCTTCTTTATCTCCTCTTGCAGCCTCTTCCTTCGCTCTTATCTCCTTTTAATCTTCTTCCCCTAAATACTTCATCCCTTTTCTCTTCCTTTTGACCTTTCCATTTCTCCACTTAACAGTGTTCCTTTTTGATTCACTCCCTGCCTTTCCATTCCCCGAACCCTTCCATCCGCACTCTACTTTTCCATAAGACTGGCGTATTCTCGACTCCTTTTCCGTTCACTCTTATTATTGCTTTTCTCTCCATCAGTCCTTCCCTTTGGATCGCTATTCATATTTTCGCGTTTGTGATACATAGGCAGCGCTGAAGTTGCAATCTCGATTTGCCCGGATGTACTGAGCCCGACCAGTATTTATCAAGATGCATGAATCGAATACGTTATAAGTGCCAATTTCGTTCAGAATGTCAATAATTAATATCGATGCTCAAACGTTATAAGGAAATATAAATGGAACTTTGTTTAACATCCATCGTTAGTGTTTGTTCCTCTGTTTGCTTCATGCATTTTAATTCTTTGATTTGACACTATGGGACTCCGCCCCGTGCTCGCTTCGCTCGCCAACCCCCGGCCACGCTCGCATTAGAATTGTAAAACAGTTTATATTTAAATATAAATGCACATATTTCTTTTTTACGTAAGCATTTCTATTAACAATTACTTAATTACATTGTTAATCATTTTTGTTTTAGGTCAATTGTCAGTTAAATAAGATTAATAAACTCTGTCTCCCCAATAGACAAAAAATCTGCTGTGGCCACCACATGAATTTCTCCATACATGTCATATTTCTAAAAATTCCAAATAGGTTAAATGATAATAAGTATTTTGAAGAACCGCGAGAAAATTTTACTTTACAAAGAACAGAAATAAACTCAATCATAGCCTTCTGATATTGGATATAGCCAGGAATCTCCAACAATTTAGAAAATAAAAAGGAGCGTTACTAAGACGTAACTAAGCGTCAATTGTTAATAGTCTGTAGGTAGTGGCAGCTAAAAAGTTAGTTTTTAAAATATCTCTTAAACAATGCATTATATGGGAAAGTGTTTCAAACAAAGGTTGTATAAAATAAATTTCCCACAGTATTTATTCTAATATTTTTTATATTAATCAAATATTAAAGCAAATATTTCAAAAAAATCGGATGTGGCCACCACATGACTTTCTCCATATCTGTTAAATTTCTAAAAATTCCAAATAGGTTAGATAATAATAAATATTTTAAGAAACTGCGAGAAAATTTTAGACTAGAAAGAAAAGAAATAAACTCCAAGCATAGCCTTCTGATATTGGATATAGCCACAAAGCTCCAACAATAAATAAAATAAAAAGGAGATTTACTAAGACGTAACTAAGCGTCAATTGTTAACAATTGTCGTCGGTAGGTGGCGTGGTGGTGGCAGCTCAAAGTTTAAAATATCTCTTAAACAATGCATTATATGGGGAAATATTTCAAACATAGGTTGTAGAAAATTAAATTTTATACAACTTTTATTCCAGTACATTTTTACATTTATCATATATTAAAGCAAATACAGTCAAACTCGTTTATAACGAGCACGGTTGTAACGAGGTCACGGCTATAGTGAGCAAATGCTACCTCCAAGATAAGTTTACGAGTATTTACATACAAATATTTCACGTATATAACGAGCACGCTTCACGGATATATCGAGCAAACTTCGACCACGTCTCACTGTCTCAAACGCGGTGGCGGTCAGCCCCTTCAATCCTCATAGTGACCCAAGATATGTAACCTTGTGTTCTCGAGTCCAGCCTCTACACCCTATCCATCGGGGAGGTTAAAGACCGCGGTGTTGTTGTTAAAAAATAATCCCTTCGTCCAAAACCAAGAATTTCCAACATGCAAGTACAGTGGCACCCGCGGAGGTCCTTTGTCCTCTCCTCCCAACCCCCAGCTCATTTACAGCCAGGCGGTTGTGATTGGAAGGGGGTAAGGAGCTGAGGGCATGCACAATGGGGCTCGCCCCCGTCGCTCAGCCGAATGCACCCAACACCCTTTCCCACGTAAAGATGGGAAATCCTACGTTTAATCCGTCTCCTCATTAACTCTTCCTGGAATTGGTATGCTCGCAGTTTGCAAAGAAAGTTCGTAGCGTTGATCACAAAAATCAGTTGAGATTTTGCCCTTAAACGAGTAACATGTCCGTACATAAAAGGAAGTGTCTGTCTATTCGCGAAAAGGTTGATATTATTCGAGAGTTAGAACGTGGTGAAAAAAATGCTGAAGTGTGCAAAAAATTTAATTTATCGTCGTCTACGGTTTCAACCTTATGGAAAAACAAAGAAGCGATTTTATCTGCACTAGAGAACAACCTAACAACGAACAAGAAAATAAGGAAGTGTGACTTGGGTACTGTTGATCAAGCACTGCTGGAGTGGTTTAAGATGCAGAGAAATGCTGGTTTCCCCGTCAACGGCCCCATTTTAAAGGTACAGGCAGATAAATTTGCAAAACAGTTAGGACATGAAAACTTCACATGCAATAATGGGTGGCTCGATCGTTTTAAAAATCGGCATAACATTGTTTATGCGAAAGTCAGTGGAGAGGCCCTGTCAGCAGATTCAAAAACGGCAAGTGAATGGGTGAAAAGTGTTTGGGAGGAGTGTCGAAAAGGTTACAGAGAAGAAGACATCTACAATGCCGACGAAACTGGACTGTTTTACAACATGATGCCTGATGCAACGTTTAAATTCAAAGGTGACAAATGTGTTGGTGGCAAAAGACCTAAGAATCGTTTAACAGTTTTAATGTGCGCAAACATGAATGGGACTGACAAAAAAAAACTTTTTGTTATTGGTAAGTCACAAAAGCCGCGTTGCTTCAATAATGTAAAGAAGCTTCCCGTTGAATATGCAGCTAATAAAAAGGCATGGATGACTTCCAATATTTTTCAGCAATATGTAAGTCAGTGGAACAACGAGTTACGGAGGAAAAATAGAAACATTTTACTCCTTGTCGATAACTGTCCTGCGCACCCACATATGCAGGAGTTATCCAATGTAAAACTGGTGTTTTTGCCTACAAATGCGACTTCTATTTTGTAGCCAATGGACATGGGGATAATTAAAAGTTTTAAAGGCCATTTCAAGCGATTTTTTGTTCTACAGTTGATTGAAAGGAGGGAAAGAGGTTTAGATGGCAACGTCTCTGTATTGGATGCAATTCATTTGATGACAGATGCATGGGACAATGTTTCACCTACAACGATCATAAACTGTTTTCGGAAGTCTGGTTTAATATCGGGAGAATTTTCGATTGATAACCATAACGTTGATGAAGATGATCTACCTCTGTCAGAATGGCTTAAAGAAAATGGAATTGCGAATTTTGACCATGTAAATGACATTGATAATTTTGTTCATGTTGATGATGATTTGATTACCAGTGGAATTCCTACGGAGAGTGAAATAAGAGAGACAGTACAAAACACAGCAGACAGTGATGAAGACATTGTTGAATGTGTCAAAGACACAATCCCGACGAAAGCCGTGCCAACTTACTCTCAAGCTCAGGATGCTGTGGAAACATTAAATGATTTTTTTTTAAAACATTGACATTTCCGATGGTGTTTTTAGTGCACTAAGTGTAATAAGAGGAAACTTAAGAGACTTCAAAGTGAAATCTATGAAACAGGCTATTATTCAAAGTTATTTTTGTAAAAAGGGGAGTGATTAAGGATGCAGCTGTGAGTAAATTTTATATGTACGTATGTTTACTTTAAATTTTCTAGTTTATTCTCATTTTTAGGTTTTTTCATAAATTTACTAAATAACCTTTCTGTTTATACATTCACTTTTACTTCTTATGTCTTATTTCACCATACGCATGCATGCTTTTGCCTTCACGGATATTAAGTTTAACGGCTATAACGAGCAAAACTAGACGGTCCCGTGGCGCTCGTTATATCCGAGTTTGACTGTATTTCAAAATAACGGATGTGGTAAGACTTGTTTGACCGATTTTTACCAAGAACTAATCATTTTTAACCTTCATAAAATTATTAAATATAAAATTTTGCATTCACCTGATTAATAGTTCTTGAGTTAGAGCACCCACAAAAAAGCTGTCACATACACACTACTATGGAGAAAGTAAAAACGGATAAGTGACAAGAGTAAAAACCCACTTCCGGTTGACCGATCTTTACCAAAAACAAATTAATTCTTGTGACTGTAATAAAAATGCTAAATATACAATTTCGCGTTGACCTGATTAATAGTTTTTGAGTTAGAGCACCCACAAAAAACTGCCACATACACACAGACATCATCGAGAAAATGGTCAAAACGTGTATTTCCGTTGAAATCTCGAAATCAATTTTTTTCATGAAAAGAATACTTTCCCCAACACTACGTATGGAGAAAGTAAAAATGGAAAACTATATTCGAATGTCGGCTACGAAGCATGCGTCATCAGAGGCGATTCACCGAACAGTAGATTCCAAGTAAGGCGAAATCTTCTTAGGGTTTTCCTTACGTTTTAATGGCTGTTGTGAAGACTTGGTAAATTAATTCAATATCGGCCATAATGCGAGCTCGATGATTCTCTTTCGAATATATATATATATAAATTGTGACGATAATATTCCTCCTTCATCCTTCGTTTCCTTAGATTTTTTTCTTAGCACCCTTCATCCGTTGCTTGTTCGACTATTATTTCTCTTCTTTTTCCCTCTCTGTTTTTCTGTCTCCTGTATCACATCTCTCCTCCCGGCATAATCCCCATTGTCTTGTCCCCTCTTCAATGTGTCCTTTCTCTTCATCCCTTCTCTACAATTCCCAATCCTCTCCCATTTTTCGCCCCTCCCTTATCTCAGTCCTCCGCCATTTCTTTTTTCTTTCCCTCTCTTTCCCTTCAAGTCGATCCCTGACCTCTCGACTTCCCTACTCTTATCATCTCCTACATGTCATCCTTGGGCACAGCTTGTTCCTGTTTACCTTTCCCCACTCTCCCTAAATCTTCTTTTCCCAATTTCTTCTATTTCCTTGATTCTCTCATTCCTACAATTTTGAGACCGTCAAATATTATTTTTTCGATTTTTCCGTTTTAATTTTTTTTGGCGTTTATATATTCAAAGAGTCTCATTCCATTCTCGTTCGATATATTACATTTGCATTGCGCTTATCCTGCTTTTATAGAAAGTGTACCATATCCAACATTTTCGGAAGTGCATTTAATGCAAGAGTTTAAAATATAAACCACTCGAATCGTTTTTGTCGCTATCCATCTCCATTTAATTTCAACATTCAGTTCGTTCTGCTTTTATCGTAAAGTCTACATGTAGTTTAATTTTAGTAATGGTTATATTTAAAACAAGACGATGGCCTTTTGTTTGCTTCCATCTTTCGTTCCACAAACCCCTTCACATCTCTCTCATCGGCCACACCTCTATCAACAGTCCAGCAGAAACCGTTTCTTTTTATCTAATATACAACAATTAATTTCCCCCAATCGCACTGAATAAAACGCATTCTCCATCTCTCCTTTTCCACTGCGTTTCTCTTCGGACGTAACCATTGCTTCAATCTCCAATCTAACACCTTTATCTCCTCTGCCTTGTCCCTCCACCTTCCCCTCCTCTCTTTCTAGCTCTTGATCTCTTGCTCTCTCTACGCTCTCCTTCTTCCTCTCCTTTGAGAAAAAATCAATAAACGTTTTATCGACCACGACCTCGCACTCTCTATCTCCCTCCCTCTAACTAACTTCGTTCCCGCAGACCAAACTTTAATTACTCTTTTCTTTTTATTTTCGCCATTCTTTCATTTAGTCTATCTCTATCCGCTTTCTCGCTAAAAAGGTTTATTTTTTCCTTCAATCAACGGCCTATTTCCCCTTTCTTCGCTTTTCTCAAGAGAGAGAGAGAGAGAAAGAGAAAAAATTAAGAGGTTCCATTTGTTTGCTTTCTTGGCCGTCTAGTGCATATGGGCTGTGAGTGAATGAGAACGACAGAGAGAAGTGAAAGGGAGAGGGGAAGGGTGGAAGAGAGTGGGGGGAAGAAAAGGAAGAAAAACAGTGAATCTGGATCGAATCTTTTAGATTTTTCAAGAAAAAATCTTCGGAATGGAGCGATTCGAACTTCGAGAAGCGAATTGGAGGCGTGAGAAATGGCGATAAGACTAGACACAAAATGAAAAGAATTGCCAAAGATGACAGATTACCAACGTTGAAGTTAAATTTAACCGTTTTCCATCGTATAACCCGAGCGGATAAGTTTTCCACGAGGCAAAAATTCTTCCGCATTCGAACTCTCTCCAAGTTGAGGATTTATTCTTTTATTAAACCGCAAAAATATCATACACATCCGCGTCTTTTCCAAATTTAATAATCGATTGAAGATCATGTCTGGTTCTAGCAAGATTTTTCTTGTGCAATTTTTACTAACCCATTCGTGACGAATAGCATGAAAATGAGTCATTTAATAAATTTAATTTAATTTCATCTAAAGTCTTTTTAAATCATCTGCACGCCAAAATCAAACAAGAAAGAAATAAAATAGAAATTTGAAAATTGTTTTTAAATCCAAAAGATACTGAATTAATCTCACGTGTAAGATATTAACTGTTAATATAAGTTACGTAGTATGCAAGTTTGATTCCTGAGGAAAACCCGAGGAAAAAAAAACATAGTTAACATTCCATGCCTTACAAAAAATAATTTTTATTTTGCGCCAATATAAAACAGCTGTTTTTACCAAATATTCGAAAACTGCAATTCAACTATTATATTTTTCTTATTATTTAAAAACAAATATCTACTCGCGATTTGTCTTTTGGCACCCAGAGCGGTCGCCACAATCGCTAGGGCAATGATTAATATAATAATAAAATTTATTTAAACGTAAACAACTATTTTTAGAAATGATGTGGTTTTTTTGCTTTTACTGTAGCGGGAATAGAGACCCTTGACGAAATTTTTAATGAGGGATGCAAAATTTCAAACCTAAAAAATCTAAAAATGGACGAATACCAAATCTGAAGGATATTTTTTTAACCTATTAGGAATTTAAAAATAAGTTCGACCACCGGAAGTTCTCTTTCCTTAGCTTTTGAAAATATTTATTCGATCAGACTGTTTTAAAAGAGATTGTTTCTAGATAGGGCGGAACTAATTTATTATCTCCATAAGATTACAATCCGAGGAAACATAGGGTCTTCTCTTTAATTTTTCCGATAGATAAATTTTACCAAATCCTTTTTAGTCGTAATCCTGTTCCCAAAAGCTCTAATGAAGCTGTATTCGACCGCTTTTAAGATGACGAGTTGTTTCTTTTCGTTCGGGGGAAATTAAAAAAGGAAGCTATTCTTAGGGAGAACGGACTTTGCTGTTGTTTTTTCCGAGATTTCAATATCTTTGAAGGAAGGTTGAGTGTTCGATGTTAAATGAAGGGAAATTAAAGAGGAGGAGAATGTGACGAAAGGTTAATGAGAATGGCCATGCGTCACTGACGAAAATGGTGTATTTTTTCAACAGGAAAGGGAGATGGGAAAAAAATACCAGGTTTTTTTGTATTAATACATAATTCATGTGTTCTGGAATGGAAACATGATAATCCTTTGATTCTAAAAAAATCCGGTAGGAGGCAGGAAAGGCAGAGAAAAGGAAAGGTTTTTTTATGAGCGCGCAAAGTCCCTAATTTGACTGTATTCCAAACAAATTGTATATTTGGATCCGAGTTTTTTTTCCTTTTTGCATTGCTGTGGTCTCTCTGAGAAGATTTATAAAGCGTATTTTATTCCTCTAATAATGATGATTTTGTAGGCTTCGCTTGAATGTCGACAGGTAATTTTTTCAGATTGACGTTAAAAATGGAATATTTCTCCGCTGTTTCACATCGTCGAGAAAATAATGTTCGTTTGAAATAAAATTTACATCTAACCGGGTAATATTTTGGTATGTGTGAAACAATATTTTAGGGTTTGCTTTAAATTAAGCGCATAATCTGCACAAATAGATTAATTCCAATTGAACCATTTATTTCCTTTACCGTGTTAATCCAATTCAGATATTAGATAAAAAAGATGATTATATTTGATTATATGGACTCCCATTGCAAACGTCATATTTCTTTCCCGGGTACTTTTAAGAGTTTTAAATTTTGTCTTTAATTTGTAAAGATTCTTGGAATAATATTCCGTTTCCTTAATCGAAATGATCGTACAAAGTGTATGAAATTTTCTAAGCACTTTAAAAATTGAAATTGGAATTCTTTCTCGAAGGAAACAATGTTTATCCGATGCGCTTATAAAACAGAAATAGAAATCTCAATGAATTTTGGAGTTTCATTTTTGCTAAAATAAAGTGTATCGAGCCTTTTAATTCCCCCCAGGATTTAAATTACTCTCTCTATTCAGTTACATTCTTAATGGAAAAGGAGTTAAAATCTGTGCTGTGTTGCATATCATGGATATTAAATGGTGAGACTACAAGCGTAGAAGACATTAGCTGTGGAATATAGAATATTACTCGGGTGCACACAGTTTTAACAGATCAGTTCAAATTGCTTTGTTAATCGCACACTTAAGACGTTAACTATGAATTTTGCTCTATGCATTCATTATTTAAGGGCATATCGTATGTATAGGTATATTTAAATTTTCCAAAATAATAAATGTCCCCAGTTAGTTGCGCGTAGTACGGTTTAGTTTTAAGCATTTTAGCAAAAAATGATGGAACGTTCACCAAAAGTCAAGAAATTTGCGTTTCAAAGTTAATGGAATCTATAATTGTGTTCAACTTTCTAAACGGATATGTATGAATATCTCACGAAGGGCAGTGAAAATTGATTCAGTCATGGAACGTTCACTGAAAGTGATGGTCTGTTGTACTTGAGCAAAATTACTAACACTATTACATTCTTTTCTTAAACAATGATTAATTATTAGTGAAATCGTCACTTGTAATTTTCTAGTATATAAATTGTTTTACATATTATTCTTCATAAGATTCAATTTAAGTGTAATTTTTTATTATTAAACTAGGCAACTGTTATGATTTCATTTATATCATTTATGCACTTGTCTTTAACACGAACGAGGCTTCAACTTTGTTGAACCTCCTAAATTTGAATAAAGATAAAATTTTACCTAATGTTTTACTTATCCTTTAAACGACAATCTTAGTTCCCCTTCATTCGCCTTTTTTATTTTGTTTCTCATGCTTTGTTTATTATTATTATTATGTGTTGTATTGTGAATTCATTCGTTATAATATTTCCCTTTAAAATGGCTCGCGCTGTATGTGGAATTATATGAATAAATAAAAATAAATAAATACGCATAATTTGATTATTATATGTGATTTATTTAGCATGCGCCTGAAAACTCGGGTCTTGTTAATAACCTACCGAATAATAATTTCACTTTTCTTGCGTACCCACTAGATTTCCGAAAACTGAAGAAGCCATAGGGGGAATAAATCATCAATCCATGACATCTACGGCCACCGAAATCCCCCAACCCCCGCTACGCACCAAGTGGGCGCCTTTGAAAGCCGGCGACGCTCTGAGGGTGAGGGAGAAAGAAACAAAAGCCCCAACCTCCGTCCCGCGTCTGAGCTGCCCAACGAGCGAACGGCGACCGCCATGCATCGCCTCGGGGACCACCGCCTCCCTTTGATCCTCCCTGCCGTCCCCGTGGCGGGGGAGGAGGACTTCCTCGCGCCGGCCGGCGGCGGCGGAGGAGACGGCCCGGGTTCCCAGTGGGGTTATGGGATGGCGTCCCCGATGGGTGGGACCCAGGCCTCCCTCCTGTCCGCCGCCCTCGCCAACACGACCGCCGACCTCTCCGCCAACGCTACCGACGTTCTGGACGCGGCTTCCGCGGACGAACCAGAATGGACGGACGTTCTCACGACCGTTCTAAAGGCCTGTATAATGGGCTTCATAATAGTGGCCGCGTTGTGCGGGAACCTGTTGGTGATAGTGAGTGTCATGAGGCATCGAAAACTGAGGGTCATCACGAACTATTTCGTGGTGTCTCTGGCATTCGCGGACATGCTCGTGGCGATGGTGGCGATGACTTTCAACGCCAGCGTGCAGGTAAGGCGAACGAGTGCTCGATTATCGTCGCCAAGATGGCGAGTGCGTCGGCCTCACGACCCGATTCCGAGGGTGTTATCGCATTCATCTTTTCTTCTCTCCGCTGGAGTGAAGTTTGTATTTGTGTCCATTTTAAACTTCCTTTGATGCGAAAAAGCAGTCTACAATTTCTTCCCAGTGAAACTGCGACTAGACGTCTTTTGAGTTTTGAAAACTTTTAATTTTTGAGAAATACCTCATAACAAGGCTAGTAAAAATCAAGCCTGTATATATTTATAAGGAAACGAGAATAATGAACAAAATAAAAAATTCAAAGAAGAAATTTGGTATTTAGATAGTAGTCAATAACTGAATAAATTCTCATACAATTCATTGAATTATTAATAGAAGTAAAGTTCATGCATATTTTATTATTAAAAGTTTTAATTTAATTTATTTATTTAAAGTTCATTTCCAACCTTATTAAAATCTCAATATTACAATTTCTTCTCTACGTCATACTCCAAAAAACAACGTTTCATTTTAAACGACACTAGCTGCACTCGAACATTACAAGTCCCGGTTTTTCGACCAGACTGGCCAGATATTATATAAAAAATGCCCCCTCCGGGGAATTCGGTATTTCAGATTTATTGTTTTCTAGCAAATCCCTCCAGCGAGATACGAAACCCCTTGCGCCATTTTGCGAAAGAAGTTATATAAGGTTCAGAGGTAGAAGTCCTCCTGATCCTCAGAGTCTGACCAGGATTTGCGCTTCTTTGGACCCTTGGCCTCTCTCGTGGGAACGGGATGGAGTAGGGGAGTGGAATGGATCGACGCGGAGGAGGGGAAGGGAACGACGATCGAATGCTAGGAGGCTTAACCTACATATTGCGACCCGGTGCAACAAACATGTCGACCTCTCGCATGCGGCTGGAAATCTGACCTGAGCGGCGGATAAAATGATCAAAAAAGGAAGAATTTTCCCGGTCATCGTGTAGCTCTTAAGCGTAAGTTTGGAAAATGAAAATTTATAGAGAAAACCCTCCCGTACCGAAACCGCAGAGAGGCGCTATTTTTTGCGCCAAAAAGAAAGATTATGAGATTAGGAAATTTTTTCGACAAAATTCAAGAGAAAGAGAGAACGAAAGTTATACGTTTGCTTTTTATCTTAATCCTCCGATATCGAAAAGTATCATCCTGTTTTCTTTTCCTTTGTTTAAAGAAATTAATGAAACTCAAAAATTCCCTGCGATGGCGGATGTTTACTTACGGATAGGAAATGTTGTTTCTTTTATATAAACCCTCTAAAAAGGCCATTAAAAAGCGGCTACGATCTGGGTGACAGATAAAATAATCTTTTTTAACCTTACACACTATCGTTTTTTGAAGAATTGTTATGCCGAAAAAATCATTGCTTATTCCAGGAAGAAACTTTCAAACAACAGAATTACAATTCGACGGTTCACAGCCTGAGTTGGTGAATTTTTCTCAATGTTGTTCTATGCATTTACCGGTCCAAATCTAACAATACATCACTCTAAAAAAATTAATTAACTTAAACTATTCTAATATTTCGGAAACAAAAATTAACAATTGCTCCTATCTTCATGTTGAGTAGTCTCAGTGTAAACTTCAGAGAATTTTCCACCAAACGCGAGCCGATGGAATGCCATCATTTCTATAATAAATCTATAATACCAAACAATATTCTTTTTGCTGCAGCAAGATATTTCGGTTCTCCTTCATTAATCATGTATCCATCCTTATTCATAAATACAGAGAGACACGTATATTTTGGGACATTTTATTCATATTTAACGCGATAAAGATCTTCTCCACAAACAGGTAATCTTTGATCTCTCTTCATTTTCTTTCCAGAACATAAATCATATCCTGCTGACCTTTCGGTATCCGTGTACGAAATGGTCGATAGAATTGAAGATAGGAAAAAACCTCCCCTTCGATGTACCCACTAACTCTTTTTTAACCATTTTTTTCCTCTGCTTCCTTGGGACCGACATCTCACCTGCCACCTGGCCATGGACATCCATCACGCCTCTTGCTGCGTCTTCCGCCGGTGCTTCCTTACTCTTATCCGAAAGATCACGGGACGTTGGCTCTTCGGTCCCGTGATGTGCGACATGTGGAACTCTTTGGATGTTTACTTCTCGACGGCTTCCATACTCCACTTGTGCTGCATTTCCGTGGACCGTTATTACGCGATCGTGAGGCCATTGAAGTATCCCATCAACATGACGAAAAGGGTGGTCGCCGTGATGCTAGTGAATGTTTGGGTGTCACCTGCGGTCATATCTTTCGTCCCCATCTTCCTCGGATGGTACACGACAGAAGAGCACCTGATATATCGCTCCCTCCATCCGGACATCTGCGAATTCAAGGTAAGGGGAGAAAATAAATACCGTATTTTTACCCACCTCGCCTACAGGTGTCCTTGCAGGTAAAAAATGTCTACAGCGATAGCTCCTACCCCGTTTAAAAGTCTGTGAGTTATCAATCATAGAAGAAGCGACGCAAATTTTACGCTCAAGGAGTTACGTTGCAGAGAAAAAATGTTCTCATAAAATTTGATCATTTTCCACTGCTATATGATTCTGTTCGTATCTCCACTATATATATTTCGTGAAGTTAGGAATAAAAAGCCATAAGACAAAAAGTGCTTGCACATTCATTCTGCAGAAAAATAAAGTTGCAAAGTCTAATTGAATCAAATTATATAACAGCATACAACCAAAGATAATGTAAACGAAAGGCATTTATTTGTATAAACTTTATATAAATTAATTAATAATTGTGTACATAGAATGTTCTCTCACGCATTCACTTCTGTGGCCTTTATCACCGAGATATTATCTGGTTTAGTTGCCATTCGCAAAAAGGTTCGGATTAATCATGTTATAAATAGATTACCAAATTAAAGGTGAAATTCACTGTCTTTCTACTCAAGTGTTCAAATAAAAATTCAAATAAGTAGTAGTCATCCTTTGCAGAACCCCTTAAGTTAAAAAGCATAGAAATTTATTCTATGAATGAGAAATTAATGAATAGTATTCTAGTTGTGAATTTATTTGTGTCAAATTCAGATTTTTACAAACATCTGAAAAACATATCACATTTTAAAGGCATGAGCTTGCATTCGTATTGATTTTAATTTTTACGACAAAACTGTAAAACGGCATATTAGTTTTGGCAAAACGTTTCAGCGGATTTTTTCTATATAAAGGAATAACGTTTTTTAATTTTTACTTGAGAGACGTATCAGAAATCTTTTTAATAAAATTAGAATGGGCTTATGCCTACGTATTCCCGTTATTTAAAAAAAGACTTTCGTAAAATTAAAAATAAATATTCCACCGAGTAGATGATTTGCTATGAAAGGTCCGTTTTCTGCCCATTTAGAAACGCAGATCAACTTCGTAAACAAAACAGATAAAAAGATACAGAGACCAGCAGTTCTGCCTACCGGTTTTAAAAGTAACAGGCATGTTTCCACCTCACAAACAGCTCGTTTCTCGCAAATATTCATCCAATTAGTGGGACAGGCTTAAATGGAATGAGAGAGGGCAAGTATAATTATGAATTTCCCTCAGTTCCCCTCTGGCGAGGCTCATTTTGAAAGTGGCTTTGCAAATTTTTTCACACGTGCATATTTGTTTGCGTTCCACTGTTCTGCCTCTACTGCGAATATATAAATGGCGTTACTAAAGAAAGAACCTCTCTATCTTTCTCTTTCTCAAAGCAAGTCAGCCACCGCCACTGCCCTCATGGGCTCTTATCAGTTGCCACCCTCACCGACTTGCTAAGTTGGAAGAAAACTTAAAATATGAATGGCATTTTGCTTTCGTGCCGTAGCAATGATTAATGAGCAGTTTATTGCGTGCTCAGAAAGATCACTTTCATGTTATCTTGAATCTATTTCTATTGTATACGCTGAACTGCTCTTTCATGCTTTCTTGAACTGTTTTCCCCGTAAGACAATCATAGCAGAAAATTTGGCCGAGTTTTTTATTGGTATTGTAATTATGTTTTCGCGTATTGATGTTTTAATGACATGTTGACTTAAAACAAAATTCCCCAATCTATTAAACAGCATTTTTATCTAACCCGTTATATAGATTCGCGAACTTCCATTGAATAAAAACGTACGTAATTACGCATTATTTGTTATCACCATTATTAGTACACGGACCGATGACTGGTACGCGATTGTAACTGGATTCTTCACATTAGCGTTGTACCACAGGATTTCGAGATTCACCACATTTGTGGCGAACGGATCACCGCATTCGCCGCATAATACCGAATATATGAAATATTAATAAGAAAAATGCATAGCCTTTTAAATTGGTTTCAGGTTGTATTATTCAGTATTCACTATTATTTTTAATATATTCTTTATACATAAAAGGGTAAGTAGCAGCATAAATGTATCTACTGAAAACATTTACATCATAATAGAGATTATTATCACAAATTTAAAATTTCAGTGTGACACTTGGCAACCTTTCTCTTTCTCCGATCCTTTGAATGTTGCCCAAACTTTTCAGAAATGCAGTCAAGCCCAAAGAAATAATCAACATTGGTAGACTGTCCCTAGAGAGGTCCGTGATTATTCTTGGTTAAACCTGGTTCTCCAAGTACTCCGGTAATCTCCATTTCTTGATCGTTCTCTTTCCCTATTAAGTCCTCTATCAATTAAAACCTTACCCTTGCTCTTTCTCCTTCTTACGCTTCTTAATCATGCTCTCTTTCTCTCCAGATAAAGGTCGGTCAAGTTTGCCTTCTTTTTTCTTATCGTCTGTAGGATTGGCCGCTTCTCTCCTATTCTTCTTAGTTTTCCATCCCATCTGTCAATTGTATCTTCAACATTGTACTATATTTCGAAGTTATCCTAGCATTCTACATAACATTTCCTGAGTGTCAGAGATTTTGCCCCATACAAAGCGATACTCCATACATAGGATTTTTACAATTTCTTTATTTTGCTTTCGCAATTCCAATCCTTATTTCATCAGTACATTTTGTATCTCTTCTAAAATATCATGTAGGTATAGGCTTTCTAATCTAGGTAAATAAAATAACATTAAACCTTTAAAAAAAATCCACATCTGAGACAAAAAAATCGCGACTGAATAAACACGCGCTCTGACATGCCCGCGCACACTCACATTCACTCGCTCTCACACACTCACTCTCGCGTGTACTCGCTCTCGCGCGTACTTGCTATTGTACGCACTAGATCTCGCACGCACTCTCGCAATCCCTCGCACTTGTTCACTCACTCTTTCCCGCACACACTTTCTCACATATTCTTTCAGTCACACAGGCGAGCTCGTAAACGGACCGGCAAGGTTACTCATTAGTGCGCCAAAAAAAGCATGAGCATGTCACGTATCATTCCCAGGCTAGTTTAACTCATCGATACAGCTTAAACAACCGCGAAAATTAACTTTGTGCACCTCTAATCTTTCGTTCAATATTCAACCATATGCTTTTTAATCCACCTAATTACACCGCGTTTTCATTATTTTTGTTTCACTTTAGGTTAACTTGGAAACTTTTTGCTCTATTATTTATCCTTATCTTTGGTCACTTTATTATGATAGATACCATGTTCCAAGTACTTTATGTAATTTTTCTAAACGTCCGTTTCCGCTCCATACAAATATTCCATATTTAGCATTTTATCATTTTGTCACTTTATATTTTCCGTTAGTATAAGTTTGTTTCTTCTAAAAGCGGCTTTTGCTATCGCTATTCTAGTCCTTAATTCATCGATGCATTTTCACCTACTTTAATGATGCTTCTAAGGTATTTACAGTCTGAAACTTGTACCGATGGCTTTCCACCAATAAAGTTATCTTCTATTTCCGATATTCGCATGATCTTGGGTTTCTCTGTATTTAGTTCCATCCCGATTCTTTACCTGTTGTCACCAGTCTATTTATCATTTTCTGGTGTTGCTTTTCCATTCTTGCCAGAAGCACATGACCGTCAGCATATTTGTCTGTTCTTATAATCCTTCCTCCAATAAATCTCCTAAGCCTTGTGGCGCTTCTTGCATTGACCTTTCTCCGTATAGTACATTGAATAGGACCGGCAATAGGCAACAACCTTCTCTTACTCTCCTGATTGTTACTCCCCTAGTATCAGTTTTCTCAAACCCCTCCGACCTAAACTTCACAACTTGATTCACATACACATTTCAGATCAGTCTCCTGTTCGAATCTTCACCTATATCCTCTTATATCTTCATTAGCATAACCTATTTGCTATATCAAAGGCCTTCTGCCAGCCGGTTAAACATTCGCAGCAGTCTTGTCTGCAGTGTCGTAGCGAGAGAGGGGCGAGTTGGGCGACCGCCACTGGCGCGTAAGTAAAAATATCTTGAAAAGTTTTTAATTGAAATTTTGGTCTATATTGCTATAAATTTAACATTTTCACTATATGTAACACGGTTGCAAGCAGTTATATTATATATACTAAAATTTGGGGACGATGATTTTCAGTCACCCCGGGCGCCGATCTTTCTTGCTATGACCCTGCTTGACTGCACTCTATTTACCCTTTCTGATATGATTCTCATTATTCCGATTGCATCTTTGGTAACTCGTTCTTTTCTGAAACCGAAATGATATTCTTCTAGCATTTCTTTAGTCTTTTCCTTTGGTCTCTTAGTGATATTTCTTGAGATGATCTTCGACATATCCGATAGTAGGTTTATAGTTCTGTGTTCTTGAAACGCATTGCCTTCGCTTTTTTCTTTAAAGGGGATTACTGTTAATTCTATGAAAGACATATATAAACTCCAAATGCAGTTAGCCTTCCTCTTTTTTGACTTCGAATCATTATTATCACTATTCTTCAAAGCACTATTTTTTACTTTATTAGTCTACTTAATTTTCCGCATTCCTCTCCATTTCAACTTTTTCGTGGAATTTTATGTCGATTCAGGTTTTTCAAATCTTTTATTTTATGGCATAATAACCGATAAACTTAGTGTAAATTGATTGAATCGGCCAATTGATTAGTCCATACTTTAAAAATTATTCAACTCAAAACTTTTGGCTGAAATCTTTTTAATTCCATCCGATGGGCAATCAGGTGAACAAGGTGTACGCTCTGCTATCTTCGTCCATCTCCTTTTGGATCCCGTGTACCATCATGGTGTTCACGTATCTCGCCATCTTCCTTGAAGCCAACCGCCAGGAGAAGCAGCTCCACTCCCGGTTCGGCAACGCGATGCTATTGAGCAACGCGCTGCACGAGGATGAAGAGGAGCCGGCGAGCGGGGAGGAGAGCATGAGCAGAGGGGGAGAGAGGGCGAACGGAGCCAACAACGGGCACCGCGCCGGGGACCCCAGAATCATCGAACCGAACGGAGAGGTTCGTACCGATCGCAACTCTTCTTCTTTTTCTCGCGGAAATGTTATTAGCCTCACTTCAACCTATTATGCCCCGCAAAAATTTTTTCGTGTTTTTTTTATGAATTGTTAAATTGATATTTTGTTTACGTTGTTGCTACACACTGATAGATGATCTTCTAAATATTGAAAACGATTTTTTAGAGTGAAGAGTAGCGTAAGAAATAAATTATTGATTTAACCTCGGACGTTGATCGGTTTGGTCCACTATGTCTGCACATAGTTAATTGGGTTGCATAAGATTTAGGATGAACGATTTGTTTTTCTTGTGTGATTGGAAGGGGAGGAAAAAGAATTTATCTTGTAAAACACGCGATGTATCGATGCGGTAGAGATTCGCGGAATTGTGGCCTTGAAATTTTTCGTCGCTTCGAGCTATATCCTTCCCTCAATTCGCGTTTTAACGTTCGTTTTAACTCGATAAAAAAAATTCCTTGCGCGAGTGCAACGTTTTTAGCTTTTTATCGAAGATATTTGAAGAAATTTGTCGATTTCTTTTAGATTACGCAGGATGATTTGCAGTAAGCTCTCTAAAAGCTATAAAATCGAATCGATATTTTAAGAAATGCAATATCACCGGAAATTCTATAATTAATTGGTATATTTATTTATGGTCATCTTACAACGTATTCATAGGTTAAAAATAAAACGCTAGTCTACTTTTATATCCCTTCAAAATCACGTTCTTGTCCGACTATCAAAAAATGTGATATATTTTATAGAATAATTGAATTAGTGCTCAATATTTAAATTTTGTTGCACACATAAGTTGTCGTAGATTATTATATTCATCTGGAATTTTTTTATATATTATTAATTAATTCCAATCTTGAGAAAGAGAGAGAGAAATGTGTACGAAGCTATGGCTGTTATCCTCTTCATTAATAAACTGAAGCACCATTAATCCGTAATTACGGAATAGAATTATTCGAGTAGGGTTGTTTGAAAGTTTTATTTATTTAATTAGGGAATTAATTACAAAGTTAAATTTTGGTTTCCATCAGGTAATTTCCCGCAATATCGACATAATACGCCATTTAAATTTAGCTTCTTATCAATAATACTGTAATTCCATCGATAAAGCTCTAATGGAAATAACGAATCTTATCGAATTTACATACACCAAAACCCCGTTTATACATAGTACCACTTTACCAGAAATGCCGGTTTTACGGAAATGAAAGAACTAGGAGGTAGAATTTTAATTTTGCTCCTTACACGTAGTTTCAAAATTGTCCTCTACGTGGTACTGGCACTTTAACATAAAATATTTGTGCAGTAATGTTGTATTATTTAATGCACCGTACTTTTTTAAATCTGTCATCGTAATTAACCAGTCGTTACTTTCCAAGGCTATTCATCTTTTTTTATACTTCACTACAATTCTATGGGTAAATTACCCAATACCCGTTTTAAGGAAGATCCTTTTATACGAAATAAACTCGGTACTTAGTCAATTCATAAAATCGGTATTGTACTATCTTTCGAAATCTAAACGATGTTTTTCTGAAAATTTGAAATCGGAATAGGTACCTCAGGCAGGACTGTCTCTATAACGGTTAAAATTTCTTCATCTGACTTTATTTTTGCGAATATATTTCGATTTCGTAAAAATTCATTCCACGGTGGCGGATAATGCTAAACGTTATTTTTGGATGTCGTTTGAATAATGCACCCCTTTCCAATCAGCTGGTTCTACTTCAGGTGGGCGTAAGCGGAGGATCTTCGAAAGCCCTGACCCTTCACGAGGTCCTCGCGGAGACGCCTCCTCCCCCTCAGACTTCGAGCACCCCCCCAGCGGAACCCACTCCGACCCTGTCGCAGCACCACCTGGCGCCTCCCCCTCCCCCTCACTACCGCCCTCCGGCGGCTCCAGTCCCTCCGGCATCTCCGTGTCACTCCCACTCGCAGGGGGCCACGGAGCAGCAGACGCCACCCACGTCGTCCCCTTCGCCGCCTCCTCCGACCCCTAGCAAGTTTCGGCTAAATCCTCCGCAAAACCATCAGCACCACCCGACGCCCACCAAGGACCGAGCGATAGCCTCCAAGATGAAGAGGGAGCACAAGGCCGCGAGGACTTTGGGCATCATAATGGGCGTCTTCATACTCTGTTGGCTTCCGTTCTTCCTCTGGTACGTCATCACGACCATCTGCGGCGACGTCGTCTGCCATTGCCCCGACATCGTGGTGGCCGTGCTCTTTTGGATCGGGTAAGTGATCCAAATGTCTCGCGTCTGGTGATGTTCCAAACTTTGAAAACGGCGGGCGCCGCCAAAACTGTGGAAGACGCCGATTAAGTGCTGTGGGGATGGTTTTGAACCCTGTCAGTGGCTAATATAAGATTGTTTTCTTGTTAATGCTGCGCCTGGACGGGCAAACTGAATTTACAGCTTGTCTCGTCTATGTGCATAGTGATCTGCGATGTAGTAAAGGATTGTATGCAGGATAAAAAGTTTCAATGACTAATTGCCGAAGTTGTTCAATATTTTGGTTACGGGAACTGCACACACAACAAAAGTATCTAAAAGCATGAAATTTCAGGTTCAAAATATGAAAAATATTCTCACATTTTAGCTTGCTTATTTCCTCTGCCAACTCCACTAGCTGAGGGAAGATGTATTTAGATATGAGATTTTGAAGGGATACTATTCAAATTCAAGGACAGTTCATGATAAATAAGTATTCTGAAGTTTTTGCCCTAAAAAAAATATTTTAAAATAGAACCAATGAGAGCCAAGACAGGATAATTAGATGCCAAAATTTTATCGTTTAAATTTAGCCCAATTTTGGCACTATTAAATACCAGAGAGATTATTTTTTCTCATTTCAAAAATATTCCCAACTTTACAACTTATATCTGTCTGCATAGGATCTTAAGATCACTTCATTCCATCAATTTCAAGCTTGGCAATACCACCATTTGAGAGGGGGGGATTTTCTTCAACGTATCTCTTGGAGGACATCTGCTAGGGCTGCTTGGCTAGCACGGACCCAACTAAGAAAAACACCCGCATTCAAAAATGAGAGAATTAATCTGCTATGATAGTTAAGTGGTAGAATATCTGCCTGGCAAGTAGAAGACCCATGTTCACTTCTTGGTCATAGCAGAATATTTTCTTGTTTCAAAATTATTCCCAACTTTACAGCTAATGCCTGTCTGCTTAGGATCTTATGATCATTTCATTCTATCAGGAGAGATTATGTTCACATCAATGAATCAGAACTGCCTTTATCTGATAACAAAAAATGAATATTATGTTTAAGCATGGAAAATATTTTCCTATAGCATTGAGGACAGAAAAAGAACAAGATAAATATTACTTATAACATACATTTCATGAATAAGAAAAAGTGGAGACTAGGGCGAAATTGATGTTAAATAGAATTAACTCCTTGACCGTAAAATTCAAAATTAGAGACACACAATGAAAAAAGGGGGGGAAGCAGGAAAAATTATAAACTTACTCACAAACCTTCTAGCAACGGTGTGATTTTTTGGGTCCCTGGCGCAGAGTAATTCCTCGCAAACCCGGCCCCATTTCCTTTCCACCTTTGGATTAGTGCTTGTGCGATTGAGTGAGTGAATGTGTGAGTGACATCAGGTCCCTGGCATGGAGTAATAACCCCTAAACCTGTAAGTTTATAATTTTTATTGTCTTTTGCCTTTTCCTGATTTCCCCCCTCCCCCTTTTTCATTGTGTGTCTCTAATTTTGAATTTTACAGTCAAGGACTTAATTCTATTTAACATACATTTCATGGTTGAACTCTTTCATAGATAAATTATATATTATATGAAACATGCTACATCGTTAAAGTGGGCCTAGCTTGCATTATTTGTTTGCCTTGTTAGCACAACATGACAAAATTTAATTTATGTGCATTTTTGGATCGCATAGATAATGAGTCCCATGGGTAATGGATAAGAAAGCATTAAGTGTATATAGTGGTATATCAAACAATGAAATATTAATTTACAGGTTGTTAAATGCCAAATTTTAAAATCATAATCCTTTACTGCTTTTGTTGCAGCTATGTTACATGAATTAAAAAAGCTTTGAAAATAAGATTCAATTAAACTATTATAAAAGCTTAGTGTTATATTTTTGCAACTCTTATGCTTCATGATAGCATCATTTTGTGCAAATAGATGTCTAGTAGTTTGAGAAATGCTGACGTTTATATTAAAAGTCACAGTTTATGCTTGCCCTGTACTTTTATGCTTTTGGTGTAATTTATTACAGTTGCAAGAGTTTTTCGTGAAGAATTCATATCATCCTGAATTATTCAGGGTTAATGAATTAAATGAACAAGTTGTGTAAGCTAAATGTAGCTCAAATGACAAATAGTAGCACATCTGTTACGTTAGAAAAAGTTAAAAAATTAAAAATTTTCAAAAGGCTTTTTTCTTTATTTTCTCTATATTCTACATATAAGAACTTTTGGTTAATGGCAATAATGGGATAAGATGTATTACAAATATTTCATTTGCAGGGGATAGCTGAGCATTTTTTTAATTTTTAAACTTTTATTTTATCTTCATTGAAGAGCATGGCTATATTTATGAGTACAATACCTCAATGCTAAACAATTCCCACAAAAGATCACAAAGTTTAAGCAATGTCATGTCCTTTCACCAATAAATGGCAACCAGCCAGCAAATACAAATATCAAAAAAGTTTTAATATTAAATATATACTGAGAAATATATCAAAAATGAATTTGGGGAAAATATATTACATTTCTCAGTCAAAATACATTTTCTAATTCCATTTTAACCCAAAGGTTGTAGATATAACCAGGGCCTAACTCAGGAATTCTGAGGCCTGGGCCAAAATCAAAATGTGAGGCCCCCTTCAAAAAATATTATCTATAAAAAAATTTTAATGAGTTTTTTATTAAACAAATTAACATAACAAATGATATTACAAATTGACATTAGAAGTGAAATTGGCTCTATTTAAGTTATACTTTGTTGTTGACCTAACCATGAAATCACATTTATTTCACCATCATCTACAAAAATAGAAAAATGATGCAATATATGGAACACCAAAATGAAAATAACTTTGTTGTTTCCACAAATTTAATTTAAACACGATCGGTTTCACTATGATCGTAGCATCATCAGGTGAGTAAATTCCACCGAGTTGAGCCTGACCTCATTACTGAACACCAGTTTGTTTATAGAAAACTCTTGAAGAGAATTATTGCACACCAGAATCTTATTAGGATTTTTTTGTTTAGCCTAAGCTCTTCTTGCTATCTAATCATATATATTTTTTTCTCACATTAAAATATGAGGCCCCCTTTGGCTTTGAGGCCTAGGACAAATGGCCCAGCTGGACCCCCCTGAGTTATGCCCTGGATATAATAATCATAGATTTCTATATGAAATTCATTGCAGAATTTTTCTATTAAAGTGCCATCATATCATATTTTCTTCTTTGATAAAAACTATGAGAAAAATTAACTTCTCTGTTCATTGCTCTTCATCAAAAGAGGAAAATTACAACTTAGTGAGCATTAAGGAAAATATTTTAAACCTGTTTTTTGAGACAGTATGCTAGACTTATTGGTATTTCCTTCTTTCCTTATTGATCTCATAGTTACTTCAACTCAACGCTGAACCCTCTGATTTATGCATACTTCAACCGAGACTTTCGAGAGGCATTTCGAAACACTCTGCAGTGTGCATTCTGCAGCCTCTGCAGACGCCCACCATCAGACTTGGACGCTCTTGATGCGGCCGCTTATTACCACCATCACGGAGGTGGTGGTAGCATGGGCTCGAGACGTACATCTTCAACTCTGAGATGCGATTTTAATGCTAGAGATAGGACACGGAGTGTTTACTCTGAGACATACATGAAGCACATTGACAGAAGAAGATCTTCGGAATATGGTAGTAGTCTATGATCTCAAGTGCAAAGTCTTCCCCCTGAAATCGGAAACAGTGCTACCAAATTGGAAGTGACCCAATTTTGAAATTTTTGACTAAGACGTCAGAAGAATCCTGACTGTGCTGTCATATTATGTATAAAAGAAGCATTGTGACTATCCTATACGTTAGTTAGTAGTATTAAAATATCCCTCAAGTCTGTGATCAAGGTGATTTTTTAATCAAAGCTACTGTTCCTCAAAAATTATTGAGTGAAGCTAGTGACTTGTACGAAGAAGCTTGAAGGGGGAATATTAGACTGACAGTTGTGTGAACACTGCTATGAAGTGAGTAGTGTAGAATTACCTTGTCCTGTCTTATCGCTTCCCTTCTCCAAACATGTGGTGGATTTGAGCTCTGAATCATACAACTACAGTTCCATGAAAACATCTCATCTTATCATAATTTCATTTATTGACATTGTGTTGTGTTTTGTCATTTTGTTTGTCTCTTTCACTTTGAAAGAGGCAAGGATGCATTCAGATTTCTAACTTGAGTCAACAATCTGCCAAAGAATTTTACATCACAGTTTATCAGTAGGTACATGATGCATGGAAGGTGGAGAAAGCATGCATCTTTCATTTATTTCATGCTCTTTCTTGTGAAAAATGTTTAATATTTATTTGTATATATTTATGATTGTACTAAAAACTTGAGGTTTAATTTTAAATGCCTAAGCATGCATATGCTGCACCATAAAAATATATTTGATTTTTCTGGGAGTTTGTAATTTGGCCAAGAGAAATCGCAAGAAGGTTAATAATTACTGAGTCTAAAGATGAATTTCTGTGAACTAAACCAAAGCTCAACATTTTTTTATTTTGAGTATAAGTCTGCAAGTAGAATGTAGAATATGGTCTGAAAAACTATGAAAGCATGAGTGTTGTGCTTTTATTTTTTATGACAATTTTGGTATGGATGCCTTACTTTTATGTACATTTTTTAAAATGCAGTATCAAATATGAGGTGAAAATTGGCTTTCTGTGGTACAACTGTAATGAAATTTTTGTCATTAATGTGGTTGTGACTCCACAGATAAGAGTGTGAATGATCCTCAAGTCAAGATGGAAATAATTTTAGCATAAAAAAAGAAATGATTTTTCTTTACTGGCTAATACCAAGAAAATCATTTTTATCTTAATTTAAGTATTACTAATTAGAGAAAAAGTGTAGGTCAACATTAATTTCAATATGGTTTAAATTTATCTGACAAAACACAAGCTATAAATCATAAAATTAAATTTACATTCAAATCTGATTGGTTTTGGCGATGTTAATTTTTAGTTTCACAACATACAATGAATTTTATTCCGTGTATATATTCACACAGAAGAATGCATACATTTAATAAATAAACATAAAATAATAGGCTATCATTTTTTTAGACAGAAAATGTGAAAATGTGAAGTGGATATATGTGTTAGTGTTCATGGTTAACCCATTACCATTTGTACAAAAAATTTGTGTATGTGACTGTAGAGAAGTGTTTTGAAATACAGTGAAATGCATTCATTTGTAGAAAACCTAAGAAACTGGACACAGAAATGCCAAAGCCACCTAAAATAGAAATTGTTGTGTGTGCCTGGAAGTATGTTTACATGTAGATCCCACTGAAATAATTCTGCAAGTGCTCACATCCAGTACAATAGATGGATATTAGAAACTCCAGAAAGATGTGTAGTGTGACTCTCATAAAAAAGGATTTTGAATGATGTATGCAGAAAAACTCACTGCTCATATTCAAAGAGTAGTAATGATAATGTGTTTTGGGTGACAGTTATTTTTTTATACCAAACGAGTAATAATGAAATGTTATATTTGTTAATAATATTACTGATGTAGATGAAAGTGTGAGGAGAGTAAAGGAGGGTCTTACTGAATTCAAAATCTAATACAGGTATGAAACTTAAAGATTTGATTTCAAAATTTTGAGCCATTTCTGATTAATTGGCAGTATAGTGGTTTTATGGCAGGAAAAAATTGACCTTGCTATTTTTTTTACTTTTTTATCTATATAACTATTTTAAATTATGTATTTTAATATATAAAGAAATCATCAATTATCTCTATCCATACTGAATTTACACATTTAACTTCCCTCCTTGTTTCTGTAATTTTTTAACTCTAAAATAGGGAAAGGAACATTAGTCAGATAATTTTCACTTTAATGAGGCTGGAATAGATTTGTGATTTAGGAGATAATTTCGATTTTATAAATTTTAAAGCTGAAATTAAGATTTTTCATTTACTGTCCTGTGAGGATGAGTACATCATGTTATAGCAAAGATGGGGAAATTATTCAAAGAAAACGTTTGTTATTTTTACCTCAAAATTCCAAGGAAGAAAAACAAGTGACGAGTGAAATTATATAAAATATTTGTTTAAATGGCTCCTGAATACTTAAATTTTCATATTTGTTGATAGATAAATCTCATTTTCATTTAATATTTCTAATAATATACTTTTGCAAAAAAATTAATATCCAAGCTTGGAAAAATGATTTGAGCTGAACAAAATGTGAAGTCATGTTTTTGGTCACTGTAAAAATGAATTATTAAGGCTTAATTGAAATCCACCTTAAGTTAAATTTGACTGCATTTTTTATTTGTCTCAGCAAATAATGGATAATATATTATTGATTTGACCATTGCAATGAATAATCTATTAAAATGTTAAGACAGTGTTCCAGAAATGGAATTTCAATGTCTATTGAAAAACAAATTTCTATTGATAATAACTTCAATATTTTTGGGACAACCAAAATTTATTTTCATATAGATAAAAAATTAAAGATTCGACATTATGAACAAAAATTTAAATTTTCTATGTACTAAAATGTGCATAGAGTCCAAATCCTTTCTCTCCTTGCTCTCCAAACACCCAGTGACCTCAAAGAATAACATGTATTTGTATGTAAGTGTATATATTTTGTTGTAATGCTGTCACCAGACAAAGCAAAACAAAATCAGATCCTGCTACTAAGGGGAAAACACAAACGTCTTAAGGGAAGAAAGCATTTCTAACCAGTTTCTCAGAAAATGTTGTCTATGATACTGTTAATGTTAAAAACGTGTTTATCGTCGTGTTTTCATTTCATGCATAATGATAGATTTTTGATCTACCTTCACAATCCCTGTAACTCTATAACCCTCTGATCTAAAAGAATGCAATCAAAATTAAGTGTTTGAGGCTCAATCATATCCCATTGAGTACAATTATTATTCTACCCAGTGTTATAATGTCATGATATATGTGGTCCTTGGTCCATATACAGAGTATTAGTGAGATGAAAAATGGATTTTATGGAAAACTGGCTGAACTCTATTGGGTTTTTCCATGAAAGACAGATATCTGTCAGAATGGGATGGAATTGTACCTGTATCAAAAAATGTTTAGTGCAAACCAATTCTAATACATTCTTTTAACTGATCTATCTTATTTTCCGTTGATAAGTAGAATGAAATGCATTTTAAATCAAACTATCTTGCTTTTTTATCTTTCCCTGAATTTTTAATATAATCCCAGCTTTTAGAGGAAATTTTACATTGAATGAGTCAAATTGATATTTTGAAATATGACAGAAATTGTTTGGAATTAAAGTGAAATATCAAGTAAAGACAGAAATTGTTTGAAATTAAAGTGAAATATCAAGATAAGAATTTCAGAAATTGCTAAAAAAAATAACAATGAATGTTTAATTTCCTCATGCAGCAAAAATTAAAGAGTAAATGAAAAAATAGAGCTGTAGAAAGCTGCACCTCAACTGGACACAAGTGAAATTGTTGTTAACATACTTTTTTTTAATTGTCACAAATATTACGATCATATATGAATGACAGTTTCATTTAATAGTTCAAAAAATATCAACAAATATTTTTCTTTGAGCTTGGTATCAGTTACTGTATTAGTTTTAAAATAAGTCTAGAATTTTTTTAAATTTAACATTCAAATCAATGATTTAAACTCTTTACCAATTGTAACATTATTACTTCAAATTTATCTGTTTCTATCCTAGCTTTGCTCTTAATGAGCTTCATTTTTTTAGGCAATGGTTCACATTTTTTATTCTTATCCCTAAATTTACATCACTTACGTTCTACAAATTCACGTAGTATTAAATGTTAATAGGCTTATAAAATATAAATTGACATTAATTTGTCACTGTAGTTGATACAATAAAGGCTACCATTCAAGTTTTCCATTTTAATAATTGTCAGAATTTTACTGAAAAATGAGGTAAAGAGGGTATCCATCACGACAGTTAGCCAAAAAATAAATCGGAAAATTAGGGATGGATTTCCATGCCTGCGAGAGTCTAATTTTTTTAAATGCATCAATTTTTTAATATTTCAATCTATTTATAGCAAATGTTATCAAAAACAAAGATTAACCGGAAAATATTTTTATTAATTATCTTTTTGGAAGCGATAAAGTCATTTAAATGATTTTCTACTATTGCCGTATGAAAATTACCAAGCCAACATGCGTCTCTTCCTAATTTGAATTAAGCGCCTTTCTTTGAGTGTAGGGGTAATACTGCCCTCTTCATGGATAAATTCAAACGTAAATATCGATCGTCACTTGGAGCGAAGTACAGATGGACTGGATAACTTTCAATAAGTCATAAGGAATCAGGAGAATTGGTTGGAGACTTTTTGGCAATCAATCGGACGTAGATTCCTCTAGAAGGGAAGCATGGTGGACACTTACAATTAGTGATACAGGATTTGTAGACCTGGTGAGTATTGTTTATACAGATCAACAGTGTCTAGAGATGTATCATAGAAAACTGAATTTTTTCGCCATCTGCTAATTTTTGTGCAAAGAAATAGAATGTGACGAGCCACCTAGTCCACGTGGCGTAATAATTCCATTCCGGTGCTGTCTTTGTGGGAAAATTTTTCGTTTAGATGTTGTGTCACCGTAGCGAATCTCGACTTTAAGGTTATTTAATAATTTTCCTTTCGTTTGGAAGCTATATGATGGTTGTTGAATTTTATTGCCGCTTAGGTGATATGTTGGGAATATTTAAATAGGGCATACACCGATGCCACTGCATTTAGCATGTGCAATTCATAGAAACGAAATAAGCAACATTCGTATTAGAACGACAAAGAAATTGTCGGAAAGCAAAGTTTACGGGGGACGTGGTAATGAACTAGTGGTAAATCTGATTAAATGTTTCATAGAGTTGGAAAATATTTTTCGTATTGCGACACTTTTAATAAATCGCGAAATATTGCCATGCAGGGCTCCAAAAATACACCTAAACTTACGCATCACTTGAAAAAATGCCCTGGCGCTTAAATTGATTTCGTGGCAGGTTAGGCTACAATCTACTCGCCATTGTCCTTTGACTCGCCCGTGGCAAGTGGGCGAGCGTATTTTTGGAGCCCTGGCGGTATGGTTTTATTGCCAATATATTCATAAAATTATAATTAGCCATAAACTGTTAAATTGCATTGATCACATATATTTGGAAGTAATATACGTATAACATTTTTCGTATTAATAATATAAAATAATTCAATCTAGATACTTATATGCTAAATTAAATATGAGTAACTTGATATTTACAATAAAATTATCAGTTTTGAGTAATTGGATGAATGTCTTGACAATGTCAGTAGAAATGCTGCATAACGTACTAAGTTAAATGTCTGTAAGCGTGCATGATATTGTGTTTTATAATATTTATGATTTTATTCTGTTGTTTCACAGATAACATGCTGAGGATTAGTTGAAGCCTGGATATTCTGATGTTGCAGTCTGCTGAGCAGCTGGCATCCTGTTTCACACTTCTTCCAAGTGATACCGAGAAATAGTACAGGTGAGAAAAATTGATTTTTGTGTATTACTAAGCAGATAAAATGAGCTTTCAAATATTTCTATTAAATACTGCTAGTTGATTGGTGTGGTGGATATCTTTCCATTCTCTTTTCCATTTCGTATGATGCCAGTTGATCATTATTGCTGCAGTCCAGTATATCATATTCATCCATTGTGGCGCTCCTGTTTCTTTCTTTTGGTTGTTAATAGTGTCATAAGCTTAGCTTATAACTAGTTATGAGGCATGGTCATTTAGAATAGATGAAGTTGTTTTTGTGTTGAAATCTGTTTCAATGAAACAAGTACACTTAGGCTAGACTTAGGAAAATTGAGACATGAATCTGGCTATCGAGTAGTCAAATGGATCTGTAAGTATGAGTTTGGGATGTAAAAGTGGGAATTTGATTTCATTGGCCAAATTTCTATCAGCGCCTTTTTCTAGTGCAAACATGTTGTTTCAGATAAATGATACATAGACCGTGTTTTAGTCCAATTTGATTATCCTATTATTCCATTCTAGCTTGGAGACTAGTTGTATCTAATCTCAATGCAACATAGCATGCTTGTACTGAATCAAATTTTCTTATTTTTTAATCTTCAAGTATTTATTCCCCTGAACTAGAGGTGACATTTTCTTAGTCTTTGAGCATTTCGTAAATTATAGCATAATAGCAGAACAATCTGTTTTTTACCCAAGTATTTATGATTAATACCTTGAAAAGCTTGCTTAGGTAGATACCAACGATCTTTCAAAACTCCAAAGTCATTACTATATCTTCATAGATTTCCATAATTTTGAAAACATTGAAAACCCTTTCACAATACTTCCTCAAAGACTAATTTGATGGTCTTGATACTTGGCAAAGGAATATAGAAATTATTTTCCTTACCTACTCTTTTGAACATGCCTTGCAAAACTGATCATAAGAAAAGCAATGTTCCTTTTTTTTGCTTGGGTTGATAACAGACTGGTATATATTAAGATGAATGCTTCCCAACCCGAGGAGGGAACACAGTGAAAGTGAGGAGGAACCAAAAACACTTCGACCAACCACCTAACCCGTTTGTGCTGAGTAAATTGTTCCTTCATGTTCTAATTTCCCTTCCCTGGCCCAGCCGAGTTCCAATGGGGTACTGTCCCTTGCAATTCCTTAATGTTCAAATTTAGTTTAGTTAGTGTTACCACCCAAAGCGAAAAAAAAGGAAAGCCTTCGCACCAGAAAAAAGGAACATCGTGCAGCGAAATGAAAAAGTAGAAAAACTCGAGTAGGGTTCAAACAGAAAAGTACCGAAAAGCAAGCACATAAATGGACTCCATAAAATTGTAGCAGTTGATCTTGAATCTTATTAATTCATTACAAAGCAAACCTTGAGCAGAAATTAAAAACATTCGAATTAAAATGGGTATTTGCAAGGAATTATAGGGATGTGTTAAAAGCAGTCCTTTTGCACATCAACATTACATATTGGTTTAAAATAACAATATAAATATCAATCATAACCATAGTTATTTTTCAGGAAAAATAGTATTTTGGTTCACCAAGGCATTTACGAAGAGAGACGTCATGTATCATTTCCAGCTGTTATTAAATCCGTATCTGGCCACATTTACAGAAAATATTCCGGTGTGATAACTGTTAAATATAACGTTTTAGTTAACTTCATTCGTAAAGTAAATAGGGATGATCTAAAACATAAATAATTGCTTGGAGACTTGCATAGCTAAATGTGCCCTGTATGAACTCAGCAGTTGTATTAATTAAGTTGTCGGAGTGCACCGCACACATTGCTCATAGAGATGTACTAATAGTACTTAAACTTAAGTGCAAGATGAGATTTTAATATAATGGGATAAATAATAAGTGGAATGCAGATGTAATAATGATACGTACGCTCAACTAGTCCTTTTTCTTCTGCAATGATTTGGATCGATACAGCAATACCAAACTTACTCTGTTCTACTATCCATCACTTCTTCCATTAGTTGTGGTCATTTAAGACCAACCTTACAAGGAGTGTTTCTCTTATCCCATCAGCTTCAGTTTTTCCTTGTTTTTTCCATTTACGAATCATTTTTTTTCTGTGGAAGTTGGACCGATATGATGTGCTGCTACTCGTTTTCCATGCGTTTTGTGTGTATTGAATTGTTTGACGCTTATAATTATTAAAGTAGGCATATCTTTTCATTTTTGTAGCCATTGTGATCTCAATACACACAATGTTATTTATCCTAGATACGTATAAAATATTTGTCATCTACATGAATTCTACTGTTCCATGGCATTAATCGCTCTATTCAACAGGCTCATTAGGAACTAAAACATCGCATATGTGCCAAAATTGTAATCTCACTGAGTGTAAAAATTAAAATGCTTCCTTGGAATTCGTTACATAAGGTATTACTATATATATTAACAAAATTTTCACTATTAATTATTATTAATGTATATTGTATTGTTTTTGCGATGAATGAGTGGCAATTATTCCATTTTGGGGATGAGTGTGCTTGTTAATGTCAGCATTGAGAACGGAAATAATCTTACCTTCGGGGTATAAAATGCAGGATGATTTTGGAGGTAATTTTTCTGGAAAAAATTGCATCTTATATGCCGAGAAATACGGTAATTTGTTTTAATATTTGAAATTCATGTTAAATGTTTTGAAATGTGGATAAAAGCTGCAGTATGGGCATTACACAGGTTTTAATTTTTCCCAGATAAGCTTAAAATAGGGGCTGAGGATATTACATGGGCATCAAAATCCTAAATATTTCAGGAGAATTGAAACAACACCTAAATTCATAAATGATGAAATAATTTAATTCTTACTTTCTGTAATTTTCACTGAAATAATTGTTTAAAATATTTTGATTGGAAAAGGCATCTCCTTTAAAATTGATGAAACTTGGAGGAGTACTTTGAGAAATCAATTTCTGAAATTTTTCTTTGTGATGGTTACTTGAATTCTTGGATTTTTTGCCTATTTTAGTGAGGGTTGATAAGTAATGATGATGATAGTTTATCAGAGCAATTTGTCTTTATTCATTTATTTCCTCGGGTGGTAGACATCCTAAAAATAATTCTGCTAGCTTGTTTTAAATTGGGTCAATGAAACAGCCAGATATGATTCTGATTTCTTAAATCAGGAAATTACTGCTATTGCTGCAATAGGCTCCCTTTTCTTCTCAGAATTTCTTTTTAAATCTGTACTTTTAACATCTAATGTCAGATTAATCATGTGGCATGTGAATGCCTGCTGCTGGGGTTAAGGAAAATCAATATGCTTTTTGGGACCTTATATCTGTCCTTGTAAAATTGACATTATTTGTTATTCTCTGTAACATTGCCATTTAGGCATACTTGAGGATTATGGGATAGCAGTTACCTTATTTACCCGAAAGGAAGACGAGATTTTTTCACAAAAATGCCATTAAAAATATTAGGTATCGTCTTAGAATTTAAGGTCAAATTTCTTAAAATTGCTCCCACAGACCAATGGTTCCACTTCGGCGGTAGGGAAGTGTTTAGGGCTGGGTAGGTAATCTCGTGACAAGTTGAAAAAAATTACTACAGCTGGGCGGCTCCATGCATAATATGAAACACAAAGTCATGTAGGCAACAATTCAAGTATCTAGTAATACAATGTAAATGAGACTGATACAATTTAAACTTATCTATTACAATTTAAACATGATGCTTTGCGTTTGGTATGCCAATGGCAGATGTAAAGTGGACATGAGTTTCAAAGTGTAGAAAATTTACAAGAGCACTTGAGTAGTACACACTTTGCTGAGTTTTAAAGTGAAATAGTGACAAGTTATTATTTATAACTTATAAATAAGATACCTCAAACAAATGGCAGATCGCATAGAGAAAAAGGAACTGCGGTAAGAGAGTATGTATCAAAAGGAATTAGAAGAAGTTACGACAGAAATTTTAAGTTAATGGTGGTGCACTATGCTGAAGAAACAAATAATTGTGCAGCAGGGATGAAATACAATGTGACTGAAGCAAAGGTGGAAGCAAGCAAAAGAGAAACTTGAAGGTGCTAACTCAACACAGAGATCATTTAGTGGACCAAAACGAGGCCGATTTCATGCATTAGAAGGGGAAATTGCAAACTTTGTGCATATTCAAAGAATGGACAGTAAACCAGTGACACGGGATATCATTAAATTGTAAGCCCAAGAATTAGCACGATCACAAAACATTCCACACCAAGAATTAAGGCTAGTAATGGATGCTGTATGCGTATGATGCGTTGTAATGGTTTTAGCCTGCAACGAAGAACTTCTTTGCCAGCATCTACCTTCTGACTTCATGGACAAACTAATATGGAAATGTCACAATTACCTTCTGAGCCAAATGGGTAATGCAGATGAGACACCTATTTACTTCGACATGCCATTCAATTACACAGTCAATGAAAAAGGTCCAAAAAATGTCATCATAAAAACTTCCGGGAATGAAAAACTGTGCATTACTGTAATGCTGGCTGTATTAGTGGAGGGAACAAAGTTGCCGGTGTATGTTATTTTAAAACTCAAAACAGTGCCTAAGAAAGTTCTACCAAATCGAATAATTGTTAAATGTCAAGGCCAAGGATGGATGTCAGCTGATTTAATGAAGGACTGGCTAAGCATAGTGTGGAATAGATGACCTGGGGCACTTTTAAGGCAGAGAGCAATGCTCGTCTTAGATGCGTTCAAAGGCCACCTTACAGAGGAAGTTCAAAATACCCTTCATGGTATGAATGCTGACCTTGTAGTTATACCAGGAGGTATGACATCACAAATTCAAGTGCTAGGGTTTTAGTGATGAAGCCCTTTAAGGATTACATAAAGTCATTTAATTCAGAATGGCTTTTGGCAGGGGACCATGCATTAACTCCTACAGGGAAAATGAAGAAGCCCATTATACCACTTCTCTGTACTTGGGTCGTTGCAGCATGGAAAAAATAGATCCCAATAGTATCTCAAGAGGATTCAAGAAATGCTGCATATTAAATTCCATGGACGGTATGGAAGACAACTTGTTTGAATTTGAATATGTTGTGATGAATGAACAGGACAGCAAGAATAAGAGAAAGAAACAGAGGAGAGGGAGATGTAAGTAGTAAATTTACTTTTTTTTATTCATCCTCTTAATGTTAGCTTGTTGTTTTGTAAGTGAACCTAATTTTTTTAGAGGACGTCTTAAATTCAAGGTTGTCTTCCTTTTGGGTAAATACGGTATAATCAAATGAAACTCTTACTGTTGATATATTTATTTGGGTGCAAGTTTTGTTTGAAAATTTTACTTAATAAGGTGGTGTTTAGAATAAAAATGGCAGCAGAAGGGAATGAGAATAGCTGCTGCATAGGAGACATTTTTTTAGTTGAATACATATTTAAATGGCATTTGTGAAAACAATGATGTGGAGTGTAGTTAGTAAGACGTTTTTGAGGTGTGGATATTGCTCTACTTCTTTCTGCCTTGTCTTTTTCCCGTTGAATGAAACATATGATGCCTCTGTAGTCTATGGGAAGTGAGTATTGGCCTTATGCCTCATAAGAATAGCACAAGATTCAGTGCAAGACTGTCTAAAAATCCTTTTTTTAATTACTTATAATAGAGATGCGAACTCAGGACAAAAACAGTTATATGGCTAAAAGAATGAAGTTTATAATTTTTTAAGATGGAATTCAAATCCATGCTGAATTTGCTTATTGATCAGTTTTAATTGCAGAAAAAGGATATTTTTCTGGTTTTCATTAATGTAAAATGCTAATTACCATGGTGACAAGCTCAATGCTTTTAAATGGAAACTGATCATATACGTTATGATAGCATTGATTTAATGCTTTTAATGAGAATTAATGGCATCATATTGGAATCGGTATTTCCAAATTGTATTTTTAAGTAGCTTACATTCAAATAGTATACTTGGAACAAAAGCGTCAATTAGTTTTACCAATTTAGGGCATTTATATCTTATCAATTAAATACAATATCAGCTAATATCCAACATATTCCCATAAAATCAGTGATTTCCATCACCTGCAATATTTTTATTTGATAGGAATGTATGTATTCGTAAATTTTTGATGTGTGATAAAACATTTCATGTATTGACATAATGAAAAAGGTAGGAAACGGTTAATTTAATTGATTTGCCTTTTTATTGAAAGCAACCTTAGCCCAAAAAATGTATCTTTAGAATTATTGCCTTTGATTCGGTAAAATAAATTTAACAGCAACATAGACTCCAATATTGTTCCAATTTATCAACACATCTATTCTATAAAACAAATTTGGAACAACAGTAGTAATAAATACCAAAATTTTATTTACTCTTCTTATATAAAAATTTACAATAAATTTTACAATTTTATTATAATTACTCTGATAATATCTTATATTAGTTTGAAAAGTTTTTTTCTTATTATTAAACAATATTTCAATATTAAATTTGATTTTGATTATTATAAATGTGTAAACGTTATGTGTTTTCTTACTTATAAATTTGTTTGTATGTTTGCTATACATTTGGACACCTCCTAAGAAGTCATAACCAAATTTTGCTTGATGGTTCCTGAGATCAAGGAGCAGATTTGTCTATGTTCAAATACAATGGAGTCATCTTGACTCAAAATGGCAGAATGGACCTTTCAAAACTGCAGTGATTTTAAACATTCTGCAGGATTGTAGAGATTAAAGTTTACCCAACAGCATTAGAATAAAATTAGTTGTTTTAATTAAGGGACTAAAAAATTTAATTATCCATTTATAAAATTCATTATTTTCTCTAATTAAACATTTAAAACAAGAGGATGGCAATGATTCTGAAACATTTAACACAAGTTCCAGTTGGTTTTAATTCGTAATCAAGAATGAAATCCTAACAAAATCAAATAACATTTCCTTTAATTATGTTCAAAATATGTACATACAAAGTTAATAATGAAAATTTTACATTCCAAATTGGTGTTTCTTTAAATTTTTAACTAAAGTTTCATCATCGAAAATATTGGCCAGCAAAATAGAGCAAGACTACGAAATGCCTATTAAGAAGCAAAAGCGATCTCCATGTCAAATTTGTGCATCAAAAAAGGATCATGAAACTATAATAATCTGTTGGAATTTTAACTAACATATTTACTATTAGCATTGGTGTCAACTGTTTTGATTTAATTACAACTAAAATTTGGGATGAATATTTGGATAAGAAATTTTTATTTTAAATAAATATTTCCAAATAAATTGTTGACGAGTTATTTAAAATTAATTAAACTGATATTTTGTATTGAGAGATTTTTAGGAGCAATAATAATTTTTAAAAATAATGTGGCCTTCTAATCATTCTTTCTTAACCTTTAAAATATATGGGTAAATTTGACCCAGTGCGAGTACTCACATCACATTTTGTAGTGCAAGTACTTGAGGATTAAGAATCATCTCTTACATAAAATTTTCAGGTGTAATTAGTTAACATTCTCAATGTAACAATTTCAGTATGGGTATTAACATGACCACCCAGGGTGCTTCTTACTAAGGTCACTGTATCAAGGCCATCTCTACAATCTGTAAAGCTCTCTCTAAACCACACACAGAAAAATATATCTTGACTTTAACAAACATCTGGAGTGATTTTTTATCATTCCACCTTTTTACTATGAATAGTAAGTAGTTAGTAAGCTAACTTCAAGAGCAGAACCCCATAGATGCAGGATCTCATAAGTGTGAGACCCTGGGTGACTGCCTTCCCTTCCCCTCAATGACGGTTTTGACTCATCATGCATGGGTTAAGTATATATGTGTATTTTTACATTTCTTATTTTTACTGGCTGAATGAACTGTCCCATCCAATGGGTCTAAATTTCTCATTATATATGTGTATATTATTGCATTCTAAGAATATATTCATTAGCAATGGCATAGATAGGTTCTCCTTCACCCGGGGGCAAGTCACAGAGATGCACCCCCCTCCCTTTGCTCCCTGTACAATTTTCCAGACAAATGTAATGTGGGGAATGTGATGGAAACCCAAGCATACTATACTAGCATTTAAATTCTGTATCATGTTAAAAAAGTATAATATTCTTAAAATTGCAAATTTTAGGGATTGCTTTTACTCCAATATTGTTCCGTAAGGAAAGAAAAAAGATTGGTGCAGAGGTGAAAACTTTTGAAATAAAAAAATATTTCTAAAAATGAAATCTCTGAAAAATTAATTTTTTTGAGGTGAAATGAAATGCTTGCAGAATGCAAGCATTTTTACTAGTAATAGATATAAATAATAGATCAACATGCTTCAAAGACAATTGAGTGTAAAAGTCTTGGTGCTGCCCAAAGATTTACAATGAATAATAATGTTATCTTTTAACACCTTTGGCAAAATTTAGTCAAACAATATTTATTTTATCTCTATATCAAATTCAGTGTTTAAAATTTTTCCTCTTTCTTTTAGGTTCCGAGCCAAAATGGACCATGTTGAGCAGAGAATGTATGCACATGGTTGGCAGACTGGAGCCATAAAGAGTCCTGCTGTGCTGTGCCCAGAATATAGACATCTGGATGTGAGATTAGAGGGGAGTTTTGGCTGGAGGATATGGAGTGAGGAATTTTTTATCAAGCTGTTGCAAATTCTGGTTTGTTCATATCAGCAGACAATGGTGGTTATGGGAATGAATATTCATTAGAAACTGTTACATCTGGATAAACCCCTCAAGCATGACTTTTTCCATGGCATTTAAACTCGCAAGCATGTCTTATTTTGGCCATGTTGATTTTTGAGCACATTCACTTACTAGGAGAGGTTACGCCCTGCCCCTCTGGGATTCGGATGAAATTTGTAGAGTAGAATGTATACGTGAAATAAGAGGTCCCTTGCATGAAAATGCTTTCCATTGACTCTTAGTTTCCAAGTAATAACCATTCCAAACGAAAATGCTATAAAACTCCATTTGGAGTAATATTCTCATGGTGCCGCAAATATTGTTTTCCTTGTTTTTATGATATCATCCTAATATCTGCATTTGTTTATATAAATGCACTTTATATATGAAGCATGGTATGAATTAATAAAATGATCTCTCTTCCTTAATAATAGTTATTTCTACAAATAGAAAATGATTTGTCTATGATACTTCCACAAAAACTGTTTGTTCTTATTGTTTTAATACATCTCATAATTTGTTGTGGAACATTTTGCTTGCTTATATAGAGAGCCTCTGCCAGTAGTTATTATTATTATTTATTATCAACAAGTAGATTAAAAGTTGGCAACATTACATAAAAGGCTACTTAATTTACAAAATAACATATAATTACACCAACTAAGATTTAAAATATTACTTACTGCTAAATTGGATGAATTACATATTTGCTTCTTTAGTCCTTTGGATTTGCTTCACAAATCAAAATCTTCTTTTAACTCCTACATGTGGTTCTCAGTATCTTGTGCATCAACAGCAGCCTTAGTCTGTTTCCAGATCTCTGTATCCCAGCATGCTCCACCTACAATTAATTTCTTTTGACTTCCATCAGGTTTTCTGAGTGTTAAAGGCCATTATTACCTTGTAGAAGTATTTCTCAACCTTTCTAGAGATGCAGATCTTCTATAAAGTCACACATTTTCTGTGGAACTCTTCCTCATTTTGGTTCATACATTTTTTCACTTGAAAATATTAATCAGCTGTGTGCAGAATCTAACAAGTTATAGATAAAAATAAAGATGTCCTACTCAACTTACAGATCCCTAACAAATAAAATATGTTTGCATGCATATGGATGGATGGAAAGAACAAAGCTAATAGGTGCTTAACGTTGGAAACGAAACCCAACTAATAATGAATTTGAAAATTGACTCAATGCATATATTCAGTGCTTGAATTATGGAAAAAGATTAAAGGTTGGTTCTGAGATACACTAACCTAACAAACAGTATGCAACAGCAATATAAATTGACAAACATCATGACCCTTCAGATTTGTGTCAGTAGATGATTGGCAGAATTCAAATTCGTACCAGAATGGTTTCAAGTACTCTAAAAGGAAGTGGAAAGGCATTCCACCTTACATCAAACTCGGTTACCTTTCCAGTACCATTCAAGAATTGGGCCAACAGCATATAAATAATGTGAGGGCATTTATTTCAATTTTAAGTTATCATGAATCCAATTTTGTAAGGTGATCATGAAGTTTTCCAGAAAAATCATGAAAGAAAATGTGTCCTTAGACATTGCAACATTTTTTAAATTCTTATTAAATTATTTTAAATTAATTTCACTTCCAGAAGTCAAATAAATTATGAATGGAATGCATGAAAAAATCTTTGCATTACTTTTCTAATTCATTTACAGTCTTCAATGTTTGTTTCTAATTTACTTGACAGATGATATGAAGGACGATCTAGGTGTTGGATGAGTTGCTGTTACTACCTCTTTCCCTAGAAAAGACATTACTGTGCACCAAGGATTGATCACGACTTTAGAAGTAACTCCAGCTGTTGGGATATTCTGGCAACTAGTAGAGGTATATGAAGTATTTGTCATTGCTGAAGACTTTGCAAAGTTAGGCTGTTGGTGTTTCATTACTGACTTTTTTGTATTATTAATGGTTTTTGGTGTACTTATTTAGAAACTAATTTGAGTTATATGAGGTGCGATCCAAAAGTTCCCGGACTGGATGCATGGACAGCTAACTGGATGTAGTATGGACTTGGGCCACTAGGTAGCGCTAAACAGCTTCATTCTGAAGCAGTTTGCCAAGTTTCACGTTGATACAAGCATTTTTTTTCACGATCGTTTTTGTGTGTTCTGCAATTTTTGCTGCAAAAAAATGGCAGACTTGAAGGTGCAGTGCGTGTGCACAAGTTTTGCTCCAAACTCAGCAAAACCACGTCCGAGAACCACAAAATGCTTAAACAAGTATTTGGTGATGACGCCATGGGCAGAACCCAGACTTTCAAGTGGCTCTCGTGGTTCAAACATGGGCAAACGTTGGTTGAGGATTCCGAACCTTCTAGTCGACTCTCAACCAGCAGAACAGATGAAAATGTTGAAAAAGTGTGTCAGGCCATCCACGAGGACCATCGGCAAACGATTAATGACATCTGCAGCATCGCTGACCTATCATTTGGTTCATGCCAACTTTTTCTCAGAAATGACCGAAACTTCCTTTCCAAGGTCATCACTGGTGATGCAAGCTGGGTTTATGGCTACAATCCAGTAACCAAGCAGCAGTCATCCCAGTGGAAGATTCCATCTTCACCATGACTGAAGAAAGCGAAGCAGGTCAAGAACAACATCAAGAGCATGCTGATCTGTTTATTCGACATGGAGGGAATTGTTCACAAGGAGCTCGTTTCTGTAGGGCAGATGATAAATCAGCACTTTTACATCGAGGTCTTGAGGCGTTTGAGGGAGGATGTGAGGCGGAAACGTCCGGACAAGTGAGGCACACAGGACTGGCTGCTGCATCACGACAATGTGCAGGCCCATACCGCTCTGTCTGTCCCCCGACCTAGCCCCCTGTGATTCTTTTTGTTCCCCAAGATGAAGACTCTGCTGAAGAATTGCAGGAGGTGCTGAACGACATCTCCCAAATGGAGTTCCAGAGGTGCTTCCAGTAGTGGGAAAAGCATTGGGCAGCTGTATCAACTCCCAAGGGGACTACTTCAAAGGGCACAGCATTGATTAGAACCTAAGGAAAGCCTACATTTTTTATCGGTACAGTCCGGGAAATTTTGCATCGCACCTCGTATTTTGTTATAACGATACCTCAACTGGCATTATATTTTAATGTATGTCTTTTTGGTTAGCTATTTTCTTCTTACTCACTAGATATGTATGGATAACTTGATCAAACAAATATTGTGAGCTGTATAAATCAGTCGCTAGGGAAGATGAAAACAAATGTAGATTCAACTAGCATAATTGCCCATCAAATATGAGAGGTATGCATGAATTAAGTTCAAATTGAAATAAAAATTAATGAAACCAATTTTTATAGGCACTAAAAAGTAAACAATAAATATAAAATTCACATAATTGAATGTTACAAAGAGCAAAAATAGTTTTGGGCGAATAGAAATTGTATGACAAAGAAATACATTACTCCATACAATTCTTATACCACATAAATTATTTTTAATTTATGGAACATTTAATTTTGTCCCTCTGTCTCTCTCCTTTCTTCCTCTCTCTCATATGAAAGTGTTCAAAGCATGCATTCCTTATGCATATAGTATAAAGATTAAGGTGACAATACAATCTTGAGGATTAACAATGACACAGTCGGCAAGGCAACATACCATTACAAAGCTTAAATTCTTCAAATAAATACGATTTAAACATAAAACTTGAGCGATCTTGTATCGTAGGCAAAATGTGATAGTAAGAATATGAAACATTATTTATTATTCTTTAAAATGATCCAACTTTGAAGATCTTACATTAATTCTTTCTAATTTTAATTTGCAAAAGAGTAAAAGCCTCTAAGTCGAAAAATCAATTTTTATGTGTTATCTTATGGGAAATGGCACCCCCTTTCCCCCTTCCACCAAAAATCAAAATTCTAGCCCTGAGGTGCACATCCTCATGATCTCATTAGTAAGTGTACCAAGTTTAAAGTCGCTAAGTTTCTTGATTTTTGAGATATGCTGTATGATATCATCATCATAGGTAGTCTGTCCATAGACAGGTCCGTGATTATTCTTGGTTAAACCTGGTTCTCCATATACTCCTATTTTCCGCTGTCCTCTTCATATCTTGATAACTCTCTTTCACTTTCAAATCGTCTATCAGCTGAAACCTTTTCCTACCTCTTTCCCTTTTCCCATCTAGTTTTCCTTCTAACACGTCTTTAATCATACTCTCTCTCCTCAGGTAATGTCCAACCCAGTTAGCCTTCCTCTTTCTGATAGTCTGTATAATCATTCGTTTCTCTCCTATTCTTCATAGCACTTCATCATTTTTCATCCTATCTGTCCATTTTATCTTCAACATTCTCCTCCAAGTCCACATTTCAAAGCTTTCCAAGTATTTGATGTCATTTTTCCTTAGCGTCCATGTTTCTGCCCCATACAATGCTATACTCCATACATAGCATTTTATCAACTTCTTGTGGATATCTTCCCTTATATTCCCAGTAAGTAGTTGTTTCTTTCTCCTGAAAGCCACTTTTGCTTTTCCTATTTTAGTTCTGTTCTCATCTGTACATTTTTTACGCAAACCTGTTAGTTGTAATGCTGAACAAATTAGTGAAAGAATGGTGCAAATCGGTTCAGCCATTCTCGAGTTATAAGGGAAGATAGTTACAGACAGAAACGGATTTCTCACCAGGGCTGTGCTGTGCAAGATTGGTATCCAAATCTACTTTGGGGCTTACCCTGTCGCCTAAAAAAAGATTAATTAAAATCGGTTGGTTTTTTTCTGGAGATATTTTTGTTATCCTTAAAGTTGCTACGGTTTCTTTCACATTAGAACTAAAAATAGAAAATACATTTTTTAAATTAAGTTAATAACTTTTATAAAGTGCACAAAAAGTGAAAAAAATAAAATAATAAAAATATTTTTATTAATAACTTATAAAAATCTGATGTGGCCACCACATGACTTTCTCCGTATCTGTAATATTTCTAAAAATTCCAAATAGGTTAGATAATAATAAATATTTTAAGAAACTGCCAGAAAGTTTTAGGCTTTGCAAAGTAAAGAAATAAACTCAAATCATCTCCTTCTGATATTGGATATAGCCACAAAACTCCAACAATTAAGAAAAGAAAAAGGAGTGTTACTAAGACGTAACTAAGCATCAATTGTTAACAATAGTTGTCGGTAGGTGGCAGCTAAAAATATAAGATCTATTAAACAATGCATTATATGGAAAACTGTTTCAAACAAAGGTTGTAGAAAACTAAATTTCCTACAACTTTTATTCCAATACATTTTTACATTTATCAAATATTAAAGCAAATATTTCAAAATAACGGATAAGTGACAAGAGTAAACACCCACTTTAGGTTGACCGATTTTTACTAAAAACTAATCAGTTCTTGTGACTTTTATAAAAATGTTCAATATAAAATTTCGCGTTGACCTGATTAATAGTTTTTGAGTTAGAGCACCCACAAAAAGCTATCTCACACATACACGCAGGCACACACACAGACATCATCGAGAAAATGGTCAAAACAGGTATTTCCGTTGAAATCTCGAAGTCGATTTTTTTCATGAATACAATACTTTCCCCTATATTACGTATATGGAGAAAGTACAAATATATAAATTAAATAAAAAAAGCTTTTTAGTTAACTTTGATAAAACTGAAATGAAAAAAAAAAATAATTTAAATTATTGAATTAATAGAGATTGAGTATATAAAAGTTGTTGCAGTTTTAATAATTAGTTCAGATGTTTTACAGAATGCATTATAACTATTATATTATTCAATATAAAACTACTGCTGTAAATATCTAATTACCATACATGCCGGCATATAAATTGACTTTTGGAACAAAAAAAATTCTGAAAACTTAAGGCCGACTTATATGCCAAATATAAAATGTGACCTTTAAATAACATTTAAAACATTGATGTTTACGAAAAATTTTGATCTTACAGCATAGGTGATCACCATTTTGAATCAGCTGCTCCATTGTTTACATATTGTCATTTATTTTAGAAGATTTAAGATAATTATTTTTAATAGTAATAAAAAAAAATTTAACTTGGTTTTATTATTGTATCTCAAAAATATAAACGATCTATTTGCAATTACAGGAAGGAAGGATAAGTAGAAATACATTCTGCCAATAGATGGCGATATGGTATATGACTGATCTTTCTTAAATTTAACAAATGATTTAATAACTCAAAAATCGACACTGCATTTTTTGGATAAGGTTACATTTAGGTTTTAAAAACAATAAAATTCCTTGTATTCTTCATTAGAAGTTTTTTTTAACAAAAAAGTAGGGGGTCAACTTTTACGGTAAATATGTCTGGTCATGTATTTACAATCCAAATAATCGATGTCGACTTATACGCCGGGATACAGTACTTTTAATTTTATTTTGTGCACACGCAACATTTGGTAAATGAATGGAAATGGATTATCTACGACAAAAAAATGAACTTCAGTACATCTATTTTCTTTACACTGTTTGTAAGTGAAACTAAATGGGTAATTTACAATGAAGGAATGGCCGTTAACATGAAGGCTATATTACTACTATTTGAGTGAGGTATGTTTTAAATGATTGTCGAGTGTTTTATTAATTACAAATGATTATGAAATAAATCTGAATTAAAAATTTGATATTTCCTTGGCATCGCTACTGTCATATCATTTTTTTAATCCTTAGACATTATACTAAACCATTAATTATCTTTTTTGACATGATTGAATAAGTTGTAAAGAATGCCTCTGCCTTATTTGTGTGCACACATGATGCTAGAATCTTTCCTCTTGTTAAAGTAAATTGTTATCAGCAACAAGTTTTTGATAAACGAAATTCTGTTCACCGAAGTTTACAAGTGCATTATCTGCAGACAAAAAAGATACCGATTCTATATTTAAATAATTTTCTTCTAGAACTCGAATCAATTGATATTTGATGGAAACACTTCTTTTATTGGGGTCCTGATACAAATCCAAAATACCTTGTTTTAGACCTTTAGAGGGAAAGTACTGTACCACTACAGGAAAAATTTTAATTTCCTTTCTTTGAAGAGTCAATGCCATGAGGAAAATAATTAGCCTCCAAAAAATCTTTTAAAAGCAGTTGTTGAGCAGCCAGAACCATAATACACTCAGATGCTTATGCATTTTGTTCTGTCACGTTATTTTTTCAGTGCTGAAATCAGTAAATATAACTGCAATCTTGACTATTGTAATGTTTCACTCCATGGTAAATAGAGGTATCTTCACTGGCAGTAATTAAGTAATCTTCATTAGAGATATTCTTTTGAAAAAATTGGATATCGACAGTTGTTTTTTTGTCTTACAACTAACTTGTTTGTCAAACTTTCTGGATGAATAGTTAATGTGCTTTTTTTCATGCTTAATGGAAATTTCTTTTCTACATAATTTGAATTCACCATTAAATGTATCTTGTTTCACAAGTCACTTTCCTTGCTCATTCATTTAACCAATAACAATTATTCCAAGTCTAATAGTGATGAAGCATAGTCCTTAGTATCTATAAGTGATTAAATACCTTTTTTCCATCAATAATTTAAGTTATTTATAATTAGGATGCACAAACCAAAAACCTCATACCGTGAGTTTTCATGCAAAATTATGTACCTTTCATTTATCTATGCTGCTTTGGAAAATAAAGTCGGTCAAACTGTCATTCGAGGAAAGATATAACATACCTTTAATTTTGTAACAAAGTCTGGCCTTTCTTCTCTGTTTAGGAATTTCTTCTGCAAAGATTCATTGTCATTTCCTGGGTCTTTCACAATCCCGGGATTCAAAATTATAAATCCTGGGAATTTATATATATTGTAGGATTGATTTTGACAGCAATGGAAAATACGAATTTAGTGGATTCAAATTGAAGAAAGAATTATTCAAATAGTGCAGTAAACTGACCAGGTTCATGTTCCTATATTCTTTTAGCCTTTTCAGTCTCGATTGCTTCATTTATGCGTAGTCAGTATTTTGTTCACTCAATTCATCTAAGATACATGTAAAAATACCTTCAGCAGAAAGTATCTCTCCCACTAAGCCTTTCAACTCCAATCTTAACAGGTTTTAACAAAGATAGCAGTGGTGACTTGAAATTCCTTTTCAAAAATGTCCATTGAGGTTCCCAGGTCAATTTGTGCCTTAGAAATGCATGTTTTTATTGAAACAAATCTCTCTAGCATGTCAAGCAATGTATTCCACCTTGTTCTTGAATCAATTTTCAGTTGAAGCTTGCCATTATGCTCAGTTCTTACATATTTGCAGCAGCAATTCATACATTCTTTACTGACAATTTGTGAAACATTTTCACAAATTTTTGCACTTTTTCAATTCTTCTGGCAATGCTCATTTTTACAGCCATCTATGAGTTCAGTATTTTTCAAAGAATCATCTGCGTACATATTGGAAATTTCTACAGTAGTTTAAAAATCGATATCTTCAAAAGTCTTCATTTGAACTTTCTCTTTCCTCGCATTCATTTCTAATTACAGTCGTAGGACTTGAATGAGATTTCCTTTTGTACAGAATATCACAAACTGCTAAATGAAGCCCATGTGCTAAACACGGCCCATGTTGAACATCACTTAATCTAACAAATTTTATCATTACCATCAGTAACACAAGCTATCACGTGCTTCTTCAAGCATAACTCAAATTTTGAAAGTTTGTTCTCCACTAGTTCAACTATTTTTTCTGAAGGAAGGGACCCAAATATATGCACCATGCCTAAATTCCAGAATTCATTATTAGGATGAAGATTGATATTTAAATACTTACGATTTCGAAGAGAGATATATTCACCCAGTGAAATGCTGAATCTTACACCCCTAGACTCTTTTCAGCTATTTCGGAAATAATGATTTGTTTCACAGTAAGGTACTGTTTGCGAATCATGTTCATTACTTGATGAGAATATTTTGGTAGATATACACCTTTATCAGTAAAAGATTTTCTGATGAATTCACTATTAACAATTGCATTGATTGAAAAACCATCAACAGATGCTAGTTTTGCCAAAATTTCTTCCCTACTCTCAATTTTAAGAAAAGAAGTCAATTTTGATTGCATGTTAATCTTTCTTGACGTACAAGGTTCTTTACATAGTCTTTTTGTGCTTGTGAGTTCACTCTTCACTTCACTATGGGCACTTATCAAATGTCTAAGCAGTCCACTGGTGGAAAATCCTTTGCATTTGATTAATTTTGGACATTTTTTATACTTGGCACCTTCTATTCCTTCCAAACAATTTAAATAGTTTGATTCACTTAATTTTTTACTGTGCGACATGACATTATGGGGGCAGGAGCGAAATTTCAGAACTGCAACTGCAACTCTTACACTTAACACTGTAATAAGAAATATCAAAAAAATAATTTTTAAATTTTTATTTAAATAAAAAAAAAGTTTAACAAACATTAATTTAATTGATTAACCTTAATGAGAGGTCTACTAATATGAATTAAGCACTGAAAAATACAGATAAATGGCTGAAGCTCAGAAATTACCCTAAATTCCCAAGTATAACGCGCACTCATGCATAACGCGCAGGCCAACCTTCGGCTGTTTTCCGCATATCTTCAAAATTTCTAGTATAACGCGCACTTGTGTATTACGCGCAGGACACCCGCAGAACGGGATCGTTGAGCTTAGCGTTTTTTTAAAGAATGCTACACTTTTAGCGCCCTTCCCCAACTCTCCTGTGCGAAGGAGAACATTTGGGGAAAACCCCTGGATACCGATTTTTCCCATTCTTATTTCCGATACAATGACCACTCGAGGGTCAAAGAAAACTGGTTGGGGAGTGAGGTGTAAGGAAGTGGTGAGGGTGTCATGAGATGTGTTGGAATGGTGGGGGTGGGTAGAGTTGCACAAAACAAAAGAAGGACCAGACCTCAAGGGTGGTACGACAGGGGGCAAGAGAAAGCTAGCATAAACAGCCGGAGAATCTGAGTGTGGGAACGAATGTGGAGGGCACACATTGTTGACTCACAGACAGAGACGAGCTGTAATCTTCATCGCCCATTCATTTGTGGTTTGCAGTCTGGCTGTAACGTTTTGATCAACGAGGTAGGGCACTGAAAGTACGGAGTTTCGTTCCTCTTTGACAGAAACCAGGTGATTTATTTTCAAGGATATTTTGTTTTCCTTAAAAACATTGACATTATTTTTACTGAAACTTGTTGACTTTGTCATTTATGGAGTGTTACCTATTTAATTTTTCTTTACCTGACTAAGAAACGGTGCGGTTTCTGTACGGTATTTCTTGATTTGGTAATGCACAGTTATTGAACCTAATGAAAAAATATTAATATTTTTTTTAATTTTTAAATTGTAGACCCACCGTTGGACCATAACCTTATTTAAAAATGCCAAAAAGAAGGAAATCTTACATGGCGCAGAAAAAGTTAGAAATGTGAATTATGCCGAGATTCGCGGTAATCGGTCAGTGGCCCATTTCTTCGAAGTGGGCGAATCCAGCATTCGCGAGTGGCGGTCCCAAAAGAATTTGTTGAGTGTTCTACCTGTGGCAAAAAGGGCACGAAGGAAAAGAAAGGAGTTTTGGCCAGATCTGGAGCAAGAATTGAAGGACTGGGTCTGTGCGCAAAGGAGTGAAGGAAGAGGAGTTTCAACTGTGTCACTTAAATGCAAAGCAATACAAATAGCTCGCGAGAAAAATATTGATAATTTTAAAGGCAGTAATTGCTGGTGTTATCATTTTATGAAGCGAAATAGTTTAACAGTACGAGCAATTACATCTACCAGACAAAAGTTACCAGAAGATTGGAAGGTGAAAGTGGAAAAGTTTAATTTGTTTGTTGGGCAGGAAAAGAAGAGCGTTGAACCAAGTCAGATAGGGAACATGGATGAGGTACCTATGAGTTTCGTCATGCCATCGAAATTTGCAGTTGACCTTAAAGGCACCCAAGACATAAAAATATGCACTGCTGGAGCTAAAAAATGCTGCTTTACTGTTGTGCTAACAGTGACGGCTGATGGAGAAAAGCTTCCCCCAATGGTAATTTACAAGCGGAAAACCATTCCTAAATAGGAATTTCCTAAAGGTATTGTTGTGTGCGTAAACCCAAAAGGCTGGATGAATTGCGATATGTTGCGAATGTGGTTAACTGAGGTATGGGGAAAAAGGAAGGGCTCATTTTTTTAAACCAAAATCGCTGCTTGCATTGGATTCAGCTAGGTAAATGATTCGAAAATATTATTGAAAAAATATTCCAAGATTGCAGTTTTTCCTGCAGGTCTAACAAAAAAGCTGCAACCACTGGACATCTCCGTAAATAGATCATTCAAATCAAAAAGATGGAGGCACTAGGAAAAATGCATGGTAGATGGTTTCCACTCCTATACAAAGTCTGGAAGGATGCAGCGAGCGAGCTTCTTATGCTGAAATTTGCAAATGGATTGTGAAAAGTTGGGTCTATGTAACCCGTGAATGTATAATTAATGGTTTCAGGGTATCGGGAATTCATTTCCCTGATGTTGATGGGGGATGGAGGGTATGGTGATTCATCATCTAATGAAAGCGATAATTTTTCGCTTGAAAATTTTCCGGACTCATTGGTTAAGAACTTGAATGATTACGATATAAATTGTGACTGAATCAGAAGATTTTTATGGTTATGTTAATTAATAATCAAGTGGGAATAAAAGTTTATGAAGAATTTGTGATTTTTTTATTTTTATATGTGAATGTGTTTTGTTTTGGAATTCGTTATCTTATTTAAAAAGGCATTGCGTACATTTTTTTAACTAATAACTTCGAATCTGCCTTAATTTGTCTTAGGTTGAATAATAATTAGGTAACTGAAATTCGATATTGTATCTGTAATGATTGAAATGCATGGTAATTTATGCCAGAAAATTTGTTTTTATCAAAGGAAGAAAAAGAAAGAAGTTTCGAAAGATTTCAGCCATTTAGTGATTTCACAAAGTTAGTATTTGAACGCTTTGAGGCATTTTATTTTATAAAGCTGTACTTCTTATGTATAACGAGCACTAAATAATTCCGAAAATTTGACAAAAAAACCTTGTATAATGCGCGCGTTATACTTGGGAATTTAGGGTACTATCTTTTCTGACCACTGCCAAGGGAAGACTGAAGACTAGGAGCTAGGAAACCAGTCAAGATGGAAAATTCAAGCCTGAGGATGGTTTAATTAAATCCATACGTTTCTTTTAAGTTGTGTATTAATGGCTGATATAACCTTAAATATAGAGGAAAACTGAAAAAGTAGCAAGTGCACTGAAAGAATGCAACAGGGACGAAGTTCCATTATAAATTAATATATTGAAAAAATACTGAATGTAAGATGAGTCATGAGAAAAACATGAACTTTTGTGCCTCAACGAGTTTGTCAAAATATGCTCAATTAGGGAGACAAGTTGTATAAAATGTCAACTCGCACAGTGGTCTTCAGCCATTTTCATACTCCCTAAATGATTTTTTAATATGGAATACACCAATATAGTTATTTAGTTAGAGAATATGAAAAATAATTCAGTTGAATTATAAAGGGGAATACTATAAACATAAAATTTACGCATTTTCCGTACATGAAATTCCTGTCGTAAATTCAAGGAAAGCGCAAAATCTCAGAAATTTGTTAAAATTGATTATTGTTCTTAAATGCCAGAACCGAAAGAAAAATGTGTAAAATCGAGGAAATCGTAAAGTCAGAGAATGTAAAATTGAAGTTTCACTATATATATTCCCATGAGAACACAATCATTTGAGAGTGCCCCATATAAATTTCTTCCTTATTACATTAGAAGTGAAACTAAGCCACTCCGAAACAAAGAGGAACCACACGGATGATAAAGGCTAGAGAGCAAAATTCTCTGTGATATACCGGATTTACCTGGGATATTCAATGAATTACCCGGGAAACGGAAGTCCCTTTACCCATGGGATCCTGGAAAAGCGGGATCCTCGGATGACAAGCACTAGATTCAACCACTCACTCCAAGGTCAAGTTAATATAACCTTTTAAAAAGCAGGTCTTCCTAATCATGTTCTTAATGCAACAAATGATATCAAAAACAATTTTGACTGTTTTAAATTGTAATAAAAATCAGGCGACTTGACTTGCATGTCAGAGGTAGTAACCAACATGGTCCTGTATAAAGAGTATATTTATATACGAGGGTCATCTCACAATTAGTGGCAACACTGCCACCATTTAGCACCCGCAGCTGGCAACCATACAAGTTTGCATTGTTGTTCAAAGTCATTGTCATTGCTTGTGTCGCTGTAGTGGATGTGTTAGTCACAGGTTTGGTGTTAATCTTGTGTGTGCAAGGTGAGTGCCATAAAAATGTTTACGAGATTGGAAGTGTTTTTTCATTAAGATTCAAGTCGCCCTTGGTCTACATGCATGGCACTGCCACAAAGACCTTCGTGAGGCATGCGGGGATGCAGCTCTCCCGTATCATACCATCGCCCGGTTGGTACGAGCATTCCAAAGTGGCAGATGGACAAGCATCAACCAGAAGCCGGACCACCTGTCACTGCAACCGATGAACGTCACATCACTGCCATGAGGGAATTGTTGGACATTGACCAGTGGTAGACTTGTGAGACATTGGCATTGGAAACTGGCATCTCATGCTGTAATGTTCATTGCATACTGACAAGACATGCGCAAGGTGGCATGCCGGTAGGTGCCACACATGTTGTCTAAAATTCAGCAGTGGATGCAGATGGAGACAGCAAGAATGCACTTGCAGCGATACGAGCGTGAAGGTGAGGCATTTCTCCACCATATTGCCACAATGGACGAAACATGGGTGAGGTCATACGAGTCCGAATTGAAAAGGCAAGCTGCAGAATGGTGGCACCCATCATCTCCATGACCCAAGAAATTCAAGCAAGAGCCAGGACAATTGAAAGTTTTATTGATTGTCACTTACGACTGGGAAGGCGTGCTTCTTGCGCATGCATTTTCTGGAGGAACTGTGAATGTTGCCTACTACTGTGAATTCCTCCAAAAACACCTTTGCCCAGCAATTTGGCAAAAAAGGAAGGACCTGTTGCAGAGAAATGTAACAGTTATGGAGTGGTAAGTTCATCTTCATCAAGAATGCAGCAGTGTTGCCACTAATGGTGAGATGACCCTCATATATTCTAAAGTTACTAGTGTTACGAAGAAGAGATGTGCGATTATGCTTGAGGAGTAGAGTAGATCTATTGAGTGCCATCAAAGTATATTATATGACAAATGTAAATACGATAATTTCCAACACGTACAATTTGACACCTAAGGGTTTCAAAAATTTGTTATGAACCATTTCAATGAATAAACTAACTCTACTAACTAGCTTTCATGGCATTGTTGAGTGCAAAGGATCTCGCCACATAGAGATGCACATTGTATGCTCCCGATGTTTCTTAGTGCTTACATACTTTATCTTCAAAGAAATTAAGTGAAATAAATGGCGCAATATACATTGCACAAACTCTCATATATGTACATACCGTATTTAATCGATTATAAGCCGACACTGATTCTAAGCCGACCCCCACTTTTCACAAGTCCACGCAAGGAAAAAAAAATATTTTTGGTCAATTAGGACTATTTATCTCGATATTCCAATAATTATGAATGTGGCAGATTTTTAGTTCGTTATTAAATAAAGATTAAAAACTGAAATTGCAACAACATTAACATTTTTTTACTAAAATATAAGAATTTGACAAATTTCTAAAACAAATGCATTTTCTTAAATCTCGGAACAAAAGTATTTTCACAAATCTCTGAAAAAGTACTCTCGTAAATCATATAGAATGAATTACATAGCATACATGAGTAATATACATGTTTACCTTTCTCCTGTGCGTATGTTTTCACTTTTACTCTCCCAAATTGCATGCTATGCTGCTAGGACCGGAAAGAACTTCGTCTTGATGTACGACGATGAAGAACAAGTCCCCATCGTTTCATAAACAGCTGTACCCAGTGCCGACTAAATTTACATTCACTTCTACTAATTTTATGTTCTCGAGCAATTTTACGAGCTTTTGTTTGTATAATCTCGGAGTTCACTGGCAAACAGTTATTTCGTTGTTCAATCACAAAGTTATTAAGGATCTTCTCCAATTCATGGTAACGTCCTTGCTTGGGGCCTCCAAATGTTTTTCTTTTGCTTGAACACTTAAGTAACTTCTCTTTATCTCTCCTCCAGCGTCTAACATTTGATTCATCAATCCCAAAGCACCGTTGTGCTGCAAGATTAGATGTCTCTTCTGCATAGGCAATAACGTTCCTCTTAAAGTTCGCAGAGTAATGCGTTCGTCCCATCATGGGGTAATTAAAAACCAAAAAACTTTCTAAGAAATAAGAAGTTTACACTTGCCGCGAGGATGTTCACAACGAAACGAAATATTTCACTCGGGAATCACAGGACACACAAGACACTTAAACAGTGTTGCCAACACCGGAGTTTGTATACATGATGTATGTTTGCGAATTTGAAACAGTATTGAAAGAATACTTAATAGCTTTATCAATGTAATGAGTGGAGAGTGGTAATGACTATAAAATACGAGGAAGGTAGTTTAAGAATACTATTTATTTGATGAATGATGCGTCCGTTATTTAATTGAAAAAACGGGAGAAATCGTCGCATGTTTAACATTATAAACTTGTAAGTACTTAATTTGTCACATTTAACGATAAAATTATTTATTTAAAAAACCTTGAAACATCAATTTGGTGAAAATTAAGTCGAAAAATCCGCTATCCCCTAGCTTACATTTTTCTAATCCCCAGATGGTATCTAGATAAAAAGCTAGATTTAGCGGAAAATACGTCAAGTTGGTGACACTACAATGAGGGGGAGTGTGAAAGCCTATGAATACGTTCACTGCCACCACAATTATTACAACTTTGACGCGCCTCAATTTATTTCGTCTTAGTTATTCGGTCATTTTTATTCTTCTTTATAGTAGATAGTTTACGTATTCTTTAAAACGCTTATATCTTGCATTACTGAAGAAATAAATTCAATTACTATTTTATTTGACACCGATTCTAAGACGAGTGGCAATTTCTGAGATGGTGAAAAGGTAAAAAAAAGTCGGCTAACAATCGATTAAATACGGTATATATGTTTGGTCAACTGTACGCTTATAAAAGAAAAATGCTTATAAAGCAAAGTTAACCGTAGTTTAGCATATATTTTAATATCACTGGTCAATATTTAGTATTTTTTTGGGACATATGGCTTAGTTAATATTATTTGTGACATCAGGCTGTATGATTGGATGACTTTTAATTAAAATCCTTATAGCCATTTTGAGTAAATCAAATTTTGTTTAAAAATGTCCTAGAATAAAGTACCCTTAATTGTTACACAATGTCATTCATCTCTTCAGTGTCTATTATGAATGATACTATCAACAAATATGATGATATCATTTAATATAGTTGAACCATTTAGGCTGTAATAAGATTTTCATATATAGGACAGCACTCTTTTAGAGTGAAGCCAGACTATGAAAGACAGCACTCTTTAAGAGAGAAGCCAGACTATGAAAGACAGCACTCTTTAAGAGTGAAGCCAGACTATGAAAGACAGCACTCTTTAAGAGAGAAGCCAGACTATGAAAGACAGCACACTCTAAGAGAGAAGCCAGACTATGAAAGACAGCACTCTTTAAGAGAGAAACCAGACTATGAAAGACAGCACTCTTTAAGAGAGAAGCCATGCCATGAAAGACACGCCACCCTTTGAGAGAGAGAGAGAGAGAAGCCATGCCATGAAAGACACGCCACCCTTTGAGAGAGAGAGAGAGAAGCCATGCCATGAAAGACACGCCACCCTTTGAGAGAGAGAGAGAAGCCATGCCATGAAAGACACGCCACCCTTTGAGAGAGAGAGAGAGAGAGAGAAGCCATGCCATGAAAGACACGCCACCCTTTGAGAGAGAGAGAGAGAAGCCATGCCATGAAAGACACGCCACCCTTTGAGAGAGAGAGAGAGAGAAGCCATGCCATGAAAGACACGCCACCCTTTGAGAGAGAGAGAGAGAAGCCATGCCATGAAAGACACGCCACCCTTTGAGAGAGAGAGAGAGAAGCCATGCCATGAAAGACACGCCACCCTTTGAGAGAGAAGCCATGCCATGAAAGACACGCCACCCTTTGAGAGAGAAGCCATGCCATGAAAGACACGCCACCCTTTGAGAGAGAGAGAGAGAAGCCATGCCATGAAAGACACGCCACCCTTTGAGAGAGAGAGAGAGAAGCCATGCCATGAAAGACACGCCACCCTTTGAGAGAGAGAGAGAGAAGCCATGCCATGAAAGACACGCCACCCTTTGAGAGAGAGAGAGAGAGAGAGAAGCCATGCCATGAAAGACATGCCACCCTTTGAGAGAGAGAGAGAGAGAGAAGCCATGCCATGAAAGACACGCCACCCTTTGAGAGAGAGAGAGAGAGAGAAGCCATGCCATGAAAGACACGCCACCCTTTGAGAGAGAGAGAGAAGCCATGCCATGAAAGACACGCCACCCTTTGAGAGAGAGAGAGAAGCCATGCCATGAAAGACACGCCACCCTTTGAGAGAGAGAGAGAAGCCATGCCATGAAAGACACGCCACCCTTTGAGAGAGAGAGAGAGAAGCCATGCCATGAAAGACACGCCACCCTTTGAGAGAGAGAGAGAGAGAGAGAGAAGCCATGCCATGAAAGACACGCCACCCTTTGAGAGAGAGAGAGAGAGAGAGAAGCCATGCCATGAAAGACACGCCACCCTTTGAGAGAGAGAGAGAGAAGCCATGCCATGAAAGACACGCCACCCTTTGAGAGAGAAGCCATGCCATGAAAGACACGCCACCCTTTGAGAGAGAAGCCATGCCATGAAAGACACGCCACCCTTTGAGAGAGAAGCCATGCCATGAAAGACACGCCACCCTTTGAGAGAGAGAGAGAGAGAGAAGCCATGCCATGAAAGACACGCCACCCTTTGAGAGAGAGAGAGAGAGAGAAGCCATGCCATGAAAGACACGCCACCCTTTGAGAGAGAGAGAGAGAGAAGCCATGCCATGAAAGACACGCCACCCTTTGAGAGAGAGAGAGAGAGAAGCCATGCCATGAAAGACACGCCACCCTTTGAGAGAGAGAGAGAGAAGCCATGCCATGAAAGACACGCCACCCTTTGAGAGAGAGAGAGAGAGAAGCCATGCCATGAAAGACACGCCACCCTTTGAGAGAGAGAGAGAGAGAAGCCATGCCATGAAAGACACGCCACCCTTTGAGAGAGAGAGAGAGAGAAGCCATGCCATGAAAGACACGCCACCCTTTGAGAGAGAGAGAGAGAGAAGCCATGCCATGAAAGACACGCCACCCTTTGAGAGAGAGAGAGAGAGAAGCCATGCCATGAAAGACACGCCACCCTTTGAGAGAGAGAGAGAGAGAAGCCATGCCATGAAAGACACGCCACCCTTTGAGAGAGAGAGAGAGAGAAGCCATGCCATGAAAGACACGCCACCCTTTGAGAGAGAGAGAGAGAAGCCATGCCATGAAAGACACGCCACCCTTTGAGAGAGAGAGAAGCCATGCCATGAAAGACACGCCACCCTTTGAGAGAGAGAGAGAAGCCATGAACTTAGGAACAGGAAATTGAGATTCTCGGGTAGTTAAGTTAGGGGACACTATGAATAAATATACAATTCATTTGAAAGGAAATTTTATTGACATTCTTTTATACATTTCTACTTGAGGGAAAATACTATTTTTGCTGTTGGACATGCCATATCAAAGGGCTTCTGGTGTCTCCTGCATAGTATATCCTAGCCCCCTGAAACAAAAAAATTATCATTTATTAAACACAAACAGAAATATCCCAATTACATGTTGTAATAAATTAATACAATAAGATATATAAATATAATAAAATACAAAACATATATCTAAGCAGTCATACACAAATAAGCATTTAGTACATATACATAAGCAACTCGTAACATTATAATTTAAGTGTGCTGGTCAAAGTTATACTTTATTATAATCATTAAAAGTATCTATTCCGATAACAACATCGGAGAAAAATGGTCAAATGATGAAGAATTTCTCAGCTTTCAAAACGAGTAAGTACTGAACAGCCTTTAAAAAAAATAACAATCATAATATTTATCTAAAATTTTCAGTCATGTCAAAGTGGGAAATTTTTTCCCTAATTGCTATAGAGGGTTATATGCAGTAAGTTAAATGTTCAGAATAACCTTGTATAATGCGCAGGGCGGTTTTCAGCCTCGTAATTTATGATTTTTCTATGTACCCACATATAGCATGATTTTTTTTGGCGTTGCCGTTCCAGAATAGAGTAGATGGTGTAACATGGTCTAAAGCAATGATCGAATTATTGGTATTGTGTGACATGAAATTTTCGAATAACATTCCAAAGGAATGTCAGCTAACTCAATCATTACATACTCGATGTTTACTTACAAGGTGATATTAGGACATATGATAAATTGAATTATGCAAGAATACGTGGAATGAATTGTCCACAGATGTTATTATAAAAGGTTTTTAAGAAATGCTGCATCAGTAATAGTTTAGAAAGTAGTGAAGATGATATGGTGTGAGAGGATGATGACAGCGCCATGGCAATGGAGGATACAAAAGACACCGAAGATGACATAGGAGAAAAATGATGAAGACTTAATGGCTTTTAAAATGAATAAATACTGAATTGATTCTTTTCATATCTAATTTATGTATGTTTACTGGAAGTGTCTAAACATCAGTATCATCCTATATGTTATATCCTCCTCTGTAAGAAACGTCTATATATAATGATATCTATGTGAGACTTCTAAGACAGACATTTCAATTTCCTTACTTTTACAAGGCTAGTTATTTAAGCAAACCATCTTCGGCCCTACTGTCTGATTCATTATCAAAGCCATCTATAAAACGTCGCAGTATCGAGGATGGTCAAATGTCCGCGTTAACGGACTCGCGAATGTACCATTATTTCACAAACAAAGAAAATGAATCATAGTGCGCATTGTACGGAAATCCAGAAACTACAAGCCTTATACTAGACAAAGTAGCTCGAAAGTATAAGATAAATTATTTGCACGAAAAACACGCAAAATCGGCTTTCAATGCACGCCCTAGCGACTCCGGCTGAAGGTGCCGAGAACGTTACTCTTTGGATCTTCGGCCGTGAAACGCAAGCGTCAAAATTCGTTACCAGCACTTCCTGCGTGTATATACGTCCAAGGGATACTGGACGACTAATAAGAATGTGGATAAATGGGGCATTAATCTACTCCCGTACATTTTATGGTCACGAGAAAATACAATTCCGCAGCGGAACGCCTCCACTCGACTCACGTCCAACTCCCCTCCCCTACTTCTCTCCAATGTTCCACCCCTCCGAGGGCTGTCTATAACTGCTGGAGGGAGGGTACCTACAACTTATTCCCGGGTGCTTCGTGTCGGCTCGGTGGCGGAGTGGGTTTAGCGACCTGCCCCCCAATACCGAGGAAGCGGGTTCAATCCCAGTGGTGGAAACGTGCGCTCAAGTGGAGCTAGGTTGAAAAAAGCTTCCGTCGAGAACAGTGAGTTTACGTCCGCCCAGAGGACGGGAGTATTTTTTCAGCCTATCGAATCCAGCGCTGTGATTAACCCGCTTCTGTATTGGTTGGGCAGTCACTAAGCCCACTGCGCTGCCGTGGTCGTCCTCTGTGGCGGGTTTTTGCATCAGTTTACTAAATTAAATATTTTTTCCAAGGATTATTATTTTTGACGTTAACAAAAGAGTTAAAATTTAAAAACGCGGAGGAAAAATGCGAACTAAAACCGCGAGAGGAAAAAAGAAGCGAGAGGAAAAAAATACGGAGGAAAAATGCGGGAGAAAAAAGACGCGGGAGGAAAAACGCGGGATGACAAAAAAGGCAGGAACAAATGCGTAGAAAAAAACGAGGGGGGAAACGCAGAGGAAGAGAACGCGAGGGGAAGAAACGAGGGGGAAACGCGGAAGGAACAGAAAATACGGAGGAAAGAAAATTCGGTGAAAAAATTAGGAGGAAAAAACGCGGAAGAAAAAAATACGGGGCAATAAAACGCGGGAGAAAAAAACGAGGAAGAGAAAAAAAGGAGGAAGGGAAAACAATACGGAGGAAAAAAACGCCGGAGGATAACAACGCGGAGGGGAAAAAACCGAATGAAAAAAAACGCGGGAGGAAAAAGAACGCGGGTGGAAAAAAACGCGAGGAAAAAAAATACGGAGGAAAAAATGCGGGAGAAAAAAGACGCGGGATGACAAAAAAGGCAGGAACAAATGCATAGGAAAAAACGAGGGGGGGAGACTTAAAAAAGTTGAAGACCGATAACCGAGTGATCGAGGTGAGGAAAAAACTTATATATCATCACAAAGATCTATTTGATCTTACACAGAATTCAGATTCCAAGTGATGCTACAATATAAAACTCTAATGTTATCAAAGCAAAGGCAAATCTGACATTTAAAAGAAAATTTTGTGGATTCAAAGAAATGAGTCACTATTACTTATTTGAATATTATTTCTTTAAGTATTTTTCATTCTATTATCCAGGTAAATGCATAAAATTTATTGATTCAATATTAATTTCTCTACTATGGAAGTAGTAATTACATTGTCTAGCAATACTGCTGGCATTATTAACTCACTTTAGCAACAGGAGGCATTAACGCCATGATGAGAGACCACCTTGATAATTGAAAAACCTCTCAAATTGGAATCAGAATACTCGAGTTACTGTTTATACCAAGTAGAACTGAATGAACTAATGGATCACTTCTCTCCAGCAAAGAGTCTATTTATTTCAAGTTAGAGTCAAAATTAGTTTTAAAATGTTTTGCGTAAATTCTCAAAAAAATTCATAAATATCTAATAAAAAGGTTAAAAGTTTCACATTTTCTTCGGCATCTGGCTGGGGTGGATTTTAAATAAATGTCCTCAGGGGTTGAGGAGTTAAAAGGGATCTGTAGCAAAATGTATGACTATGTACACGTGATTAAGGTTGATTTTAAAAATTTATACAGTAGAAAACCTGCTGCGGTTTCAGGAGGCTATTGCCGGGTTTCCACCTCTGCGATTGTGTTCGGTGTGGAATGAGTTAGGGCTATAATAATCCAAGAGTTTGATAAGCCAAAAAGAATAGGCTTATTCAAGATGGTTCGAGGATGGTCAAATGTCCGTTAACGGACTTACGAATGTACTGGTATTTCACAAACACAAAGAAAATGAATCATAGTGCGAATTGTACGGAAATCCAGAAACTACAAGCCTTATACTAGATAAAGTAGCTTGAAAGTATAATAAGATAAATTATTTGCACGAACAACACACGCACTTTCAATGCACGCCCTAACGACTCCGGCTGAAGTGATTTGACTATCTCACGAAGGTGCCGAGAACGTTACTCTTTGGATCTTCGGCCGTGAAACGCAAGCGTCAAAATTCGTTACCAGCACTTCCTGCGTGTTTGTACGCGTGTATATACGTCCAAGGGATACTGGACGACTAATAAGAATGTGGATAAATGGGGCATTAATCTACTCCCGTACATTTTATGGTCACGAGAAAATACAATTCCGCAGCGGAACGCCTCCACTCGATTCACGTCCAACTCCCCTCTCCTACTTCTCTCCAATGTTCCACCCCTCCGAGGGCTGTCTATAACTGCTGGAGGGAGGGTAAGTACAACTTATTCCCGGGTGCTTCGTGTCGGCTCGGTGGCGGAGTGGGTTTAGCGACCTGCCCCCCAATACCGAGGAAGCGGGTTCAATCCCAGTGGTGGAAACGTGCGCTCAAGTGGAGCTAGGTTGAAAAAAGCTTCCGTCGAGAACAGTGAGTTTACGTCCGCCCAGAGGACGGGAGTATTTTTTCAGCCTATCGGATCCACCGCTATGATTAACCCGCTTCTGTATTGGTTGGGCAGTCACTAAGCCCACTGCGCTGCCGTGGTCGTCCTCTGTGGCGGGTTTTTGCATCAGTTTACTAAATTAAATATTTTTTCCAAGGATTATTTTTTACGTTAACAAAACAGTTAAAATTTAAAAAACCGCGGAGGAAAACGCGGGAGAAAAAAGACGCTAAGAAAAAACCGCGAGAGAAAAAAAAACCGCGAGAGGGAAAGAACCGCGGAGGAAAAATTCGAGAGAAGAACGCGGGAGAAAAAAGACGCAAGGAAAAACCCGCGAGAGGAAAAAAACGCGGGAGGAAAAAAACCGCGGGAGGAAAAAACCGCGAGATGAAAAAAAAAGCGAGGAAAAATGAGTTGTATTGGTCAACAAGACCTGTTTTTCCCCCATTCTTTGGATAGACGTCTTACAGAAGATTTGTGAAAATACGGCAGTTTTTGCATTTCAGCGATAATGAGACCTATGATTATATATATATATGATATTATATATATTATATGATATATTTTATACTTTGCCGCAATTGGCTGATTTATTGGTTTCACGGTCAATGGACATTTATAGAACAGTGCACACAAATCGAAAAGAGTTGCCCATCGGCATAAGGAAGAAACCACAAAGAAAAGGAGAAATAGTGGCATATCATAGAAGGAAAGTGATTGTGCTTCAATGGAGGGATGTGGGAGACATAACATCCATAACCAAGAAATGATGACGGTGGAAGGAAAGACTGGCAATAAGCAAAAAAAAACCAAAGGCTGTCATTGATTATGGTGACACAATGGGGGGAGAGGGGAGGGGGGTAGACAGAGTGGACCAGCACCTTGCAGATTATCCCATTCCATGGAAGTGTTGGAAAAAAATACTATAAAAAATATTTTTCCATCTTCTCGACATTGCAGTATGGAATCCATTTGTTCTGTATAAAAAGACTGGAGGAGAACATGATCATTTAGAATACAGAACACAACTTATTGAAAAACAATTGAGGTTTATAACCCTAGCATCACCTCCCCTAGGACTGGACAACCACCTTTGATGCCGCATCCCCTTTGCCTTTCAGGAAGACACTTTCCTGATTATATTCTACCTACTGAGAAGAAGATGAGCCCCATAAAGCAGTGTGCTTGTGTGGACAAAAGCGAGACACCTGGGGAAAGTGGATTAGGAAAGAGCTGATTCTACTGTGTGACGTGAAATGTTCCACTGTGTGGTGCCGTGTTGTAGGATTTACCACACAAGTGCAAATATATGAATGTTATATGTTTTGTATTTGTTTTATTTGTTACTTATGTGTATTAGTTATAAGTTAATATTTAGTAGTTTTTTACTTATTATTAGTTATGATTTATTGTATTTTATTTTATTGTTTCATGTTTAATACTAGTGTAATGTAATTTATACTATATGTATTTTTTATTGCATATTGCATTGTATATAGGTACATATTATACATAACTTTCCCTCAATTTTGTAGTTACTGTGAAAGAAATGTTAGTTTTGTAATATGAACGAGTTCAAATACTTTGTATTTATCAATAATATGAAAATTTTAAAATTTAATAAAATTTTTAATTAAATTTATTGTTACAAAATGAATGCATTTTTTTAATTGTCTCACTGATTTTTCTGAAACTAGAATATAAAAATATGACTTTTTTAGACCTATATTATAAAAAAATCGTCAGGGAAGCGGTTAATACAAATCCAAGACTACTTACTACCACAACGAATCAAAGCAGCATTCTGGCAGACAGATGGATGAACAGAATAAGGATATTATGTATATAATTGTGCCAATTCTATTGGTGGTTGCATTAAGATCAGAACTCCAAAAATATTTAGTTCACTGTATAATTGTATAAAAATATTGAATCATTTCATGCAAAATGACTACGAGAGCTAAAAAAAATTCCAGTCATTGTAATAACATAGTTTAGCATACATGTAGAGTCTGTTTAAAATCTTACAGAGTATGTGCAGAAGATGAAATTGAATCAGGATGATGCTGAAATGAACGATTCAGAGTGATGTGAAGTGTTGGCCCCTGAGAAACCTCTTACATTTAGTTTTGATTTTTTAGAATTAACTGGTCCCAAGCATATGCCTCCGTCAAATTCTTCTCCAATTGATTATTTTTATTTGTTTTTTACTGTATCTTTGTTTCTTTTGTTTGTCAATGAGACTAATAGGTATGCTAACCAGTATATTGATAAGCACAAAGAAAACCTGTCACCCAATATGAAAAGCTGGAAACCAGTTACAGTCCAGGAGATGAAGGGATTTTTAGCTTGCATTTTAAATATGGGTATTACAAAAAAAACAACCATAGCTAGTTATTGGTCAAAGCTGTCATCTCAGTCATTCCAATGGTTTGAGATGTTGTTTCCTAGAAATAGATTCCAGATGATACTTAGATTCTTCCATTTGGTGGATAATAATAAGCAAAAGGAAAATGACCTCTGCTGCAAGTTCAACCCCCTTGTTGTCCATGCAAATAATATATTCAGGTATCACTACACTCATCAAAATCTAAGTACTGATGAGAGTTTGGTAGGGACTAAAAATCATACCTCATTAATGAGGTACCTTCCAAACAAGTATCATCATAGATGGGGTATAAAATTTTGGATGCTTGGCGATTCCATATCTAATTATTGTTTGTTTTTTTGTCTATAGGGGGGCCAAAAGTCAATGAGATAAGGAAGCAATAACTAGAAGTGGACTTGGGCATACAGTTGTCATGAAGCTAATGTCTTTAGGAAGTTACTTGAGGAAGGATTATCATATTTTTGTAGATAATTTTTTCATTTCTGTGCCACTGGTTAAAGATCTATTCAAATTAGAGATCTTTATGACTGGTAGTATTAGAAGGAACAGGAAATGGCTACCAACCACCTTTTCAAAAAGTTTGCTGTTGAGGAGAAAAAATATTGTAGATCTGGACCTGTACTTGCAGCTGCTTTTAGGGAGAAAAATCTCAAAGAAATCCAGTTTTACTTTTATCAAGTAAGTTTTGTGCTCAAGACACAGGAACAGGAAAAACAAAGAAGAAAAATGCATACCTTCCATCACACATGAGTTATATTTTATATAAGGAGAATTTTGGGAGATCAGAGAATTTGAAAAGCAGGTTGGCTTATACTGTTGACATCATTGAGACATTAGGAGCAGAATGGCTTGCAACCAAGAAAAATGAAGAAGAAATGGTCAGTGGGACAGAGGGGGGAGGGGGGAGCATAATATATGATAACAAAATATAAGCAATCTTGCTATCTTTTCGCATGGCAAATTCTATTATGTTATTTTTTCATCAAATAAATATGTACTTGATAAACATTACATCTATTTAGTCATTCTCAATCATAAATGTATAAGTGAAGTGGGCAGCCTGGGATGTTCCTTGCCACCCACCCAAATAATATATAGGCCATCCTCCCCCCTCTGTTCCCCTCACTATCTTTTTTTCCTTTTTTCTCTATAAATTCTAAATTGTTATAATAATTCCTAGTTGATGGATACCTATATTGCTAATATTTTGTTATAATAAATTATGCCCCCACCTTCCTCCTCCCTCTGTCCCCCTCACCATTTTTCCTCTTTTTTCTCTGCAAATTCTTAATTCTTATAAATATTCCTAGTTGATGGATTTCATTATTTTATTTAAAATTCTCATTCGATTGTCATTAACAACTGCCATATTACACGTGGAGTACTACTATTAGGACTCCGGTCATAAAATTAAACTTCATTGAAATTATTAAAACCTCTAAAGTAGGATTATTTGGTCTTATATTGCTCAGTCGGTGTAATGTCTTTTGGCGTACTGTTCTGTCAGCATAGTGTCCTGTCAGCATAGTGTCTGTCGGCATAGTCCTGTTGGCATAGTGTCTGTCAGCATGGTGTCTGTCAGCGTAGTGTCTGTCAGCATAGTGTCTGTCAGCGTAGTGTCTATCAGCATAGTGTCTGTTGGCGTAGTGGCTGTCAGCATAGTGTTTGTCGGCATAGTGTCTGTCGGCATAGTGTATCTTGGCATAGTGTCTGTTGGCATGGTGTCTGTCGGCTGGTGTCTCTCGGCGTAGAGTCCGCACACGATTAACACACAGAGAAGGCATGCTATCTGGACAAATAATTTATGTATGACTTACCAAAATATTTTAGTATATGATACATATTTAATAGAAAAGTTCATACTGGAGTGTAAAAATAAATAAACAGTCTCAGAAAACTTTAATAGCAAAGGATGAAGGGGGCTATGAAGTTCATTAACTATTTTATACAATGTACTGACAAAAAGATTCAAGTAAGTTATACATTTTGTCTGCCAATAAAATTTGACAGAAATAATGTAAGATGTAAGTAAACTTGGCAAACTAGATATAAGCAAGGGTCCTGGCCCTAATGGTATTCCTCCACCTATCATAAGACATTGTAATATACTATTATCCTACCCTCTGTATGTTCTATGCAATTTATCATTTAACTTCTGGAATATTCCCTGAATGCTTTAAATTGAGTCATGTTGTGCCAGTGTTCAAATCTGGGGATAAGTCAGATGTTAAAAATTTATCGACCAACTGTGATTCAGTCATCTATAGCCAAGGTTTTTGAATCCCTGGTTGTTTATTGTATATCTCCGCTGGTCAACACTCTAATAATTCAAGAACAACATGGTTTTATGAAAGGTCAATCAACTGTTACAAACTTAACAACATTCCAGAATTTCATTTACAGTGGAGTGGAGTGGAGTGGAGAATGTCCTTACAAAATCGTGAAGAATCAACCCATTGCTCGGAAAACATTTCTTTCATTGATTTCTTTTTTTTGCCATGTTCAGAAGGATAACATGAAATGCCATCATCACTTCCACTGTGACTTCAGCCCAGCCCCACCATATAGAATGTTCCTGAAGAAGCATACACGTCCTAATTTTCTCATTTGCATAACAGTTCATTTCAGAAACGATCTCTGAAAATAGTGACTGGCTAAAAAACAGCAAAAAGAATTCCAGAATCATTTCTGACTTTTTACCAGCTATAGGTGGCTTATACGCATAAATGTTATTGAATGGAAACTTACTAAAATCTTTGTCACTTACTGTATGGATGCCATTCAAAACCAACATTCTTGTTGCAGTCGTTTGATAGCTCGCTGTATTCACTCTCCTCACTTTCCTCACTCACAGAATCCATCTCTGATAATTTATCACCCATTTCAAAGTCAGATTCATCATTAAGATTACTATATGAATCACTCTCTTTGCCTAAATATTCATTTAAATCATCTTCACGCAATGGTCGACTAGAGGACTCCATTTCACCTTAGACATGAGCTAACAATTTTGCTGTAACATAGAAATAAATAGAAAAAAAGCCAAAGATGTTAGCACTAATCAGGGAAGGTACACAGGTAACACTCTGGTAGAGAAAAGAGGCACCAAGTTTATATCAGATGCGTAAAAAAATAAAGAACGTAATGTCGGACTCAGTCTGACACAGGACCGGAACACAAAAATTTTAATGTTGGACACAGTCTGACAAAGGACCGCAAAGGATTAAGGCATTCCGATGGCCTCCTAAGACAACCAGCCCAATTGGTATGGGACCAATTCAGAGCACACACTACTGAAGTCACAAAAAAGAGATTGGTACAACTGAAGACTCAAGTAGCAGTCATTGATTGAAATGTCAATAGCAACCCCAAGCTGTCTGTCTATGAACAAATCCATCAAGCAATGCATGCGTGACAATGGATGAAATGTATGCAGACCACAGATAACAACATTACACCCACTGGAAGAAGGAAGCACCTGCTTATTTTGAAGGTCTGTGAGCGGGTGAAAAACTCATGAGATGCTGTGAAAAAAGAGTTGTCAACACTTTAAAAAGTTTGGTATTAGTACTATCTTGGATGGTACTTGAAGTATTATTTAAAGAATGCAAAAGTTCATCTTCATAAAGTAGCATTGAACATGAAGAGAATAGCAGTATTGAAGATTTCCTTGGATTCAAAAGTTATTAAAACTTTTTTTAAAGTCACATATCTAAATTCTATTTGTCATTCTATTTATGTTGCACACCAGTGATAATGTATCAACAAAAAGTTGCTTCTTGTTTTATTTACTAGTTGTTTTGTATTGCATGTGTGGAATGTGAGTTAATGTTCCTCCTTTAATTGAATTGTTAATCTTATTTATGCAGGTTTCAGACAGTTACTGAAGGTTGGGACATAGTTTGCTCTACATTATTAAAGCATTTGCTAGAAAAGCAGTTCTAAATTTATAAGCAAATGTTTTCCTTTATGTGCAGAATTCACCAGTTATTTCTCAGCATGAGGATTTTAATTGTTAACCACTCACCTGAGTATGCCGTATATATATATATGACATGCCGTTTTCTCGGCTGTTTGCTATGGGTATGCCATAATATTCCATCATGCAGCTCCTCCAGCACCTAGCTGCATCCTTTTAGTTTACCGTCTTCACTTCTTTATTTGGAAAAGATACGCTTCTGGTATCTATACCCTGACTTTGCTTTGCGGGTTGCATTTCCGTTACCCTAGTTTTAAAATTAACAACATTTTTATGTTATTTATAATATTATTATTATTTTTTTAATCACTTAGTAATTGTGTAAATTTTTAATGTCTTTATACAATATTTTAGGAATTTGTGTTCATTAAATGTTATTAACATATTAAATTTTTATTGTAATAATAAATATATATTAACATTTTAATTCATGCTTTGCGGTAAAAATAGTTTAAGAAAATTTTTAAGAATAAACAACTCAAATACTAAATAATTAACGTATTTTTTAATTGATTTGCGATTTGTTTCACCTCAATTGCAATTTAAATGCCTAACTTCGGTTTCGAAAAATTAAATACCCAGATGAGTGGTTAATCAATAAAAGAGAAAGAACAGTCTCACAGAAGCTATTTTTTTCTACTACCCTATGTGATTAATCGTAAGCATCTGACAAATTCTATTGCCAAGCACTAGTGCCATCTATCGAAAGATCACAGAGATACATCCATAAGTGAGCAGTAGATTCGAAAAGTGTACGCATCATTATCACATATGTATTCCATTTATTAGGAATTAAAATCTCATCTTGTACTTTAGTTTAACCCTTAGATTACCAACCTAGGAACCCCAGACATACTTTTTTTTGTAATATATTTTTCTTCAATTTTTTCAATGCTGAGAGACCATTTATGTGGCCAAATCTTCAATGGATTTATTATACTGGAAGATAGAAAATATTTGATTTTATTTACAGTTGCCAAAAGGAAGAGGTTTTTGGGGTCTCAAAAAGTACAAGTTACTAATATATTTTTCTAAAATTGTATAATTTTCTCAAAATGGGTAACAAAGAAAAAGAAATGGCACTTATTATTGAAGAAATTGAGAAACTGTTAGCAGAGGATAGTAAATTAGACAATTTAGCTGTTGAGTATGAGGAGGAGAGAGATTTTATATGTTTAGAAAATGATGTCTCAGAATCGAAAGATTATTTGGAAGAAGTTAAGAGGAGGCAGGTGAAGATTTTTCTAAAGAACATGAAAATGGAATGGAACATGAAGAGGAAGTAAATTGTGACATGATGGTGTCTAAATCAGGACAAATCTGGAAATCATTCCTACCAAAAATTAGTAAAAGATCGAGGAATAATATTATCCACCAACGAGGCCACTTCAATTATTTATGAATATGCTTGGTATTGGCACAAATAATGCATATGTCATACATTTATTGAAAACTCCAGAATGGCAAAAGAACTCCTAATATAAAAGAATACTTTTCCTAAAACTTTTGGGTCATGCCCTCGCTCTTCCTAATACGGAAATACATGCCAATTACAAAGTTCATTCAGAAAGTCACCTCTGCTCTTCAAGTTTATTGAGTAAAAACTGAAACATCTACCTAAACTAGTTGTGTGTGAAAGAAAGACAGGGAGATGCTGTATATGTCACTGGAATACTGATTTGACGGTAAATGTAAAGTGCAAGAATTGCCAACTATTCGTGTGTGAGAAACACCAAAACAGAAATCTTACAATTGTTTGCAAAAACGAAATGTGTAAAATTAAAATATATTAAAAATATGTTCAATATGAAAAACACAATTCTATAAAACAAAATTACAAATCATACAAAAACCTTAATAGTAGAATTATTTTTTAAAAATCTTTACTGCTAGTTTTATGTTTTTAGGTTCAAGTTTTATTAGTTGACCAGTTTCAACCATATTCTCATAATTTTCTTTTCATTTTTATGACTTAAGGTAACTAATGAATAACTCTTTAAAGCAGGGGTCGGCAACCTTTTCTCCTACGAGGGCGCAATTTATATTACTGAGGATCAGTTGATATCTCTCTGTATCAGTGGTCGGCAACCTCTTTATCTATGAGGGCACAACTTCAATTATTGGGGGCGTGAAGTGAAGTAACAATAGTAGATGTGTACCAATAGTTATTAAAATGATATTTTTGTATGTATAAGAGAAAAACTATTAAAGAATTTATTATAAAAACATGAAAAATAAATCAATGTGAAACTTGGGACTGCATATCTTCAGCCAACTTGCTATAATTTGGCACATAACTCGAGATACCTGATCTTAGGCAGTTGTCTAAATTGTAATCAGAGTCTCGATCGGTACTTGGATTTCAAGTGTTTCATGCTTGAAAAAAATGGACTCGCAAGTGTCTGTTGAAGCACAGTAAGAATATATTTTTAGGGCACATTTTCGTAATAATGGATAGCGATTTTCGTCAACTAAATTCCAAAAGTTTTCATCATTTTTATGTGACCTTAAAATAATATCATTCTGCATAATTATTATTTCCATTTCTAAGTCCGCGATGTTAACGATATTAAAGTAAGTTTCAATATTAACAGGCATATCATTGTCCATAAAATTGAAGGGATTAGCAAAGAATGTTATTATGGGTTCTACTTCAGAAAACTGATGAAACCTAAAATTCAATTCCTTCAGGAGAGTTTCAATGTGTTGTGAATATGGTTCAGTGGTAACATTTTCATCAGTCAGACTCTCAATGATATATTTTTAATTTGGGAAATGTGATAATGAATTTCTCTTTAGGTGAGACTTCCACAATGCCAATTTACATTTGAATGCATCTACTGCACTTATCATTTTTGCAATGTGTTGATTTTTCCCTTGCATCTCCATATTCAGTTCGTTCAATTTTATAGTTATATCAACAAGAAATCCGAAATCCATCAACCAAGCTTTGTCATCCAACTGTGCATAATATTCATTTCTTGATGTGAGAAATTCGTTTACCTCCTTTATGAGATTTATAAACCTCACAAGTATTTTGCCTCTGCTGAGGCATCTAACTTCGGTATGTAAAAAGAGATCATCGAATTCTGCATCTTCACCTTGTAAAATTAGTTTATACAATAGGTGTTGCATTGGTATGGCTCTTATAGAATTTATTATTTTTGTTATTGTTTTCATGGCATGTTGAAAATGAAGAACTTTTGCGCATAACATTTCTTGGTGTATAACGCAGTGATATGAAATAAATTTTGGAAAGAGAGGGTCTTCTTTACAAGGCACAATAAATCCCTTTTTACAACCTGTAATCGAAGGTGCACCATCTGTAGTAATTGCGGTCAACTTCATTAATGGTATATTACTTTCTTGGACATAAAATGTCTTCACCTCTTGTTCGTCCCTTTAATGGAAGAATTTTAAGAAATTCTTCCTTTCCTGAAAAATCATTCAACACCATCTTCACAACCATAGCCAATTCAGAAGTATCTGATATGTCTGTTGACTCATCCAGTTGCAACGAGAAGAAAATACATTTTTGTAAATCATATGCCAACTCTTTCTCCATATTGGTTGCAATAACTTCAATTCTGCTTGTTGCTGATAACTGAATCGTGTTGATTGCTGAGGTAATTTCATATTTATTTTTAAAATCTTCGAAAAGTGAGTCAGCAATTGCTAACATGGCTTCTTTTACAATCTCACCATCTTCAAAAGGCTTTTTCCTCTTGGCCAACAAATGCGAAATTTTAAGTGATGCAATCGTTGCTCTTTTTGATTGGTGCACTGGTTTGGTAAAAATTCTCTGCTGTTTAGTTAAAATAGATTTCATATCAGAAATTTTCTTTTTCCTAATCTATGAGTTTAACGGATAACTAGTATTAAAATTTCCGTGGACCGTATTAAAATGTCTTTCAAATTTACTTTTCTTTGAAAGTGCGACACAAGCATTGCACAATAAACAAACACACTTTCCTTTCAAATCAATAAAACAGAATTGTTCTTCCCAATCAACATTGAAGTAATATGTCCTTTGCCTCTTATTATTCATAATGGGGATGAAATTCTCTACAAATGAATTAATAAACACAACACACTGAATATCGGGAAAACATCAGAAATATTGTGAACTGTTGGTCAATTTACATTGATTTATGTTTAACCAATGAAGAGGGAAATGAGCTATCACTGGCTGATATTGTAAGAGACGAAGAAAAATCTCCCAAACCCTGCACTTTGTATACTAAGTGAAGAACGGAACTCCGAAACCAACGACTCACAACAATAACTCGAGCCAAGTTTATGCTACAAGACGGAGGACAGAAATCCGAAACCTACGACTTTCAACAATAACTTAAGGCAAGTTATGCTACAAGACGGAAGACAGAACTCCGACACCAACGACTTTTGACAAGAACTTGGGAGTTTCATGCGGCATAGGGAAATAGTTTTCCCGTATCGAGCGCCTACCTCCAAATAGCCTGAACCGGCTAACGGAGCTATAGTACACGACGGGTTGAGAACAAGGATCGGTTAGCCTTGCACCTTTAACAGCAATTGAAGGCGACAGGACACCTTCACCTAGCATAAACTAGAGGTGAAGAATTCCCTATCTTTTCGTACAGTTCGTACGAGAACGTTTGTATGAATTGCCAGCACAGGCACGGCAATCACACAAACACGATAGCGGCATCCCCTACTCTCGGCGAGTAATCTCCAAATTTGAATTTGAACGCCCAGCCGATTCGCCTCTGTCCTACGCACAGTGGGTATCTCAGAGGTAGTGCAATGAATAGCCGGGGAAGGGAGAAGGGAAACCCGGTGTCGGCATTTGCCTGCTCTTACGAAGAACACCAGGGGGGCCAACGGCTTAACGTCCCTTCCGAAGGATGGAACAGCTGAATTTCCTCGGTCTCCTCAAACCACACAAACAGGGGGGCGGGCAACCTTGGAAAAATCCTACTTGCGCAGGATTTGTACCCGATGCATTTTCAAGCAGCAGGTGAGTAGCAGCCAGCGTCCTAACCACTACACCACCGGCACCCCGAGTAATCTCCGAAAAACGCTATGAAGGATGTATTTATACTAGGGCAGGGTAGGGAGAAGGGAAAGGGATGTGGATAAACAAAAGAGGGATAACGGAGGAGTCATTATGAAAAGAACTCTGTTAATGACAACAATGTTTTTATCCAACAATGTACATCTCCATTCTGTTCGCTTATAAGTCCTGACTTTGACGATGTTATTTTGTAACAGACATACGATTCAGCTCGGTGTGATGTAAGATTAAGATGTTGGTTACAGATTTCTATTCTTCATCTTCTTCCGCAACTTGAGTTCTCTTTTTGGCTGGCGGGCGACACACAAATGTCTTGCGGGCGCCATGGATTCTCAGCGACCGGATGGCCGTCAGCCATGAGTCCGTTAAATCCAAAGTCAGTTAAATCAGGGTCCATTAAATCAAGGGCTTACTGTATTTTTACAATTCTTTTATCTTGTTTCATTTGCTTAAAAAAACATCGATTAAATGCGTAACCATACTTCCTATGGTTCTATGACAACTCGTCGCAGTCATTTCATCATGCATCAATTCGTTGTGGTTAGTTCATCGTGTGTCAATTCATCTCTCGACAAATTCGTCATGGTGTCTCGCCTTTCAATTTGTCTCGCGACGAATTTGTCTCGCAACAAAATTGTCAAGCGATGAATTTGTCTAGCAATGAATTAACACGCAATGAGTTTGTCCAGCAATGTGTTGATGTGCGACGAGTTTATCGTGTGATGAGCTGATGCATCACAAATTGAAGCGCAGCAAATTGGTGTGCGATCAATTGACTGCGATGTATTGATGGTATAGCAATTCATACTCAAATTTAAGATGACCCCCAATTTTTGCAAGCTGAAATTTGGAAAATAAACTCATCTTGAATTCGGGTAAATACGGTAGTTTACAATGGTTTAAATCAGGAGTCACCAAACTTTTTACTGAAAGGGCCACATGAAGATTCATGAGCCACTGTGCAGGCCACATAAGGTATTTCAAATGACTGATTGGGCCATGAGAAAATTTCAAAGAGCAAGTTTTGAGGATTTTTTTTTCGATTTTATAATATGTCATTTGCCTATATTAACAAGTATATTGTATCCAAGTACTTGAAAAAAATCGTTTAGATATTATATATGATATCTAATGAAAACTGCTGCTGGTAAATACACAAAATGTAAAGAAATATATGAGGTAAGGCAGGCCAGATGAAATCACTGTGCAGTCCAAATATGGCCTGTGGGTCGTAGTTTGGAGACCTCTGCTTTAAATGATATGGTTTTTAAAAATATTATTATGCAGTTATTACATTGGTTTATGGTGAATATTAATTATATGTAATATATTTATAAGTGTTATGTATTATTAAACTTAATTTAATAATAAAACAATAAAAATTGAATGTTTTTATATGCATGTGCGACATACACATACTTCTAATAATAGACAAAAAGTAGATACTTTGGTTTAAGGGTTAATGATAGGAATAAGAAAAGAGATTCTACTGGCATAGAAACTCCCAGGAAACCCTTCTCTGTCGTACCATGGACGGATGATTAACAAGCAAGAATCTACAAAATATTTAATAAATAAAAAACATATTAATAGTACATACTGCGCGCATATGAATCACATTCATGCAAATACAAGACGTATATTGAAAAATGATCGTAAGAATAAAACTGCGTTATTGCGAATACACGATCTGTATATCGAAAAATGGTGGTAAAAATAAAATTGTGCATATGCGAAAACACATAAACCGAACACTCGTAAATCGAGGGATGCCTGTAATACAAATCATGTAAATAATATTTGGTTTGGTGAAATTGCTCCTTAAGTACATAAGTATGTTAATATACTAGGGATGATGTGCAGAAACTCACTACTGAATTCAAAACCAAGCTATTGAACTGGGTCAGGCAGGCATATTTATATTTTTTCTTTAGCCTTCTTTTTAGTATTCACATGAATGCAAATATATGCAGCACTTATAAAATATAGATATCTTTGGCCCAAAAATTAAAACATCAAGAGATTGGGAAAAAGTAAAAATGCTGGCTAAAAGATTTCCAAATATTTTTGACGATGGTGACCTAGACTTCATTGCCTATACTCTATTGAATCAGCTCCAATCCAATGTTTGTTCTATAATGACATATATTGGTACAAGGTGTCATAATATAAAGAAGATGGAAACCACAATTTCCATTACTTTTAAAACTTTCAAAGGCAATGTTTATACTTCCTCATAGTAATGCTGAAGTGGAGAGAGTTGTTAACTTAAATCTCATTACAAGTGCATAGAGGTTGGCACTCGCACCAACAATGCTGAATGTTCTGATGCAGTGCTCATTTAGAAAACATCCTGCAGATTTTGAGGCAACGGAAGACATGAGGAAACGAGTGTGGAAATTAAAGAATTAGGAATTTGTTCATTTTGTCTAATTTTTTTGGACCGTTATATTGCTAACATTACCCTCTTAAGAGGGTATGACGAATATATTCATCATGGGTATTTTTTGTCTAAAACGTAATGGGAAAGACCAATATAATCATCCTTTAGCATTCTTCATCAAGTTAGTTGCTTCCTTGGTCTATAGGTGGCAGATCCATGCAGTATACAGCAGAGTCCTCTATATCACACATGGCCACTCACGAAGTCGAGTCATCACAATCTGCCATTTTTAGCCAATTAGAGGCCATTGTCGCGGTTGTGGAGTGTGTGCAAGCACAGATTTTTGAAAAACATCACACAAACTTTCAGTATTATTTGCAAAATAATATGGGAGGCTGCTGTGCAGCCAATTGCACTATTTCTATGAAGAAAGGGTTTCAGCTATTCATTTTACCAAGAAATCCTGAGAGAAGAGCTAAATGGTTGCAAATGTGTCGAAGGGACAAGTGGCAAATTTAAAGCATGGTTAAGTTTAATGTTTACATGGAATAAAGATTAGCTAAAAGACCTTTAAGACCTAAAGGTCATTTTTTCTGGCACTGAGGTTTTAAAAATCTGGTCACTTTACGTTTAGCACAAGATTACTGCTCAATTAAGTTCAAAAGCAACTTCCATGCATCCATATTTTGGTGAAGTAAATCTAGGGATATTCTCATCAGTACACTCTTGAAAAGGTAATACAAATTTAGAGTGCATTTTTCTTTTGAATATAAATACTCTTTGTCTCTATTACACAGGCAAATGTGATCCTTAAATACTGAATGACCTATCTTTGCTTAACTTTGTTTTCATGGATATCACATAGGGCTAAAACTTCACTAAATAAGTATGGGCTGACAATGAATAGAAGAAACAGTTTTGCATAGGGCATATTTTTAAACAAATGTAAATATTCCCTACTGGAACAAGTTTTCCTAATAATGGGTTGAGTGAATAAAAGATAATCAAATGCTTATACTTAAGATTTCTATCACTTTTTAAGCAAATGTTTAATTTGGGGTGAATAAAAAAATAGCATTTGCTTTTGCTAGAAAGAATAAGCATTTACTTATTTTTAGGATTTTTCTTAAGCATATGCTTAAACTTTTTAAGTGAGGTAAAGGGCTTGCTAAGATATTTCTAAGTACTCTATTTTCATGATAATTGATCCTAAATATAAATATGGTAATTTATGGTGACACAAAAGGTTATATACGAGAAAAGTTTCAACAACCAACGGTTATAAAAATTTATATAATTTCTCTGTAGAAAATGTTAAGTGCCTATATTTCAAATCTGTTACTCAGAGAATATCAATAGAGACGTGGCGGGGCACTGTCTTCCAAACAGAAGATAGAAATATTTTTAAGGTACTTAAGTGATCCCGGATTTCAAATAGGAGTCAGGGAAGATCACCACGTACAATGCACAACTGTATGTAAGACAGTAAAATTTGTGGCATCCAAAATCACTATAAAGGCAAATGACTGGATAAAATTACTTTAACTAATTGAATAAAAATGCTCCCATGATTTGTGATATTATCGAATTCAGTTATAAAAAAAATAGTTTTAAAAATTATTAATTAACTTTTTTAAAAATATTACCCAATATATTTATGTTTTTAGTTTGAAATTCAACTATGTAAAACTTTAAATGTAAACAAAAACAAGTGAAGGAAGAGTTGCAAAGAGCTTTCTTCCTTAAAATTTAAGCATTTGCTTAAAACTGACTAGCAAATGCTTATAAGCTAAAGCAAACTTTTATTCACTCAATATGAAGCAAATTCTAAAAGCTTTTACTGTTTGCTTTAAGCATTTGCTTAATTTTTATTCACTCGACCCAATATTCTTACACTATTACATGTATTACTTTTAGTGTTAGGAAATTAACGTTTTAGGAAAAGATTAGACCTCTGCCAAATCAGCTGCCATGTATCTTGATGGCTTGTCTTTTCGCAAAAAATAAGCTGCAACGCTTTCCGATTTAGTTTCCTAATTGTATATTTTGACAATTTTCATTGCCTTATGATCGCTTTGATTATACTGTTACTAGTATATACATTGCATTTGATGCTGAATTTATATATAATCAGTTGCCAACAAAGGAATGCGCTGATGTCTTCTATTTTTTAAGAAAAATAGAGGTTACGCCCATTTCATCCATAAGGCAGAAGCGAGAGAGACGACTAAAGATGGCTGCCAGATGAAACCTCAAAGTGGAAGTGTATGTGATGACTCAACTTAGTGAGTGGCCGTGCGTGATATAGAGGACTTTGGTATACAGGAAAAATAGCATAGGATGCAAGTCTCTACAAAACTTTCTCTTCGTGGAAACTCGGGGTCATGCTTTGCCCTTCAGTTTCAACATGGTGTCTAGGAAGTGGTCTTGTGTTAGCACAGAGCAGATTGATACGGAAAGAGCAAGCACCAGCAAGGTTGCTGATGATGATTTCGAGGATTCTTCTTCAGATGAAGACTGGATCTATACTTCTGCAAGTGATTCTAGTTCAGAATACACTTACAGTGAAGAGGACGATGGTGAATATGCTGATGCGGACAAAACTTGGGCTGGGAAAGGAAGAGAACGTCAGCGATTCTCTTATACAGCTGATGATGGGCTAAAGGTAGCAGTGAATAATAGAGATGATGTTGTGGAGTCATATGAAAAATTTGTGGACAACGAAATCATTACTAGAATCGTTGTGGAAATGAATAGGTACGCAGGGCAGGTTATTGCGAAACATGGAGAAAAATGTAAAGTTAGATCGCGAATGCATAAGTGGAAGGACACTGACAGTGATGAAATAAGGACATTGTTTGGTCTTCTTATTCTCCAAGGGGTGATTCAGAAGCCAGAAAATAAAATGAACTTTTATAGGCGCAAGAGTATCGCTATCCCTTTTTTCTATACCATTATGTTAGAGTTACGATTCCATCTACTGAAGTTCTTATACTTTGTGGACAATGAAACGTTCAGTGAAAGTTACCCGAATAAAAGACTTTAAAATTCAGCATATTCTGGATTACTTTTGCGATAAATTCAGGAAAATGGTGTAACAAAAAATATAATGGTGGATGAGTCACTCCTTGGATGGAATGGGTGACTTGGCTGGTCAGTATACATCCCGTTGAAACAGAAACGTTTTGGAACAAAGCTGTATGAACTCTGCGAAAGTAAGTCAGGATATGTGTGGTATTTTATTGTGTATATAGGTGCCACAACAGACTATGAGGAAATATACATTGAGGAGCCGGTAACTGCAAAAATTGTTCTTGAACTCGCAGATCCTTTGTTAGATAAAGGATACACAATCTATCTGGACAATTGGTACACAAACCCTGACCTTGTTGATAAGCTCTGTAAAAGAAACACTGACTGCATAGGGACAATTCGTCTAAATAGAAAAGGTGTGCCTGTGAGAGTGAAAGTGGCAAAATTGAAAAAAGGGGAATGTGTTGTTGCATTCTGGAAGAAGTTGATGATACTCAAGTGGAGGGATAGGAAAGATGTGTCGTTGGTAAGCACTAGCCATGATGACAGGATACTGAAAGTAGCCACGAGAAAAGGGGAAATAGAGAAACCAGCTGTGGTGGTAGATTACAAAAGGGAGATGGAAGGTGTAGATTTAGCAGATAATTTCCTGCATTATTATGCAATGGCCAGAACTTGCCTAAAAAAATATTACATGAAAATTTTTCGTCATTTGATGGACATATGTGCCCAAAACACATATCATATACACAGGAAACGAGGGGGAAGGGAAACCTGATTGTTGTTTTTGATTGAGTTAGGGGAAGGTCTTATAGAGAGGTATGGGAAACCAAGTCTTCCATTGGTGACAGGGTGCCCATCTAAATCACCTAAATCTACCCAATCTCTTGAGAGACATTTTCCAGGTTTGATCTCCTCCAATGTAAAAGAGAAACCCACTAGGAGATGTGTAGTATGTACCAAAACTGGGAAATGGAAGGAAACAAGATACTGGTGCAGTGACTGTGGGAAAGGATTGTGCCCTACATCATGCTTCCACATCTTTCACACGGAAATTAATTATTAAACAACATTAAAAAATATGTATTATTTCATGTAGCCTTATTAACAGTTTTCCTAATCTAAGGTCTGCCCTATGAACCAAGCCTTGGCTTACTTATTTTTTTCAATGCATTTGTGCTTTTTACTGTACATTTAAAACTTGAATACATTTTTTAAAACTTTCTATGCCATACTGTTGATTTGTAAAATTCATCCACAAAAGTACGATCAAATTTAAATTACAGGGTTGCATAAACAGTTGTGAATAATTTTACTCAAAATATGCTGTACAGACGCTGAAAATATTTAAAGCATAAATTTGTACATTTTGCATCAAAAAACCAAGAAATTACACAAACAGGATTTTACAGGATGTATTGATGGAATTAACAGGCTTGAGAAAAAAAATTGGTGGCAGCCCTGTTATATTGTACTGACTGCTGACAAACTAATCTTTGTCTATAAATTTGCAATATGTTACATTTTTATGCATTGAAAGTATTACTACCTGCATTTATCAATACTTTACCTAACTTCCTAAGTGTATAGCATACATTTATAGGCTAATTGTACCAGGTTATCAAATTATAAAATCTTTTTTATATTTGTTAGATCAAATTCCTGCTTCTAAACACTTTACCTTCTGCCTGTACATTTGAAAATTTATTTTGGAGAATATACTAGAATGTCTTACATTACAAAACTATTCCTCCTGCACGAATAAATAGATTAATAGGACATTGAAATGCCACTTGACACCTTGAAAGATGTAAACAAGAATGTCACATATAAAAATCAACCTGATAAATACAACATGTAAAGTGGGAAGCTCATTCATTTTACTTAGTAATACAAATTGATTGCTCTCACCCCTATTCTTCCTTGTTATCATAAAAAAGGCCAGGTCCAGGCAGATCCAGGATGTCAGCGGAGTAATAGACTGTATGCTCAGAATGGCCTGGTAACTATCTCTTGGAGTTACACTTCTGAAACAATAACAGAATCAAATCAGAAATCTTGCATCACAGGATGTCATACTGAAATTAGGATGCTTCGTGATATTCTTATTTTCCTCATGTTTAATCATTTTACTAATTTTCAGAATTAAATTTCTGCCTTTTAATTTAAAATTTTAAAAGAAGAAATTAGGTCTAATTATTTTTTTAACATTTATAAAAACATTTCTAAATCGCTCAAGTAAATAACTTTTTGCCTAAAAACACTGAATATTAATTGATTAGAAACCTTGATATCAATATAACTAAATACATGATTAATACGAGGGTTGTTAAAATTTGACCTGGACTTAATTTTTTTTAAATGGTACAATTAACAGTAAAACAATGTCATTAAAGTCACTTTTTGAAGTACTCTCCCTCCTTCAGAATACACTTGTTTCAATGTTCTGTAAGTTTCCATATTCCAGTTTCAAAGAAATCTTTCGGCTGAAGTAGAAACCACAGGAATGCTCTTTTTACCTCATCATTCGACCTGAATTTCTTGCCTCCTAAGTGTTCTTTTAGTGGCCCAAAAAGATGAAAGTCATAGGGTGACAAGTCAGGACTATAATGAGGATCGGGAAGAACGTCCCACTCCAGTTCAGTCAGTGTATTCACAGACACATTAGCTGTATGTGCATGGGCGTTGTCATGGAGAAAACAAACACCTTTGGAAAGAAGAGCTGGTCACTTGTTCCTTAGAGCTGGTTTCAGAGAGTTTTTAAGAGATTGCTGTCATAAGCAGCATTAATTGTACAGTTTTGGTCTAGAAAATCCACATGGATAACACCCTTAGCATCCCAAAATATGGTGGCTATTACTTTGTTTGCTGATGTAACGATCTTGAACTTTTTTGGTGGAGGTGAAATTGTGTCTCTCCACTCCATACTGGCATGTTTGCTTTCGGGAGTAAAATGATGGACCCATATCTTATTGACTGTTACAATACGACTCAAAAACTCATCCCCTTCCCTCTGAAATCGTTGATTCAGAACTGCTGAAATTTGAACTTGCACTGCCTTTTGCTCTGGAGACAACTGTTTGGGCACCGATCAGGCGCAGACTTTATTGAATCCCAGGTTGTTCTGGAGTATAGTGTCAGCACTACCAACACAAATGTTAAGTTGAGAAGCTAATTCACGCACAATAATTCTTCTGTTACTCCATATAAGCTCATCAGCCCACGCAATTGTCACATCATTGATAGTGATTGCTGGCCCTTGCTTTGTGCACTTCATTCTCCATGTGCTCTCGACCCTCCTTGAATGACTTGCACCATTCAAACATTGAAGATCGTGATAGGCAAGATTCTCCATATTGTGCTTGAAGCCTCTGATGAATTTCAGGCCCTTTTACACCTTCCTTAAAGAGAAATTTAATAATAATTCCTTAAAGAGAAATTTAATAATAATGCGTTGTTCTATTGAAATAGAAACACATGCAGACACCAACTTGTTTCTTACTAACATGGGTTACTATGGCAACCAAATAATTATTGCTTCATATGCCATATTTGCAAACTGTGTCAACTATAAGATTAAAAAAAATAAAGTCCAGGTTAAATTTGAACAACCCTCGTATTTCTGAATTTGTCCACAGGTAAATTATATGTTACAATTTAAGAACTGCTGTAAGACTATGAAAATGTGTCATCTCTAACTCAGCAGAACAAAGTCTGTGGGTCATTCCATCTGATATCACCCAATAATGGTTGCATGACTATTTTTAAAAAAATTGATTTTTTGCACACACATTCCTGCATATATTGGTAGTTCAAAATAAAGTTCTTTTAATTTTTTTTCAACCTGGTTTACCTGGTACAGCCATTTTTTCAATATGGCGCACGTCGTTTTTTGCTAATTTTGACATTTACATAATCGTCAATATCGCAAAGCCTATTTGAGCTAGCGACTTGTGTAAAGAAATATTATGTTCCTCATAAAATGGGCTACATTTTGTTATATACACTATTCACCTTTTTCATCTCCTTACACTTCAAATTTAGCTTCAAATTTAGGGTTATGTTTGTTGAAAAATTCCGTTTTTGACCTAAAAAATATGTATGAAGGGGAAGAGTATCAAAACTCAAATTTTCACACACTATTGTAGACTACTCAGAGAGTATGCTCATAAAGTTTTAAGCTCGATATTCAATTCTTAAATTTTTTAGAAGCCGTTAAACATGGCTTCGTGCTCAAATTTGGCTACATTAGGTGTGTAATATCTCCAATGGGAGAGCTTCTAAAAAATTGAAATTCACAGTATACAAAGCCCTATAGAAGTGCAACTTACAGTTAAAATTGGAAGTTTGATATTCAGCTAGTAAGGGAGTTACAGCACTCTTAATTTCACTAAAATATCAAGAAAATGTACATAACGGCAAAATATCATTTATTAAACACAAACAGAAATATCCCAATTACATGTTGTAATAAATTAATACAATAAGATATATAAATATAATAAAATACAAAACATATATCTAAGCAGTCATACACAAATAAGCATTTAGTACATATACATAAGCAACTCGTAACATTATAATTTAAGTGTGCTGGTCAAAGTTATACTTTATTATAATCATTAAAAGTATCTATTCCGATAACAACATCGGAGAAAAATGGTCAAATGATGAAGAATTTCTCAGCTTTCAAAACGAGTAAGTACTGAACAGCCTTTAAAAAAAATAACAATCATAATATTTATCTAAAATTTTCAGTCATGTCAAAGTGGGAAATTTTTTCCCTAATTGCTATAGAGGGTTATATGCAGTAAGTTAAATGTTCAGAATAACCTTGTATAATGCGCAGGGCGGTTTTCAGCCTCGTAATTTATGATTTTTCTATGTACCCACATATAGCATGATTTTTTTTGGCGTTGCCGTTCCAGAATAGAGTAGATGGTGTAACATGGTCTAAAGCAATGATCGAATTATTGGTATTGTGTGACATGAAATTTTCGAATAACATTCCAAAGGAATGTCAGCTAACTCAATCATTACATACTCGATGTTTACTTACAAGGTGATATTAGGACATATGATAAATTGAATTATGCAAGAATACGTGGAATGAATTGTCCACAGATGTTATTATAAAAGGTTTTTAAGAAATGCTGCATCAGTAATAGTTTAGAAAGTAGTGAAGATGATATGGTGTGAGAGGATGATGACAGCGCCATGGCAATGGAGGATACAAAAGACACCGAAGATGACATAGGAGAAAAATGATGAAGACTTAATGGCTTTTAAAATGAATAAATACTGAATTGATTCTTTTCATATCTAATTTATGTATGTTTACTGGAAGTGTCTAAACATCAGTATCATCCTATATGTTATATCCTCCTCTGTAAGAAACGTCTATATATAATGATATCTATGTGAGACTTCTAAGACAGACATTTCAATTTCCTTACTTTTACAAGGCTAGTTATTTAAGCAAACCATCTTCGGCCCTACTGTCTGATTCATTATCAAAGCCATCTATAAAACGTCGCAGTATCGAGGATGGTCAAATGTCCGCGTTAACGGACTCGCGAATGTACCATTATTTCACAAACAAAGAAAATGAATCATAGTGCGCATTGTACGGAAATCCAGAAACTACAAGCCTTATACTAGACAAAGTAGCTCGAAAGTATAAGATAAATTATTTGCACGAAAAACACGCAAAATCGGCTTTCAATGCACGCCCTAGCGACTCCGGCTGAAGGTGCCGAGAACGTTACTCTTTGGATCTTCGGCCGTGAAACGCAAGCGTCAAAATTCGTTACCAGCACTTCCTGCGTGTATATACGTCCAAGGGATACTGGACGACTAATAAGAATGTGGATAAATGGGGCATTAATCTACTCCCGTACATTTTATGGTCACGAGAAAATACAATTCCGCAGCGGAACGCCTCCACTCGACTCACGTCCAACTCCCCTCCCCTACTTCTCTCCAATGTTCCACCCCTCCGAGGGCTGTCTATAACTGCTGGAGGGAGGGTACCTACAACTTATTCCCGGGTGCTTCGTGTCGGCTCGGTGGCGGAGTGGGTTTAGCGACCTGCCCCCCAATACCGAGGAAGCGGGTTCAATCCCAGTGGTGGAAACGTGCGCTCAAGTGGAGCTAGGTTGAAAAAAGCTTCCGTCGAGAACAGTGAGTTTACGTCCGCCCAGAGGACGGGAGTATTTTTTCAGCCTATCGAATCCAGCGCTGTGATTAACCCGCTTCTGTATTGGTTGGGCAGTCACTAAGCCCACTGCGCTGCCGTGGTCGTCCTCTGTGGCGGGTTTTTGCATCAGTTTACTAAATTAAATATTTTTTCCAAGGATTATTATTTTTGACGTTAACAAAAGAGTTAAAATTTAAAAACGCGGAGGAAAAATGCGAACTAAAACCGCGAGAGGAAAAAAGAAGCGAGAGGAAAAAATACGGAGGAAAAATGCGGGAGAAAAAAGACGCGGGAGGAAAAACGCGGGATGACAAAAAAGGCAGGAACAAATGCGTAGAAAAAAACGAGGGGGGAAACGCAGAGGAAGAGAACGCGAGGGGAAGAAACGAGGGGGAAACGCGGAAGGAACAGAAAATACGGAGGAAAGAAAATTCGGTGAAAAAATTAGGAGGAAAAAACGCGGAAGAAAAAAATACGGGGCAATAAAACGCGGGAGAAAAAAACGAGGAAGAGAAAAAAAGGAGGAAGGGAAAACAATACGGAGGAAAAAAACGCCGGAGGATAACAACGCGGAGGGGAAAAAACCGAATGAAAAAAAACGCGGGAGGAAAAAGAACGCGGGTGGAAAAAAACGCGAGGAAAAAAAATACGGAGGAAAAAATGCGGGAGAAAAAAGACGCGGGATGACAAAAAAGGCAGGAACAAATGCATAGGAAAAAACGAGGGGGGGAGACTTAAAAAAGTTGAAGACCGATAACCGAGTGATCGAGGTGAGGAAAAAACTTATATATCATCACAAAGATCTATTTGATCTTACACAGAATTCAGATTCCAAGTGATGCTACAATATAAAACTCTAATGTTATCAAAGCAAAGGCAAATCTGACATTTAAAAGAAAATTTTGTGGATTCAAAGAAATGAGTCACTATTACTTATTTGAATATTATTTCTTTAAGTATTTTTCATTCTATTATCCAGGTAAATGCATAAAATTTATTGATTCAATATTAATTTCTCTACTATGGAAGTAGTAATTACATTGTCTAGCAATACTGCTGGCATTATTAACTCACTTTAGCAACAGGAGGCATTAACGCCATGATGAGAGACCACCTTGATAATTGAAAAACCTCTCAAATTGGAATCAGAATACTCGAGTTACTGTTTATACCAAGTAGAACTGAATGAACTAATGGATCACTTCTCTCCAGCAAAGAGTCTATTTATTTCAAGTTAGAGTCAAAATTAGTTTTAAAATGTTTTGCGTAAATTCTCAAAAAAATTCATAAATATCTAATAAAAAGGTTAAAAGTTTCACATTTTCTTCGGCATCTGGCTGGGGTGGATTTTAAATAAATGTCCTCAGGGGTTGAGGAGTTAAAAGGGATCTGTAGCAAACTGTATGACTATGTACACGTGATTAAGGTTGATTTTAAAAATTTATACAGTAGAAAACCTGCTGCGGTTTCAGGAGGCTATTGCCGGGTTTCCACCTCTGCGATTGTGTTCGGTGTGGAATGAGTTAGGGCTATAATAATCCAAGAGTTTGATAAGCCAAAAAGAATAGGCTTATTCAAGATGGTTCGAGGATGGTCAAATGTCCGTTAACGGACTTACGAATGTACTGGTATTTCACAAACACAAAGAAAATGAATCATAGTGCGAATTGTACGGAAATCCAGAAACTACAAGCCTTATACTAGATAAAGTAGCTTGAAAGTATAATAAGATAAATTATTTGCACGAACAACACACGCACTTTCAATGCACGCCCTAACGACTCCGGCTGAAGTGATTTGACTATCTCACGAAGGTGCCGAGAACGTTACTCTTTGGATCTTCGGCCGTGAAACGCAAGCGTCAAAATTCGTTACCAGCACTTCCTGCGTGTTTGTACGCGTGTATATACGTCCAAGGGATACTGGACGACTAATAAGAATGTGGATAAATGGGGCATTAATCTACTCCCGTACATTTTATGGTCACGAGAAAATACAATTCCGCAGCGGAACGCCTCCACTCGATTCACGTCCAACTCCCCTCTCCTACTTCTCTCCAATGTTCCACCCCTCCGAGGGCTGTCTATAACTGCTGGAGGGAGGGTAAGTACAACTTATTCCCGGGTGCTTCGTGTCGGCTCGGTGGCGGAGTGGGTTTAGCGACCTGCCCCCCAATACCGAGGAAGCGGGTTCAATCCCAGTGGTGGAAACGTGCGCTCAAGTGGAGCTAGGTTGAAAAAAGCTTCCGTCGAGAACAGTGAGTTTACGTCCGCCCAGAGGACGGGAGTATTTTTTCAGCCTATCGGATCCACCGCTATGATTAACCCGCTTCTGTATTGGTTGGGCAGTCACTAAGCCCACTGCGCTGCCGTGGTCGTCCTCTGTGGCGGGTTTTTGCATCAGTTTACTAAATTAAATATTTTTTCCAAGGATTATTTTTTACGTTAACAAAACAGTTAAAATTTAAAAAACCGCGGAGGAAAACGCGGGAGAAAAAAGACGCTAAGAAAAAACCGCGAGAGAAAAAAAAACCGCGAGAGAAAAAACCGCGAGAGGGAAAGAACCGCGGAGGAAAAATTCGAGAGAAGAACGCGGGAGAAAAAAGACGCAAGGAAAAACCCGCGAGAGGAAAAAAACGCGGGAGGAAAAAAACCGCGGGAGGAAAAAACCGCGAGATGAAAAAAAAAGCGAGGAAAAATGAGTTGTATTGGTCAACAAGACCTGTTTTTCCCCCATTCTTTGGATAGACGTCTTACAGAAGATTTGTGAAAATACGGCAGTTTTTGCATTTCAGCGATAATGAGACCTATGATTATATATATATATGATATTATATATATTATATGATATATTTTATACTTTGCCGCAATTGGCTGATTTATTGGTTTCACGGTCAATGGACATTTATAGAACAGTGCACACAAATCGAAAAGAGTTGCCCATCGGCATAAGGAAGAAACCACAAAGAAAAGGAGAAATAGTGGCATATCATAGAAGGAAAGTGATTGTGCTTCAATGGAGGGATGTGGGAGACATAACATCCATAACCAAGAAATGATGACGGTGGAAGGAAAGACTGGCAATAAGCAAAAAAAAACCAAAGGCTGTCATTGATTATGGTGACACAATGGGGGGAGAGGGGAGGGGGGTAGACAGAGTGGACCAGCACCTTGCAGATTATCCCATTCCATGGAAGTGTTGGAAAAAAATACTATAAAAAATATTTTTCCATCTTCTCGACATTGCAGTATGGAATCCATTTGTTCTGTATAAAAAGACTGGAGGAGAACATGATCATTTAGAATACAGAACACAACTTATTGAAAAACAATTGAGGTTTATAACCCTAGCATCACCTCCCCTAGGACTGGACAACCACCTTTGATGCCGCATCCCCTTTGCCTTTCAGGAAGACACTTTCCTGATTATATTCTACCTACTGAGAAGAAGATGAGCCCCATAAAGCAGTGTGCTTGTGTGGACAAAAGCGAGACACCTGGGGAAAGTGGATTAGGAAAGAGCTGATTCTACTGTGTGACGTGAAATGTTCCACTGTGTGGTGCCGTGTTGTAGGATTTACCACACAAGTGCAAATATATGAATGTTATATGTTTTGTATTTGTTTTATTTGTTACTTATGTGTATTAGTTATAAGTTAATATTTAGTAGTTTTTTACTTATTATTAGTTATGATTTATTGTATTTTATTTTATTGTTTCATGTTTAATACTAGTGTAATGTAATTTATACTATATGTATTTTTTATTGCATATTGCATTGTATATAGGTACATATTATACATAACTTTCCCTCAATTTTGTAGTTACTGTGAAAGAAATGTTAGTTTTGTAATATGAACGAGTTCAAATACTTTGTATTTATCAATAATATGAAAATTTTAAAATTTAATAAAATTTTTAATTAAATTTATTGTTACAAAATGAATGCATTTTTTTAATTGTCTCACTGATTTTTCTGAAACTAGAATATAAAAATATGACTTTTTTAGACCTATATTATAAAAAAATCGTCAGGGAAGCGGTTAATACAAATCCAAGACTACTTACTACCACAACGAATCAAAGCAGCATTCTGGCAGACAGATGGATGAACAGAATAAGGATATTATGTATATAATTGTGCCAATTCTATTGGTGGTTGCATTAAGATCAGAACTCCAAAAATATTTAGTTCACTGTATAATTGTATAAAAATATTGAATCATTTCATGCAAAATGACTACGAGAGCTAAAAAAAATTCCAGTCATTGTAATAACATAGTTTAGCATACATGTAGAGTCTGTTTAAAATCTTACAGAGTATGTGCAGAAGATGAAATTGAATCAGGATGATGCTGAAATGAACGATTCAGAGTGATGTGAAGTGTTGGCCCCTGAGAAACCTCTTACATTTAGTTTTGATTTTTTAGAATTAACTGGTCCCAAGCATATGCCTCCGTCAAATTCTTCTCCAATTGATTATTTTTATTTGTTTTTTACTGTATCTTTGTTTCTTTTGTTTGTCAATGAGACTAATAGGTATGCTAACCAGTATATTGATAAGCACAAAGAAAACCTGTCACCCAATATGAAAAGCTGGAAACCAGTTACAGTCCAGGAGATGAAGGGATTTTTAGCTTGCATTTTAAATATGGGTATTACAAAAAAAACAACCATAGCTAGTTATTGGTCAAAGCTGTCATCTCAGTCATTCCAATGGTTTGAGATGTTGTTTCCTAGAAATAGATTCCAGATGATACTTAGATTCTTCCATTTGGTGGATAATAATAAGCAAAAGGAAAATGACCTCTGCTGCAAGTTCAACCCCCTTGTTGTCCATGCAAATAATATATTCAGGTATCACTACACTCATCAAAATCTAAGTACTGATGAGAGTTTGGTAGGGACTAAAAATCATACCTCATTAATGAGGTACCTTCCAAACAAGTATCATCATAGATGGGGTATAAAATTTTGGATGCTTGGCGATTCCATATCTAATTATTGTTTGTTTTTTTGTCTATAGGGGGGCCAAAAGTCAATGAGATAAGGAAGCAATAACTAGAAGTGGACTTGGGCATACAGTTGTCATGAAGCTAATGTCTTTAGGAAGTTACTTGAGGAAGGATTATCATATTTTTGTAGATAATTTTTTCATTTCTGTGCCACTGGTTAAAGATCTATTCAAATTAGAGATCTTTATGACTGGTAGTATTAGAAGGAACAGGAAATGGCTACCAACCACCTTTTCAAAAAGTTTGCTGTTGAGGAGAAAAAATATTGTAGATCTGGACCTGTACTTGCAGCTGCTTTTAGGGAGAAAAATCTCAAAGAAATCCAGTTTTACTTTTATCAAGTAAGTTTTGTGCTCAAGACACAGGAACAGGAAAAACAAAGAAGAAAAATGCATACCTTCCATCACACACGAGTTATATTTTATATAAGGAGAATTTTGGGAGATCAGAGAATTTGAAAAGCAGGTTGGCTTATACTGTTGACATCATTGAGACATTAGGAGCAGAATGGCTTGCAACCAAGAAAAATGAAGAAGAAATGGTCAGTGGGACAGAGGGGGGAGGGGGGAGCATAATATATGATAACAAAATATAAGCAATCTTGCTATCTTTTCGCATGGCAAATTCTATTATGTTATTTTTTCATCAAATAAATATGTACTTGATAAACATTACATCTATTTAGTCATTCTCAATCATAAATGTATAAGTGAAGTGGGCAGCCTGGGATGTTCCTTGCCACCCACCCAAATAATATATAGGCCATCCTCCCCCCTCTGTTCCCCTCACTATCTTTTTTTCCTTTTTTCTCTATAAATTCTAAATTGTTATAATAATTCCTAGTTGATGGATACCTATATTGCTAATATTTTGTTATAATAAATTATGCCCCCACCTTCCTCCTCCCTCTGTCCCCCTCACCATTTTTCCTCTTTTTTCTCTGCAAATTCTTAATTCTTATAAATATTCCTAGTTGATGGATTTCATTATTTTATTTAAAATTCTCATTCGATTGTCATTAACAACTGCCATATTACACGTGGAGTACTACTATTAGGACTCCGGTCATAAAATTAAACTTCATTGAAATTATTAAAACCTCTAAAGTAGGATTATTTGGTCTTATATTGCTCAGTCGGTGTAATGTCTTTTGGCGTACTGTTCTGTCAGCATAGTGTCCTGTCAGCATAGTGTCTGTCGGCATAGTCCTGTTGGCATAGTGTCTGTCAGCATGGTGTCTGTCAGCGTAGTGTCTGTCAGCATAGTGTCTGTCAGCGTAGTGTCTATCAGCATAGTGTCTGTTGGCGTAGTGGCTGTCAGCATAGTGTTTGTCGGCATAGTGTCTGTCGGCATAGTGTATCTTGGCATAGTGTCTGTTGGCATGGTGTCTGTCGGCTGGTGTCTCTCGGCGTAGAGTCCGCACACGATTAACACACAGAGAAGGCATGCTATCTGGACAAATAATTTATGTATGACTTACCAAAATATTTTAGTATATGATACATATTTAATAGAAAAGTTCATACTGGAGTGTAAAAATAAATAAACAGTCTCAGAAAACTTTAATAGCAAAGGATGAAGGGGGCTATGAAGTTCATTAACTATTTTATACAATGTACTGACAAAAAGATTCAAGTAAGTTATACATTTTGTCTGCCAATAAAATTTGACAGAAATAATGTAAGATGTAAGTAAACTTGGCAAACTAGATATAAGCAAGGGTCCTGGCCCTAATGGTATTCCTCCACCTATCATAAGACATTGTAATATACTATTATCCTACCCTCTGTATGTTCTATGCAATTTATCATTTAACTTCTGGAATATTCCCTGAATGCTTTAAATTGAGTCATGTTGTGCCAGTGTTCAAATCTGGGGATAAGTCAGATGTTAAAAATTTATCGACCAACTGTGATTCAGTCATCTATAGCCAAGGTTTTTGAATCCCTGGTTGTTTATTGTATATCTCCGCTGGTCAACACTCTAATAATTCAAGAACAACATGGTTTTATGAAAGGTCAATCAACTGTTACAAACTTAACAACATTCCAGAATTTCATTTACAGTGGAGTGGAGTGGAGTGGAGAATGTCCTTACAAAATCGTGAAGAATCAACCCATTGCTCGGAAAACATTTCTTTCATTGATTTCTTTTTTTTGCCATGTTCAGAAGGATAACATGAAATGCCATCATCACTTCCACTGTGACTTCAGCCCAGCCCCACCATATAGAATGTTCCTGAAGAAGCATACACGTCCTAATTTTCTCATTTGCATAACAGTTCATTTCAGAAACGATCTCTGAAAATAGTGACTGGCTAAAAAACAGCAAAAAGAATTCCAGAATCATTTCTGACTTTTTACCAGCTATAGGTGGCTTATACGCATAAATGTTATTGAATGGAAACTTACTAAAATCTTTGTCACTTACTGTATGGATGCCATTCAAAACCAACATTCTTGTTGCAGTCGTTTGATAGCTCGCTGTATTCACTCTCCTCACTTTCCTCACTCACAGAATCCATCTCTGATAATTTATCACCCATTTCAAAGTCAGATTCATCATTAAGATTACTATATGAATCACTCTCTTTGCCTAAATATTCATTTAAATCATCTTCACGCAATGGTCGACTAGAGGACTCCATTTCACCTTAGACATGAGCTAACAATTTTGCTGTAACATAGAAATAAATAGAAAAAAAGCCAAAGATGTTAGCACTAATCAGGGAAGGTACACAGGTAACACTCTGGTAGAGAAAAGAGGCACCAAGTTTATATCAGATGCGTAAAAAAATAAAGAACGTAATGTCGGACTCAGTCTGACACAGGACCGGAACACAAAAATTTTAATGTTGGACACAGTCTGACAAAGGACCGCAAAGGATTAAGGCATTCCGATGGCCTCCTAAGACAACCAGCCCAATTGGTATGGGACCAATTCAGAGCACACACTACTGAAGTCACAAAAAAGAGATTGGTACAACTGAAGACTCAAGTAGCAGTCATTGATTGAAATGTCAATAGCAACCCCAAGCTGTCTGTCTATGAACAAATCCATCAAGCAATGCATGCGTGACAATGGATGAAATGTATGCAGACCACAGATAACAACATTACACCCACTGGAAGAAGGAAGCACCTGCTTATTTTGAAGGTCTGTGAGCGGGTGAAAAACTCATGAGATGCTGTGAAAAAAGAGTTGTCAACACTTTAAAAAGTTTGGTATTAGTACTATCTTGGATGGTACTTGAAGTATTATTTAAAGAATGCAAAAGTTCATCTTCATAAAGTAGCATTGAACATGAAGAGAATAGCAGTATTGAAGATTTCCTTGGATTCAAAAGTTATTAAAACTTTTTTTAAAGTCACATATCTAAATTCTATTTGTCATTCTATTTATGTTGCACACCAGTGATAATGTATCAACAAAAAGTTGCTTCTTGTTTTATTTACTAGTTGTTTTGTATTGCATGTGTGGAATGTGAGTTAATGTTCCTCCTTTAATTGAATTGTTAATCTTATTTATGCAGGTTTCAGACAGTTACTGAAGGTTGGGACATAGTTTGCTCTACATTATTAAAGCATTTGCTAGAAAAGCAGTTCTAAATTTATAAGCAAATGTTTTCCTTTATGTGCAGAATTCACCAGTTATTTCTCAGCATGAGGATTTTAATTGTTAACCACTCACCTGAGTATGCCGTATATATATATATGACATGCCGTTTTCTCGGCTGTTTGCTATGGGTATGCCATAATATTCCATCATGCAGCTCCTCCAGCACCTAGCTGCATCCTTTTAGTTTACCGTCTTCACTTCTTTATTTGGAAAAGATACGCTTCTGGTATCTATACCCTGACTTTGCTTTGCGGGTTGCATTTCCGTTACCCTAGTTTTAAAATTAACAACATTTTTATGTTATTTATAATATTATTATTATTTTTTTAATCACTTAGTAATTGTGTAAATTTTTAATGTCTTTATACAATATTTTAGGAATTTGTGTTCATTAAATGTTATTAACATATTAAATTTTTATTGTAATAATAAATATATATTAACATTTTAATTCATGCTTTGCGGTAAAAATAGTTTAAGAAAATTTTTAAGAATAAACAACTCAAATACTAAATAATTAACGTATTTTTTAATTGATTTGCGATTTGTTTCACCTCAATTGCAATTTAAATGCCTAACTTCGGTTTCGAAAAATTAAATACCCAGATGAGTGGTTAATCAATAAAAGAGAAAGAACAGTCTCACAGAAGCTATTTTTTTCTACTACCCTATGTGATTAATCGTAAGCATCTGACAAATTCTATTGCCAAGCACTAGTGCCATCTATCGAAAGATCACAGAGATACATCCATAAGTGAGCAGTAGATTCGAAAAGTGTACGCATCATTATCACATATGTATTCCATTTATTAGGAATTAAAATCTCATCTTGTACTTTAGTTTAACCCTTAGATTACCAACCTAGGAACCCCAGACATACTTTTTTTTGTAATATATTTTTCTTCAATTTTTTCAATGCTGAGAGACCATTTATGTGGCCAAATCTTCAATGGATTTATTATACTGGAAGATAGAAAATATTTGATTTTATTTACAGTTGCCAAAAGGAAGAGGTTTTTGGGGTCTCAAAAAGTACAAGTTACTAATATATTTTTCTAAAATTGTATAATTTTCTCAAAATGGGTAACAAAGAAAAAGAAATGGCACTTATTATTGAAGAAATTGAGAAACTGTTAGCAGAGGATAGTAAATTAGACAATTTAGCTGTTGAGTATGAGGAGGAGAGAGATTTTATATGTTTAGAAAATGATGTCTCAGAATCGAAAGATTATTTGGAAGAAGTTAAGAGGAGGCAGGTGAAGATTTTTCTAAAGAACATGAAAATGGAATGGAACATGAAGAGGAAGTAAATTGTGACATGATGGTGTCTATATCAGGACAAATCTGGAAATCATTCCTACCAAAAATTAGTAAAAGATCGAGGAATAATATTATCCACCAACGAGGCCACTTCAATTATTTATGAATATGCTTGGTATTGGCACAAATAATGCATATGTCATACATTTATTGAAAACTCCAGAATGGCAAAAGAACTCCTAATATAAAAGAATACTTTTCCTAAAACTTTTGGGTCATGCCCTCGCTCTTCCTAATACGGAAATACATGCCAATTACAAAGTTCATTCAGAAAGTCACCTCTGCTCTTCAAGTTTATTGAGTAAAAACTGAAACATCTACCTAAACTAGTTGTGTGTGAAAGAAAGACAGGGAGATGCTGTATATGTCACTGGAATACTGATTTGACGGTAAATGTAAAGTGCAAGAATTGCCAACTATTCGTGTGTGAGAAACACCAAAACAGAAATCTTACAATTGTTTGCAAAAACGAAATGTGTAAAATTAAAATATATTAAAAATATGTTCAATATGAAAAACACAATTCTATAAAACAAAATTACAAATCATACAAAAACCTTAATAGTAGAATTATTTTTTAAAAATCTTTACTGCTAGTTTTATGTTTTTAGGTTCAAGTTTTATTAGTTGACCAGTTTCAACCATATTCTCATAATTTTCTTTTCATTTTTATGACTTAAGGTAACTAATGAATAACTCTTTAAAGCAGGGGTCGGCAACCTTTTCTCCTACGAGGGCGCAATTTATATTACTGAGGATCAGTTGATATCTCTCTGTATCAGTGGTCGGCAACCTCTTTATCTATGAGGGCACAACTTCAATTATTGGGGGCGTGAAGTGAAGTAACAATAGTAGATGTGTACCAATAGTTATTAAAATGATATTTTTGTATGTATAAGAGAAAAACTATTAAAGAATTTATTATAAAAACATGAAAAATAAATCAATGTGAAACTTGGGACTGCATATCTTCAGCCAACTTGCTATAATTTGGCACATAACTCGAGATACCTGATCTTAGGCAGTTGTCTAAATTGTAATCAGAGTCTCGATCGGTACTTGGATTTCAAGTGTTTCATGCTTGAAAAAAATGGACTCGCAAGTGTCTGTTGAAGCACAGTAAGAATATATTTTTAGGGCACATTTTCGTAATAATGGATAGCGATTTTCGTCAACTAAATTCCAAAAGTTTTCATCATTTTTATGTGACCTTAAAATAATATCATTCTGCATAATTATTATTTCCATTTCTAAGTCCGCGATGTTAACGATATTAAAGTAAGTTTCAATATTAACAGGCATATCATTGTCCATAAAATTGAAGGGATTAGCAAAGAATGTTATTATGGGTTCTACTTCAGAAAACTGATGAAACCTAAAATTCAATTCCTTCAGGAGAGTTTCAATGTGTTGTGAATATGGTTCAGTGGTAACATTTTCATCAGTCAGACTCTCAATGATATATTTTTAATTTGGGAAATGTGATAATGAATTTCTCTTTAGGTGAGACTTCCACAATGCCAATTTACATTTGAATGCATCTACTGCACTTATCATTTTTGCAATGTGTTGATTTTTCCCTTGCATCTCCATATTCAGTTCGTTCAATTTTATAGTTATATCAACAAGAAATCCGAAATCCATCAACCAAGCTTTGTCATCCAACTGTGCATAATATTCATTTCTTGATGTGAGAAATTCGTTTACCTCCTTTATGAGATTTATAAACCTCACAAGTATTTTGCCTCTGCTGAGGCATCTAACTTCGGTATGTAAAAAGAGATCATCGAATTCTGCATCTTCACCTTGTAAAATTAGTTTATACAATAGGTGTTGCATTGGTATGGCTCTTATAGAATTTATTATTTTTGTTATTGTTTTCATGGCATGTTGAAAATGAAGAACTTTTGCGCATAACATTTCTTGGTGTATAACGCAGTGATATGAAATAAATTTTGGAAAGAGAGGGTCTTCTTTACAAGGCACAATAAATCCCTTTTTACAACCTGTAATCGAAGGTGCACCATCTGTAGTAATTGCGGTCAACTTCATTAATGGTATATTACTTTCTTGGACATAAAATGTCTTCACCTCTTGTTCGTCCCTTTAATGGAAGAATTTTAAGAAATTCTTCCTTTCCTGAAAAATCATTCAACACCATCTTCACAACCATAGCCAATTCAGAAGTATCTGATATGTCTGTTGACTCATCCAGTTGCAACGAGAAGAAAATACATTTTTGTAAATCATATGCCAACTCTTTCTCCATATTGGTTGCAATAACTTCAATTCTGCTTGTTGCTGATAACTGAATCGTGTTGATTGCTGAGGTAATTTCATATTTATTTTTAAAATCTTCGAAAAGTGAGTCAGCAATTGCTAACATGGCTTCTTTTACAATCTCACCATCTTCAAAAGGCTTTTTCCTCTTGGCCAACAAATGCGAAATTTTAAGTGATGCAATCGTTGCTCTTTTTGATTGGTGCACTGGTTTGGTAAAAATTCTCTGCTGTTTAGTTAAAATAGATTTCATATCAGAAATTTTCTTTTTCCTAATCTATGAGTTTAACGGATAACTAGTATTAAAATTTCCGTGGACCGTATTAAAATGTCTTTCAAATTTACTTTTCTTTGAAAGTGCGACACAAGCATTGCACAATAAACAAACACACTTTCCTTTCAAATCAATAAAACAGAATTGTTCTTCCCAATCAACATTGAAGTAATATGTCCTTTGCCTCTTATTATTCATAATGGGGATGAAATTCTCTACAAATGAATTAATAAACACAACACACTGAATATCGGGAAAACATCAGAAATATTGTGAACTGTTGGTCAATTTACATTGATTTATGTTTAACCAATGAAGAGGGAAATGAGCTATCACTGGCTGATATTGTAAGAGACGAAGAAAAATCTCCCAAACCCTGCACTTTGTATACTAAGTGAAGAACGGAACTCCGAAACCAACGACTCACAACAATAACTCGAGCCAAGTTTATGCTACAAGACGGAGGACAGAAATCCGAAACCTACGACTTTCAACAATAACTTAAGGCAAGTTATGCTACAAGACGGAAGACAGAACTCCGACACCAACGACTTTTGACAAGAACTTGGGAGTTTCATGCGGCATAGGGAAATAGTTTTCCCGTATCGAGCGCCTACCTCCAAATAGCCTGAACCGGCTAACGGAGCTATAGTACACGACGGGTTGAGAACAAGGATCGGTTAGCCTTGCACCTTTAACAGCAATTGAAGGCGACAGGACACCTTCACCTAGCATAAACTAGAGGTGAAGAATTCCCTATCTTTTCGTACAGTTCGTACGAGAACGTTTGTATGAATTGCCAGCACAGGCACGGCAATCACACAAACACGATAGCGGCATCCCCTACTCTCGGCGAGTAATCTCCAAATTTGAATTTGAACGCCCAGCCGATTCGCCTCTGTCCTACGCACAGTGGGTATCTCAGAGGTAGTGCAATGAATAGCCGGGGAAGGGAGAAGGGAAACCCGGTGTCGGCATTTGCCTGCTCTTACGAAGAACACCAGGGGGGCCAACGGCTTAACGTCCCTTCCGAAGGATGGAACAGCTGAATTTCCTCGGTCTCCTCAAACCACACAAACAGGGGGGCGGGCAACCTTGGAAAAATCCTACTTGCGCAGGATTTGTACCCGATGCATTTTCAAGCAGCAGGTGAGTAGCAGCCAGCGTCCTAACCACTACACCACCGGCACCCCGAGTAATCTCCGAAAAACGCTATGAAGGATGTATTTATACTAGGGCAGGGTAGGGAGAAGGGAAAGGGATGTGGATAAACAAAAGAGGGATAACGGAGGAGTCATTATGAAAAGAACTCTGTTAATGACAACAATGTTTTTATCCAACAATGTACATCTCCATTCTGTTCGCTTATAAGTCCTGACTTTGACGATGTTATTTTGTAACAGACATACGATTCAGCTCGGTGTGATGTAAGATTAAGATGTTGGTTACAGATTTCTATTCTTCATCTTCTTCCGCAACTTGAGTTCTCTTTTTGGCTGGCGGGCGACACACAAATGTCTTGCGGGCGCCATGGATTCTCAGCGACCGGATGGCCGTCAGCCATGAGTCCGTTAAATCCAAAGTCAGTTAAATCAGGGTCCATTAAATCAAGGGCTTACTGTATTTTTACAATTCTTTTATCTTGTTTCATTTGCTTAAAAAAACATCGATTAAATGCGTAACCATACTTCCTATGGTTCTATGACAACTCGTCGCAGTCATTTCATCATGCATCAATTCGTTGTGGTTAGTTCATCGTGTGTCAATTCATCTCTCGACAAATTCGTCATGGTGTCTCGCCTTTCAATTTGTCTCGCGACGAATTTGTCTCGCAACAAAATTGTCAAGCGATGAATTTGTCTAGCAATGAATTAACACGCAATGAGTTTGTCCAGCAATGTGTTGATGTGCGACGAGTTTATCGTGTGATGAGCTGATGCATCACAAATTGAAGCGCAGCAAATTGGTGTGCGATCAATTGACTGCGATGTATTGATGGTATAGCAATTCATACTCAAATTTAAGATGACCCCCAATTTTTGCAAGCTGAAATTTGGAAAATAAACTCATCTTGAATTCGGGTAAATACGGTAGTTTACAATGGTTTAAATCAGGAGTCACCAAACTTTTTACTGAAAGGGCCACATGAAGATTCATGAGCCACTGTGCAGGCCACATAAGGTATTTCAAATGACTGATTGGGCCATGAGAAAATTTCAAAGAGCAAGTTTTGAGGATTTTTTTTTCGATTTTATAATATGTCATTTGCCTATATTAACAAGTATATTGTATCCAAGTACTTGAAAAAAATCGTTTAGATATTATATATGATATCTAATGAAAACTGCTGCTGGTAAATACACAAAATGTAAAGAAATATATGAGGTAAGGCAGGCCAGATGAAATCACTGTGCAGTCCAAATATGGCCTGTGGGTCGTAGTTTGGAGACCTCTGCTTTAAATGATATGGTTTTTAAAAATATTATTATGCAGTTATTACATTGGTTTATGGTGAATATTAATTATATGTAATATATTTATAAGTGTTATGTATTATTAAACTTAATTTAATAATAAAACAATAAAAATTGAATGTTTTTATATGCATGTGCGACATACACATACTTCTAATAATAGACAAAAAGTAGATACTTTGGTTTAAGGGTTAATGATAGGAATAAGAAAAGAGATTCTACTGGCATAGAAACTCCCAGGAAACCCTTCTCTGTCGTACCATGGACGGATGATTAACAAGCAAGAATCTACAAAATATTTAATAAATAAAAAACATATTAATAGTACATACTGCGCGCATATGAATCACATTCATGCAAATACAAGACGTATATTGAAAAATGATCGTAAGAATAAAACTGCGTTATTGCGAATACACGATCTGTATATCGAAAAATGGTGGTAAAAATAAAATTGTGCATATGCGAAAACACATAAACCGAACACTCGTAAATCGAGGGATGCCTGTAATACAAATCATGTAAATAATATTTGGTTTGGTGAAATTGCTCCTTAAGTACATAAGTATGTTAATATACTAGGGATGATGTGCAGAAACTCACTACTGAATTCAAAACCAAGCTATTGAACTGGGTCAGGCAGGCATATTTATATTTTTTCTTTAGCCTTCTTTTTAGTATTCACATGAATGCAAATATATGCAGCACTTATAAAATATAGATATCTTTGGCCCAAAAATTAAAACATCAAGAGATTGGGAAAAAGTAAAAATGCTGGCTAAAAGATTTCCAAATATTTTTGACGATGGTGACCTAGACTTCATTGCCTATACTCTATTGAATCAGCTCCAATCCAATGTTTGTTCTATAATGACATATATTGGTACAAGGTGTCATAATATAAAGAAGATGGAAACCACAATTTCCATTACTTTTAAAACTTTCAAAGGCAATGTTTATACTTCCTCATAGTAATGCTGAAGTGGAGAGAGTTGTTAACTTAAATCTCATTACAAGTGCATAGAGGTTGGCACTCGCACCAACAATGCTGAATGTTCTGATGCAGTGCTCATTTAGAAAACATCCTGCAGATTTTGAGGCAACGGAAGACATGAGGAAACGAGTGCGGAAATTAAAGAATTAGGAATTTGTTCATTTTGTCTAATTTTTTTGGACCGTTATATTGCTAACATTACCCTCTTAAGAGGGTATGACGAATATATTCATCATGGGTATTTTTTGTCTAAAACGTAATGGGAAAGACCAATATAATCATCCTTTAGCATTCTTCATCAAGTTAGTTGCTTCCTTGGTCTATAGGTGGCAGATCCATGCAGTATACAGCAGAGTCCTCTATATCACACATGGCCACTCACGAAGTCGAGTCATCACAATCTGCCATTTTTAGCCAATTAGAGGCCATTGTCGCGGTTGTGGAGTGTGTGCAAGCACAGATTTTTGAAAAACATCACACAAACTTTCAGTATTATTTGCAAAATAATATGGGAGGCTGCTGTGCAGCCAATTGCACTATTTCTATGAAGAAAGGGTTTCAGCTATTCATTTTACCAAGAAATCCTGAGAGAAGAGCTAAATGGTTGCAAATGTGTCGAAGGGACAAGTGGCAAATTTAAAGCATGGTTAAGTTTAATGTTTACATGGAATAAAGATTAGCTAAAAGACCTTTAAGACCTAAAGGTCATTTTTTCTGGCACTGAGGTTTTAAAAATCTGGTCACTTTACGTTTAGCACAAGATTACTGCTCAATTAAGTTCAAAAGCAACTTCCATGCATCCATATTTTGGTGAAGTAAATCTAGGGATATTCTCATCAGTACACTCTTGAAAAGGTAATACAAATTTAGAGTGCATTTTTCTTTTGAATATAAATACTCTTTGTCTCTATTACACAGGCAAATGTGATCCTTAAATACTGAATGACCTATCTTTGCTTAACTTTGTTTTCATGGATATCACATAGGGCTAAAACTTCACTAAATAAGTATGGGCTGACAATGAATAGAAGAAACAGTTTTGCATAGGGCATATTTTTAAACAAATGTAAATATTCCCTACTGGAACAAGTTTTCCTAATAATGGGTTGAGTGAATAAAAGATAATCAAATGCTTATACTTAAGATTTCTATCACTTTTTAAGCAAATGTTTAATTTGGGGTGAATAAAAAAATAGCATTTGCTTTTGCTAGAAAGAATAAGCATTTACTTATTTTTAGGATTTTTCTTAAGCATATGCTTAAACTTTTTAAGTGAGGTAAAGGGCTTGCTAAGATATTTCTAAGTACTCTATTTTCATGATAATTGATCCTAAATATAAATATGGTAATTTATGGTGACACAAAAGGTTATATACGAGAAAAGTTTCAACAACCAACGGTTATAAAAATTTATATAATTTCTCTGTAGAAAATGTTAAGTGCCTATATTTCAAATCTGTTACTCAGAGAATATCAATAGAGACGTGGCGGGGCACTGTCTTCCAAACAGAAGATAGAAATATTTTTAAGGTACTTAAGTGATCCCGGATTTCAAATAGGAGTCAGGGAAGATCACCACGTACAATGCACAACTGTATGTAAGACAGTAAAATTTGTGGCATCCAAAATCACTATAAAGGCAAATGACTGGATAAAATTACTTTAACTAATTGAATAAAAATGCTCCCATGATTTGTGATATTATCGAATTCAGTTATAAAAAAAATAGTTTTAAAAATTATTAATTAACTTTTTTAAAAATATTACCCAATATATTTATGTTTTTAGTTTGAAATTCAACTATGTAAAACTTTAAATGTAAACAAAAACAAGTGAAGGAAGAGTTGCAAAGAGCTTTCTTCCTTAAAATTTAAGCATTTGCTTAAAACTGACTAGCAAATGCTTATAAGCTAAAGCAAACTTTTATTCACTCAATATGAAGCAAATTCTAAAAGCTTTTACTGTTTGCTTTAAGCATTTGCTTAATTTTTATTCACTCGACCCAATATTCTTACACTATTACATGTATTACTTTTAGTGTTAGGAAATTAACGTTTTAGGAAAAGATTAGACCTCTGCCAAATCAGCTGCCATGTATCTTGATGGCTTGTCTTTTCGCAAAAAATAAGCTGCAACGCTTTCCGATTTAGTTTCCTAATTGTATATTTTGACAATTTTCATTGCCTTATGATCGCTTTGATTATACTGTTACTAGTATATACATTGCATTTGATGCTGAATTTATATATAATCAGTTGCCAACAAAGGAATGCGCTGATGTCTTCTATTTTTTAAGAAAAATAGAGGTTACGCCCATTTCATCCATAAGGCAGAAGCGAGAGAGACGACTAAAGATGGCTGCCAGATGAAACCTCAAAGTGGAAGTGTATGTGATGACTCAACTTAGTGAGTGGCCGTGCGTGATATAGAGGACTTTGGTATACAGGAAAAATAGCATAGGATGCAAGTCTCTACAAAACTTTCTCTTCGTGGAAACTCGGGGTCATGCTTTGCCCTTCAGTTTCAACATGGTGTCTAGGAAGTGGTCTTGTGTTAGCACAGAGCAGATTGATACGGAAAGAGCAAGCACCAGCAAGGTTGCTGATGATGATTTCGAGGATTCTTCTTCAGATGAAGACTGGATCTATACTTCTGCAAGTGATTCTAGTTCAGAATACACTTACAGTGAAGAGGACGATGGTGAATATGCTGATGCGGACAAAACTTGGGCTGGGAAAGGAAGAGAACGTCAGCGATTCTCTTATACAGCTGATGATGGGCTAAAGGTAGCAGTGAATAATAGAGATGATGTTGTGGAGTCATATGAAAAATTTGTGGACAACGAAATCATTACTAGAATCGTTGTGGAAATGAATAGGTACGCAGGGCAGGTTATTGCGAAACATGGAGAAAAATGTAAAGTTAGATCGCGAATGCATAAGTGGAAGGACACTGACAGTGATGAAATAAGGACATTGTTTGGTCTTCTTATTCTCCAAGGGGTGATTCAGAAGCCAGAAAATAAAATGAACTTTTATAGGCGCAAGAGTATCGCTATCCCTTTTTTCTATACCATTATGTTAGAGTTACGATTCCATCTACTGAAGTTCTTATACTTTGTGGACAATGAAACGTTCAGTGAAAGTTACCCGAATAAAAGACTTTAAAATTCAGCATATTCTGGATTACTTTTGCGATAAATTCAGGAAAATGGTGTAACAAAAAATATAATGGTGGATGAGTCACTCCTTGGATGGAATGGGTGACTTGGCTGGTCAGTATACATCCCGTTGAAACAGAAACGTTTTGGAACAAAGCTGTATGAACTCTGCGAAAGTAAGTCAGGATATGTGTGGTATTTTATTGTGTATATAGGTGCCACAACAGACTATGAGGAAATATACATTGAGGAGCCGGTAACTGCAAAAATTGTTCTTGAACTCGCAGATCCTTTGTTAGATAAAGGATACACAATCTATCTGGACAATTGGTACACAAACCCTGACCTTGTTGATAAGCTCTGTAAAAGAAACACTGACTGCATAGGGACAATTCGTCTAAATAGAAAAGGTGTGCCTGTGAGAGTGAAAGTGGCAAAATTGAAAAAAGGGGAATGTGTTGTTGCATTCTGGAAGAAGTTGATGATACTCAAGTGGAGGGATAGGAAAGATGTGTCGTTGGTAAGCACTAGCCATGATGACAGGATACTGAAAGTAGCCACGAGAAAAGGGGAAATAGAGAAACCAGCTGTGGTGGTAGATTACAAAAGGGAGATGGAAGGTGTAGATTTAGCAGATAATTTCCTGCATTATTATGCAATGGCCAGAACTTGCCTAAAAAAATATTACATGAAAATTTTTCGTCATTTGATGGACATATGTGCCCAAAACACATATCATATACACAGGAAACGAGGGGGAAGGGAAACCTGATTGTTGTTTTTGATTGAGTTAGGGGAAGGTCTTATAGAGAGGTATGGGAAACCAAGTCTTCCATTGGTGACAGGGTGCCCATCTAAATCACCTAAATCTACCCAATCTCTTGAGAGACATTTTCCAGGTTTGATCTCCTCCAATGTAAAAGAGAAACCCACTAGGAGATGTGTAGTATGTACCAAAACTGGGAAATGGAAGGAAACAAGATACTGGTGCAGTGACTGTGGGAAAGGATTGTGCCCTACATCATGCTTCCACATCTTTCACACGGAAATTAATTATTAAACAACATTAAAAAATATGTATTATTTCATGTAGCCTTATTAACAGTTTTCCTAATCTAAGGTCTGCCCTATGAACCAAGCCTTGGCTTACTTATTTTTTTCAATGCATTTGTGCTTTTTACTGTACATTTAAAACTTGAATACATTTTTTAAAACTTTCTATGCCATACTGTTGATTTGTAAAATTCATCCACAAAAGTACGATCAAATTTAAATTACAGGGTTGCATAAACAGTTGTGAATAATTTTACTCAAAATATGCTGTACAGACGCTGAAAATATTTAAAGCATAAATTTGTACATTTTGCATCAAAAAACCAAGAAATTACACAAACAGGATTTTACAGGATGTATTGATGGAATTAACAGGCTTGAGAAAAAAAATTGGTGGCAGCCCTGTTATATTGTACTGACTGCTGACAAACTAATCTTTGTCTATAAATTTGCAATATGTTACATTTTTATGCATTGAAAGTATTACTACCTGCATTTATCAATACTTTACCTAACTTCCTAAGTGTATAGCATACATTTATAGGCTAATTGTACCAGGTTATCAAATTATAAAATCTTTTTTATATTTGTTAGATCAAATTCCTGCTTCTAAACACTTTACCTTCTGCCTGTACATTTGAAAATTTATTTTGGAGAATATACTAGAATGTCTTACATTACAAAACTATTCCTCCTGCACGAATAAATAGATTAATAGGACATTGAAATGCCACTTGACACCTTGAAAGATGTAAACAAGAATGTCACATATAAAAATCAACCTGATAAATACAACATGTAAAGTGGGAAGCTCATTCATTTTACTTAGTAATACAAATTGATTGCTCTCACCCCTATTCTTCCTTGTTATCATAAAAAAGGCCAGGTCCAGGCAGATCCAGGATGTCAGCGGAGTAATAGACTGTATGCTCAGAATGGCCTGGTAACTATCTCTTGGAGTTACACTTCTGAAACAATAACAGAATCAAATCAGAAATCTTGCATCACAGGATGTCATACTGAAATTAGGATGCTTCGTGATATTCTTATTTTCCTCATGTTTAATCATTTTACTAATTTTCAGAATTAAATTTCTGCCTTTTAATTTAAAATTTTAAAAGAAGAAATTAGGTCTAATTATTTTTTTAACATTTATAAAAACATTTCTAAATCGCTCAAGTAAATAACTTTTTGCCTAAAAACACTGAATATTAATTGATTAGAAACCTTGATATCAATATAACTAAATACATGATTAATACGAGGGTTGTTAAAATTTGACCTGGACTTAATTTTTTTTAAATGGTACAATTAACAGTAAAACAATGTCATTAAAGTCACTTTTTGAAGTACTCTCCCTCCTTCAGAATACACTTGTTTCAATGTTCTGTAAGTTTCCATATTCCAGTTTCAAAGAAATCTTTCGGCTGAAGTAGAAACCACAGGAATGCTCTTTTTACCTCATCATTCGACCTGAATTTCTTGCCTCCTAAGTGTTCTTTTAGTGGCCCAAAAAGATGAAAGTCATAGGGTGACAAGTCAGGACTATAATGAGGATCGGGAAGAACGTCCCACTCCAGTTCAGTCAGTGTATTCACAGACACATTAGCTGTATGTGCATGGGCGTTGTCATGGAGAAAACAAACACCTTTGGAAAGAAGAGCTGGTCACTTGTTCCTTAGAGCTGGTTTCAGAGAGTTTTTAAGAGATTGCTGTCATAAGCAGCATTAATTGTACAGTTTTGGTCTAGAAAATCCACATGGATAACACCCTTAGCATCCCAAAATATGGTGGCTATTACTTTGTTTGCTGATGTAACGATCTTGAACTTTTTTGGTGGAGGTGAAATTGTGTCTCTCCACTCCATACTGGCATGTTTGCTTTCGGGAGTAAAATGATGGACCCATATCTTATTGACTGTTACAATACGACTCAAAAACTCATCCCCTTCCCTCTGAAATCGTTGATTCAGAACTGCTGAAATTTGAACTTGCACTGCCTTTTGCTCTGGAGACAACTGTTTGGGCACCGATCAGGCGCAGACTTTATTGAATCCCAGGTTGTTCTGGAGTATAGTGTCAGCACTACCAACACAAATGTTAAGTTGAGAAGCTAATTCACGCACAATAATTCTTCTGTTACTCCATATAAGCTCATCAGCCCACGCAATTGTCACATCATTGATAGTGATTGCTGGCCCTTGCTTTGTGCACTTCATTCTCCATGTGCTCTCGACCCTCCTTGAATGACTTGCACCATTCAAACATTGAAGATCGTGATAGGCAAGATTCTCCATATTGTGCTTGAAGCCTCTGATGAATTTCAGGCCCTTTTACACCTTCCTTAAAGAGAAATTTAATAATAATTCCTTAAAGAGAAATTTAATAATAATGCGTTGTTCTATTGAAATAGAAACACATGCAGACACCAACTTGTTTCTTACTAACATGGGTTACTATGGCAACCAAATAATTATTGCTTCATATGCCATATTTGCAAACTGTGTCAACTATAAGATTAAAAAAAATAAAGTCCAGGTTAAATTTGAACAACCCTCGTATTTCTGAATTTGTCCACAGGTAAATTATATGTTACAATTTAAGAACTGCTGTAAGACTATGAAAATGTGTCATCTCTAACTCAGCAGAACAAAGTCTGTGGGTCATTCCATCTGATATCACCCAATAATGGTTGCATGACTATTTTTAAAAAAATTGATTTTTTGCACACACATTCCTGCATATATTGGTAGTTCAAAATAAAGTTCTTTTAATTTTTTTTCAACCTGGTTTACCTGGTACAGCCATTTTTTCAATATGGCGCACGTCGTTTTTTGCTAATTTTGACATTTACATAATCGTCAATATCGCAAAGCCTATTTGAGCTAGCGACTTGTGTAAAGAAATATTATGTTCCTCATAAAATGGGCTACATTTTGTTATATACACTATTCACCTTTTTCATCTCCTTACACTTCAAATTTAGCTTCAAATTTAGGGTTATGTTTGTTGAAAAATTCCGTTTTTGACCTAAAAAATATGTATGAAGGGGAAGAGTATCAAAACTCAAATTTTCACACACTATTGTAGACTACTCAGAGAGTATGCTCATAAAGTTTTAAGCTCGATATTCAATTCTTAAATTTTTTAGAAGCCGTTAAACATGGCTTCGTGCTCAAATTTGGCTACATTAGGTGTGTAATATCTCCAATGGGAGAGCTTCTAAAAAATTGAAATTCACAGTATACAAAGCCCTATAGAAGTGCAACTTACAGTTAAAATTGGAAGTTTGATATTCAGCTAGTAAGGGAGTTACAGCACTCTTAATTTCACTAAAATATCAAGAAAATGTACATAACGGCAACCTTTATTGAATGGTTTTATTTATTTTATCATTAATTCTAAAGGTACATCAGATGATAAATCTCATTGCACAATTTTTCTGAAATGGTGTAGGAACGTCCTGTAGCTGTTGTAAGCTCCAAAGGTGTTAATTTCCGTAGAATTTTGGAGACCGGCACCCACACAGTATCACTCGGTGACAGCTTGAAGGATGTTCGTGGTCCTGCAGGATGGAAGAACTTTACCAGCACATCATTATTTTCTGAATTCACCTCTTGGATAACTCCTAGTCACCAATGTTCATCATAGAGGCATGCAATGTAGTCATTTTTTGCAAATATCAGGAAGTCGTGTGATTTCACCTCGGTTGCTGAGAATTCTTCAAAATCAGTTGACTTGGAGGTTTTGTAGCATCTGATGTTGTTTTCATCAAGAGGAACAACCCTATGTTTTTCTCTTGTATGAGGCAAATATTTGCACTTAACAAACCTTTTCTCTAGTGTCAGTTCATTGGCTTGCACTTCTTGCACAGGAACAAAAACATAAGAGATACCAGGAATCTTTTCCGAGCAGTACTTGTACAACTCATTTGGTGACATAATCTGGTCTGTGTAGGCCCTTTGAAGACTGGCTTTGGCTGCTTCTCGTTTCGTTGTCCCTCCTACACCATCGCAGGCATTTTTACAGTATGAGGAGGCAAAAAAGATCCATTCTGCATGAAGGCTAAAAATCCTTGGAATGTTGGCATATGTTAATAAAGTTTTTCTTGTTCTTGTACTGACTTGCTGCACCATCACTGAAGTATACAACTTTATTTACTGATGGTGCAGAAGCTTTGATGTCACTGATTAGATGTTTTTGAAAAGCATGAACTGTGGCTGTATTGTGTTCTAAATGATCGCTAATCACACACAAGCTTCGACACTTTACTGTACTCTCTGACTTGTAATAATACACAAAGGGTGGTATTGTAGCCTTCTGATTAACCCAGTGGAAGCTTTGAATCTCATCCTGGACAAGAAAGCTGTAGTTTTCGGAAAAATCTGTTTTTTCAGTGCTGCAAGTTTTTCAGTAAGGGACTCCATGAACTCACTGTAAGTCTGCACTACTGAAATCATGTTGGTCCTGTCAGTATTGACCCACTGTTTGTAGACAATGTGATCTGGCATGTCTTCTGTTTCTGCTGAAAGCAATTCAAGTAAGGTCTCGTCGCCCAGGCAGTCAGCACACTCACCCATCATGCACTCGTACCTTTCTACATCAAAAACCATTAAAGCTAGTAACTCCTTATAATCTACATTCATTTTTGATCCCTCCAACATAAGTTTGACATTTTGGTGATACCTGCACACACACACAGAATGAGTTCCCGATGCACCGGCAATAACACCATTTTGGTCTTAGTGCACAAAATTTGGAGAAGCTAACTTTGTACTTAACATTAGTGTTATTGAACTGAACATAGAGTTCCCTCAGCTTGCACAATATTAACCGTTTCTGTTTGTGTTCTTTGACACTTCCCACTCTAACTGAAACAGAATCCTTCTTTCCAGGACAAATTCTGCTGATTTCATTTTGCTCATAAAAATCAGTGACAGCCTGGACTACTTCCTCGCTTATCTTGTGACCTCTTTTTTTAGCTAAATCTGGGAGAATTCCTTCTTTTTGTACAAGTTCCCTTGTCACTCGAACCAAGTGCTCTGAAACTATAAATTCTCTACATATTTTCCTTTGACCATGAACATGGCAATAAACTGATAATCTTTACTTGTTCTTCCTTACTAGAAATGGTACATTTCTCTTTTAATTTTTCGATTAAAAGATTATACTCTTCACCTAAGCTGTTAGCAGGAACCATGTCTTGTGCATCAAGAACTGGCACATTTTCTGAAAAAGAAGTGACTAACTTCCTTCTAAGAGAATCTGAAATTTTTTTTTATTTAACAAAGCAGCTGGTTTTTTCCCTGAACTGAGTCTCATAATTTTTGACATAGGAGATACATCTAGAGCAGAACATACTGCATCTACTTCTGCCAAAGTCTCTTGCACAGGCACAAACTCATCATTCGTAAGACTTGAATCATCATTTTCTCTAATGACAAAAATCTTTGTGTAACAGTTAGGACATAGAGACTTGCCTGGCGTTAGATTTACAGAATAATTTTTCTGTTTTTCAGTGTACTCCAAAGTTATTTCAAGTAGACCTTTTTTGATAGGCTGTTTATGAATTTTCAGTGGGTTACAACAGCTTTTTCCAAACATGATTATACTTAACAAGGTACTTAACTTCATGGTACTTGCACACTGAACTCAAATCACACTCACTTAACCTTAACTTTAAAAGAGCTTGTTCTTCTTCACTGTAGTCACTCATAAATTTTAACCCTTCACTCACACAGCCATATACAGACTTATGACACTCCTCATGAGAAAAAGTCCCCACAGAACACTGCATTTTGTCAAACACTACACGTAATATTCATTTGATACAACCTTCCAGTACAGAGGACACTGTGAGACTGAGAAGTGTTGAAGGGCATCATGCACCTAGCAAGTTTATACACATTCAGGCAGATGCAAACTTGCAACAGACAGGAATCAACAGTCAATAAAGCACTTGTTAATGAGCACTCAGCACATACAGGTAGGCCTCAACCTACGAAAAAAGTTCAAAAATGAGATTTCTCATCTGATGTACCTTTAGAATTAATGATAAAATAAATAAAACCATTCAATAAAGGTTGCCGTTATGTACATTTTCTTGATATTTTAGTGAAATTAAGAGTGCTGTAACTCCCTTACTAGCTGAATATCAAACTTCCAATTTTAACTGTAAGTTGCACTTCTATAGGGCTTTGTATACTGTGAATTTCAATTTTTTAGAAGCTCTCCCATTGGAGATATTACACACCTAATGTAGCCAAATTTGAGCACAAAGCCATGTTTAACGGCTTCTAAAAAATTTAAGAATTGAATATCGAGCTTAAAACTTTATGAGCATACTCTCTGAGTAGTCTACAATAGTGTGTGAAAATTTGAGTTTTGATACTCTCCCCCTTCATACATATTTTTTAGGTCAAAAACGGAATTTTTCAACAAACATAACCCTAAATTTGAAGTGTAAGGAGATGAAAAAGGTGAATAGTGTATATAACAAAATGTAGCCCATTTTATGAGGAACATAATATTTCTTTACACAAGTCGCTAGCTCAAATAGGCTTTGCGATATTGACGATTATGTAAATGTCAAAATTAGCAAAAAACGACGTGCGCCATATTGAAAAAATGGCTGTACCAGGTAAACCAGGTTGAATAAAAATTAAAAGAACTTTATTTTGAACTACCAATATATGTAGGAATGTGTGTGCAAAAAATCAATTTTTTTTTAAATAGTCATGCAACCAAATAATTTTTGATTGGGTGATTTCATATGGAATGACCCCTGTATGATTAAAAAATTAAAAAACTCGGACTCTATAAAGAAATGCAACATTGCATCCCTCCCAAATAATTGTCTCTCTTGATTAACACTAAAGTAAGGGTATGGTCCCATTAATATTCATCATGGGTATAATATCTTTGCATAATCAAGTCATATATTTCCAAAAGATAAAAACTCTTCTGAGAGCATGAAATTGTATAACCATAAAAATGTATTTATAGAGACATTAATCTGATAACACACCAAACATGGCATGCCATCAGTTGTGGAGCAATAAGTTGTACATCCAGGGCAAAACATAAGAACTCTGCCTATACATTGACAGTTATAAGGATAATTATTGAATTGCAAGTCAAATAGGATAAATACCATATTTATCCAAGTACCACCCACACCTATTTTTCAAAACTTTTCTTTAGGATTTGAGGATTTCATATCAGGGAAAAAATTTCTGCATGATATGGTACTAAATACGATGATGCAGATAAAGATGTATTTTTCATTAAATTAAATTATTACTGCATGCATTGCACTATTTTATCTATTTTTTATTATATATTTTTTATTTTAGTTACGATAAACATTGACTACACGCATGTGAACCACGCCTTCCAGCTTGCTGCAGACACCTCAGTGCTATTCGCTTTGCATTCAGACTCGCTAGTTTCGATAAAACTTATGTCATTGAGTATTCGTTTTCGTTGTGTATTTAAATTGAAATTGAAAATTTAATGTTATTTGTTTTTTTAAATTTACCTTCCCAGAAATTGGGGTACGGGTCTTATTCAGGGGCGGGTGGTACTTGATTAAATACGGTATTACTGTATTTGCTCAATTATAAGGCGATGTTTTTCTCAATGTAAGCCGAAAACTTTATATTTCCCTTATAATCGTGACCAAAGATGTCTTCTATTCCTCCTCTCCCTCTCACCCACACTAAAATTCAATCCTCTATGTTCTATAGTCTATTCCACCGATAGAGGGCAGTATTACGCTTATGGCATGTTCAGCTGCCAAATTTCTCCTCTTACTGCATCCAAGCCAACACTTCTGTCTTCATCCCATATTCAACGCTTTAAGAAATAAAACTAACCATTTAATGTAGATCAATGGAAGTCAATAAATGTACATGTTTTATTGTAATTATTTGTTAATTGTAACACAATTATATTTACATTGGAAATTAAGAGTAACCAATCAGGTTTTTTTAAATAAAAATTTAGAATCTTTATCCCAACAATTTTTTTTCTTTCACGTCTTCTGAAATAGGGGGCTGCCTTATATTTATGGCATGGATTTTTTGGGTTTTACCCAATTTTTACCCTCCGATTGTTTTTTTTAAATTTTGGGTAAAACCCGAAATTATTAGTTTTCTTTAAACATAAATATTTTAGATTTGGTCACAGAATTTATATTCTGGTGCTTTTAGGCACCTCAGCACTTGTGTGCAGACTGAGATGTTTGTGATCAGACTGTTTATTCTCTTTGTAAACAATTTATTCGTAAGCTTACTTTGTAACACAATCTTAATCTCCTTGGTTTGCTCGCGCCAAGATTAGCAAGGACGCGCCTTAGCTAGTCACTGTTAGATCTTTGATAGGATAAGGAAAAAAGAGTCCAAGTGTCTGTTAGTTGAAAACACTACGAAAGAAAAATTATTTCACTATTATCTGGTGTGTTTTCAGAAGAAGTTGAGAGTAAAGCAAGATATTTATGCAGCCTATGAGGTGTTCCTCACCACCTAAAGGCGTTTAACACAAGATATCACACTCTGAACCATACTTAAGATATAGTAAAAAGTTTTCATTGTTGATAAAAATTTTAAATTGTTAAACAAGATTTTTATTTTAAAATCATTTTATCCAAATTACAAAATAATAACACCGAAAAATTACCTAAGAGTGAACTTTTTTAAAAACTTATTTATACCCAATTTTAACCCGATTGAAAAGGAAAATAATAAAACCTGATGAATGAAATTTTTTTGAACCTGAAAAATCCATATCCTACTTATATTCAATATTGCACTATAATCAGAATAATATGGAACATTTATTACTGCATACACAAAAATTTCAATTTTAGAATAATATTATTCATATTAAATAAACAGTACTTTTCCAGTTTTTTTATTTTTACGACCGGTTTCACATGTGTTATGACTTCATCTGTCAACGAGGAATGATGCACAGAGGTTTTAAATTAAATCCAGGGATGGGTGGGGAAAGATAAGACAATTGTTGAAAGGGTGAAGTGGAGTGGGAAAGCAAGGTTGGGAAAACCACACAGCTAAAATTAAATGATTGTCTTATTCGATCAATTATAGCAAGAAGAATATTTTATCAAATATCTATAACAAAGTATCACCGCACTCTTGCTACAGACGAACTACAGGATGAAATATCAACACAATTTTCATTTGTCTAATACTAAGATTAATTTAGAATTAAAATTCAAGAAATGTTCAAGAATTCAATCACTTTTCCCCAAGTATGAGTGTGGATAGGAATAAGATGTTTGTGAAGAGAACTCCTTATTAGCACAGGAAGCAATCACATGCATTTGAACCACCAGAGATGCTTTAGATTGAAGAAAATTCTGAATATAAAGTTTCTCCTGCTAAATATTACAAAAGGAATATTTCTAAATGTAATATTGTACTTGTAAACACAACTAAAACTTTCTAAGGTAATATTATTAGTAAGGGCATCTAACTACAATTGATTAGGGAGTACGAAAATTTAAGGCATAAATCAACAGGTAAGAAGAGGCCAGAAACCCAAACTCCTAACAAGCTAAGTGCAAAAGGCTGGCATAATGTATAGGAGAAATTAAAACAAATCCAGCTGTACCTGCAAGCAAAGCCGTTGCATGGAAATTTGCCACCTGAGGTAAAATAAAAAAATATCGCCAAAATTCATGACACAGATGTATATCGGCAATCAAGCTGCTATAATGCCGCCCTGAGAAAGGTGCCACCTCTTAAACTCACCTTACATGACAGCCCTGACTGCAAGTGAGATTTCTATTTGCTTAACTTTGTTTTTAGCGATTTGATATGACTGTAGATTAATCTAAGTCTGCAGAAGCTATAATAAATAGTAACTATGTAGGTTTCTTGCTGCCTAATAAGAAAATAACCTCTTACACCATTAGTATAATGGAGATCACTATCAAACTGAAAAAATAGTTGCACGTTGGCCCTGAAAACTTAGCAGCAAGGGAAAAGAGGAAAGCCAATCAAGATTTTTATGCGAAACAGATTACAGTGAGTAAAAACCCTACAGAATCTTGTATAGACTATCATTAAATCTATATCCATATATATTATAAGTCTGCTATATAGGTCATATAGGTCCAAGATGGCGCCCGGTTGTGAGCCACGCTCTAATTGCTCCGCTCTTTTTCTGTTTTTCCTAGTGGTTCTAGTGAAAGTTTTATTATTTTATTGTGCTCCATCCTCCCAGTGAGGTGAATACTCGTCGGACATATCGGAAATTGCCGATTATTACTATTCCATAAGACGTCCGAAGGTTAATTTCCTTCACATTTGTGGATTCTCTTCCTCGGCGAACGGAGTTGCAAGGAACGCCTCGTGTCAGCCGTCTCATAGACTATCGCCGCCCTGGCTCCTGCTACACCTCCTACTCATTTCATCGGACATTGAACTTAATCCGGGGCCTAACCACATCTTTGGTAACTTCTCAACATACTACCAAAATGTTTGTAGCCTTAAAAACAAGTTGAGTGAATGTGAATACTCCCTCGCAGAGTTCGCCTCGTTGGACTGCCTCTGTTTCACCGAAACTTGGCTTAATAGTCATGTCCCTGACGTTGAACTCCCCTTTTATACTCTATTTAATGTTTATAGACGTGATCGTGTGAATCATCGTGGTGGTGGTGTTATGATTTGTGTGAATAATAATATTCGCTCTAGACATCACCCCGACTTAGAATCAAATTGTGAGATTGTGTGGGTAGAAGTGATTCGAAATTCCAACAAACTTTTTATTGGTTGTTTCTACAGAACTCCCATCAATGAAAGTTCCCTTGAGGACTGCTTTAATTCTCTCTTAAAAGTATCCCGACTAGGTAAATTTATTCTTCTTGGTGATTTTAACTTATCTGTGGTTTGGGAGTCACCTGACGCCGGTTCGCCAAAAACTTCACTGGACTCGTGGTTCATAGACCATTTTATAACTGCTCTCTCATTGTGCCAATTTAATCCATATGTCACTCGTGAATCATGCATTTTAGACTATGTGATTTCGAATCTTCCCCTTCCCAAAGTTTTTGCAGGAAGAAACGCCTTTCAGTCAGACCACGAATCACTCGATGTAATCTTTACTTACAACCGACTACTTGGCAACAGTGTCTCCCCAACAGCTTGTGTTCCTGACCTTGCCCCCTCGCTCAGCGCGACGACTTCTTGGAATCTGCCTCCCGTAAGAACCCTCAGAGCTTGGAAAAAGGCTGACTGGAAGACAATAAACCATGTGCTCAACCTACTCCCATGGAATGTTTTACAACTCGGTTCCGTTGATGAAGCAGCCGAATTCTTTTACGACCTAATAGTGAGTGTTGTCAACGACTTCGTTCCCTGCAAAAACTCGTCTCCGAACCGACCCCGGTGGATGTCCGCCGAAGCTTTTCTCGCCCTAAAAAATAAGAAGGCTTGTTGGAAGCTAATGAAATCGTTTCCCAATCCTTACACTAAATGAACTTTTGCCTATCACCGACGGCACGTTAATTTTTTACTGAGGCGTGACTACAAAAACTACATTGATAGTGCGTGCTCAGAAATCAATTTCAACAATAAATCATTCTGGAATATAATAAATTGTCGTAAAAAAGGTGGATGAGTTCCTAGTTCAGTGTACTATCATGATTCCGTCTTTTCTGGTAGTGCTAGGCCTGAAACTTTTAACGAGTTTTTCAGATCAAATTTTTCACCTCCCTCCCCTTCCCTTCCTCTGTACCCTAAATGTTCCCATTGTCTATCTTCCATTGTCACCACCCCCGGCGAAGTGCACCAGCTCCTCTCTGCCCTCCCTTCCAAGAAAGCCAACGGACCCGATGGTATCGCAGTGGAATTTCTTAGGCAAACCGCTTCTCAGCTCTCGATACCTCTTTCTATGCTTCTCAACTGCAGCTTTGCCACGGGAGTCTTTCCACAACGGTGGAAAATAGCCAACGTCATCCCTATTCACAAAAATGGCAGTAGATCTCAGGTGGAAAATTATAGACCCATATCTCTTCTTTCCAACCTATCAATCGTTTGTGAAAAAATTATTCATAATCGGCTCCTCGCTTTCACTCTTCCCTATATTTCCACGCAACAACATGGTTTTCTTCCGGACTCCTCAACTCTAACCAACCTTTCTGTGCACATGAATAATATCATGCACACACATGAAAATTCTTCTCAACTGGACGAGTGTTACATCGATTTCGCCAAAGCCTTTGACACCGGTGACCATTCTCTCCTTCTTCACAAAATATCCCATCGCTTTAATGTCCATCATCTCTTTCTCTCCCTCATTTCTTCTTTCCTGTCAAACAGAAGTCAGCGTGTAGTTATCGACGGCTACCTATCTTCTTTTGCTCCTGTCACTTCCGGTGTGCCTCAAGGTAGTGTCTTAGGTCCCCTTCTCTTCATCCTTTTCATAGACGACTTAGTGGATATAATTGCACAACCCTGCGGGATATTACTCTTTGCAGATGACTGCAAATTATTCAAACAGATACAATTCCCCAGCCGACTCTGATATTCTCCAAGCTGCCTTAGTCCGCCTCTCAGACTGGACTAAAACCTGGCATCTTAGAATCAATCCCTCCAAATGCACCGCTCTGACCTTCACCTTACGTAAGCAACCAATTATAAACCAATACAAAATTCTTGACATAACAATCCCCTCAGTTACAACACAAAAAGATCTTGGCATAATTTTTGACCAAAAGCTATTATTTGTTACCCATATTAGGAAAGTCACTTCTCGTGCCATGTCTATGCTGAGCCTCATCTATCGTTTCACCGAAATTACGGATGTTTTCTCTATACGCACATTCTTTGTTAGTTGTGCTCTCCCAATCTTAGAATATTGCTCACCCATTTGGTCCTCAGCTTCCCAATCAAATCTTAATCACCTTGAAAGGCTCCTAAATTTCTTCCATCACATTATCCGCCAGCGAGTTCCTTCTCTTCGTAATGCGTCCTCTACCCACATTCTCCACTCTTGGTTTACTACCTTTGACCGATCGTAGACAGGCAATTGACTTTAAGTTTTTCCGTAACATTGTAAATGGAAAATATAGAACTCCCGAACTTCTCTCCAGTTACCCCCTCCGTATTCCCTCTAGAAGTACCAGATTACATGATTTCACTGCCGCACTCCTTCTGCTCTCAACCACAAAACGCTCCTTAATTTTTCGCCTCCCAAACTTATATAACCAAACTTTGATGCAAGATCCTCATACTGATGTTTTCCATTGAACTCCTTATTGTTTTATTTGACTGTTTTTTATATATTTTTATATGCATTTATTATTTATTGGTTGTAATGTTCAATGTAATAGGCCTGAGTGCTGTTTTTGAACTTATTAAATAAATAAATAAATAAAATAAATATAGCAATAAATTGCAATTATTTCTCCTAAGAATTACTGTTTACCCAATTAGCATTGAAAAGAAAGGTTGGTTCAGTTTCCCTACCTTTGTTGAGAAAAATCCTCCAGCAGTTGGCTATCAAACTGCAATAAGTGCACTTCTTAAGATGAACACACAAACATGGATCTCATCATGGACCAGATGTATCACAGGCATGTTGAAGTTAACAGAACTGCAAAGATTCAAATAGTAATATTGGACATTATTACAGTAATCTTACTAGCCAAACCTTCAATAAAAATTTAACAAATAGTGAAAATTATTCACATAGTCTTGTAAAAATATATCCAGGTTAATATAAACTAAAAATATTTAAATACTGCTGTCAAAATACCTGTAATATTAATATTAAGACCGAGAACGCTGCTTACAATGCACAAATGGCCATGGCTATGTCTCAATTAAAACTACGATTGGTAAATTCCACCAACTATAAGAGGTCATTCGTTTTCCTCTATAAGGCAGCAGGTTAAGAACAGAGAACCAAAATTTCAGAAGAGAAATATAAAATTGCTTTTAGGTCAATGCTAAACTTGTCACAGTTAAGTTTTGTAGTTTTCGAAGTTACAGGTGACTCAACTTTGACTTTAACCAAGCATTGATAAATGAATCAGATCTAAAAGAATTGCTTGAGGCATAACGTGATTTTTAAAATGGTTAATCACTAAATGTGAAAAGAAAAAATAATCGGCAATAGGTGTTTAAATAAGTAATGGTCATGTTGCCTTTTTTTAAATAAGATTTGTGCCTTTTTAATAAAAATACTTTTGAAGCATTGCGATCTCTGAATACCCCAAACCATGAGGCCAGCAGTGGCAGAGTAAAATATACAATCAATATATTACAATACGAAAACAAATGAACTTCGAACTTCATTCACCCCAAGCCATCGGCTGGGAAGTCAATAATTTGATTAAAAATTAAATTGATAAACAGATAACATTTTCAATACACCATCACAACACAGTTCCTCATGGATACCAATCAAAAGGACTTTTAATGTATTTATAAATCGAGTATAATGTAGCATTCATTAAATTTCGATATTTTAATTCAAATATGCCTTAGTAAATTACTACTTTTAAATGCAAATGTATTTACTTAGATTCATTAAATTCTTGTAGAGGAAGCTTTCTTCTTCCATGATTAATGTCTTGATCATTATAAATGCTCCAAGGCTGTGACGGCCTCTCGTTGCAAATGTTTACAACAGCTGATCTTATGTTACAAACAAACCGTTAACAACAGGCAGCATGCAGTCTGCAAAATGATTTCATGTACATAGGTACTATAAATCTTACCAATTATGCTTCAATCGTATAAATATGAGTTGATTCAAAATAAATAGATCAAGTTAAGACCAAATATAATTTACCCTATGAATTATAATCGAAGGAAATTCATAAAAATTAATCTTCAGAAATTAAATTCAATTAAAAGTAAAATGCATTCTATATTATATTTAACATACAGAAATGATTAAATCTCAATGTTGTTTTCTAATAATGTTATTTAAATTTCAATCTCGTACATTTACACGACTAAACTGATAGCTCCATTTAACTTGAATCGTTCATCAATGTTTAGTAGCCCTTAATAGAGTACAATTTAAATTTTGAGGCGCTTCAACAGAGTTAAGTCCCGTAATACAAAACCCAATGTCTGCTGACCTCTTTAGTGCACATTTGATACAGATTTTTCGCAACAGATACTCTCACGTCTCATATAGGATGTGACATGGCGTTTTTTCCGTACAAATCTATGCCGTTGGTGACATAAAACTCTTCGTAGTTCTAATAGGAATAATCCCGATTTGGATTCCATTGCACTTTAATTGCTAAATACAATTACAGAGAGCTATGAATGTTTGATTTAAGTATTCTTAATAACTCCACTAAGCAATAAAAATTAGCAAAAATTTAGTTTTCAATGTCAGGCTTCTTGACAGAGAAAATATTTCAGAACAACATTAATACTAACCAGGCCTGTAAATTCTGCATCCCAAGCCTTTCACCGTATTTTTCTCAAGGATGTAGAGGGGAAAGACGGGAAAATAGTTTCAACTTCACCTGCCGAGCTCCCAAAACCATTTGAAAGTTACTTTTCCCCCTTCATTTCACTCAAAGTGACGATCGATATTTACGTTTGTATTTCTCCTTAAAGAGGGCACCATTACTGCTACCCTGTGCAAAAGGCGCCTAGTTCAAGGTATTAATGGTATCCTTGACGGGTATAATTGTTCTCTTGGTAATTTGGGTACTCCAACTGTTACAAAAGTTTAAATAAATTTATTTCGCCGATGAAGGTGATCTAACAAATAATTTATATTCTTCATGGCATTCGCTAAAAAAGTTCTTTATAAAATTACATACGGGCTTGTTGGAGGGAAATAGTTGGAGAAAAGGAATCAACATCTTTAACTTAGAAAAAAACCAATCTTTCTGGAAATACAGCCAATAACGTTTTAAGACTAGTATTACATTTTAAACTCATAATTTCATGTATTTTTATAATTTTATGTGTAATTTAATATCATAAATTCACAAATCAGAAGAGGATAAGGACTGTGAAGGGGCAGCATCATTGTCAAAAATATTTGGAGGTGCACGCCAAAATTAAAAAATACAAAAAAAATAATAATATGGAAACAATTGTTTTAATTGATCCAGTCACAAATGAAATAATTTTTTTATGAACAAATACATTACAAGACCTACTTTATTGATCAACTTTTTAAATATAATATTGAACAGGGTGGCCGAGGACTTATAGAGGGAGACCACTCATGAATTCCATGAGGCAATTAGAAGGAAGCATTACCCTCATTAACAGAACAGCAAAAATACTGAGTAAGTGGTAACAGCTGCTCCTCCCACATTTATAAAGTTGAAATTTTTAAATATGATAATTTACGAAAGCATTTCTTTAAATAAAATAAATTAAAATGATATCTATAATTACAACAATTTATTTATCTTATCTTAGATGGTTAACTAATTGTACTCAATGACATAGCTACAATTTGTATTCAATTTCCAAATGCCACAATGATACTAACTCCTTGAATAGCTTTAAACTCAAACAAAAAATTACAATTTCTATATTTTTCAGTGTATAAGATGAACTTTTTTGTCACAAAAATATGCCCTATAATCATGCTCCATTTTATACAACAAAGGATTAAATGCCCCAAGATGGAGATTTGTGAAGGTTATTCATATTTATGCTACTAATTGAATGTTTTCATAATTATTAAACTAATAATATAACTAATAGATAATTAACTGTTTTTTTAACACTTGATAAATCTTATCTTGTAGCAGAATCCCACTCCAAATTACTTATAATGATGCCAATTCCTCCATTTCTCTTAGGGCTGATGTTTATAAATTTCTTCTCTGATAATCTTGCATCTTCATCTTCTACAAGGCTTATCAACAGCTGTAAATTCCTTTCCCTTCAACCAGTTTGTCATTTCTCTCTTTCCAATCTTCAACCTTCACAATAGGAAGTCCAAGTATACCACTTGAAGCTTTCCCCTATTTGTGCCATCGGTCCTGATGGCATTAGTCCTACCTTTCTCCACAAATGTGCCAAATCAATATCTTTTCCACTGTCTTTTATCTTTAACCATTGCTTCTCCACTGGTACTTTTTCCTGTCAATGGAAAGCAGCTAACATTGTACCAATATTGAAATCTGGTAATAAATCAGACATTACATCCTAGCGCCCAATATCTTTACTCACTATAGTTTCATCAGTCTGTAATAAAATTATTCTCAATAGACTATATTATTTCACTTCTCTGCACCTCTCTTCTAATCAACATGGTCTCCTCCCTGGCCACTCTTGTCTGCCTAACCTTGCTGTCTTTCAGAATCATATGATTAACTATTATAGAGAAAAAGCCCAGGTCAACACTATTTTTCTTGACTTCTCAAAAGCTTTCAACTAATTAAACCATGACCTTCTACTTTTAAAACATAGTCACCGATTTGGTATACACAGTAACTTTCTAGCCCTAATTTCTAGCTTCCTGTCTGAAATAACTCAATGGGTAGTATTTGCCGGACCTAATTCTTGTTCAGCATATATTACTTCCAATATTCCTCAAGGCAATGTCCTTGGACCCTAGCTATTCAACCTTTTTATTAATGATTTACCTGAGCTGATATCTCTTGACTGGACCCATACCCTTCTATATGCTGAAAATTACAACATTTTTAAACAAATATACTCAAAATTTTCAGATGTGTTCGCATACAATATCCAGTTGGTGCAATACATGGGATCTTGAATTAAATCCCTCCATAAAAACCCATATTTCTTACTGTTTTCTCATGTGAGCAATGTCAATCTCATCTAATCTTTCCTCTCTTGATGTGGTGGTTAATTTCTTTGTTCAACTAGTCAGAATCTGAATTCCTTCTCTCTATAATGCCTCCAATAACATTGTTCTGTCTTCACTTTCCCTCAAGTGATCTTTCGTTACTTTACAATGTATTGAACTCTAAAATTTACTGTTCTGTACTTTTCTCCCTGTTTAACGTGTCCCAAACATCTACCCATCTTTCCTGCCTCCTTAACCTTAGTATGTACACCTAGGCTTTCAGTAATTAAACACTCACTTTTCTTCCGTGCCCCTGCTCATCTTAACTTAATCAACCTTGAACCCTCTTATTGCCAGTGAGCCAATGCTGCATGTCATGCCAAGACTGCTATGAGCTAATTTAGCTGATCCGATGTAGGCTTATTTTCATTTATATGTAACTTCTTATTTTGATGACAGATGGCATAATCATTCATTCTGAACGATTCCTATTGCATTTCTTATATAGATGTCTCTGCTAATACGTTTTTCTTATTTTTACTGAAGTAATTACCAAGTCATTTTTTTTGCTAATCCCCTAAAAATCAATACGACAAACTTTGAGAAAGATATGCATGCTGCACAGATTGTTGATTTCCTTGACGAAAATAGTGATATTACTGAAAGTGATTTTGCTTAGTGACAGCAAAAGTGTTTTGCTTATGATGGGGGTGATATATTAATGCTAAATGTGATTTTTTATTTTTTTAAAGTGCAAAATAAAAAAATAATAATTTTTATTTAAAAATAAATGTGCTATTCAAAAACATCATAGTATTTATGAAACTGTATGTTTATTGAATATGTGCAAGAGGGTAAACTAAACAAGTGCCAATTCTGCTAATGTCAACGACCTCATATGGAACAATGTCCTATTTTAAAGTTTTAAAAATGATTCTGACTCTTCAAAAATTCATGAGAATGTTTGGAGACAAAGAAAACACCGTGCAATAAATGCTGTTTTTGCATGAAAAATCTTTATATATATATAGTATTATATTTACAGTGCAACCTCTATAATCCGAACTAATTAATGCAAGGGCATGTTTGGATTACTGGAGTCATGTAAAATAATGAGAAAAAATCTATTATCTATTAAATTTCTGTAAATAAAACACCAATTAATGTACTTACAGTTCACTAAAATGACTGTGAGAGATTCGTTTTGATGGACCCTACACTGGGCCGCTGCAGTAGGAATGAGAGATACTGGCACAGCCGTGTCGCTCATTCCTTTTAAAATAACGATTCAAAGAATAATCTATTCAGCCGCAAGAGGCATTAGTAGTGGACATCTGTGTCAACTTTGTTACAAAATCAAAGTTTCAAATTTCACTTTCTGATGATCGCGTTGCTTAACCGATACTTTACATCTGATGTTGAGAGGTTGCACTGTGCATGCGTGCGCGTGCGTGTGTGTGTGCGCGTGTGTGTGCGTGTATGTCAACGGAACCAAATTTCGAACCAGTTGAACGACCAGTCAGTGAAGAAAAACCATCATGTTCGTCAATGAAAGAAATAGATAATCTTATCCTCCCGGATTGTTGGAACGAAAAACAAACAAGTGTGTTTATAGAACAGTACAAATGGCTTCAAGTGAAGGAAGGTAAATTAGGATGTAAGAATTGTTCAACAGTTCAGCATTTAGGAGTGACAGCAGAAAAGCATGTCCATCTGTCGAAGGAATGGAGCGCATATTTAGTAACCCCAAATGGCAGTAATAAAAGTACTAGACAAGCTTCTCTACAAAAAAAAATTAGGGAACACTACGTTTCTCAAGCCCATATTAAAATTCAAGATTTGTTAAAAGAATCGGCTAATGACTCAATTTCTAATATAGTACATAAACTAAATAATGATAATATTGATGCTACCGTTAAAATTTTCAATACTGTTTACAGTTTGGTAATACGTAACAGGCCTTTATCCGATATTGAGGCGACATTAGAATTACAAAACAAAAATGGCGTAGATATAGGCAATTGTTTGCATTCACGATACAGTGCAATAAGAATAGCGGCACATATCACAAAAGAAATTAAAATAAAGATATTTAAGAATATTATAGAAGAGAATGCCAAAATATGTATCATAATTCACGAAGCATCTACAATTTCGAAAAAAAGCACTCAAGTGACTTATCTCCAGTCCGCAGTTCAATCCTCTTCCGAACCAGCAATGTTATTTGTCGCTTTAAAAGAATTGGTGTCAACCACAGCAGAGTGTATTTTTAATACATTACTTTCTACTTTAAATGATTGTGGATTTAACAACGAATACTTGAAAGCTAATTTAATTGCATTTTGTTCTGATGGTGCTTATACAATGTTGGGATGAAAGTCTGGAGTAGCTACTAAGTTGTTAGAAGATTTTCCTAAAATCGTCATTTGGCACTGTTTAAATCATCGATTGCAATATCCGAGATAAAACAAGTTAATCATTTAAAAATATTTTTAGATAGAATTTATAGTATTATCACCAATCTAATAAAAATCAAACCGAGCTTGAATCTGTAGCTAAATAACTTGAAATTGACATTATTAAAATTGGTCGGGTACTGGGACCAAGATGGGCGGCATGTAGTTTACGAGCTGCTACTGCTGTATGGCGCTCATATCCTGCATTATATATGCATTTTTCTCGTTCTTCTTCTTATTCTGGTCTAGCAAAGAGGTTAGCTAACATTAATTTCTTGCAAGACCTTGCTTTAATGATTGACATTCTTGAAGAATTTTCATTACTTTCAACTGCACTGCAGTCAAGATCAACTAACATTGAGAAAGCGCAAAAATTAATCAAACGCACCATAAGAGCTTTGGAAATTTAAAGGTTTGTACTGGAAAGCATAAGTCTCAAGTTGAAGATTTAATTAAGTCAGATAAGTTTAAAGATATTCCATTTAATAAAAATAATAAATTCAATGTTCTTTGTAGGAATATGTTATTAGAAAATATAATTCAACACATGAATTTCCGTCTTTTATCAGACAGAAACAATGATAAAAGCATTTATAATTATTTAGATTTATTAGAACCATCTACTTGGCCTTATGAAGAACTAACTTCACCATGGATAGCTAGTAAAAAAATTGCATCATTTAAATGAAATTTTAAAATATGAAATTGATTTGAACGATTTTGTAGATAACAAACTAGAATTAGGTATGCAATGTTTCAATTCCTGCAACTATACAAAAAGCTAAAAAGATAGTTAGCACTATTGCAATCAGTAGTGCTGAAACTGAAAATGCTTTAGTTTAATGAACATAATTTGTACGAGGGTGAGAAATAGTTTGACAGTAGACCACATATCGGAATTAATGACGATAATTTATTGGGAAAAGAGTTAGTGGATTGGGATGCAACTCCATTTGCCTAATCATGGTTGAATCACAACCATAGATTGGCTACAGATACAAGAGTTCGGCAAAAATCAACAAAAGCATTCTGTGAGAATCAATTGGCTAAATGGAATTTACAATCAAGAATATTGAATATTTTACTATTGTTTGAAAATTTTGTGCTCCACTTTGTTGTAAATCAGTACAATTTATAAAAAACTTATGTACCTATATGCATTCATTGTTATTATAAATGTATTAAATACTAGTAGAAGGTGCTTGCATACTGCAAGCATTTCATCTCACCTTGAAAAAACATTAATTTTTCAGACAGGTAATTCATAATTACAAATATTCTATTAATTCTAAAGATTTCACCGCCTCAGCGATTTTCGTTTTTCCCACATGTAAAAATAATAGTTTAAAACAATCCCCAAATGTTGCAATTTTAAACATTTTACACTTTCTCCATTATGCTACACATTTGAGCTAAATTTTATAGTTGCAGCACTTCTACAAGTAAAATAATATTTTTCTAATTGTTTAAAATTTAAACATTTTTAACGGTTGCCGCAATATATATATGGAGAGATTGAAATGTTTATTTGTGCGAATGCACTGTTCTGTAAATAATTTGAAAATTGCAGCTTCCTTGCTCATCCCGTGGTACCTAAAAAATTATTAAACTTAAATGTTCAAATGGGGTTAAAACAACCCCTAAAATTTACAATTTTAAAATTTTCGATTTTTATAGTTGGTTATGAGAAAAGTTCTATAATCTTGCAAAATTTCAGCTTCCTAAACTTATTAGATTGGTCTGCACACTGGATTGCGTTTTTCCATGCTAACTTATGGGAGATATTCCGGGGTCTCTGGAGTCGAACCCAAGACACTGTAAGCAAAAGTGACAATAATTCCTAATAGATATTGCGACCATCTAACAACACTGAAAATTTCATCTTTCTAGTTTACCGGCAAGTGCCCATAATTAATTTACAAAAATGGCGCAATGCTTTTCTTATGGGAAAAAACGCAACTTTCGGAATTTCTGGAGTCGAACTCATGTCACTTAGGTAAGAAGTCTCATTGTATTTGAAAGTTTCTCCATCATATCTACAAAAACTAAAACTTCAGCTCTCTAGCTCCTGTAGTTTGGGCTGGACATTAGTATCCTCCTATATGTTATACATATATACTAGTAGAAGGTGCTTGCATAATGCAAGCGTTTCATCTCACCTTGAAAAAATATTAATTTTTCAGACAGATATTTCATCATTACAAATATTCTATTGATTCTAAAGATTTCACCGCCGCAGCGATTTTCGTTATTCCCACATGTAAAAATAATAGTTTAAAACAATCCCCAAATGTTGCAATTTTAGACATTTTACACTTTCTTCATTATGTGGTACTAATGCTACACATTTTGGCCAAATTTTAAAGTTATAACACTTCTAGAAGTAAAACAATATTTTTCGAATTGTTTAAATTTAAATAATTTTTAACGGCCGCCGCAATACATATATGGTAAAATTGTTATGTTTATTTGAGCAAATTCAAGATTCTGGAAATAATTTGAAAATATCAGCTTCCTAGATCATCCCGTAGTACCTAAACAGTTATCTATTTGTTTAAACTTTAAGAATTTTTAACTGCCAAGCAAATTAAAATATCAAAATTTGTATAATCCCATTTCGTTTTTTTAAGAATTTTACTTAAAAAAATTCAACTCCGTAGCACATGCGGAAATACATAAACCTTGAAAACTTGTTTAAACAATTGCGAATTTTTAGCGGCCGCATTGTTGCACTTTTTCATGATTTTCGCTTTTTCTAGCCGGTTTTGCACAAAATCCTACCTATGAAAAAAAATTCGAATCTCCAACACATCTGGAAGTGCCTAAACATTAGTATCCTCCTATATATATGTTATCATTATATATCGACGACTCTTACAGAGGAGGAGGAGGATATAGCATACATCGATATATAATGATAACATATAAGAGGATACTAATGTTTAGGCACTTCCAGATGTTTAAACAAATAGATAACTGTTTAGACACAACGGGATGAGCTATGGAGCTGAAATTTTCAAGTTATGTACAAAGTAGGGAACTAGCACAAAAAAATTTCAATTTTACCATACATGAATTTCGGCGGCCGTTAAAAATTTTTTAAATTTAAACAATTAGAAAATATTATTTGACTTCTAGAAGTGCTACAAATTTAAAATTTTGCTAAATTGTGTAGCATTAGTACCCCATAATGGAGAAAGTGTAAAAATGTTTAAATTGCAACATTTGGGGATTGTTTAAAACTATTATTTTTACATTTGGGGAAAATGGAAATCGCTGCGAAGGTGAAATGTTTAGAATTGAAAGAATATTTGCAATGATGAAATGTCTGTCTGAAAAATGAATGTTTTTTCAAGGTGATATGAAATGCTTGAAGTATGCAATCACCAACTACTAGTATGTTATATCCTCCTCCTCTTCTGTAAGGAACGTCTATATATAATGATATCTATATATATCCTCCTCTGTAAGTCGTCGATATATAATGATACAATATAATAATAATTAATGTTATTAAAATATTAAAAATAAATATTCAATTTGTATTTACAATATTGTCTTGTTTATATGGAAATATTTTCATATTCTTTCCAAGAACAGATAATGCAAACTCAGGACCATCAGATACGTCATCAATTAGATGGCAGGTGGAATGCATAACTGCCAGGGGCGGCGATACGAGCGAGCCGGTTGTTAAGTATTTGGCAGCACACCGCTGTGTATATATATATATATATATATTGTAAATAGCTGCTTCTTACGGAGGATATATATATTATATATGGTATAAAACTTAAGATACTTCTAGATATTCCACAGAGCTGAAATTTGGATGGAACCTTGGTGTTGGTCCAAAACCATCAGGAAAAATCTAAAATTCCAAAATTTCCCCTTACAACGGAGTCTTTTACATCCCAAAACGTTCATTTTCAAGTCCCATTAGAAAACCGCACAAGCCTTTTTATAATTGCATTTTAAGATTACTTTTAATTAAGGTACAAACTCCGGACCTGAATTAGAAGACGGGAAAAAGAACGAAGATTATTTTTCCTGAAAGTAGAACACGAATCCGTGCCGAATTAGTCCATTTATTTGATTTTTACTGCATAAAAACGGGATTTTATACAATTTATAACAAGGGCACAATATTTATGTCATGTCTACGAGGCAGTGCTTTTCTTCGGGAAGTATATCAAACTTCTGCAAGATTTACAAGATCGTATAGGGGCAGCAGTTGCAAAAATAACTGCAGATGCTGTAAAATGTGTTCTGCGATGCAACTGACTGATTTGAGCTGTGAAGAAATACCTACTTATGGTGCTCATTTAGAATCAAATGCCTATGTTTTATTAATAAATATACCTCTGATTATTTTATTGTATTATTTACCCTAAATTGCTTTGATGTCAATAAAATAGGGATTTTATGGACACCCGGTACATAAATAAAAATTAATTTAAGTTTCTCAATGAGTTTTATGGTTTTCATTTGATAATGTCCAGTAATGTACGAGTGGGTGAGAAGTCACTGTATCCCTATGCAACAAGATTGGAAAGGTATATTCCATGTCGTAGTACACAGAGCTTCCAAATGCATTCTTTGAGATTTCACAATGTTCTCAATATTTTTCGCTCAGATGAGAATTTAACGAGAAGCAAGCGAGGTATGTTATAAAATACATGTAGGTCTTTATGTAAAGTAGTCGTAATTATTGTCCGATTTTAACCAAAATGGGAATTGGTCAATTAATTTTAACAAAACTCCCCAATACCAAATTTCATTACAATATGCCAAGTGGTTCCAGAGTTGGAAAAAAGGAACATTGTAAACTACATGTAGGTCTTCATGTAAAGCGGTTGTCATTGTTGTCCGATTTTAACTAAAATTGGGATAGGTCAATTAATTTTAACGAAACTCCCCAATACCAAATTTCATCACAATATGTCAAGTGGTTCCGAGTTGAAACGAATATTGTCAACTATTTGTAGGTCTTCAAGTAAAGTGGTCGTCATTGTTTTCCGATCTTAACCAAAATTGGAATCAGTTGAGCAATTTTAGCAAAACTCCCCAATATCAAATTTCATCAAGCGGTTCCCGAGTTGAAACAATGGAACATTGTCAACTATTTGTAGGTCATGTCAAGTGGTCCAAATTGTCCAATTTTAACCAAAATTGTAATAGGTTAACCAATTTTAGCAAAACTACCAATACCAAATTTCATCAAAATACATAAAGCGGTTTCTGAGTTGAAACAATGAAATATTGGCAACTATTTGTAGGTCATGTAGAGTGGTCGTAATTGTTTTCCGATGTTAACCAAAATTGGAATCGGTCAACTAATTTTAGGAAGACTCTCCAATACCAAATTTCATCAAAATACGACCAGCGCTTCCCGAGCTGAAACAAAGAAATATTGTAAACTATTTGTAGGTCTTCATGTCAAGTGGTCGTCATTGTTGTCTGATTTTAACCAAAATTGGAATCGGTTGACCGATTTTAGCAAAACTCCCCAATACCAAATTTCATCAATATACTTTAAGCGGCTCCTGAGTTGAAACAATGGAACATTGTCAACTATTTGTAGATCATGTAAAGTGCTCGTAATTGTTGCCCGATTTTAACCAAAATTGGAATCGGTCTACCAATTTTAGCAAAACTACCAATACCAAATTTCATCAAAATAAGTCCAGCAGTTCCAGAGTTGATACAAAAGAACATTGTAGGTCTTTATGTAAAGTGGTCATCATTGTTGTCTGATTTTGACCAATATTGAAATCCGTCAACCAATTTTAGCAAAACTCCCCAGTACCGAATTTCATTATAATATGTCCAGCAGTTTCCGAGTTTTAACATGCAGACAGATGGACGGACAGATGGCATTGACCTCCCCTATATGCATTCATTTCGTGAAAAGAATGCATAACAATGATGAAAAACTGGCAATGCTGATAAATGGCAATGCTAAAAATTGAAAAATGGCAACACTACTAGACAGTGCAGTGCAATTTTTCTGAGAGCTCACTTCAGTTGAGTTGTGACTATGGCTGACACAAGAAGTTACTCAGTTAAAGAGAGGTTAGTGGCAAGTGTGTGGGTGCATGAGAGACCACACATAGACCAAACAATGGCCCAAGTGATGACAGTGTTTCGGGAAAAGTTCAATAAGGCTCCTGCATGAAAAGCGACATTGTTAGACTGGAAGAAACATGTTTGACCTTAGCAGTGTTAAAGATCGCCCATGCAGTGGGTAAAAGATAACATACTTGTCAACGTGTGAAGCTGCTGATGCCTGCATTACTTGTACCCACTAAATTGGACATGGAAACGAGCTTGAGCTTGGTGTGCTACGGTCAACAATGCGAGACCATATGAAGAAAGACTTGAAAAAGAAGCCATATCGGCCGCTATTCACAAATGAACTGTTGAACAATGAGATGAATCACCATTACACCACAAATGCTGCTAAGGAGGTTGTGCAGGAAATGGCACCACATTAGACTGTGTCGAGCATGACGGTGCACATACAAATCAACTTGATGTGTTGCAATTGGTTTCTTAAAAACTGTTATTAACCATTTTTAAACCTTATCTACCATGCCTAATATTCATTCATTTACATAGGCATGGTTACTTCTCGCCCACCCTGTACTTTTGTTTAAATGCAGAAAAATATTTACAGCTTTCATTAGTGTTTTCCAGTTTTTCCAAATTTATATCTAGAAATAGTGCAGGCACATGCTGCCTGTCTGTACAAATTTTGTTACTTTTGTAATTAGTCGTTCTGAGAACATGTGTCCCTAACTTCCTGTTCTTTCATAGAACACATTCGCTAACCCCTTTAATCAGAATAATTCAAATTGAGAATCTTATCGGCTCTTTTCCAGAGCTAATCATTCCTTCACTACTCCTACAATGCCATTTTACAGCAATTTGCTCACTACAATGTAGTTTGTTGTCCAAGAAACATTGTCTTTTACTGTGGGGGTTTGGATGATAGAGAAGCAAAGCATTTTTTTCACTAGAACTCTGAAGACCATTTAAATTTCTTTGAAATATAGTATATGCATTCATTAATTTGTAAAAAAATTTGTTAGCCATTAAACAAAACAGTATTCAGTTTATGCAAAATTGATTTATTTAATATTTAAATACCTATAAATAAAAAATATTAAAATTTACTTTGTCCAGGTTTTTCCTTTTCAGAACTGATTGTCCCAGTTTTGCTTCCTAAGAAACTAGACACCCTACCCATAACCAATTTTTATTTCAGCAACATCAATTTCATTGATTGCCATTAAAGAGGCAATAGCTACACATGAAATCGCACAAAACCTTGACTTATTAATGTGAGGATTCCCAAGTTGGGAGACAAGACTTGACTCTGGCAATGTTACAACACCTAAAGAGCATTAGACTAGCAAATGAGGCTAAAATGCAGGTCAGCATAGTAGCGAAAATTTCTCATTGTTAAAAATGTGAGAAATTGCATTAATTTGGATTCCAAAGTAATATTTCCACTAATTCAGAATATATTCAAATTATCTTAGCAAGAAAAATAACCTTGATTGTATTATCCATACAAAGGTTAAATCTTGTTTCTTATTTATTAAAAGTGCAAATTAATAATATCCTACATAACCTCCTATGATAACCAAAGAGAGAAAAAAGGTCTCTGGAATCAATGTCAGGATTCTTTTCTGTTTTCAATTATTCTGGTTAATAATGCATGAATGCCACCCCTTCCAAAAATTTCAGCAATTAATTCCAACTGAAAGTTCCTTAAAAATATGTAACAAATGGATTGACACTTGTGAATTATGATATATTATGGATTTAGGACAGGAGTGGGCCACATGTGGCCCCAAGCTACAATAAACAATCAATCTGAAATTTTCAAGACAATTTCTTTTTTTGGTAAAATTGTCATAATAAAAGCTTTACTTTTGAAATTTTAACCCTGAGATCCTTATTTATACTTGATTTTCACTTATATGATACCTCAGAATCTCTAGGTAATTTCCAATTTAACTCTAATCTGGCCCACCAAAGCATCAGCACTTCAAATGTGGCCTGCCGAAGTATTCGTAAACACCGATGTGGTCCACCATGTAGAATAGGTTGCCCACCCATGATTTAGGATGATTGGAAAATTAAGATTTGTCCAAAAATTTTTCAATTAATCACATATGTGATTATTACACTTTGTAAGTCAATTATAGTCATAAGAAGATTAGATTAGAACTGCTTTGATGGTCATAACTCATATAATAAAAATATGTATTGACCTGTATTATATTTTACAGATCATTTTATCATCATGGCTGACCCAAATAAATGTAATCCAGTCACATAAGTTCTAAAGGAACATACGTGGGTTATTATAGTTGGGAGCATGAACAAGGCGGGTGGCACCTGTATGCGCAGAAGGCAAGAAATGTCTCATGGTTTCTCTTACTCCTTTACTTGGCCAATCAGCATCAGTCAGTTACAGCAGCTCTTGGCGTGCAGTACGTACATTTGCGGCATGATTTTTGTGTTTATTTGCATGTATTATGATTGAGATTTAAATAGTACCATGTTGTAGTGTTCTAAAATGGAGGGCAAAGGAAGTAAACACAAGGTTTTGCGCAAACAAGCAAGAGAAATCATATATAAAGTGTACCAGTACTTCAAAAACAAGTCGGCGCATGCAGAAAATTCAACACTGCTGGTTACAATGTTGCCAACTGTCAAGAGCGAATGGCGAGTGCTTGTGGCATAGGACTTCATGCATCATTTTCTGAGCATAAGCTTATGCAGGCTGGCAGCAATGTAACATGTATTTCTCTCTCTGTGTGCAGTAATCTCGACTCACCCGCCTTCGTTCCTGCTCCCAACTATAGCATAAAATACATTCAATTATAATGCTCAATGTTTATTGATTGGGAATTTTATAATGTACACAAATATTTCAGTTTATTTATTCTATAACTCCATAAATTTTTCAAGTTACAAAAGGACTCAAAAGAATAGTAAAAATAACATAAATCCATAAGAACATCTGAAGTGTCTGATTATAACTAATTTTCAGAAAATTTTCCAGAAATTAACTTTCTTGATTCAAATCTAATTGACTCAAAATGGGAAGTGAACCTTCCTCGAGGTTAAAAGTTTATTCATTAATTAAATATTTTTAAATTTTCCGACATTTAAAACAAACCTTAAACGGAATTTTTAGCAAGCTCAAAGAGAAAATATTAGTTTAGTTCTTAATTATAGATTTGCAGGATATTCATAATGTTGAATATGTGACTGTGTTATCACACTTTCCCCATGTTCATTTGACTTTTCCATGTTTTGATGTCTTCTGAAAATTCTTTTTGCATTATAAAGGTTTTGGAAAATTATATTTATTTGCAAATTATAATTCTCAATGTTCTCTGCTGATGAGCACCTCATAGATCACATGCTCATTCTAAAATCTATTTTCGTAGATTTTTTGATAATAGCCTTTCTGGTTTAATTGAAATACTTTCAAGTACAACTAATTCAGACCCTCATGAATCATAATTGTAGTGATTTATTTTGATTTTTTAAATTCTGGTGACAAAGTAAACTGGCTTTGAGAGCTGCCAGCAGGCCATTTCTTATCTAAAGCATTTAATTTTCACAGTTACTCGGGAATTGTGATCCAGTATGTCATTATTATTTTTTTTTAATCTTATCAATCTAGTTCTGATGGTATTAATAGTTGTCAGCTAGTTATACTGGATTCATGTTACACATTCCATTACACAATAAAGATGTCCTGTACCGTATGTCTATACAAGAAAAACTTGTAGCACCTGTAAAATCCTTTCATTGCAAAAGGGGCATCTGTCATGATATCGCCACCATATTTTTGCACAATCATAGCAAAACAATTGATGTCCTATTCTAATATGAGCAAATAAAGAATTTTTCTGTTTTTGTTCACATAGCAAACAGATGTTTGGAGGTAATTTTTTTCTTTTATAGAGGTCAAAACAATTGGTATCTGTTTCTGTATTTGATTCAGTAGATGAAGACAGGACTAAATCATCTGCCAACCTATACCTTGAACTCTTGGCAGAAATTTTTGTGTTGTTACACCGAATTGAATTAAGTTTTGTATCTTCTTGATCGGATATGCAAAAAATTGAACCAAACAAAATATTTGGTGTCTGTAATGAAGAGCCATTTTCTGGCGGAGTAGAAATATTACATCTGCATGTATCTTCACCATTGATACCACGATGCATTCTCTTTTTCTGTTTTTTTCGTGGGGAATCATGGCATGGCAAAACCTAGAGTTATGTTTAATTGAGCATAAGTTAATATGAAGGTGTAAGATTGAAGGTAAATGGAATATCATATGATTAATTAACTCATGATAGTGACTTATTCAAAGGTTTAAAATTAATGATCTATAACTGGCAATGAAATTTATATTCTATGTTCAAAGGATTTTAATTAATATACATTAAAGACATTTAAAAGTGCAACAAACCTTATATTTAATTTTACACCGCTTGCGTCTAACGAAATTTTCCGAGTTAGAGAATTCTTTTTCATCATCTCCAAAATGGCCATCATCTTCATGTTCATTATTTTTACGCTTGGTATTCATAACCTATAAGAAAGTATCTCATTCTCCACAGTAGGATTAAAAATATTTGAGCCAAAAAGTATTACCTATATTAGTATGAACATCTTAGGTGTTTTTCAAATCATGGTTCCAAATAAAAAGGTTTTAATTAATTGATTCAAGCTTTTCTAAATTTTCTTACATACCATTTGGGCATTTGAATATGAAACTTTGCTTTCACGAAAATCTGCTTCTGGTACCAAATTTATTGGCTAATTATATCTACCCAGAAATAATAATTGGAAATCAATCACATACTAATAAATAATGTTGAGAACTTGAACATTCAGACGAGTTGTCTGGTTCCATTTACCACTTTAAAAAAAGAATTACAACGTGCATGAAAGAATTATAGATAAATATTGTTATAAAACTACTATCGTCAACTTTTAATCGGTATGGCGACAATTTATAGTAGAATTTACCATATTCTTACCTTAAAGTATTTTTGCAATATAAGTGAGCGATTAAAACCTACTGGCATTCAGATTTAAAAACATCTTCATCTTAATGTAGTTTTCTTTTGAATTTCTTGCTCTCGATAACTTTTACATTGTCAACTCAGGAAAGATGTTGTCTTCTTGTATTATTGGTGTGGATATGATTTTAATGTACATATTTTCCCATAAATTAGGCTTATCTATGAGAAACTATCATTTCCGTCATATTCTAAAAATATTACCCTTTCATTGAGTTACAAGATAAATTTTAACGCATAAACTCCATAACAACAATTGAAACAACGTTTAATTAAGACGAGATGGTAGAAGATCTAAATGCGCATCTTCTAATTTTGTGTTTCATTTGTTCATTCGTAATGCGTGTATGGACATGTGTTTGAGTTGAACCTTGAGGCCGGTGTTGTTTTAATGATAATATTTAATTAAACGTTATAAAATGGGAATCACAAAAGAGCGTTGTTTTCCAAGAGGGGGACAAAAATCCACTGCTTATGCTGGCAAAAGCAAAAAAATACATGTAAGTTTTTAACCCGTTTGATTCAGTTAGATATAGTTGGTTCTTGTATGCAATAAATTATTTTGGACTTTCAGCTTTTTGATATTCGTAGAAAAAAGAAAAAGGAGAAAAGTAAAGAGAAAAAATTAAAGAAATTCGAGAAAACCCCCAAGGAAATACTGATAGCAGAACCATTAACTTACCGCGTGAGTGAAAATGCTTTAAAATTTTATATTATTGTAATTATTCCGAGTATATTTTAAAATAATATTGTATTTTAGTCGGTTACAGATGGCATGCTTTTGTTAGGCTGTGTTATTGGCGTCACTGACTACTACATTCGTTTATCACTTCCCGGCCGTCTGGTTGGGAAAGTATCAATGACCAACATATCAGGGGCTTACACTAAAATTTTGAGGTCTCTCTTGGATAAAAAATCATCACCTGTTGAGGTATTTTGACGTTTTAACGGTAGTAGTATTTTTTGTGTATAGAATGCTATTAATTCTAATTATTTTCAGAATTACAACAATATTAAGCATATGTTCAAAATTGGGCAATTTGTCGTCGGAAAGGTTATAAAAGTAACCACCTCTGCAGAAAATAATCGCCACAAAGTAGAATTAACTTTGGATCCAAGTAGTGTGAATGTATACTACTCTCATTCTTCAATAAAAACTGGAATGGTTTGTATTTTCTTGCGTAGTTAAAAGTAGAAATTAATAAAAATATAAATAAAGTTTAGCCTTAAATCCTCAATTGTATGTCTCTCTGACAAGTGATACTACATTTGATATTTGCACCTCTGCATTGCTTAATCAAGTGCTAGGGAATATCAGTTCACTTCTTATGGTGCTAATTAATCTACTTTGATTATGTTCATAGTATTAATATGGTAGATGTATTTACTTTATGTTCTATTTGCACAGGTTTATGGTTTAAGTTTGCCGTGAACTTCCATTTAAATTCATGACAGTAATGCAATCATTCCATCGCTCTTTAATTTTATTTTATTTATGTTGATTTTATTTTTATTCATTATTATTTAAAAATATAATATCTCCTTTCTAAGATTATTTTCCAATGTCTCACTTCCAGGTTATTCATGGTGCAGTGAAAAGCATCGAGGATCATGGTTATATGATTGACTTTGGAATTAAATCTCTGACAGCATTTCTAAAGACAAAAAATGCTCAAAAATTTATTGATCAGTGGAATGATGGAAGGTCTCTTGGTAAGAAAATTTCGTATATGCAGACTTTTTAATCATTTTTCAGGTACTTCTGCAACTTATTGATTATCAGGTTTTCAAAATGTAGTACTTCTGTAAAAAGATTATAATAAGGGTGACCAACATTTTTCATAAAAGTGCTAAATTGCACAAAAAAGTAGTCTAAAACAGGTTGGCAAACTTACTTTGTCCCACCGTATAAAGGTTGTGAATGCTAGGTGGATAGGGTTGCCACCTTTTTTTGACCCAATTCCCGAACATTCTAATAACATTTCTAAAAAACTACGAACATATCATGATCAAAACAGTGTAAATTACATTTCCTAACTGGATTAATTACACTACTTAGAAGTTTCCACACATCTTTCTGTGACTATTCAATAAAATTATTGAAATAGCAATAATTTTTAAAGGAGACAAGAAAACACTTTTGCAGTCTGGACAATCTTTTACCTGATGCAGATATAATACACCTTTAATTTTGTAGAAAAAAACTGCTAATACAGCCCAATGCCCAATATAAACATCAAAAAGATAGATCTTTTTAACATTCTTTAGAAGTGAATATATCGAAATAGGTTTTCATTGGAATCAAATTTTGGTGCCCCTTTGGATAGGTCCCTGAGGAGGTCGACTCACCTCTATATTTGCAATTTATTAGTTTGTTTATTAAATATAATTAGCAGAGGTTTTATCATAGCATTTTCAACTTTGAAAGTGTTAGACACCACAAAAAAACTGTTACTGAATTCAAAATTTTGACCATATGCTCCAAGAGAGCTGATATAGTGGAGAAAATTGAATAAAAATTGATTTAGGTTTCATTTTTGTGTGTTACACATTTCATTGATATCTCATCATGGATGTAAATATCTATTATAACAATATTTGTATGAGGAAACTTACAAAACATGCCGTGTATAGATTTTTCCTTGTATATTTTCTCTGATTTATGTAGATTTAAGTCAGTCCCTTCAAAAACATTATTTCGTATTTACCGGATGCTCGTATTTACTGGATGCTGTAGCATTTCCTTAGCCTAGATAATTTTTCTCTATTCTTCTCACAAATGAATTCACTTATCCTCCTTCCGCACAAGCAATCTATGGGTCTAGTACATACAATGGATACTGAACACCTAAAAATTTTCCGATTTATCTAACTGTTTGGTGTTCGGTAAAGAATCAGTACCGAACACCGAACAGTTTGTCTGATTACCGAACAGTTCAGGTGAAAACTGAACAGGTGACAACCCTATAGGTGGGTTGCATTGGAAGTTGCAAATGTTTTAGCACTCCACACAAGCTCTCATGCAAAATAATACCCAGAGATTTTATGGTAACCTATAGCCAAAATCCAGTCTAACTTTTTTTAGCTTTAAGGTTCAACACTTAAAGTTCCATGACCATAATTTCATTTACCATATTTACCCAAATCCAAGAGGACCTCAAATCTAAGCCCCCCCTCTTTTTGCTGGACTGTCAAAACCGAAAAAAGATTTTATGATCTAATTACATATGATTTCTGCAAAAATTAAAAATTCCACAAAACTAGCAAAAATATTTATTGGGTATCATAATTTTCTTGAATATCATAGGTCTTTATATTACATCAATCCTCATCACCCTCTATGCTGTCTTCATTATTGTCCTCACTATCACTCCGAACTTTGTCTGTAGACTCCCACAAAACATCTTCACTTCCATCGATGGCATTGGATAAGCAGCACTTCTTAAATGCACTCAAAATTACTTCTGTATTTATCTGTTGCCATGATGTCTTGATCCATTGGCAAAGCATTGAAATAGTAGGTTTCCTTTTGGTGTTATAAGGTGATCTCCCTCAATAACCACCCAGAATATAAACCTTTTAAATTATCTTTATGGATTGTTGAAAGCAATATCAAAGACTTGAAGCTGTGATGTCATAACTTCAGGTATTATTACAAGATCAGTATTCATTGCATTAATTGAATCTTTAACTTCAGGAGTTGTTTGTTCTTTGAATGCATCTAGTACAAGCATCCCTCATTTTCTTAATAGTGCTTGTGGTCTTCCATTCCAGACAATGTGTAACCAATCTCTTGTAAGTTCTTTTGACATTCATCCATTTTCATGACATCTAACTATTATTCCAGTGGGCATTTGTTCCTTGGGCATTGTTTTTCGTTATAGGATAACATATGGTGGTAATTTTGATCCATCTGCTAAGCCAACATTATTGTAACTTGCATTTTTCGTTACCTGTCATTTTTATTATCACAGACTTTGCACCTTTTTCATTGACAGTATAATTAGATGGCATGTTGAAAAAAACTGGATTTTCATCAGCATTACCTTATCTCTACATGATCAGCCATTTTAAGCTCGAGTGACATATTTAATAGGAATGTAAGACAAAATCATAATTAGAGAATTTATGGCATAAAACTCTTGAATGGGTGAATCTGGTGAATTGCGCAGTCATTTGTTTTGACATCTGCGAAATGATATTCACCAATAGACTAGGAAAGTTTAGTTCACTTTTGGGAATCTTTTACGTAGTAATTGTTCACTGAACATCATCATTCAAAAATAAAATTCAATAGATCTCTACTACTATTAAATAACACGTCATTTGTATGTATTCAGCATATATTTTGAACACACATTCAGTATAGGTATATGTAGTTTGTTCATTCATTGAAAAGATTTGTTACAAATTTTTGTTTTAAAAAAATAATTTTTAATATGTATTTTAAAAAAATAATACTGTATTAATTTAAATCCGGTTGGTAAGTTCTCAATGAAAAATTTTAGTAGACATAATTATTTTATTTTATGTGGTGAAATGTTCTAAGGTTTCCAGCCAGGTGAAAATGGTGTCTTCTGATGTTTCGGCACCTTTCTATTGTGCCATTTTCAGGGAAAGAGGAAGGTGCTGAAACATAGGAAGACACCATTTTCATATGGCTGGAAACTCAAAAACTTTTCATCGCTTCAATTTGCCGGGAAAGCATTAGATCATTCTATCTTATCTTATGTTTCATATGTACAAAAATACATTGATAAATGTGTAACCCTACTTTATACCCAAATTTAAGACGACAGTACAGCAACGTATAAAAACTGTTATATTATCAGAATTATTTTTGTGGCATTGGTTTGTGGACCACATAAATTATTCTTGAAGGCCTCATGCAATCTGCCGGCCTTATTTTGAAGACCCCTGGTCTGAAGTGTTACATAAGTAAAAAATTGCTGCTGAATATATTAATTTTTTTTTTCACAATGAAAATGTATTAATCTAGGAACAGTATGGAAAAGTATCATAATGCATTATTAATAATGCAAATTTTACATTTTTAGTGGTGTGCTGCCAGTGGCAAATTTGGAAATTTCCTGGCCCTAGGCAAAATTATTTTTCTGCCCCCTTTTTGGTGCTTTTCCCCTAATAAATTACTCGTATATTCAGTTTAACTGTCTGTCTGTGGATCATAATAGCCTAATTAATCAAAAATAATATTAATTTTTTTCATTACCACCCTGAAACCCCATGTTTATTACTGCCTCCAAATACCCCTAGTCTGTTGCCTACTTTGGTCTTATTGCAGTGTGCTACAGCTATCTGCACCCAAGCTTAATTTTGGATCTGCTGAATTACCGCATCTGCCCAAATACAAGCCAATGTTTTTTGTCAAAGTCTATCATGAAAAAATCACCCCTCAGCTTAAATTCAAAACCGAGAAAAAATTTGGGGTTAGGGTTAAGTCTCATAGTCACCCATAGATGGCAGAACATCTCTCATTGCCTTCACGTTCAAATGCTAGTACTATATTTTTCATAAAGTAAATATTTGACCTACAATGAATAAAAATGAATAAATAGTAGTTAGAATATTGAATTTAGCAGTACCTGTGTTTTGTTACCGTTGTTACCTGTTCTTTTGTTTCTAAACATTATTGGATATTTACTTTTGTTTGTCAGGGCTGTTCATATCAATCATTAAGAATAGTAAGCAATTTGTATTATTTTTCATTAACCATTAAAAGAAGTTCCTATTAATTTTATTTTGCTATTGTATTTATTGCCAAAGCCATTGTAATGTTTGTATGCATGTTATCACCTCATTCATGGAATCTATGTGTTGACTATGCAGACAATTACACAAAATACGATGACAGCTTTGGATGCTCAACTATTTGAATTTGTGTAAAACTTTACATGGAACATGTATAATTATAAAAATGCAATATCTTAAGGGAATGTAAATCCTAATTTCATTGGAAATAGACTTGGATGAAAAATTATCTTGGTGTGGTCGCTATTGCTTTATTTGACCTTTTATGAAAATGAAGATGAATGAAATTATCATCACTGGATGTGGAACATTATTCAACAACGTGAAATTATTAATTGGAGTAATATTTCAAAATGTCAACAACTAAACCATTTCCCACTCTTTTCTTCGATCTTGAATAATTTATTCTAGGCCTGGCACACACAAAATCTATGAAATTTACTTTTTTGCCAAAAAAGGTGGAAATTTTTGGGGAGTCAGCTTAAATCCGGGATCGGCTTCTATTCGGGCAGATATGGTACACATCTGTATGTATATTTAAATCTATGCTATATGCTGAGTCTGCTTATATGAATTCATAGGCTCATGATATTGTCCAGGCTCTGTGGAATGATGTAGTGCCCTGAGATATGATAATTTATACAAACAAATGTATAATATTTAAATATCCCAACTAAATCGACTGTGAAACAGAGTGGTGAGAATTTAAATGCCATACAATAAGGGTTAATTGCATTGATTTGGCAAAATGCCATTTTCCTATCACCTAATATTCTTGAAAAAAAATGTTTGTAGGTGTCCTAAATCCAAATCTGTTTTATTTTAAAGGTAGTCCTTTTATCTAGAAAGTTATATAGTCAATAAAGTTTGGCAGGCCAGATATTAAAACTATTTTGATCAAATAACCATGTGCTAGCTGATTCAACAAGCATTGTCTCATGAATTTTATGGAAATTAGCTCTTTATAAATAACTGTGATTTGGTGAGGGTTATGTAATAGAAAAAGTAGATACAGGCATCTCTAGAATAAACAGGTTAATTTGTTCCACATAAATATTGTTATGTGTCTTATAATGCATTGGTACCTGGCTGATGACCCTTGGGACAAAAATTCACACAAATGTAAAAATTTACATGGCACAGTAGAGGAAATATTGGAAAATAGCTACATACTGTGCGCTTTCAGGCTCATGCAGCCTATGGCCCACAGTCCACATCTGGTCCACGAGAGCATTTTATGCGACCCGCAATGCTTTGATTAGAATGCAGTCCGTGATATTTAATCCAGAAAATTTTGTATACTTTAATCAAAATTGCTCCCATAAAACCTTGCCTAGTGAAAATTTAATGCTAAAAAGTTGTTTAGACTTTATCTTTTAAAAATCACGTATGATCTCTTGGGTAAGTTCCCATATAAACTCTCATCCAGCCCTCAAATACATCACATACGCACAGGGCCGGCTCAAGGTTTTATTTTGGTGTGTGCAGGATTGAGTTTGGCGACTTACCAAGTATTATAAATATCAGATATTTGTTAGAGTAATACAACATTAGGTTAATTCTTGTTTAATATATAAATTATTTAATTGCAAAAATAATCTTTTAGTAAAGCATTTATTTACCATAAAATTAATCTTCAGTAAATGGAGCTCTTCTTGCTTTCATTTGTGCAAAATATCTTCTTAGATCATCAGTATCCAGCTGTTGTGCTTCTTCATTCTCAATTGAAATTATAGCCAATCCATTTAACTTTTCTTGGCTCATTGTTGAACAAAGGTATGTTTTTATTAATTTAAATTTAGAGAAACTTCTTTCTCCACTTGACACTGTTATTGGGATGATTAGTAAAATTCTAAGGGCAATGTAAACATTTGGAAATAGTTCAATTAACTGACTATCACAAATATACTGCAGTACTTTTTCTGATACAGAATTTTCATCAATTCTAGAGCTAATGATTCTAATTCCATACAAAGTTCTAATGCAGAAATACCTTGTTGAACACCATCTGTTAGCTTTTCTTCTAATTTTTTACATTGCAGTATTAACACTGACGAAGGTTTCAAATATTTCATTGATAGATTATTAGTTACTGATTGCATGATTTTACTAGTTAAATTTATTTCATACAAGATATCATTCCATATAATTAATCCACACGAATTTAAATGGCATTATTTTAGAAGCAATAGATTCTGCTTTGATTTTTGTGGTTTAGTGACTTCTTTCAAAGCTTCATAAACTGAATCAATTCGTAATCGATGAGCTCTTATAGCATTTACATGACATTCCCATTGAATCTCATTTAGAGATTTCAATGTTAACGCAGGACGTTTTGGAACAAAAGTATCCCATCTTTTTGTGGATGTAAAAAAGAAAACAAACAACCTCCACAATATGAAAAAAAAATTAAACTACTTCCAAAGATGAGTGACAAGCATCAACAACTAACAAATTCAATGTATGAGCATTACCAGGGACACAATGCTTTTGGATTTATATCTAACGTGCCATTCCGCATGTCACCCTTTGCACACATGCCATAGGTTTGCCATCACTGTTCTATAGTCTATTCCATCCTTAGAAGACTATATTACTCATATGGCATGCACAGATGCCAGGTTTCTCCTGCACTAGAGCCAGCGCTTATGCCTTCGTCCTGTATAAACATTTTAAGAAATAAAAGTAATATATAATTTAATTTAGTTAGCTGGAATCTAATAAATGTACATGTTTTATCATAATTAATCGTTAATCTTATCGCAGAATTATATTAGGTAAAAAGTAAAACAGCATTTTTGTGTGCTGTTTGCAGCATTATCATTTTAAAATAATTAAAAAATTACCAGAATAATTTAAAATTAAAAAGAATGATAATAAGCATTAGTATCAATTCCCTGAAATTTCTTTTTTTTTGCATGGCATCTGAAACCTTATATTTGAGGTTGCTCTATAATCGGGCAAATATGTATGGTATTTACAATAGCTGGTCTGTCAATTGTTCTTTCTTCTGCAATCACACTTATTAATAAAGGCATTTGTTGTTGATGACTTGTCTGGTGTACAGTCAACAATAATGGAGAAATATTTTGCACTTCTTATTTTCTTTGAAATTTTGTTTATTACTGCTGTTTCTATCAAACTTATTAGTTCACTTTTGTATATATTTGCCCAAATAATGGCTATGGATATTTTTTATCTGTTGCAAATGTTTTACATGACATTATCATACTTTGCAAAAAGTTCAACTATTTTTTAAAAATTCCCAATATTTCTAATATAAAGTTTGTCACATGAACCTCGACAGGCCATATTTTCACAAGCCATCATATAAACCAGTGGTTCTTAACCTTTACTGCAGCCTGCACCCCTTTGGGGTGCAGGCTGCAGTAATTATTATTTTATTAATTATTATATTATTCTTAAGTAAATTACTTGTTAATGAAATATTTTGTGAACTGAAAGTTGTAGAAAATAATATTCTCTATAACTACGACATTACTTCATAATGCATATGGAATAAGTAAAAAGCAAAAAACAGCATAGAGCTAAAGCTACCTAAATTAACCTGGTTATAGCATTGCACATACCTTTTCTAAATAACTATGATATTATTGAAAATATTTTTACTAATTCACTTTTTTCAGAACAATAGAAATGCAGAAAAATGTTAAAACCATGTGAATGCGAAAAACAGTGCAGCTGTTTTTACATTTCGATAACTGACTGCTTTGAGCCATGACTGCAATATAGATGTCCTTTCCAAAACAAGTTGAACATAAAATGTAACTAAAATGAATGTATGTAAATTAGCCTATAATAACAGAGAATCTGAAGGTTATATGTAGTACAAATCCTTATAGAAAGTTATGTAAAACAGATTAAGCGTGTATTTAAACCAGATGAAAACTTAGCAAATGTATACATCTCACTCCTGTGACACAGAGTGACAGTGCTGCAACCATATGCAGCTTTAAGTGCCAATAGAATGATGTCATTTGCAAAGCATTTGTTAAGTTATCATAGCTGAAAATATTTATATAACAACAGTCATTGAAAAGTCGTATATTAGAAAAAAAGGAAATCATCTTTCTTCCTAAACTTTTGAAACTGACCAGCCATTCATCGCACTACCACTTAGATACCCACTGTGTGTAGGCAAGAGAAAATCAACAGGTCATGAAAAAGTCATGATCACCCTCTGGGCACCTCTATGCTTGTAGCACCTGACTTCATTGCGCACTCAGCACACACCTAGAGCCGGCCCTGCATACGCATTACCACAACATACCTCAACCAATATGACTGTAACCATCATCTGGTTGACTCAGTATGTAGGAATCGGGTGTATTGGGTTACAATTGTGCCAGTGCTAGGGTGTCCAAGTGCCAAGGACTATGCTGATGATGGTTGCTTTATAACTGAAATACATATTGGTATCTTACAGCAATGACATGCCAAGCGTAGTAGCAGGGGTGATAGATGTGAAGACTGTCAGCAGTGTCATAAATGTGGATTAGGCACGTCACAAAAGTGAAACGGTCACAGCATTAAGACGTAACAGCAAAATGTTGTTCAGCGAAGTGTTGCTATGTGAGGGATGCCTGTATTTTGTAGTGCAGCCATCAGCAACGAATAAGTAGAATATTGAGAAAAGTTTCATCATTATAATTATATTTTATTATAAAAACAAGTTGAGTATTCATAATATCAATCTACAGGTGTTTCTAAGAAAACATTTATTCTAAATGAAAAATTCTTCTCGATCTTTCATGCAAAGAACTGGAAAAATCAAAACTATTTGTTTGAGTAGGATGTTAATTTTGTTTATTTGTAATTTTAGCTTTATAACAAATAATTGTCCAATTAAAGTTATTCACAAAGCTTTATTCTGTCAAAAGAGCAAGTAGTATGAGGTGAAACAACTGAACCTGTTTATTTTTAAAAAATAATTTGAAGGCTATAGCTTATTTTATTAAAGATTATTTTTTGAGTTTGCAGTTATAGATTGGAAACTAATGTGGATCTTCAAAATCATGTGTTTCTGTCCTATTTTGTTTCTAAAATGGTATATTGCATCATTTTTTTATAGGAGTGGGACAGCTGGTGCCTTGCCTCATACAGAAAGTGAATATCACATCTGTTGCATCAATTGCACAGGTAACTGCTGATCCAGTTGCAACATCATCTTCAATTGCTGAACTTAATCAGGAACTCAATATACATACCTTAACTCCTGGAACATTAGTCAGAAGTCTAGTATGTGAGGTGAGTGTTTTTTTATTATCACATGATTTGGTAAAAATGAATACATCTTCATGTTGTAATTTATCTCTTGAAGTCCATTTTATTTTCTCTTTTTCTAGTTCCAAAAATCTTTTTGTGAATTGACTCTTAGAAAATAATGTTTCCTTGACAAAAATTTTGATTGTAAAAAGTTTCAAAAGTTAGGGATGATTTTTCAATAAACTTTTCTGTTCAAAGACATTGATTTTCACTGTTTTTACTGATGGATCGCTAGTTCATTTGTCTTGATTTGCTCTGTGCTCCTACTGTGGTTCACATTTCAACTCTGTTGGAAGGTGTGAAAAACATGTGAACAACTTTTTTCTCTTGAAAAACCCATGCTGGTGTGTTGACACAATTTGGAAATTGCTGACCTAAATACTTTTCAAAGATAGTAAGACATTTGTTATAATTTATGATGTAATGGGAAGCTTTAACACCTTATTCATGGGAGTGAAAAGAAAAAAAAATTTGTTTAGGCTACTCAAAAATTTGTTTTGTGTTACATGACTCCCAAGTATTAGTTGGTCAAATGTATGTTACTACCTCATTTTTACTTTTCCACAATTTTTGTATTGCTCTAACATTGTATTTTTCTATAGACCAGACAAGTTTTTGTTTCGTGATGCATATTAACTAGCTTTGTTTCAGATCCACATCGTAACAGCTGAGACGAAACTGTCTCATTTTACATTATTCTCTCGTAATACTAAAAGTACTTGAAAATAGTTAAACGATACGATACCCTTGGTGACACTGCTGCTGCCAACCACAAGTCAAATAGCATACACTGGATAAATGTCACGAAATGTACTAACAATTATATTGCAGTGACATAATACAAAGCACAAATATAGTACAATGCTTAGTAGAAATGTCCACTTGAGGAATCACAAATGATATGGAAAAGGGTTCGACTCGCAGATAACCTTTCCGCAGGTTCGTTCGCCTCGCTCTCCGTCCTCTCTCCTTCCCCTCTCTCATTCTCTCACTCACTCTCGCTGCCTCTGCTCGTGGCGACGTTGTCGGGTCGGAACTAATTCAGTTCGCAGTGAAGTGCCGGTAGATTGCGCTGCACTCGCGAACGCTATTTGGTTCTACCCTCAATCTACTAGTGTCCTCTTCCAGGCTAATGTCTGTTGCTATAAAAGAAGGCTTTCCACGAAAAAGGGTGCGTCGCAGGCAGGGGTCGTCATTTGCTGGAGTTCGCCATTGGATCAAGTTCGAACACAAAAACTTCTGGCGAACACGAAAAACTGATGGGGAACTCGATAAACTGTCAAAAGTAGGAAAATGCTGCACAGCGAATGAATAACGGCGATCGTCAGAACAGCAATCGTCAAAACAGCGAAAACAAAAACGGCGAACAGACAAAACAGCGAATGTCAAAATGGCGAAAAATGGCAAATGTAAACAATAGCGACCGTCAAAATGGCGAAAAATGGAAAATATAACAAGTGAAGAAATAAAAATGAATTTTTATAATCAACTTTTATATAGTTAATACTTTAATATGAATAAACTCTGTAATATAATTATGATAACCTTTTTGCTTGCATAGGCTTAAAAATTTGCAAAAGTGTCTACCAGCTCTTGAGTGATGTGGGTGTCTCTCTATTTAAACTTGAATCTTTTTCCAGTTGTGAGAATGGTAGACAGAAGTAGAGAACTCAGTGACAAATGTAAGAATGTTTGGTATATAAGTAGTAAGAAATTTGATAGTATCTTTTGTTTCATTAATGAAAATACTGACTTATCCATTCATATTGCTTAAAATTAACGAAAATATATGGCTAGTTCAGAGTGATTCAGCTTTAGATACTAGTAGGAGTGAAACTTGAATATTTCATATTTTAGTCACCTAACTTAAATATATCATTGGTAGCTCAATAACTTTGGCTCAGATTATTGAAAGTAAAGTACCCCTTTAGCCAAACAATTACAGGGTTACAACACAAGGGTGTTGTAACCCTCTAATTGATTGGCTAAAGGAGTACTTTACTTTCAACTTAACTTAAATGACAAAAATAATAAATTGTTTTTTTCCTAACATCACATCAACCATCCATATAAAACCACTGTATATATATAGTTAGCTGAAGAATTGCTAAGCTACAACAAACCACTTTAAAATGTTTTATTTAAATTTGTTCAAATTAACATCCTTTACAACAGTATTACCTATGTTAAATACTGAAAAAAGGAATCTGATACTAAAATGTGAGGGCTTTTAGAAAAATGCAAGAGCAATTGGTCTTAAAGGCCCTATAATTAGAAAAGATTTCATCCAAAGTAAAAAATAAGCCAAGTGAACAAACAGTTCCAAGGAATAAAATTATGTTCATGGCACAAACTACATAAATATAGTCATCTAAAGTAGTGTTCAAATGAATTTTCAATGTGAACTATTCCGAGAAGATCCTATTAATGATTATTAATAGTATTGCCATACGAATGTGATTATGTAATAATAATAAAATGCGTGTATAAGGCAATATTATAAGACGAGCGATAAGAATTTAATAATAATAATAATAATAAAATTCATCAAAAACTTACATGTACCTTGATTTTCCAGACATATTTATTAATGAAACTCATAGGGAAAACAGTTTTTAGAATAATCTTAAATGAATAAAGATAAAAAGTTTTTAAGATAAATAAAAACTTTCTATCAATAATAATTACGATAAATAAAAACCTACAATTATTAGCAGAAATAACCTTTCGAAAAACGTAGGAATGCTAGTATCAATACAAATTCACATTAAAATAAAGTTCTCTTACACCATCAACAATTACAATAGTGTGTTTAATCTCTTTGCTATGATTGATGCTTGTCTATCTTCCCATGCAAATTCAAATACACATCACACTGCCAAACAAAGGATCTGGTGGCCGAGGTGACTAAATCACTCGTCTTATAGTGAAGTGAAGTGGTTCAAACCCTGCAAGTAGCTTGGGATTTTTTTCAGATTAGGCGGGGATATATATATATATAATGGTTATATTAGGTAGTAAATATTGGCTGGTAATTAAATTAAAAATAATCGGCTATGTTAAACCTGAAAATTATAGTTATAAGCGAATATTTCAAAAGTGCGTGTACTGAATTCACTGGAATTAATTTTTTTAACATACGAAATGAATCCTACATCTACAGGGAAATTGACCAGATTTTTGGGTGGTAGGAGGTGCATTTTAAAAAACCAACATTAACTAGTTTTTCATTGTCTTTCATTATGGAAAAAGTTTTAAAGATTATTGTGGTTCAAAATTTGTTTACTAAAATCCTTTCATATTATTTAGTAAGTACATTAGTTATTACAGGTATACATAATGGATGAAAATGATGATGATGCACGAAAGAAATAGAAAATATGTAGTTTAAGAATAAGGAAATGTATTTATATTAAAAGTCAAAATTAAAACATTTTCAAATTATTGTTATGTCATTACAAAAGATATGTGAAAGTACGTATTATTTTAGGGCATGCCAAAAATTGTAACAAAAAAATATTGCAAAAGATACTGAATTTAAAAGACATTATTCTATGAGTGAAGATGAAAATTTTGTGTGATTCCTTTCAAGAAATCCAATCTATCTCGATTGTCGTAATCCTTTACAAGACCTTTGATCCGTTTATATGTATCTCTGTAAATTTTTTGGCTTTTCGAGGGTTTTTTGCCAGAAATATATTGTTCAATTTTTACTTCATTAAGATTTTGCTTTTTCTGTAAATCTTCAATAAGTTTCCATATGGTTGGATGACTGGATCCTATTAACTGGCTGAAGCCATGGTGCCAACTTTCCAATGTGTTATTAATTCTAGGCAAACCTAACCTCATGGCGGTTCCATAATTTAATAAGAAAGTGTGGCCCATGATGTTTATTTCTGCGGTTCCTTCTTCCAATCCACATATCTTCATAATAATCAATCATTGGCTGAAGGATCTCCTCCTTATTAAAGTAATACTTAGAATCAATAAGAATTTCAAAAGAATTGATAACGTCAGCTTCAGGAACGTAAGCAAAGGCTAGTAATTGCCTGATTTCAAGAGAGAAGTCAGGATCAGAGATGTACATCTGCTGCATTCCTTCTATTTGTTTGATTTTCCTCCACAAGCATTGACTCAAATGGAAGAAACAACCTCGTTGAGTTGCATGAGGAAAAGCTTCTTATTAATTGAACTTCGCTCGAAATCTGTCATAATAGAAGCCGGATGCAAGGTGGGATTCAATCCTTTTAAAGTTGATAATAAACTGTCGTATGAAGACTTTGATTTGTTTGACAACAATGCAAGTACTAGTGGAATCACAATATCATACTCCATTGCGTGAATGGTATAGATCTACATGTAGAGTCGAGGAGCAGATTTGAACGTGCCATCGGCAAACCAATGCTTGCATCGTGCCAACAAATCCAAGTACTGGTGAGTTGAAAAAAGAAGAATATGCTCGTCTGATGTTCCACCATCATGGAGCAAGAAAGGATGTCCCTTGACAGTTTTAGTGAGTTCTTCTGGAAAATTTAGTCCTGCCAGGCATGTCAGGTTCGAAAGTGGAAGATTTTTGTGCTTTTGAGCCCATTGGATGGTGCATTTTAAAAGGGGAACTGAAGACAGTTGTCCACAAACAGCTAATGGTAATGAGCATGTGGATGACAAGTGCCTTCTTGCATTCCTCTAGCTCTTACTCTGATATCGTTGATTGCAGATCTTTCATGAATCTTCGAAGAATCACCCACATGGTTATGCCTAGTATAATTAATAACTCTCCCATTCATAACAATAACACGTCCCTAACATTTTGTGCTGTCATATTCAGTGCATTTCCAATAAGTAATGCCCTTGTGTTCACGTTCTTGGTGGAAAGTGAACCCGTCATAAACTAAATGATCCTTTCTGACGCTTCACATAATCAACCGCCATGCCTCTAAAAATAATGAAAATAAAAATATTTATAAATCATATAAAAAGTTAAGTTTCGGTTAAAGTTATGTAATTTTAACATGTTGAATTCTGAAACATTGGAATACTAGAATAAGGTATGTACATTTATCAAATTTTATTGGGTAATTTAATTGTAAAGTAAAGAAAATTAAAGAAAACATTGACAGTAATGTAAGCTAGTAGATGTATGAAAAACATACCTTCTCAATATATGTGAATTTGGGAAATACAACTGCACCAGACCAATGAAGACATGACATTGCACCAGAAATTCCATTTTAAAATGGGGATATGTTCATTGGTTTTCTGCTTTTAATGCTAGAAGAATTAATTCTATCAGGATGTAGATACACAAGTCAAGAGTCACTTCACCAGCAAAACTCACACCTCCTTAATGCCTGGATAATACCACCACAGTAAAAGAGAGAACTGCAACTGAAGAATGTAACTCTGCATTCCTTGAATACTTCCAAGAAAGTATAGAAACAAAATAGCTTCTCATTGGACGACAAGTAATTAGGAGCTTAGTCATTGGTAAGAGAAAGGGAAGTGGTGGTTATAGTGTTTTGGGTGGTTTGCAAAAAGATCAGGGTTTGGTGAAAGTAAAAGTGCATTTGGTCAACATGCTATAAGAGCCTTTCACAAATGATTCACTTGGGAATGGAAGGGAAGCTCATTAACTTATTTTTTCTTAAAAAGATGATCTCCAACTATTGAGTGTACGAGAACTGCTACCTTTGTTTTCAAAATTGCAGCATTTTTAATTTTTGCTGCTTTTGTTGAAGGTGTTTCCTTTTTATCTAATGTAGAATGCATAAAAATAAGTCGAACGACTTTTAATTTCAGTGAGGAAATTATGTTATATATTGAAGTTGTCTTTACCAGACACTTCGACATAAAATAAAAGTTAACATAAGTTTTTCTTCTTTGAGTTATTCCCGAAAAATAATGAAAGTTGTTTGGAAAAATGAAAACGAAAACACTTGGATATAGAAATATAGAAATTAATAGAACATTAGAACAATTAGGGGTTTCCCGTAGTACAGAAGTGCTTTTCATCAAATTTGCCATAGTATTATTGTATACTAATGTATTTGCTTTAAAATCAGGAAATTATTTTTCTCATATTGTGGTAACCCTGCTTTTTGATCCGTTTTAAATATTTATTTCGTTTTCCCATTCTATACTCGCACTACAAACAAAATTACAGAAAAATTCTAACCTAGATATTGTGGTAGTCCTGTTTAGTTGGCCTGGTTGAAATACACTATTTTGATTATCTATTTATATAAAGACTATATATACCATATTTGGTTAAAATCCATGGTGTCAGTTCTCTAAAAATTCATGTAAAATAAATATTATTTTACTTTTCAGTGTGGTAGCACTGCTATTTAGCTCCGCATTAAGCATTTTGATTTCATTATGGTATGTCGTACAAATCTTATAAACAAAATTTAATTGAAATTCGTTCAGCCAATTCCTTCCAAATCCTTAATTACTGTAAGATTTTTATTTGTAATTGTGGCACCGCTGTTTAGCTGATTCAGTCTAAATATAATAATATGGTTTTTTATATATGTTTATATTATAAGTATTAAATTTGCTTAAAATTGATGCCGAAAGTTAAACACAGATACACGTTAAAAGAATTATTTTATTGTGGCAGCCCTGCTCTCTATATCTATACTATAAATCTTGATTTTGCATTATTATGTTGCATGCCTCCTTCGTACAAAATTTCGTTGAAATCAGTTCACCCAATTCCTTCCAAATTCATAATTACCAAAAAGTTTAACTTTGCAATTGTGGCACCCCTGCTGAACGGATCCGGTCGAAATATTCCATCTTGATCATTAATTTATGTGAGTATTCTATGTACAAAATTTTGTTGAAATTGGTTTTGCCAATTCTTCCCTGATATATACGTACGGACAGACAGACATCACGGAGATAATAGTGCTTTTCAACATTGATGAAAAGCACTAAAAAGGAACTTTTTACAAAACTTATAGTTTAAGATATAAAATAATTATTGTATTTTAATTATTTCTAAATCAATATTAATAAACTTCAGTTTTTATTGCTTACATTTTGGAAATCTTTGCTTATAACTATAATTTTCAGGTTTAACATTGCCGACTATTTTAAATTTAATTACCAGCCAATATTTACTACCTATTATAACTTTAATATTGTCTTTTGCTACATTTTGTTTAGCCATTTGACATTCGCTGTTTTTTACATTTTCCAATTTTGACGTTTGCTGTTTTTTCCGTTCACCGTTTTTGTTTTCGCCGTTTTGATGTTTGCTGTTTTGACGTTCCCTGTTATTTATGTGCTGTTATGACGTGATATCCTATGTTTCCTATAAAAAATGACACTTTTTTGAAAAAATTTGTTTAACAAGAAAACATTCTAGAATAATCAAAAATTGAAAACATAAGTATGTACTTATCTTAGACATGTTTTTTCTTAAATGAGAATAAGATATAAAGGTTCCAAAACTAATACATACTTTTTATTTTTTTAATATGTAAGTTTATGACTTGAATCACTCCTCAATGTTGTCCTGTGTACTGAGTACACCGTGGAGTTTGCTAGATTTATTTATTTTTTTAATGCAATAAGTTTTCTTAAATCTGAAAAAACTTTATATATTTCAAAACAATAACTTTGAGCCTTCCTATTATGCTTAATTCTGCAATTTTTACTATCTTTTTTTACCTTTATTGTACGTTAAATTTTGTGATTGAATTTTCTTGTAGTTATGCGAATTGTGGCTTCTAAAAATCCCTATTCAATGCTGAGATGAACCGAACTTCTGTACAAAAGCTACTGTGTAATGGAAGGGGACTGTTTATCTGCTCTGTGACATCTCTTACTCTTGAGATGAATCTTTTTTCTTATTGCGTCAACATTTGAGAGCTATAAGGAAAGGGAGGAGGAAGGATCTTTGGGTCTGGACTAGTGCTTGGTTCAGCATTTCTTGAGAATAATATGAGAATGAGAGATAGAAACACTTATCTGACATCATTACTCAAACAAGCCCATTCAAAGATATTTACGATGCTACTTCTTGACTGAAAAATCTTGACGGAAAACTTACTTGATAGTGATTCGGAAGAAAATATCAGTTCAGGCAGTGATAGTGAAAATCATATTGAAGATCATGCTCAAATTTCTAAGGTAAAAACCTGTATTTTTTGGCATTTTTTGTTGAGTGGACAAATATGAAATCTCCTCTCTCTCCTGTTCTTACGCACTTCTCACATCTTTGTTTATCCTTATCTGAAGGTTTTTTCTGAAAAACTTATGGAAAAAATGTAGAAATTTATGATAAGGCAGTATACATGAAGTAATCTGTAAACCTGGAATAAAGACATATAGTGCTTCTGTGAATGCTTAAAATAATTCATCATACTGTTTCACCCAAAAAATAGCTAAAAAATGTAAAATAAATACAGAATAAATGTTCCTAGTTTTACACAAATCCTCAAAAAATTTCAGATGAATCCAATGAATAGGTAAAAAGTTATGAATTTTTTTATAAGTTGACTCCAGATTAGCAAATTCATTTAAACCTAACCTTCTCTGACCTCTGGGATGGCTTTGATTTAAATGTCCTCCACACTTGAGGAATTAGGATTTGAAACATTTTTAGTTTATTTTTTCTATGAAGTTTTCTTCCAATTCCATTTGTTTTTGCTTGCAATAAATAAAACGATTGAATGCATTACTTTTAGTTCAATATAAATAAAATGCTTATAAAACTTGATTAATTGTGTTTCCTTAATATTTTTTGCAGAACGTTCGCGATGGAATTATGATTGAATTCCTGAACTTTAAAGGTTTTGTTTATCGAGATCATGCAGGAGATCCTCCTCCTACTTTGGCAGATATAAAGAATGCACGGGTGCTTTATACGCTTCCATTGTTGAACACTGTTTACTTGAGCATATTATTGGGATCTAAAGATTTGCTTACTGCCAAAAATGATGAAGTGCGAAATGTGCCAAAAGTTGGCCAGATCATCAAGAATGCACAAGTGTTAAATGCTTCTAAAAAAGGTTTATGGATAAGCTTGGGTAAGTATATAAATTACAGAGGATTTCTGGCAAGAAAGCGGCTTAAAGATGGAGAGGAATTACCTCCTGAAGAGGTCAAACGACTTTTTCCAAAAGGAAAAGAACTTCAAGTGCGGATTGTCGGCAAAGATATCATTGAGAACATCTTCATTTGCTCTGCACAGCTGTGAGTATATTTGCACAAATTTCTTAGGCTATCTTTGGTCTTTATAGAGAACAAAAGCTCTAAATTATTTTGTTATCAAATTTCAGGAGTATTTTGAATGAAAAATTATATTCCATATTAGACTTAAAAGTTGGAATGAAAGTGTCTGGCACGGTTCTGGCCTTGAAGGAGAAGGGCCTTGAAGTAAAATTGGGGGAGAATTGTCAAGCTCAAGGTTTTGTACCTTTTTCTCATTTGGCTGACTTTCCTCTGCAATTTCCTGAGAAACGATTTCCCAAAGGGAAAAAAATTAATGGACGTGTAAGTGTTAGCTGTTTCTCTTTTGAGTTCTTGACTCAAAGTTTATTTTTTGATGCCTCAAAGGATCTTATAATGATTTTATGTTGGTCATGCTTGACTTAAGCACTTCTGTTCTCGCTGTAATTCTACAGTCATTATGCTTCATCTGCTTTTCAGCAAAATGTACAACTATTGAGTTTTCTGTTATATTTTGATAACATTTTATTTGTTTAAAATTTTCATGTAAATGTTTGTTCATTTGCCTGTGCTTGGTCAAAAACTATATGGAAAAACTAATATTTTATGAAATTTGCTGTTGAGGCTCTGATAATAATGAAAAACCATTAACAAATAAGTAGTTACAAAGTGTAAAAGAATGTTACCTAATCTCTAGCATCCTTAAAACAAATTATTTTTACTTAAGATAACAGGCAACTACCGTATCTGCCCGAATAGAAGCCGACCCCACGAAATTTTCCAACATTTTTTGGCAAAAAAGTATTTTCGTAAATTTTATGCTTAAGTGTACCAGACATGCACGCACAACCTAGAATACATTATTTATTACATCTATATAATTATATACGTTCCATGTAAAGTTTTATTAGGTATTATTACTGTTAATTATAAATATAGTCAACGCCATTGATCACACCTTACAATCAAATGTAAGTATATTTATTTATCTTACTGGAATTCAAACTGTTGCACATCGAATTTGGCGTGATCGTCTACTTAGTCATTATACGCAATTTTAATAGATTCTATGAAAGAGGTTTCCAAGTTTTATTATTATTGCTGTTAATTATCAGATGAATTACAGTTAACGCCGTTGCTCACACCTTCAAATCAGACGTATCTTATGTTAGCGGAATTCAAACAGTTGCATATCGAAAGTCGTCATCGAATTTTGCGAATTGACTAAGCAGACGATATCGTCTGCTTAGTCAGTATACGCAATTTTAATACATTCTATGAAAGAGGGTTTTAACATGCATACAAAAATGACAATGGCTATAGCAAAATATAAAATAAACAAGAAAAATTAATATGAACTTCTTTTATACTGTCGGCTCCTAACTTTAACGTACCTGCCATTTAAATGATCCGTAAAAGTTACGACGTCTGCTACATCTGAACTTTAAATCGATTGCAGCACCAAGAAGTGCAATTAAAACAAAGAGTTGAAGAAGCTTAGTGTAGTCAGAATTTGTAAAAACCTCTTATAAGACCGGTGTTGGTATCTTAAGAACTCGTTGCAAATTATGATCAAAACGAATTTGCTGTAGCGTGCAATCATACTATGAACCTGGTGGGTTGTTAAAACTCGATTGTTTTATATACCACCCTTTCCTTTGGATAAGAACCCATTTACTTTTAACTACGTGTTAAAATATATAAATAACCTTCAATAGCAATTTAAATTACAGCTCCGGGCAACAGGAGGTATGCTATGGAAACAAGACATTTTTCAGCGATGGCGTCGTACGAGGATGCCAAATTTTTCCTCAGGCTCGCATTTAAGCCGAGGGTGATTTTTTTCAGGATAGATTTTGACAAAAAGTATCGGCTTATATTCGGGCAGATACGGTAGTATACTAGTCTAACTGGTTCATGGTTTTGAAATGCTGTATTAATTTGAAGATATGTAATAGGATTTTTTTCTTATTCTTGCTATTGAAAAACCAAGACATCTCCATGTGGATCAATGTTTTTTTAGGCAAAGGCAATGAAATTCACCAACAGGTGGAAATCGATCATATAACTATGCAAAATTTAAAAGTAGAAATAGTTTTCCATTATCAGTAAATTGTTACTTGAAGTAGCACAAAGGTAAAATATAGTATCATATGCAGAGTTTGAGTAAGAATAAAGCTTTGCAACAAGTAAAGATTATTGGTGTAAGTTGAGTTTTGTACTATTGTCCGCACCATGATTTCAAGGTCATGGAAAAGGGCCATGCAATTGTCATGCTTAAGTCGATGCAAAGAAACTACTTACTCAAAGAGAAGGTATCTGGAAGAGGTAGGAATACAAGCAACAATAGAGAATATAAACATAAATAGAGACAACTACTATTTATATGTGGTAACCTCTGCTGCACTACTATGAGAGCAGTCGTAAAAAGCTATGTAAACATTTCTTAGTTCAGTATAAAGGGAGAAGGGAAGAGGAGAACATAAGTGAAATATCAATTTTCGATGTGTAAGGGGCCCTCCTTAGCTATATCTTTCAGTGGGTCCCTAAAAAACTGTGGGACCACCCTGCAAATACATAACTGTGTATTATTGAAATAGAATGTTGTGTCCTTATACCATGGCAGACAGGATAAAATCATTCAGTGAGCGCCACTGTGATAGGCAATAACATATATAGAACGTGAAAGATGTTGACCCAAGTATCTGATAAAAAAATCATCGAAATCAAACTACATCCTGAGTGCTTGGAAGGCTCACCCTTTAATTCAGAGTCCAGAACCTGGGCTCTGTGGACCCATGTCCAAAGACAGCACTGAATACAAATAACAAGATAACAATATATTTAGGGGTCCAATTAGTATGCGATCATGGCAATGACTTCATTAGTGCATTTGATTACAAAGGTTTCATTCTCATGCAGCACATCAGCATTTTATCTGACTTCAATGAAATTTATTCCAAAAGAACACTGTGTCACAAAAGTTAATTGTAGAATTTTTTATCAATGATAAATGAAGTTGAAAATTATGAAAATTTGCTCAATATACTAAATTCAAATGGGATAAAATGATGATGTATCCCGAATGTTTTGAAAACAAGTACAAATCTCATTATGAGCTTATTATAAATCATGCTGGCATGAATGTGTACCAAAAGGAGTAATGCACTTTTTAATATAGGCACATATTTTGTTAAAATGAGCCCCTAAAAAAATGCGACTATGCAGAATTAAATATTTTTGATAATACCATATTGTCCCGAATATAAAGCGATCTCGAATATAACACGACCCTAAGATTTTTGGTACGTTTTTCAAGATAAAACTAAACCTCAAATATAACGCGACCCCAAACAAACTTCAACCAATCTAATACAAGTTCCTCGTTCATCCACCCCTTCTCCTGTTTGTGAATGATTACACCTGACAGTAACTTTTCCTTTGGCATCCTTATACGATTTAAAATTACGTAGAGAGTCAGTTTTTGCCCATCGACCGTGACTGCAAACATAACAGTTATCCTTGATTTTTCATTTCCGATGGATTTTAACAACACCGATTTAGGTAGCTACGACTATTTTAAAATTCATTTGATAACTTCTTCGGATTCCTCTGTTAACTGGGATTTTGAAGAACCTTTTTTCTCAACATGTTCAACACCCTTTTTGTCACCCACTGTTAAAATAACCGATGGGTAAAAACTCACTATGGTAGTTACAAAGAATACGCTGACACACTTATAGCTTCAATTCAATGACTATCGAGGGGTTCAGCAGCCGATTGAACTTGATCAATTCTCACCTTGGATGCTTTTCAAGTACAATCTAACGTATGCCTAATGTGTCTACAATGTAACAAGTATCTTGTATCGCGTAATCAGACATGTGGAATGTACGGTGATTTTTCAAAACACGATTTTACGATCTTTTAAAATCACTAGTACTTGAATATAATGCAGGGACTACTTTTAAAATTTCATTTTTTGGAAAAAAACATGTATATATGTTAAGAAGTATTTTATATATTGCTTATTTCTTTATATAGATATGTACACTTACGATTTGTAAATTAGAGCAAATCATCTTCTCCCTCACTCCTTGCAAACGAATCTCAACTATGATCGATTCTGTAATTATGTCTCTTGGACACTCAACTGAATCTTCCTCCTGAAGCTTCTTAAGGTGTATTTTTCCCAATCTTCAACCATACCCTATCGATGACTTCATTCACCAACCTTTGCATGTCAGCAATTTTAAATGTATTATTTTTATCAGCAACTTTTCGTTTCACCTGTGCCCAGATCAGCTCTATAGGGTTATACTGGCAATGATATGGTGGGAGCCCATTTCAAGTGCAATCATGTCCAATTCATACATATTGTACTTGTCTTTCACATTAGTGAGAAGTTGGCAACAGTTTCAATGGGGAATGTCTGATATTTTTTTCCTGCTGCCAGTTAATTATTTCCTGTTTTCTAAAAGTATTTCCAGGAATTTTTCAGTCATTACAGAATAGTAACTGGAATTGTCCATTATTACTAAGCAACCCTTCTACCTCACAGGACATGAGAGTTATCCTATAATTTAGATACGATTTGCCCCAAATCAAAAATCTGCCTGAAAATAGGCATTCAAGGGATGAAAGCTCTGGAGGTGTGAAGAAATCCTTATGACCTTGAAACACCAATTTGCTTGGCATGCACATTAGTTGCTTTATCAGTAGTAGGGGTAAAGGAATGATTATGGAACTCTCTGTAATCTTTCTCTAAGATAGCTAACTAGATTAAGAAGTTACAGAAAGAATTATCATGCTCATAGTTTTTAAATTTGATTAAACAAGAGTTGAAAATATGTGGTGGAAAACTTTCAGGTAGTGATAAAACAAATGAAAGCTACACAGATTTCTTTAGTTCTTATTCTTATGTATTCTTACATGTATACCAAATTTAAGGTAAATATCTGATTAATAAAATAGGAAAATCTGACTATGGATTCGGTCTCAAGCATCCTGGATTTGTAGGAATATTTGATTTCTTATGGAATAGTTATTGATGAAAGTACACCAATTTATATGTAATATTTCAATCAGAAAATTGTAAAATTGCACTCAAATATCATTAAAACTGTTATACAATTATGTCATTACTAGCATAATTGCCTGTCAAATATGATGGGCATGCATGGATTAAGTATTAAATTTAAGGCACTTCCCATTCTTTCACCTTTTCTCTCTCCCTCCCACTCCCCCTCTCTCCTTCTCTCGAAAATAGACTTCCTAGTTTCAATCTCGCTCTAATAAAGACCATTATCTATCTCCCTCTCCCTCCATCTCTGTCTCCCTCCCTCTCTCTTCCTTACTATCTCTCTCTCTCTTCCTTACTATCTCTCTCTCTTCCTTACTATCTCTCTCCCTCCCTCCCTATCCCCCTTTAAAAAAATAAGACTTCTTAGTCTCAATGTCACCCTTATAAAGAACATTATCTATATATCTCTCCCTCTCTCTCTTCTATCTCATTCCCTCTCTCTCCTCCTGTCTCTCCTTTTTCTTCCTCTCTCTCGCCTATTAAAGCATTCAAAGCACACTTTCCTTATGTTTATAGTATAAGGATTGAGACGACAATAAAATCTCAAGGTTTAACAATGACATGGTCGGTAAGGCAACATATTGTTAAATTTTTCCAATAATATGATTTAAACGTATTATTTGACCAATTTCGAATCATAGGTGAAATGTGATGATAAGAATAAGAAATGTTTTTTATTTTTCTTTAAAACGGTTTATGTTCGAAGCTCGTAGGTCAATTATTTCGAAAAATTTATTTTTACATGTTATCTTATGGGAAACAGAAATTATCTACTGGAGTCAAAACCGAATCTTTTTTGGGGATTTTTTTCGTAAATGGCTTTTAATATAAGAATCAAACTTTCCTACCGAATTTCAATCTTCTACCTACTCGAAAAGTTTGTTAAAAATAACATTAGTCAGTCATTTATAGTTCATATTTCTTAGCTCATTATTTAAAGAGATGGTCATAGCCAAAGAAAACTTAACAGACAAAATACTTTTAATGCTATTTATAAAATTCAATTTACGTGTGCTTTCTAAAAGATACAACTTTTTGAACCAAATATTGTTATTCTTTAAATTAATTTGAGTATAATGTAGAAATATTTTACATTTATTTTGAAGGTCCTGAGAATAATCGAAGAAAAAGGAAATGTTTTGTTAACCCTGAAGCCATCTCTTGTTGATTCAGATCTCCCAGTTGTTTGTAGCTACAAGGAAGCTGCCGATCTGACCTATGCAGATGGAACAATTGTCAAAATATTTGAGAAAGGATTGATCGTAGCTTTTTACAATGATGTTAAGGTAAGAGAGTTATTAAGATTTTCTTATTGTAACATAATCATTGGTCATAATTTTAGACTGAGGTTGTTTTATTTATCTTCAATAGGGTTTTGTCAGCTTGTCAGAGACATGTTCATCAGACCCAAGTAATTTGAGAGAATCATTTTATGAAGGCCAAACTGTGAGATGCCGTATCGTCCGTTGCCATCCTGATAGACAGAAATTGTTGCTTAGTTTAGTCCTCAATTTAGACGGCAAAGGGAATATATACCCTCGAGAAGTAGCATGCAGGTATGTTTCTACACGAATATTTTAGGTTAACTGCTACTCTTGTTTGCAGATTTTTTATGGTTCCATGACAAAAGCTCACATGAAAAAAGCCTGCATGAAAATTCCGCACAGAAAAAACCCCACTGTTATAAATGCTCACATGAAAAATACCCACATGGAAAATTGCTCACACGGAAAAATGCTCACACAGACGAATGCTCACACAGAAAAATATGCACATAGAAAAATTATCACATTTACAATACTATGAAGTAATACACTCTTAATCAAGTGTTATGTGCATGCTATGAAAATAAGTTCAAACATGCAGTATTCTTATTGACATGTACGCAGAATATGTTTAGAAATAAAATTATAGTAAATGGAAAGTTGTTTATATTACAATTATTTTTTATTTACCATGTTTACAAAAAAACAAATTATTTCATATTTCAAATCACAACAAAATGTTGAATTTATATATCTGATTTCTACTTCTATATGATGTATTTTAATATAACTTTTATTTTTGTATTTTAACCTTGAATAGGTGTTAAAGTAAAGGTTGGTGGCTGATTAACTTATGGCTCGATTTACATAGGTGTGGAAATTCCTTAATAATGCATTTCGCCCACTAAGTGGGCATCTTCAAGGGCGTACTTCGCACGACAGTGACTGAAAGTCAACTGTAAGGACAATGAGGATTCAGGTATTGAGGGATTAAAAACAAAAGAAATGCGAAAAACTTTTAAGGCGTCAATTTTGCGATTATCTGTCAGTTTGTACTAGGTTTTGTTGAATTCCATGTCTGTATTCATGATTTTTTTGACGGTTTTTGTAAATGTGTAAGTTTTCCAAGGAGTTGAGAGTTGTTAGATGAAATAAGTAATTTTATGTTGTTCACATTTATACTGTGTCCTGTTTCAACTATATGTTTGGCTATGCTCGATTTTTGGAAGCGATTGTATTTGTAGTGTGCTAGATGTTCCTTCAACCATGTGATTATTTTCCTTTTAGTTTGGCCTATATATTGTTTGTCGCAATGTGAACATTGTATTTTATAGATCCCAGATTAAGGAGTTTCCCCACCTATGTAAATTGAATAAGTCGGAGAATTTCTTGAATTATTTTAAGTATAAAATATTTTAATAAGTATAAATATAAATAAAATAGAAAGTTTGGATGAAGATGTTTGTAAGGGAAATTACAGGAAATAAAATGCCCTGGTTTTATTGCAATTAAACCCTTTTATTTTATTTATAAAAATAAATTATTTTTTCTTTGTCCTACAAAGTGAACAGCCAACACTTTTTGATTTTTTAACAACAAACAACTAATTCAGACATATATCAGTTATTTATTTCTATGTCAAGGATTTGAATATAACTTTCATCACTGTAAGTTAGCCAATCTCCGCAAGTATTTCAGTTTGTCTTCCACCTGCTCATATTCCTGCACAGATGTGGCAACCAAGTCATGCAGTGCATCATATCTTCTCTTTTTCACCTCTAGACGACCTGCCTGTGCATTAGCCAGTGTCAATCTGTGGCAAGCCAGGTCCCTCTGCAGTCCATCAAACAGAAACCGCATGCTGGGATGGCTGCAGTGGAATAGGGAATTAAGTGCATTGTGAAATCCCTCACAGCAGTTTGTAGTTTTAGGTGACCGCTCAAGAGCTGCATCATGATGATTCCATATTCTTATTGGAAACTGTGGATCTCTACCTGCTGCACCCTCAATGTATGTGGAAAAGAAGTACGTGAGCACCTCATTATAGCTATCTTCATCTGGATATGTGGCGGCAAGCTCATCAAAGACACTCCTCACATTATGGACTGGGACAAAGGTTAATGCAGAAACAGACTTCAGCTTGCATTTTATATTTATATCAGTTTCAAATTCAGTCTTCAAGCCAACATTGCTAACTTTCCTGATGAGACTTTGACACAGGTAAAAATAGCACTCTTTGACCCTAGCGTGTGGCAAGGCAATCCGCACTGCACTCATGCAAGCCTTCTCAAAATCTACTAAAATCTTTTGAGGTACCAGATTTGGAACCAACTGCTTCATGATTTCAAACATTCTATTATAAGTATCCAAGTTCTTTTTCTGTAACAAAATGTAAATACATGGTGGATATGAGTTACCCACTTTGGCATGCCATGAATACAGTTGGCAAAACATGTTTGGAACTTTATCAAAGGTGCCATCTCCATAGATTGTATCTTTGTTCAATTCAACCAAGAGTTCTTTATTACCTAAAACCAGAATCCTGTCTGGATCATCCACACCTGAATCATGAAGTACCAGTTGACTGTACTTCTCAGGAATGTCAAAATTTATTGTTGTTGGATCAGGCAAATGACCGTCTTTTCTGTGATTGAGAAGATTTCTTGCAAGGGATGATTGTTTGGGCATATGGGTCAGTACCTCGTTGCTCAACTCTAACAACACATTCCCCATCACATTGCGAGGGGTAGCACTAACTACTCTCATGTCTTGCTTCATTTTACTTCTGGCAATGTTATCTTCTGCTTTTTGAGGACAAGAATCATGACAATGTTCAGTTGGTTGTTGTACTATGTTGCCATCTTTTGTTTTCATAATTGAATGACACTTCATAGAGCGACTCTGCCTGCATCTCCAAGTCAGCACTCCATTTGTAGTGTGAAAATACAGATATTCAAAACCCAAGTAAGTCAAAACTTGGTTGCCCTTCTGACTGCTTGAAAACTCCATTGTTGGCACTACAAAAAAATTAATTAATAAAAATATAATATCTAATATAATAATGTACATTTAAAATAAAAAGCATTTATATAGAAATTAATCCAGAAATATCGTAATCAGTATTCTACCTAATAACACTGATAGTTGTTTAGAAATTCTTTACAAAATTCATGTATTCTATTAAGAAAATTAATAATAATACAGTAATATTGTCTTAAATGGTCCCCGGATATTACGATAAACTGTATTATGTGGAAAAATACTGTGGACCCAGTATAAGCTATTGTTAATCGTCCAAATTAAACTCATTGGCCGTAAGGTGTGAGCGTGTAGTCACAAATTGTTATGAAAAGGAAAGGTACTCACCGAAATGCTGTAAATAAACACCTGTTCAGGAAACACACAACAGCTCACATCACTTACACACACTAAAGTATTACTAAATACATTTTTGGGCAACCAAGGTGGCCTGGTGATGTTTAAAGAAAACAACGCGGAGGAGGGGATGGGCCAGGGTTGGTTTTCATAGCAATGTGTTTGTTTTTCCAAATGTATAAGCTTTCGTAAACTAAAAATAAGTTAATCAGCCACCAACCTTTACTTTAACACTTATTCAAGGTTAAAATACAAAAATAAAAGTTATATTAAAATACATCATATAGAAGTAGAAATCAGATATATAAATTCAACATTTTGTTGTGATTTGAAATATGAAATAATTTGTTTTTTTGTAAACATGGTAAATAAAAAATAATTGTAATATAAACAACTTTCCATTTACTATAATTTTATTTCTAAACATATTCTGCGTACATGTCAATAAGAATACTGCATGTTTGAACTTATTTTCATAGCATGCACATAACACTTGATTAAGAGTGTATTACTTCATAGTATTGTAAATGTGATAATTTTTCTATGTGCATATTTTTCTGTGTGAGCATTCGTCTGTGTGAGCATTTTTCCGTGTGAGCAATTTTCCATGAGAACAATTTTCCGTGTGGGTATTTATCTGGTCACCATTTTTTATATTGGAGTATGTATCATCTGATATTATGTCACAATGCAGGTTACAGTTGTGATCATTTCCTTATAACAGTTTTTCTTGGGCTTTGGCCTGTAATGTTTTTCAGTTAAGTTGTTAGCATCAATAAAAATAAAATCTTTGAAATTTCTCAATGGTGGGTATATTCATAACATTGATAAAGTAGTGATAGAGCAATTTTACATTGTGTGCACCCATTTTTGTAATGTGACTTTTACTTGTTATTTACAGAATTGGGAATCCCTTCACATTAAAAGTGGAAAAAGTGATTGAAGATGGTCTAAGAGTGAAAGTAATTGGTACAGATAATGAAAGTGATTCTGTGCTAAAAGGAAAAAAAGGCATGGTACCTGTGTTACACCTTTCAGATAACGCTTCCCTAGCAAACGGCCTTTTGAAGACGTATAAATCTGGGAATGAAATTGCCTCAGCCATTCTTCATTCTGTTCATGCAACAAATGACATGCAGCCTACCCTCATATTTTCCTTGCGTCCATCAGTAATTGAATTTTGTTCATCTTTCTTTGGCAAAAAAGAGTTTAAAAATGTTGAAGGGTCAGAAAGAAGTGATGATGAGAGTGATGATGAAAATGAAGAAACGAACAATAGAAATGCTGCTCTTAATAAGATACAAGTAGGCTGCATTTTACCTTGTTCTGTGTTGGAAGTGAATAGTCATGGGCTGGCTTTGGAGGGACCAATTCCTAAATATGGAATAAGAATGCTTGTTCCGAGAGAGGTAGGCTACTCTTTGTAATTACCGTATTTACATGTGTACCGCATGCCCTCGTGTACCACTCACACCCCTATTTTTGGGGCAGTTCGGAGGGAAAAAAATAAATTCATGTCAGAATAAGTTGACATCTGGGATTTTTTTTAAAATGACGGCCTCTTTACAGATTCCCCTTCACTTAAACAATGTCCGCACGTATACTTTGTAGAATTCTTCATCTTCTGCGAGTATAAACATAGACACGTGTTTCAGTGAATTTACTATCGACACTTGCAGTTTATGTAACCTGTTTAGAAATCCTCGTAAGATGCGCAGTCACTTTTCTTAGCGACATTTTGGGAAAAAAGTTGTGTAATTATGATACATACTTAGTAATTACAGCAAAACAACAGTTGAACTTTTTTTTAGGGAATAACTTCTTGTTCATTAAATCAGCATAGACAATAATTGTGGGTTACATATTGTTATAGTAAGTAACAGCTTTATTTATGACAGCAGAATTATGTCTATAATATTCTGTATGTAAGAAATTATTGTAATTTTTACTTTCTCCATACGTAGTATAGAGGAATGTATTGTTTTCATGAAAAAAATGGATTTCAAGATTTCAACGGAAATACATGTTTTGGGGTTACCTGAACACGTTTTGGGGTTCCCTGAACATGTTTTGGGGTCCCCTGAACATGTTTTGACCATCTTGTTGATGTTTGTGTGTATGTGATAGAAATTTTGTGGGTGCTCTAACTCAAAAACTATTAATCAGGTCAACGCAAAATTTTATATTTGACATTTTTGTTAATGCCATAAGATTTGATTAGTTATTGGTAAAAGTTGGTCAACTGGAAGTAGGTATTTACTCTTGTCACTTATCCGTTATTTTGAAATAATTGCTTTAATATTTGATGAATGTAAAAAAGTATTGGAATAATTGTAGGAAATTAAATTTTCTACAACCTTTGTTTGTAACATTTTCCCATATAATGCATTGTTTAAGAGATATGTTCAAAAATTTATTTTTTAGCTGTCAACCGCATCACCTACCCGCAACTATTGTAAACAATTGACGCTTAGTTACATCTTAGTAATGCTCCTTTTTATTTTCTTAATTGTTGGAGCTTCGTGGCTATATCCAATATCAGAAGGCTACGGTTTGAGTTTATTTCTGTTCTTTGTAGTCTTTAAATTTTTCTCACATTTCCTAGAAATATTTATTATTATTTAGAAATATTACAGGTATGGAGAAAGTCATGTGGTGACCACATCAGATTTTTAAACTTTAATTAACATAATAAACAGTCAATTAACTCTTAACTCTTTAGTACATATGTAACATGTCTTGGCTGAGTTGCATCTGTCAAGAAATGAAAGCATTAGAAAATATGTAATCTGCTTTTAATGACAGTATCAGCGAATATAGAGCAGTGCCCTCTCCATGTGATCAATGCTCTTCAGTCATCTTGAGTAGTCAATTTTTGAAGAAGTGAAATATCTTTGCATCTCGGCAAATCCATCAACTCCATCTCTGAAAGTTGGTGGTACAGGCTATTCTTCATTATCATATTCCTCTTCATTCTTGCATTGCATATTTATTCCACTCCTTGCAGACTTGTTGTGAGGACAGTATTATAATAAGTAGAAAAGTTCTGGTACATCTAGCATCCAGTCCTCTTCATCAACCTTGTCTGTATTTTGTTGCAGTCATTTGATAGACGTCAGATTATATCCTGGTTTGCTGAATCATTTTGCAATTGTTTCAGGACTAACTACATTCTGTGCAGCAGTTAGCATATGCAGTGCTTGTGGTACATTCAGTTTTAGTTTCTCCTTCCTTTCCACATATGACATTTCCTTCTGAATGAAAGATATACTGTAGTTCATCTTCATGCAATTAGTAATTACCAAATCAAATGGCTTTAGGATGCTGGTACAGTTTGCTGGGGAAAGCATAATGACATTTTGTAAAATTGATAAGCGCTTTTCAATAAAAAGTGGTACCTTTCTTGCAGCACATTCCATTTTAGCATTAAATGCCCTCAGAAGTTTCACAAATATGTCTGTTGTTATCCATGGATTAGAATTGTGAGTGTTGCATGAGAGAATTGCTACATTCTTAAAATAACTTGTTTTTGCATATTTGCCAATCACAAAAGTCTGTAACTTTTCTGTCCATTTTGAATTAACACACAGTAATATTATGTCTTTCTTTGCTTTCCTTGCCACTGTGGCAGGCTTCCTCTCAAACAATCTTGCTTTTCTCCAGTAAAAGGTGAAAAAAGAGACATGTTTTGCCTGCATTGAAAATGTTTTGGGTTCATAACTTTCCAAAAGATGTATCAGTGTTTCTTCTTTCCTGTGCTGCACTGTATTCTCATTAGCATAGGCACTCACTCCACATTTTTGTTGGTAATGTCATTTCTCCTTTTGAATCTATCAAGCCTTCAATTGACATTAATTTGCTTAGATTATAAAAAATTTCAATTGCCTTCTCCCTTAATATAATTCTGCTTATTGGACTATTACATTCCCTGAAACAACACCATTAACACTTTTTCTAGTTCATCACAAAGCAAATTTTTAATGTTTATTCTTTTCTGTGAATGCTCTCCATTTTTGATTCAGCTTTTAGAATTGCCTCTTTATTTTTCAGAATGCAACACAATCATGATGCCAGAGGGGCAAGTCTTTTTGTCATTTCTACTGCTGGAGTATTTGGCAAATTCTCCACTTCTTTTATAATCTTTGCTTTCTTGCCAATAGTCAACTTCTTTCTTTTTGTACCATGGCTAAATACACAATATTCTCCATGTACTAAACATTTTGCATTTCAACTGTTGCCTATGCTTTCCTAATGAAGCACAAAAACGTATCTACAAATTTGTGTGAAGTAGGTAGAAAGAATTTTTAGTACAGAATAAAAAATAATAATTACATTGTCAATGTTGGAAAAAAGAATGGAGTATTTTTTTAAAAATGATTTTTCAAGGATGTTTTTTATTGTTGATGATTTTTCTCTTTTATAAAGAACAAGCATAATTACCCGTTAAATATGATATTTTTAAATTACAAAATTGGGATACAAATTCATGAAAAGAATTATTAAAAAAAAAACGGAGTTCTTAATTTTTGAAGACAGAATTCAAATACATACCGGATAACATAAATATCTGCTTTTAATCAGAAAAAGTGGGAATTTTTTCCTCTTTTCAACAATGAAAATCTTTAAATACTATAGCAATGACCTCAATTCTTTTAAAGGGCTCTGATATTATAGGTTACGATTGAATGATTTTAATGGAAATTAATGCCGTCATAACATTCGAGTTGAACTTCCATAACTCTAATCTCAACGAAAAGTAATAATTATTTAAGTAATAGAAAATTAAAGTTATGGAAATATATTTTTAAATATTTGTATATATGCAGTGCAACTTTAATAAATATAATCTCAAAGGAAAGCAACAATTATTCGAGTTATAGATAATTTGAGTTGCAGGATTATATTTTTTTCATTTTTCTTTTATTGAATTATCATCAAGTTTATTCCCATAAGCATATAATTCTAATTTTAAGTATCAGGCATATTATGAAAATATCATCATCAATATTTTCTTTCGATAATTTGTAAGATTTTACTCTATCCAAAACACTAATTGCATCATGCTCTGTGATTGAGGGTTTCATAGATAATTGCAATTCTCACATACTACTGAAAGCACAAACATGACGATTAAACTTGGGCTATCGACTGTAGGAAGGAGCAAATGTGTTTGTTTTTTCCAGGGCTATAAGAGATCACAATAGAAGCAACCCTGATAGCAGTGACGGTAAAACGTGAAAAGTATTTATATGTTGTGTTTCGTAGTTTTTCTAAACATTTGAACTATTTTCAATTGTTAAATATAATGGCATCATACATATTTCGCGAATGTTTTAATCCAAATGTGTGCTAAAGGCATGGATGATAGCATAATCTTAACAGAAAATATCCTAATTTTTCCATAATTTTCAATGTATAGGATATTGTCTTAATGATTATTCTTATTGCTCATGCAGTGTGATCTGAGTCACTAAACTTGAAATACGAAAACTTGGACACGAGCAGATTGCCAGAGAATTTGGAAATTACAGATAGTTGCCTTAATTTCATGGAAAATTATAAATATACTGCTATTATTCATGGAATTTATTATTTAATACATATAGGCTCCACGTGACTGAAGTGCTGTGACCCTGGAGATTGCATTGATTTATGTACGAGTGTAGATCTTGGTGTATGGTGATTTTTTAAGCACTTGCAGTATGTAAACACCGACTACTTGTATGGTATAAAGATTGAGACAACAATACAATCTTGAGGTTTAACATTGACACAGTCGACAAGGCAACATACTGTTAAAAAGCTTAATTTTTCCAATAAATATGACTTAAACGTATAACTTGAACGATTACAAATCATAGGCAAAATGTGATGATAAGAATAAGAAACGTTATTATTTTTCTTTAAAACGGTTTAGGTCCGAAGATCATAGGTCCATTCTCTCTAATTTCAATTTGCAAAAAAGTAAAAGCCTGTAAATCAAAAATTGATTTTTACATGTTATATTATGGGAAATAGAAATTATCTATTGGAGTCTGGGTCTTATTTAGGGATTTTTTTGTCATTGCCTTGTAATATCCGAATGAAGCATTCCTACCAAATTTCAGTCTTCTACCTAGTCGGGAAATTTGTCAAAACATGTTAAAAAGGTCATCATTCCACACATCCCTACATAATCTCATTTAAATGCTTTTATTAATATTGGTAAGACATTGAATCTTGAAATATTAAATTGTAAAAAATAATATTGTATTTATCCAAGTACCACCGGTACCTTTATTTCAGAACTTTTCTGTAGAAAATCAGGGTGCGTGTCTTATTCGAGGATTTCATATCAGAGAAAATCTTCTTGTATGATACAGCACTAAATACGACGATGCAGATGAAGATGTATTTTTCATTAAATTAAATTATTACTGAATGCATTGCACTATTTTATCTATTTTTTATTATGTATTTTTTATTTTAGTTACAATAAACCTTGACTATACGCATGTGAACTACACCTTCCGTCCTGCTGCAGACATCTCGGCGCTATGCGCTTTGTATTCAGCCTCGCTAGTTTTGATAAAACTTATGTCGTTGAGTATTCATTGTCGTCGTGTATTTTAATACAAATGCATTGAGAATAATTGTGATAATTTACGATATAATCATTTATAATTTCAAACTGTGATTGAATAGTCAGTCAAATTACTATGACATCAAGTTACACAAAATAGAATACAATGCTACGTAATGTACCTATATGTGCGTGGAATAATTACACTCCATATTGTCTTAAAAACAAGTTCTGTGCCTTATAAGGGAGGATTTTATCCGTGAGAACATATCTTGTATTATATAATGGAAGCTAATGGGATATTATGGCTCGATTTATGAAATTTCGAATCATGAAACGTTTTTCAAGAACGTAACCCTTTCATAAATCATGGTCTCCCTGTACATTGCAACAATATGGGCAACTGCACAGAGGGGAATATATAAGGCAAAAAGATACATGCAATAATATTGTCTCATATATTTGGGCCCATTAAATTGAAAATTTAATGATATTTGTTTTTTTTCTAATTGCCTTCCCTAAAATTAGGCTGCGGGTCTTATTCGGGTGTGGGTGGTACTTGGATAAATGCAGTATATTGCCTAAATGGAGTATTGAATAGAGCTGCTGGAACCTCAAATGAGGTTTTCACTGTATTGAGTTTTATGCATGAAAGAACTATGAAATATATGCCGTTTATATTTATATAATTTCCTTTTTTATTTTGTGCTTCATTTAAAAAGCTATTATTGTTAGCTTAACAGTAATGTTGATCAAGTGAATCTTATTATTATATTTACTCTAGTGAAGCTGTTAGATTTATTCTAAAACATTTTCTTACTTTCAGTTAACTGCAGGTGATATTTCAGAGAAAAATGAAGAATTAGGATTTGTTAAAAATCAAGCTGTTTTTGGTAAGGTGATAAAAAAAGATGTTAAGAGAAAGAGACTTATAATATCACCCATTTTATCAGATGTATGGGATGGCTTGGATTTAGAAGTAAGAGATACTCATTCTAGTAATATTTAGAATTAAATCTATTTATGTCATCAGTTTAATATTTCATTTGCTTCTATTTAAATTGGTATTATTTTGCATTTCTTACCTATTTCATTGCATATAAATCAACTTCAATTTTTTGGCATGAAATTGCATGCATACATGTGTACTTATATTTACCACATTAGTCAACACACCTTTCACTGTTCATGAAATCTTTCTTCAGACAAAATCAAAGTACTCTAAGATAAAGGCATTGAAAAAAGCAGGAAAGTAAACATCTCAATAAGGTGTAGACAAAATTGTGATCCTGTACAATCAAATTTTAAAATGAAAGATGGAAATAGTCATCTCAATAATGGTTAGCTGATTTGATGAGTGGGAAATGTGGGAAATTCATTTTAGGCAATACAGGTGGAATTCTCTATGTTCATATAACATGTATGACATCATGTAGTATCATTTTTTTATATCTATTGCTATTTGAAATCATTTATTCAAACTGACAAGTAAAAATCATAGCTGATCAAAAATATGGATACAAAGCTAGTTTGGAGTAAATCTGCAGAATAGGCTAAATCATCAAATAACTGTGCTGCAATGACAGCATTCTGATAGTGAAAAGTTGGCACATGAGTGAGGAAAGAATGAATCCAGCATGATGAAGATACCCATGCCCAGATGTGCCCTGAGATTCAGCAGCACTATGGGCATGCAATCCCTACTTATATACATGCTGTTTAAGTTGAGCCTGATTTATTGAAAGATTCTTAAAAGTTTAAATGCTGACTAATATGCCATGATAAATTGTAGTCTTAAATTCTGCTAGATGTGTTTCATTTAATTTTAAGCAATATATTTTTAATGATGGACTTGAAGCATTTTATTGCATTGCATTTCATAAGAATATATTAATTTTTTGACTTGGTACATCTTGTATGAATACATTTTATTACTGTGTGTATTTTATGTTCATCCCAATAAGTTTTATATCCTTCCATTTGAAATACATTGTGATATTTGAAGTAGTTCATCCATACTAAAAGGAAGTTAGCAACCTTGCATGTGCCTGGTGTATGCAAGCTGTTTTTGTTGATTCATGTCTACCTAAGCCAGCAATTTGCATTCTCTGTAATCCTAACTAACAGTGAATTCATTAATTGCAGCCTAGCCTGGCACTTGCAAAAAGTTATTTGGGTGACCTGCATCGTATTCACAAGCATTGGAAATCAGTTGATAATATGCCAATGAGTAGATTTGTCGAAGGTCAAAAGGTCAAAGGAACTGTGATATCAATGTCTGATTCAGGAGCTATTATCAAGGTGAATGAGATTGTGGGAAAGAAAATGCCTGTTTCTCCTACAGTTAAGGCGGTTGTAATACCTTACCATTATAAAAGTGAGTATAAGGTTTTTAAATTTAATACACAATATTTTTATTGGCATATTAAATTTTAGCCTAACTTGATGTTTCCCATTCAATTTTCGTTTCTAGACATGCCAGTCAAAGTTGGAGATGCTGTTGTTGGTCGAGTTATATTTGTAGATCATGGTGAAGGTCAACTTTATTTGACTCTGAATCCCAAAACGATCAATCAAATGGAGTCAATGGGTCAGTGAGACATTTTAGTTCCTTATGCTTATTCAAAGTAATTTTTAGTATTTTTCATTTGTTATTAGTATTTCTTAAGTTTTTCCAAGGAAAGATAAGAAATGCCTTAATTTTATACATTGGGCCTCATAATGTTTAATTGTGCTCTCAGTTGGCTATGTATATTGTATTTTATCAATGTATATTTCATAATTTGCCTAGAAATATCGTTAAAGTGAATATTTGGAATATTTAGATGAAAGGAACAACTATGTAACTTCCACACAAATTGATTTCATGACCAGTTTTGCTAAAAAACTAACATCACTAACCAGTCGTGAAATAAATTTGTGTGGAAGTTACATAGTTTTTCCTTTCTTTTAAATATGATTATCACTTACCGCCCTTAGATTACCCTATTTTTGGTGTATAAGATGCACGTTTTTGTCGAGAAAACACATCCTCAAATCACACTGCATCTTACACAATGGAGGTGCGAATAACAGAGAGGTATTTTAATTAAATTTAGTATTTATATAATCATCCTAAGACTGTCTTTGCTACAGAAAAAAATTTCTATATTCAGTAGTCATTCTACTTAAATTTAAACATATTATTTTGATGTTATTGTAAATTTCTATTTATATAAAAGTTAAGTAAAAATATCATTTTATTCAAATAAAGATTTGAAATTATTTAATAGGTTCGTTCATTGCTTTTAGACTAAAAATTGCTAGAAGTCCTTCCAAGTATAAAATATTTTGAAGCTGTTACAGGGCAAAGACCTCTTGTTTCTTTTCTGATTACATGAACATATATGTGAAGAAATCAAATTTATACTAACAAAAAAAAACAATTTTAGAACAACAGATACAAATTATTTCGTGATTATATCAAAAATGTCTGAAAAGGATAAGCACGTTTTTCTCAAAAAATTAGAAAATTAGCAATAGATACTTTTAAAGCTATATTTATGTGAACTTGTGTTGTTTTAAGTCTTTATGTAATCTATATAAATAATAAGCTAAGAAATCCAGTCATGCTGTCGATCAACTGCAAGAGTAACAATACAGTGTAACATCGATAATTCGAACTAATTAATGCAAGGGCGTGTTTGGATTACTGGATTCTAAGTAAATGACCATGTTTTTAAGATAAAAATATTTATTATAATATATATCTATCGCCACCCTATTTTTGAAAAATTCTGCTCTATGGAGCCAATACTTAAAAGGAGTGTAGGAATGAGCGATATTGACACGGCTGGCAGTGCCGATATCACTCATTCCTTTTAAAACAATGTTTCAAAGAATCACCTATACCAGTGGTAGGCAACCTTTTCTTCGTGATGGGTCGCATTGGTGGCTGCGAATTCTTCAGTGGGCCTCATTGCAAGTTGTCAATGCTTCGGCGAGCCAGATTAGGTTTTAAATCCGACCTCAACAAGAGATTCTGAGGATCACATCAAAGTTAGGTTTTTAGGGTTAAAATTTCAATAATAAGTGTTTTATTGTCGTAATTTGAATGTATAAGATATGAATTTGATCATAGCTTCACAGGTCGCATAAAATGCTCTTGAGGGCCGCATACGGCCCGCAGACTGTGGATTGCTCACCACTGATCTATACATCCGCAAGCGGTATTAGTAGTGGACATCTGTACCCGACTATGTTACAAAATAAAAGCTTCAAATTTCACTTTCCGACACTCGCTTCGCTTAACCGACACTTCACACCTGATGTTGAGAAACAGTTCGGATTACTCGGAGTTCGGATTATAGAGGTTGCACTACACTAAAACGAAATTGGCGGGACTGGAAAAAGGGATGTTCATTGTATGGTGGGCTGCATGCACACAGGGGCAGACCAGCCCTGTGCGGGTACGTCAAGCTTAACCCCTCAGAGACGGGCTAGATTTAATTACCACTCTACCGTAAATCCGGCAGGTATTTCATTGAAATGGCCAATTTTGATGTAGTTCATTATAAACATTTATAATGTTTTACCTAATAATCGGATTTACGTGAAAATTTCGGAATATCTACGCCATAGTGCATGTTATATAGCTTGTTTTTTTACATAATTCTATTTCAATAAGTTTATGCATTATTGCATGATGAAGTAATAACGGTTTATACCACATAAATGTTTAACTCTTAATCACAGCTTTTATTGCTAGAATAGTTCCCATAAACTTCAACTCTATTCAAATAACGCAGTCTAGTTCTCTGTAAATATTCAGCTTGCCGCTTACAAAGCAGTAGCTGAGAGTTTCTTCCCACGTTATCTCTTCCAAACAGATGTTGTGGGACTCGAGAACGTTTTACGAATAACATCGCATGGATACGATTTATGAAAACGAGAGTGAATCATCTCTAGCTGTCCCCTATTCCCCTTCTTCTTACGGTGCCTTAGCGACCAAACACTACTAATTCCTATTAATTGAGAACACTTGCCTTTTCTTCTGTATCTTTGATCGTATTCTTTTTAAAGACGGATTTTCTGATGAAAGTTATCGACTTTAAAAAAAATTATTTCCTTCCATAAAGAATGAGCTATTTCTGAAAGTGATTTAGAGACATTAATAAATTTTTAGTAACTGATAGAGATTAAAGGTGAAGAAATACAGCAAATCATTTTTACTCATGTCAACCAGCGGAGCAGACGTAATTTAGTTTTGCATAACAAATGGTTAGAAAAATATTGTATTCAATGTCTTCTTAAGGTAAAAACCTTTGTATATAATAATGTGAAAGCCAATCGAAAAAAATAAAAACATCTCTATATAGCAAATTAAAAACAGCATGGCATGGGTCCGTACCATGCCCAGAGGCCGGCGATACGGTAAGAAACCGAGGTCCGTAACATGCACAGATTGGCGCTGAGGGGTTAATCATGGGGCTCATCTGATCAAGCAAGGCATTACTAAAACATTGAATATACGCGTAACAATACGTAAAGATTTATATGTTCATTTTCATAATAGTGCATTCTATGAAAACAATAATAGTCAATATTAATGTTTCGCTACTAATAAAAATGCAAGATGAGATGATTTTTATCTTAATATGAATTCTTTTCATTTATGCACTCCATCTGATAGCAGGACAGAGTATTTATGAACAAGAGCACATAAAATATCTCACGTTATTAATTTACTATAAAAAGTATCATACATGTTACAATTTCTCGTGAAATATAGACCAAACTTTATAGTGCATATTGCATTCTCAGGAATACAGTTATTCTGTTTAGCTTTAAATCTTCACTAATTTCAGAAGTATTCTCGCTGACAGAACATGAATGTTGTTGGTGTAAAATTAATCTGGTAACACCCGATTAGCAGAAAATAGCGAAAACGATTATTACGCATCCTATTGTTCATTCCGTGTGGGTACAGAAAGCGAGAGGGTAAGGCAAAATTAAATATTTCGAGTCAAAACAAGTATGTCATACAGGACTGGCTGGTAAAATGTTACCAGTTAATCATCGACCAGCCCCACTAGAGAAAAAATGTTACGTAGACACGGTAAATGTTGACTCAATGAGATATCCGGAAAATCCCTGCAATGCAGTGGGAGGTGGAGGTAGGGGCCGGCTCTGCGTTTTTCATGAGAACAAGTGAGAGGGAAAAATATGCGACTTTTCTGACCAATGATTAGCCAAGATTCTTTCAACTCGAAAGTTGATGCTATCCGAAGGCCCTCCCACACTCTTCACGTAACCCTGCCAGCGAGGCGTTCGTACTGTGAGGAGATTTTGGTCATTTATACATCACAACAGAAATACTATTTACATTACTTGAGCGTGCTTATCTGGCTTAGAGAAACAGGAAATTTCGATTGTGTTCAGTAAAAATTCTTGTAACACAAATACTACCTGATTTTTTATTCAGAGCATTTTGTTTCATATTTTTAATTTGTGCTCATTTAATAAGAAAGGGTGCTTTACTTTTAAAAATATAACCAAAATGAGAACATATAACATAAACATATATTTTTTTAATTTGCGGTATTCAACCTAAAGTACGCATATCCCTGGGGATATGCGAGATCTTTCAAAGAGATACGATATTAAGGATATCTAATGTAAAAAAAATAGCGAAGGAACATTTAATAATTATCTCATGCATAAAATATACGTAAATCATATCATTAGAAAGTGCATATATATTTGTAGACTAGCCAATATTAACCAAGTTTGTTAACTTTAAAATATAGCAGACGACACGAATTTCGTCAAAAATATTTTAAGGGGTACGCCGACTAAAAAGGTTGACTACCACCTCTGGAAATTTCTTAGCATTTTTATGGACATCTAAATATTTTTACGGACCTTACAGACACGTCCAATTTTTGCTCTTTTTTACGGACTGTCCATAAATATACGGTTGTTTGGCAACCCTGTTACCTACTGTAGCACAAAGTATCACTGTCAGACTTCACCACCCTCTTTGTATCATGAAATTTGTGAGCAGTCTATAAGTCAACTGTTTCGTAAATAGTGAGTGCAGGAGCTCAGAAAGAGTCGATATTGATATACCACTACACAGAAGCAATATATATAGCACTTTGTTCTGAGGTATTGATTTCGTCCATTCCCCATATTATTTGCTAGATATCACGTCCATACACCTCGTTCTAATTCTCACAGTTAAGACAGTTGTTATTCATATGAGTGAAAACAGCCAGGAAGAACTTTACACATAAGCGACGGCGATAGATTCAGATGAACGTTTTAAGTACGATAATAATCCAACGACTGCACTTTACGATGGTGATAGCTTAAAGAGTAATTGTCGAGCATGATCCATTCTCTCATTCAGCCGCTCCAAACTAGGGATGGTGATTCGGCGGGAGTGGAGAGATAGGCCATGCAATGTTAGGGCGATGCTGTTTTTGCGCTGAGACGATCTGGCAACAGCCAATGTTTACAGTTTTCTTATCATCAAAATTTCTTTGTACAGAGGTGGATAAATTTTGGGGACCAGTTTCAGCCTTCGCTCTATGGGAGTTTCGTAGTTACGGAGGTTAGTTATAGGGAGGCTTCTATGCATTTTACATGTTCCAGGGGCGGGACCGAGATCCGAGTTCGTTATACTGAGGTTCTCATTATAGGGAGGTTCGTAAGATAGAGGTTTTACTGTATTGTTTATAACTTAAACACTTTCCATTCTTTTTCGATCAAACTTTCAGGAATTACATTGCAGCGCAACTGTAACATTTTAAGCTGCTTACCGTTTACATTGAAGTCATAGGTTTGATTACAGGAGTGTTTATTTTCTCCATTTGATCAATAAGAGGATGAGTGTAGCATGTTAATCCTTTGCATATAAAAATTACTTAAAATCGTTGTAGGAATTTTGGACTTGAGACAGCAGATGCCTAAAGGAATGAAATTCCATTTTCTTGCCATTGATTTTTGAATACACATTGAAACAGTCCATAAACATCTGCTTTATGGAAAAATATTTTTAAACACTGAAAGATGATGTCATTTTAGGGAAGCGTCTTATATAAGGAAGCGTCTTGAACACCGAAAAATATGGTATATTAGAAAATTCGTAAATTACTGCTCTTTTTGTTTATTTTTCTTTATTGAATCAAGTATTATTTATTTGTTTTTGTCTTATCCCTATAGCTGGAGTGTTACTTGTTGTTGGAAAAGGAGTTCGTGTTGAAATTCTTATGTGCAATAAGGATATAACTATTGGATTTGTGAAAGGCAATACATACCGTGGCGAAATTGTCTTCATCCCCACACGAAGGCATCACAATGATTTTTACAGCTGGTCATCTTCTGCAACTTCTCTCAAACCTGGTAAAATCCATAAAGTTATTATTTCTGGGTAAGTAAACAAACTGATTGTAGTATATGGGTAACTTTACCGTAATTTTATGAAAATGAGTCATTAAGGCATATTATTCTTTTGTAGAAAAAGGAAAGGGATTTTTGCCCATGCCAAAATGTCTTGAATTCACAAATTATTAATAATGCATTTGCATATTTAATGTTTTAAATAGCATATTTTAGTTTTGGTTACATTAATGTTGTTCATTAAGTGTTTTTTTTTCATTTTTGAAATTTTCTTTTTGGAGTATTCTCATTCAACAATGAAAAAATTAAAAACAAAATATGCAAAATTGTTTAAAAAAAGATAATTAAAATATTGAACCAGTGGTTTTATTTGCTTTGTTTAGTACATACTTGCACAGTATCTTTCAGTTTATTAGGAAAAATTAAATCTTTGGTTCCTAAATGAGAAGTTTTTTTCATTTGATCAATATTGTAAACATGACTTTTCACAAGATCATGTTTCACTCAGTTATATAAAAGTATTTGCTAATTAGGTCATTATAAGCAATACCAGATATTGCATCTCTTCCTCTATTGGGATTTTAATCAGCTTCTTTCTGCAGTTATTTATTATATTTACTAGGGAGATGCCCATTAAAATTCAACGGGAAAGGTTTTTAGGAAATAAAAAATTAACATAAATATACCTTGACTTTCTTAGAATGGCAAATAAACAAACTTTCGTTCTTTTAGTCATTCGTTGTTTCAAGTTTTGAACTCCTACAATGATTCTAAGTACCTAATTTTAGTATGAGAATGATTAATATTCTACATTCAAATGTACTCTTCGTAAATAACGCAACGAATGTTGTTTACATTGGTTGCTATGAAAAGAATTTCTCTCTCCTCCTCTCTCTCCTACTAATTGTAAGAGCATTCAAAGTATACTTTCAAGGATTGAAATAACAATAGGATTTCGAGGTTTAACAATGTAATGGGTTGGCATGGCAACATACCATTAAAATGGCAAGATTTCCCCAAAATATGTGAATTAAACATTTAACATGAGAAGTTTTGAACTGTAGGAGGGAAAAGATGTACAGAATAAGAAACTTCGTAGTTTTTTCTTTAAAATGGGCTAGATCCGAAGATCATAGGTGGATTCTTTGTAATTTAGATCTCAAAAAGAATAAAAGCCTGCAAGTCAAAAAGTCGATTTTTACATGTTATCATATGGGAAATGGAAATGTCTACCTTGGAGTCGAACCTAGGATTTTTTTCGAGATTTCTTTTCGTCATCATATTACAATATGTGAATCTATCATTCCTGCCAAATATAAAAAATGAATCTCGTTCCACTATCGAGTTATTTGCATTTTTATAGCGTGACAGAGGGAGCCACAAAGGGACAGAAGTAGCCTTTTATTATTATATTTATATACAACAGCCCCTCGAACTTGATAAGCATGTTTGTCTTCTTTTCATCTCTTATTTTGACTCACTTCCGTGATTTATTTATTGCAGGAAGGTAAGGGGAAAAATGATTGGACTAATAAAGAAGTGTGTGAACAAGTTTAACAAGCATAATCAACGCATGGAACGTGAAATGGAACGAAAGAGGAAGCGTGAGATGCCAGATACAGAGCAGCCTGTTAATAATGAGGTAGGGGAGAAATCATCATCTCTGATCAAGAAAAGGAGAAAGTTAGATGTGGATGTGACAAGTGAAACAGGGGAGATTATCAAAGGACAAGTGAATGGCAAGCTAAAGAAAAAAGATTCCGAAAAGGACAAGATTGCCAATGAAAAGACTTTGGAAATGAGTGGCGATAGTGAAAGTTTGCCCAAAAAAAGGCAAGGTAAGAAGAAAAAATTAGACACAGATGCAATGAATGACGTTGGGGAGTCTGTAGAAGAGCGAGTAAAGAACAAGATTAATAAAAAAGGTGTCAGGGAAGAGAGTACCAGCGATCAAAGGAGTTTGGATACGAGTGAAGATAGAGTCAGTTTAGCTAAGAAAAGGCAAATTGTGGACGATGCAAAGAACAATGCCAATGATGATATGTCTATGTGGGAGAAGCTTCCAAGGCTGGAGGCTTCTGAGGCCTTTGTATGGGATGTGGACATCTCAAGTTTCCCACAAGTGCTGCCTAAGAATAAGGAAGAAGATGAAGTATCGAGTGAGGAAGAGGAAGTAAAAGAGGAGGTCAGTATTGTTTAATAATTGACAGAATGAGTGTCCTAATTCATCTTGTTTAAGTATATAAAATATACCTCTGTCACCATAGAAAATACAAGCACACTGCGGGTTTACAGGAATTATTCCTTTCCAATGACCTCTCTACATTCCATAATATTTAAACATCTAATATGTTCACTATGGCCAGTCACTCAATTACATCAAATTTAGAGAGCCATTAGTTTATTTGTGTGAATTATAATAATTAATATGTATAGTCATCCTGATGTTTTTAAGGCCAAACTTGCTACATGCACACTCAAGTCATTTGAATTAACACAGCTAGCTTTTACTTATTGAAATCAAATGTTTGATTTTAAATTGGACAAAAATAAATCAAGTAAATGTTAGACTTTATCAATTTGTAATGGCTGTTAGAATACAATAGTTCATGTTCTCAGCACTCATTTCACTTCCTTTGCCTTTTGGGCCATAGTTCAATCACAGTATTGTATGTAAGTTTTAAATTTTAGTACATATTTTTTCATAGCCTAACCTAATAGAATCATAGATTGGTATAGGTTAGGAATGGTGAACCACCTACACATGTGTCACAGAGCGACACACCAAGGTCTTTAGCATGACACAAGAGTATCGGAAGTTCTGAGCTCTAAAGTTTAGCCTGTATGTGAAAATGGATGATGGTATGCGTGGAAAACAGGAAAACCCAAAAGAGGCCCCTCCACTCACCTGCTGGTGGAGTTTTGGAACTGGGAATTCCCATTTTATTATTACATTTTATTATTATGTAATAGTAAATGGCAAAAAACATGAGACTGGTTGAACTAATAATCGCAAAGTATTTTTAATTTACAATGTGGCATGCGAAACATTTTTTGTCAAGTTGGATGATACAATGTGATACACTCATTGAAAAAGGTTCACCATCCCTGGTATAGGTCATTGGTGTTCAAACTTTTTTCCATGTACCTCTTGGATAATTTTATTGACTCCTTGCTACTACCACTATCTAATATGCTTGCCTTCATACATGCAAAATCAATTTTGTGGTACCTCTTGAGTCACCTGATACCGCTCATGGCATCAGTATCTATCACTTAGAATGGCCATGATATGGTTTAACAATTTGAAATAGGAATGAATATTGAAAGGAATTGTTTGCTGTGATCGCATAATGTTTTTGTTTTAGACTGATGCAAAAGGAAAGAAAGGTAAGAAAAAGAAGGATACTTCAGCTTTAAGAGAGGAAGAGGAGGCTCATATTAGGGAAGCTGAGGAACGCTTGATGGACCCAAAAACATGCCCACAGACCGCTGATGATTTTGATCGCCTTGTTCTATCATCGCCTGACTCGTCGATTATTTGGTTGAAGTATGTCGCTTTCCACTTGCAGGTGTGTGTTTTGTACTATTCAGGATTTAAATATAACATGGACAATATTAGTGATGCATTCCTATAGGTTTGTTGTTAATGCCACTTAAATTTTATTACTTCAGAATACGGAGATAGAAAAGGCGAGAGCAGTGGCTCAGCGTGCACTTAAGACCATTAACTTCCGTGAAGAGCAGGAGAAGTTGAATATCTGGGTTTGCTTGCTTAATTTAGAAAACCTTTATGGGACCAAGGTAAAAGCCAATGAATTTTTTTTAATGATATGTTGCACGTGTTCCTCTTTTTACAAATTATTTAAGCATTTGTGTCTTTATCTCATTTACAGGAAAGCCTTGACAAAGTGCTGCAGGATGCTTTGCAGATGAACGATGCTTTCAAAGTTTATTGTCAAATGATGCAGATATATTTAGATAGCAAGAAAATTGAGGTTAGGATGACATTGAATCTGATAATTAGGCTGAATAAGTTGTTACCATTGAATTGTTTTTTAACCATACTGCATGTAATCTCATTATTTTAGACTTGTGAAAGCTTTTGTTTTATTAATAGTTTTAAAAGTCTTTGATGTTATACTGGCTCTGCAATTGTTATTTCTTGCAGGAACTTGATAATCTAATGAATGTCATGCTGAAAAAATTCCGGGATAGCAAGGATGCCTGGGTTCAGGCTGGGACAATGTGTATGAAATCAAATCGCCCTGATAAGGCTGGAGAAATTTTGAGAAGGTCATTCAAGAGTTTACCAAAACAGGAACGTAAGTAATCTTTCATCCTTATTGTTATTCACTTTCATAAGATAATTTTGGCTATTCCTCAGTGGCAATCTGGAACTAGTATGTTTGAGAGTCTTCAAGACTGTTAATATCAGTTCTCATAATTATTTTTGTGTTATTTGGTCAAGTTAAAATTTGAATTTATTTAATGAATGACAATCGGGGCTGGCTTAATGGTGATGCCAACAGTGTGACAGCATATGACCCCTTGCTTAGAGAGGCCTTGCACTCTCTAAAAAATATTTGTGTACAGGTTTCTCTCTTTATGGGGGTTCACTTTATGTGAATTTGCTATTATACGACAAACTTATTACTGACAAAATTTCTTTTTATGTGTATTTGATTTGCTCTTATGCGGTCACGAGGCCAGTGCAATACAAATAAAAGAAAGTTCTCCACTACACTACAAGGTGACCATTCAGTCTCTCATTGTCTCTTGTGCTGTGCGTATTAGTACTACAGTAAAAGAGATGAGAGTGGAGTGGATATTGTAGAGTGGAGATGAAATGGAGATTTCATGTGGTACTGTTTGAGCACACTTGAGAAGTTTTGTCTCCTTGTCCACAGAACTTGGGTTGGGCCAAGACAACCCTCCAGCACTTTAAACCTCCACTATTATGTCACTCGCAACAGCCACCACTTGTGCTAGTCTGCTTCCTTTTATTGGCGAGTATAATTTACAGTGTTAATTGTTTTAAGTTTGTATTTTGTGCATAAGAAGTTGTTATGGAGCGAAAGAAGAGCCTCTTGGAGGGGAATTAGGATCGCTTGTGAAACGTATTCCTATCTTTTACATGTAAATATGTGTTCTGTTTTTGTGAATTCGCTTTATGAGTCACTTTCCTGGAACGCAACCCATGCATAAAGAGAGGGAAACTTGTACCTGTATGTTCATTTGAAATACAATAAAACTTCATAAATTCGGCATTAAAGAACTTGGAATTCTCAAAATCACTTTTTGGAAAATTATATGTAAAAAATCCTATTACTCAAGAAATTAGTCCATTAGACCAGAACTTATCAATTTTCATTGTTTCATTTATCTCATTAGCTTCACATGTTCAGATTCATAGTGATAGTGATTGTTTTTTGTTAATGAAAACCCCTACATGGGTGGTGTTACAAAACAAACAGAAGATTCTCATGATTGAAAAAAGTCAGGTTACTAAGAAAGTTTAGAAAAGGCACTTTAGTGAAGAGACTGTGAAGATTGGTAGTTCCACTGTGTATGACTTGAAGAAGAAAAAACAAATATTGATATTTTATGTAGAGAGGGACACAGCTAAAGCTATGTGTAGTCATAAAACACTGCATGCGGCATGGGTAAATGATGTTGATAGAGTATTGTTTGAGTAGTTTCGTCAGTGGAGAAGTGAAGGTGTACCTTTTTCAGACCAAATGTTGATATACAAAGCAAAAACATTTCACAGTAGCTTGAAAATTACTGAAGATTGTGATTAATCTCTAGGTTGGCTCAATCGATTCAACCTTCATCATGGTATATGAAAATTAGTTTTGTCTGGCAAAAAGCTTATTGCTGATTTGAAACTGCAGAGAAATTTGTTGACAAATTTGCGAAGTTTGTTGTACAAGGTGCTACCCAAAAGTTCTCGGAATTTGAATAGCGCACGCGAACCGCTTGTAGTATGGCCACTCGCCACTAGGTAGTGCTGGCAGTATCCTTTGTGAATAAGTGTGCAGCTAGCTGAGAGCACGTGTTCCCAAGTTCTGTGCATTTTTGTAACGTCGTGTTTGAGTGATTCTGCAAATTTGTTTCGAACTGAAATGGCTGATGTTAAGGAGCAGAGAATTTGCATCAAATTCTGCTTCAAACTTGGCAAAACGACAGCAGAAGCACACAGAATGCTTAAACAAGCATTTGGTGATGATGCTTTAAGCCAAAGGAAAACGTTCCTTTGGTACAAATGTTTCAAGAAGGGATGGACATCTGTCGATGACGATGAACATTCTGGTTGACCGTCGACAAGCATAACTCTGGAAAATGTCGCAAAAGTGCATGAGGCTATCCTGGCAGACTGAAGGCGAACAATCCATGACGTTTGTGACATTGTCGGACTGTCATACGGGACGTGTCAACGCATTTTGTCGGAGGATTTGAACATGAGACGAATTGCTGCAAAATTTTTTTCCGAGACTGCTGAGCAACAACCAGAAAGACCATCGAGTTGCTGTCTGCAGGGAGCTTCAAATGAAGTTAGAGATGACCCCAACTTCATCTCCAAGGTCATAGTTGGTGGTGAATCTTGGGTTTATGGTTATGACCCTGAGACAAAGCAGCAGTCGTCAGTGGAAGTTGCCAAATTCACTGCGGCCGATAAAAGCAGTTCGCAGCAATGTCAAGTCCATGCTGATAATTTTTTTTGACGTTGACGGGATCGTCTACAAAGAATTCCTCCCACCCGGTCAAACTGTCAATGGAAAGTTTTACTGCAATGTTTTGAAGCAGCTATGGGAGAACATCCGACGCAAATGCCCAGACAAGTGGCGCAACAATGACTGGGTGCTCCACCATGACAATGCGCCCGCCCACACATCACTCGTTATTAGGCAGTTCCTGGCTTCCAAAAACATGACAGTCATCCCCCACACCTCCTACTCTCCTGACCATGCCCCCTGCGACTTTTTCCTGTTCCCCAAAATGAAACTCCGGCTGAAAGGGCAACGATTTGACACGATTGAGGAGATCTGGGCAGAATCACAAGAGGTGCTTAACACGCTCACACTTGCATACTTCCAAGGATGCTTCGCATCATGGAAAAAAAGCTGGGAATGCTGCATAAAAGCCCAAGGGGATGGTGGAAATTAGGACTTAGCATAAGTAATTTTTTTGCACAATTTCCCGGAACTTTTGGGTAGCACCTAGTAGATGAAAATCTTAGTGCCAATCAAATATATAATGCCGTTGAAACTGGGCTATTTTGGAAGTGTCTTCCTCGTAGCATGTATAAATAATAGTATTTATTAATATTGTGCTTCCTTTTACTTATTATTCATCTTTTGAATTATACAATTGATTCAACAAAAAATGTATATTACTTAAAATATAAGATTTCAAAAACTTGGAATTTTCAAAAATATGGCAAATACCAGATCCCAAGGATGCCGATCTGATACTGTTACAGTGAGAGAGGTTTCTTTATTTATTTAAATTTACTATTACTATGCCCTGCACGCACATTTTTCATTGGGCCCTGTGATTTTCCTAGTCACCTCTGATGACAATACTACTGGTGCATCCAAATATGAATTAGAGTGGTTACCTAATAGTTATACAGGCATTCCCCAACTTACGGGTGACTCGACTTATGTATTTCCGACTTTACATATAGGTTCATCGCCGGGAATGTTTTCTATTTATATAATATAAAATTTGTTCTAACATTACTATAGATTATTTATTTAATAAATAGATGCATATTATATTATAAATATACTATATATTAATAAATATTTATATATAATTATAATAAAATAATTTATATACACGACTTAAAGTTATAACTTTAGGAGATGATTCCCAAGGCCCTTTGAGTGAAAAATGTTATATCAACGTATCCGATTCGCAATGATTACCGAATTATGGGCATTTGAAAGTTGTATTTGAAAACAGTTTGTATTACATTGTACAGTAGATTGAACAAATTAAAAGTTGATTTCATTGTACAGTTTAGGTAGTTTAATGATACATTAATTGTTCAAAATGTCCTCCATATTCTTGAATGCACAGTCTGGCTCGTTTGAGTACGGAATGTGTAACCTTACTTAGAACAGCAGCATTGTTAATGTGTCTTAGAGCATCTAAAATCTGTTGAAGTAATTCATCTCCTGAGTATATTTTCCGTTCATACACAATCATTTCCATGTCACCCCTTGCATGGTAATCTAGTTGAGTCAGATCAGCTGAATGCAGAGGCCAATTTTGCGGACTGCCGTGGCCGATCCACCAGTCAGGAAATTGATCATTCAGCCACTGTGTAACATTTCCTACTGAAATGTGGAGGTGCTCCATCATGCTGGTAGTAAATTTCCACTCGTTTTTGCAGAGGAACATCCAATAAAATCAACAGTTCATTTTGTAAAAATTCAGCGTAAATGTCACCAGTCAGACGTTGCAGGAAGATGTATGGCACAACTAACTGATTATCAATGACACCATACCGCATGTTCATATAAAACGATGTTGAAAGTAATTTACAACTTCCGTGTAGATTGTCATGTGCCCATAAATGGTAATTTCTGGTACCTATTGATTATTCCATTGCAAGTAAATTGTGCCTCGTAGGTGAACAAAATGTAGAGATACAAACCGGGATGTGAAGTTAACCAACAGCAGAATTCCAATTGCCTACCATGTCCGCAGGTTTAAGATTTAGAATCTGTTGCATATGATACGGGTACAATCCATCACTGTCTAATGTTCTCCATACCCTCATGCATGCATATTGAGGCAAGTGGAAATTCTTTGAGTACTTACTTGTGGGCTGTGCTGTCCATGTCAATGCCGTTTTCCTCCTCGTTCACATCCCGTCATATTGAACTTTCAGCAATCAACGACACCCTCGGAAATGAACTAGTATCTCGTAAAATTCAGTGAACTCGAATAAACATATGTCGAGTTGGGATTCTTCGTTCAGAAAATCGCTGCCGATATTCTTGAACAGTAGCATTGGCGTTGCTGTTGCAAAATCCATACACAAAGTGATTGTCCGCGTACTCAGCATTTGAAAACGTAAACGGCATGTTTACATCTGGCACATCTGACTTGCACTGATTACTAGCCCACCCACTGTTCTTGCGCTAGTTTACATTATGTCTGTCTGTGCGCGATCATTTCAATGTTATACAATCTGTTTTCAAATGCAATTTTACCCCAATAACAAATGCCTTCAAGTGTGCTACAAATCAAATGCCCGTAATTCGGTAACCATTGCGAATCGGACACATGTTGATATAACATTTTTCACTCAAATGACATCTGGCATCCTTTTGAAGTGATGACCTTTAGTCGTGGGACACCCTGTATAATGCCGGCTGATTCATTGCCTGTGAGTGCGCATTTCTGCTTTTAGTTGTTGTGTTGGTGTTAGTTTGACCTACCGCGTTTATCGTGCTTTTTTAAATTTGTATTTGAACATATATATTAGCGTGACCACGAGTGCAGTGCTTTTATATGGGAAATATGTATCCCAATCGTTTTTGGTGTATCTGAACATGTAGGTATCTAAGATTTATCGAAATTTTGAATATAGCAGACCACCGACTTACGACCTAATTGGTCCCTGTACAACGGTCGTATGTCAAGACGTCGTAAGTCGAACCCTTATTTCCCATAGGCGCAATGTTATAAATTGGGGTTTCATTCCTGGAATCACATTTCACATCACAAAATACCAAAATTGACCACTAAATTTGAAGAAAACTGACAAAAAATTAAAGAGCTTTGCAAAAGAGATGCCTTTGCTTCAAGCGTAGGCTGCAAACTGAGTCACTAATGTAACTAATGTGTTCCCAGCTGATTCACCTCTTGCCTACGCGCAATGGGTATCTAAGAGGTAGTGCAATGAATAGCTGGATAGCAAGGGAGAAGAGAAACGCGGTGCCGACATTAGCCTACTCTTAACGAAGAAAACCAGGGGGGCCAACGGCTTAACGTCCCTTCCGAAGGACGGAACAGCTGAATTTGTGCGGTCTCGAGACTGAGTCAGCTCAGACCGCGCGTTCGCTATATCGGCCGTGCTATGACGCTATGAGACCACCTGCCACTATGAGACCACGTGACGTTGTGAGACCACTCAATTGTTCCTTTGGCGGAGAGGGTAAAGCAATGATGGAACAGCCATCCAAACTGCGCTGCGCAGCTATGTGAAGAGAAATCGCCTACCCGACGATCGTCGGCGATATAGCGTCTGCCACCTCCGATATGGCTCGCGTTCGGTGTGAGGCTACATCGGGAAACCTATTGTGGCGATTCAAAGAGACCGCGTAGAAAGCTTGCTCGAGTTGCTTAGCTTTCGGTGTGAGTTGGCCTTTAGGCTGTCGTGTATACGAGTTTGGACGTAAGTGTGTGGATCTTATTTACTTTTAAGAGAGGACGTATGAGCGGGGGTTCGTAAGTCGAGCAGTCGTAAGTCGGAGGTCTGCTGTACGTAATTTTCACGAAATTATAACTGCATAATAATTATAAAAATTAATTATAATAAATATCCGAACGCACTTAAATTATGTTTTGCAAGCGCGCATTTTTCTAAATTGCTAAACGTACATGGACGTATGTGTAAGAGTAATTTTCGACTTACGTTGTTTCGCGGAACCCATTAAATACGTAAGTCGGGGACTGCCTGTAGTTCAGTTGACACAAAAGGTAACTCTAGTAGCCATTAAGCAATTTGGAAAACCAGGTATCCTTTTTTTCTTCAAAGCAGCCAACCTAGGTGATAATCCTTCAGTCGTAGGTTCTAAAAATTTTCTGGGTCTAATGATTCAGCAGTTGATTTTATTCTAACTTTCGGATATCATCAGCTGAAGGGGAGAAGATATTGAGCATTACTATTTTCTAATTATCGTTAGAATTTGCTGTGAAAAGCAAGATTGAAACTGAAAGAATCACTCTAGCCTACCATAACCTAAATAAAAACTTATTATTTTAAGTTATATCTTCGTTGGTTGATATATCATTTTAATGATGAAGAATTGGATTTCCTAATCGAAAAAGTAATTTGTAATTGGGAATGCCATTTTCAGCAATGTATGATGAATTCATGACAAGGCACCTTTTTGCTAGAAGAAAAAATAACTTTGAATTAAAGGTTATTAAAAATGCCTTACAACCGTACAGAAACGATTTTTAAATCTTGTATTAAGTGATTATAACCGGCACATGGCATTGTATTGCCGCGATTACTACTCACATCTACATTAACCAAAAGCTAATTATAATTCTCAATGTCATTGAAACCAACCCATTTGTTTTATTTTATATCACCGGACCTGGAAACGTTTATTCTCGAATACTTCTGAAATCAAATTCCGTAGGTCTCACATCTCATTGTTTTCTCGACCCAGTTAAGCATATGTTCAACAGATGGCGTCTGTGGCGAATAGCAGCGCGTCGCTTCGAGAACCGCGGAACTTCTTACATACGACTTTCGCACAAAAAAAACCCTATCTCTCGAACTTGATTATTGTTTGGGCTTAATCGCTCCTCCTTCTGGGGCCATTCGGCGTTGCAATGGGGTGGGCGAGAAAGCAGTAGGGGAAGGGGTAGGGCAGGGGTTGTGGAGGAAGCGGGCCGTCTTTAGTCGTGACTGTGAAAGATTGCCGTGAGTTGAATGAACCAAGCAGGAGCGCCTCGCCTCATCCCTCAGGGTATCTTCTTCTCCCTTCTCCCCCTCTGATCCCTCAAAAGTTCCTCCTACTCTTCCTCTACTATTCCTCCCCCCATTGCCGAAGAAATACTACTTGTCATTGCAGATCCCGGAGCTTTGTAAGAGAAGGAAAACTTTTCTCTTTTACCCACACTCGAAGTTATTTTTCGAGCTCGCGATATTTCCCTCGCTGAAGGTTTTAATGTAATTCAAAGAGGGGGAGTCGTTTTAAATAAGTAACGCCATGACTTTAAGGACGAGCAAGTGCAAAAAAGGGTTTCTTTTCAAATCGTTTTATACGGACTCAAACTGAAATCACTGACCGTTTTAAGGTATGGTATATGTATTCCGCTGTCGAAAAAAGTGCTGGATCAATTTGCCATTTTTTTGACGTTTCGATTTTTTATTTTGGAAGTGGTGGTTACCCACTGCACAAGTTGAAATTTTTGTTTTCTATCACTCCACTTAAAATAAGTAAATTGTTGATTAAAATTTTGTTTTTGCGCTAAGTTATCTGGTCGGAATTTATTTATTTAGATATTTATTCTGGACTTTTAAGTCAACTATTTGCTTCTGTTTTTCTGAACACCGGTATTATCATAAATTTATATCGCCGAGCGTAATCATTATAATTTGCTAGTGCTTAATAAACCAATGAACTTATCCCTCTTGTTGATTTTTCTGATTACCAACGTCATAATCATGTTGTCGCGTTACTGATACTACATTATAGATTGGATTTAATTGTCGGTTGTAATAATTCCTACACAGAAGTTTCTTTTGTATTTTGAAATTAAGTAATACGTCTAGCTTATTCTTTAGTGGCTTAAATTTTGATGGAGGAACTTACGATTTGTTATAGACTCCGGCGTCTTTCGCAAAATGATGTACGATGGATGGAAATAAAGTTTTTATGCCTGGTTGAAAATATTCATACAGCAATAGAAATATCTTTTGTTTTTGTGCTTGAGGCTTGTTTATTCCAAGTTGAAGAAATTGTTAGCGAAAGAAAAATTTTCCGAAATCTTATAAAGACAAAAAAATGCCTTTGTTGCTTAATGTATCTATGTATCTATCGTATCCTCCCAGTCTATTACATTCATCGCACCGGATAATTTTTTTATAAATTAAACTTTTTTCCTAGCGTTTTTCATGATTACCGCATTGTATCCTTTTTTGCCGTCATCATGGGTCGCTTGGCGTGCTCTTTTAATGTCCATCTCACTCGGTTTGCCGTAAAGGAAACCGATTTCACGGACGGGAAAAAAATTGAAACGAGTTTTCGGCGCTGGTCAGCGAGGATAAGGTCAAGGGCCATATGCCTTCATCTCTAAACCTCTCTCGCTCTCTGTCTCACCTTCTGAATGATGCGTAGGCGGTACGTATGGAAATCGCCCGAGCATGAGACAGCCGCCCAGGAGGGTCTGAAGGGTTATTGCGCTCGGCGTTCGTCTTTTTTCCTGTTTTTTTTTCTGCCACTCCATTCGAGTGTTTTGATACTACTAACGTGCATCTCGCGTCTATCCGTCCGTCACACATCTCTCGCTTATCTCTCTTATTTCCACCAGTAACCGTATCCGTATCCAATATGCCTCGCTTGCGCTTTGGAAAATACGTATCAAGAGACGTGTGTGCGTGAGTTTTATCATTCATCTCCTCAGTCGGTTTTTTTATGGCTGAGATGTCGACAAAATGGCGCGATATTCGGGTAGCAATCTTCATTTATCTTTACACGCAGAGCGGTGTTCTTTTTTTACCAGTTGATTTTGATGACCATAAGCTCCCTTTCCGGTAGCATGTACCATTTTCGAGTTTTCCCACTGATGGTTTTTTGTGGAGCACAACGAATTGCGTGGCGAGATTCGCAGCTGTTATTACTGCTTTGTGTTTTCTTCCTTATACGTTCATGGTATCGCGCTAAACACGAGTTTATCGTCGAGTTTTGTTGCTAAAATATTTCTGTAGTCATGTGCTTCCGGCAGGCAAAACTGATGTTGTTGATCAAAATTGCGATGTGATGTATGTAATGCATGATAATAATTGTTATCATAAAGGACGCAAAATTTATTGGGTTACCTATTATTATTCTTCTTCCTGCGGTTGCTTGAGGCTTAATGGAGGAGTTGTGATTCTTTGTACATCGATTATTTAACTTTGCCACCAGATGTTGATAATGTAGCGTAACTTGCTTTGTAGACCTTTCTATTTCCAAGACGGAGCGTGGATTTCACCCGAAACTGAATCAAATTGTGTAATTATTTTACTATAGGTGGAAATTTTAGATTTAAAAGTTGATTGTTTATCCGTACATTTTTCTTCGAGCGTTGCATTTTTGGCGCTACTTTAGTTTTGAGGTCGCAATCAAAACGATCAAATCGCGAGTAACATCCGACGCGTACGTTAACACGGGCAGCGAGCCTCAATCGTCGGCCATTTTTCTCGCACCGACCATATATGTATAGAGGTCACGATCTGTTGGACTGCATTGCCGCGTGCATTTTTCAGCCGTGATGTCAGATGTTTTTGAAGATCCTCGGTGACTGCCGATAGAAATAGTTATGAACTCTTGTTTTTGTTGTTGTTATTATAAGAGGAGTGAAAAAACGTACAAATCATTGGAATCGTTACTGGCGAAATGGTTGAGTGGTGGTCCAATTTTTGGATGATGAAATTCTTGCTAAGCAAAAATTCTGTGGATGTTTTTTAATTAGAGGAAAATTTTGACCAGGAAACATCGAATCCACTTCAAAAACTGTCCGATGGCCATAAAAAGGTTGGAAAAACCATGTATGTGTTTCGGCTAACAAGCAGCCTTCATCAGTGGTAATTCACCGATGGCCGCGTTTATTTTTCTTTTTTTTTATCCACTTCCGTTGAATCAACACGGTTGTCGGCTGCTTTGTAGCCGAATTGCAGTGAAAGCTCGATAAAATGAGTACGGAATATAACGAGAACTTCATTATATGTAGTGAGAAAAAGCACATTCGCCGTCAATTTATTAACGTTACATATTTTAATTTTCGGATATTACGAGTACTCGTTAGAACGAATATTCTTATGAATTTTATAAACTCTCACTTTATCGAGGTTTCACTGTACGTATATGGTTTTCTCAATCTATTTATGGCTACTTCCTTGTGCCATGTGGCGAATTTGACGATTCTCTTTTGACTCTAATCTATATGTGCTTGTTAAAAGTTGCCATTTAAATCGTTGTCATATATTAATCACGCAATAAATGATTATTAGAATAAACCGACCGTTAACGCCACGCCTTTTCAATTCCTATGTAAATTTCAGATCCGGTCTAATTTCTCTCATTCCTTTCGTGACCGTGTCGGTTTGAAATCAAATAAATGGTTTCGGAATCCGGAGAAAAATAATTCAGAACTCAAGTTGGAACGTTAAATTGTTTGACTTCCAGACTTCCTGTTCGGAGAGGATAAATAATACATGAGATAATTAGTTACTGTCCCCTTCTTTTAATTCCAAACCATTTGTACACTTTTAACTCCGGAAGACGAATGACTCGCGACATGTTAATTCTGTAGCTTCGGGCTAGAAACAAAAATCTCCGTCGGAATTTCCTCGGAATGCGCCGCGGAAGAAGAAGAGGAAAACCCTTTCAAATTATTTCGCTGCATTTTACTTTGGGAAATTGATTGCTCATCGTCTTCTATACCAGGAGTTTTCAACCTCTTTTTTTAGAGCAGGGGTCGGCAACCTACGGCCCGCGGGCCACGTGCGGCCCTCAAGAACGCTTAATGCGGCCCGCAAAGCTGTGATGAAAAAGTGATCAGGAAAATTTCTCATGGGCAATTTTATATTTTTTGAGTAAAATTATGGTCTCAAAGCCTTTTCGGGTGAAGTTTTAACGCTAGTAAATTATGTAGACTTGATTTAGTTCATATAAAATCACAGAACCTCTAGAAAACCTCTGATTTATTCGCTCATCCGACCCGCCGAGTCTTTCTTGATTCCCAATGCGGCCCTCCGAAGCATTCACAACTGCAAATGTGGCCCGCCATGCAGAATAGGTTGCCGACCCCTGGTTTTTCTTCGCATACACTCGAGTACATTTTTAAGTGATGATGAAATGAATAGCACTTCTATTGAGATAGATAACTCATGTTTATAATGTTAAAATTCACAGTTTTGGCCTATTTTTTGTTATATAGCGCCATTTTCAGTCGTAACTTAGCAACTTTTGATTCCGAAGTCATGAATGAATAGGGTTCCCAGATGCACCACTTTTGGCAGTACATAACTATTTTTCGTCTTCTGTACTACCTACGATTACTTTTTAACAACTTTTTGGATCTTTTGGAGAACAGTAGAAACTTCAGAATTTCCATCTTTCTCCACCCCTCCTAAGTTGCCCTTCATCAGTTGTTGGCATTATCGAATAATGATATTCCAAAAATTTCAAAAAATTTGTTTACCAATGACACAAGTGAAATTTATTTTTCCTTTCTCCAAGCCTCATTAGTCCTTTTTCAACAAACGTTATTGATTTTGGAGAAAAAAGATCTTTTGCTACCAGAAATGCTGAACTGTTATAACGCTTGAACGAAAAATCAATTGAAGGATATAAAAAAAAATTTTGGTGCTAGAGCTTATGCAAAATTGCAAATGCTAAAAGATTCAAATACAACCGTTCAGTTACAAAAACAATTTATTGATTTTTTTTCTACGGCGGTTGATGATACACGTAAGGGGTTTAGAATTAATGACTATCCTTCATCTACGAAATGGTTAATCCTTAAAAGTACTGAAGATATTCAATACGACGAAATCAGAAAATCGGCAGAATTTTTAATCCCAGAAATCTCTGCAAATGATTCTTTGTTTGATGAAATGACTGAATTGATTTCATTCCTTTGAAATGCCTCAAAAGAATTCGATTCTTTGCCAATTGGTAAAAAGTGGGTCACTTTCTTTAAAAATGATCATTTCGTCGATCTAAAGAAATAAGTGCATATAATTTTTGCGATTCCAACATTTAATGCTAATGTTGAGGGAGTTTTCTCATTGTGCAAGAAACAATGGACTGACGATAGAAACAAACTGAATATTGAAACAGTTAAAAGTTTGCTGCAAGTTAAATGTAATTATGACTTGATTTGCAGTGAAATGTATGAGAAGTTGCTTAAAGACGATAAATTTCTTAAGCAAATATCTTCAAGTACAAAATAGATGTAATTACTGTGTGATAACTAGACCGCGGATTTTTAGGTTCTAAAAATTAAGTTTTAGGCGACTAAAATAGGCTCTTTAAGTAGCTTAATTAGGCTTTATAATACGTAAAATAGGCTCTAAAAAATACTTCAAAAAATTACCAGTCAACGAAACATTATTGATTAGTTTTCAAAGAACATAAAAATATTTTACTGCTATGCATTGAAACTTATTCTTATGGTTAATTTACCATGCGTTACAGAGAAAATACTATCTACATTACATATAGTAATACTGTCTGAAAACACTATTCAAGTATATATTTAAGTACTATGCAGAATGATTGACAAACTGTTTCATTCGGAATTCCCATAATGAATTTGTCACCTCTTAGCGTTTATTCCACAATTTTCCCGTAGTTGGCTTCACAGTAGATAACAAGCACCTTTTCTAAGTTTTCTACCGCATTACTATGGCATTTGTCAGTTAATATCATCATGTAAGCCTGAGTTCTTTTGTAGCACTTTTTCTAGTTTGGCTCTTACTTTTCCGCCACTTCTTCTGGCGCTTCCTTGATTTTTTTTCACTTCATTCAGCAAAGCAGTATTTTCGTAGATGGGTTTTTCTGAGACCTCCAATTCAGCCATAATCCACACAAGGGATGTATAGTGGGATCTAATATACACCAAATCCTTGGGACTGGAGGGATCATTCAGCAACATTTTCGCCGAAGTGACACAGGCAGTATCCTTGGCTAGATTTGCCACAACTTCCTTGACATGAAGGATATGCTCACTGTAAAATTCAGCTGCTTTCAGCACAGGCACAGGTGGCAGGGGGACATCGGGCAGTTTTTTTTTCAAAAAGCCTGTTTTCTTGTTGGTGCCTTGACGAAGACCTTCACGGTGGAGATCAGTTTGTTCACCTTGGGGATTTCCAGTCTTATTTGCTCTGCTACGCGGTTCAAACCACGGGCAAGGAATGTCACATGCACAAGGGAGGGATAGAACACCTTGAGCAACTGCAGGGCAGCATCTGTGTATAGGAGCAGCACTTTCTCTTCGTCTAGATTGTTGGGATACAGCTATTTCAGTCGATTGTTCACAGAATGTGCTATTGTTTCCTGATTTGTTTTGGCAAATTACTTTGTGCAGATGAGGTAGGCTATGGATGGCACATCTGGGTTCCATTTCCCAACAACTAAGTTGGCCATGTATCTGCTGAGAGCGTCAGTGGTTTCGTTGACTGATATCCAAATATGTGAATCTCCAATGTCCTCCCGTATCCAGCACATTGCATCATCGTACGTGGGTTGTACGTAATTCTTGCCTAGCGTTGACTCAGAAGGTACCGACTGATGGCAGTATCGTTCTAGGAACCCCTTGAATGTTGGATTTTCTAGTGTTCTGAATGGAATGTTGGCTGCCACAATTGCATGACACAAATCTGCATCAAACTGATTCTTCTTGCAGGATCCCTCAGAAGTTTTTGTTAAAAGCGTTTGTTTCATCTTCGATTTGCGTTCAACATTTGCCTTATGTAGCACTCTTTGGACATGCTGAGTTAGGTGGGATTTTTATAACTCGAAACCTATAAAGAAAAGTTCTGAAAAAATAATTTACCTTAAAAATACGGAAATAATCTAATAAATATTGAAATGGGACAAAAATATAAAATTTACTTTAGAGCTACGAAGGTCCGCAGCTGAATTGCTAGACATTTTGAATAACCACGTCTATAGTTACCATAAAATGGCTCGTATAAACAAAAAATGTAGATGGGTGTTGCTTTAAAGATGACAAGCAATTCACGGCCAATAATTCGCTGCAAGCCAGCATTACAATGTACTTACCTCGTTGCATGCTTGACAGAAGATATTTTTTTCATCCGAACTCTTGTAGCCACTGACGTATTAAATAAGCTTTCGAACTTGCTACTTTATGCATTGCACTTTCACAATTTTCACGTTCACACTTCTCACCTTCACCCTCTGCGGTCTGGAGATGGACTGCAGGGTTATTCTCGTTTTCCCGTGTCACACAATATGGCAATGTAACGATGAGTAATTAACGCAACATCAGATTAAACCCACTGTTACATTGTCGCATCGCGCGACACAGGGAAACAATAGCACCGCCGGATGCGTGACAGGCCTGAGCTGGTGTTCGCCACCTGATCATGACCGTGGTGTGAAGGACATTTTCCCAACCCTCAACTGAACATTGTACAGTCAGTTTAAAAAATGACTAGTACCAAAATCTGCTTTTGTTGTCGATTTTTTCTACAAAATTAGCCATTTTTACGCTTTTTTGCATGAAAATGGCAAAAATAAGCATTAACGTTGAAACAAGCATTTTTAGGCATTCATGTCAAAATAGGCATTTTTAGGCACTATAAAATATACGTTTTTGGGGTTAATTATTCATGAAACGTGTATGTACAATTGTATATTCAGATATCTACTCAGGAAATAAATAGGTTTTTACCTAAAGATCCGCGGTCTAGTGATAACCCAACTTTACAGCTTATGCCTGTCTGCATAGGATCTTCGGGTCGCTTTATTTCATCATTATTGTTAGATAAGATAATTAATAAATAAAATTTGTAAATATATAGGTGTACTACTTTTTGTAAATATGCCCTACTTTTCGCAAAAGAGTCCTTTTTCGTAAAAACGTACTACCTTTTGGATGCAAGTGTCTGCATGAAGGACGAAGTAAGAAGAAAAATTATAATCTTTAACAATTTCGCGTATCCCTTCAAAACTCTTGGCGTGCCCCCGGTTGAAAACCCCCGCTCTCTACTTTGACGTAGTCTTATCGACGGCTATGTTTCGCGCGCGAATATTTTGCCGCGTCATTTCCCCGAGGAATACGACTTGGAAAAATCTCCCTTCGTCGAAATCAGCTTTGTGGATTTTTCGAGACCTCGAAATTGCTTAAGTGAGGATGAGATGTTTTTTTTTCAACGCGGGTTCGGTATTTCTGTGTCGTGAGTCGTCATATTTCTGCCTTTTTTCTGCGATGTTACCCTACGCCGCGTTTTCTTCTTTTTTTTGATTGATCAAGGGCGATGAATGAACTCCGGTTGCCCTATGTAGCACGCCTCATTTCGGCGGGGAACATTTCTCTATAGAAACGGAGAAGTCCGGGGAGAGGAGTTATTTCTCATTTTTGTGTGTCATAAAATTAACGGTCCATTCTTTTCTACCTGATCTGTATGTGTATATACGTATGTTGTATGTGTGTGTGTGTGTATATATGTATGTATATATGTATGTATATATGTATGTATGTATGTGTGTATATATATATATATATATATATATATATATATATATATATATATATATATATATATATATATATCATCATTCATTCGTGTTCTGTCTTGCGACAGGTCCTACCAATTAATTAATCAATTGGTTTTGACTAGGGAATATACATACACGGTGTGGTGGTTTCCCGTTGCCTTCCACACCGGACTCGCACACAGAAGGGAGGAGGGAAACCCGGTGCCGGCATATGCCTGCTCTTACGAAGAACACCAGGGGGGCCAACGGCTTAACGTCCCTTCCGAAGGACGGAACAGCTGAATTTGCGCGGTCTCCTCAAAACCATGCAATGACAATGAATTCGCTTCGAGAATGTTTCGGTTCTCATGGTGAACGTATCAAAAATAACTTTAGTCTAGTGAAGTGTCCTTGAACTTAATTTTTTCCAGGCCTTTTTAACGTCCGCACGGCGTCTCTTTTTATAATCGGACGTGGTTCGATGGAATGCTGTTTGGAAAGATTGGACGGTATTTTGCTTCTGGAATAGTATTAAATCGTACAGTTGGGTATATATCTCTACCATCATCCATATAACGTAATAAGATTCGTGAATGGTGAAAAGTAAGCTAGGAATTTCTAGAGAACTTAATTATCATTGCATGGCATGTTTACTGGAGTGTTGCAAAAACGTCCACTTGTTGATAAAACTAACAGCGTTCGGCTGAACTTCGTGAACTTTTTTCATTTCGGATGATAAAAGAATAAAATAACAGTTTCATTTTAAAAGATCCGTTTTAATTTGACCTAGCTTTCATTGCACTGCAACATCTTCAGGTTGCAGAACAATCAAGCTTAGGTCGTATTAAAGTGAAATTGTTACGTTCATTTGTTGATTATTCTCTGCTAAAATTAGGCATGAAAAGTAATGGGTAATATCGTGAAAAAATGAATAAGCTATTAATGTAGCTTATCGTCCGGGGGTTTAAAAACACAGCTTTCTTTCAAATGCTTGTAATTTATCTTAGTACTTACATTCGTGAATGGATGCACGCGGATTTATCACGGCGGCATTGACAGGGAGGAGAGTTCTTTTCTCATCAAAAGAATCGACCTGAAGGACTCGGTCCTTGTCTTCAAGTGAGTAGCTAAGTTCCATTTGTGGATTTTTTTTAGGCGAGTGGAGTGCATGTTCAAGACAGCAAGTCACCGCCATTTGTGGGCGTCGTGTCTCGAACTCCACCCGCGTGACATGTATTTCCGTGCGGCATGAATCCATTCATCGCTCGTGTTGATGATCGTCCCGATTAGCGACGAAGAGACGCCCAGACACTCCGATGTCTTGTGTTTTTTTATCCCATTTTGCAAACAGTGAATAATGAAATCCGCTGGCAGCCACTAAACAAGTGGCGCGGTGAATCACGTCAAACATTTACCGTAACCTTTCGCGATCTCGATGTCAGGGGATTATATCGCTATTGTGTCTTCTGAATGTTTGGCCATATTGACGGGTTCTTTGTTAATATCATCGAATTTTAATTTTATATTTAATTTAATGCAAGTGTCTCGAGTTTTTAGAATTTTATGTTTTAAACGTGTCATCAATTCCTTTTCAAAATTCTATGCTATTGTTTATTATTGTAAAAAGTATAGTCCACGTGGGTCACTTTTCTTCCACAAATTTTTCGTAACTATTTCCCTTTGTTTCATTTATCTACATATTCTAATAAACGTCTCGACTCTTGACTCCTTGATTTTCGCGTCTCTCCTTTCATTTTTATATAATTTATCATTCTTCCTATCTCAACGCGCGCGATCTCTGATATGACCTCTTTCCTCATCATACAAATCGAAATTACATTATTCATGGGTTCTCTGCTTGTAGTGCACGAAGCGAGCGCATATAGTTAGGTTTATGTCAGTTCATTCAAATCTTTCGTCTCATAAACCGTTCTTGGATGGCTTGAGATTTCGTCCTTAAGTCCTACACCCAAAGCTCTCGACCAAAATTATTTTTTCTATAACGAATTATTAAAACATTCTCTTTAAATTTGTATCTAAATGAACTCTACCTTTATCTCGTTAATAATACACGTGCAGCTCATGTGTTAGCTAAAAGTGAGAATTTCCAAGGAATTCTGAAAATTTTCAGAAAAATTGTTGGTACAAGATGAGATTCCATTCTCGTAGCCATGAATACGGTGATTGTAAGCATTGTTTGCGAAATCGCAAAGAGGACATAAACACTTTGGTGTCCTTGGACATGGAGCATACCTTTTCACCCTTGTGTATTGTCATATACATAAATTTATTCGTGGAATATCGTAAAACCGAAATGAATATGCCAATTCGAGTGTTTACATTTCAGGGTTTATCAAAATTAGCCGAAATATTTTTGTTTATAAGTCAGAAAATCAAATCACATCGCTCGAATGTCACCTATCTGTTCGCGGAGATTCGTCTTTTTTATGTTCGCTTAGCAAACATTTGATATACTTTTTAAATTCGCAAAAAAGCAAAGTAAATCCCTTGTCCAACGCGGGTTTTCCTAACTCGGATTTAATTTTACGTGATCAAATAAATGTACTTATTTACCCAACAGTATTTAATTTAATTATTACACAGTCCTGAATTGGGTGCGCACCAAATTTTACGTGTGTTCCTGACGTGAGAAAGGTCATAGCCTAGACAAGCGGTTCTCAAACTTGACGCACCTGCAACCCCCTCTTACGGCAGCCGATCTTGTCGCGACTCCCTCAATTCCAGGTCTCTAACAATCCTTATATAATAATTCTCAAGTGTCCGTCTGTGTCCGTCTATCTATTCGTCCGTCTCTCTGTCACGGTCTTTCACAATCGTTAAACCCCCATGAGGTGGTCCCTAGATAAATCAAACATCCCGAAAAATGTCCCGGATTCGACTCCTGGAGACGGTTATATTTTCCCATAAATTTACTCGAGATTTCCTCTTTCAAGGTGCAAGATTTTTTCTTTCATTAATCGAAATACGTAAATATGGACCAATTTCCTCGTGTTTTTGCTTTATTCGACGGCTAAAAATATAAAATATCTTATTCTTGTTATGTTTTGATGTTACACAGAAGAATTTGTCAGAAATACGCATTTCCTTTCGACATTTTATGACTTTTTCGTGCTCTTTCCGTGTGTTGCCAGGGCGACCCGCATTGTTGCCTCCGATTCAATCAGCGTCTACTAAGCCTTCAAATAGACGAAAGAATTGGGTTATTCGCTTCGCGCTTTTATGAAGCATCGAAATTATTGTTGTAGCAACGTCAAGAGTAAAAGATTGCAACGTAAATAATTGCAAATAATTATTATTCAGCAAGCTGTGTGGAGACTGAGGGCGTTTTAAACGATTGACTAAAAAAAAATCTTTCATTATTTCACTACTGGAATATTACCTTTTTCTTAATTAAAATTATTATACTCTACATATTTAATGTTTATTAATAGGTCTACGCGTGTTTGCAATTTGATGATAAGGAGAATATGGGTTATTATTAATAAATGAAAAATAACACATTTTGAAGTACAAAAAATTTGTGTTGGTAACAATTCATGAATAAAAAATTAAATAAATGTTTGAATTAATTATGCATGAAAAACTTTGCATAAAACAATTTTAAAGCACTAGTAACAAAAAACTTTGAAAATCATTGCTGTATATCATTATTTTCCATACTTAGGGAGAGCTGGTGAAATACAACAATGTAGATATTCTATCTCCTACAATAACAGATATTCGTAATTAGTATTCGTAGTAGGCCCTGTAATAAGTTAATAGCAGTCGTTGTCCGATACTTGAGGAAACGTGTTTGTTTCTGAGTTCATATTTAATGAAGTGTGTAGTGATAATCATTGGAAATAAGGTAAGGTGGAATTTAAATTTTTTTCCTTTTGAATGTACTTGAAATAACGTGATTGTTTTTGAGCTCCTCTATAACAAATTGTGCAACGATAATCATTGGAACTAAGGTAAGGTAGATTTTACAATTTTTCCCCTTTGAATATACCGTGATATAAGACTAATATTGAGTAACTGTGACATTGTGACGACGGTATTACTCTAATACATTGCTGTAAAATCGCAGAAAATTAAAAAATGTCAAGTCGTAGACTATGTATAATTATTTTCTTTCTAAGGTAATTTTTTAACGCACAGGCTTCTGACTGACTTAAGAAAATTTTGCGCGGGTACCACTAGAATAATGTGGTAAGATTAATACAAATTAATTGTAAGCGTAACTGCAACGGGCTGCTAATAAATGTAAAATGTGATTGGAATATTTATAGAAAGTCAGGATTTTTGTTAATATTAATGATGAAATGAAATTATACAATTAAAATTTACGAAAAAATAAAATATTGAAACGTTTTACTTATGCACTTCCGTCTTCGCGACCCACAGTTTGAGAACAGCTGGCCTGGACGCAAACACGTTTTTTCCGTGCGCATTAACTTTGCACGTCGCTTTTTTCCGAAAGGCGGTTTTTCTTAACACGGTTTTCCCCATGCGGCCTTCTTAATGAAAGTAATCCTCACTTTACTAATGGGACTTCAGTATCGCCACATTGCCAATTTTACCTCCTGCTTTGGTTTTGTGTCCATCCACGAATTCTCGTGGCCAAAATTTCCGATCTATCGCGCGGCTCGAAACTTCCTCATAACACGGTTTAGTCGCCAAGTGATTCCGGGAAGAACCGTTTCCCGGGAGAACAGGTCGTTCGGAAGAGACTCGAACGTCGACCATGCCGTCGCCGTGACAAACGATGTTTATATTTCGACCGCGTGTTCTGCACCAATTTTGACGTTCGCGCCTTTGGATCAGAAATGGTTTCGATGAGATCATTTCGCTCTAGGGAGAATGTTACGTCACTTCTCTCGTGGCTATCAATTCTTTCCGTAGGTGGTTCGGTTAGCGGTGGGAATCGATGACCGACACGCGGAATATTCGATCTGAAGCTTTTTCGCGAAGCCTTCCCCATTCATTTTTGACCTGTTTCGTCTCACGATTCGCTGACTGGAAGGGTAGAGGGTAATGCCTCAGGCCCCCGCGGTTCCGAGGCGTTTAGAAATTTGCGGAGTGTAAAAAAAATTACGTTTGGCGGTTTCGTGAGCCCAGATCTGATGGCCCTTTCGATCATGTTCCACTAATTTAAAACACGCGTGGTTTCGATTTTGGCTCGATAGTTATCGATTTATCGTCTTTTAAGGTACGTCCAGACGATGCCTTTTTTCGAGCATTTTTGCGCTTGCAGCAGCGCACGTAGCGGGCCCGTCAAGCGCATCCGCAATTTTGTTGATACTAGCAGCGCATGCGCAACGCAAGTTTTCCCAGCTGAAATTGTCTCGTGCGCCATTCGCAACATCAACCTCGTTTCATACGGTGCACATGCGTTTGACAACAGTGGGCTCTTAGTTTTTTTTGCGTTGTCGCTTGATTTTTTTGTCAAAATGTCGTTCGATAGTAAAGAAGTGACTTTAAATTTCATCGAGGACTATAGATCGTTCGATGTGCTTTGGAAACCTGACATGAAAGGCTACTGCAACAAACAACGTCGGGAAGACGCACTGCAGGAACTTAGTGCAAAATATGGAATTTGTGTAAAAACGGTGAAATATAAAATTATAAGCATTAGATCTTACTTTTGCAAAGAACATCAGAAGACTAAAGAAAAAAGTGGCAATGGGAGCTTCCTGCTTCTGGCACAATAGAATATGAGGTCTACGAATTCATGAAAGCTGTCGGTCAAAATATGAAAAAGGTAGATGAATATTCTGTTTTCGAGGATTTGGTCGCTCATAAAATTAAGAAACTTCGCACTGCCCGATTGCGAGCTATTGCTCCAAGTCGAATAGTATTATATTATTTGAACTGGAAATATCCGATGAAAATGAGGGGAATTTATTTTCGTCTGATTCGTCATCTGCAGCAGCTTCAGATCACCTTTCGGCGACACCTACACCTGAACCACACCTCCAGTTAGACTATCATCTCAATTTACACCAATACATTATTCTGACTGTGAAGCATTAGCTCCTGATGTAAGTGATTTTTTGTTTTAAAAAATAAAATATTTTCTATATAAATAAATTTAAAAAAGATTGATTTAGGTAAAAATAATTGATAGTAGCTCAATAACTTTGGCCAAAACTAACAAAAGTGGAATACTCCTTTAGCCAAAACAACTAGAGGGCTGCAAAACCCAATGCATTTCGCCCACAAGGTGGGCATCGTCAGGGGTAGAACCTGTTTCAACAGTGACTGGAAGCCAACTGCTGTAAATGGTTTGATTTTTAAAATGATTATATAATCTACATCTAAATGTTATTTATATACATATATACCTTCATATAATCCTCCAATACTTTGGTCGTACTTTTAACAACTTCATGAATAATGTCTGAAATACTTTGTTTTAATGCCTTAAACAGGTAACTTAAACTTGTGTACGCGTCTCCTGTTGCCAGATAACGAAGTGTTACAGCAAACCTGATGTCGGCAGGTATGGCTTCTCGCATAATTGTGTCCTTTTTGGTGATCATTGGTCGGATCATTTCCAACAGCAGATGAAAATCTTTTGGTGACATAGTGAAATTCCTAAATACGGAATCGCCATCATCTTGTAATTCTAGCAACATTGCATTTTTGGTCCGTTTAAAATACTCCTTCACCAACAATCTCTGCTTCTGTTTCTTCTGTCTCTGTTCAATAGTTAAATACGCGGCACAGACACCCGCAAACAAGTGGATCCACCGACATCTCGAACGTAACCGGAAATTTGAACCACCGTGTGGACACTAGACGCACGAGTGCTATGTTGCTCGTGCGTCTCTCAATTCGATGAATGCGCTTTTACTCCACATTACATGCGCTTAGCGCACAAAGAGAGGCATAGTCTGGAATCACATTTGAGTTTTGCTTCGGGTGAAATATTTAAATTAAAGTTTCTTTGCAGAATTTCGCAGTTTATGAATACATTAATTTACGATAGCGAAAAATGCTGCGTTTATGGCACTCCTCCCGCACAATTATCAACCTACCGCACGTATCATTTTTCGCCATCGAAAGTCGGGAATTTTTGCGATATTTTTTCTTTTCGGCAAATTTTTATTTTATTCACTTACAACCGACGAGTATTCATAGCACCATTCGTAATTTTTCTGTATTTTTATCGAAATATTCGCTTTCTGTCTCACAGTCAGTATACAAAATAGCGCAACTTCACAGCAAGCATTGCGTGCGCGCCAATATCGTTACTTTCGCGCTTCGCATCTTGCGCGCTAGAATTTTCCCTCGGTTGTCACGGGAATGGGTATAGGATGCAAGAAACGAGGTTTTTATATCGTTCCGTCTATCGAATGATCGAAAGCTGTCTTATAATACGCCGCCTTTAATGCCCGGAACGCATCCCGTAGTTTACATAAGACCCCGCAAGATGACGGTAACTTCGATCTGTGGCCATTTTAAAAAGATGGCCGTTTTTTTGCAATACGGGCACAGTCCGGTAGGGGTCGGTCTCTATATATCTCGATGTTTGCAAGCTCGTTTGGAGAAGCGAAGTTGGCCGAGGGAATCGTTGCGAAAAAAAGACAAAAGAAGGCGGTAACGCGGAGGCGTGGACACCCTGGGGGTGTCCGTTTCGCGAGGTTTTCGTCCGTCGTCGGAACGTGTGAGTTATACGGAGGTGATTGCAGGGTGTGGCTTACCTCCAACCAAACCATCGCTGCGAATCGGGACTCGAAGCTACGCGATACGTCTCGACCACGAGTCTCTGAAAACGTGGGTTCGTTATCGAGACGGAAGGCATCTTAAGGGGTGGAGAGAAGGAGTCGCCGTGACTGAGGTGTGCAACCCGTGTCCGTTTTAATCACGTTCCGATCGGCCCGTGCCAATTAACGGGCGTTTTCCGCGTGTATATTTCTCGTAGCGTCATTTTAACGTTGGTGTCTCACTCGTCTCGGGGTTTTCGTGCGTTTTCGAATGCATCGTTGGCGTCTTGCTCAGTCTTCCTTTTCGCCATTCTGGAGGGATTTCAATCGTCTATAAAAAAGACAAAACTCCTAACTTTTGTTCCAACAGGTTGGAAATGAAAAATGAAAAGAAAAATGGAAGCTTCATTTACTGACGCAATATGGAAAAGCGTGTTATTTATTGAGGTTTATTTAGAATTGTAAACTTAAAATTGTTTATAAATTTAGTATTATAATTGTGACAAAGTAATTATACTGTAAGTAATTTAAAATTTTTAACTTTTCTATATATTTGATCAGAATCTTAATTTTAAATTTTTAGGGCACCCCCTGCCGTCCACCGATTTAAAAAAAATATTTCTTTCGCACTGTTATTGATGGCATTAAAGTTTACACGAATATTGAAAAAAAAAACTTTATATCAATAACCATTTTCTCGGAATCTTAATGTGAAAATTTCGAAGGCACCCCCTGTCGCCCACCGATTTCTCTAAAAACATTTGTGGCAGTATAATTAATTGTATCATAGGCCACATACACCCTGCAAATTTCAGCCATTTATTTCTTACCGTTGACTTGCTATTGTAATTTGATTGTGCAGACGGATTGACAGCGAAAACATAAACGTGTTTATATAAAAAAACGCGCTAAAAATATGAGGAGAAAGGTTTTATATCGCGTCGTATGAAGTGTTTTTTAAGGGTTTACGGCGTGTCGACTTACCCCTCTTTGGCTATCGAGACGAACTGGATGTGTTCACGGGCCTAATCGATGCACTGAAAGACTCTTATCTCGAAAGCGAACCGTATTTTAAAAGGAGGTAGTTTTTCTCTCCACCTGGTTGATTTGTGAAGTCGATCGAGTCTTAATAAAGTAGTAATTCCCTTTGATCTTATAAGCGGACGTCGCTTGCCGACTTCGAGTCTTGTTTCTTACTGGTAAATGCGTTGATGTATGTATGTATTCCGCCGGCGTTTCTAGCCGGATTGTTCCAGCGTTTATTTTCCCCTTCTAATTAATTGCAATGGTTCAGTATTATTGTTTAAACGATAAAGACGATTTCTACGCCAATAAATTGGTTAATTACACATTCGTCCATCGTTTTTAAGCTTAACAATAGAACGCTTGCTTCATATCTAAAAGTCCGTATCTGGTTTTTCTCTAACTCGTTTCTGGTGTAGTAGCAACCATGGTTATAGGGTTTGATGCAAGCCATAAACCGAGATCATACATTTTAGAATTTAATTTTCAGTGAAACTATGAGGATAATCGCGTGAGTTGTAGCGTTGCTTTCCGTCAGTATAAATTGCAGTTTACTGGAAAGCGTTTCCTTATTAAATCGTTGATTTTGAATTCGCTTAAAACACAGATATCAAATCGTCATAAAAATATTATATAAACCGTGCGTCTCAAAATATTACTGTATGGCTTCCAGTAACATTATGATACATCGAATATTGCTCACAGCTACCGCCAAGTTGTCCATACAATAATGTAACATTTAGTTGCATTATTTTAAGGGCTAGATGCGTACGGATATGAGATAGTTTGTGCAATTTATGTTGCTCCGAGTTTTTAGAGTTAATTATGACAGAATCACCACTGAAGACGACTACTTCGTCACTAAAATGCCCCCCTGTACCGCTCAACCGTCATATGGCTGCGAGAGATACCACGATCTCATGTTAAAGGCGAGGCTATTCCTATGGCCTTGACAGTGCCCTCTGAAAACCCCCCTTTCACGAAGGGTCTACTTAAAGCAGGGGTCGCCATTTTTTTCTACTGAAGTGGCCACATGAGGCTTTATATACCACTGTGCGGGTTACATATGACGTTTATTATGACTGATCGGGTCCTGTGTAAATTTCATAGAGCCAGTTTTGAGAACTTTTTTGATTCTACAATGTGTCATACGCCTATATTAAAATTTTCTTTAATCCAGGTACTCGAAAAATATAGCTTACATGTTAGATTTCAGAAATGATACTTAATGACACCATCTGATGGAAAATGTACGAATTTGCATGTGTTAGAAGTTGAGGTAAGGGGGGCCGGGTACGGCCCGTAGTTTGAAGATCCTTGCCTTTATGTCCTCGAAATATTCTCCCCGCGTTCTTTGCATATCCTTTTCCAATGACACCGAATTGATCACTCATTGCTGGAAATCATAAGTATCCTTCACCGATAAAATCCTAGGGAAGAAAAAAAATTAATGACCAGGATAGGGAAATGGTGGCCATTATCCTGATTGTACATTGATGAAGAGAGAAAGATAAACTGCGAGCGTGTGTGTTCTGCAGCCTGGGGAGTCTGGTTCCGCAGTCGCCGGAATGGGACCACTCCGCCCAGTTTCGCCTTACCACCTCATTGCCTCTCTACACCTTTCCAACTCCCCTTCCCTCTCTTTCTCATCTTACGAGAACACCTCTCTTCTCATCTACCTCTCTTCTCTTCTACATCTGGATGTGTCCTGAAACTCCATCCGCCTGCTTACATTTCTCCCCTTTCCTCCTCAACACCCCCTTTTTCTTCCCCTTTTTAGTGGGCCACGAGACGCAATCGGGGTCACATCTTACGTCCGAACTCCTCTCGAAGTTTTTCCTCCCCTCCGGACTCTCTCCCTTCCCCATCTCCTCCCTCCCTCCCCCTTCTCATTACGGTCGGACAGATGAAATTAAGCGACGTTTAGGCGGACGGATGCTATACAAGTTGCCCCTTCTAATCTTTACCGCGAGAAAGGTGAATTGGGGGAAATGCGGCAGCAGGAAGGAAAGATGCCTCGCGTCGCTAATTTTTTTTATCGGAAGAGCTCGCGCCTCCGAAGATAATGCCTAGTTTAGACGGCGTTATTTTTCGTCATTTTTTTAAAAAGAACTCGTGGTTTCACTTTGTCCGCCCATCGGGAACTTGTTAGCATTTGAAACGTGACTGAATCAAATACGGAAAAAGCGTAATGCTTGGATTTCAGGGGTAACAATAATTGACGGCTTTTTTGTTGGTTTTTTGGTCCGTAAAGCTCGATTGTCGCGAACTCTCCATGGAATCCGAACCGACATTCAAACGAAGATTCCCATCCGAGCGTTTTAAAAGTATTTTAATGGTAGAATGTAATTAAATATTTAAAGTGTGACGGATATATCAATACTTAAATCGGAACTCAAAGTAATGAGCGATCTACTTTGGATTTGCTCTTACACACTAACGAAGGAATGAAATAAATTTTTTTTTGTTCAGTACGTGAACATCTTTCAAAAAACGTTTTTCACACACATCATAGTTATTATTATATAATTGTGGTTTCTTTCTATATTTCTGCCTCTCCATCCATCCTACACACGCTTACTAAAATTTGAAATTGTCTAAACTCAAATATCCGCAATTATGAATATTTCGGATTTCATGACACAAGCCATGTTATGCTAGTGATCAGATCGTTCATTTTTTCTCCGGGGATTCGGAGGAAACTGGACCCAAATTTTAACATTTATTATTTTGTGTATTAAACGATAAGTTACGTTATTGAACCTTGGGAGTTTTATGATCGGTGCTACCATGTTTCGGCCTCATCATCAAGCACGGAAATTGTTTCAGTTTCGTAGACTATCGTTTGTTAATATGGATTTTCGCGAAGTTAGTGCTCGTTAAATATACTTGTACATGTTGATGTCCTCATACGCGAATTTTTCGTGCAGCGAGCCTCCGCGACAAAATTACGTACAGCGTTTCGAAAATAAACAAAATAACTGATCAAGACTAGATTAATTTCATTTTTATGGCGGAAATTATTTTCTTTTTCGAAGGTTACGATGTTTTCGGATTTGTAGCCTGAGCCTTCTTCGAATCTCGTTGCAAGTACTTTTACCCTCGGGAGTGTGTGTGGGGTGGTGGTAGGGGGCGTTTAATAGCTGCTTGCGAAGGTGTAACCGCCGAGGTGGCTCTGGCATTTGTGGATACTCTTACACTATATAGCCGTGCGTTTCTTCGCTTGATTTCTTCTTCTTTTCCCTCGAGATCCTTCGCCTTTCCGTAATATTTATGCGAAATCCAACTAAGTCGGTTTCTTCGAAGTTTTATTAATTTTTTTTCACGGCGTCACATCATCCTTAACCTATTTAAGCACGGAATCGCGTGATGCTTCATTCGCGCTGCATCCCTTGCTCACACGGTTCGCGTCAATTCAACGAACCGACGTCTTTTTTGCCGTCGTAAAGTTTGAAATTATTCCAATAATCGTGAGTTAGTTTCGCCCATGGAACTACGAAGGATGTCACCGTATGTCGTTTGTAAAAAAAACTTGATCACAGAAAACGGAGTTAGTTTTGAAATTATTCCTTCTTAAGGTTTAGTATCATTTGCCTGATGGTATTCCTGTTTCATTTACGAAATTCTTGAATCTATCTGAACATAGTTCATATTTGTCAATATTTACTATTGCGATCGTTTTGTTACTTGCTGATGTATAGATTCGTGTGTCATTCGAATAGCGGTCGGAAGTAAATATTTTATATGGAGCCACTTGGTGGGACGCTGTCGTAAAATTGTTTATAAAACTGGAGAACCTATTTTGCCGGTTACTGTTTTAAAAATTGACTCGCTGTTAACGTTACGCTCATATCAAGCCATTCTTTCTCTCTAATTAAGCATTAGACATTTCGGACAATTTTATAGGTCTCATTGCCATAAATCCGCACTGTTTTCCATGGCCAAGGTTTATAGAGGCTAATTTTACGGGGCTTTTTTAGTGGCTTCATTTGTTGTTAATTAACCCGTTAACTGCGAATCCCATAATGGAGGTCGCCTCCGCTCTGCTCAAAAAAGTTTTTTATAACGAATATTTTAGCTTATAAATGGCGAGCAATGCCATGGAAAACTTATAAAACACGTAACGTATTTATTTTCCTCTGCATTCTATAGTGACTGTATACATATATGCGAACGGCCTGCAGTACATGCTTCCCTCGCTCGCGGTAAATGTGTTCCTGCAAATATCGTGTAAAGCGAAACTGGGAGAAGTGAGAGATGTTTCTCCATAGGAACACATGAGGTTACATTTGAACGAGTTTTGATCTCAACATGCAGCTACTTAGTTACACAGTATTCCGCAGTGATTCCCTTTCTTTCTTGTAACTTCGGAGTCGAACTAAAAAATGTTATTTTTTGTTGCTTTCAGACCGTTGCTAAACGGATCTAAAATAAAATTTTGTGGCCGCACAAATCTAGATAGTTTTCTGGAAAGAAAATCATGCTAAACCGTAAACGTGCGAAAGGTAACGGTGCTATTTGAGGGATGAATTTACCGTGTCGATATCAACATGAATGAAGGATAAGGCTTAACCCAGTGGTTCTCAACCTTTTGGTGCTCGCGGCACACTTTGGATATTCACTTATTTTCGCGGCTCACTGGAATTAGATTTGAATAAAGAACTAGTATTTATCATAAAAATACATATTTTTTATATTATGTCGTATATGTAATGGACCAAATTAAGCTGTGATATCGTAAACAATGATGAAGTTTTGTTAAAATATCTATTTTAAAATCTTGCCTAATGTTACACTTGAGCTTGGCGTTTTCTAATGATTGCACTGATATTAAGACGTATCCGTGATAATCAGCCTCATTTCATCTTCAACACAGTTTAGCCGTTCCCTTTTTCTGCATCTAATGTTTGTTTGTGTCGAGAACTCCAATTCACACAGTTATGATGTAGAAAACTGCACCAAAACTGCCAAAGCTTTTTTCGCAATTTCTGAATATTCTTCTCTAACAGAAATCCGGAACATATCCAGAGACAATTCGGCGTATTTGATTTTCAGAGTGCGATCAGTTGAAAGAGAAGCTAACTCTTCTTCGGATAGAGTAAAAACACATAAGTCATTTGTCACTAGTTTGAATGGGTTCCTTACCAAGTCGTATTTCTCTGTAGTCAAGGATGGAAAGTAAAGCTCGATATTCTGCTCTAGAGTTACTAAATGTTCCACCACGAGAGCAACAATTTCTTTTATATGGGTTTTTGGAAACATTTCAAGATTGCCTTTTCTAGCTCTCTTTATCCAGATGACTATTTTTCTCTGCAATGCCAGTAGCTTATCCGTAGAAGTTGGGATGTTTTCATTTCGTTCCTGCATGCTGATGTTCACACTTCAAATACCTAAATATTTCTGCAAAATATGCTAATTTGGCGCACCAAAGTTTACAACTAAGTTATTGACAAAACTATTCCTAACTATTCCTCCTATTTAAAAAAATAGTAACATCTCTTCTTTAAGTTCATATACACGAGCCAAAACTCTTCCCCTCGACAGCCATCTTATTTCTGTGTGTAAAACTAAATATTTGTACGTACTGCTAATCCATAGCATTACAAAGCTGTTTGAAGAGGCAGGTCTTTAGAGATCTTGATTAGACAGAATTAACCATTCCTACAACTTGGTCTAATACGGACTTCAAGTCAACTCCTAATGTCTTTCCAACAAGGACTTCTCCATGCAAAAAACAATGGGTAGTTATTGTAGTTGGATTCTATTGTTTTAAAAATGAGACGAAGTCTTTGACAGACCCCAACATGGATGGAGCACCGTCGGTACAAATTCCTGCACATGACTTCCATGAAATTTCCGAACGTACTATGTACGAAGTCAAAGTATCGAATATATCTTGTCCTCTTGTGTGTTCTGGGAGTTCTCTGTAGCACAAAAATTGACTAATTATTTCATTTTCATGAATGAAGCAAACAAATGCTAATAGTTGTGCTTTGCTGCTAATATTGGTTGACTCGTCAACTTGCAAAGCAAAGTCAGACATTTTAAGCTTATTAGGAATATTTTCCTCTATGTTAGATGACATATCTTCTAACCTTCGAATTGTATCATTAGAAAGCGGAATTTTCGCAATTTATTGTTCCGCTTCATCACCGAGCACTGTCCTAACTATCGCACGGCAAGCAGGTGAAATAAGTGGATCAGTTATAGTGTGGGGCTTAATTTTTTGAGCTATGATTTCTGCTACCTGATAAGAAGCAACTTGAACTCTATCAGACACTTTAACGTTCTTTTCGAAGTTACTCGCTTGTTGAGAATGTAGTTCCATCAACCTTTTGAAATAGTTGAAATCCTTTCCTTCAAGGTGAACATGTATTGTAGCGAAATGTCGTTTTAATTTGCTGGGAACCATGGATTCGTTCGATAGATTCTCACCGTACACATTGGAACAGGACAATCTTTATCTCCACACCAAGAAAAGCCCAGATTCAAATAACTGCCCATATACTTGCGAGACACCTTAGAAATTTTACTTGGTTTGCTCCAGCTCGTACTGAGTGTTTCCGTAATATGTTCTTCATATTTTTCACCGTTACGTTTTCTTGTAATAAATCTGTCCATTTTTATGGGCGCAAATTTTATAATGTTTTGCAATGATAATTGGACGAAACCACAAATATCACAGTTTATAACAACGGTTTTACACAAAACACTTAAGAAAATATTACTTGATCCAGAATAAACTCACGAAACATACATTCACAGACACCAAATTGTAGTACAAGCCTGCCACACATCTAGGCTAGTACTTATTTGATAAAGGAATGCGCCAGAGTCGCGGACATACAGGAAGGTCAACGCAGGCGTAATCGTAGAAACTTAGAGATCAACGGGAACTAAGTAGTTGTCTATGACTCAAGCGCAAGGGATTCGGTTACTATGACGCGCCTTCCAAAGCAGTGATACTTTTGGATTGGATTTAACTAGTCTTAATATTGTGTGTTAGTTTCTTGAGGCTGCAAAAGTTTAGTCCTCTGTTCAGTACGAATACTTCTGGAGGCAGTCAAATAACATTTACACCGTCATATTTGTCCTTGACTTCGATAGTTGAGTCGTAGAGCGATTGAAGCCCTTTGGTTAAGTGAACAAATGGAGAAATACGTCCGCATAATTCGCTCAGGGATGTATCATAGTTGTCCAGTACGGTCGTCACTAGTATTATGTGGCGAATCGATGCTCTTCGTCAGTAATATTTTCATTATCATAATTATTAGACTGTTTACTGTGTACAGTCATAGTCATTTTCACGGATTAAGCCAGTAGCCTGTTCCGTTACCCTTTGGTTACTTATGAGTGAACTTTTAAGCGTATAGGGTACTATCCCATCGCACTACCCCTTACGTGGAGTCAATTCTTACACTAGCACGCACACATTCACACGAACATCCGCACTGAAGGAAGAAAGGAAACTTTGCCGTCACTAGCCTAGTCTTACGAAAAGCACCAAAGATGCACAGTACGTTGCGTCCGTACCGAAGGATCAAGTGTTGCGTTTTCATGTCCTTCTCCTTTTTACAGAATCAGTCTTCATTGGTGTCGTTTTACAGTCTCAAACCCAATTTATTAATGTTGAAAATCCTTATTTTACAATGATTGAACATCCTTATTTTACAATGATTGAACATCCTTATTTTACAATGATTGAACATCCTTATTATTAACTCTTGAGAATATTTTGCATGATTCGATAATATGGCGACCTGATTACCACGAGTTTGGTATAGAAATCCAGTTGGGCTCTTCAGGTTCAGATAACAGAATCCTTACCTCATTGACGCCTCGTTACTACTCCTATAGCGTCTCACTTCGTGTTCCATCGAATTATACATCCATCCCCCGTATCGCGCACTTCATCCCAGCCGTCGCCCATTCAAAAGCGCAAACGCGACTCGGCGGAAATTTTCCCAGAGACGCCAACGGAATGTGGTAGCTAATCTCTCTTTTCAGATATCATCGCAGAGAGTTATCCCTTAATCCGACGTCAAGAGTGCGCGCTAATAAAAAATAAAACCAACGCGCACTAACTTAAGTGGAATCGTCGGACATTAATTTAACTCCTCTTATCCCATCATTTGCCCAGTTCACCTAAGCTTGGCGTGGCTTTTAAAACGAACGGCTTTAGACGCATCTCAAGAGATGGACCGTCTCATATGGATGAAGGGAGTAGGGAAGGGTAGTGTAGGAAGATGAAGGTTGTGGAAGGGCGCGAAGCAAGAACCCATTTCTCTTAATTTATCACCTCATTTGCCTCGCGATGTCACGAAATGGACGCGAGTGGCGATTGGAACGACAAAGAGAGGGGACGACGTTTTGAAGTAACTCTCTCGTGTGGGGGAGAGGCAGGGGAGGGTTCGTGTTCGTATACTTGCCGCATTATGCGTACATATATTTCAATTTCCTTGTTACAGACGTGGACGTCATATGCCGGTGGGCTCAGCTGGAGGCCCGCTCAGAATGTGGATCCGTCGAGCGAGCCCAGTCTTTGCTCGAAGGCGTGTTGGCAGCGTGCCCCAAACGCACCGATATCTGGTCATCCCTTACCGATATGCTGGTTAAGGCTGGTCGCATCGAAGAAGCCAGGTGAGTGCCATGAAGTATCTCTCAGTCGCGTTTCTCCCTCTTTACTTGACTCCAGAGGAGAAAAGTGCTCACCTCCCCGTCGTGGATTGAAAAAAATACGCATAAATTTCTGCGTGCCTAGGAAGTCGAGTTGGAAACCCAGCAGGTTTTCTCTATTCGTCCGGCGTGGCGTTTGATAATATATACGGATTAAATTGCCATTAAAAGGTTGGGAAAGTCGGATGCATAGCAGACGTCCTCGGTGGTGATTCATCGATATTAGGTTCTTTAAAGATCGGTTCTATTTTTTAGTATGTATCATCCGTGAATCACCGCTGAGGACGGCTTCTTGGTAGCTTGAATGCCTGTCTGGTTTTTCGAACTCTTCTTATGGCTAACGGAGCCATATAGATTATCAATAGGATCGCAGCTCACAATGATATGTCGATAATTATTTTTTGAATCGTGTGGGTACGAATTATTACTCATTTAATGTCCAAGTGTATAATATGGTCGCGTGCAATGTGCATTATTTTGGAATATGGTGTTATTTGTGCCATTTTTCAGTTGAGAAGCATTTGTGTTATTAAGATTAAGGTAGAACTCATCTTTAATTAGGACCGGAAGATCTGATCTAAGAAGATTTTAAAAATGAAAAAATCCTCCTATACTTCTGTAGTTACATCCACGCTGGTCAGTTTATTTCTACATATAAGCTCTAGGTATGCGACGTCTTCTAAACATTAACATAACAAAGGTCTTCAGCATCTGATGTGGAATATATACCACCGAAGTTAGCAGTCACCATTCCATAATTTGTTTTGAAGAATTATTTAAATATATTTAATTGCTGTTCTTAATGACTAGAGGAGGCAATGTTATTTCTTCAGTACAAACTTAAAGGGATTCATTTGAAATAATCAGGTTTGCAGTAACGGGGCCATTATAATAATCAATATATACCTATTTCTTATAAACGACCATTATGTATTTACCTATTTCTTATTACCAGGAGTTTATTGTACTTGCTCCTAAATTTCCATCTCTATATATCTTAATCTCCTATTTAATGCTTAGCATAGCAATGGAATACATTTGACTCATCTTAAATTTAAATTTACTACCATTCGGATTTCATTTTTTAACGGAAATGAATTATCTCCGAATCATTTGCACCCTCGCGCGAAATTGAGGGACACTCGAAGGAAACCCGTTTGGATTCGGCTTATGAGGGATTTTTTGAGGATGGAGGCATTTTGATTCCCGGCATAAAATCATTAATGGCTGCACCAAGGAAGCGCCAACAAAAGGTTGGCGAATTATCGTATATATTTTTAATCGCACATCTCCGTGTTTTTCGAAGAAGCTCATCTCCGCCGATGAGGGCCTATCGAAATATACCTTCCAGCACTTAAGACGCTTCATTAACTTTGTGTAGTTTAGAATTGCTAGTATGCGCTGAGGATGTGAATTATAAACAACCTTTGAGGAAAAGGGCGATAATGGTAATTAATGGCCGGATGTCCATCTGAGAAGAGGCCGCATAGTTGCAGACAATATAGCGTCGATTATTCGAAATGATTGGAGACAACCCATTTCAGATTATCCGCTTTTCGATGGTCAAACAGTAATAGAATCGATAAATAAATTATCTGGATGTGCATGCATAGTTGTATGTATTTTTATAGGGTAAATGCACGTAGCGTTGTACAGCAAATAAAGATTAATAGTTTTGTGAAATTTTATTCAATACATATAGTATTTGATTTACGTCCCACAAAACTTGATCCGAGTGTTTCTTCAATTTCGAAGTCTTTTTTTGTAAGTGCAGCTTTGTGTTTACAAAAATTATTCGTTTGATTACTCATTTCGACTACCCTACAACTTAAAAATTTCGATAGTTAAGACAATGTTGTTTTTTTATAATTGAGGTTTTCAATGGCTGACGCTGTTGTAATTTTAAATGAATATCAAGGGCCTATATTATTTAATTTTACTCAACTGTTTAGTTATAATTGTAAATATAATATCAAAATAATCCAAATGGCGATTAATAAAATCTCAGCTGTCCAGCAAGTACAATACAGTATAGACGCTCAAACGAGAATTTTCAATTTATGAAAGCTTTCTCATTCGAAATAATCTTTAAATTGAATATCCTTTGCCTATGCTCTTTTCAAGACTTAGATCTTTTAATCTTCTCCCAGCAACTTCCTGATCTGGCCGATTCGCAAAAGGATTTCAAACATATCTTTATTGCGTAACGGTTGATCAAGTGGACGATTATATTGGAAAAATGCTAAACTAAATGGAGTTTTTCCTCGCGTAATATAAAAAACACGGTACATTAATGCGTTTCTTCTTCTCGGTGCGTGGGCTACGGATGCGCGGGACGGGCTTAGACGATATTTCCGGTCTATTTAACTGAAACGTTTTTTTTTAAGTTGGTCTGACCATAGTACGGAAAGCGTAGGACATCAAAAAAACGACAGTGAAAGATACTCAAAAGTTCATTTTTTGCGCTGGATATGAGCAGCTCCGAAGGAAACATTCCTCGGCAATTTAATTTTTTTCGTAAAAATTCAATCGTTGCTGCGGATCCTTCGATATCCGTTCTCGAAGTATCCACCGCCATCTGCCGGAAAACAATCGTGAATCGAAAAGGAGCCACCTCGTCGGTTTTTGTTTTTTTTTAAGCGTTTCTCCGGTACTCTCGAAAAAATCTCCACGCCTCGAGACTAGGTGGGGAATTTAATAATAATAAAACTCGCACCCTTTAGGAATTAATCCGTTTTACGGCGGAGGAGCTATCAGACCTTAAAAAATAAAAATAATAAAATAAAAATGGCGCGCCGCCTACATATCTCGTATGTTTTTATACGGCCGCGGGACCGGCGGACGCGTGATATCCCCGCCAGGAGACGCCGTGGGAGGATAGGAATGCGAGATAGTGGACCATTGCTGGATAGGACGACGGGAACGAGGAGAGAGGAGAAGGAAAGGGTTGGTCGTGGGAGATAGGCATAGACAGGTTGGAGGTAGAGGGGAGTGGTAGTAGGATGGGGTAGGTAGATGCTATGGGAGAAGTTTTAAGGGGGCGGCCATAAAGACAGAGAGAGTAACGGGGATGAGAGGAAGGGATGTCGTTCTCTCCATTCAGGGTCGGAGGGGGGTTTGATGGAAAAGGGGGTGGATAGAGGGTGGTGATTGTAGTGCATAACGACGAGGAGATAAAAGGTACTCTCCGTGTGCGCGGGGAGGGGTAGAGGTAAAGAAGGAGATCGGGTCGGTGAGTAGATAGGCAGGAGTGGGTGGGGGAGGTGGGGTGGCGGAGAAGGTGGTGGGAAATGTGGGTCAGTGAGGTCTGTCTGCTGGGTCAATCACGACGTCCGACGACCTACCTTTGCAGGTGGACTGGGCGATGGATGGGCAAGGCGGGTTGAGGAGAGGATGTTGGGAAGGATTGGCGTGGTGGGGGGGAGGAGGAGAGGAGTTGCGGGGTGGAGGAGGAGAGAAGAATGGCCGCAGTTGAAAAAAATTAGGGGGAAGAGGGAGAGATGTGTGTAGAATGTGCCTTTTGGAAATGAAAGGTATTTGTCTGTGTGTATCTCTGTGTGCGGGGTATAATAGGGGGAGTTCACGGGAGACGTTTTGATTTTTTTCCCTCAAGGATGGTAATCACCTGTTTTTTTTGGTCGATCATTGGATCGTGAGAGTTCGGGGAAGTATTCCTCGGAAAATTGCTTTTCATAAGTTTTTATCGTGGTTGATTCTTTAACTGGGTCTTCGTATGGAGTTATTGTGTGCCGATGATATAATAATTCAGCCTTCCCTAATACTTAAATGGCCGTTTGGAAGGGCGTTGAGGTTGTGTCGGATATAGATATTTGTGCATGCGTTTGTCGACTACTCCCTCTCTTCTCGTGTTTTATGATTGAAGGAATCGATTCCTGTTGTGGTTTAGAATGGCTCATCGGTGTCGTTGTGTTGGCGGATGAAGATTCTTCCGCGGCCGAGGTGCGACCGTGACTTTGCGTGATAGAAACTATACGTTTGCGTAACTGTTTGTTTTGTATAATTTAGACGTTAGCGGAAGAGCACTGAAATTGTGTTACGTGGTCGAGATTCACCCAATTTGTGTATAGTAAACGATAAATTGGAAATATTTAGCGAGTTAGCTAGTATTAAGGGGGCTCCTGTACCAATACGGGAATTGAGCCGACAAAATTTTTATTTTTCAATACGTCCTTGAAAAGATTTGTTTTAAACAAAAATTAAAAAGTTTTATTTAAAAAATTTCTGATGAAATGAAATATTAAGTATATTATAATGCATAAACACTTTTCTTGGATATTGCACTTGCTTTGTATTGGCGCCCGTGTGCATTGAACACTGTCATGACACTAAAAATGTTGATCAGTCCTTGTTTTATTTTCCTTATTGGTTATTAATGTGATTATTTAACAGTAATTATGCACTCAATGGCAACAAATATTGTACGTGAATATTTTACAAAATGTCTCCGACCCATACTGAGGGAATTGTCTTGCGTCTACCTTTTAAAGAGTTGTAAAAAATAAAACTCATCAACAGCTGGTCGACGATACGCCATTGGGCTCGAGATTTTTTAACGCTCAAAGAAATCCGCTCACGTGAAAGAAGCGGCTAACCAGAGGCATTTGTTCGGAGTTTCAAGAAAAAAATCCGCCGTTTTTTATGGCATATTATCCGAAGAAGCGCGATTTTTTTCCCTTCAACTCGGACTCACTATGCCGTCAATTCACAATATTAAGATCAGTTTATCCGTTATTGTTGCGAAAATATCTCCGTTTTTTTATTAATAGCTTTTTATTAATAACTTTTATATTAATATCATCGAATGTATATATAATTATATGCCAGTTTTTGGAAGGCCTCATAAAATCATTAATACCTCGGAACCAGTAAGAGATCATTATGGATCAAAGACTGGGTGGTTTGAAAATTCAAAAGTTTTATATAATAGTTCTCTTTGACGGCTATAAAATGAAATAAACCGAAATTTTACCATTTTTCCTATCTTTTAGTGTCGCTTTGCCTGCCCGCCATCTAGCGGCAATTATTTTTTAAATTATTTTATTTTTATTTGAAACTGCTCGAGTTTCCTTTTATTTAAGAGTGTTCGCCCTCGTGATGAGCGAATCGCGGTCTTTTCCTTTGGGCTTCAGCTTTTAATTTCAGCTCGAACCGACATGTCTGCCGAACGGAAATAACCAGGCTGTAAATCGAGCGCGGAAAATATGCCGGAGAAATTTGTACACCTATCCATGATGGAGGAAGCGGTAGTTAATGTCTTCATTATCAGGTTTTGTTCGAATTTATCGGGTCGAGAAAAAATATATAATCGATAGAGGGCCTCGAGGCAGCGTTTTCACGCGCGGCAAATGAGGTCCAGATTGCTGATCTTTGATAAAAAAGGCGAACCCTCTCTCAGTGTTATAACTATACTAATTGGTAAAAACATATTTTGGATGAAATTTTTTTAATGCGTTTCGTCGCCACCTGAAGAGGTTATTTCTCCCGTACGCGCAACTGGAGGACTATTTAATTAATTAATTCTAATTATGGACCGTGATGAATCGATCGGTAAATCCTACCGATACCGTTATGGTGGCAGTATAGGTATATCCCGGAACCTGTCGAAATTCTTTCATTAAATTTGTTTGTGAATGTTAGCCCCAGGTTGGATTAGCGCGTTTTCTGTTGGTTTTATTTTTACCGTCGTGTAAATTGCTCTAGAAACAAAACATAAAACGAATTCTTTGTTTAGAAGTTTGCCTGTTAGTTTTGGACGAATTGAAATCGGGAAATCGGTGAGATTTTTCGCAAACTTTTTTGTGGACACTGAGTAAGTGAGTTTTTATTTGCTATAGACTGCTCATGGTCAGCGTTTATTAGCTTTTAACATTCGGTGAGACTGCTGAGAAGAATATGGAATGAATGGAATGGAATTAGCTATCTGTTACCGCTACACTCGTTGCATAGGTTGTTACTTTGGATTGTTCTTCATTGAAATGCACTGCTATACCACCAAATAATGTTTTTATTTAATTATTTTATCTGTAGCTTCTATGTGCATTTTCGAGTACGCATTTCTATATATGCTTACATTAAGATTATGTACGTAGAACTTATTAAAAATGATAGTTTATAGGTGCTTCATGGTGTTACCTACGAAGACAGTGTTCGAGTATTTAGCCAGCACTAATTAATTCACTAGAGAATTATCGAGCTTTTCTTATGGCTGGAAACAAATACAAGAATAAGCACGTCAATGTCAAGAAATTTAAAAAGTACATATGTTAGGTATCCCCAATAACAACTTATGAAAATATAACCTTGCTAACTATAATAATCCTAGAGGTTGATTAGCCAAAAATACACACAAACACATAACCTTGCTATGGTTATTGGAGATATCTAAGATAAGTTCTTACTTTAAAGGTTGGTGGCTTGGTTAACTTATGGCTCAATTTTAATCAGTGTGACAACTCCTTCAGCCATAAAAATTTACTAAAATCCCGATGCATTTCACCCACTAAGTGTACATCTTCAGGGGTGAACTTGTAACGACAGTGATTGAAAGTCACCGTCACTGTCGTTACAAGTTTACCCCTGAAGATGTCCACTTAGTGGGTGAAATGCATCGGGATTTTAGTAAATTTTTATGTCTGAAGGAGTTGTCACACTGATTTAAGTTCTTACTTATTCAATTTTTTATATTAAAGCCCTTATTCTTGAATTTGTACTAGTTGTGATGCATTTCTAATATTGACTAAAAAATGTTTTTTTTGCGTTTTTATCGCAAGGAAACGTTAGAATTTAATAAAATTTTATGTAGGTTTATTAAAGTGTCATTTTGTAGCATAAATAGGGAAAGAAATCCCATCGTCTATTGATGCTTTTACAGCTAGAGGCTTTGTACTTGGCTAAATAGAATGAATCCATTTTTTTATCTTAATTGTCATTCGCAAAGAAATGACTCCTATATAAAACTAAAGTTGAAGCGTATTCAACTCGACTGGTGGTCTCTCTGAAACATACACATCTGTTTGTGCTAAACCGAGTCGCACTTTTTTCCATTTGCATAACACCCAACCGCTTTTAAGAAGAGGTATCCCCTCCCCCAGCCCCTCCCCCATCTCTTACGCTCTCACCCCGAAACCCACATTACGTTAAGGTTACAAGGAGTGCGTTTAGCCAGCGTCTGATGAATGGCACATTCTTTCGATTTCCGCCAAGAAGTCTTCTTCCTCCACCTCTCTCTATCCCACTCCTTTTGGGAGCCTGTTTTCGCGAGGAAATACCAGGCGTCCGTGGCGGACCTCAGGGGAAAAAAATCCTTTTATGCGAAACGTTATACCGCTCTGTAGTCAAAAACACGGAATTTTCAAAGAACCGGCCCAGACCGATCGTAACATCCGAATATAGTCACAATTCAAGACTTTTTTGCAGCGTCAATCACGTTTAAACGTTTCCATTGGTGTGATTATTATCTAATCCTTTTTAAACCTACACGGAATTTTTTTATTTTTAATGGAATAAATACTAGTCATATCCCGATTTCTTTGTTGGATATAATTTTGGAGGGCCTCGAAAAATTTTGTTTCCTTATTAAACGGGACGCAGAGGTAAAAGATTGAAACTGTACAGTCTAGAACGTATTTTCAACAGAGGGTACGTCAAGAGTTTTGAAGGGGTTTGCGAAAGTGTTAAATATTATAATTTTTCAACTTCGTCTTTAATACATAAATTCCGAATCAAAAGTCGCGATGCTAGAACCAAGAATAACGTTGTAAAACAAAGTTATTTCATTATCACTATAGTTGTACTAAGGGGTACGCTACCATAAAAATACTCTTAAGGCAGTCATGTCAAACTTGAAGAGTCATCAGAGCCACATTAAAGCGATGGATGGCCGTATTTGTATTACAGGGCCAGAGTTGGAAAAACAGATTTCATCTAAAAGATTGGACGTCTGTTTTTACCATTAAAAACAATAATTTCGAAAATTCTATTTTGCCTCAATAGCAATGACAAAATCTTATCTCTTGTTCGCATAAAGTATTTATACTTGCAAATTTATTGTGCAAAATCTCAATATTTTATCAAGTTCTAACTTTTGTGTATAGACGCTGGTTTAAATCGTTAGGTTCGTGAGGCGAAAGACATAGAATAAAAAAAACTGTTCCAGCTCACCTCGGGGCGTCCAGCGTAGATGAAACTACGTAAGCACGAGCATAGTCTTGAGTTTTAAAAGAGTCGAGGCTCAATATTTTTACTACTGTTTCATGTTTGGATAGAAGACTCGCAGCGAGGTTCCACGATGTAGTTCGTTTTTACGTTAATCGCACTGATGAACGCTTCATAGGCTCCTATGAAGCATTAACGTAATGGTTAACCCGAAAACGAACTATGTCATAATATTGCCCGTTTTATTTAAGATGACCTTTTCGCCACAAATGTGGTGGACGTCGGGATCCTCTTGGACACGACTGGTATAGAATAACCATAGTACATGTTTATTCTGCGCAACTCCATTTGCATTGTCATACATTAATAGCAATTTCGTGGCAGAGATCTCTTATTCCCCCTCCTCCCTTTTCTAGTTCCCTACTCTCTTCTGGTTCCCTCTCCCCCTTCTGGTTCCCTCCTCCCATCTGTTTCCCTCCTCCTCTTCTGGTTCCCTCCTCCTCTTCTAGTTCCCTCCTCTTCTGGTTCCCTCCCCCTTCTGGTTCCCTCCCCCTTCTGGTTCCCTCCCCCTACTGGTTCCCTCCCCCCTTCTGGTTCCCTCCCCCCTTCTGGTTCCTTCCCCTCCCCCCTTCTGGTTCCTTCCCCTCCCCCCTTCTAGTTCCCTCCCCTCCCCCCTTCTAGTTCCCTCCCCTCCCCCCTTCTAGTTCCCTCCCCTCCCCCCTTCTAGTTCCCTCCCCTCCCCTTCTGGTTCCCTCCCCCCTTCTGGTTCCCTCCCCCCTTCTGGTTCCTTTCCCCCCCCCTTCGTGTTCCCTCTCACCCTTCTGGTTCCCTCCCTCCCTTCTGGTTCCCTCCTCCCCCTTCTGGTCCCCTCCCTTTTACGACCCTTCTTCCCACTAGCCGTGTTCCTTCTTACGCACTTCCTCATTAACACAGGTGCGTAGGGTCGCGCTCTCAAGGAAAAAATATCCGCATGGGGAAGGCGCATGTCTAAACTATCCTCATATTCCTCGAGGGCGGGAATTTCTCGCGCCAAGGAAAGGGGAAATAAGACGGGGAAGTGGAAGAGGGGTATGAGAAAGAGGACGTGTGCAAGTTTTTAAGCGCTCACGTTTGCCTGTTGGTTTGTCCGCACTATGCTGTGCATGCTTTTTATTCTCGGGACGATGGGGTTAAAGTAGAACTCCACCTTGCAGGAATTTCATCCTTTTCCGTTTTCTCTCTCGCTCCCGCCACACGCCCATCGTTTTCTCTCTCCCTCATTTCTTTTTCTATTTCCTTCTCGCTCTTTCTCCCTCTCCCTCTCTTTCCCTGCATCCCTTTCTTGTTCCCCCTTCCTCATCAACTTTTCTTTACCTCTTCCTTTTTTATATTCCTCTCCTTTCCCATATCATATCTCTCGCGCCCTCTTTTATCTCTCCCTCGTTTCTCTCTTCCTCCTCTTTCCTCCATCCCTCCTTTCTCCCACCTTCATCCCTCCTTTCTCCCGCCCTAAGCTCCCTCTCCCTTACTCCTCGTCCTCCCGCTGTCTCCCTTTCCCTTCGCCTATCTTACCCTCACTCAACCCTCTCTCCTTCCCTTTTTGTTTTCCTCCTCTTTCCCCATTCTCCCGTCCCTTCCTCTCTCCCTCCCTCTGCATTCTCCTCCCTCCCCCTTTCCCTCTCTCTTCCCCTCCCTCACTCCCTCTCTCCGTCCTCTACTCCTTTCTTCATATCTGACTATCTTCCCTCTACGTTCTCTCTTCCCCTTTTTGTTCCTCTCTTTCTTCCTCCCTCGATCTTTCTTTCTCCTCTACATCTCTCCCTTCTTACCTCTTCCTTCATCTTCCTCCCACTCTTCTCTGCTCATTCCATATCTCTCCCTCTCTCTTCTGCATTCCAGACGCCACCCCACTTCTACCAACATCCTTAACCAGCACCAGCCCTCACGTCCCACGCGGAATCATCACCATAGCATTCTTCTGTTTTTTATTTATTTTCACGTCCCTAACCTGCGCTCCTTTCGTCTCCTACCTACACTCTTACCTCTTTCCTTCCTCTTCTCTCGTGGCTCCCGTGTCCTATTTGACTATCTTTTAAGTCTCTTATATTCGCCTCGCCCTGGTATGAAGGAGTGGGCGTTTGTGATGCAAGTGTGCTCTGCGCACGCTTCCTTAATTTATACACCTGCGGGAAAAAATGCTGAAAAGTGCAAATTTCGGTTCTACCGTTTGATTCCCTTCATCTGGGTCTCTTTAAGAGGATGCGCATCCTTTTGAAACAGTTACATAATCTCTGTGTCCGTTTAATAAAACAAATTGATTCTTTCGGATTTCTCTTGATCTAGTTACAAATTACGTTACTAACACTCACCTAGAAGGACCTCCAGATGCTTGTAACCTCCTTGGATGACAATATCATGTTATGGGGCGTGAAAATTAAAAATAAATAAACCATGTAAGCAATTTATTCAAGTGGACAATCGTTGTTTTTGTGACGGTGTTTTAGTAAAACTAGAATTTTAACATGTTTAGGTAATATTTTAACTCGGGATAATGAAGGTCTTTTTGAGTAGAAACAATGAACGGTAGGAATTTTTAATGCCTACATTAAGAAAAATGGTGAAAATAATGATTTAGAGTGTAGTACATACATATTGTTTTGAAACGTAGACTCCGAGGAGAGATGTCGGCATGATGGAAACTTCTGAAAAGTGGGTATGGTGCAGGCTACGGAAAATCAGTCTAACCGTGATGAAAATCAGTGAGGAGGTTTATAGTGGGAATGGAGAAAACTAATTAGAATAATTAGTCAGACGCATAATTGGGTGGGTGAAATTTTGAGGGGGAAGGTTACGTGCTAAGGAATGGGCAAAGATTTAAGATGAGAGAAAATTAATGGGTAGTTTACGGACGGAGATAGTTAACGAGTAGATAGGAAGAAGGACTTTGGATGTGTAAGATTGGGTGGGGTGAACCGGAATCTACGGATGGGTAGAAAACTGGAATTGAATTAAATAGTGGCCCGTTCGCCTTCATTTGGTTATTTTTAGACGAAGTGTTCTCGTATAATTGGTTATTTCCGTTTTTCATTTTAATTAACTAACTTCAAAGAAGTTAATAACGTTTCTGTTGAACAACTTCCTCAGATCCAACGTTTAGCCTAAGCAAGTCCCATCGTACTACTTTGTTGACCTTAGCAATTAAAGATTTTTCGCATCGAATTAATTAGAATTGATTGCGTAATGGGTATGACATGCGCATGGCGTAGAAAACATCCTTATATAATTTAAATAAAGTGCTATTTATTTTAACATGTATCGCCATAATATTTCCAAAAAAGTATCAATCGTCAAATTATGTGAAATCCGAATTTTCGAGTGGAGCTCCACGTAGGGACGGTTTCTTTTACAGATATTGTTAGTTTTGCTAAGTTGTCAACAATGACGTCACCCGATAAGCAACTACCTCTCGGTCTTGTAAACGACTTCATTCCCTCCTACCAACTATACTTAGTGCAGACAGCCTAGTCCTCGTGCTGCAAACCTTGTCCATCCGTAGGAAATCCAACAAAAACATTCGCCCGAAGCCAGGAGTGAACCTACGACCTCGTCGATTATGAACGAAAACTCTCCCCCGTCTGCATAAACAGTTTTTAATCTTGATGGAGATGATAATTACGGCATGGAGTTTATTATAAACACATTACGCCTTAATATGAATTATAACGCCCCATTGCTGTTGAGACAATTATTCTTATTATTTCCAGCAAAAGGGAATTAAATACTGCCCTCTTTGTTGAATGGTATCAAGTCCTTTATGATCTTTTTATAACTTTTTATAACTCAGCAGAATTAAAGCACTTATGGACTCGGGCATGTATTATTCAATATTTGTTATATATGTATGAATTATAACGCCCCATAGCTGTTGAGACAATTATTATTATTATTTCCAGCAAAAGGGAATTAAATACTGCCCTCTTTGTTGAATGGTATCAAGTCCTTTATGATCTTTTTATAACTTTTTATAACTCAGCAGAATTAAAGCACTTATGGACTCGGGCATGTATTATTCAATATTTGTTATATATGTATGAATTATAACGCCCCATAGCTGTTGAGACAATTATTATTATTATTTCCAGCAAAAGGGAATTAAATACTGTCCTCTTTTTTTAATGGTATCAAGTCCTTTACGATCATTTTATCCTGATAACTCAGCAGAATTAAAGCACTTATGGACTCGTGCATGTATTATTCAACACCGGTTGTATATGTATACTTTATTTACGATACGATAATTTATATCGCATGTTCTTTCTTCTTATCTTATTAAAACGAAAATATCCTATTGTGTTTAATCTGATAGGTGTTGTTAATTAGGATTTATATATAAGTGAAAGATGACAGTGAAATTTATCGAACTAAACGATTCGATCAGGAGTGGCGGTTTACTGGAAAGAAAATATTAACTTTGTGGCTTAACTTGTTGAAATACCCCCTGGAAAATATTTTTCACAAAATGTATAAAACATAATAAGCATTTCTTGCAATATAAATTTTGTCAATGTTTGTTGTTTAAGAGAAAGTGACTAGATTATATTCGATTGCGTGTGTGTCATCTTGACGCAACCCTTTTAACTTTTCAATTTTTGAGGCTTTTATTTAAATGCGAGGTGAAAACTGCGTTCAATCAGAACTGCCGTAATGCCGCTTGCCAATTATTAAAATTTCCATTACTAATCGAAATAAATTTTATTAAACATTGTATTAAGAAGTTTGAATAATATATATATATATATATATATATATATATATATATATATATATATTGTAATATACATATGTATCATGTCTCACTGTCAGGGCTGTCATCTTACTGTATGCAGAAATTGAAATTTCGTCCTCGAAATCTTCTAAAAGAAATCTATGCTACACTCCTAGTGTGCCTTACTCCCATTTATTTATTTTATAATATTTGTAGTTAATGCCAAAATTACTAAGGTATCTTTATCTGTTAGAAGCTAAATTTTATTTCTGGGTTAGCTTATCTTGCATCTTATTGTTTGAGCGCTGTTACTCTCGAATTTTGACTTAATTATCCCACTCAACCTGCATTTGCTGTAGTACCGGTCAGTGGCGAATGCATGTTACATTTTCTCCATTTCTCTGATTACTCCGTTAATTCATTCCAGTTTAACGTAGTTCTGTTTTTGAAACGAATGTGCCCCTTTTCCGTTATAATTTTAAATTGATAGCCTATAGAAATATATTCTAATCGAATGAAGGCTTGTTGATTTAGTCGTCTCGACTTCTCCAAATTTTAACTTATTGCCTCAACTGTTTGGTTGCCTGTCTCTTTATTTGTCCTGAACGGATTAAGGTAGCGTACGTCGATGAACCGCTGTATCTCCCCTGTAAATATTATAATTCATTTGTGTTTTTCAATACTACTAGCCAAAAAAACTGAATAATAGGATATCGTGGTCCATTGCCCCTTTCTACTTTCCCTCCGTTATTATTCATTCCGTTTTTTATCACTGGCAGGTATTGGCGCTTGAATCGTGACCGGTCGATTCTTATTAGGTGAGCATAAATAACTTCCCTTCAGACGCCATTGGCGGAGGAGGAATTTTGACGAAATAATGAGATATTTTAATAATAAGGAATCTTCCGTCTTCGTTGTAATATGGGTATTCCCGTGAGAATATTTAGTTCCGGGTGATCTGCTGCGTCATTCGTGCAATGCTATCTTTTTCATATTTACTTTTTTGTCCGTGATTAACCGTTTTTAGAGGATGATATCCAATAACTACGGAATTATTTTGTGTTTTTTATTGCGTTCCACACAGTAACTTCGAGTGTCTTCTACAGGGTAGCAATTTTGGTGATTTCAACGGTGGAATAAAACGGTCCATGATTCTTAAAGTCAAACTATCGATTACATTTATTTTGTATGTGATATATCGGTCATTTTCTACTGTATGTGTGATATACCGGTTATTTCTATATTATATGAGGTAAATGTCAGAAATACTTCTCTCTTTAAGTTATTACTTCTGATTGAATCGGAATATGATGTTTGCAGCAATGACTCCTTTTAAACTTCATAATCTTTCGAATTTTTTTGCAGATTTGTCGTTATAGCTTCCAAAAGGTATTTATATAGTTCTGTCTACGTGATATTCTGTACAATTTTATACGGATATAAAGTGGCATTTAGAGTTGTAAATTACGTCCCCGAGTCTAACGCAACGTGTAGGAAAATTACTTCACAATTCAGGCGGTGAGATGAGCCTATTTCCATGGAGTATTATAATTTCGATAAATGGATGTGAATAGCTTTCTCTCACTGACTCCTCTCAAACGACCACGTGCTTAAAATCCTCGGCGATTGTTGAAACGGCATTAAAGAAAACGTGGATGACGAAGGAGAAGCGTCATGCTGCAATGAGTTTTCGTCTCATATAAGGGAAAAGTGACGAGGTGAATTGCCTGCTCGGAAAACAAATTTGACATCTCGGAACAAGGCATTGAGCGGACGATTTTATACCCATTTCCACCCTGTGCCTTCTCAATAGCTCATCTATCGATGAAGTAATACCGAAGACGGCTGCTTGGTTAGTAAAATGATCTTATCGTTTACCCAAGCATTTTTAGCTGCATGAATTATCTAGATAATTTACTCTTTATGGGAATCAAGGCATACGTTTAGCTCGACATTAATTGAAAAATTAAAATTTTTTAAGTCGTTACATTATATTCGCTCTAAAAGTGAGAAAATCCTGAGATTAAGCTCGTGTCATTCCTCAATCTCCCAAGTCAAGAAATTCTCCTTGACATTTTGTGCTTATTAACTGGCTCCTATCATGCCTTACGATGTTTATAAAGGTCATTACTTGAAATTTAAATTTGGAGTAAATTATTTTCACAAATAATTTTACTAGGTTCTTCTTATTTGGCGATACACAATGCTATAATTAAACAACTATTATAAGATGTAAAGTCTGCGTGCTTCATTGGAAAGTTACGATAATGTTTGTAATTACCTTTTAATGTAGCACTCGGGCTTCCTATCCTTAACGTTCTGTGTTGTTCGCGGCGACTTCCCTTTAATTTCTATGCGGCGATATAATGAGGTGCACGAGCGTGAAAATATTTCTGTAACTTATTAAACAAGTCCTAGCCGTCACGCCTTCCCTTGCCTCTCCCTCCCCTCTCTCTTCCACTGTTAGACCCAATATGGAGTATATTGAGAGCGTAAAACAAGAATTGTTGTACCACAAAAAATTCGAAAACGCCTCATAAAATATGGTCGCCGAAAGAATTTCTCCGGGTTTCTTGCACTCCGCCTCTTATCGACGAGAATTCGACCTCCTCCCACCTTATGCAGAACCGGTGTTTATTACTCGCCTCATCCCACCTTCCGAGCTCTCCGCTATGCCCGGCCTTCTGCCCCTCCCCCACCCCTTCCCCATTCCCTATCATCCGTCTTGTATTTTTTTAAGCCGTCCTTTTAATTTCCCCTCCACGATTATTCCCACGGGCGCCCAATATCTCCTCCCCTTTTTCTCCATTTCTCCGTCCCTCTTCCCTTTCCCTCTCCTCCTTCCCCTTTCCCCATTTCAATAAAAAATCGTTAGCGGAGAAACTTGGAGATGGGCCTCCAGAAATGGAATTAAGTGACTCGGTTTCGTGTCCGGAAAAATTCTTTAGCTCGTCCCACCTTCCTAAAGCGTCGGTTGTATTGTTTTCTTTCGCTCCTGTAGTCCTGTGATTCTTCCTGCTTCCTTCCCAGTCTCTTTTTTAAACAACTTTTAATTTAACTTCACTGTGTAGGATATTTGGATGAATGGGTGGTTATGCATTCAAATTTTCAAATTCTGTATATTTTTAATAACATCTCTAACGTTTTCTCTTGAACCGGCTTGTTCAGTCGGCGGAGCACGAGACTCTCCTGACTATTAGTTTTTGGCAGACATCTTTTTCCAAAATATATAATGAAATCTTTTATAAAAAGCGACTTACAATCACACTAAAAAGGAGGAAATGAATATTTTTTTCAGTCGCAAAAATTTTGATAGGTTTCTTAATTTCATGAATTTTCAAGAACTTAAGTTAATTCTTGAAGTTTAAAAAAACCATTCGACTTTTAATTGATACATTATTGTGGCAATAAAATTTGGTACGTTCTTTATATTAAGAAATTATTCAACATTTTTGTGACTGCAACAGAAATGTGTCTTCTCCTTTTGGTGCAATTAAATGTTTTTTTAATTTTTATTATATACAAAATAAATATATTTATTTTCAGTTTTTTTAATGGTGTGCTTCGCACTTGTTCTTTACTAACATATTACTTTACGACGTTCTTGTTTTTTAAAACAGCCTTATATTTCTCTTGAAAAAATACCCTTTTCTTGTTAATGTCAATATTTAAAACGCAAGTTTACGTTTTTAGGAAACAATTGCTATATATCAGGACAGAGATAAGAATTGCAAGTGGAATCTAAAATTTTGGCTCGTGTATTACCTTATATCGAATATGGTTGTAGAGATTCCCGAAACATTTTATGTGCTCGATAATGCGCTAAAATATATCGTGTTTGCTGATATTATCCTTGCGCTTTTTTCTCAGAATTTTCGTACGAAAATAGGTAATTTCGGCACCTTGAAAGTTGCTGGTCTTTGAAAATTGAATTGTGTACCAACTTCATTTTCAGCCCAATGAAATTCGTGTTGAATTGTGTTTATATCCTTTCTCACTCACTGCAACCAATGGCCTTCGATTTTGTGAAGAGAAAAATTAATTTATTTTGGTGGCCGGTCGAAGCTGGGAAGAGGTGAGTTTGTCAGCGAGTTATATATCTTAAATCCTCGACGTTTATGGGAAGGTCCTCCGCAGAAAAAAAATGAATTGATTCTACAGGTGCTGAGTGCGTTGGATAATTATGGTGCATAACGTTGATTTTTATGTTTGCAGCTCAAAGGGCCACTGGGTGAAAAGATATTTTGTATAGGAAACAGCTTTAGGCTGCGTTTCTCAAAGGTTTCAAAAACGCCGCTCGTCTTTTATCGGATAATCTAAACCAGCGTTTCCCAACCGGGGTCCACATGGACCCCCAGGGGCCATAGAAGCTTTGAGAGGGTCCACAAGAAAAAATTGTATTTCGGGGGTCCATAATATGAGCTAAGGGGTTCATGATAAAATATTATAAATAAAATAATTTAATAATAATAATAAAATAAACTAATGTCATAGAAAAGTCCAGAAATTTTCAGTTAGAAGATACTCGTATTTTCTGGAACCTTGTTTAGTTGACGGGAAAAAAAATTTTTTCCATAGAAAATTCTCGAAAAAGAAAACATTATTTAGGCACCGACTAATCTAGAACGAGTCAGTCAGTCAGAGGCAGTCATTTCATTCTATAGTGATTAATCGGCCACAAGGATCTCATTAGTAGAGCCTATTTAATGGGATCCTATTTAATAGCCTTAGGAATAAATTTATATATGTTGTTTGAAATAGTATTGTTTATTTTTTTACTATTTCTGTCATTACAAGTGAAAATATGTTTCAGTTTTATCAATTAAAAATTTCAAATTTTGTGATTTACATTTTTTATATTATATTGGAATTGTATAATTATTATCTTTTACTAACTTACAAATAAATATTTCATTTAGGAATTGTTTAATTATTAGCTTTTACTAACCTACAAATAAATATTTCATTTAGGAATATTACATATGCGTATATGGGGGTCCACATACGTAAAGTTAGGACTCAGGGGGTCCACAAGCAAAAAAAGGTTGGGAACCCTTGATCTAAACTAAGGAACAATAAATTGCTGTACCTATTTATTTGTTACATAGCGTTATTTTGACCTCAATATTGGACTTGTGAGGGATGAATATGCGAGTGGGCTCAAAACTTGTGTTTGTGGATGATGCTTAAAACAGAGATTCAACAAAAAATGAACTAGGAGGTATTACATACATTTTGAAATGTCAGATTAAACAATTTTTGTTTAAGTCAGTAAAATATTTATTGAACTTTTGAAAAAAGAGGGGGTAAAATACGGCTATTAAGGAAAGAAGGAAATTAAGAAGGGAGGGAATCGCGAATTACGACTTATTAAATAGATTAGCCGTGAAAAATCTGAAGGCGAAAGCTTTGAATAGAGAAAACTTGTTAAGTTGAACCTTGGGCGTACTGAGGGGCGAGTACCGCCGTGACCGGATTTTATTCAGCCAGAATGAGATAAAGCATTTTTCCTCCCCAAAATTCTTAAAAGTTTGGCACAGCTATTGTAATCTCCGGAGCTAGAGAACTGCCATTTCATACTTTCAAGGCAGACAAAAAACAGCGTTCTGTACATGATTCCTTCAATATTTTCGCCCAAGTTTTTTCATTTGAATAAAAAATTCTTTCCTTATGTTCTTGAAATGGTCGAGCATTTCTTAACAATATAAACCCGCAACGTTTGTGTTGCTCGAGGAATTTTCATCGCTCCCAACGCGCTTTTCCCTTTTTTCCGAACTAAATAGATACAAATGCGCGATGTTCAAGCGGCGAGGTAGCAATTTGACGGGCGAGTTAACTGGGCACGAATGCCTTTCGAAAAGCCTGTTAATTTGCGATTCCCATTCGCCGTTTCCCCCTCTCCCCCCTCCCACCCCCCCGATAAATAAGCACGGACAATCTTCGCGGAATTTTTTTTCCGCTCGAAACTCCTTTTTCGTCGCGTCGTAACCGGGACGCGAATAAATTAAGCCCGGTGGAATTATTTCCGAGCAAGTCTCAGCGTCCGGCATGCCATTCCGGTCCATTTCGAGATGTATCATTATGCCTCTCGCATGTCACTGTGCGAGTTCTTTCTTTTTGCTCTCTTTCTCTCCGATCCGTCCTTAGCTAACGTTTTACCACGTTTCGTTTGCTTGCGTGATTCCGGTACAATCCGGGATATGTTTTTAGCGCGTCTTAAAACGCGCTTATGTTTTCGCTCCGTCTGTCTATCCGTCCGTGCAATCAATCTATGCATAATTTGTCGAATGTTCGTCTGAGGCAAGGTCATTTGAATGACACACTATTTGAATAGCAATTTTAATCAACATAAATGAGGAGCCTGGGTGGCTCGCGAATATGAAGTTCGATCCCGATGAGGTCACTTTTTTATTCAATTTTATATTTCATTTTTTTATTTAATTTGATTGATCATTTTGATTTGAATATGGGCATAGAGTCATTTTTTTTAACTAAAATTTTAAATAAATTTAAATTCATACATTTTCTGTTATCCTGAAATATATGAATTATAACAGAAAAGTATATTATTCTATTTTTTTAAGTTACGTAGCAACGGGCAAACCACTAGTTAAACTAAAATGGCAAATATACAGTAAGAGATATAAAAATTAAATTTGCAGGTTGTATGAGATCTATGATTCCATTTATTACGCCGCCAAAGAAATTTTTCAGAGAAAACGGGATGAGTCGGGGACTTCAAATTTTCAAAATAAGATTATTAGCTGATGGTTACAGGTAGAAAGTTAAATTTTTTCACTATTTGTGTTACCTTTTAATTCCATATCTAACACTGCTGAAGAGTTTTTTGGAAAAATCGGGTAGCATCAGGATGGCCCATTTTAGTAATCTAGTATGTTCATATTATAAGCCAACAGTCATTAGATTAGATACCTAACATTTGTATAAGTATTAATACACTTCTTTTATTAATTATTGAATAATTACTTTATAATATTATATAATTAAATATATAAAGTATTTAACGTTTACAATTCTAAGTAAAACTCGATGAATAAAACTCGGTTTTTCATTTTGCGTCAGTAATGGGAAGCTCCCTATTATTATACTGTGTTACAACTCTAAGGCCACGTTGCAACATTATAATACACAAAAAAAATTGATGTGGCAATCACATGACTTTCTCCATACCTGTAATATTTATAAATATCTCAAATAGGTTAAATGATAATAAATATTTTAAGGAACTGCGAGAAAATTTCAAAGACTTAACAAAGAACTAAAATAAACCAAAACCGTAGCCTTCTGATATTGAATATAGCCGCACAGTATTTTTATTTGTGCATTGTATATGTAAAGTTACGGCGAAAGAAAATAAAAAGGAGCGTTACTATAACGCAGTGTTTCTCAACCTTTTTTTGTTTGCGTCACCCCATTTCAGTTCTACGTCACCCCGTTTACTTTTTCATTACCTTCAAGTCATCTTTATTATTCTGGTTTTATTTATTTTTATAAGCCAGAATATGATACACTGTGAATTTATCAAATATTTACGTCACCCTTCAATAATTCTCGCGTCACCCTGGGGTGTGATGTCACCCCGGTTGAGAAATACTGCTATAACGTAACTAAGCGTAAAATGCTCACAATAGTCGCCGGTAGGTGGCGTGGTGGTGGCAGGGAAAATATTTAGTTTTTAATATATCTCTTAAACAATGTACTATATGGGAAAATATTTCAAACAAAGGTTGTAGAAAATTAAATTTCCTACAACTTTTATTCCAAACTTTTTTGCATTAATCACATATTAAAGCAAATATTTCAAAAAAACTGATGTGAGAAGACTAAACACCAACTTCCGGCTGACCGATTATTACCAAAAACTGATGTTCTTTTGCCTTTTTCCAAAAATGTCAAATATAAAATTTCGCGTTGATCTGATAAATAGTTTGAGTTTGAGCACCCACAAAAAACTGTCACATACACACACGCACACATCGAGAAAATGGTCAAAACGAGTTCAGGGGACCTCAAAACGTCTTTCCGTTGAAATCTCGAAATCGATTTTTTTACTTTCTCCATACGTAGTATAGGGGAAAGTATTGTTTTCATGAAAAAATAGATTTCGAGATTTCAACGGAAATACACGTTTTGAGATCTCCTGGACACGTTTTGACCATTTTCTCGATGATGTCTGTATGTATGTATGTATGTGACAGTTTTTTTGTGGGTGCTCTAACTCGTAAACTATATATCAGATCAATGCGAATTTTTATATTTGACATTTTTGTTAAAGTCAAAAGAACAGTTTTTGGTAAAAATCGGTCAACCGGAAGTTGCTGTTTACTCTTCTCACATCATTTTTTTTAATATTTGCTTTAATATGTGATTAATGCAAAAAAGTTTTGGAATAAAAGTTGTAGGAAATTTAATTTTATACAACCTTTGTTTGAAACATTTTCCCATGTAAGGCGTTGTTTAAGAGATTTTAAAAACTAAATTTTTAGCTGCCACCACCTACCGGCGACTATTGTTAACAATTGATGCTTATTTACGTCTTAGTAACGCTCCTTTTTATTTTCTTAATTGTTGGATATTCCTGGCTATATCTAATATCAGAAGGCTACTCTATGAGTCTATTTCTGTTCTTTGTTAAGTTATATTTTTCTCGCAGTTCCTTAAAATAATCTTTATCATTTAACCTGTTTGGAATTTTTAGAAATATTACAGGTATGGAGAAAGTCATGTGGTGGCCACATCAGATTTTTTCATGAAAACAATACTTTCTCCTATACTACGTATGGAGAAAGTAATAATTTAGTGTCTGAGGCGGTGTCCGGACATACATAAGTATCTAACTATAACTCATTAACTACATAACGTAGAGACAAGTGAAATGTCATTTTACCCGTAGTAATAGGTATAGGGTGGTAGGCTGGTTTTTAAACCGATTCATTCGATCAACTTATATTTACTTGCTCCATATACGTAGTATAGAGCAAGTATTGTTTTCATGAAAAAAGCGAATTCGAGATTTCAACGGAACTACATGTTTTAAGGTCCCATGAACACGTTTTGACTTTTCTCGATGATGTCTGTGTGAGTTTGTGTCTCTGTCTGTCTGTGACCGGGATTTCGTGGGTACTCTTAACTCAAAAACTATTAACCACATAAACACGAAATTTTATATTTGACATTTTTGTTAAAGGAAGAAGTGCTGATTAGTTTTTGGTAAAAATCGGTCAACCGGAAGTGGGTGTTTACTCTTGTCACATCCATTTTTTTAATATTTGATTTAATATTTGATAAATATAAAAAAGTACTGGAATAAATGTAGGAAATTGAATTTTCTACAATGTTTGTTTGCAACATTCTCCCATATGTATGCATGCATGCATTGTATAAGAAATATTTTTAAACTAATTTTTTAGCTGCCACCACCACACCTACCGGCGACTATTGTAAACAATTTACGCTTAGTTCTCGCAGTTCCTTAAAATATTTATTATCATGTAACCTATTTGGAATTTTTAGTAATATTACAGGTATGGAGAAAGTCTATGGTGGCCACATCAGATTTAAAATTTTGTTTTCTGATTTCCTTTTCTCCATTTAAAAACATGGAGACGAGTGTAGACTATTTTTCATTTGTACGTTAAAATTACTAAAAATCATTGTACAAAGTCAAGACTTGAATTCGAGGTCGAAGAAAATTATGAAGTTTCATTTTCCTACGGTGAAATTGGAAATGGAGATCGATTTTTCCAACATTGAGCTTTAAACTACAAAATGCCGAGCTTTTGTAATGAAAATGTTTTCAGACTCAATATCATGTGCCCATGACATTGAAATGAATACAAGGTCAGTTAATTATTGATGTAAACAAGAGATGGCATAATAAACTATTTCTTTTCAAATATTGAAAGACTAGTAAGAGGAAGGAAAACCGAGGGAGAGGGAATAGGAGGAATAGATCGAGAGAGGAAATGAGAGAATGGAAGGAAAAGAGAGACGGAGAGAGATTGGGGGAGAGAATAGAAGGAAAGAGCGAGAGAGAGGCATACATTGGAATGACGCGAGAGAGGGGAAGAGAATGGAGGAAAGAAGAGAGAGGGAGAGAGAATGGAAGGGAGAGAGGGAGAAAACGAGATATGGAAAATGTATTCGTTTATTGTAAGGCATTGTAACTAAATGGTTTGCCACACCCTATCGACGTTTGACTATTCTTTTTCGGTTTGCCCTTCGTTTGTTATTGCTTTTATAATTGGTGTTCGTCTACGCGGTTCTTTCTTTGTTCTTATTTGTTTATTCCTCATTTTTCCACTCTCTCCCGACTTTTGATTCTTCTTTTCTTCGTTTATTATAATACATTTTTGGCGTTTCTCAAAATTTCCCGAAGAACTGTGGGCTTTCTGCTAGTAATATTAAAAATTCTACAACTTATAACATACATATACACACTCAGCACAATTCCAGTGGTAGATTTTTGCGAGTTCATGGCAGGCCTTCTCGGCTACCGTAGCTGTCACGGGACCCACAAAGTCCCCCCCCCCCTCCCTTATATCCCTCTGCCAAGAATTCCCCTGCCTCTCCCCAATCGGTCGTTAAATACAGAAAAACATATGGCAATTTGAGTAAATATTAGAAAATTTATAACACATCAGTAAGCATTTATGAAATTGTGCTTGCAACCTTTGTCTTATAATACCCACTTGTCAAGGAAAAGGCTCAGGGATATCCACAGGTAAACTGTTCCTTCTCTCAATCCCCCTATCAGGGCAGGCCCGAGGTACAGGCGAGCCGGGCGCCAAAGTATTGAGGGCGCTAACCCGATCGTCTGTCTATTCATTACTTGCAGTGATAAATGTTGGAAAACAATTTACGCCGCGGAGCATGCGGGAATCTATATGAAATTGCTTTCTTTCATTATCTGTAATTTTAGTGAGAAATAAATAAATGAACAAGTTCTTTTAAAAATATCTTAACAAAAATTTACGGAGCTCTTTCTCGCCCGGGGTGCCAAAATACCTCGGGCCGCCCCTGCCTCTTATTCATAAATTGCGGCAGTTACAATTTATGCTGCGTTAAAGACAATATCCAAGTAATTTTTCAAGATGGTTGACGCTTTCCCGTAATCGCGTTAGAGCTAACTTTGAATTAATTTTATTCCTCGGTATTTATATTTTTACTAACATTGCTTTACCGTTGGGTTAGTTTTTGTCTCGTAGCGGTTCATTAATCGAAACGATAAATCATTAAAAGGTTCGTTAGGGTCGTAAATTATAATTATTCATTTAACCACTAGTCCAAAAACACCTCAGAAGTATCGACGTAAACTTAATTTTATATTCATAATGGATTTTTTCCCTATCTTGTAACTGAAATTTTATGGCAAAGGGTGAGTTATATTAGGACGATATTGCTCTACTTTTTTTCCTTCACGTAGGCAACTCCTGTAAAGTACCGGCAAAGTAGCCCATCGCCATTACTATGGTAATTAATAAACTCGTGCTCGGGAGGGTTTGATTTATTATTAATTTAACGGAGAAAGTCGGGGGTCAGGTGAAATCGGTTACGTCGAAACTCTCGCCTCCTACAGATACCTACAATCAAGTAGAGGTTCAATTTAAACTTTTTTAATGCCCTTAGTTCGGTCTTATAATTTTATGGGCTTTTAAAGTCTCCAATCTACTACTCTATTTTGGAAAGTTTCGGACGTGATGGTCGCTCGGACGGCCAGCTCAGGAGCTCTCCAGCTTCACTAGATGGAGGCCCTGCTCTTGTTGCTGATATCCGTGAACGAGAGTCAATACACTAACGCTATCTCAGTTACCGTTCCGTCTTTTGATTCGCACTTTGTTGCTCTGTTTTCGATTTAATTGAAGATTTGTTACAGTTACAACCAGTGTCGAATATTTTTAAACGGACTTATCGTTTTTGATTCCGCAATCCACCCATCAGAATAAAACGTGACCGCGGACCTCTATCTATTGCATTTCTGTAGTTGAAGTTTATTATTGGCTTGCAGCGATTAACGTTTTCCTATCGCGGGTACCGTCCTAGCTTCATTACAGTCTTTTATTTTATTTTTTCATCATCAGCGCGGATCATGTACAGTAAGTCCACGGTCCGGAAGTGGTCCGTTGTGAGAACCCGTCTTAGAATCAATACCGAAAAACGTGCAGGGCAATTGTAATTTATCCTTTCGTCAGTAACATCGCTATGATCGGAAAAATTTTCATCTGACACCTTCGCATGGCGGAACTCCATATTTGGGCAAAATTAACAAAATGCACTTGGTATAGTTCCACTTTATTGGGATTTCGCACAAGATACAAAAACTACCGGTTTCGACTACAATATATGTAATGACTATATTTAAGTCAAAATCGGTCGTTTTAGTGTTTTGTGTGCGAAATCTCGTTGAAGTGGAGCTGTGCCAAGCGAATTTCTTTCATATTTCCCAAGAATAATCTATCTTTTTTCTTCCATACTGTTAGATGATATGAATATTTTAGTTTTCGTCACAGTTATAACTTAAACTTTTACCTATTACCAATTTAAAAAACTTGAATATTTAGTGGACGTTCATACCTCAGTATTCGTACGATTTTAATAATTATTCCAATTTATTTTTATCCTTCGAAATTAAATTAGCGTCTTTGCGAAGTCAGGGCTGCTTTTTTGGAAGCGTTTAATAATATTTCTTAACGTTCGAGCATTTCAAGAGATGCAATAGTACACATTGGTTTGGAATTAAGAAATTTTCCACTCTAGAGATGGGGCATTCCATGTCAACCGGACAACTTTTCTCCCTCGATGTCTTCAATGTTTACCAAATTGGGATATGTTGTAGGGCTCGTGAAGCTGTACGTTAGGTAGAAACAGTTCCCCCTGTAAGGCTTGGTTGCCTACCAATAAGGCCTATTGTTTTTAATAATTGGAGCGGCGCTATACTGTTAAGAGCGATAAATCAGTTAATTAAATAAAGTATTTAGAAAAGACAACGTATTGTATAGTTTTTGATGCGCTTTCACGTCATTTAACGCACGTTCAGCTAACTTCTAATTTTCAACAAGAAATTCGACTCTGAAAAATAAATTTACATTTTATCAAAAGTATGACCACTTTTATTTTCATCGAAAACCTCTTAAAAGTAAGCCCAACATGTCTTCATTGTTGCCAAATAAACACCAATATGGAGGTATTTGCCTTTGGATCACTACTAGGCAATAAGTATTCCCGTGCAGAAGACGGAATGCGCTGCTTGCCGTTCCTAGGAATCACTGCGATAAACGAATTTGCGAAACAAAATATTTCCAAAATGCTTTCGGTCGTCAACGTGTAAAATAAAAATGTAATGAAATAAGGGAAGTCATGCTAAGCAACAGGACACCAAAATAATTGTTTATAATGACTAACGAGTCTCTTAATTTCAAGATTTCACGACGAAATTAAGCGAACAATTTGCGTTTCGAGAATGTGGCGTCATTTTTTGCTGGAAAGTGATGCATAACATACAGCAGCGTTATTTCAAACAGGTCGACATTCATTATTTCTGTATTATTTATTCCACGCATGTAACAAAATGTCTACAATTTCTTCCAAGTTCTGCACTTCTTGAACACTGTAATAATAATACCAGTTGTATTTTTATATCAGAGGACCGGTGACGTGAGAAGATATTCCAAGCCCTTCATCGAGTCACTCACCAACGGAAACAGTTTCTTCTAGTAGAGAGGAATTTTCTGAAGATGATATTGACAAATTGAACATAACACTTCCCTTAGTGGGAGAAACCGCTTAAGCCAAAGAAAATTAAATATACGAATTATCGAAAGGAAGAGGAGAGAGCCACCAAAGCCGTGAAGGCAGAGTTTTGGAGTTCATTTTCAAAATCCAAGGAAGATGATGCTCCGGCGGAGATACTGCGACAGATTCAAGAGAAATTTGCGGAAAAAATCAACAAAAGGTTCCGAAAAGGTTCAGATCTTGACTCTAGTACCCAAATCGTGGACTTTGAGAAAGACTGGTTTTTGCATGCTACTGTAATTTTATTCCGGTTTCTTGCCCACTTTGCATCGATCAGGACGGTACTGCTATTTTCCGTTCATGTTCATTTTTTAAATACAAATTCCTCTTAAATCCCTTACGAATAAATCGAATCCATTTCGTTGGTAGGAGAGCACGCGTCAAAATTTTCCAAAAGTATCTCACGCCCCCGAATTTAAGATGAAAATTTCAACGGCCGCAGAAACTGTTAAAATCCCATAAAAAGAAGGGAAGCTCGTAATCGAGTGCGGGTGTATGCGGGAATAGGTACGGGAGGTGTTAAGATTTACGTGCGAAATATTCCCCTTTTTCGGGACGAATATTCTACGTCGCTCGAGAAAATTTTTACCTCTCTGCCCCTTCCCGCGACACCTGTTACGTTGTGACTAGGTCGAGGCGTAACACTTAATCCACTTCCTCGTAGTCGAGAGCCTTCCCACTGCCATAAACATAAATTCCTTCCTCTCCTACTCTTAAATCCCTTTCTACTACTCCTGCATCCCCTCGCACCAACCATCTATCTTCCTACCTCCTTCCTCAATTATCTCTCCCTCCTTATCCCACTCCCTCCTTATTTCTCTCCTCCTTCCTCAATTATCTCTCCCTCCTCACCTCTATTCCTCCTTCCTTATTTCTCCCACCTACCCCCCCAGACCTCTCTCTCTCTTTATCCGTCTTATTTCTCTCCCTCCCCTCTGTCCCTCCATCGTCTCCCTCTCTTCTTTATCTCTCTTCTCTATCTCCTTTCTCCATCTCTCTCCCTTCTCTTCCCCCTCTCTCCTCCTTTCCTCTTTCTTTTCCTGCTCTTTCTCTTCCTCTCTCTCTCTTCTCTTCATCCTCTCCCCTTCTCTTCATTCTCTCTCCTCTCCCCTTCTCTTCATTCTCTCTCCCTTTTCTCTCTCTTTCTCTATCTCCCCCTGCTCTCTCCCTTCTCTTCCTCCTCTCTCTTCCTTCTCTTCCTCTCTCTTTCTCCCTTCTCTTCCTCTCCCTTCTCTTTCTCCTCTCTCTCTCCCTTATCTTCCTCCTCTCTCTCTCCCTTCTCTTCCTCCTCTCTCTCGCCCTTCTCTTCCTCTTCTCTCCCCATTCTTTCCTTCTATCCCTCCTCTCGCTCTCTCCCACACCTTTCCATTCTCTCTATCTCCCTCGTCACTTTTCCCCGTTCCCCTCCTCTCTTTCTCTCCCCTCCTCTCTTACCCCTCCTCTCTTTCTCTCCCCTCCTCTCTTTCTCTCCCCTCCTCTCTTTCTCTCCCCTCCTCTCTTTCTCTCCCCTCCTCTCATTCTCTCCCCTCATCTCTTTCTCTCCCCTCCTCTTTCTCTCCCCTCCTCTTTCTCTCCCCTCCTCTTTCTCTCCCATCCTCTTTCTCTCCCCTCCTCTCTCACATCCCCCTTTCCCATCCTCCCTCTTTATCCTCCCAAATCATCTCCTTCTTTCATTCCCGTCCTATCCTCGCTATTCATAAAAGCCTCGCGCATTCTTAATCCCACCCTTCTGCCTCTTTCCAGGTTCTAAATCTCTCGGCTCCTATCTCTGGCAGCCTCCTTCCTCCTCCATCATGTCTAGTACGACCTCAACTCCATTATTCCTGTTCGTTCTCTTTTTTCTCACATTCATACCAGCTTCTCTCTCTTGACATCCTGGACATACTGTGGTTCATCGATTTTTCAGTTTTTGCCCGAAACCGTGGAGCATTTTGCAATCGGGAGCTGTAAAAAAGGCAGCGTTGGGAGGGAATTAATGACCGCGTTAATTTTATGCCTCGGCGGTCGCAAAACGTCGGGTTAAAACTGATAATAAGATCGGCGGGAATTGAGATTTTTCTCTACTTAAAAGCTTTATAGGCGAGTTTTACTGTGTGGACTTGAGGTTTTTAAGATGGAGTTTACGAGATGCAAATAGAATAAACGTTGTAGTGCGGTTTGAACTTGTCGTCAAACTGTTGGAGGTAATGATAAGACACATTTCCCGCGTTCAGTTTTGACTGGGTTATTCCGCTGTAATCCGTAGTGTGTCCTATTGATGGACTTATCATACGGAAGAAACGAGACCGAGGTGAAGGAGTCGTGATTTTGGAAGATTTGGAGGACTATTGGTTATACAAGACGAGAAGGGCAGCTTATGACAAATCTAGTTGTGGGAAATGAAGTACTGTCCAACCGGAAAGATGGACGGATGACGCATTTGACGAATTTATTTTCAATTTCAATACTTTTATTGTTATTTGCAAAACCGAAAGAGACGCAAGTTTTAGATCCTCAGGGGATTTCAACCTCATTCTGACTTGCAATTAGACCTGCTGACCTTAGAGCAATTTTAATGGTCTCGTACCTCCAACTACATTTTTAAGTGATTTAATTCATCGAGCGAGCCTTAACTTTGTGTTTAAGGGAGTAAAACAAATAACTTGGAATAAATTCCACTGTATTTGGGAGATATGACCTAGGTTTCAACGTGGCAACGTCATCATCAGGTGGGAAAAGATGACATCTCTCTCAAACACAGTGTATTTTTTCAGTTTTTTTGTTTTATTTTAAGTGGATATTGAAATGAATAACACTTATATTAAGATACATAATCCATGTTTATAACGTTGATATTCACAGCTTCGGCGTTTGTTCTGGTTTATAACGTTATTCTTAGTCTTGACATCGCAACTTATGATTTGAAAGCCATGCATAGAAGATGCAGTAAGAAGAAAAATTATAATCTTAAACACTTTCGCGTACCCCTTTAAACCTCTTGACGCACCCCTAAGGTTACGCGTCGAAACCCCTTGCTCTAACTCAATGGTGTCGTAAATTTTCAGTCATCTCTGGCCACGCGCAGTCGAAAATAAAACGGATGGATAATTTAAGAAAAATAAAGGAATGTTGGAGGTCAGTATTGTCGGATTTGTTTTAAATCTATTATGGAAATACAGTGAAAAATTTATTGTTTTTATATTTTTTCTTTTGGTTCATTGTTTAAATTAAATTCATGGTGGGCCGAATGCGCCCCGCGGGCTGTAGTTTCGACGCCGCTGCTCCAACTCAGCAATTATTAACCCATTCGTATTCACGGGCCACCTACCTGTATCGGTATATCTTTCACATTGTTAAACTATATGTTGCTCTAAATGCCAAGAAAAGGTGAAGAGCACCAGGTACTAGGCATCTGTGATGTGGTAAAACTCAGTTCTCCGAGAGTCGATTCTAAAGATCATTTTTTTACAATATACAATGGGCGAATCACCACACATCACGGCTGCTTTGTAGTCTAGAAGCTCATGCGGTTTACCAGCCTAAGGGCTCGGTAATTTTCTTTCAAATTTCTGTAGTTGTAGCCTGTTTTCAGTTTCCAGGCAATCTTTTTGGATCTCCGTTACGGTCCCACCCTCATCACAGTCGCTTCTGGCTTTTAAATTCGTTTCTTTTATCATTAACACGGGCTACCTTCAGCGAAACCGCGGACTACAGTTTGAAAAAACCTCTTCTCTAACTGCATTAACATTTGGTTTTGAAAAATAACCCTTTGCAAAGCCCGTTGACTCGGAGCCGTTATTTTATTTCGGTTTTGAAGAGTAGCGCTATCTATTGAATTTCGTCGGTATCTCTGATTGCACATCTCCGTACGATAATTTTCTTTGATCCGATCGGATTCTGCGCGAAATCGATTTCGGAGAAAGCCCGAATGTCATTTCTATCCTTCGATTCAATACTACCGAGAAATCCATTGCTACCATCCGTAGAATACGGCTCTTGAAAAAAAAATACGGAAAGAAAGAGAGTACCACACCCTGAACCCATTGCCGCCATAACGACTTTACCTCCCTCTTTTTCCTCGGCTCGCTCTCCTCCTCCACTTCCAATGGGCTTTTAGAAAGGACCACGCCCACCCACGTCCGAGTATACGCCTTCTGTCCGTCTCCACATATGCAACGGAGGCAAAAGGAGGTGGGGATCTCTTGTTTCTCTTTCTCGCTCTCACACTCGCTCTTTCGGAAAAATTCCTAGCCCGGACAGGTCTTTTCGATAGCAGATAGATAACACGGTCTCACACATCTCTGTGTGTCTGTTCCTCGATTCTAAAAACCTCATTCAACATGTTAAAGGCCACCAAAAGCTGAGCAAAGCGTGTCCTATTTAAAGATGTTTCCCGTGTTTGGTCGCATCCGAAGAGGTGCGAGAAGAGGAATTGCTATGGCGTGGTTTATTTTATTTTGTTCTCGAATTTTCGCGCTTTTTTTGTCTAGTGAAAAGTTTTTTTTTTAATTCTCGACCAATTATTGCAAACGTTTGCTGTGATATTATTTTGTTGTTATTTTTTGTGAAAGTTTGGGAAAATATTGAGAATATGCTACCGCCTCGGTCAATTGTCATAATATTGGATTATGTTAGCAAATTTTAATTATTTATAATTCCCACTTGTAGGAAAGTTGTTTTTGGTAATAAAATGAACTTATATTAAAATGGCATTCAAAAACCAATTAAGATGTCCATAAAATGAAACATGAATGACGAATCTTCAAATAATCGTGACCTCGGTGTAATTGTCATTCAGTAAACTAAATCAACTCTTAACAATCGCGTTACTCTGTCGGATCCATTTGAACGCGATATCTGTCTCAGCCATCTAATGTGTAGGAGACAAATAACAAAAAAATATAATTTTATGGAGACTTATGTAGAATTTGCTATTTGAAAATGAATTTTGGTATTTAGTTCTTTTACGGTATTTTTCGTGTTGATAATATAGCGGTTAAAAGATAAATCAGGAAATAGTGCAAAATTTCCGACTCGACCAAATTTGTTTGCTTAAATTAAATACTGTATGAACCATTTCAAGTGATACGGGTTGCCAACCGTATGACCAAGGGCGCCAATATGCTCGCGGAAGGGGTTTCAGCTGCCCCAGCGAAATATTATCAAAAAATGTATGTCAATCCATATCGTGCCTTAGGAGTTGCAGTGTTGGGATGGACTAAATACCATGCTTAGTGTCATTCATGTATGCATGTAAAAAATAAATGCATTTTTTGTTGTCTGCAGCCCATTAATTATTGTCCATAGTAGCCCGCCAGCATCGAAAGGTTGGAGACTCCGGCATTGGAAAATTGAGCTTATTTATTTTTAATTCCCTGACCGTTTTTAAAACTCACAAAACCAAAACAAAAAAGAGTTCATTTCCTCGTGGCCTTAAATTTGGGACGTGCAAAGAAGTGAACCATTTCGAGTCAAAAGTGGACCGTCTCCTCGTTTTATCGGAGAAAACCGTCCAAGTTTTACGACCGACGAAATTATCAGTTTGCTTCCATATAGTGTCCGTGAGGAAGCACTTCCTTACTCTTGGGTTTAAAAGATAAAATCACACTTCGGCCGGATGGCGACGATGATGGTTAAGCAATTTAAAATTCGGTTCGAATAATCGGGGCTCAACTGAAATTATTAATTAATTTTTCCTAAATTCACAGGGTGGAGAGTTTCTTACCTTCCTTATTCCCCGACGTTCGTCCTCGACAACGCTTCCATTGCAGATAAAGACGCTTATTTTCTAGCCGACGTCATAAAAACTGCCATATGTGGTAAGGCCAAATGTCACAAAGTGTTTATAGAGGGCGCGGTTCGAACGTAAAACTTCGCCATTATTCATTAAATAATTTAACCTTTGAAAAAAAAATCGTCGGAATGAAATCGTAGAAAGGTATCGATCGCGGCGATCGATTTTGGTTGACGACCGAACAAGAATTAAATCCGATAATCTCGAGTTGGCAATCTGTCGCGTCTCAAGTTTCGCCGCGTTTGTTATTATTTTGCGACTTCGCTAATGAAATGCGTCGCGTCATTTATCACTCGCGGCAGAAAACTTCCCGCAGCGAGGAACGTTGCGTGTTTCGCCTCCGCGCCATTAACGGCGTAATAAATACGTGAACAGTGCCATCTTGAAAAATCTCCGGAAGACGGAGGCAGAGCCCGTCTTTGAAGGTGGCGTTTTACGTCGAGCGTTCGACAAAATTAAAGCTCTTCCGCGAAGTCTGCCGTTAAAATCGACGATTAAAATGACGATTTTTTTGTAAAACGCGCAGATACAATGAATGGTCGGATTTTTTTATTTCGATGACTCTGCCAAATTAATCGATTGTTTCAGCAAGTCACTCTTGATAGCTCCGTAGGTGAATGAATGGACTCTTTTCTGACCTTCATTTGAGGCAAAAATTTCATAATGCCAGCATGAAATTTTTGTTGTAAGTTTTGATAATACGTTATGTTGCGGAGAATCACTATTTATAACACCTACCGTAAAAAGTGTTACGCCGATAATAATTTAAATGAAGCTCATGGAGCATGTAATCGCGAGATTTTGAGGGAATTTTACGCAGTATGCATGTTTTCGAGAGATCTTAACACATTTTGTTTTCTAAAGAAAATATTGTGCTTTACGTTGATACAAATCCTAATATTATAATGGAAAATAAGTCTAATGTGAAAGATCGGTAACGGTTGCAGTAAACTCTTGTACCACGCAGGTTATCTCAACGCAGATTTTATTTTACACGATTAAATAAATGTGTAACTTATTTATCGAACGGGCAAAATTTAATTATACGCGAACCTGAAATAAATGTACCTCACGTTTTTTGGTCCTGCTGTTCATCTAGTTCAGAGGTCGGCGTCCTACGTCCCGCGGGCCACATGCGGCCTCCGGTTCGCAAAGCTGTGAATAAAAAAGTGATGGAGAAAATTTCACATGGGCAATTTATTATTTTTTCAGTAAAATTTTTGTCTCAAAGCTTTTCTGGTGACGTTTTAACGCTAGTAAATTTGGTAGACATGATTTTCGCTTATATGAGATCAAAGAAACTAGATAACTTCTGATTTATTCACGCATCCGGCCCACCAAGACTTTCTTCACTTCCAATGCCCTCCGAAGCATTCACAACTGCGAATGCGGACCGCCGTGCATAAAAGGTTGCCGACCGCTGATCTATATAGTTGAATGTATTACTTAAATGTTCCTGCTTTGCAGCAAAACTTTGGATTGGAGTATTAATCAGGACCCTACGAAGCATCGAGATGCGGTTTAATTTCGAATCGGGAATGAGAATTCGATTCGATTCTATACCTCGGACTCCGATTCGATATTTTCGAATCTTCATTACTTCCGGTAAACAGCTTTACAATATCTTATCGCAGAGTTCTAGTATAAAGATTTCCACAGTAATCTTTCTAAATTTTTACCACTGTAATATTGTATCAAACAGCCAAATTGTGGCAATTATCCCCAACATATATCAAATACGTTGAATCTATCGTAAATAGATCGTTTGTCTCATCTAAACATTCTCATACCATGTTAAAGTGTACCCCATTTGGTGAACATCGGATTCCATCCATTTGCTAATACTGCATTAAATGCTGGATCCCTTATTTTTAAGGGCACGATTTAAACGACGTCGCTTAGCTAGGTGGAAGCCAATAAAGACATTTTTCTTTCTTTCTTAGCTCTTGCAGCACCAGTTTCACCGCATTCGCAGGTGTCGTTCACAGGGTCCGCATTTATTATTTCGGCTTCCGTCGCTCGTAAAATTTTCCGCTATCCTCAGCTTCACGTGTAAAAATTAATCAGTCTCATTAAGATTGCATCTGCGAGACGACTTGTTAAAGATGTCGTGACACGGGGGTTTTTTGTTTTGCACCGGAGGGTGGCATCCTCGCGGAAACTGTTATCTGATATCGTGCACCATTGACCCACTTCGTGATTTGCGGGTATTCTTTTCAGCCATCAGGGACGCGTGAATCGTTTTTCAATCCATCGGAACGAGGCCATCCCGATGTGACTCGAGAATTTTTACAGCTTCACCCAACCCCTTTAGGTCGTACATCGAGAACTCCGCGAAGGAATCGTAGATTTTAGAATAGGTAAGAAATCATGAGATCGCTGATGATAATGCTTTCTACGGTTATTAGTTATATTAGGAAAAATAGAGTTTTTTTTAAATCTTCAAATATGATTTTAAGTGGTTTTTCAAAATCCCGTTTTTTCCATCTCTCCTAGAGTAGGTAAGAAGATGCACTATGGGTAATTGAGATGGCTTATGGGAATATACGTGTTGGTAAACCGAAAAGATAGATCTACTTAAGACACCACAATATTTTATATTTATTACAAAAGTATCGACATGGGCGTAAATAATAAATTCAAGAAGTGTAAAAATGATATGTAACTTTTTAAAAATTGGCCCCTTTGATTGTTACCAGCGAGGACTGACACAGCTCTCCCAAAGTTCAGAAAATACACAAAAATAAACTAATTCAAATTAATTAGACAGCAAGAATGTAAAATACATTAAAAAGTAGTATCCTCCGGAAAACAAAATAATAAGAACGAATTTAGCGAATATTGGTTACAAAAATTGGAAAGTTCAAAGAGAAAACGTAACAAATTTAAGCATTAAAATGTACTTATTTTACTTATTTTTTCTTTTCTCTTTTCATTTGTACCGCTCAAAGCACATGTCAGTGTAGATAGAACGTGTATCGTGTAACCATCTGCCACACACTTTACACCGGATCCAGTCTGATGTAGACTGTGTTAGAATAAAGTTCAAGGCACTCAACACATTCAACTACGTTGTAATCTTCAGATTGAGCATCAGACAGGAGTATTGGTTCTTCATCATATTCTGACGATGACGACTGAAAATACAAACGGCGTCTTGACCTCTTTCCCCGATTAACAGTTTTCTTATATGATCCATTTTGTTTACTTTTATTGATTTTCTTGTTTTACCTTTTCAGCGTCTTTTTCTCTTGTTTTAAGCATTCGTGTAACTCCGACAGCAGTTTTTCTTTCTTTTTCATAATTCTTCTGTCCTTGGATACTATTTTCTTCTCCTTTTCTGTGATGTACGCTGAATCGGTAATGTTAGCAGCAGATTGCTTCTACAAGAGGATACTTTTTATTTGATTATTATACTATAAGTATCTCACGAGATACATACATTTATTCGGAAATAGGCAAAACCCTATAGGCGGGATAAAGTAAAACCGTCTTCTATTCACCCTCCTAAAATGTTAGGATAGATGACGCACCCTTCTCCTCCGGACAAAACGTGGCGGAATAGTGTACAAGTAATAATGCCACTTGTCCACTTACCCAACTTAATCTACAGAAAACAAGTTTTTCATTACTACCGCGATAAACATGCGAAATGAAAATAATAGAAATGATTTATGAAAATTCAGGCACTTACCAACAACAGCTGTGAATGAAATTCGTTTGTAAATCAAACAAAAAACCGCACAATCAAGAATGAATTTGTCAACGTGTACTTTCTCCTTCACCGTTCACACTGCACTGACCGCCGTTGCTGCCCACTGTCTATGGCTATGGAAACTAGAGACGCATCACTTCTCCTACATCTGTCATCTCTCCTCGCTTTACCCTCGTATACAGGGACGATATAGAGCCAGGTGATCTAGCCGACCGACTAGGGCAGGCGTGGGCAACCGGCGGCTCCGGAGCCGCATGCGTCTCTTTGAGAGTTGATATGCGGCTCTTTGAAACTTTGGCTGCCTTGCATATACCGTAATACGGAAGAGAATTGTTGAAGTCAAAGATTTTCAGAATTTCCACTAAATAAAAGAGTAATTTTTTGTTTTTATCATTATTATTATATGCTACAGTAGCTACATTATGTGTAAAATATATTTTATCAACTCATTGTATGTTGCTGCGGCTCATCGGTGATCTCCAATGTAGTATTGTGGCTCCTGTTCAGGCCTAGCTTGTCCACTCATGCTCTAGGGCCTTACGCATCTGGAGGTCTCGCGTATCTGGGAGCCTCGCGCATCTGTGGGCATAGGGTGTGAACAGGGTCAGTCGCTTATTGCGAAAGGGGAAAGCTATATAGATTGAGTGTGAAAATTCCAAGAACAACGAAGCGGTCATTTATCCTAAACGATGACGAAGATAACGTAAACTATATTTGGCGAAGACCAGTCTCACCTTAAGGGTTTCACTGAAAAAATAATTATTTCTAAGGGTTCCACTCGAAGTCTGCAGTCGAAGTGCACCTCAAAAGCCCACCCACTATATTTTAAATGTATATGCAAAGAAATAATTAAGAATTTGATAGCCTTTTTTTCCTCCATAATGTACAATCACGTTTTCAGAATTCTCTAGCCGCGGGTCCCGCAAGGTAGTATCGCCTAGGAACCTCGCAAACCACTGTCGCGTAGTGTCCTCGCAAACCACTATCCCCTAGGAGCCTCGCGCCTCATAAATCCGTGCCTGTATGTATATACATATAGTATCATTATATATCGACGACTCTTACAGAGGAGGATATATATAGATATCATTATATATAGACGTTCCTTACAGAGGAGGAGGATGATATAACATACTAGTAGAAGGTGCTTGCATGCTGCAAGCATTTCATCTCACCTTGAAAAAAATTCCTTTTTCAGGGAGATATTTCGTCATGGGAAATATTTTTTTAATTAATAAGGTTTCTCCTCTGGACTGATTTTCGTTTTTTCTTTATGGAACATAAATAGAGTAAAACAATCACTAATTTTTACAATTTTAGGAATATTATAAATTTTCCACATTGGGTTAATATTGCCACACATTTCCGCCAAATTATAAAATTGTAGCACATTTAGAAGTAAAATAACATTTATCAAATTGTTTAAAATTCATTTATTTTTAACGGCCGTAATAACAATTTCATGTATACACTGAAATGTTTATTCGTTAGTTTGGAATATTCTCTAAATAACGTAAAAATTTCAACTCCCTATCTTTCTCCATAGTATCTAAACATTTACCTATTTGTTTAAACTTTAAGTATTTTTAACTGCCAAACAAATTTAAATATCAAAATTTGTATAATCCCTATTTCGTTTTTTTACGAATTCTACTCATAAAAAAATTCAACTCCGTAGCACATTTGGAAATACATAAACCTTGAAAATTTGTTTAAACAATTGCGAATTTTTAGCGGCCGCATTGTTGCACTTTTTCAAGATTTTCGTTTTTTCTAGCCGGTTTTGCACAAAATCCTAAATACCAAAAAAATTTCAAATCTCCATCTCATCTGGAAATGCCTAAACATTAGTATCCTCCTATCATTCTATATAGACGTTCCTTACAGAGGAGGAGGAGAAGGATATAACATATCGTCGATATATAATGACAACATATAACATATAGGAGGATACTAATGTTTAGGCACTTCCTGATGGGTTGTAGATTCGAATTTTTTTTCTTAGGTAGGAGTTTGTGCAAAATTGACTAGAAAAATGAAAATCTTGAAAAAGTGCAACAATGCGGCCGCTAAAAATTCGCAATTGTTTAAACAAATTTTCAAGGTTTATGTATTTCCGCATGTGCTACGGAGTTGAAATTTTTTTTGTACGTAGAATTTCTAAAAAAAAAACAAAATAGGGATTTTACAAATTTTGATATTTTTATTTGTTTGGCAGTTGAAAATTCTTAAAGTTTAAACAAATGGATAACTGTTTAGGTACTACGGGATGAGCTAGAAAGCTGAAATTTTCAAATTATTTACAGAGTATTGAATTTACACAAATAAAAATTTCAATTTTACCATATATGAATTGCGGCGGCCGTTGAAAATTATTTAAATTTAAACAATTAGAAAAATATTATTTTACTTATAGATGTGCTACAACTTTAAAATTTGGCTAAAATGTGTAGCATCGGTACCTTATAATGAAGAAAGTGTAAAATATTTAAAATTGCAACATTTGGGGATTGTTTTAAACTATTATTTTTACAAAAACGGAAATCGCTGACGAGGTGAAATCTTTAGAATTACAATAATATTTGTAATGATGTTACGTCGGTCTGAATAATTATTGGTTTTTCAAGGTGAGATGAATTGCTTGCAGTATGCAAGCACCTTCTACTAGTATGTTATATCCTCCTCTGTAAGAGTCGTCGATATATAATAATATATATAAGGATACTAATGTTTAGGCACTTCCAGATGAGCTGGAGATTCGAAATTTTTTTCTTAGGTAAGATTTTGTGCTAAACCGACTAGAAAAACGAAAATCTTGAAAAAGTGCAACAATGCGGCCGCTAAAAATTCGCAATTGTTTAAACAAATTTTCAAGGTTTATGTATTTCCGAAGGTGCCACGGAGTTGAAATTTTTTTTATTAGTAGAATTCTTTAAAAAAACGATATAGGGATTATACAAATTTTGATATTTTAATTTGTTTGGAAGTTAAAAATTCTTAAAGTTTATACAAATAGATAACTGTTTAGTTACTACGGGATGAGTTAGGGAGCTGAAATTTTAAAATTATTTACAGAGTAGTGAATTTGCAAAAATAAACATCTCAATTTCACCATAAACTTATCGTGGCGGCCGTTAAAAATGTTTAAAATTTAAACAATTGAAAAAAAATATTTCACTTCTAGAAGTACTACAACTTTAAAATTTGGCTCAAATGAGTAGCATTAATACCCTATAATGAAGATTGTGTAAAATATTTAAAATTACAACATTTGGGGATTGTTTTAAACTATTATTTTTACATGTGGGAAAAACGAAAATAGCTGCGGAGGTGAAATATTTAGAATTAATAGAATATTTGTGATGATGAAATATCTGTCTGAAAAATTAATGTTTTTTCAAGGTGAGATGAAATGCTTGCAGTATTAGAATTATTAGAAAAATATTATTTTACTTATAGAAGTACTACAATTTTAAAATTTGGCTAAAATGTGTAGCATTGGTACCTTATAATGAAGAAAGTGTAAAATTTTTAAAATTGCAACATTTGGGGATTGTTTTAAACTATTATTTTTACATTTGGGGAAATGTCTGTCTGAAAAATGAATGTTTTTTCAAGGTGATATGAAATGCTTGCAGTACGCAAGCACCAACTACTAGTATATATAAACTAGTAGAAGGTGCTTGCATACTGCAAGCATTTCATCTCACCTTGAAAAAACATTAATTTTTCAGACAGATATTTCATCATTCCAAATATTCTATTAATTCTAAAGATTTCACCTCCGCAGCGATTTTCGTTTTTCCCACATGTAAAAATAATAGTTTAAAACAGCATATATAATGATAACATATAGGAGGATACTAATGTCCAGCCCAAACTACAAGAGCTAGAGAGCTGAAAGTTTTAGTTTTTGTAGATATTACGGAGAAACCTTCAGATAAAATGAGACTTCTTACCTAAGTGACATGAGTTCGACTCCAGAAATTCCGGAAGTTTCGTTTTTTCCCATATGAAAAGCATTGCGCCATTTTTGTAAATTAATTATGGACACTTGCCGGTAAGCTAGACAGATAAAATTTTCAGTGTTGCTAGATGGCCGCAATATCTATTAGGAATTTTTGTCACTTTTGCTTACAATGTCTTGGGTTCGACTCCAGAGACCCCGGAATATCTCCCATAAGTTAGCATGGGAAAACGCAATCCAGTGTGTAAACCAACTAATACGGTTATGAAGCTGAAAATTTGCAATAATATAGATCTCTTCCCATAACCAACTATAAATATCGAAAATTTTAAAATTTTAAGTTTTAGGGGTTGTTTTAACCCAATTTGAACATTAAAGTTTAATAATTTTTTAGGTACTACGGGATGAGCTAGGAAGCTGCAATTTTCAAATTATTTACAGAACAGTGCATTTGCACAAATGAACATTTCAATCTCTGCATGTATATATTGCGGCAACCGTTAAAAATGTTTAAATTTTAAACAATTAGAAAAATATTATTTTACTTCTAGAAATGCTTCAACTTTAAAATTTGGCTAAAATATGTAGCATTAGTACCCCATAATGGAGAAAGTGTAAAATGTTTAAAATCGCAACATTTGGGGATTGTTTTAAACTATTATTTTTACATGTGGGAAAAACGAAAATCGCTGCGGAGGTGAAATCTTTATAATTAATAGAATATTTGTAATGATGAAATATCTGTCTGAAAAATTAACGTTTTTTCAAGGTGAGATGAAATGCTTGCAGTATGCAAGCACTAACTACTAGTATAAACTACCAACTTGTTTAAATCGCGGTTATCTTTATTTCCCCGACGATGACGCTGATTTTTTGCGGCCACCTAGTTTAGTTTCAATCGTCCTCGTAAATAATGCTTTATTAGTCGGTCAAATTCTCATCTGCTGGGATGTAAAATTGTCTGGTGAGTATCATATACAATTTTCGCCTGCAGTCAATCGGTGATCGTTGAAATACATACAGGTTTCCCTGTTTTTCGAAATACACGTGTAGCTGAAATTTTCTACGGATGTGATAATGATGCATGACGAAGCCTGCTTTTCAGTGGGTAAACATTATGTAACTGGAAACACGTTTCCACAGGAGAAATTCTCCCACAAAACGTGATTAAAATGCGTCCAGATAGACGCCAATCGTTTCCATAAAATTTGATTTATTTCACTTTATTATACGTGAATAGAATGACGATAACTGTTGAAAAGGGACTGTACAATATAACTTTCCTGAAAGCTTCAGTTACCTAATGAACCAGGAAGAATTAACTTCGTAACAAATTTTACCATGGCAGAATGCTGTACATTATCTAGATTTCGTTATCACAATATCGTAACAAGATGTTCAATATTTCATCCCGATGTTACGGTGAAAACATTTGCACCAGGAAAACTCTCGTTAGAGCGAAGTCGATTTTGTGTATCAGATTTTTCATTCCTAATTTATCCATCGGGTAAAAGCGATAGTATAACATATGAAGACATCGTATAAAGAAGCATGTTTAAGTTTGACGGGATATTTAATTTTTGGCGTCTGCAACCCTGTACTACACGCTAAATATGCAAACGCGTTTATTTCCTGCAAGTATCTATCAAAATACCTCAATCATTGTATCAAATTTGACGAAATTAATAGCGAATCGATGATAACTTGATTATAAGACTTGCAGGACTTAGATTAATTGAGAATTATTCATAAGCTAGATCCAATATGCATGGAACGCTAGCATCAGCGTTTCATTTTCGTACGTTTATTTTTTATCATCATACTAAATAGGTAAAAAAGCGGCGATTTTCTCTCAGATTTTTGGAATTTTTGGGGCATCGGGACCGGTTTTCACGAGTCGGTGCGAGAAATTTTTTCCCCCTCTTTGCTTGTTGAAAGGACGCTCAAAGCCGTAATGATAAGTTGACCCCATTGTTTGCGGATGAATGCAGTCATTCGTCGGAGCTGCCTCACTTAATGTTTGCTGACCGTTTCATTTTCGGTTCCCTTGTATCGTAATCGATATACGCACGCTATAATATTTCTTTTTTTTAATATTCCTTTGATGACGAATGTAAGAAAGTATCGAAGATTTGTTAGGTCTTAGAAATATTCCATATTAATGATCGTTTGCGTGTATTCTAAAAGCAATATTTCTTTTTTTATCAAAAAAAACGTTGCAATTTCTACGCTAAACTAAATGTGGAGTACGATTGACAGTATTTCAGGATTTTTTTAATCGTGATAAAATCCTCATTTTAAAACGCATAGTCTGTCTCTCTGTGTGTAACGCTTTTGTTAACGTGTTTTAACGTATTTCCCGATTTGGGTGAATGTTGATATTTGGCAGAAATTACGCATTAAAATCACGCATCAACGCATTAAAAGTAAATCACGCTTTAAAATCATTACGCGTTAAAATCACGCACTAAAAGTAAATGAAAAAAGATTCGGTTTCAACTCCAGGATATAATGTTTCCCATATGATAACACGTTAAAAAGCGATTTTTCGACGCACCGGCTTTCATTCTCTTACAAATTAAAATTAGGAAAAATTGACCATCGATTCTTTGTTTAGAACAATTAAATTTAATTTCCTGTCCCGTCATTTTTGAGGGGCACTTACTCTAGTTACTCTATATTTAAGTATTCCTAGGTGAGTTCACACAAGGTAGACTGCGATGGATTAAACATGGGTACCCAAACTACGGCCCGCGCAGTGATTTGATCCGGCCCGCCTTAGCAGCAAGAGTATTCATTAGATGTCATTTATGATATTTAAAGGACATTTTCCGATTGCTTGGGTGAAGTCTACTTTTGATATAAGCGAATTACATAGTAGAGAATCGAAAAAAAATCTCAAAACTTGCTCTTGGAAATTTTCACACGATCAGTCATTTGAAATGCCGTATGTGGCCCTTTCAGTAAAAAGTTTGGTGGCTCCTGGGTTAAAATGTTCCTGTTTATAGGACAAATTTAAACATGTAAGGTACAGTCACGGTCAAAAACGTATTTTTTTGTTCTGTAGGTTTATCATAAATACATGATAAAGCGACTCAGAATTGTTCTATTTTAGATTTATGTTTTCATCTTTAATATCGTTTTTCAGAATTCCTTCTGAAACTTATATTATTGTACATATTATTTCACTTTTAGAGTATGGAAAATAGTCGATACGCATTCCGAACGTATTAGCGGAGAGGAACGTGCAGCAATACTCGATACAGGCATCGGCCGAGAGTATATTTGTTAACTTTAGTCGAAGAAAGGTTCTTCTCTTGCCGATAATTTGGAAGAATTTTCGTGAAATTCTTCACCAACCTATTATGCGCATAACGGAATCCATCGGAGGAAAGGATAAATAAATGTTTCTCTTCGAATTCCTTACCTACGAATTTTTGTTTGCCAAGGAATTGTTTGAATACCATTTTCGTAAAAAAAAGTGTGCCATCGATCACTTAAAGGCGAATATGAAGCTGCTCGTGTGTTTTTTTACCTTGGTCCGTCTCTTTCCAAAACCACCTCCCATTATTTCCTCCCTCTTTACCTCCCCTTCTTTAACTTCTCTTCTTCTTTATCTCCCACTTCCATACCTATCCCTACCCTACCTCTCCCTACTCCTCCATCTCCCTACTCCTCCATCTCTCTACTCCTCCATCTTTCTCCCCTTCCTCCCTCTCCCTTTTACCTCCCTCCCTCCCTCTTCCCTTCCCCTTCTCTCTATCTTCCTCTCTTCATCACCCCTCCTTCCTCTCTCCCTGCTCATCCTCACCTCTCTCTCCCCCCACCTCTTCCTTCTCATCCTCTCCCTCTTTCCTCCTCACTCTTTTCCCGCCTCTTCTTCCCCTTGTCACCACACCATCATCATCTTCTTATCTTCTATACCCTCTCTCAACCCCATTTATCCCATCTCTCTTCACCCTCCCTTTTCTCCTTCATCTCTCTCCCTCCCTCTCCTTCCATTCTCCCTCTCTCCCCTCCATCCCTCACTTCCCTCTCTCTCCTCCATCTCTCATCTCCCCTCCATCTTCCCTCTCTCTCCTCCCTCATCTCTTTCTCTCCCATACCTCCATCATCACCCTCTCTCCTCGCCCGTCATCCCTCTGTATCTCCCCTCTCTCATTCAATTCTCCCTCCCTCCATCTCCCTCTCTCCCCTCCATCCCTCATCTCCCTCTCCCTCCATCCCTCATCTCCCTCTCTCCCCTCCCTCATCTCCCTCTCTCCCCTCCATCCCTCTCTCCCCTCCCTCCCTCATCCCTCCCTCCCTTTCTCCTCTCTCTCTCCCTTCCTCACCTTCCTCTCTCACCTCCCTCTCTCCCTTCCTCACCTCCCTCTCTCCCCTCCTCACCTCCCTCTCTCCCCTCCTCACCTCCCTCTCTCCCTTCCTCACCTCCCTCTCTCCCTTCCTCACCTCCCTCTCTCCCTTCTTCACCTCCCTTTCTCCCTTCCTCACCTCCCTTTCTCCCTTCCTCACCTCCCTTTCTCCCTTCCTCACCTCCCTTTCTCCCTTCCTCACCTCCCTTTCTCCCTTCCTCACCTCCCTTTCTCCCTTCCTCACCTCCCTCTCTCCCTTCCTCACCTCCCTTTCTCACCTCCCTTTCTCCCTTCCTCACCTCCCTCTCTCCCTTCCTCACCTCCCTCTCTCCCTTCCTCACCTCCCTCTCTCTCTCCTCCTCATCTCCTCTCCCTCTCTCATCTCCCCTTCCTCTCGCATCTCCCCTCCCTCTCTCCTCCCCCCCACTTTCAACTTCTCTCCCCCCTCATCTCTCTTTCTCTCCCATACCTCCCTCTTCACCCTCTCTCCTCTCCCCTCTATATCTCCCCTCCCCTCTTCCCTCTATATCTCCCCTCTCCCTCCGTCCCTTCTTTCTCCCCCTCCCTACTTCATCTCCCTCTCTCCCCTCCCTCCATCTCCTTCCCTCCATCATCCCTCTTTCCCCTCCCTTTCTCCCTCCCTTACCTCCCATCTTCATCTCCATTCCTCCCTCATCTCGCTTTCCCCTTTATCATCTCCCCCTACCTCCCTCATCTCTCCCCTCCCTTTCCTTCCTCTCGCTCTCCCTCTTTCCCTCACGTTTCTTTGGCGATGGAGACTCATGCAGGGAATCGGCAGGTGGCTTGAGTTCCGGAATGACCCCTGATTTCCCCCCCCACTTCACCTTCCCCTCTCTTCCCTCTCCCCGCCCAACTTCTCTCGCGTTGCCCTCGGTTACGCCTCTCTCCATCTCTCTCTCGCCCTTTTTTATTCTTCTTCCTCTCCTAAGTACACCTCAGGCCCATTCTCCATTCCGGCCTTCTCGTCCCCGCTCCGCCTCTCTCCTCCCTCTCTCTTAACTCCCATCTCCCATTCCATTTTGCTGCAGTTGTCTCAACCTCCTTTGACTACATCATCCTCTTTTCTCTCTCAAAACCAACGCCCCTCAATTTTTTATCCTTTTTTATTTCATCCGTCCATTCTCGTCAAGTCATACGTAATTTTTTCGCCATTCTTTTCGGGGCGGTTTTACAAAAATTATCTTCTAGTAAAAATGTAAATGTTTTCCACATTTTCCTGGAAATGCTAAAAGTAAAAAAGTCGCTGACGATTTTGCCCGTCCGTAGTTCGAATCGTTGTCATCCCTCCGCGCACGTCTTATGAATGTGCGCGTTCTTCGATTGGCAAGGTTCCCCAACCCTTGACCTCTAAACCTTGCTTACCTCCTTACGAAACTTCGCCTACGCGCCGTTTCCCATTATCTCCGCCTTCCTCTCTTCCCTTTCGTTCGCCGCATCTATGGCTCATTCTTAACCTCTCTCCTCCACCTCCATATCTTCTTCCTACTCCGCCTTCTTCCACCTCCTCCTCCTTTCCCCTTCCATGCCAAACCGTTCATCATCTCCCTCGCCTCATTCCTTTACAGATGCGGTTTGTTTATTAGCTCTCAGATTCAGCTTAACGTCAGATTACGGCCAATAGAATTGATGAATGCGCTCTCCTCAAAGCATAAAATGTGAATTAATTAAACGGAAGGGGTTAAAGAGTGGCCGTACTTGTGGGTGGCATTTCGAGAAAGAGTGTGACTCCTTCCCCCTCTGGGGAGGGACGGGGAGGTTTAACTTGCTGCAGACACCTTCCTTTCTCTCTTTTATCCTTTTTTCCTGCGAGTCAAATAGTTTACGTCTCTCCCATTTTACGGCTGAATCGGTAAGCCTGTTCTACCTCCCTCTTAAGTCTTCCTTCATCAATACATCTGCCATGCCGATTCCCTTCATTAACACGCGTGTTTTCATCCCTTCTTGACTTTCAAGAGTGTGAAAGAACGGCTGAATTTTGTCGCCTCGATTTTCATAAATACGCCATCCTTCGATATTATTCGCGCAAAATTTCTTATTTGAATTTTTTTTACGTTTGGTGTTTGGTCTCTAAAAACGATTGGCAGAGACTGGTAGAGAATTTAAAGAACCTATTACTTTTTTTCCGTTGACATCCTGAAGGTTCTCGCCCTCTTTGGTTTGGCGTGTTAATTGCGTCGAAGAAGGTTTGTCAGAACGTGGATTACGTTGAAGTGACAGATTAGCATGCGTCGACGCGCGTGGGTATAGCGAATTAAAAGGCTGCGTTAATAGAGTCATTTATGCACATGGTAGAGATAATTGATTACATGGAACTGCGGTTTGGATGTATATATGTTGCTTTTTTTAATTATAAGATTCATTGTTTTTATTGTTTCCAAAACCGATTATCTTTCGAAAAGTTATCTCCTAATGCGAATTTCTCCGCGACAGTCGATTTAATTGAATAATCATTTGCATTTTTTCTGTTTCTAGGTGCAGCCCTATCGCGCTGCAATTTCGCCGTTTTCTAACCTTGTGTTGGCAAGTCTTGTATGAAAATTTACGACTTGAATTCTAAGGACGGTTTATTTATACGTTATGCACGTAATTTTCGAATCAGCAGTGTCAAATAAATCGTTAGGTTAATATCATTGGAAAACTCTTGAATGTGTGTATTTAGAAACAATGGAGCTCGCCGCCATGTTGATTTCAACCATCCGCTATCATTGGGATGACCATTCTTCTCGGATTTTCGGGATTTGTCCCGTTTTTAAGTGCTAGTTCCAGGTATCCCGAAAGAATTTTTCAGCACACCGCATTTTATTTTCTTAAACATTCTTACTGTTTGAATCGACTTTTTTGCGAGACAATATTATCTCAAGAATTTGTTTTAAAAGTGACCCTAAAATATTTGTTCCAGTTAATTTCCTGTTCAGTTCTTTAATAATAATAATACACGTATTGTTCGAATTTGTAAAATGATTTATTTCTTTTTGAACGACATGAAAACCAAGTTATGCAATATTTGTTTGCACAGCGTATATGACAAAAATATTTTTCCGGTTGTCTCGAAATTTCTTCCTCAAAACGCGTTCTATCCCGATTTTGATTCCTGAAAACATGGTTACCTTATCTGTCGTTAAAATTTCTCAAACTCCTATACGTAGATGATCGAAAAATGCTATGCAATACCTTAATTATGAACTGAAAATACCTTATCAAAATATTTCGGGAGATTTTAATGAGCTTCATCTCTTAAGAACCCCAATTCTCATTAGATATTTTCTTCTCTTTATCGTCTTTTTTAGTAGTTAACTCTCGCACAAATGAGATGTAGTATTACTGAGGATCATATGTTCAATAAATCTATTAACTGCCATCGTATTTTTATCGCAGCCGCGTTAAATCGAATCTTAGGACTGAATTTGATAAGCATTACATATGAATTTAATGTCTGTGAATGTGAATATTAATTATTGCGTTACATAACCATAGATCGTATTTTAGTATACAGAGTATTAAATTTATCTTAGAAAGATAATTTAACGTGCATTTTCTATTAAAAGCACGATTTTACGCTTTCCTTGCCTGCTTTAAGCATCTATTGTTTTCGGATTTTTATTGGTGGTATTAAAACGTCACCGTCTCCCTTAACTCTCCATATATACCATTGTGCGTCGAAAGATGTATTCCTGTAACATAATTTCGAGAGATAAAAAATTACTATCGTAAACAACTCGTGCCATTATTGTAATGTTATTGTCTCGGATAGTAAAAAGGTTGCAAATGCTACGGCTTAAATTTCATTCTTAATCTGCATAATTTAAAAGTAGACAGGTTAACTTTTCACCGGCGCAAACCGCCTAATACACGCTCGCTCGCAAGCGAAAAAAAAACAATATCGCTTTTATGAGCCCTTCGTGCGAATAACTGGATTTCCCTCGTGAAATATTCGCTCTGACATTCCTGCGCGGTCTGTTATTTCGTTCAAAAAAATTAGCTATTTATGTCGCGATAAAAAAATCTTTTTCCCATAAATCGCTCGTTAAATTTCGCGCATTCTTGCTTCAAAGCGAGATCTGTCTTGAGAATAAATCCCAAACGAATTCAATTGGAGTCGTCGGACCGCAGCAGCTTATAAAGTATCAGTCAGCAAGATTGTTTTATCGATAGATTCACCTTGCGCGAATTGCTTGATAACGCGTTAATTTTTTCAGTTTCTTTTTTCGGATAAAATAAAAAGCTGTTTTTTAGGCTTTAGAAGATTTGTATTTAAATTTTAAGGACTTTACGGAGCGAAATTTTGACTGAGTTGAAATTAAAAAAGAAAGTGGGGTTACGGGGAAAGATGACGAAATTATCCGTTGAGAGCGGTTTTTACTTGTGCATATATTCATTTTAAGGCCTGCAGAAACCAATTTAATCCCAAAACATTGTAATTTTCCTACATTTATGTCCGTGTATGGCTTTTTTCATGGCTGCGGGGGAAATTCTCTGAAAAAACCTGCGGACTGCCGTAATAAGTAAAGGAAAACGAAACAAAAACAGATTTCCGTAGTGGACTTATGGCGGAGATATTATCCGCAACGAGCGTTAATTCGGAGCTGCGCTTTTATTGTGTCATGCGGTGAAGAAGTGCTTTTGTATAATTTCGAATTCCCGACGCAGCGACAGTTATTATTTTTAAGTTGGGCAAAAAGTTACATCGCGAGGAAATGAGCCAGTTGGTACGACTTGACGCGCCATTGTCGCGTTGGATGTCACAAAAAATAAATAGTAAATTCGATCGTAAATATTCCACTCGAAAAGTACCATTTCTATCAGAATAACTGCTATTATTTCCTTTATGAGTTCTGCACCGCCTCACCAAATAAACGTACTCGCGAGTTATATATATATATATATATATATATATATATATATATATATATATATATATATATATATATATATATATATCGTCACGATGGCAAAATATGTAAGCATTTGTCACATTATCTCAACACACAATTAAAATTCGATCGATGGTTGAAGGAGAGTTAATTAAATCGGACTACGGTGTTGAATCGTGCATGAATATTCAGCGGAACTCGAGCTAAGCGTCTGGCAAAACTTAGGGGCGGGTAAATTTTTTAAACGACAATTAATCTTCCGAACTCCTCCTACAAAGTCTCACGCTGCGAAAAATAGGCGCGCACAAATGCGGTTCAACGTCTTTTTCAAGCCCTTTCGAATCGACGATATGTTATTAATGTGTATGCGTATGTGTGTGCGCGCGCACATATGTCCTGACCTATGGATGTGAAACGTGCACCACAAATGCCCGAGTAGTCCATCGCCTAAAAACAACGCAGATGAGCGGGGAGAGATGCATCCCAGGAGTGACAGCAAAAGAAACGACTGGGAGGTAATTAGGGGAGTAAAGGCGCTAAAGTGGCAGTGGGCGGGTCATATTTCTAGAAGAAATGATCAGCGTTGGACATGTAGTATCACTGATTGGGTCCCAAGAAGCATCAAGAGATCGAAAGACAGATGGGGTAGAGAGATTGTGAAGTTATTAGAGGCAACTTGGAGTAGGGAGGCAAATGGTAGAGGAAAGTGGAGGAGTTGAGGGAGACTTCATTCGTCGATGAATTGAAAAGGCTGATGGTGTTGATGCCGTTGAAATCAGACTTCTCGGCTTCTTTCAACAACCACACAAATTCTCTACGGTTCACAAAGCTACCAGGAATATAATGGAAGATTTTTGGTAGTCGTGTCCAGCAAACATTTCAGTGTCTTTCACCATTTTTACTCAAGAAACCTCTTTGCCAAAACATCTCCATCGAGGTCATTCGCTGTAAGATGGTTTCTCAAAAGTCGGATAAATTCAGATTTTTGTCCAATCATCGCAGGTGCCCCATCCGTTGTGACTGAAACTAACATTTTCAAATCCAATTCAAACTTTTCTGCTGCATCTCTGAAAGCGTAAAGAATGCCCACGCAACTAGCGCGCTCATCCCACAGACCACGTGGATTTTCCAGTCTTTTGGCCTGTATCGAATCCAGAAAACGAGCCGTGCGGTGTCTTTTGATGTCGCATATCTCGTCCGACACCGGTGCAGGAGAAGCGCAGTTCAACTGCGCACGCAAGTTGGTCTTCAATGGTCTTCAAGATTTTTCGACAAATCTTGCACTCGACGAGCAACCATCTCATGACTCACCTGCAGATTTCGAACCTTCTCTGTTATATGGTTTTTTGTGTTCGGTTCATAATTTTCGAGCGAAGTTTCCATAACGATACTTGTGATTCCTTTCACTAATTCTCTATGAGAATACTGCTCTTTTCGAGCTAGAACCCACTACGCTTTGTAGCTAGCTGAGGTCACGAGCTCAGACGAAAGAAATTGCTTTTGAAAAATTGCTGCCGCTCTTTAAATTTAGACTTCAGGCGAGCGATTTAGTCGACTCGACTTCGTTCTCCAACATATTTCCTATTGAACTCGCTGATCTCTCTTTGAAAATTCTTCCAAACTGGCCGCCTCGTTTTCGTTAAGTGTTTTTTTGCAGATTATACACACCGGTTTTTTTCTTGATTTCGAAAGTCATTCGCCGTGAAATTTATGCACGAATTTCTTCATATCTCTTATCCTTTGTTGCAGTCTCCGCAGAATTGCTGGCTTCATCATTATCTCTCTCTCTCTGGTTCGTTTCGACATTTTCTAATAATAATCATATTCGTATCTGATATAAGGGTAAAATATTTAAGTGACTCAATTGACTTCAAATTCCCGATGGACAAAAACTTAAAGAATAGTATATAGTTTGATAATTAGCTCAAATCTGTAGTCGATAAAAATTCATTGAGAGAAGTGGATAAAAATATACCAATGTATAGTTGTGGGCAAACTGTCGATAAATGCGCAGTGCTTTCATAATCGAACTTGGCTTGCTACGCGTGGCGCCAATTCGCAGAAGTGGCCGTGGTCGATTAAGTAGTCGCGAGCCTCTTGAGACGCTTTACCCACAGCACACAGGCAAAGCATCAATTCGCCACATGTGGCGAATGGCGAGCATATTGGACATCCCCATTCTCGAGCCATCGGATCAAAGGGGAAAAATATGATCGAACCAAATCTGTAAGAAGCCTCGTGGCCTGTTGGGTCCCGCCTTGTTACCTTTCTCTCCCGCGTCCATTTTTCCTCTCTTTCTCCCCCTCACCCAAACCCTTCTTCCGTCTCCCGGGCATCGCGTCCCCCAACCACCCTCACCTTTCTAGGAAACCCCAACCTCCCCCTTCTTTCATTGCTTCCCCATGAAATATCTCTCCACTTCAACAGCGTCATAATTGCGGTGAACCTCTTTTGCCGATCGCCTTCCCATCACTCACTCACACCCTCTTTCTCACCCCACTGCCTTTTCTCCCCCTCTCCCTCAGGACCACCCCATTCCATTCGTGTGTACTGCACATTCATCGCCGATCGCTCATTCTTATTCTCACACGCCGCCTCATCCTCCTCTGCCTCTCTCTCGCTCTTTCTCTCGGTCCTCTTTTACAGCTCTTCCACTCCCTCCCGTGGAGGCAGAGATGGAGAGAGAGGCCGTGTCACTTGTTACCACTCCTCTGGTACACCTGCTCGGAACAATCTCCTCCTCCCCCATCCCGGCACCACACCTTGCGACTACGTCATCTCCTTCACTAGACCGCTCATTTCCCACCCGTCCCACGCCGCGCTCCATCTCCCTCCCCTCTCTCCAATCCCCTCCCCTCTCTCCAACCCCCTCCCCTCCAACCTCCTCCCCTCCAACCTCCTCCCCTCTCTCTAACCTCCTCCCCTCTCTCTAACCTCCTCCCCTCTCTCCAACCTCCTCCCCTCTCCCCAACCCCCTCCCCTCTCTCCAACCCCCTCCCCTCTCTCCAACCCCCTCCCCTCTCTCCAACCCCCTCCCCTCTCTCCAACCCCCTCCCTCTAACCTCCTCCCCTCTCTCTAACCTCCTCCCCTCTCTCTAACCTCCTCCCCTCTCTCTAACCCCCTCCCCTCTCTCTAACCCCTTCCCCTCTCTCTAACCCCCTCCTCTCTCTCTAACCCCCCTCCCCTGTCTTCAACCCCCTCCCCTTTTACCGTCTCCTCACTCCCTTATCTCATCTTTTCCCCGACTCCCGGAGGCCGTCTCCATACCTTTCTCTCCCCACCTCCTCGCCATCGCGCGAATGTGGGCCGAAGTATGGTAAGATCGGGGCCAACCTAAAAGGATCTTCCTCCACCTTTTTTTCTCTTGCACTCCTCGCATCCCCCTCCCTGCCTCTCTTTTCACTCCTCTCCATCCCTTTCTCCTGCTTTATTCTTCATTCTACTCCTCTGGTGTCCCTCTTTTCATATCTCCCTTTGCTGCATTTGAGTGTATCTTCCATTTAACCACGAAAGTTTGACAATCTCGATCCTGTTTATGTTAAGGCTAAAAGTCGGGTGATAAGAGTAGTTGACATCGTATCACATATAAAATACTATATGTTTTCATATGATATTTGCGTTGTTTATCTAGCTCATTATGTATAATTCACATAGTCAAAAGTGTAAAAGGTTGGAGATGGGTGCTCACGGCTACGGTAGCGGACATGGCGTTTACGAAACCGCCTCCGTATTTCTCCTTGCCCATCATTCCTTCTCATTGTATAATCTCGTCATTTTTAGCGGTTTTTTAAATCCGCTAATGCAATTGTTTCCTCCGTCAGTCCGCCTATCGCACTTCCGTGTCCGGTGAACTACTACTGCACCGTTCAAGTTAAAGCAACCAAATTTTAAGGGATTGCTCATGGCCAGAAGTTTCTCCCGCGGTTAAAATTTCGAGACACTCCAGGGGCAGCATGAAGGTTGTAGTGGGGGGCACAATGAACAATTAATATCAAATCAGTTAACTACTTCTACACCGTTCAAGTTAGAGCAACCTAATTTTCAAGATAGTATCGGCTGGTGACAGTCATGCACTCTATTCATTTAGGGATCTATCCATTAGTCCATTTTTCTTTTAGCAGGATTTTAAAAACCTCTTATTAACAACCTATACGGGCCCGTTACTATGGTAAATTTTCGTTTTGTTTACGTTGCTATAGTAAAAAAACCTACCCTTAATATCTTCCTCATCGGGTCTTTTCTTACACATTACGCTTTATCAGCAATTTCTTCACTTTTTAGAAATATAAAGCGTTCCTGTGTAATTGCTTGCAGGGAGTTAATTGCTAATAAATTCTCCACTCGTATTCTCGGCTTGAATTGAATGTTAAATCTATATCCATTTATTGCAGAGGTGGGCAAGTTTTAAAACTTGTGGGCCGCATGTTAAAAGTTAAGATTGTCTTTACGGACCTGATAAGGATTGGCTTATATAATTTTCTTCATTTAGAAGCTCTGTGGTATCACGTAATTTCAATTTTTAAACAATTTTTTGGCATTAAAATTTTGTCAGAAATACAATTTTCAACGCCTTTTATGTAAAAATTATGAAATGTCTGTGTCTTATCATCTTCAAGTTTCGAGGGCCGTAATTTTGCCATCATCGTTCGATTGAATAAGGTAAATCGTTCTTTGAACGGGTGTAGATTAATAATTCTTTTTACATTTATATTTTATTTTCACTTTGCTTATGTGTGCGTGGAAGTTTTCATCTACATTTAGCGATTCCACCCATTCCATTGAAAAATATACAAAAATTGAGTGCCATTGAATCTGAATTATTTTAGGCTCGATGATACGTGCTTTAAAGCTCTAATTATTTTCTATTATCAGTTTTTTGTTTCAATTCTGGATTATAAATTTTCAAAATGAAGATATACTCCTATTTTTGCTAATTCCGTTTAAAGAGAATCGCCATCATCGCTAAGAACTGCTAAAAAAAAGAAATTCGTATGAAACTATCGTTCTCACTGTATATTATTCCCAAACGAGATCTGTGTTTCAATGACGTGTTTTTTCACTAGAATATATTATGTAACACGATGACGTTACATTTTACTCCACCATGCTAACGTCCTCCCTCTCCCCCATTCGCCTAGGAAGTCATTCACCGACCGTTCGAATTTTCCCGCACAGCCCTTCGCAAACACACACACGTACACGATCAGGTCTTTTTGGGTTACTCTTCTTTATGACCGTGGCGATCCCTTGCGAAGAAGGTCATCCGCGTTCCTCTGCATTTTGGAGGCATTACAACCTACCCTTAAAGCATTCCCGTGCAAAATACAAACAAAAAGTGAAGAGATCCGGGGAACGTGAGGGCCAGACGAGAGAGAGAGAGATTGGGGTCCTGCACTTCCAATCCATCTCCACGAGACGACGTCGTCCGTGTGATCACGAGCGGCTCGTGCATAAACGATTCGGTGCGCTGGTCGCCATGTTGAGGAAGTAAATAGAAACGGATTAGACCTCGAAGGAAAACTCGATTAATCACCCTCGCTGGAACGCTGTCGGTCCAATTTTTTGTAGTGAAAGTTATGGAAATCGTGTTATGTTTAAAATAAACATCTTTCCTTTACCTTTCCCACTCGAAAATAGTTTTCCGCAATTAAAAATGAGCCGAATGAACAAGCGCATTAATTAGGATTTTTCTAAAGATAGCCCGCTAAAAAATCGGGGCTTTACTTGCTGGTTATCTCTACGGATGTGTCCGGGGGCTGTAATACACATTTTTGTAGAGAACCATTCTTCAGAGCATGACACGAATTGTGGATTTCTAGTCGTCTTTTTGTAATAGTCAGGTATTGCTTTCCTTGAGGTCGCGCACGGTTTAGGGAGTTTCGATCCCAAAAAAACCGAAGTTCTTAAATGAACTGCTGGCATAACGGATGTCATGCATGTTTATGAAAAACCATGCCATTATAGAAACAGTTCCTGAATGTATTACTTTCTCACATTGAGAAAGTATTGTAATCTTGAAAAAATTCGACTTCGAGATTTTGATGGAAATACACGTTTTAGGTGTCCCTGGTTCCATAAAAATTGTTTTCGCCATGCCGTCTGTCTGTCAGTCAGTCTGTCTGTCTGTCTGTCAGTCAGTCTGTCTGTCGGTCTGTTCGCTGTTCTAGAGCCCAAACGCGTAAATAAAATCGAATGATATCTCGTATTTGTGCAATATATCATATTTCGCACACTTTTTTCATAAAAATGATATTGCACAAAAATGAAGGGTAGTTGATTCTTGGCGATTATTAGAAATAGTTTATTTGCTCAAAAATGGCTCCAGATAATTTGATCAAAATCAATCCAATTTTAGAGCCTGATGTCACAAATAATACTACGTGAGCCATATATCCCTTAAAATCACTATATGGCATCCAGGCACATTATAATGTACGCTCAACTACCTTACCTAAGCCCTATGACGTCACGCCGCCGCGATCAAGTCAAAATCATATTACAGCCTAAATGGTTTAACTAAATCCATTGATATATCACATTTGTGGATAATATTATTCATAATAGACACACTCAGGATATGAACGATATAGGGTACCTACTTGATTCTTGGATATTTTGAAACAAAATTCGATTTACTCAATAATGGCTGAAGGGATTTTGATTAAAATCCATCCAATCGTACCGTCTGATGTCACAAATAATACTAACTATGCCATATGTCCCAAAAAGTTACTAAATATCGATCAGTGGAATTAAAATATACACTAAACTACGGTTAACTTTGATTTATAAGCGTTTTTCTTTTATAAACCTACACAGTCGACCAAACGTGTATACGTATATGAGAAAGTTTGTGCAATGTATATTGCGCCGTTTATTTCATTCGTATCTTTTTTTACTTGACAACCTAAACATTTATATTTACCATAATAATTTTGCGGATATATCGTTCCATCGCTCATGAGATTCCAGCAACTTTTACTTTTCTGTTGTATTCTTTCCAAATCGATCAGATTCCAAACCTCAAATTTTTGTCCTTCATACTGCCTTCTAGTACTTGGTAATTCTTTCACTTGCATGAACTTAGGTGTTCCCCGTTGTAGTTGGTTTCAGGTTTCTTTTCTCTGTAGTTTAGTTGTCGCTAAGCGAATAAATTTCAAAAAATCTTTTATACAGCTTTAGTAAAAGCAAAAAGCGTCGTTTATTTCGTCGAATCCTGACAAAGTGTTAATAACAGTCGAACTTTTTTTTTTATTTGAAGGAACATCCTGGAGCGCGCAGTGTCTCAGAAACTCTCAGTGAGGAAGATGAAGGTGCTATTCAAGAAGTATTTGGCCTTCGAGGAAACGCACGGCACGACAGAGAAGGTGGCCCGAGTACGACAACTAGCCCTCGATTACGTCGAGAAGGGAATGGAAGAGGCGTCTTAGTTATAGACGAAAGACTGGCAAGACAAACGATTTTCGACGCACGGGAAGCGACCGTCGCAAGGAGTGCGGAAGACTGATAGAGCAAAACGACTGGCAGTTTGAATTTGTATCAGTGCGACTCGGACCTTTTTTCCTGGACTTTTTCCGGGAAATGTTCCGTTAATGAATTTGTTCTTGATGCGTGTGGTGTATTACATCCTCCCTTGCACAGAGTTTATGAAAAATAAATAAAATGATTTGTTTGTTTTATAAAATGATTTCGTGGTTTGTGGATGTTTTTTATTCATTCCGTATGAAAATATTATCTCATTTAAATGCCTTTTATTCACGATGTGCTGAAATTTGATTGGTAAGATATTCATTAATGCAGTGTGGTTTATCATAGCTTGAATTGTTAAACTGACTCTTTCGGGCGTAGTGCTACAAAATTAGTACCACGGTTTCAAAATGTACGACTAAATAAGCACGGCGGTAAAGCATCTGAATCACCACATTACGCACACTAGTTACAGTTGGCTACTCTCGATTCCAAATCATATTTTTTAAATGTAATTTTGTTGGCAATTACGTTTGTTTCCATGGCTACATCCAACACATATCAAAACATCTGCAGCAAAAATATCTATTTCCCATAAATTCCTGCATCTGAAAGAGTCAAATCTTTAATCAATCTTTCGTGATTCGTCGTAGTCTAAACGAGTATGGCTCAAACTTCTAATTTTGTGAACATTGCGTCTGCTATGAAAAATATGAATCATGTTCGTTTCTTTATTGCTTTTCTATTGTAGTTCCTTCGTCATGATTAATATGAGCGGTGAGGTTATCATTGCGGTATTTGGCACTCAAATCTGAATGTCTGAAATTTCCACCCTCAATGTTTCATTTCATTGGAAGCAAACTCTTTACAAGCTCGGTTCATTTTTTAGCCTTTCCGCTATTTTGAATTGTTTGCTGCTTTTAGACGCATTTTTCTAAAGAAGAAATCTACTACCTATTATATTTTATTAAGCGTCTGTTTGTCTGTACATTACAGAGTACAGCCTGCTGAATAGATTTCGGTAAAATTTGGCATTAAGAATTCATATTAGGGGAGAAGAAAATGGCATGCTCGGGTCACATTGCGCAATCAGGGCATGCTACTTTGCTCGAAAAATGAAATTTTTGCTCTAGCTCGCAGAATGTTCATTCGAAGAAATAATTTTCAATCGGGAATTGTAATTGGCATTTTCTTTCGTAAATATTTTTGAGAGTACCTCTAGTTTTTGAGAAAATCGAGATGGAATAATTTTCTATTGCATCATCTGTGTCGTGTGTATGCATCTATTTTGAAATTATTTGAGAATTTTATTGGAATATAAAACAAAAAAGGCGCGCCTTGGTCGTATATTTTCTTCCTTTCATTCACCCTGGCGATGTTTGCGTCCTTTTTCTCTCCCCGTATTATCACAATTTGCGATATCTCCTTTAATTATATTCCATAAATAACTGGAATCATCTCTTGATTCTTGGGATGGTTGTCGGCAATGGATGGGCACTTTTTGTACTAATAAACACTATCACAACTTCTACAATATATATCCATATTCTAGCATATTTTCGATTATTTCCTGCAAAAGAGATCTCTGTACTATCTAGTATTTCCAAATTACTCGAGTTTTTGGTACCTGGGCATTAGATTATTATTTCACCGAGCTATCCGGGTACCTCGAATATTTAATGGAAAAATAAAATTTTAATAAATATTCGTTTAAAGGGTATTTTTTTATTTTTATTGATACAATAGTTATTGAATGGTTCAAAAAATAGTATTTTTTAAAAATGAGAGCGTTGAAAGTGCAAAAACATTCTCAGAAGCAGTGGAAGTCTGCTTAACAGTCAGTAATGCTTGATTGAATTTCTCCAGTCGGTCAGTACGTTTTCCATTATTTGCTTCCAATAGTTGGAACTCTTTATCAATGCTTAACTGCTGAGATTTGTTTGCCTTTTAACGTAGGCCCTTAAAGTAATTTATATAATCTTTAAAAAGAATTTATTACTTTAATTCTTATAATTGTACCTGGAATCTGTCGACGAAATGGTAAATATGTAATTTTAATTTTTCAATAATAATCGAGTGGAAAATGTCGAATACCCGGATAACCGGTACTCGGTGTTGGAATCACTAGTACTATGCCCTTACTTTTCCTTACCCAGAATGCCTATATTCCTTGCATCTTATTTACCACGTCTTTCCTTGGAATCCCAATTAAACACACCTCATCTCTCAACTATTACTTATGCAACTTTATAATTGCACTGGTCTGACTTATTTCCTTTGTGGATATAGCCCATTTTTTTCGTTACCTTATTTGCAGGCGGCGCACGGAGTGAATGCATGTAAGAGAGATCTGTCTGTCTGTCCACGCCTTTCATTTCACTTAAATATTCCTTCATTTCAGTGAGATTAACTAAAATTTTCCTTTTGGACCATTTTGGCCTATAACCTTCTTTATATAGGAGCCTTGATAGCATTTTCCTGCATTTCATGAATGATAGCTTACAAGTAGAGTATGGGTTTGCCCAATTTTTACCAGATTTAAACCCTCGGAATGATTTTTTTTTCAAATTCGGGTTACACTCAAAAAAACCCCGAAAATTTTATTTTTTTAACACCATTGCAAAAATCAACTGATGTCGTTTTAAACCAGGAGTTTCCAATCTGAATATTCGAGAGACTCGGGGGGTAGGTAATAGTAAAAATATAATAGAAATCAATGACAGCATGAAAAATTATGCACTTTAATATTTAGAAGAACGATTGGCACCAATTCTCAATTTACAGAAACAACTGTAAAGTAAAGCTCCATTACTACATCGAATTGACCACATTGTAAACATTCGCCTAAAGAAGCAAAAGGAATGTATCTGAAAATAGCTATAAACAGGTGTGCATGCCGCTGTTATGAAAACTACCTATACAATAGCAAGTACTACGGTTATAAAAGAGTCTTAGGGAGTATTTTCTTCAAATTGGAATTTCTACAATTAATAAGTAGCTTCATCCATCCTTTAAAGCTTTCTGGAGAAAGACATCCATATTAGATACTTTCAATAAATCTTTGCGTGTCCCAGATGCTGTTGATCACGTCGAATTTTTGGGCATATAGTGTGAATCTGTAGATTATATTCTAACTTGCAGGGTATTTATTGGGACCCTCACATATAAACAAATATTTGGATACTGTTAAGTTTTAGATTGGTGCTGGAGTCCGATACCCTAAATTAAAGAAGTTTGCCTTAACGTATGCCAATAGTAGCTATGATATTGAGCGTTAACTTTGGCAATTTGCGTTATTTGCAAACGTCAGAAAGGAGTAATATTACCGAATAATTATTGTCCATGCAGGTGTTGTATGCGATTCATAAAACCCAAAACTTCTGAAATAAGATTTTTTATTTAATTTTATTTCACCCGAATTTTATAAACCTAATAAAACCCTATAATTACCCTCCGACTGAACTTCTTTTGAAACCCGAAATATCCGCACCCTACTTAACAAGTGGTCGCTAAGGAGCCAGCCATTGTAACTGTTGGTCTTTCATATAAGTGAGAGAACTTCCCAGTTTAGACCGTAAATAAAAAATTTTTCGAGAAATAGTTGATGCTAGGATCATATTTTATTTCTTTGATCATAAATTCCAGTGATTTTTGCGCACTATTTGCCAAATTGTAAATTCGTATTTGGAAACTCGGTCTGCGCGGAATACATCTTGCCGCTCTTTCCTATCCTCTGCTCCAGTTATTCTCCTATTGCCTTTCTTCGTAAAACCAAGATTGCGATGTCCGCTATATAATCTATTACTTTCGTATGATATTTGAAACCTCGATCCTGAAGAGTTACGTTATATATTAAGCGAGGTCTTATTTTTATCCTCCGAGAGGTATCGTGTTTATTTGATGCGCGAAATGTTTTGTAAACAAAAACAAAAATGCGGGTGATGAGAGACCGTGACCCGGTTTTGTGGACGCCTGTCATATCGGCTACCCCCGAAGCCGGACGCCTCCGCCCTGGTAACATAAACTTTATTTATTAACCCGACCGGTCAATTACTTCCCGCAGGATTCCTCCTCCATTTTGAATTCGCTGACGTCTCGCGGAGAGCGTCTGTCTCCCCTAAGAGATATCACTCGCTTTTTCAAAACCCCCTCCATCCCCTTTTTTGCGGTTTTCCTCGCCGGCGTAAAACTTCCATCTTTTTTACGTCTTATTCGCGAGCTTGTTCCTCTTCCACGCTGGAGGAAAAGAAAAAACCCGCAATAGAGTTTTCTTGGCATCTCTCGTGCGATTCCGCAGGTTTTACGCCATTCCAGCGCTTGCTCTTACATCTTTATTTTCCGCAGGCAGGAGTCGCGAGGAGGTTACGAGGGATGTTTGCCCCGTTCTGCTATAGGGTCGCCCCCGAGAAACCTGAGAGCAACCTAATTCTCCGTCGACGGAAAAGTTTCTTTTTTTGTTTGTACGGGGCTCGTTTTATGAAGAAATATTCGAAGGGACATTTTGTGTGTTTTAAGCGTGTTTTGCAACCGCGAGGTAGCGCCAATAGGGACGTCGCCGTGTCGGTACGCACATTTCTGAACCGCTCTGCCCTAATAGATGTAAACGCTGTTTGTTTGGAGGCCTTTACTAAAATATATGGAATGAATTACTTTGAAGCTTTTCGTGGTCGCGTTATTGCATCAGGCTCGTGATGTTGAGGGCTCTTAGTATTAAGTAGAATAGATTTAGGTATGATATATGAGTAATTTATAGTCGTCTCTGCGACATATTTAAAGTTTTGGGAAGTACGTGTGGGATATTTATTTTCCTGGGGAAAAATTAAGGAGAATAGTTAGTGTTTTTTCCCGATGTCCAAGAGAGGATTAAGCCAATGTTTGACGATTTAATCTATTTAAGCGAAACTACCAGATTAAAACGGTACACTGGTTCAGCTTTGGATTTTAATAAAATTTGGTGTTTAAAGATATTTTTAAATCTTATTTTTAAAAGACTTCTAATAGCGACATACTTCAGAAATCATTTACATCTCTTTCGAAAGTCTGTTTTGTGTGAGCATGCTTATGCTGTTCTGCAGTTTTTCTTTTCAAACTATTTGAGTGTTATTTTGTTATCTTAACGAATGAAGGGGTAGGAAATGCAATAAAATCCCCGATTATCCGTGTCGATTGGGACTCTTCGTTCGTAGGTATAATCGTAAGGTTAACATATCAAAGGCGAGATTATTGTAAAATATCTGTTGAGTAATAAGGCAAATTCATTTATGTACCGTATTAAGCCGAATGAAGACGATGCATTTACATTACTTGATTAAATATTGAAATGCCTGTAGCATGCAATAAGTTTGTGAAAAAAATATTTGGCTTATTTTATATGGCATTTGAGCGCTGTTTACAGGCTCAAGATAAATAATGTAAAAAATTTACCAATTTGACAGAAAATTTGTTCGTAAAAAAGGAATCTCTGAATAGATGTCACCATGGAAAATTCTAACTTACTTCAAAACACCTAGTCGCCCGGTTAATCCACCTCGTTAATCTGTACACGGAAAATTGAGGTTTTACTGCAATACATTTAATTACCGATATATATAGTCCAAGGATTAAACTTATCAGTATGTGTGCACACATACACACTATATATAAATATATATATATATATATTATTTATTTATTTCAACACACATATATGTATTTGGACGCCTTACTGCCGGGCATTCGTTGTATCATCATCTGTGAGCATACTGATTTATATTATACCTACCTATGCAGCTTTCGTTTAATGATAATGCTATTACGTAGGTTTCACAAACACTATGAAAGGTGTTTCCGCTTATATATCCTTCTCTTAATGCCTTTGTTTAATTCCTTTGATGATTTCTGCCGAAATTAAATCCTCTGAAAAGTAAAAATATTTTTAAGAGCTTAATTAACGAGTAACCTACTTCCTTTTCTTCACACTATTTCCAGAGCCGGATTTACACCTCTCGTGCCCCAAGGCATAGCATCTCCAGCGTTCTCCTCAGCCTAAAGCTGACATTCTTGTTTACCGTAAAAAATGAAACGAAAAGTAATATAAACGACAACTTAAATATTAATTAACTATGAATCTGACTTTTTGCTAATAGTCAATGAAACTTTTATAACATTTTTTTAAATGTATGAACAAAAAATTATTGCAGCCTTAGATCGCCGACGTCCCTAGGCATGTGCCTACACTGCCTAATTGGAAATTCGGACTTCCTACTTTTTAAGCATGAAGGATGGCATCATAAACGTACAAAAGAACAAAAATATTCTCTATGTATCATTAGAAGCGGAAAAATTGCCAAAAAAAACGATCTCGCTAAAACATCCAATTTAGATCGGTTTTAAAGCTCAAAATATTAACCATTGAGGTTTTCATGACCCAATTCTTTGAACAAGCGCGTTCGTTTGGCATGGTTAACTTTTCCAGTTTGGCGAAGGTATGTTTCGTTAACGTGTTTTCCTTATTTTAAAGTTAAGCGGGTGGTCTTGACGTACATTATTCCCAATTTATGTTAAATTATTATGTGTGAATGGGAAAGGAGATGTTAAAAGCTACGTTTTTCTCCTTAATATTAAGCCAAATTTTAGTCCTTCTCATCTCAGAAAATCCAGGAGTATAGAACACAGCATGCTTAACATGGGCCATAATTGACGTTCAGTATAATTAAGCTGACCGCACTCTCGCCAAAATAGGGCACGGAAATGTACTGCAAAAAATGTGGAGACCCAATACAGCACGTCTGGACGTAACCTGCTGCCATATTTATTCTGTTAGCATTATCTTAGTTGCATAATTGTGTAATATAATTTAAAACTATAATGTTATATATATATATAATACAATAAATATACTCGGAGTTTCCAATCTGCAAACCTGTGGATCTAACAATGATTTCTAAATCGTTATAACTTTATATAATTGGTCTCCAATTGTGCAAAGAGAAGACCTAAAATGTAAGTTATTGCTTTTAAATCAGTATTTTAAGCTATGTTTGCAGACTATAAGGTATCGCATGGAGAGTAAAATATTCGATAACTACTGGTCCTAACCCTTTTCTAATTTCCGGGTTTCTAAACTTTTTGTTGCAGGACACTAAACGTTGATAATAAGAAGTAATATTAATCAGAGCGCATACAATGTTCTTCAATTTAGAAGTAAAATTCAGTGAAAAAATTAAATAATTGAAAATGAATTCAATATTTATGCCATACATCAGTATTTTTGTCAATAATTATGAGACGTTGTTGGTTTAGTTAATAAAATACTCGCAAATTGATGTATAGCATTAATTTTGAGAAAGGTGAGTGACTCAAGGTTAGAATTAACTGCCAAGTGTGAGGTATCCCGGCACATTTTCTAATTTAATGATCACCTGAATCAACGCGTACGTAAACTGCTGAAAAATGGTATATTTAGTTTCATTCTAATACAATATTATTCCCAATGTATCCTATATGTACTAATTGTAGCAATAGATATTCCTAGAGAGCAAAACGGATAGCAATTATTACAGTGATTACTACAGATTTCCAATTTTTAATACTCCATTGAAAGATGTAAAGTTAAATTATTCTCGTCATTGAAAGTCCATTTCCAAAATTTAAGGAAATCTTAGAAAAAAACATGAGAAATTTTAATTATGGAAGTAATCAGTCGAATGAAGTACTTCCAAGAGTACCACGAGATTTAAACTTTTATATTCACACGAAATAGAGCAGGAGCAAAAACGATGTTATAAGTTGCCCGTTAAATCGGTATGTATAACAAGAGAAAAAATCCATGTTCCAGGAGTCGAAGGCGTAACCAAGTAGATGAGACGCGTTGTAGTACACCAGCGCCATCCAAACGATATCTCGATAAGCTCGACTCCTTTGTTTCCTCGACAGCAGTTTGCACTCGCAAGGTCAATAGCCTGCCTTCAAAAAAAAAACACCCGGCTTTTTTGTCCTACGGGTGTATTAGCATATCCTTTTCACCCTCGGCCGCTTACGTACGATAAACATTTTCGCACAATCTAGGCGACGAGATTATCCGGCCCGAATATGCGAGAATTCTCTCGAAAAAAGATGAGCTCGCTTCATTTGTTTCAGTTTCGACTCACAATGGACGGAAAAAAATTTAACTAAATCCTCCCGGCATTCTTTATAAGCTCCGCCTTGCCACGTAATGAAGCGTCCATGCCCTGTTCTCCAAAACACCCTCCGAACCATCTTTACAGCAAAACAAAAACTAATCCCGCACGAATTTTTTTTATAAATTCTCTTCCCTCCTTTTTTTCATCCCATTCTCTCTAGAAAAGACCGGAGGTATTGAAAAAAAGAGGAGATTTCCTTTGTAAAAAAGAGGATTTTTGTCTTTTTTATTACTTTTGTTATTTTAAACCGTACCTTCTCTTTCAATTCGACGATGCCTCTCTCTCTCTCTCTCTCCATCTCTTCCTTCTCCTCCTCCTCCTCAATCGCAACACATCCAGGCCCCGCCCCCAGTGCCCTTCCTTTTGTCTGCCCCGTCTTGCTGGGCAAGCCAAGGATCGCGCCATCTATGCCCTCGGGGAGATTCGCTCGTGGAATGCGGCTGCTGTCCCCCATCTCAGACCGCCACTAAACTCTTAGCGGCTTAAGGGAGGATGGGAGAAAGAGGGAGACTCTTGGAGGAATGGTGTTGCAGTCTACGTATACACGCACATGGATATGGAGTCGAAATTTCATTAATCGAATTTTCTGTATGTGTCGGAAGATGTCTGTATATATACCGTTATTATATCGAAGTTTGATAGTTCTACAACTGAAAATTTCTATTGGCTGATTTTTTCTGTTCTCCTGGTAAATTGCCTTAGAGATGCACTTTTGTTTGTACATATATGTAGTTCCTTCTCGTGTGGTAAAGAAATGTTCTGGTACTGGCTGATTTACAATGGTGCTTCTATAATGAAACCATTGAATTTTCGTTTAATAGAAGATTTTTTCCATTTTGTATTCCTATTTGCTGAATAGGTCGAATTTCAGCAAGTTGAATCTTTTCTGATTTCGCTAAAGATGTGAAATATTAATAAATATTCTCTACATAAAATGCCATACGTTTTTCCGTTCCATCGACCGACGATCTGCATGTCCCCATTTTTATGAGAGGAATAATAATTTTTGCAATTTTATATTTAATTATCTCGGCGTTTTCACTAACTTATCCGCGCGCTCTTCGTTGCTAGGAACAAATTTTACCTGGACGCTCTCCCGCACAAAATTGTCACGCAAAATGTTTATCTACGACAGTCGTTTTTAATAATAAAGCTAATGTAACTTTCTCGTTCAGGATTTTTTCAATTTTCTATCAACCATCTATTCAATTGTTTCACACCACAATAATGATTTTCCAAGACTTGCCTATCGGAAAAGCAATTTTCGAGAATTTTCAAAATCAACGGATTTAAACACCCCGACTTCTTCTCCCAAAGGAGGAAGAAGGTATGATGAAACCTCCCATCAAATTGCAGATGCTTGCCCAGCCTTGCTGCATTGACCCCTCTGGCATTAAATGTTTCAAAATTTTGAATTTTCCGTCAGTCGGTGCCTGTAGCGGGAAAAGAGTGAGCTGTCAAAGACATTCACGAACTGATAATTTTCCCAAAGAGATGCTTTAATATGGAAATACAGTCAGACAAAGAAATTATGCGCGTTCTTTTTAGAAGACGTGATAACAGTTTTGCGAATTCTACTAGTCCTTGTTTATTTATTTTGCATTTTCGGGGATTACTTGTGAAAGATTCATTTAATTATTGAGTTCGGTGATGTCAGCACAAGGTGGCGTTCGAAGTCTTAATACAGATGTTGCCAACCTGAATGCGTGCCAACTCCGGCACGCGAAGCGATATTTTGTGGCACGCCACTATTAAAATAGAATAAATATCGCGTGATGTTTAAAATCATATTAAATATTCCACTACTCTCTGTGTTTTGATTGGCAAATAAGAACTGAAATTTGACTGGCAAATAAAATATTTAAACATTTATTATTAATTAATACAGATGCATTAACATACTTCGGCAGTGTGCTTCCATTCGTGTTAAAATTAACTCCTCAAATCGGTCATTTTTTATTACAGTTCGCCTCTCAAAACTGTTATCTTAATGCATTACGGCATACTTGGTATTTATTCTTAATTTTTCCATTGAGGATACATAGATGGCTCTAAAATTTAGGTTTGAGTAAAGTGAAGTCAGGTCCCGCACACGAGTACGGACCACCGCTGTTGAGGCAGGGTGACCGGCTTGAGGAATTAAGACTAATATTTGGATAATTTATCACTTCATAAAAAAGGTTGGGCATCTCTGCCTTGATCATTGCCTCGCTAGTTCGAAGTCGGCCCAGACACGGAAGCTCAAGTCCGTTTTAATGGATAAGTTGGCATGGATTCCACTTGGATGAAACTGTGGGACTGTGAATGAGTAATTAATAATTTTAAGCAAATTACAGTAATTGATTAGCAAAACTCCTATATGAATTATCTTAAATATATGTCCTTCATCTGCTAATTGTCCATTGATGTCATTTTCTCTGAAAATATTAATGAATTTTAGTAATTCCATTTGAGGCAGAGGATAAATTTGACATTTCAAGGATTTCAATGGAAAGCTAATCCCGGAACAGAACGTTCCTAAAATTCAGTCATTAAAGATTATATGACAATAAAAATGCAGCACGCCCAAATCGTCAATCAAATATGCCATCGTTATCGACAGATAAATACTGGAATAAAATCTCGGTGCTGTTTTTCAAGACTAAGGTTACTACAGTTATTTCAATTATCTCAGTTTATATGATAAGTGAGAGGAACTCCTTAAGCTTAACCTTTCACTTAAGGAGTTTCTCTCACTTATTAATCACCAGCCAAAAGTGTTTGAGCTATCTCTGTTCAGTTTATATGATAAAATTATCTAGCAACGAAAAAAGAGTTCAATAAAGCTGAATAAAGGTGTTCTCTCCCCGCAAACCTTCATTCGAAGCAACAATTTGTACGCAGACTTTTATTTAAGCTGCCTGGCTAAACTCTATTTATGATTCTGGAAAAGAAAATATTTTTATAATTATGACACATTATTATGAGGTTCGTAATGTAAGCATGAGGTAATCTAGATTAATAAAATAGGTTGGAAAATTAGTTTATCCGATAGTTATCATAGATAGCTTACGTAACCGTGACGCGATTGAGCAAGCCCTATGCGCATTTCAGATTCAAACTAGCCATCCTCAATGGTAATTTAACTATACTGTTTGAGTCTACTTAGTAATCGGTGTATTGCGATAACATAAGCCACTCCATTGCCTACAAACATAATAAATGTAAGAAAACGCCTCATTAGTCGAACTTTTTTGTCCCAGAAGCATAGACGAAAGCCGCAAGTTGACAATTTAAACCATCCATCACTGTTTAATGTTATTAGTGCTTAGAATTAGAGGTCGGAACCCAATCGAAAATGAGGCTACCTTGCCTCATTTTTCCTCCAAATTCCCTTCATCATCACTCCCCTTCTAGAACAGCAAAAAAAACACATCGCCACAATTAACGTCGATCCATCTTGTGTCTAGAAGCGATCACACGATGCCTAATAAGAAACAAGAGGACAGGATGAGAGAGAGAGAGGAGAAGATGATAGAAAAGACTCTTAGACTTAGAGGGAGAGACACGAAGAAAAAAGCGAAAAATGGAGAAAGAGGAGAGCGGGAGGGGGAGCCAGAGGGAGAGGAGAAAGAGAGGGAGAACCTGTCTGCAAGTTGGCCATCGTCTTGTGGGATGGGAAAAGGAGGGTGTGGGATAGGAATAAAAGCGAGGAGGGGTAAGGGATGGGGGAGGGTGAGCGACGAGAGAGGGGTGTGTGCAAGGCAGATGGTCTCTTTTAAGGATCGCAGAAGAGAGAAGGGAGGAGAGGAGAGAAGGATATAGGGCGGGCCCTGAGGGGGTGAAGGGCAAGAGAAAAAGGGGGAGGGGAGTGAGGGAGAGAGATGTTACTAAAGAGAGGGAGGGGATGAGAAGGAGGAGTAGAATCGTGAGAGGTTGTGTATGTAAGTAACCCTTTGCTTTCCACCACCACGGGGTTGTTTCTTTATGGAGGTCAATGGGGGATAGGATGTTTTTTTTCGGGGTTGGTGGGAGGGGTCAAATGGCAATCCGGATTGGATTGAGAGAATGTGAACGACCGGGTGGTCAAAGGGGAAGGGCGCGGGTTTTTTTCCGTCTCGTTTTTTATCACGATTCCGATGTGGCTTTCGAGATCAATTTAGTCTGTTGATGTCGGATACGGGGATTTGGGAAGAAGGTAATGCGATTTCAGGTGCTTTGGGTTCCTGGATGCGTGAATCGAATCGAGAGAAAATACATGGTAGACCTATCGTTTTAATTTTAGTGTTCTTTTTCTACTTCAATGGCAGATGCCGCTAAAGACTTGAAAGTTCCTTTAAACCTACGCAGTGGTTTTTTCGAACTATTGATAACTTCATTTTATCCGGAAATACTATTTATCCATGCGTATGTACGTATGTTTGTGGGTGTATGTACATATACCTATATATGTGTGTGTATGTGTATATGGGCAAACAAGCTTATAATTAATTAATGATGAAGAGACAAACTTTTGTTTCATAGCATTTATTGGATAAACTGATATGAAAGTTGTCTTGTAGCTTAACGTTACCCCTAAAAACAACCGCCTTTTTGAAATTATCAACCCAAAAAATTCTACTCTACTCTATACGGTTATGTTAGATTTCTACGGCGTGTTTATACATCTCTCAAATTATGGCGTCAGCAATATATTGGGTAAATGTTTAAAATATAAATCAACGAGTTATATGATAATTTACACATAAATAAAGCGTAAAATTATTCATAATTGGAGAATGTGCTATGGCAGGGTTGTCCAACAAGATTTCGCGATTCATCACAGTTGTAGCGAACGGACCACCATATATATATATACATACATAATATCCTTATTCTGTCCGTTGGTCCGTCCGTCCGTCCGTTGGTCCGCCGAAACGCTCTATAGAAATCTCCATAAGAGAACACTTAAAAATACCTTTTTTCGAAATTAAATTAGAGGTAATTGACCTACGATCTTCGGACCTGGACCATTTTAAAGAAAAATAAACATTCTTTTTCTTATCGTCGACTTTTGCCTTTGGTTCGAAATCGCTCATGTTATACGTTTAAATCACATTTATTGGAAAATTTTAAGTTTTTTTAAAGATATGTTGTTTTGCCGACCGTGTCATTGTTAAACCTCGAGATTCCATTGTCGTTCTTATACTATTTGCGTAAGGAAAGCATGCTTTGAATTCTTTAGTACGAGATAAAAGGCTGCCCAATATTTTATAATTAAAATCGTGTTTTTCCTTAATTTCTTTTCAGTTTACTTCACATTGAAATTTTGGTAATTAACTATTTTTATATTTATTTTCATAGATTTTTGTAGTGCATCTTATAATTTACCGGAGTTATAAATTCGCATCACATATATGAATCACGCAAAAAGTCATTCCTTGACATGCAGACCTTTTTCGTTTATATTTCAAAATATCTCAAGGATACGGTATATACGTAATACTTAGTTATGCGATGAGAAGAATTAAAATCTCGTTCATAAATCTCCAAAAAATACGTTTGAATACGATTTTTCACGTTTTCACGCATTTTATTTATATTAGGCCACTGTTGTCCCAATTGTTGAATTCTATTCTTGGCCTCATAATAAATGCACCAATTTAGAGCTTTAACGCGGACCAGACTTTTATGCATGGGTATAACTTATTTATTGAACCTATTAAGTATTTAGAGAGAGTAAGGAAAAGAGAATGAGGAATGAGCAGAAATGGAGAAAAGGGAAGAGGACGTAACATCTGTATATGATTAAAAGGAGCCTCAGTACAAAAATAACAATAATAAATTATAATTGATTATAAGACATTTTATACTATCAAATCAATGGTGGGAAATCATAAAACTAAATATAGGTCACGTAATTTTCAATGCATTTCTTTAAATGATAATACAGCAAGTATTTCGAACCGAATTTCTAATAGGATTGAAAAATAACATTTTAGGACTTTTATTTAAATTTCTTTAAATAAAGGCAATTTTCAGAAAAAAACTCAAAACTACTATATGTATTTAAAAGAAAATTGCGATCTTAAAATATTGTTAAAACTCATTGCAGTTCATGTAAGTATTTAGTTCATAGTAAGTTACTACACATTTTTCCTTTGATGGTAAAGTGACTGTTCATTCACATTTATCCTGTTTTTACGCGTTAATAAGAGTAAAATAATTCAATTATTAAGTTAAATTCTATACGTTTTAAATAACTTTAATATGCTAAAATATTTCAAGTAAATTTCTGCAAATTCTTGATGCATTATATCTTATTATTTCGGGTTTCGTCTTATTTTCAGGAATGATTTGGATAATCATTTGGCCTCTCTGCAAATAATTATTTAAACAATATAATGAAAACAAAGATAACTTTCAAACAGTGATTTTATTGTGCATGAAAGCCAACCCATATCATAGCAAATATAACTGATTTTTCATATCGAAATCAAATGTCTTTGGAATACGTTTAAGATAATTTCATAGGAGAGAGAGAAGGAGAGAGGATAAAAGAAAGGAGAGAGACAAAGGTAGAGAGATGGAGTAAGAGACAAAATTAAATGTCCCATAAATTAAAAATTGCTTTGAACATGTAAAAATTGTATAGCATAATAGATTTCCTTGCCGTACAATTTCTATTCTCCCAAAACTATTTTTACTCTCTGTAACACTCAATTATGTGAATTATATATTTATTGTATACGTTTTAGTGCATATACAAGTTGGTTTCATCAATATTTTGTTTTAACTTAATACTTAATTCACGCATATCCGTCATATTTGACGGGTAATTACGCTAGTATCGATAATAATATAGCTACTTGTGCCTCACTCACTCACTCATTGACACAAAACTATTAGGTACTTCTAGAAGGGCTAGAAATCTGAATTTGGCATGTTGGTAGGTTGAGTGGCACACCCGACGAGAAAAACCGAAAATCACAAAAAGGTTTATATATAAGGGGTCTTTTTAACCCCGATGTTTCATTTCAGTACCCCATAAGAAAAGCATGGGATTCAGTGCAGGGCTTTCCAAAAATGCATTTCTAAATTACTTAAAATTGGGATACGAATTGGATAAAAGAAAATTTGTCTATCTGAAAGAACAGAGTTCTTAGTTTTTGGAGGCAGAATTCAAATACATACCGAATTAGCGTAAATATCTGCTTTTAATCGGAAAAAAGTGTGAATTTTTTCCTCTTTTCAACAATGACAATCTTTAAATACTGTGGCAACAACCTCAATGCTGTTAAATAGATATGATAGTATACGTTACGATTGCAGTGATTTAATGCTTTTAATGGAAATTAATGCCTTCGTAACGAATCACAGTTGAACCTGCATAAATCGAATCTCAAGGAAAAGTAGTAATTATTCGAATAATAGAAATTTCAAATTATGGAAATATATTTTTAAATATTTGTATATATACAGTGAAACTTCTATAACTCGAATCTACAAGGAAAGCAAGAATTATTCGACTTATGGAAAATTCGTGTTACGGAAATATATTTTTCATTTTTCTTTAATTGAATTAACATCAAGTTTATTCCCATAAGCATATAAGTTAAATTATTCTAATTTTCAATTTCATGCATATTATGAAAACATCATCACCAATATTTTCTTCCGATAATATGTAATCCAAAACACTAATTGCATCACGCACTGTGATTGAGGGTATCATAGATAATTGTGATTCTCACGTACTACTGAAAGCACAAACATGACGATTAAATTTGGGTTATCGACTGTAGGAAGGAGCGAATAGGTTTGTTTTTCTCCAGAGCTATAAGGGATCACAATAGGAGAAGCAACCCTGATAGTCGTGACGGTAAAACATGAAAAGTATTTTAATGTTGTGTTTTGTAATTTTTATAGAAATTTTAACTCATTTCAATTGTGAAATATAATGGCGTCATACCTATTTCTCGATATTTTTTATCCAAATACGCGCTAAAGGCATTGATGATGATGCCATAATCATAACAGACAATATCCTGATTTTTCCATAAATTTAATGTATAGGGTATTGTTTAAATGATGATTATTCTTATTGCTCATGCAGGGCGATCTGAAAACTTGTACACAAGTTGCCAGAGAATTTGGAAATTATGGATAGTTGTCTTAATTTCACGGAAAATTATAATATACCTCTATTACTCGTGGAATTTATTATCTAATACATAAAGGCTCCACGTGGCTGAAGTGATGTTGCCCTGGAGATGGCGTTGGTTTACTTACGAGTTTAGATCTTGGTATATGGTGATATTGTAGCGCTTGCAGTATGCAAGCACTGACAACTCATATATATATATATATATATATATATATATATATATATATATATATATATATGTCACGGTAAATGTGCGTAGTCCGGTAAATGTGTACATTTCCCGGTTAATGTGCACATTTACCACCAAGTTCGGTAAATGTAAGTATAACATACTTTTACCGATTGGATTGGGGAAATGTACACATTTACCTAGAGGCACTGGTAAATGTGGATAATCGTCGCAACACAGGGCACAACTTGGTGGTGTCGCGAACATCTGTTGCAGTTTAGAAGCACGGCAAATGTGCGTTGTCCGGTAAATATGAAAATTTCGTGGTAAATGTGCACAACTAAACTAAATTTGAACATGAAGGCGAATTGGGTTGGGTAGGTTAGTCGAAGTGTTTTTGATTCCTCCTCACCTTCACTATGTTCTCCCCTCGGGTTGCGAAGCGTTCATCTTAATATATACCAATGGAACCGAACCCTCAATGATTTTTGTGATAAATTAACGTAATTATTAAAGTGTAGCATTTCTCATTCTTATTTTTACATTTACCAAATCACATCGGTAAAAGTGCACATTTACCGGGAAATGTATGGATAATACGTATTTCTGGAAACTTAAACTTACATTTACCGAGCTTGGTGGTAAATGTGCACATTTACCGTTAAATGTACACATTTCCCGATTACGTACATTTACCTTAATATATATATATGTGTGTGTGTATATATATATATATATATATATATATATATATATAAGGAAAAGGAAAGGTAGTGATGAGGGTGGCAACAAGGTGTTGAAGGAAGCCCAGCGGACACTTATCAAGTTGGCAGGCTGCTGGGGGCGTCGAAGAGAGACATACAAAACACGCACACAAAAACACGAAAGCTTTTTGGGCATATGCCCTTCATCAGCGATGGAGAGAGAGTAACAGAATTATATATATATACACATACTTATTTTTGTAATTGAAATTGTGAGAGAACGGTAGCACTTAGAGACGTGTACAAGACCTCATTCGAAAGCTTACAGCTGTGTGGGGCGGAATAAATTATTGAGAGTAAAGAAAAAGGTCCCGGGTTCGACTCCAAAGGGTGATTCCAATTTCCTAAAAGATAATACGTAAAAGTCGATTTTTCGCCTTGCAGGCTTTTACTCTCTTGCAAATTAAAATTAGAAAGAAATGACTTACGATCTTCGGGCCTGGAACATTTTAAAGAAAAATAAATAAAGTTTCTTATTCTTACCGTCACATTTCACTTACGATTCGAAATCGTTCAAGTTATACGCTTAAATCATATTTATTGTTAAAATTTAAGCTTTTTAACGATATGTTGCCTTGCCGGCCGTGTCATAGTTAAACCTTCAGATTGTATTGTCGTCTCAAATTCATTTTCCTGTCGTCGAATTTCGTATATGCTTTGAATCAATGTCTATTTTAGTTTTTAACGTAAAAAGTCGAATTTCAAATAATGCCTTGGTAACGATAAACAGTACGGCGGTAACTTAAATAAATATGTTATTTGTCATTAATACCGTGTTGATGAGTGTTTATAATTAAAATATTTTGTGATTTTAACTGTCGTACGTCTTAAAGAGCATTTTCTGCTAAGGTAGAATGTTTTTTATAAAAGAGAAGGGAATGATATTGATAAACTAATAAGTTGATATTAGTGCTAAAATTTAGACAAGTTTATCCAAATATCGGTAAGTTACCCATAATATAAGACGTTATTGAAATTGTGAGAGAACGGTAGCACTTAGAGACGCGTACAAGGGGTCATTCGAAAGCTTACAGCTGTGTGGGGCCGGGACAATTATTGGGAGTAAAGAAACGAGAACAAGTAAAGGTATAAAAATGAATTTTTATAACCAACTTTTATATGGCTAATACTTTAATATGAATAAACTTTATAATATAATTATGATAACTTTTCAGCTTGCATGGGGGTAAAAATTTGCAAAAGTGTCTACCTACCAGCTGTTGAGTGATGTAGGGGTCTCTATTTAATCTTTTTACAGTTGAGAGAATGGCAGACAGAAGTAGAGAACTCAGTGGCAAACGTAAGAATGTTTGGTATATAAGTAGTAAGAAGTTTGATAGTATCTTTTGTTTCATTAATGGAAATACTAACTTATCCATTCATATTGCTTAAAATCAACAATAATATACTGCTAGTTCAGAGTAATTCAGCTTTAGATACTAGTAGGAGTGAAATTGTTTAATATTTCAAATTTTAGTCACCTAACTTAAATGATAAAAATAATAAATTGGAAAAACAGGAAATATTAGAGAATTGTGAAGAAAGCAATATTGTATTGGAGCTAAAATCTTAAAGTTATTTAGAGCTTAGTGCACATACCCAAATAAACATTTGAAAATCTCGATGAATATGTTTTGCGGCCGCTAAATTTTTTAAAATTTAAACAAATACATAGTTAAATTTTAATTCACTTCTAGATAAGCTACAACTTCAAAATTTGGCAAAAATGCGTGTAGTACCATACTATGGAAAAGTATGATATTCTTAAAATTGCAAATTTTTGGGATTGTTTTACTCTATTGTTGTCACATAAAGAAAGAACTAAAATCGGTGCAGAGGTGAAATATTGAGAATTAAAAAAATATTTCCAATGATGAAATATCTCTCTGAAAAATGATTTTTTTTTTCAGGGTGAGATGAAATGCTTGCAGAATGCAGGCACCTTTTACTAGTGTATATATATGAAATATTGATAAGAATATTTCTTAACCTGTTACATAGGTTTCAGATTGTATTATTTAGTGTTAATTATTATTTTTTATATATTATTACCACAATAAGAAGCACAAGTAGTAACATTAATGCACTAAATAATAGAAATTCCATAATATAATACATAACAGAAATAATATTTTAATATATAACATCACAAATTTAAAATTTCAGCCTGATACTTGGTAACCCTTTTCCTTCACCCATCTCTTGAACAATCAAGCCCTCTGAAATCATCATCATTGATACACTCTCCCTAGACAGGTCCGTGATTATTCTTAGTTAAACCTGGTTCTCTACATGATCCTGCTTTCCGCAATCTTCTTCATTTCTTGATAGTCCCTCTCCCTTTCAAGTCATCTATCAGCTGAAACCTTTTCCTTCGTCTTTCTCCTTCTGACATATCTTTAATCAAGTTCTCAGTAATTTCCTCTCCGTTTCGCCTTCCTCTTTCTTTTAGTCTGTATAATTGTTCGCTTTTCTCCCATACTGCTAATTAGTTCCTCGTTTTTCATCCAATCTATTCATTTTATCTTCAGCATTCTCACATTTCGAAGCTATCCAAGTATTTTACATATTTTTTCCCGAAATTCCATGATTCTGCTCCTCACAAAGCGATACTCCAAACATAGCTTTTATCAATTTCATACGTATACCTTTCCCGTTAGCAGAAGTTTATTTCTTCTCCAAACGCCCTTTGCATCGCTGTTTACTACTGTCGCTACTTTCCTTGTTTCATCGGTACATTTTGCATCTCTTGTTATGATGCTTCCAAGGTGTTTAGACACAGATATAGACTGGCTATTCTATTAGTATAAATAAAATAACAATAAAACCAAAAAGATAATGAAAATCCGCTTATAATATAAAAAATGCATGTATACACGCTCACTTCTAGGATGCATGCCTGTAAAAACCTACACATTTACATAGGTGTGGTTAAAAAGACCCGCTGTGAAATACAAATTGTTGCCGATGCTTTATTGTTGTCTATTGCACTACTTTGTTTTTAAAATAATTCCTACAAGCTTTAAATTTTGTAAAACATATTTTTTTAAAACAATTATTCACATTTACTGCAAATATATACTTTATGTTCGTTACATATTGTTACGCAACACATTAAACGTCTTTTCACATTTCTATCCTTATTTGATGGGCTAAGTGAACATCTTTTTCCTGCTCTAGGTGTTTCATTGTTTACATTTTCAGGAACAGGAATGAAGTTTTTTATATCCTCCATTGTAGCTTTCGACAATAGAGGATTTTTTAATCTCCTTGCCATGTGTGGTAGCATCAACTCCTGGGACAGCTTTTCTAGAAATAGCCTTCTTCTGTGATTTTTTCCACACTCATACTGTGGTTGTTTATCTAAAAATTCTTGCATTCCATTTATTGCTGCGACATCCATAATGTTTCATTATAATGCAAAAGGCCATCTCTTCGTCTGCCGCTTGCATGTATAGTTAAGTACTTATTTTCTGATCCATAAGATCAACTCCACCTTTTGTTTTGTTATAAAAATGGATTATTTCCGGCTCTTTTCAGAGTTCCGTCAATCACACTATCATAATGTTGTGTACTCAATAATATTACGGAATAGTTCTTTTCTGGTATGTACATAGCTAAGGTCATACGTAGGGTCAGTCATTTTTCCAGTATGTACCAATGGCATGTTAAATAGAAATTGACTCCTTAACCGTAAAATTCAAAATTAGAGACACAATGAAAAAGGGGGAAGAAAGGAAGGAAAAGGCAAAAGACAATAAAAATTATAAACTTACAGGTTTAGGGGTTGTTACTCCACGCCAGGAACCTGATGTCACTCACACATTCACTCACTCAATCGCACAAGCACTAATCCTAAAGGTGGGAAGGAAACGGGACCGGGTTTACGAGAAATTACTCTGAGCCAGAGTCTCCAAAAAAATCACACCTTTGCTAGAAGGGAAAAAATTAATTAGTACGTTTACCTCATCTTTAGAGATCATATGTGCGTGTATTCAAGTGCTTGCGTGCGTGATTGTTTCGTCTGTTAGGTCCCTGTCGTTGCCGGAAGGCACAAAAACCTACAGGCCGCTGCGTGCGATACTAGGTCCCTGGCGTGGTTTAATCTCCCGTAAACCTAGTATTATTTCCCCTTTCCTTCCCCCCTTTAATTTTTTTCCCCTTAACCTCTTGGCGTGTACGTGTGCGTGTGTTTGTGGTAGCTTAGTTGGTCCCTGTCGCGGTCGTACTGACTCACAAACGTTCTAGCAACGGTGTGATTATTTTGGGGTCCCTGGCGCAGAGTAATTTCTGGCAAACTCGGTCCCGTTTCCTTTCCAACTTTAGGATTATTGCTTGTGCGATTGAGTGAGTGAATGTGTGAGTGAATGTGTGAGTGAATGTGTGAGTGACATCAGGTCCCTGGCGTGGAGTAACAACCCTTAAACCTGTAAGTTTATAATTTTTATTGTCTTTTGCCTTTTCCTTCCTTTCTTCCCCCTTTTTCATTGTGTCTCTAATTTTGAATTTTACGGTTAAGGAGTTAATTTCTATTTAACATCAATTTCGCCGTAATCTCCATCTTTACTTATTTATTACCAATGGCATAAAAAGTTATTACTCCGAAATAAAGGCTAAATGAATGTCTTAAGGCATTCCTAAAATATTATTTTCATATCTTAAAAATTGTTTAAATTATAGCAATTTTTCATTGCGCCCGGGTCTAAAATCATCCACCTATGCATCCTAGGGTTAAAGAGGTCACTACCACTTCTATGAAATCCTTAGGTCACTCTAATAGAGAGAAAAATATATATGAATGAAGGGTGACAATTTGCCAGGGTTCTGAGGCCGATTAGACACATGTAGGGATATTATCGAAACGAAAGTATCGATACCGTAACCATATGATGTATCGAATGAAAAGTATCGATACCACAAAAGTATCGGACCGAAAGCACCGATATTACTAGAAAATCGAAAGAAAAGAATCGAGTACAAAAGTACTTGGTATCGAAAGGAAATTACCGATATGAGTAAAGTATCGATACTTTTTTCGTATCCCTAGACACATGTGGCGAGTGGCAAAGGGGTTGGACAACACTGTACTATACATTAGTTAGGATACTATTAACTGATCTGGTCAACTCAGTGACCGTAAAATAAAGGAATAAATTGTATAATAAAAGGAGGTGGAGGTACGTTTTCTTATAAACTTTCATGGTTCTGGTTTGGCTCCTATGAGGAGAGAACCCACACCATTGGAAGGTAGATCCTTATTAGAATTTTCCTATCCGTGAAAACTTCACTCCTCTAGTTTCAGTAGCTTGGATACAATACCGCTTCAAAAGTATGAATTTTTCGAAATTGAAGCCATCTAGTGCAATCACTACGAACCACCGTGATAGTTTAATCGAAACAAACTTTATTTATTTATAATAACTATCTAATTAAAAAAAAATTCAACTATATTATAAAACAATCAAGTTGATTGTCCACAGACGGACAGACAGTAATCACATAAGCACGTATTTTCTTTGAAGAAAACGTGCTATAAATGGAAAGAATACGAGTTTTGAGATTTTAAGCTGGAGCAAGGACAAATGAATACTATTTTTTTAAAATATGAGTCACGTTATGAGAGGTAAGACAATTTAGTTTTATTTCTCGAAATTTAGTACGTTGTAGACACAATTCTTGAGAGATAATACAGAAAAACATATCATTGAGGGATCTTAAATAAGATCTCGCTACGAACTCTGTCCAGTGAAATTGGTGCAGAAGGAAGAAGTCGGCCGGAAGGATGAAAGTTCCCGCGTTTAGTAGCTCCTCTGGAAACGTACCTTAGGGCATAGATGATAAGTTGGATGCAGAATAGCCAGAGCAGATAAGAGAAATAGTCGAGGCGATAAAAAATAAAACGTAAATAACGGTAGTTTAGGCTTTGAATGACAAGGAAAAGGAAAAAAGAATGAGGAAAAGAGATGGATAAGCTTTAAAGATGACTTTCTAAGAACTTGAGAGCTATGATAAAACGAAGGAAAAATGGGAAACATTGAATTACCGTAGGGTGGAAAGCTCTCACTAATTTTGTCTCCTAAAGTGAAACTGATTCTTATGGATGATCGAGGGAAAGTCCAATGAAAATTAAATCTCCTCTTAAAAATAAGGTGAAAGTTGGACCGCGATATTGCAACACATTATGATATAAAATAAATTATATTCGTAACTCCTAACGCCGTAAAACGGACCAGTGATACATTTTCCTTTTAAAAACAAAATTGCCGCACTCGGTGGCGATTTATCGACCTTTTATTCAGTTATTAGGCAGGTGAAATGCGCCCATTGCTTTAAGCGACCGTTTTTATGGTTATGGGCGCTGCGTATACCATTTACTTGATACAGGACGTTTGACTAGATCGACGATTCATGTTTGAATGCAGTATCCTGAAGACGTTACGCATCCCATATGATAACGGAAATTACCCAAATGCCTGTCATTTATTAGAAATTCCGATGTGTAGAAAGTTAGGGGGCGTGTAAGAGATATCTCGGGCGTATTCATCGGAATATTAAGTCATAACGTTACGCACCGTCGTAGGTTTAGTCCCATACGTTTTCCAATTCCCAAACTTTCTAAATCGATCAATTCCTAACCCTCCGATCCGTCTTCAATAAAATTATGCTACTTCTAACGCTTTCATCGAGTAAATAAGAGGGTGGGTTGATACGGTTCATCCTGGGAATATATATTAACAAGACAATCATTGTGGCGAGAAGATGAAACTTCGCCGTCAGTTTCGAAACACTTTATGCAAGACATAATTTTGCTTAAAAAGTGGCCCGTTTGGATTGAATCTTTCATAAAACGTTTTATTTTATTAAACATTCCACGCAAGACTGTGTTTGTGTCTTTCGTTTGGCGAAGAAATTATTTTTCAGTTGTATGTTGTGCTCGTGTTGCAAATAGTGCGTTTGTAAACATAAAAACGCTGTCATGAAAAGGCGAATTCAATCTTTTCGTCTGTAAGAAAGAATAAACTGCGCAAACTACATTGCACAAACTTTCTCATATACGTTTGGTCGACTGTGTACCTTTATAAAAGAAAAACGCATGTACGCGTTTGGGCCCTAGAACGGCCAACAGACGACAGACAGACAGACGGCATGGCGAAAAACACTTTTATGGACTCAGGGACACCTAAAACGTGTATTTCCATCAAAATCTCAGTCGAATTTTTTCACGATAACAATACTTTCTAAATATACTGTATATGAGAAAGTAAAAAATACACTGCGAAATTTTTGTTATGTAAATAAAATACGATTTAACATTAATTATATTTCATAAAAATAATAATAATAATTTATTAAATGCATACAGGCAATGGGCTATTTCGATTGGTCTCTTTCGTTTTAATTTTATGTATTGTGAAATCTACTGCACTTTCAATAGTATCTCTAAAAACTCTTTCACAACAATCTGATCCGATGTTTTTGTATTGATAAGTTTTAACTCGCCTTTTAGTCACTTCGTAGCGAAAGTGCGGCAATTCAGAGTCACGGACCAACCAACAAACGATGCCTTGATATCATTGTTATAAACGCTCGAAACGCGTATTATCTTGATATTCATAGAATCTCGCCTTATCGAGGTTGCGATTCAATCATTGTTTTACACACTCTGCGCAGTGACTTCATTCCGACCACGGAGAAAGGGGTTGGTGAAAATGCTCTAGAGAGCCGAAGATGAAGTAGAAACGGGCGAAGGCAATGGGATTTAGGGTTTTCAAGAGTGCTTTCTCTCCGCCTGAGAGAAACTTCATTCTCGGGCTGGAGAATCGAAGGATGACTTTTACATTTAAATCTTAAATGGCTTAAAAGACTTTCGACTCTCAGCCCTTAAACGGAAATCGCCGCCGCAGATGCAGAGTTTTCTCTTCTTTCTCTCTCCACTGCGATGGAAATGCAAACTGTTCGTTACCTAACCGATTTAACCCGGTTTGGATTTTATCGCTTCCACTTTTTACCTCATTTTAACTACACCTTGCGGTCATTTTATGAAAATTTTTGTCGGCCGTGTTCCAGAAATCTATGGGAGAAAATTGTATGTAATGCTGTGATCATAAAAAATCACAGATTCGTGAGTACATGGGTGTATGAGCGCATGAACATGAACCCACACTACCTAATGTCCTTTCATTTATTTTAAAAAAATCTTTATATAAAATTGCTTTTATTCATAAATCTAATGAATACCGATTAACTGATTTTAATAGAAATCCCTCCCAATAATATTGGATGAATGGAATTGAGAGGCAAGAAAAAAAGATGAATGAGGCCAGGCAAAAATGTCGTCCTAAATTTAATAATGGAAAATGACTGACACTAACATATCAATATACATATAACTAGTAATAACTATCGGGTACGCACACTCCCACAATTGTGTGCGTATTTTAGGAATAGGAAAGGTGAAACGAGATATAGGTAGCAACAAGGTGTTGAAGGAAGCCCAGTGGACACTTGCTAACGGGTTGGAGAACCGCTCATATATACACGACGCAAGGGCTGGAAATCTTTTCGGCCCCGAAAACGTTCGTCAGCCACGGAAAGAGCATCCACTGAGCTTATATATATATATATATATATATATATATATATATATATATATATATATATATATATATATATATAAGGGTTTTGCCGCTGGCCCCTGAATCGTGTCTTATTTTCAAACTATTTTAACATAAGAGAACAACTCTTGAATCCATGCCGAATTAGCTTCAAAATTTGTTTGAGGCCAAGAAACGAGAATTTTGAAAAATTTTAACATAGAAAGATCATGATACCACCGAAACAAGTACAATGTTTTTAAATGGGAGAGGGGGGGATATTATGATTCTTTTAATTTTTGAACGTCAGCTACTGTTGATGAGAACTTGGCTATCTAAAGTAAATGCAGATTTAGCGTTACTAGCTTCTTCTAAATCCTTAGCGTCACTGGTCTCCTCGAAATCCTCACTTATACGGTTCGGAGCTACAATTTCAAGTTATCAATTATTTTCGCCGTAGTCTTCTATCATATTTACTATGATTCTATTGAGGTTGCCGAATGCCTCCGAAAAGTGTATAAATGACTCGTCATCTGGAGGGTGTATTCTACATGAAAACATCAGAAAGCGTGGAAACGGGTCTAATCCTTTTAAATGGTTTAATGCTTTTAAATGAGAAATGGGTGGAAGAGGGTATGGGAAAAAGGAAATAGATAGAGAGAGAGGATAATAAAATCGCATTTTTATACCGTGAAATAAAGAAACGAGAAGAAAGGTGGAAAGCTATTTTATTGAGATGATTATCAAAAAATACAATAAAGTTCTTTAATTATATTTCTTAGATAATAAATATTACCTGCATAATTAATGTTTTAGTACTTTTTCCTATCTCCTTTCACTGCTACCTACAAATAGCATATTTTATGCTAACAATAAGTGTATAGAGTTCACACCATCACTTTTTTCTAAATACGTTGAACAAACGCGACTTTGGTTACTTTTAATGCACGAATCGTTTCAACCGAGGCGAAAAAATGATCACGTAAGAAAAATTCTCGGAAGAAATTATCATTTTACAGTTATACGTTTTTCCCCGTAGAGATCGACATTACCCGATGCGAAGGAAGAGGTGGCGAAGTGATTCAGGTTCTTTAGGATGTCCGGAAATTCCACCGTGTGGGGATGGATAAGGAGATTTGAGCGCCTCCGTGCGGAAATATAGAGAGAAAGAGAGGGAGGAGAGAAGACCTCGCTGGTCAATTTTTTCAATAACAAGAAACCAATTGGAAGCGATAAATCGATGCTCTCGTAATAAAATTTTTCGAGGCGGTAAACTAAACTGGGAATTAAACCGATAATAATCTCGAAGAATGCTTTTCATCTTCAGTTTCAAATACAAGAAAAGTCTTCGCAAAAAAAAAAGAAATTGTTGACCGAGCCGATGAGATGATTTATTTTGGAGATAGGACTACGTGACTGGGTGTATCCGACCTATGACGTGTGTTCTCGAGTCGAAGAATACTTTCTCGCGATTTTTTAACACCGCCCTAATGGTCAACCATATGGCAAACTGCGGGTTTCCCTGGAGAAGGTTTCACCTCTCGTTTAAATGTTTCAGTAGGTTCTTGTTTGCTGTGGATTTTTCACGGCACATTATCTCCTAGCAGATGTTTTTTTATTAAGATCTTGGATAAGATCGGCATATTAATGTTTATGGAGGTCGTTCTGTTGGTGATCCACTTCTGTTTACAGCAAACTTCTAATTATCAAGATTCATAATAACCCGAGTTCCGATTAACTGGAATTCTGAAATTTATAACTGGAAAGTGTTTTACACCGTATTACCAAAGTACACGTCTGGTATGAACTTGTCCTATACCTAATAAATGTATTTGTACGCAGTAAAGTACTATTTAAACTGTAAACTTACTTTATGCAATAATATATTAAATTGCACTTTTCTTTGTTTTCTTTAATTTCTTATTAATAATTATTTTTTCACCTGAGTGAACAATGGCGCATGTAAATAGGCATATCGATCACACGAAATATCCTATTAACGGGACTACGCTCGGCCTCGAGGCACTCTCCAAATCGGAAATATCTTACACTTTGATTTAGTAAGTACATTTCAGACGAGCGGCATAATCTTCTCTCCCCCGAAGAAAAATTCTTTTCGCCAAAATCGGAACTATTGCGTATGAGGAGATGAAATTATCTTCGACCTCGTTAAATCCTCAGGTTTCATTGCCGCGGTCTCTTCGAACTGCCCTCATAAATCGCTGTTGTTTTTAATAGCACAATACCGGTCGGTGCCGAGGTTTATCTCGATTTATGCAATATGCGACCGGTTCAAAACAATAAAAAATGGATACGAGATTATTTCGCCCGAGTAGTTTTTTTAATCCGGGTAATTCACCGCTTTCGTGAGAGAATTTTTAAAAATCCAGCTATAAACTTCAGTCCGTTAATATTTCCTGATCCACAAATGGTTTTTACGAACGTACAATGTCTCTTAATGAATTAACCACGGTCAAAAAGTATCAAATTCATTTTCGGCGAGGCTCACATTCATTTTAAAAAGCGATGCTCAGTTATTTTTCGAAACCACCTCCCGCGATATCCGCGTCGTAAGTATTTTCTTAAATGGGACAGTTATCCGATAAAAATAAAGGGTAAATTAATTACGAGGAACCCTTTAAAAAAGAAAGCGAGCCCGGATCGAGGATCGAACCGAAACCGGTTGGACGAGAAGTCAGAAGTTATTTCGTTCCTAGCGCCGATGAGAGAGAGAGAGAGAGATTCCTGTTCGGTTTCTGAGAAATGAAACAAGGGAAACAAAACACGGGGAACGCCGGCCAAATTTCAAAGGCGTCAAAAATAATGGTCGGATAGCGACCGTTATCGCGAAATAAAATTAGCGGAGGCTACAGTATAAACACTCTGTATCTCGAGGATTCGGCGAGTTTGTGGAACGTAATTGCGCCCGGAGGTGTTCTTTTGTTTCTTATTTCTATCGCGTCTGTTCTTATGCGCGATGTGACGAATAGGTTAAAAGCTTTGAGATCAATTTTCAACGGTCGTGACAGGCATGGTGGTTACATGTTTTTTCCTCTGCGAGTAATTGTACTTACAGAAAATTTCCGGTGCTTTCTTATCGAGATTCGAATAAAATGAACCGCGAAGTTTAAATGGATCGTTTATTTGGGTATCATCGAACAAATTTTACATTTTTAATCGATAAATATTTAGTTAATATTTAAAATCATTCACCCCGTAATGCATCGTTGTCCATCCCTTTCGCCACTCCCCACATGCGTTCATCACAAGAACTCTGATTAAAGGCTAAAGGAAAGGCTGAAGACGATCAATTCTGTTTCGGAAATGGACGAGGAATAATGATATCAGAAAGGACAATAGAGTGCAGCCAAGCCTGCTATGTTTCGCAGAAGGCCTTTATTAGAGTAAATTGGGTTTATGCTGATGAACGTATTAAAGGCTATAGGTGTAGATTGGAAATTCAGGAGACTGATCAGGAATCTGTACGTGAATCAAGTTGTGAAGGTCAGATATGAGAAAATATCGGGAGAGTAAGACAAGGTTGTTACTAATTGACGGTCCTATTCAATATACTACACGGAAAAATATCAATGCAATGAGCGCTATAAGACGCAGGAGATTTCAAGATTGGAGGAAGGATTATGAGAACAGTAAAATATGATTATGACCAAGTACTTCTGGCAAGAATGGATGAAGAACACCAGAAAATGATAAATAGACTGGTGATAACAGGCATAAATACGGGATGGAAATAAATACAGAAAAATCCAAGGTTATGCAAATATCTGGAAAAGAGGAAATCTTCAAAATAAGAATTGGTGGAAAGCAATAAGTTTTAGTTTCATTATGTAACTATCTAGGAGAGATGCTAAATGCATGTATGCATTTTAACAAGTAACCTCTCGTGAGACACACACATACGAAATATATCCGGGAAAGCTAAGCAAAAACTAGGATTCATCAAACGGATAGTAGGTAATAAAAGCGAAGAAAAAGTCAAAGAGACATGTTACTTTTCTTTAGTTAGACCGCTGCTAGAGTATGCGTCGAGCATATGGGATCCGTACGAGAAAGGTTTAATCGCCGAGTTAGAGAAAGTGCAGCGAAAAGCTGCTAGATTCGTCAAAAATTGTTATGATAGAAATATAAGCGTTACAGGCTTGATACAGGACTTAGGATGGGAATCACTAGCTGAGCGTCGATCACGTGCTAGGTTAAAACTTCTTGAAAGATTTAGAACGAGTACTTTCTCCAGCGACGTCAAAGAAATAATAAGAACTCCCACCTATATCGGTAGAATGGACCATCCTCGTAAAATAAGAGAGATAGCCTGTAGGACAGAGAGATACAAAGGCTCATTTTTCCCTAGAACGATAGCTGAGCAGAATAAAACTTGCGATCAAAAGTAACCTCGCGTAGGGGGTAAACCAAGGCCTAATTTTGGAGTTTTCCCCTTGGTGTTAATACACCCCCTGCCACACACCCTTGTGGTGGCTTGCAGGGTAAACTGTAGATGTAGATGTAGATGTAGATGTATGCAAAAAGGGCGAGAACAGCGAAAGCAAAATTATATTGTTATTATAATTATACTAACGGGAAATATAAAATATGACACGTGAGAAGATGGTAAAATGATATATATGGAGTGAAATGTGGACCGGAAAAATTGGACACTCAGAAAAATAACAAAATTCTTGGAACATGCTATCTATCCTAATTAATGACCGAATATAGGAATAAATAATGGAATAGAAAGTTTGTTAAGTTCATATAAAGTGAAATTTAAGTGATCTAAACGTGGATTTATTAATTTCGCAGCTATATACGGGGATAAAAACTATATGGCAGATTATTGAACGAAAGATTCATAGATTCTGAGGTTAATTTTCGCGGTTGCTTGAAATGTAACGATGGCTTGAGCTAGCCTGAGGTTAGGACGTGAAATATTATCGTGAGCGAGCACATATACGAGCGTGCGTGCGTGCGAGTGTTCATGCCTGCATACGTGCGTTCGTGTGTGTCTGCAAAAGCGCTAGCGTGTGTGTGTTAGCGAGTATTTGCGTGCGTTCGTGTGTGAGCGTCAATGCATGATTTTTTATTTTATTAGCGGTCTTTTGTTAATTTCTAGGCATCAATGTTATTTTATTTATCCGAATAGATTAGCAACCATACGTATGACATTCATAGAACGCGGTGTGTGGAGTTTGGAGCAGAATCATGGACACTCATGAAAAATTATGTAAAAATAGCCTCGGTATGTAAGCATGGAGAAGAATTCTGAAGATAAAATGAACAGATTGGATAAAAACGAGGAAGTACTACGAAGAATAGGAGAGAAGCGAATGATTATGCAGACTATATAAAAGAGGAAGGCGAGCTGGATTAGAAATTACCTAAAGAGAGAGAGATTATGATTAAAGATGTGTTAAAAGGAGAAAGAGACAGGTTTCAGCTGATAGACGATTCGAAAGGAAGCTATCAAGAAATGAAGCAGATTGGGGAAACCAGGAGTATTTGGAGGAGCGCGTTTAACCAAGAAGGTAGTCCAGGGGTGGGGAACCTTTTTTCATTGGAAGGCTAAATGTTACTTAACGGATACCTCATCAGGCCGCACATTGTGATGCACTTTGCATACATTCACATATATCAAAACTGAAATAAATAATAAAGAGTCAAACACAATTTAATGGCTTTTTAATTTTACGAATACAGATTTCAGTTCCTCGTATTTACTAATATTTTTTAAAACTTTGAAGGCTTTAACACAATATAATGACTTTTTAATCTAAAGGGAAAAAATTCAATTTTTCATATTTACCAATATATTAATAAACTTAAAAGAAGTTAAAACAAATTAAGGACTTGTAAATAAAATGTTGCATTCAATCACATTCATAAAAATAAGAAGGCAAACACAATTTAATGACTTTTTTGTGAATGTTTGTTGTGAGCTAAGAACTTGATATTTGGTTCCAGCATTGTTGTCTTTAGCTTCAATTGGTCTTCCAGGTGGGTGTTTGTCATCTGTGATCTCAGACACGTCTTGATTTGAGCCATATGTGAAAATGTTGATTCACAACAATAGGTTGTGCCTAAACAAGAGAGTAAACGACGAGCATATTGACGCAGTCGTGGGTATTCAACAGTATTCTTCCATATTTCAATGGGATCCTTTTTACTGTCGAATAGAGACTTCAGAATGTTATCTTCTGAGAGCTCAATCAACTCCATCTGCAAATCCTCAGATGCATTCGAGACATCAACCAGATGTGGCTGAAAAGCTAACCTCAGTGTGGCATCATGTTTCTCAAAATCTTTAAATCGGTCATTGTATTCTTTAATCAAGGAGTCTAAAACACCTATATATTCATTCATAATCCACTTTTGCGAGTTTTTATTCATATCTTATTTATCAATTACCTTTGCCAGTTCAGGAAAATGCTCGGCTGAAACAACTGATTTGGTAAGGTCAATTTTGGAAAAATTCAACTTTAATTTTTATGCGTTCTTTGCACGAAGTGCAATAAGTGAACGCATATAGGGGAGATCGTTTCCGTCCATCCGTCTGCCCGTATGTTAAAACTCGGGAACCGCTGAACGTATTTTGATGAAATTTGGTATTGAGGAGTTTTACTAAAATTGGTAGAACGATTCCAATTTTGGTTAGAATCGGACAAAAATTACGAGGACTTTACATGAAGACCTACAATGTTCCTTTGTTTCAACTTGGGAACCGCTGGAAATTTTAATGAAATTTGGTATTGGGGAGTTTTGCTAAAATTGGTCTACCGATTCCAATTTTGGTTAAAATAGGACTATTACAACCACTTTAAATGGAGACCTACATGTAGTTTACACTGTTTCTTTGTTTCACAACTCGGTAAGCGCTGGACGTATTAAATGAAATTTGGTATTGGGAAGTTTTACTAAAATTTGTGGACCGATTCCAATTTTGGTTAAAATCGCACAATAATGACAACTTTACATAAGGGCTTACATGAATTTTACAACGTACCTCGCTAGATTCTCATTTAATACTCATCTGAGCGAAAAATATTGAGAACATTGTAAAACCTCAAAGAACGCATTTGGAAACTCTGTGTACTCCGACATGGAGTACACCATTCCAATCTTGTCTTTCGTGCGCACGCGACATTTGGTAAATAAAGGGAAATGGATTATCTACAACAAAGAAATGAACAAATACGTCTATTTTCTTTACGTATACAGTGTTTGCGAGTGAAAAGAAATGGGTACTAATTTACTCTGAAGAAGTGAAAATGATCGTGAACATAAAAATTATATTGCTACTATTCGAGTGAGGTATGTTTGAAATAATTGACGACTGTTTTATTAATTACAATTGAATAGAAGATAAAAAGGTGGATCAAAAATTGTATATTTTCTTGACATCACTATTGGCATATCATTTTTCAGTTCGTAGACATTATACTAAGCCATTAATATTTATCCTTTTCGACGTGAATGCAAAAAACGTAATGAACGCCTCTGCCTCGCATGCATGCACGCATGATGTGTTCATCTTTCCTCTCCTGTTAGCAAATGTTTACTTAATCTGATTAAGAATAAAATTAAATAAAGCCAAATATTTACATTACAGCAATGTAGTTTTTATAAATCTGGGCGAGCATTATTATTACACACTTTTATTTAACTCACTCTTATATATTTATATATATGTATATGTTTCTTTCAAATCTTTCTCGCTTTATATCTCTGCTCCTATAAATGCTACAGGGTTGAAATTTCGGGTATATTCTTATTTCAGTTGACAACCGACGAAAAAAATCGAAAGTCACAAAAAAGTTCATATTTAAGGGGTCTTTTTAAACCCTATGTTCCATTTCAATACAGGGTATCGAACCGAAATTTTTTTCGCTCCGGTTTTCGTTCCGGTTCACATAAAACAAAAAATTTCGGTTCGGTTCCGGTTTCGCTCCAGCAACCACCACTGAACCGGTTCGAACCAGTTTTTTTCGCTCCGACTGATTTTTTTTGGAAAATTTCAAGAGAATTCCAAAATAATCTTTATTAATTAATGTTATTTTTATTGAAACCAAATACGTCGTTAATATCGCAAGTCAAGAAGACGAAAATACAAATCCACACGTAATATCGCTCAAGCGCCCCCTATCACCATGTAACGAACAATACAACATTGTATGATGTCCCGTCTTATATTTTTCGTTTGTAAACGGCTCCTTTTATACGATTCCGTCTAATACTGTTCTATAGGAATTTAAAATTTATTTTTTTCCTTTTTAGCGAGTATAAAAGCTATTAAAAATGTTATTTATTTTTAGCTGTAATAGCGGAACGCCTTATAAGAACCTTCCTTCCATCCTTATTCGGTGTTGAAAAGGGAGGCTTTCAAAAAAGACATATTAAGGCAAAAGAAAAAAATCTTCTTTCGCTCCCACTGTTTATGCGAACCGAAAAAATGGAACGAAATAAATAACTGTTTTCGGTTTCGGTTCGGGTTCAGAAAAATATTTTTTTCGGTTCGGGTTCGGTTTCACTCCAGCTAAAATAACGTTTTTTTTTCTGTTTCGGTTTTCGGTTAGGTTCCGGTTCGATGCCCTGGTTTGTATGTGTGTGGATAGCATTTCTCGAAAACCAAGAAACTTAGTGACTTAAAATTCGGTGCACATTTGAGGATGTGCACCTCGGAGCCAGAATTTTGATTTCTTGGAGAAGTAGGGGGATGTCATACAAATCATACCCTGACTAGAGGCCCGTGTTAATTTTATGTAAAATTACACAATTCATTTAGAATCTTCTTAGCAAAATATCAAATATGAATCTATATTTAATTTGTCCATGATTAAACAAATACTGGAAGTCATTTGTAAGATGTCAATACCTATTTATTGCAGTAGATCTGAAAATTATAGAATATATAATTTCTGACATACATATATTCATTCATCGCTTATCTCGTTCGATTTTGCGCTTGATTTTAGACAATTATATTATTAGCATAGGAAAACGGCAACGAATCACCATACAAATTAAGGGGGAATATTGGTCCCTTATTTTGAGAGTACCTTGACTTTGAATGAAAATGATAGTAAGTGAAATGAGCTTGAAAAATTCAAAACTGTTAATTCGGGGCAAAGCTCGAGTCATAAGCTAGTATTTCATATATTTGGTATTACCTATATATGTGGCGAATACGGCCGCAAGTGTGGCGAACCTCGAAATTTTGTTGGACAACGCTGTTTTAATGTTACTCTTGCATCCTACGTTTACTCTCCATTTTCAAAGAATCTTTTTATTTTTATTGATTGGTCTTTGCTGACTGATTCAAATTTAAAGAAACATTATTGCAGTTTATTATAATTTAAATTTAACCAAATTACTTATTTATAAAACAATATACTTCGTGTCAGAAAAATGATTAATTCTCGTTTCCTCGTCAAAAAATCATTCATTGAAACCACTGCAGGATGCTGTGAATTTCCATTTTTAAAGGGGTTAGAATTTAGATGCTAATGCGGTACTGGGAAGATGTCGTCAGAAAAAATGAAACATGATTTTCTCATTGAAATGAATTTCATAGGTCTCAAAAAAGCTCAAAAAATATTATAAGCCTAAGAAACGCGCATTTTACGGAACTTCAATGATGAAAAATTCTATCACTTTTTTGTACATCGTTGTGGAAGCACTAGTAAAACTAATACACTTGCATCTATAAATTTCCCAACTAAATCGATTTAATAGATTTGATTTATAAACGCAGCTGTATGAAAATAATGCTAGCGGCAAAATATTAATAATATAATCAAATGGTAGGACCTCTTAACTTAAATCGAAGTCGATCGAGTAATAGCGATAAAGTTTCATTACATTACCCATATGCTTTCTACAGCCCACCTCTTACACCAGCTGTAGCGGTACGTTTTCGATTTTTACGGAGGCAGCAATATTTTGTTCAACCTTTAACCTGGCTTCTTTCCGGTAATTATTATGCTCATTATAAGTTTATCGGTGTCAAAATGAAGCGTTTTATCCTCAGCATATTATTATCATGCTAGTAACGGAGAGTTTTGAATGGCAGAGGAGTCCAAACCAGCTGAGTATGGTGAGCCTTGTTTATGAGACCCATTTATAATATAACATAATGGAAGGGACCTTACGGGAATACTCGTATATTATCCGCAATCAAGTTCTTTCTTCCATCTCCCATCCTCCTTCGCGTAGTGAGACACTTTGTACAACGTATATTACAAAATCCACTTGCGTAACACATTATTTAGGTGAACATGGTCCATAGGAAAATATAATATATATATAATATATAAAAATATAATTCGGGAAATTTGTAGAAAAGCAAAATTTTTTCTTGAGTTTAGTTCACTCACATTGTCGATTTAACCATAAACCTTAAATAACTACCTAATATTTTTTGAGTAGGTACCTCAACCATATTAATGCAGACATGCAGTCAGGAACCTTTTATCACAAAATGTGTCCAAGGCCTTTTATTACTCCATTATTATTCATTCCATATGACGAAGTGCTTTGCAACATTTGTTATTTAGAACTCTGCGAATGAAACTAAATGATTTCTCTATACGGCTAATTAAATTTTCGCTTGAAACTTTTTTCGTATTTTTTATAGTTCCATAACATGCGAAAATAAGTCATATTTATTCCTTCTTAATGCGATGGTATCTCTTTCTGTAGCACTTGTAAATATTTACGGGTTCGAAGCAGGTAATTTTCGGCGGCGGAGAAACTCACGGTCATAATCCCGGATGTAACCCGAGACAGCATGACACTTATTAAGCGATGTGTAGAGGCTTGTAAAAACATTTTATCACACACGTGTCATCAGTGCAGGTATAGCAGAGAATGACGTAAGAAATAGGCTGACCCGGCAGTCCATCGACATAGAAAAATCCAAAACTCTTCGGCCACTTCCGGTTATAAATCACATCGCGCAACTTTTTTCATTAAAACGGTGGCCTAGCTCGATTTGAATACTTAAGCAGATGAATTTTTTTGAGCAATTTTTCATTAGTTCATCTAGGTGCCGCTAGGAGGCTAACGCGCAGTTATAGACAATCCACGGGAGGGATGAGTCTTCCAAAAATAAGCATTAAAAGGTTCCCAATGTGTTCGATCGAGACGATAGAGAATAACAAGGTCCCTTTTTTTTAACCCTTTTGCTACCAACTGGAGAGCCCCACTAGATATTTAAGATTCCAACGAGCCAAATATAACCAATTAAACGTTTGAGCGTGTCCCTAAGGTATTTCACGAGTAGCATTTAGGTTATGGCCGATGAAATTTTATAGTTTTGGACAATCGAACTTCTGAGTACATTTTGTTGCTATTAGTATTGAATGAAAGGTAAATGAATCCAAAATATACTAAATTGGCCCAGAAAGGGTTAAAAAAAATTGTGCGGTAGAGAAGGAGATGGAACATTGAACCGTGATCTCTTTGCTTTGCGAAGGATAGGAGATGTCAAATCGGTCGCTAGGCTACCTGTCGCCGACGGAATGTGGAAGGGAGTCTCTCTCTCTGTCTCTCTCTCTCTCTGTCTGTCTCTCTCTCTCTCTTTGCCGAGCAGCGTGGAAGGGGAGGAGAGCCATCTGAACGCTCATTGGGCGCGGCTCGACCCAGTTTAATATAATTACGTTTTTAGCCTTTCTGCCGGCCGAATGTTTTATTGTCCTCTCTCCTGCACTCTTATTCATGTCAAGTTTTTTTGGCTTCTTATTTCGTTTTTTTAATACTCTCTTTCCGAGTTGATTGGGCACATACTAAACAGAAGGAAAAAATACGCAGCTATCTGTATGATGGGAAAGAACATTGTTGCCATTGGTTGAAGAAAAAAATGTTGCTGCGCCCTGTTTTAACGCCTGCATAAGGCCTACAAGATCCAGATTTGAACGGTACCGAGAGGGAGAGGAACGAGAGAGAGAGAGAGAAAAAAAGATGAGGAGGGATGCTGGTTTTTCGCAACTAATTTTTATTAGTTCATATATTTACTATAATTAGAAATTCACCTGAAATATATCTGTCATAATTCTCCTTTCCCGTTTAGTTAGATTCGTTGGTTTTACGGCGCACACATATTTTACATCATATGTGACCTATTTTAGGAATACCAGATAACAACGTGTGAACAGCAATGCAGCAGTGGACAGATTGTGTTTAAAATATGGTTATTCTCACGGCATTTTGATTAGACTTTAATTTCTAGTTCCGAAAGATAATTCTTCTCTTTAGGTGAAGTTTTAAGTTTCATTTTCAGGAAGAATTTTGGTGCGCTTTGCAATTGATTAAAGCTTCCGGATTTAAGTTCAGTTAACTAGGATGAATTGACTGAGTTTGAACTATTCTAATCCAGACAAGGGATTAATAAAAAATATGTTGAACATATGCCTCATATTTTAGTTTCTAATTAAATGGAAAGCGCTTCATCACTCTTCTTTGACAGATAGTTTATTCAACGCAAGCTTTCAATATACATGTAAACATGATATCTTAAAATAAATTAATGGGCATTATAAAATATGAGAATAATAAAACTATCTTTTAAAGGCACAATTATAATCTTTTTACGTTTTCATTTTTTTCTCTCGGTGAGTTTAATATCATTACGAGCGATATAATTTTCAATAAAAATTAATTATGTCGTAGAATCTGGTGGACCTGCATTAATTTGTTCGGTTGTTTTCTTTCTAAACATGTTAAAGAACATAAAGAATAACTTTCACGTTGATTTGATTTTATTTTCAATCATTCCTTTTTTTCAAAAGTATAATGGTACTCGCTTTATATTTTAGGATATAAGTTGGTGCGCGCCCCCTTGAAAAATTTGCGAACCCTTTCCGTTTATATTCGTTAACTGTACGCATCTTAATTTAATTAGTATAAACATTACATGTCTGAAAGATTTTCTTAGAATAAAAAAATGACAATCAAAAAGCCTACTGTGAAAAAATATCAGTTATTCCTTTAATTATCGCTCCATGCGATTTAAAGTCTCGCGCCTTTCAAACGCGTGAAAATCAACTTCCAGAGGCTTCGGTCCCATTCAAGTTTTCTCGCAATCCCTTCGTCTACCTCTTTCTCTCTCTCGGTCAAGGCAGCTATTCATTCTTGGCCGAGACACGCCATCCCTGTTGCCTTCTATTCAATGTCAGTTCCTGCCTCGTATATAATAGCCGCTTCTCTATTTAAGTTAAAAGTCCGCGTGCCTTAGTCATCCGCCGATGGAAGTCGAAAAAAACCGTTCGTCCATAACACGTTCGTCTAATGCGGTGTTGGATCTTTACCGATTGAACTTCCGAGAAATTTAATCGAGAAGGGATTCGATGAATCGATATATCGGACACGGATACATGTGATGCCATAACAGGTTAACCTGTTTTATTTGATAATAATGGCTACTTTGCAAGAGATGTTCCCATCCAGGGTCTTATAAATAGATTGTGTCATTTATTAGAAAATAGGTTTATTTCAAGTCCAGAGAAGGTTAATATGTCCCTATTACGCAACCATAACCAGATAATCTTTCTACTTTAATGATTGAAGTTTTACTTAATTTTGTATTCTTTGATTTACTTATTGATAAAGTGACGTTTGATCCATTCATTTTTCCTAATATTTTAATTAAATAATCGGTAATTTCTTTTATTTAAGGAATGTATAATTATAGAAAAACAACAATGCGAAATTAGCATTACAAAACCTTTAGATCCTTTGAAATAATAAATTTGATAAAAAATGCATTTTATTTTTATTTTTCATTTTAAATAGAAACTCTAGCTTTTTTAATATTGCCACAGCAAAATTGCATTAAGTATTACAACAACTGAACAAATTTAAAAATACAAAATTTAGGAAATTGAAATCGAAAATCCCCTATTACCTGAAAATTCGAAAAATACTTTATTCGCCTCGGTCATTAGTTATTCAAATTATAAGTAGCTCTCTAATGGATTTGAGAAAAAAGTACTCATACTACTTTATCCAATGAATAAAACTATTCGCTACTCTAAGATGGGACCGCATTTATATATTTACCGCAAATAAAACAGACGAGCCTATACAACCTGTAAGGGATACAGGCATGAAAAAACAGAACACCGTTTAGATAACATAGTAAAAGCCATAAAAATTCCACGCGCCGCTTAATTTCCCTCACACGAGAATAAGCGATCCCGTCGAATTAAATAAATTTCTTTCGGCCGAAGGAATTTCCACGTAAATGGTTTTCCTATAGAAAAGGAGAAAGGTTAGAAAATTACACCGGGCGCCAATAAAGGTATTGGCGGTCAACCGAACAACTATCCCCACCGTCCGGCGATTCTGTAATCCCCCCCAAGGGAACTAAGCAATGATGATGACTGGCTTCACCATCCTCCCAGCAAACGTGGCAACGATGCATCTTCTACACCGCATCACACACGACTCGCATGCTGCCGATCCCCTCTCATTCCCTTCTATCTGCCCTCTGACCGGAGGCGTTAGATGCTCCTAAAATTCTACCTCCTTCCCTTACCTCATCTCATCCGACGGCCTCCCCTTACCCTTCTTCTTCGCGCAACTTACTCAACGCACTCCTCGAGAAACCCCACAAGTGCCAAAGACCCCCTCCTCCCACCTTGCCCTCTTGAGTCCCCTATGCCCCCCGCACTACCCTTCTTCACCAAAACCCCCTTTCCCCCTTCTCAATCCACTCCTCGACCCCCTCACCCTTCCTCCGCATCAACAATGGAGCCGCATCGACCGTCATTCCACACCCCCGATTGGGACCGCGGCTAGCTAGCCGCCCTCGTTGCGGACATCGACTCCCATTGGTCCGCAGCTCCTTTTTGTGGGTCACCCCTTAGATGTCGGATGCTGCTCTCTTGCTTTTGCTGCGCCTTCTTCTCCCGAAGATATCTCTCACCCCCACTCCCACTCAGCTTCTCCCGATCGCCCCCACCACCTTCGCTAACCTCTCGGCTTGTATGTGTGTGTGTGTGTCTCCCTTGCATTCCCCGACATAAGGCGGACTCCTTGCGAGAGATAGAGAGGAGAGAAAGAGGAAGGAAAAAGACACGTGCCACCTGAGGGTACGTCCTGCCTCCAATCGCGAAAGAAAAAAAGCTTGGTTCTTTCCCCTCCCCGTGCGCCTCATCCCTTCTGCGGGCGCGCCGGAGGCCACAAGTGGACCGAGAGCCTGTTCTTCCGAGTAACTCCGGTGCTATCTCTTTCTCTCTCCTTTCCTCTCCTCCGCCACCCTCCGTACTCCTCCATCCACCGACATCCTCTTGCTCGCGCCGGCAACCCACATCACAACTCTCTCCCACCTCAACCTCTCCTCTCCCCCGCCCCGCCCCCTTTCTTACCTCCCCTCAAACTTCCTCTTTTCTCTCACCCTCCGACGATCCGACGGTGAGTCTTCCGAGTCGTTTAGTGGCTTCTCAGCCTTAGACACAGGAAGGCAGAGGTACGCGAAGAGAGAAAAGACAGCCGGTGCGCACGCTCCTTTAGGTGTTTACGGCACGCAACAACTTTCTCACGGAGTTTTTGAGCAGTGAGGGTATACATATACCATCGAGGAAGAATTTTCGGTGGCCGGGGAAACAACCGCTTCTCTTTCGGTGTGCGTGTTTACTCCCCGCGGTCGATTTTTCCGATCTCGGAGATTCGGGTGCGCGAATGGAACAGTAACCTCCTTCGAAACGGATCATTGGAACGGAAGGGACGGTGTATTTATTTTCAAGTTCGATGGAACTATCAATCTCCTCGTCTAATCTTTTCGAGCCGACCTTTCTTTTCCTTTCCAAACCGAAAAACTACACCGTCGGAAGTGTTTTGTACATTTTTACCTGAGCCTTTCACCCCTGGAATTAGGTGAGGTTCTATCTACCTTCATCGTCTATCGAATGATAGAGCTTAGAGAGAAGTTTGGGTTAGGGGAAACGATATAGAACGTGCACGCGGTGGGGGTCAAAAGTTCGAAATAGAAACGGCGGACGTGGTTAAATAAAAAGAAACACTCGAGTGGGCCTTTTGTTTACATCCTGTAGACTTTCTTAAAAAAAGAAAAACTCGCGGAATTCTACCGGAAAATAATCACGTGAACTTGTGATTAGCTTCCACATTCCACAGCGATTATTTAGTGGACTGTTTTCTCAATTTACCCATAGGGACGGGAAAGAAACATTGTCAGAAGAATAACATGAATCGTTCTTCGGCAGTCGGCTTCGAGGTCGCCAAGGAAAACTCTTCGAGGCGGTGACCTTAAAAAAACAAACTTCTTATTCTTCATCGGGGTGTAAGGGTGTGATTCCCGAAGTGTGAGACACAGAAACACTAACAACTACCGCACCAGCACCTTCTGGCGTGAGGATCTGTTTTGGTGGGAGCCGCGGTGTGCAAACCGCGCAGATGAACCGCCTCGACAAGTATTACGAGGCGTCAGTTATGGCAGGTCGACAGGGGAGGAGAGTTCCGCAGAGGAGCGGTCCAGTGACGGTTAGCAACGGAGGCGCATCACACTACCAAATGCTGCTGCTGCCGCCGCCGCCACTGATGCCGGCGCCGGCGGTGCCTTGCACCACGGTCGCCAAGGTGACGCCCAACAATAAGAGCGTACTCGCTCAATCTTCTTCTTCGTCCACGTGGACCTACAAGACGAGGATTCGACCGGAGAGAGGGAACAGAAGAACGGTGCAGAGGATGCAGTGGAGAGCCTCCAGATGGGCTACGGCCTTTGGAGAAGGTAAAAAAAACAATTTTTTATCAATTTTTGCTGCTAATGTACAACTTAAATTTTTTTCGATATCGCATGCTGTAAATATTGCGTGTTTTGGTTTTGGCTATTGAGTATTCGGGAACTTAAACTTGAGGTAACACTTGCATAAATATTTATTCCTTCCTTTACTTGAAACTTCGTGGATAAAATTGATTCAGAATAAAAATTGTAGCATTTGTTACAAAAACTTCACTTTATATTTATTTACTTTCGTCATTGGTAAACTGTCTGCCTTGCAAAAATTTACTTACGGGTTCGAACTCTATCGAAAGCATTTATATTTACCGAAACCTACATAGAGTAATAATAATAGTTTACTTATGATTAAACTGAAATTCACTATTCATGTTATATTTTAGGATATTATTGCCGGAAAGTTTTGGGCACAATACAAAGGGAAACAAAAATTCACAAGGAATGAATTCTATTTACCAAAAATATTGTAGAGTTTTTTTAATATTCCGATTATTATCCATGCGTATTTTAATGAATATAGAGGACGAAACCTTTATTTTATTAACCTTGTAGTAAATCGTATAGATTATTTGACTTTTGCATTTAGATTGTTTAATTTCATCCGAGATACTCGTAACATTAAATAAATCGTTTATTTTATGTGTACGCATGCATAACTTAATTACTAACTTATTTTCTATGATTCTACCTCTAATACGCGCTGTTTTTGCGGGAAGCAATTTTTTCAACTGAGGGAATCATTCCTGTACCAATTCTGCCCTCGTCATAAAAAACTTACATAAATATGAGCAATTATCTCCAATGACCTGTTAATTTATTTTATTATGTTTACCTGTCAGTGGCACATAAATAAAGTACTCAAAAGAGTTTATTTAGCCATCGATGAACCCGAACTAATAAAAAAAATCATCAATCACTGGTAATTTAATATTTACAGTAAAATGACTAATGCCGTTTCAGCATAGTTAGCTGTCCAATTTTCTTAATTTTTATATTTATGTTTACCATTATCTTCCCAAATGGAGTTTGTTCTGTACCATTAGCTACAAATTTTCCTGGTTAGTCATTAAAATTGACAATTTTTTTTCTCAAGTAGGTATATAGCTTAATGCAGTTTTACATTTTTTAGAGCTAAATTTCGTTGTATTTGTAATTTTAAACCTCTCGATTAGCAGAAAATATGATATTTAAAGTAAATATCTTTTGCGAAAATCATCTGAGAGAATGGCATTCACTGAACTTGCCATTGCATCATAGACGTTGCTCATTTCTCATGGTTCATTTTCTTAATCCTTCGCAATAATATATTAATATATCCATGATGCTGTCGTATGTCTGACTTTAAGAAATATTTCGCCCATTTTAATGTTTATTCTTGGAGAAAATATTCAAAATGTTATCTTTCAAATCGCTAAGCTTTTGTTAAATTTTTTGTGACGACATCAGAAAAATTAATGTATCACCTCGGCATCAGAATAAATACTTTACAATGCCACCTTTTATCTTCTTCTATCAAAGTAATAGTTGGAAACTATGACCGCAAGCACGCCGCACACTGGGAAAAAGTAATGCACTTAGAAGAATTATAATTAGCAGAATTTCCGAAAAAAGTTGTTACACCTCCACTATTTCCATGTCTTGCACGATTTGCTGGAGACTTTTGATCAAAATCTAGAGGAATTTTTCAGGGAATAACGTGGTTGCAAAACAATAATTACGTAACCATGCGGAATAGTCGGGACTAAACAAATAACTAGAGTTGAACACACATAAGTTAGTTGAAAGAACCGCCCCCCTCCTTCGGAGATTTAAAACCATCCAATTTTATGCGTGTAGCAGATAGAAGGGATGATTTCGTACCGGCAGAATGATTAATCAACGTGCCTGCGCATTAGTTCTAGAATATATATTATTCCTCACGTTTTTGTCCTCCGGCAAAAAACAACCTAAGGCGTTATGAAGTGCCCCACCCAACTCGCTCTATGCTAACTACTAGATAAACTAATAAAACGCGTAGGATTTGCTATTCGTATTACTCTTCATAGGAAATGCATTTATCCTGGAAGTGATAAATTGAGTAGATAATAAATATAGCTACGTCATGCCTAGGACATTAATGTTAATAAATATTTCTCTGGAGGTTGTAACTTGTGCATCTTTAAAGGAAGATCTTTATGCTACTTTGTGTTTTCTATGAGCAACATTTTCTTTGAGGTAACGTAAGCAGAATGAATTATTACCCATATGTCGTATACGTTTCAGTTTTCCTTGGAATTCTTCAACAGTATCTGGAAGAATATTGTTTTTTATGTAGCTGAATACTAAAATCTCTCAAATATAGAAATAATTAGGGTCACTAATACTTTTTGTGATGAAATAATCCAAATTAACTTATTTATCATTTATTTTTGTAAAAAATATGTAAGTCGCAGTACTATGTCATAGCTGTACTGATAAATTTATTATCGAATTAATTTATTCAGAATTGTGTTGCCATTAAACATATATTTCGCCTGTAATATTACAGACCTGTCTTTGGTTTCAAATGGGAAATGATAACTCTCTTTTCATCACCACACAAATGCCATATTTCGCCCGTCACGGATCCGTCATCCGCGGAATCTGATAACGCTTCATTGTGTAATCTGGAAAACGGCGCGCAGTAGCCGCATCCTCCTTCATCCATCCCATTTTCTTCCCTCGACTTTCACCTGAACTCCCCGACGTAATTATTTCTCCACAGACTGAATCCCGTTCTTAAAAAAATAATGCGATGTTTGCACCATCACTTGCAGGAAGGGAAATGCGAAGGCGTGATGAAGGCCGAAATAAATAACGTATTTCACTGTTTTGGAGATGTCTCTAGATCGGAGGTCGTCATTCCACTAGAGACCATTTTATACTGCCTGCGATGCCAGGATGAAAAGACGATCCGTAAGATTTAACACAGGCAGTTTCATATTTTTTTGTTGACATTTTCCCTTAAAAGTCGAAATTACTAAACTAAAATTGTTTAGATTTGATTTTCAAAAGCTAATTGACACCATAGAATATCTCGGTAACTTCCAATAAAAACTCTTATGACACAAAAGCATTCAAAACTTCCAATGCGGCCCTTCAAAAATAAAACTTTACCGACCACTGCCCTACTTCTCGAAACCTAGTTCCATTCCTGATGTCTTCAATTTTATGGCGAGCGCAGTTAAACTTGCATTACACGTAACGTACAATATATATATATATATATATATATATATATATATATATATATATATATATATATATATATCATTATATATAGACGTTCCTTACAGAGGTGGATTAACATATAACTACTATATATATACTAGTAAAAGGTGCTTGCATTCTGCAAGCATATCATCTCACCTTGAAAAAACATTCATTTTTCAGACAGATATTTCATCATTACAAATATTTTTTTAATTCTAAAGATTTCACCTCCGTACCTCTCGTTTTTCCGTTATATAAAAATAATAGATTAAAAAAATCCCCAAACTTTGCAATTTTAAGAATTTTATACTTTCTCCATTATGGGGTACTAATGCTACACATTTCGGCCTAATTTTAAAGTTGTAGCACTCATAGAAGTGAAATAATATTTTTCCAATTGTTTAAATTTTAAACATTTTTAACGGCCGCCGCAATATATTTATGGAGAGATTCAAATGTTTATTTGTGCAAATGCACTACTCTGTAAATAACTCGAAAATTTCAGTTTCCTAGCTCATCCCGTAGTATCTAAACAGTTATCTATATGTTTAAACTTTAAGAATTTTTAACGGCAACACAAATTAAGATATCAAAATTTCTATAATCCCTATTTTGTTTTTTTACAAATCCTACCTCTAAATAATATTTCAGCTCCGTAGCACATTCGGAAATACATAAACCTTGAAAATTTTTTTAAACAATTGCAAATTTTTAGCGGCCGCATTGTTGCACTTTTTCAAGATTTTCGTTTTCTCTAGTCGGTTTTGCACAAAATCCTACCTAAGAAAACAATTTCGAATCTCCAGCTCATCTGGAAGTGCCTAAATATTATTATCCTCCTATATGTTATATATATGTTATATGTTATATCCTCCTCTGTAAGGAACGTCTATATATAATGATACAGTGGTGAGCTGAATCCGGTTCGCACAGGTTCGCGCGAACCGGTTGTTACATTTTGAAGCAGTTTTAGAACCGGTTGTTAAAAGTTGTTACGAAATCTAATGTTTTTAACAAATGATCTTAAAACCGAATGATCTTAATCTTAACTCTTAACGAAAGATAGATCGATTATAGAAATATCTCGATTGCTAATCATTCGATTATGCCCAACTGCCCAACGCTAGTTGTTTGCCGTTTATTGTTTGTTATAGCATTAATCACTGCAAACATCACATAGCCGTGTTTTTAGTTCTACGTAATTATACAATTCACCAGGACCAGTCGTAGTTGGTCTGTTTGTTCCTAGAAAATTGCGTTTTATTTTTTGGTGTGCAATACTAACTAACTGTTGTTCGAAGATTAAAGTGTTCTATTCATTATTATTTGCCCTTCAAAATGAAGCGCCAGAAAAACATTCGAGATTGGTTTTCCAATAAAAGGACAAAAACATTAGTCAGTAGTAGTAGTAGTGATAATAATAATTTAAATACTGGAAACGCCGAAGACAATAATTTTGATGATGAAAATATCTTAAATGTTGAATCATCTGAAAATGTGCAACAATGGAGGAGGATTTTCATGATTGTGAAAATAAAATAACCGATTGTTGGACTTCTGAGAAGGCACAATATTTAAAAAAACAAGATGTTCCAAACGGAACTTATGATGCCTACTTTCCACATAATATTTATTTAATAGTTATATTGGCTTTAATAGCTTTAAAATCACCGCGGATGAGTTGCTATTTGTGTTTCCAAATTTCATAATTTACGATTATAAAATATTTCAAATACATTCATACGGAAAACTAAATTGATCACGAGTATTTGTGTGGCAAATATAACGCGTGTGTGTATTTCCGAATCCGAGTCCAGCAATAGTGCGTAGGGGTAGTAGTCTTTGGTCGTTACTATGGCAATACTCTCGTAATGAGTGATAAGAACTGCAAGATCGTCAGTATTTAGGCGAAATTCTAAGAAATACGATCGATAAGCAAAATACTATGATATAAATTAGAATTTCCATTCCTTTCTCGGAGAATAGTACAAATCCCGCACCGATATTACAATTCTAAGATATTTTAATGTGCAAGAGAAAATTACCCTGCACGATGGTTATCAGATTTTCCATGGGAAGGATAGTTCCTGGAATCGAACCCGGGACCTTCAATATTCGCAACAAAAACTATCCTCGAGCCAGTAGCCGGAGATTTCCATCAAGTGTCATGAAAATAGGTTATTGGTGCAAAAATTAATAGGGAGGACGGACAGACAAACAGACGGACATACAGACAGGCAAAAAGACACAACGACGAAACTATAAGCCTACTTCCATTCTGGTAAGTGAGCTAAAAATATAATGTCTTGATAATTAAAGGCAAAAAACTTGCCTGTTCTCACTGTTAAAATGTCACATCTTGGGGTCCTTGGAGGAAAATCTTAACACATTTCTTCAGAATGGCAAAAGTGCACTATTAAAGTAACTGGAATTGAGAAAATAGTTCAGCAAGCTTCATTAAGAAAAAAATGAAGGAACATTTCGAATCAACCTCTAATTTGTGAGTGCTGAATAGTTTTAATGAATCCAAAAAACCTCTCACTACAGCGGTTGATAAACTTCCTGAAAAAATATTGCAAGAACCAGCAAAATGTTTAACAATTAATAGCTTAGTAAAAAGAAGCCGACCAATGTCAGATATGGAGGATTAAGTAGAGCTTCAAATTAAGATTGAAACTGTCTAAATTCTCGATTTTCGGCTATCAGAATCATAGAGCATATTTCTGAAGAAATAAGAAAACAAATTTTCAGTAAAATCATCGAAAACAATTCAAAAATTTGTATTATTATTGATGAAGTTTCTACAATTTCAAGCAAAAGTGTGCTTGTAATTTTTATAAAATGTGAGTTAGAATATTCTTCACCAACAATTTTTCTTGATTTAGCGGAATTATAATCAACAAAGGCAGATAATATTTATAATATTTTGAGAAATACGTTGACCCATACGAGATTTGACAATATTTAAACAAAAATTTAATCGGTTTTTCTTCTGATGGCGCGAGCACATTGCTTGGACATAAATCTGGAGTTGCTACAAGACTGATTCAAGATTTTCCAAACATCATAATTTGGCATTGTTTGAATCATCGGTTACAACTGGTTTTAGTTGGTGGTATAAATGATATCAATGAAATAAGTCATTTCAAGATTCTTTTGGACAAGACTTACACAATTTTTCATCAGTCAAATAAAAATCAGTTTCAACTTAAACAAATTTCCGAAGAACTAAGTATCGAATTCATCAAAATAGGCCATATTTTGGGTCCACGATGAGCTTCTTGTAGCCTTACATCTGCCAAAGCGCTCTGAAGAGCTTATCCAGCTCTTTATATTTATTTTTCCAAAAACAAGGAATTTTCTGCCATGGAAAAAATATTGAAAAAAGCAAATTTGAAGTCGGTTTTAATGATTTTTGTGACTACGTAGAGAATAATATTCAATCAAAAAATCGTCCTGATCCGGAAACAAGAAGGAAAGTAAAGCAAATTATGAACACATTAGCAATTAGTTCTGCAGAAGCAGAATGACCTTTTTCGTTGATGAATATTATTTGTAGTGATAAAAGGGCGAATTTAACAATTAAACATATCTCAAGCTTTATAATCATCAACTTGTTGGGTAAACCACTAAGTTCCTGGAACCCAATACCAGATGCTAAATCATGGATGAGAAGTCATCGACCCACATTAGATACCCGAGTTCGTGTATCAAACACAAAAACATGCAGAAGATCAAGAAGCCATTTGAAAATGACTGCCTAATTAGTAATAAATAATTTACTTAAATATTCTTTAAAATATTGTTTGTTTCGTTGTATAATTCAAGATGAAAAAGATGAAACTATTTTATTTGTAATAACTTAAGTAGTCCATATGTAATATTTTAAAATATAAGAATAATAGGCATTTTTTTCTTAAATATTATTATCGTTTTATATATATATATATATATATATATATATATATAGCAAAAACACTTAAAAGTTTTCCTACAGATCGAGCAAATGAAACGAGTATAAAATCCTATGATAAAAAACTTTCACGCCTGCCATCAATTATCACTCCAAATACTTCTCGCCCGATCTCTCTGTGACTCTTCACAAATACGACTTAACACAGGACGAATGGAATATTTATTTATCCTTGTCTTCCTTCGTACCTTCTCTCTCTTTGTCTCTAGTCCACCACACCATCTGGGATGCAAGAACCATGCAAGTGTGTTTGCAAAGAGGGCCATTCCACGGGAAAGTGGAGGTCGTGTCGGGTTACGGCGTTCCTTTAAGGGCTGGACCGCCCACTCTTTGTTTTTTAATGGCTAATAAATAATAATAATAATAACTTCTTACTCCTCCCCAACCAACAATGGAACGATGGAAGCGAACTCTGGTATCTCTCGCTCAAAATGCCCTCCTCTCCGCGGCAGAATGCTTAATTATTAAATTGGCGTTTTCTTGCGCGTCGTCATAATGTCAATTGACGTAAACTTTCCCCTCTTTCCGTATCCGTGGTTTCGAAATCGCTATCTCTCTCTCTTTCTCCCTCTCGCTCGCTCCGAATGGATATCTGGAGCTTTTGATTCGACGCTTCGTTTACTTGTCTCGGATATGAACACAGAAAGAAAGGAAAAATAAATTAAAAAAGGTCGGCATAAATGTATTTAACGCCTCTCGGAGTTCAGACAACTCCTTTCGTGGAATGCAGATGAACAATGGTTGGGGTGCAGGCGGGAAGAATCGAAAAAATGCGTGTTTTTTAATTACCCGCTTTTTCTTACAGTGCAATGACATTGCCTCTCGTACCAGTATAATTATTTCCTTTTACTTTTAAAAAATAAAATTGGTGATGTAGTTTTTTACATTACTAGCGATAAGGCGACGAGTTTTTATGCTTACATTTTAATTTTTTTTAAATCGTGAGTGAAATTGTAATGTTATTGCATCTTAAAATTTATTTCGTCACTGCAAATACTTTTTATTCGACAGATAGGTTTATCGATGGTAAATATCGCTCTGGATTGTTTATGTAAAATCGTTAACAATTTTTGGATTATAAAAAGCAGCATAATTGAATTTTTCAATTCAATATCGTTCAAGAGCAGCGAGATACCATAAAGGAAAATCATTTTCTACCATTTTCTCCTCAAATTTCTGAATTTAAAATTCAATCTTGGGTTAACAGTTTGAAAACTTTTTAAAAAGAAAACATTTCAATGATTTTTTCAAGGATTTTTAGATGCATATCGTTTCCTTGGCGAACTTCAATTTTAAAACAAATTTTCAAATAACTGGTGCCATGCAAAACTAAAGGAAATTGTTTGTTAAATATAAACTTTCTGGATTGCGTTAATTAGAAACATGGCCTTAAAGCGGATATTCCTAGTGAAATTAAACGTACGACTTTGTTATAAAATCTCATAAAATCTTCATTAAAACATATAAAGAAAATTTCCATTTTTATCTCCGTCGGAATCTTTTTCATGTGGTTATCCGTAGAATAAATCTTGAGTCACTTAACTATCTTATCCTTGACAATTTAACGAGCTTTCCCGAGAAGAAAATACAAACGTCCGCCACTAATAAACATCTTTTCAAACTGTTTTTCCCGTTTCTTGATCTCTAATACAATTCTACAAATGCTATCACCCAACGCGCTCTCAAACTCAACCTTTAAGAATTCGATTAGGGTAGAAAAAGCTCCAAGAATAAAATCGCTTCCTCACGCATTCCTCAAAATCTATCCTCCAGAAATCACTGCGCATCGGTTTGGGACATTAACCTCCTTTTCATTCGGAGTCATTTCCCAAATCCTATCCTTGAAAACGCTCGATAGAGACAACGTCGTGGGCAACCAACTTATTCAGATTCTCAACTGTCACTCTGCGCGGCGGCGGTTTTTATATCTTTATCGTTTTTTTTCTTTTGCCATTTCCTTCTCTTCTCCATCGTTCTGCCTTGACGTTCTTTTTTTAATCGCCAAGCCATTCACCCTATCCCTCCTTCTCCTCCGTCTATTATTCCCACCTTCCTTCGGGTCGGCTCTGACTTTCTGAGGTGTGGTTTTCACTGCCATCAACTCGCCCAATAAAACAGAGCGTCTTTTTTATTTTTTTATCTCCACATCTCTTCTTATCTTGTCCTCCGCGCCCTGTACCTCTTTTTATCGCTCAAAGTATTTGGATCCCTAAAGGGTCTCGCTATTTTGAAGCGTTTTCATTTTCCCGCATTGGCTTCAACCTACACATTGAAAACGCAACACTTTATCTTGTCTTATATGCTATTAAATACGACGTTCATTTTAAATCTTAATTATGATTTCCTCGCGAGATATAATTTTATTTGTTCGTAAAAATGTTTATTTTAAATCTGAAATTAACATAAACATTAAAAAAATAATTTTCCCGAGTTTTTACATATATAAATTGCGATGTTTTGATAAGATATTCTTTTCCGGTAATCAAACTCTCTTGAGTTGTATGCTATATCTTATAGAATCTAAAGTACGCGGCAATTACGTAGCAAGAGAAAATTGCCATAGAGAAGAAGGTGGTTACCTAACGAATGCTACCGTCTCTTAAGTATACTTATCTAGAGATAACTGCTAAAAATTTCAAACTAAAAATATGAATATGGATATTAAACTTTTTATAATCGAACTCTCGATAATGCATCAAGTCATATGACCCGTTAATTCTATTCAGAATGTAATGTTATCCCAGTTAAATGTATAATCCACTTTAATATGATTTCTTTTCCTACGATGATATTTTAAGGTAAAAATATTTACTATCATAATACTCTTTAGTTTTTTAGATTTTTAAGCCTTAATCTTCCATATTTGATGGCCTTAATGTTCATTATATGCACACTGTACGTATCATTACTCTTTTTCTTCACTGCGACTGCCCTTTCCTACTTTTCTCCCTTAAATTGCCGATAATCTGTCTCCTCGTCTTTTCGTCAAGCTTCTTCCCTATCACACGCTGAAATAATATTTCCTCTTTTTCGTTTGCTATTCTTTACGCCTCTCATTCTTCTTCTTCTTCACCATTTCGTTAATTCTCTTCCCTATCATCCTTTCTTTTTCACATTTTCAAAATCTACGAAATGTTTAGTCAGCTTCATATTTAAATGTTCACGCAGAATTCTTCAAATTATTGCTCAAAAGGTCTCCGGTAACCCATCGAGTTATGGCGTTATGATAGTTGCGTAGGAATTGGTACTAATAAAATGAAATCCACCGCAAACAAATCTGATTTAACTTCATCGGACATGGAAGAAAATCCATCGGTTACGTCCGCCATGATTTTTCTTTCGAGACTAATTTATAGGGATATCAGGTTGTCTGTTTTTACGCGATGCAAAGGTTAGTTTCTATCAAACAGCTTTCTCTCTTTTATCTCTGTCTCAATTCCTTACTCTACGTTTATCTGATGTATTTGTCAATAAAATCTCCGTTATTTTTCCTAACAATTCTCTTCATTTCATACATCCTTGATAGTCTATGTCTCTCCAATAGTCATGTAAAGGTAGGGAAATCCGGAAACGCATTTCAGCTACAGATCAGCCGTCATCAGCGGCGAGTCACCGATAGTATTTGTATAAAATCTAGTGTAATTGCCCATCAAAAATGACAGGATCAATTTAATTTATGTACTTACTGCATGGTTTTAGATAGAAAGTCAACATTTCCTTGCAAAACAACAGTTTTAATAAAATTAAATATAACTCGATCAAATAACCATATGTTAGAATTCCTGTTGGAGCAAAACTTTCCTCTCTCCACAAATCTCTCTGCCTTCCTTTCTGCCTAATAGATTAGATGGAAGAAGAGACTTTTTAATCTTAACCTCACCGAAATAAAGACGTTTATCTATCTATTTATCTATCACTCTTTCCCTCCCTTTTTCACGTTTTCTCTTCCTCGCACCCGCCTTCCCTCCTCTATGTCTTATCCTTTGTCTCGCTCCCTCTTTTCTTCCCTCTCATTCCCTCACAATACTTTTTCCACAATATATCGACTTGGACGCCTCTAATCCCTAGTCAAATCAAAGTAAGATATTTTAATTAGAATTTAATCTTCAAAAATTTATATTCAATTTACGCTACTTTTTATATATATATTTACATTCAAAAGTTAGCAGAATATTCTTCAGAGAAAATTGTTTTTACAACAAGTTCGCGACTTTTTCTCGTTTTTCGTTTAATCCAAATCAATGGATGTTATTTCGAGAAATCGTCGACAATGCGGTTGCTCTTACGACGAAAGACTTTTCACTTCATAGAACGTAAAATTTTCGTATTAGAAAGAAATTTGCTGACTGATTCAATGCGTATATGAAAATCGATTGTAACTCAGGCATTTATTGTACTAATTTGTGCTCAGATATCGAGGGATCATCATTATTTATTGAAATCAATCAATAAAAGTACAGAAAACTTAGGGATAATACAATTTTTTGAGCGGGACAGACAGAATGACAAAGACGCATACAAATATATATCGTAAACGACCTACCTAATTACGTCAAGTCTGAGGTGCGGATTTTCGCAGATGACGGCGTTACCTATGTACGAATAAGAACGGAAAAGGACCGGGCAATTTTGCAGGAAGATATGGAGAGGGTAGCAAATTAGATAAGTTGAACAAAATGAGTGTTAATGGAACTAAGTGCAAGCACATCAATTTCACAAATAAAAGGACCGAGAGAAAATTTCGCTACACGCTTAATGGGGAAACGGTACAAAAAGTCGATAATTTCAAATACCTAGGCGTTCAAATAACAAAAGACCTCAAATGGGGTACTACTCATCGACAAAATCGTAGCAAAAGCGTATAAGGCCTTGCATTACGCGATGCATAATCTAAAAGGAAGTACTAAGGCAGCAAAAGAGTTAGCATATAAATCATTGGTTAGGCCTATATTAGAGTACGCTACAAACGCAATGGACCCTTACGAGATAGGGCATAAGAAATTAGAGAAGGTGCAAAGAAAGGCAGCGAGATATACCTTAGGAAGATTCAACAAGGGAGATAGTGTCACCGAAATGATTAAAATGCTGAGTTGGGAAACGCTTGAGAAAAGGAGGGTTAATAGATTAGGGGGTATATTCCAGATAATTGGCAAAAATAAGGCATGGGAAGATCTAAGGAGTAGGACAGAGAAGCCAGACTTTATTGGAAAGAACGGACACGAGTTTAAATGAAATTGAGGCCGCAAAAAACAAATATTGCCAAATATTCTTTTCTTAATAGAGGAATCTGAGATTGGAACATGTTACCTGAACAGCTCATCAAACCCTTACCTAAAAATGTTAAAATATTTAAGAATAAAGTTAGTTTGATTATAGATAATATTGTAACTTGTAACAGATGACGATGGAGTTAGAGAGAAAGTAAAGGAATGCTTGATGGGGTCAAGTACAGTGGGAACATCGTGAGCCCCTTAACGGATACGGTAGCCATGAAGGCCCATCTTGAACCTAGAAAACTCTAAACTCCATAAGAATAGGTTATAATTAAATTGAATTGGTTTTTAATTAAATACTATTGCATTTGTTATTGATAAATTAACTATTATCGTACGTATATTGTATGTTGTTATTTTAATTTCAATTATTGTATAAGTGAAGTGATTTCTGGGTCCAATTGTGTAGCAGTCATCGCCATCTTGCGACATTGATGTTTAAATAAATAAAACTAATTATATATTAAAATGTGTGATATAAGAAACGATTAGAATTTCGACTTTCAATACCCACAAGTAGATTCGATCCAAAAGGGAATTAGCATGCTCAACTTGTGGCTAAAATCGAACTAGCTGCCTCTTCTGTAGTCACAAGTTTCTAAACTAGTAAGGAAAGAGCTACTGAAGGGCGTTTTTTAATATTGTAAATACAGTGTTAAAATTTAAAATACTAGTAAGATATTAGTCTAAAATAATATTGTAAAAGTAATTACACAGACGGACAAAGCGAGAAAACGAGCTTGAGACAATACTGACTTGAATGGCAAAAAAACGAAGTCTTTATCTGCTTTTGTTTATAAGTTAGCGCGTCATACAGACAGACGGACAATCCGGACGCATAAGCGGATTTTTGGAAAAACCCACTAAAAAATAAGTACTACCATCGGGGAAACAACACTGATGACGGACAATTTGTAGCCAAAATGCGCATATAGTTTCTCAAACTTTTTATTTGTTATTGAAGAAACATACTTTATCTATTTGATTTTAGCCATAAGGTGAGCTCGAACAATTTTTCTCGACCACACAATATCCGTTTATTTCGTCTTCGACATTCTCTCTTTCCGCAATAACCTCTTCTTCCTTCTCTTGATCATTGGTCCCTCTATTTCTCTTCCTCTTTCATCTTTTTCGCATCGTATTCATTTCTTCTTATATTCCATTTCTCTTTTAGCGCCTCTCTCCCCGATTCCTTTTCTCCTCCGCACTCTTCAATAGCCAAAAGCGTTCTTCAGATTCCTTGGCCTCGCGGAGGTCACTAACCGACTCCGTCATTATGAAACCTGCAGGAATGGACCTCGAGAGAAAGAGAGGGAGAGAGGGAGGAGAAGAGGATCTGAAAACCCACGCAGTTTCTCTGCAGGAAAATCCTATCGACACCTTCATCCTCTTAAGGGGAGTGGGGTTTTGTCAAGAAAAAAATATATCCCCTTCATGCGCAGTTAGACCCGAAAAGGAGAAAATATCCTCCTCCTTTCTTCTCTCTTGGCTTACTCATTGTTCGAGAATTTCGCGGACACTTCATCCTCAAATGCGTGGTGATAGTCGAAAAAGTGAATCCGAGACGAAAGAGAAAAATGGGCTCGAGGTTGTGTATTTCCCTTCTTTTGGCTTGTCCTGTTTTGTCCGACGATTCCCGCTATAAGATGTTTCCATGGTGAATCGCTTCGGTTGATAGTTGAATTTTTGATTAGGTTCGGGTAGTTTGTTTTAAAGGTAAAACTTCCGGTTTGTCTTTTCCTTGTGCTAAACGGCACCAAGCTTGTCTTAGAAATTTGATTACGGTTTAGTTATGATGGCTACCTATTTTTGTCATTTTAATTTATTCAATGCAATACAATCTTTCTAACACTTTTTTATAATTTCGCACGCATCATATAAACATTTAAGCTTGTGATTGCATTTCTTTACAAATAAAGTATTTATAGACAGCCCCTTAGTTCGTTTCAGGTGGTTTAAAGAAGCCTATATTATTCACAGCACTGTAGGTTTTTCACTTGTTGCGCTTGATTTGGAAGTTACAACCCATTTCCATCTGTTTAAAATGGCCCGAAAAATTTGTGTAAGACATTTTTAATATAACATATTCAAAGCGCATTCAAAACTACATGAAATGCTGTAAATATCGAATAAAAGTCGGTCGCTTCACAATTTTTTTTGTTCGGAAAATATGCATACTTTACATCAAATACAGGTATCGTAAGGCTACTGAAAATTCTATCCTACCTATAGATATCTAAGGTTCTAGTACGTATAGGCAACATTTATCTTCTAAATCTTTATTTATCTAATAAAGAGTGGATATATTTTCAACAAACAGTTTGGCAAACTTTTACAATAATTGAAGAAAATGATGGATAATTTTTCACGAAATCGTGCGATAGGTGAAGGAAAAAACGGTCCACTTTCATAATTTATTTATTGTTAATTCTTACTTAGCGTTGGCTTAGAAACACACCAACGTATAAGGATGAGATTGTGAGCTGCATATTTTTTTCAGATGTGAAAATAAGAAAGATAGGGGAGACCGCAGACATTTTGATTTAATGTTAGGTTTGGCTTACTTTAGTTATCGGGAAGACAATTTGGTATTTCGGCGAGTTAACGGCTGAGAATTTAACTGTACCTTAACTTTCCCTGAGCCATTCGTTTTGTATCGGTGGCTGCTATTTGAGCAACTTGAATATCTGGTTATGAGGGGGGAAGAGAGGTTGAAAAAAATTAATTTTTTACATAAACATAGCAGGAACTAATGATGTTAGAAAAAATACTGGAAAAACATACTAAGAACCGCGCCATCGGGTTGAAAATAGTTTATGGTTCACTAAACCAAAGCGTTTCTAACTAACGGGACTTTCGAACAATACTCGAATGCTTGGGGGCAAAAAAGTAACTTATAAAACCGCAGGACGCGGAAACGACTCGAAGTCACCGCAAAACACTCTTAAAGAAATGAGGAAAAATATTTCCTTTTTCCGTATTGCGATGCTAGTTAAGCTCCTCGCCAGATGGCCTCGAGTGGTTGAGTTGTTATTCTGATTCGCTTATGCCACAATTGATTGCCTTAAATTTTCCTTTTCAAAATTGCGGAGTGTATTGATTTGGTTGAATAACGATTTCTGTACAAATCTTTTTCATGAGCATAATCACGGGAGAAAATGTTTTTTAAAATTTTCTATTAGTAGCAAAGAAATCCCAAGAATAATGAAGGAATTAAGTCAAAAAGAGGTGCATCTCGTTAGTTTTTTTCTGACTGCGAAAGAATCATTCTAAAAATGGCTTGAAACTTTCTTTGACTCGAAGACTAGGTGAGTCCGAAACATTAAAAAAATTTCTATTAATATAGGGTCTATTTATATTATCTGACTTAATGATTCCAATAAAAAGGAGAATCTTCAATCGCTCATTGATCCAATGGCATTTAAATTTTTCCTATGAAAATGCCTGTCAATGAAATTTATTGGGATAATTTTTTATGCAGACAATCTATTTAAAGAATACAAAAAAAATTAATCCAAAAGATGACAAAATTTTCGATATTATGAATCATATGCCTTTATGCTTATTTTATATTATCAAATAAGATATTTATAAGATAAATGTTGATATTTTAATTAGAATGCTTTTTAACATAGCTGTTTATTTTTTGTAAAAGTTTTAAATACTTTTGACAGTTGTACTTTTTTAATATTTCTGGTCTTCCTTTATCATTTTCATCACATATTAAAATTTAAAACGCTTTTGTTTAATTAAATTTAAATCTATATTTAATGAATTCGACAACATTAAACTTCAGAACAGAATAAACTGTTTTAAATGAGAGAAATCAGTTGTACTGTGATTCTGTCGAACTCAATCAGTAGTTAACATTTTCATCTACAGCAAGAAACTTTAACTTTAGATGATTGTTTGATTAATTCTGCTTACGTAAAAGGTTTACTAGATTAATGTATAAAAATTTCACTTAATTATTTTTGAGATTGTTCAGTTCTGCTTTAATAGTATATCGAACTTTTTTAAATACATAAACATTATTGGTTTTGCACCGTATATTGCGAGGAAGTCTTATTCGCAATATCTACGGCCTTGAAGAATTTTCGTTATATATATTTAGAAGCTCAATTTTATAGTAACAAAATTTTCATTCCTGTAATTTCTTGTTATGTATTAACTTTAATTTTTTCAACTTGAAAAATAACCCTCTTTGAGAAAAAGCAAACTTATCTTCCAAACACTGCTCTATAAATAGTTAAATCTGATTTAACACATTGATGGCTTCCATGTGACGTCTTCTTATCAAAGTCATTTCGTACATTGTCCTCTTTTTAAAAATGGATCATCATTCATCACTTATTTCATGTCACGGAGTTGGACCAGCCCCTAAATATTTTTATGCGCATAGTTTGTCGTTTCAGTTCACGAGTTAGACTTAAAATTTTTATTATTGTTTTTAAATAATTCAAATTATGCGTTATTTAAAACATTTTATTGAATTAATTAGTCTGAAAGTGTTATAGGTACCCGGAGAAAGCGAAATACTACCCGGCTTGTGAAACTCCCGTTAAAGTGACAAGTGGAGAGAAAACAGCACGAAATGAATTACAAAGGGTGTTTTAAGTATGCCTCTTTTAAATATTTCAAACGTTTAAAAATTTATGTGATAATATGTTTAAAAATAATCGGATGAGACATTTAACTGAAACCGAATGAAACATTTTTTCGCGTAAAACTTGAATAAAATTCTTTACGCATGCGCGTTTTTTTTGCGTAAAAGAGGTCACCATCTTTGTAATCTTATCTTGGACCAAATCGCAGGAATAGCTTCGGAAAGTGTTTCGGTGCTCGAACGAAGTCTATGCGTGTCGACTTCAATAGCCCAAGACTGAGCGTTTACGCATATAGATTGCGCGAAAATTCTTACGACATCCTTTGAAAGAAGTAAAGCAAAATTATTGAATAGGTCATTCAATCATTTACGCCATAGGAAGAATTTCACCTTACGGAAAACTTAGTTTTTAGTTACTATAATTGGAATGCTACGGACAATTTTTATTTTATGAGCGATTTTTTTAAAATTCTGTAAGATAAATTCTTCAGATTGTCTATTTTAAACACTAAACAGATAATAATCTTATCTGTTCTTAAATAAATTTTCTTAGGTCCTTTCATATACCATAAGTAACTCCTATCCCCGAAATTTGGTTGAGAATACCCCTGACTTATGTCGTTTTTATGTCATCAATATTAGCAGTATACCATAGGTCGCATTTTCTTTATATCCTTTCATATAAACCACAAGTTATGCACAGATATTGCTATAAATTCCCGTTTTTATAATACGGTTCATGAAACCACGTAAACCATTAAGTCACGCAGCGTTGGTTGAATATGAATTCTAATTAAGAGTCATCTACCGTTTAATTGTCAATTATCTGAAATGTGTTAATGGTTTATTCAACCGTTTAATGGCAATAAGAGTTAGCCTCATAATTTATTTGATATAAGCCACATTATAATCTCCATATTTCTACTCAACTAATGCGATTTTGTCACTGTCACTTGACGCATTTTCGTATATTACTTCTCTTATCATACTTAACACCGAAAGAATATTTTATATGCTATATTTGCTATTCCCATGCAATATAATTATTTCTAATTAAAAAAGATTCCTGGTAAATTGCAGCACTTTTTTCCATCTCTACCTTTTGAGTTTAATACTTTTAAAATATACACGAGCCCATTCAGCTGTCACAAAATATACGCCGATTGAATTAAGCTTTACCTGAGAGTATCAGAGGGTAACAACGAAAAAAATATTCATACAAACAGCTCATTCTTGAATATATCTAAACATGCAATTATCTCCCATTGAATTGCGCGATTCCATGGAAAGAATATAACCCTTTTCTCGTCCTAGAATGCTGGCATAACAGTATTCATGGTCCATCTTAACTTTTACCGTTCAACAGTAGTTCAAGACCCTCCCTTATCATTCCTTTTCATGTATTTTTTGCACAGCCGGGGACGAAGAGGACATAGAGGACGTTGGGGCCCACCTCTCCGACCCCTACAGGGACGTTCCGCTGGATGCCCGCGTCGCTTCCATGACCATATCGGACGTGAGCCCTAGGTTGGCCCTCAAGCGCATCCTTTTGCTGTACGAGAGTCACCAATTCCGGGCGGCGGCTAACTTCGTGAACCGTCTGAGCGCGGGAACGTTCCGAGTCCTGCTGCACCAGTTGCCCCTTGACCTGTTCGTGGAATCCATGCCGCAGTCACTGTCCGTCCTAGAGGCCCTGTACGCCAAGGTGAGTGGATCCAATTTTTTTAATCCGTTTTGTTTGTTTTGTGCTATTATTTTTTTGCTTTCCCATCTCCCTGTGTCGGTCACCTGTGTCCGCGTTACGGTTTGGAAGACGTGAACCTTAAAAAAATCCGTTAAATCCGCTTCTTAGTCCTGCCAAAAAGTTTATTAAAAAATAAGGGTTGAAGGGCGTGGTGAAGCAAATTTATTGCCACGGGTGGATTATTCGCGTTTCTACCCAAATCTTTTTTAAATGTAACTTGACGTTTTATTGCGCCAATGCCATCGGTTTTCTTAAACCAATAGTGGAGGTTTCAGGTCACATAATTGATGTCAATAAGCATATACTCGGTTACGAAATCTCTATTATCGTAATTTGCTACGGAATGTTATATTTTCAAAGAGAAATACTTTCATTACCAGTTGCATTCCACTCAATAGTTTTCATGTTTTTTTACTGTTATAAATTTACTATTATTTTTCTATAGGCATCTAACAAAGATAGAGATATTTATTTCGCAAGAAAATATTTTAATGAAATAATGAATTGAAAATATTGTCAGAAACTTCCAGTCGTAAAATACCGAGTGACTATGCATCTCATTGGACATAATTTATGATTATGAATAAATCATGTAACTAATTTTAAGATAAACTTGCCGTATTAAATTTATCTCTTCCATCTTTTGCTTTTATAATACCTTCCTTGTATGATATTACGGAGCTAACAATGAAATTAAAGATTTAATTAAATTATTTGAAAATTATTGAGACGTTACTTTGCATGATTTCAAAGTTAGATTTTGAACCGGTCTCCCGGAAAGTTGATGCTAAATGTATGTGGTCTGCTTTAGTTGCTTTTAAAACTAATCGGTGTAATAATTGTGGTAAAAAGGAGGGTAATTTCAATGCAGTAAGGCGGAGTTTACTGGTGATAAATTGCGTCTTTTGCTGAAATTCAAGGAATGTGAGAATTCTTGTTAGTTTCATCATCACTTTATTATTTAATTGTTCAACCCTACAGTATTCAATTCTATCTTGGAGCTTCACTATAAAATTCCAACATTTAAGAGCGTAATGTGTATTTTTGTGAGATCGATGTGAATGTTAAATACATTTTATATAAATGTCGGTACTGTAAAAAATGAAGGAATAATGCGCATTTAATGAAAATTATGGGGACAAAGGAAACATTTATCATCTCAAGAGGTATAATCTTCTCGTCATTTGTTTTATAAGACATCCATTCACATTCCTATGTTGAAGTAAATTCCAATCTTGTTTTTGGCACAATGGCAATGCCTTAAACATCGTAGATATTAGCATTAATGTATCCTGGCAAAACTTCGAAATTCCTCAATGTGATAAAAGAAAAGGGTTTTTAAAATCTGAATTATTATAAATGCCGACGGTCAGTCAAGTTTAAAATAAAAAACACTCCTTAACATCAAGGATTCAATCCAACAAAGGGCTTTCAGATTTGTCCCTCCCTATTAACCATATACGTAGAGTCAGTCTCTTTTTCTGACACACGTATTAACGGGAAATTAACAAGACGAGTTCACAGCCACAGGTGGTCTCTGACATTGTTATTCTAGAGAGAAACTCCAAGTAGTGAAGGTCATCGAAACCTTCGCATGCCTCGCGTTAAAAATATTCCGCGCTCCCTTAACAGATTGCATGAGAAAGTTTTGCCCCCGGTTAGTTTCCCCTCGAGATGCGGATAATTGCTAATCTAGGACCTGTTGGAACTTGATAGGTCGTTTCTCCGCGAATTTTTCGAACAAGCTCGTTGACCCCGTGCGATCGACTTTTTTGGGGTCAAAAATAATTATCCTCAGTAGATACATCCGTTTTGCATCTTTCGCGAGACAAGATTTATCTTCGTTTATTTTTTAGCCAATATGCCCGAAGCATCATACGTGTTTCATTTACTTTCCGAATAATTTATTAGAGAACGTGAGGTTATTATTAATATGGTTTCAGTTACGCTTAACTTAATATACTGTGAATACATTTTAAGGTTTTATTTCACGTCTTTATTGAAAGGTAGTTATCGTTTCTACCTCTTTATGCAAATCTCGCGGGTTTGAATTTTGTCGTGGACGTTCTCATTAATGCTCGTCTTTTTTTCCTTTTTTATATATGACTTCTGTGTAAATGTCAGTCAAAATTTACGGATACATAAATTTTAAGTATTCATCTATTTTTTCTTGGCTTTTAAATGGAAAGATGTCTTTTTAAAGTAAAAACTTTTATTAAGATACAAAATAACAATCAAATAACCATGTTTTACAAATGCTGTTAATGCAAAATTTCCGTCTTTTCCTCTTTCCGTCTCTCCCTCCCGTCTCTGCCTCCCTCACTCCCTCCGTCTATCTTTACCTCCCTCTTTCCATCTCTCTTCCTTCTCTCCCTCTCTTCCTCCCTCTCTCTCTCCCTCCCTCTCTCTCCCTTCCTCCCTCTCTCTCTCTTCCTCCCTCTCTCTTCCTTCGTCTCTTTCTTCCTCCCTCTCTCTCTTCCTCCTCTCTTTTCCTCCCTCTCTCTCTTCCTCCCTCTCTCTTCCTCCGTCTCTCTCTCTTCCTCCTTCTCTCTCTTCCTCCCTCTCTCTTCCTCTTTCTTCCTCCCTCTCTCTTCCTCCGTCTCTCTCTTCCTCCCTATCTTTCCCTCTTCCTCCTCTTTCCCTCTTCCTCCTTCTCTCTCTCTTCCTCCCTCTCCTTCTGCCTCCCTCTTTCCTTCCTTTCTCTCTACCTTCTCCCATTCACTCTATTATACTAATTATATAGCAGTTATAATTAATAAAACTATTTGTCTTTCATGATGATCAAATTTATTTGCCAAAATATTTTTATTTATCGTTCAAGATCCCAATCATTAATACTTACCCCAAGGACCACAAAGACGTAGCTACGCCATTGCTTTTAGTTAGTGAAGAATATCAAATATTAGCGGAAGAATAAAAATTTCTACCGAAAACTAATCAATAAATTTTGACGTTGTTAAAACTAAACTGTTTCTGTGACTATTTTGATAAGTTTTTATTAATTTTGACATATTAAATTTTATTAGTTAATACGTAGATAGAATTTCATCCAAAAAAAGGCAGCAGCGTTTACGAAGACGTTAATAACGATTGTTGCGTTAGCGTGACCATCAACAAGAGCGTTCATAATAATCGAAGATAAACCCTTTCGCATTACCATGCCTTTACGAAAACGAAACTGCAAAAAGGCAATATTTCGTGCCGGATAGGACTATCGTTCGAAAGAGAAAAACACCTAAAATGGTCGAATTAAGGGGGTATATATGAGTTAACGCATGCAAATAATACCTATTTTTGACAAACTGTAGTTAGGAAATGAACAATCCAATCCATATGCTTTAAAGTATATTTATGACTTACATTCCTTTCAAAAAATATTTATATTGCTGATCCTTTCTGAAAAACGGCCATTTCAAGATGGCGCCTCTGATTCGGCGTTGTCGTCTTCGGGCCATGATTGTGATGTAATGAATAGTCTGAATCAAAAAATATAACAGTTTTGCAAATTATATGAATACAAAAATGGCCTCTTCTATACGCATTAAAATTGAGTAATTACTGCTATTTCTGTTTGCAATTAAATATACTATATGGGAAAATTCATAAAATTTTGTATATTATATTTGAATTGCAAAAGAACCAATTTAAATATTTCAAAATCTGTAGTCTACTCCATTTCTACATGTTTTCTGAATACATGTATTAAATTTCAGATTTTTGTCCTTAACGGTTTTTGAGAAATCGTGACCCAAAATGTTGAAAATGTATTTTTTGGGAATATGGCTTTAAAAATAGAACAATAATTTCCAGCAATGAAGTGGAAACATATCCTTTTCAAAATCCTCCTGGCCCCTTCAGCAGCCAATGCCTCTTCTTCTTCTTCTTCTGCCTGTTTTATGTGTCTTCTCTTTCTTCGTGCCTCTAACGCCGACTGTTCCCTCTTTGATGCAGCGACAGTCAGACACCGCTTATCCTACAGCGGCAGTGGTTGCACGGGTGCCAGGAACAACGTTCAATTCCTCCATTACTTTCACAATTGCCATTCCACCGTCATTGAAAGTTGCAACAGCAATATTTGCAGCTGTCAATAAAGTATTTAAGCCGCTAAATGAGTGTTTCGGTGTGTTTCTAAATCTTACTGATTAATGACTCATTGTTATTTTGGTTATAACCACTGGTACATTTTTTTAGTAGTTCTTCATCAGTTAATGCAGTATATACAAGCATAGGAAACATAGGAAATGTTGCGGGTTGGAATTTGTGGATTGTGAGTTGCCCATACAGCGTTTCTCATATCATTTAAGCTGGTGGTATTTTCTCTTATAGCATTTCCATAGTATGTTGTTAATTTGTCAATCATTTTTGCGGTCAGTCTTCTCTGTTCGCCATTCCCCTTTCCGTCCGACAACTTCACCCTGGCTGTCTTTTTTTATAGCTCTCAACTTTGTTCCCATCTTCTGAACATGACCAATACATTCTTTCTTTTCTATTTTCTCATCTCCATATGGTCTAGCTTCACACACAGCCTTATACACTTTAGAATCACCGTCGCCAATGTATTTAAATCCGTGCTTTTCTGATGATCTCTCAAATATTTCAAGCATTCCTTTCACTTCCATACTTCCGGCATTTCCCTCATAATTTGCTGTACAGTGTTCCTTCCAGCCATTCCATATATTCCTCTGTACCCGACTTCTTTTCCCATACTTCACATTCTTTATAATAACTGTTCTTTACTGCTAAATCGATAACTTTGCTTGTCTTGATGCCAATGACAGTAGTGACACCCTGCAATGATGAAAATCCTCGTTTTCGCCGAGTTCCATCTCCAAAAACGGCAATGCCGTCTTCAACTTCGTCTGCGTCAGTTATTGTAGCAGCAATTTCTTTTACGGCAGCATGTCCAATCGACTCCTTCACAATTTCTGAGGCATCACATATTTTTTTAACGATAGTATCATAGGTGGACTGTAGTATGGGAGATGGTAGGCCCATAATACCGCAGAATGTTCTTGCACCAAATTGTCCTTGTCCCAGCATTCTCATTGCAAGAACCATTCTCCTGTTTACGCAGTACTGATTGACTTGATTTCCAATTTGCCTGCATGACGGTATACAGGCAATATAACTACAGTTTTCACAGTCCACAACAAGTTTATATCCTAGTCCACGCACACTTTCTTGACTAAAGCTTACTTCTCCAGCCCGCCTACTACATCGTAGGCACTCTTTCAATCCATCGAATACGATATCAAAATCAATTATTTCACTCCTGAGATTGCATTCACTCGGATAACTAGTGGAAAGGCTGGAATCACTGTGGTGGAGCTTTCGACTCGATGCCGATGTTCTCTCATCACGTGCTTCATCTTCTTCTTTCGTAAATCGATTTCTGTAAAATCTTCGTTTTTTATAACGTTTCTTGCTCCCTTTCTTATCGCCTATCCCGGGAGGACGGTGCGGATGCATTTCAGCAATGTAGCTTGTGATAGATACAAAGCCGAAATAACACCTCGAAAAGGTCTAAACACGTGCAGAACTTTCACAAAACTGCCCCCAAAATATACAAAGTGACTTCGACACTCGATTGTCACGTGTTGACCCCTCCTATACCTTCTACTCCTCGCTCCTCCCTTTCAAAAATCCCCTTGACAGACAGCTGCCGAGCGACGAAGTACCTGATGAGTCAGACGACCGCGCATTCCAAGAGAAAAATATTTGCTGGCAGCGTAATTTTTCGAACTTTTGAATGCGGTTGGCAATATTTTGTAGAAAAATGATTCAGCTATTGAAAACTAAAATTAAAAAATCGTAAATTTTGAAGGTTTTAAAGCATTCTTGCATTGCTCATTTATTGCGAGTCCTACCGCTTCCCAAACGGGATATCCGCTCCGCCCATTGTATTCTCCCATTTTTTGATGGCCACAAAGATGTTCCCCTCGTTTCAGCTGGGTTTGGTTACGGAATCGCCTTAGTGCTGTTGTTTTTCTTTCTTATCGCCCATTTTCGTTGAGAATGCGTATTTTTGGACACGCTGCGTTTTGCGTTTTCACAGAAAATACGAAATGCAAGGGAAATTTTCACATCTCGTCGCGTGATTTACTTTGCTTTTAACGCGTGAGAGAGTAATTCATAAGCCATGTCTTTATATTTTTAATCTGAGGCAGAAAATCTTTTCAAATGGGATTATTTCTTCATTTTTCATATTTACTTCATAATGAACGTTGAATGATAACATCTGACGGTTGAAGAAATTTCCCGCGTTAGCTATTGTGATGTTTGAAAGAGTTGATTCAGTTGTTATGCTTTGTTGCAAAATTCGCTTCCCAATTTTAGAAATTCTGTTACATAGCTTATTTAAGTGGATATAGACACGCTTTAAGCTGTGACATTTCTGAAATGGAAACATGATAAATAATAATGGATCTAAATTATGTTAAAACATGCTTTTATAGTAAAAATAAAATGAGAGCATTAGTTATCATCGCCAGGAATTTTAAGACGATGAAGTTATTTCCAAGTGTATATTTATGCGCGGTATTAAAATTTTTCGCGATTTACTTTAGATTTCATTCGCAGCTATTGATACGAATCGTTTTATTCTATCGCATTCGTAACTTTTTTATGGAATTTTAAAACGAAATTCATCAGCCAGCTTTAGCATTATTAAACTGTTAACATGAGCTATAGATAAGATTTATACAATCATCATTGCCATGAATATCCGCAGAGGAGGTTACAGAGGCCCTTGAAATAGCTTAATAACCCCTGACATTTACGGTAAAAATATACAAAATATATTATTAACGGTATTATAAAATTATAATGAATAAATTACAATCAATCAATGTTAATAATATTACTAAAGTTAAAAGGTTTACGTGGGGAGTACGGGGCCAGGCGCAGTTTCAAGTTGACCATGCATCTTGCTTTCTCCTGGAAAATTTTCCGTGTACGTCCATGATCATTACTAATTTTTATCCGCGTAAAGTAAGCTTTTTCGACTGAAGTTTCCAGATGAAATTAAAAAAACAATGGAGAAAAACAACGAATTAAAATACCATTAATGATTCTTACAAGCGCGAAAATGCTCGGCGATATTTGCGTCGAGGTAAACTTAAGTCAGCTTAATTTTTCACGAGAGCCGATCTTCATTACAACCCGTTAACGAGTCAACCATTATTAGGTCATTTGCCGCAATTGTAACTTCTCCGTATTCAAATTAAATTCGACGTCAAAATGGTATCAACAAGTTAATAAAGGCCTCGCGGGAAAAAGAAAGAAATCGATTATTCGGTAATCGACCGATTCCCACAACACCGTCATTAGTCGGATGCGTCGATGATTGCTACTATGGCAATTACGGGTGCGTATGCATAATTTCGCAAAACATTTTTTTAATTTTATTTTATTTTTCTCAGGTGTTTCTGTCCGCGGACGGTCTCGACATAGACGGCAACGGAGGCGGTGGTCTCAAGAAGCTCCGACCCGACGCCGTCGTCATGCAAATGGTTAAATACTTCGCGAAACAACACGGAAAGGACAAGCAAGCCGGCGGAGCCGGGGCGACTGGCGGAAACGCTGCCGACGCCACGTCTAATGCTCCTTTCATAGCGAGTTGCAAGAAGTTGCTCAAGGTAAGGAAAGATCCGGAATGTCCTTCGACGGGTCGCGAGTTATTTCTGTTCGATTTATCCAGAACCGACGCTGGAAGAAGAATAGGAGATGTAGGAGAGACGTGGAGGTGAAAATGATTTTGAAACGGGGCGTGACTGTTTGACGCGTGCTATTGCGCGGGAGCGAGGCTCTCAAAACATGCATACGCTCGCGTGCTTATTCAGCCTTCTCGGTTTATAGATATTTTTCGCTTTTTCCGTCTATAAAATATGTGACGGCGTAATTAAATAGAAACGAGTCGGTAGATTTTGTTCGAACCTAGTGGAGAAACTTAGAACACGCGGCGTATAATGGCTTCGAAACTTGTAAATTTTTATTGGTTTTTTCTATTTTTCCTACGCCTTAATGGTTCCGATTGAAAACTATTCATTTGCATTTTATGAGGAAGTTTTACTATTTGGCAGGCGTCGAGAATTCCGAACGTTTTTGTTTCAATCGCCCATTTGCTTTTAATTAACTAGTGCGAACCTTTTAAGTTTTGGAGAATAGAATAATAAAATAGAAAGATAACTATTGTGTTGTTTAAATATTGAGTAGAACAAGCTCAGAATTTTTATTGAGCTATAAATAGTCTACAAAAGAAGCAACAGAAATTAATGATGTTCGCTCTTGTTTTCTATTGTAATATCTTTTACGACATCGCGATAGGTAAATTGCCACCTAATTAATAGCTGATACATCGTCAAGGACGCTTACTATGAAAAAAAAATCCTCGAATAATTAATTCCCATCTTCATCGGTTTGATACTTAAATCATTGGTGAACCCAAGGGTAGGCGATCGCCCTCTTTCCCCCTTTGGATTTCCCTTTTACCCTCTACTTGATTCATTTTCAAATTCATTTCATGCCAAAGGTTATGTACATAGGGCAAGGGAAAGAAAGATTCTGACGGGACTTTCCGAATAAAGAATCATTGGCAGAAGGTGAGGAGGGACGATTGGAGCAATCGCTCTCCCCTCACCTCTTCTTCATCCATCCCTGACTTTATTTTCCTCTCTTTCCTTCTATAAAAAATAGTAAAATTAACTCTACCGTGGCGGGAGTTACGCGTGAAGAAAATGCAATAGTTTTCGAATCGCATGTCTCGTATGAAAATGAACGCATATATTAGTTCAGATGAAAATAATTTCCGAGCGTAAGCGTAAATAATGTCATCATAAGTCATTCGAATGATTGCTTAGCGGAACGAAAAAAAAAACTGATGCCCTTCATTATATTGCGACCGACGTCTTCTTCCTTTTTCGCCTCATGATTCTCTCTCTTCCTTTCTCACTCTCGTTCTCCCTGTCTCTCTCTTTCCTTCTATCTCTTTTTCCTTCTCTCTTTTTATCCCTCTCTCTCTCTTTATCCCTCTCTCTCTTTATCCCTCTCTCTCTTTATCCCTCTCTCTCTTTATCCCCATCTCTCTCTCTTTATCCCTCTCTTTATCCCTCTCTCTTTCTCCCTCTTTATCCCTCTCTCTCACTTTATCCTCTCTTTTTATCTCTCTCTTTATCCCTCTCTCTTTCTCCCTCTCTCTTTCTCTTTCTCCCTCCCTCTCTCTTCATTCCTCTCTCTCTTTATCCATCTCTCTCTTTCTCCAACTCTCTTTCTCCATCTCTCGTTCTCCCTCTCTCTCCCTCTCTTGTTCTCCCTCTCTTTCTTCTTTTCTTTTACTATTTATCTGCCTCTACGACTGCGAGAAATGATACAAAAAAGAAATGAAGAACGTCTCGCAAAGTTGTTCCCGGATGGAAATGTTAAACCACGCCACGATCAAACAGTCAGACGTATTCATACTTCTCTCCCACTCTCTCTGTCTGTCTCATGGCAGGAGGCGAATAGCGGAGAAAACGCTCGTTCTTTGCGGCGTTCGTAACTTTGATTGGCGTATCCATCGAGTGCGCTTAAATCCATGGCGAAAGAGTTATGCTCTGGTAGACGAAGAGAGACTGTGTGTGCGTTTGTGTGTGGATGTGTGCGCTCGCGTTAGTCTTCATTCTAGCGCGTGGGAGAGGAAGAGAGAGAGAGAAAGACATTCCCTTTTGCAATTATCCCAGACCGCAATGTGTCTCTGCGGTAATTAGCGGGATGTGCTCCGCACCACCTCGATGTTTGTTCTCTCTCTTCAATCTTCCCAATCAGGAGATCACGTGGGAAGATTTTTACGGATCGTTTGTAAGTTTCGTATTTTTCAACGCGTTCTCAGAAGAAAAAAGATTAAAAATGCTTGGATGCTAGATTGATGCGGAAAATGCGAGCGGAAGAGGAAATGGTTCAAAATCGTCGCAAGTAAGATGGCCGATTGGAAAACAAGTTGAGTCGGAAGAGTTAATTTCGGGGAAATTTTTATAATAGTTTGATCGTTCGGAAATTATTCTCTCTTCTCGAGTTTCCGTTGCAGCAGGAAATGGTTTCAAGGAACGATAAAGATATTTGGATGTCTCGCGAGTTTCTGTGCTACGTAAATAATTCGGTTTTATTTGAAATGGAATTGTTAGTCAGAAGATGAATGAATAGTATTGCAACATCAATGCATTATGTGTATCTTGAGATATTATGGTATGAAGAAACACCAGCAGACTAAAAGATTATATATTACGCCGGCAAATGGAATCTAGTATTTGTAAAACAAAATTTAAATAGAGGGTTGTGTTCAATTTTTGTAACTCAATCTTAAAACTGAGGGTAAAGGGGCTTTTGGGACATCCTGTACATATTGAAACTTACAGAAATACTTTCAAATTTGATTATCCTATGATATGAAATATTTATGACTAGAGTTACCCTTCCCAATAATGGCGAAAGGTAAAATTTTAGTACTATACAACAGGAAGTATTAAAAAAATTTCATATTACCTTCTAAAATAGGAAATGATTCATCACTTTTATACGAGCCATTGAGCCATTTTAAGCCACTACTTTAGTTCAAATTCTTGGAGAAATAGGGAACAATTATTATCCCTTCAAATGCCCGAGAGATTTTTGTCTTGCATTTCTGAACCAAACACTTTACTGTTTGGAAGAGTAAAATACATGAAATTTTCATTCGTATCCTTTAAAACAAAATGAAATCACTCATCATCATCATCATAGGTAGTCTGTCCGTAGACAGGTCCGTGATTATTCATGGTTAAACCTGGTTCTCCATATACTCCTATTTTCCGCTGTCCTCTTTATATCTTGATAACTCTCTTTCCCTTTCAAATCGTCTATCAGCTGAAACCTTTTCCTACCTCTTTCCCTTTTCCCATCTAGTTTTCCTTCTAACACGTCTTTAATCATACTCTCTCTCCTCAGGTAATGTCCAACCCAGTTAGCCTTCCTCTTTCTGATAGTCTGTATAATCATTCGCTTCTCTCCTATTCTTCGTAGCACTTCATCACTCATATGAGTCTAAATTTTTTAAAAATAATTCCACGAAAATATGTAAGAATAAAAAATTATACAACATACAGCATAAAAATAATTAACTTCCTATGAATTTACTTTTCAAGGTTCTATGTATAGTAAATGCCCGATAAAGTTTCTTCTTACCCTCTGATTTCTCTTAACAATTAAATAATTATTCTGTCAACATATTGATACACTTCTCCGCATTCAACGTAACATGGGAATGCCTTTTTGAAAGTTTATTCAAGTTGAAAATTCGATCCGCGTCCACCAAAATCAGCTAAATCGATCGGATGCGGGCTATTATACGTTTTTGGACGTCAAGAAAAGAAAGAAAATCGCCAGCGATCCTTCCGAAATGGATCGCTGGAGACCATCGATCTCTATAATCGAACCCTATATCACCTCCGTTTCTCACGCCTTCCTTTCAAGCCAACTCGCATAAATATCTTACGGTTCATCGCCGCATATCGCCATATTTTTTTCTCTTTTCTACCTCCGACATATTGAATTTTTTTTCGTTCTCGGAAAATCCACCGTTATTCAGCGATAGCCACTTGCGGCATTGTTGCGATGGAAAGTATTCCTCTAAGCTCACGATTCGCGAGGAAGACGTCGAAAACGGCTCGCTTTCGCATCTCCGAATAAAATTGCCTCCTTCGTAAATCCACTGACGATTAATTTTTCCGATCCTCGAATCAACTCCATTAATAATCGATCGTTTTCCCCCGATCGTTCTTCTTTTGTTCGCCGCGTTCTTTTTCACACGAATCTGTAAAGAAAAGAAGGGAGAGGATGATAAAGGTGTGAAGTAGCTTGTATATCCCCCCGAAGGGGTCAGTCCGTGAGGTCAGAGGCGATTAATAGCGTTCCAGTCGAGAAAGAGGATAGGGTGGGGGTGGAGGAGAGAGGGAGGGGAAGAAAGTGGTTCGGGGAGGAGAGAATGGAGTGGGAGGAGAAAGTATGGAACTCAAACATCTCCTCGTTTTGTGGTCCTCTCGCGTTTATTTTTTTAACGCCTTTTCTGTTTTTTTCCCTCAACCTGGAGAATGGAGAGAACCATTAGAGGACGCGAGGAGAGTACCTCTAGCGAGCGTCGTTTTTTATTTATTTGGTTCCCTCCCCGAAACTCTCTCGCTCGCCAGCTTTCTCTTCCCTTCTTTACGTTAGGGGAAAAAAATCGGAGGAAAAAAAATTTCGTGCACATAACTCCTCTTCCCTTCGTTTTTCTTCCGTTATTACGTCAATAAATCTGTTGTCGGCGCCACTGTCGAACGGCGCGAGACCCTCTCTTTTTTTTACGGAACATTAATTCACTCCCATCTGTCGGTTTTGTAGCACTCCGCCCATTGGCCAGCCGTTTGACATGGCGACCGGCGGTGATTTTCCCACACGTGATTCACCGTCGCTCCGTTATTTTCCGAGGGAGAAATTGAGCGAGTTTCTCTCATTGCATTCTGCAGAATCCTTGCGGCTTTTCTCGGGAGATGGATTCGAGGTTTTTCCCCCCTCCGATACGTGTCGTTCGGGCGTCGTTTTTCTTTTGTCCTGGCCTCCGCCGAGAATTGTCACTTATCAGGCGTTTCTCTTTTATCGTTCGTTTTATCTTCATTTTCGCTTGTGGAATTCAATATCCCTTGCGGAACCGGCGGAGAAATAGGGGAAATAAGTAGATAATCTCATTAGTTCGCGCGCGTGCGTGCGTGGAAAAGAGCCCGTAATAGCCGTGAATAAGCCTAATAATCCGTCGTAATTCCGGTAATCTTGACGTTATTTTTGCTTTAGCTTCCTTACTAATAGGTTAGTTTAGCGCGCTCTCTCATTTATTTGTTCGTAATTCTGATGCGTGCGAGTTAATAGGAGAGTCCGGACCATTCGAACTCGGATCGCGCTCTCTCGTTTGGATGCGGTTTCCGCGTTATTTCGCTCTTCTTTTTTCTGTCGTGGGAAAAGAAAGGGAGAACTGAAGATATATGGCGATACGAAAAATTAATTGCGCCAGAATTTGAGAGGGAAACATAACTGTGTCGGAACATTTCTGCGTGGGATCTCTTAAACGGAATTGTCACGCCGACCATATTAAACTGGTCGTTAAAATTGCCTTCCTTAGGGAACCGTATTTACTTTGGAAAAAGTTACCGTTGGGGCGTGGGAGTATTCATGTCAGACATTACGTGTCCTAGCGGGGAAACACAGGGCATTTTCTGGAATTAACGGAATGTAATAGGGTCGTATTATTACTCCAATCCCGTATCGAAAATTTAGCACACCAACACATTTACTTACACGTAAAGTAGGAATCGCTAGCAGAGTTAGGCTATACCAGGGGTTTACAACCTTTTTATGCATTCATTACCAGCGAAGCGGTAGTAGTGGAACGCCTTTGGGCACGTCGCCTCCGCCCGTTCGTCCGCATGTTTAGTGTCTGAAACTACTAAACGGATTTTAATTGAATTAAGTACTAGTAATCCTTAATAAAATTTATCGCCAAATTGTAATTTTGAATTTCATCCGTCAACTAGAACTTCCACTCTATATAAGCAATAAAGCTAACTTATACTCGTATCTCGTTAAATGGAATCCGTCAAGCAACAATTAAATACCATATTTTTCTCTCCCTAACTCTTATATTATCTGAAAGTATAAATTAAAAATTTATTCGGACGGAGGACAACATTAATCTCAAAAAATCGCGAGACCACATAGTTACGACTTATAGTTTCGGAGATAGAAATTCGAGAAACTCTCAAGCATAAAATATTTTGTTTACATCGATCGCTACGACGCGCGACGGCTCTATCGCCAAACAATAATTAAAATCCATGTTTTTCTATCCCACGCCCTTATATTATCTGTGCGGTATAGTTTAAAAAATTTATTCGGATAGAGGACAACATTTACTACAAGATAGTTTACTATACCACAGAATTACGAGTTATGGCTTCGGAGATAAAATTAGAGAAAATCCCGAGAAAAACATCGCATATTTTGTTTACATCGATCGCGAAGACGGTTCTCTCAGCAAACGACAATTAAAAATCCATGTATTTTTCTCCCATGCTCTTATAGGATCTTTGAGATATAGATTAAAAAATTTATTTGGATAAAGTACAACATTTACTGCATGATAGTCCTCGAGGCCATATAATTATGACTTATAGTTTGTAGTATAAATTCGAGAATCGCCCAATCTTTCGATACCGTTTCATATGTATTTCCCATTAAGAACTCCTTTGAAATCTCTGTGTATTCCATTTATAGAATATACTTTTCCATCTTGTTGATTCTGAAGCCATGCATGAAAGACGAAGTAAGAAGAAAAATTATAATCTTACACGATACCTTAAAAATATGGGGCTTGAGTAGCTTATAGTCATAAATGATTGTGCAATAGAACCTATATAACTCTAACCTCAAAGGAAGGCAGAAAAGTTCGAACTAATATTATAATTTACGGTTAAGGCGGAATTTTCTCCAGAAAAAAGTTCGAATTATGCGGTGGGATACCGGAATCGTTCTGGGATCTGCATCATGCATAAAATCTCCCCTACCATCCAGCAAACTTAATCATAACTCCTCCACCTTACCCAGCGGATAATTAACCTGAAGCAGTACTTTTCTACGAACTATAGCAGGGGTATTCAAATTACAGTCCCCGAGCCATATTCGATCCTCGAAATGATCTTATCCATACCGCCTAGCCTCATCAATTTCTCTAAGACTTGCATATTTGCATATCTGCCAGCAGAAGCTGTCTTTAGGTATAATATTTTCGAGTACGTGGATGCAATATGCTTTTAATCTAGGCGTGCGACACATTAAAAAAATCAAAATTTCACAAAACTAGCGCTTTTAAATTTGTACACAACCCGATCTATCATTTGGAAGGTCGCATGTGGCCCGCACATTGTAATCTAATGCCTCATGTGGCCCTTTTAGTGAAAGGTTTGGCGGCCCCTGAACTATAGTGATAAGAATTTATACCTTAATTAAGGGATTCATATTCTTTGAAATGGGCCAACTTTGATCAAGAAACCCCAACCACGCCTGTGTGTGTGTCCGCTATTTTACCGGATTTAGGACTTCTTTTTATCGTATATGAGTGAGAAATATTATCTGCCTCGACTAATCGAAAATTCGAGTTGTCGAGGATCGATAGTACTTGTCCTCGTAGCTAATTTAAAGGATCTATTCACGGGAGAGCAAAATCAATTGTGTATCTCGTCTTGTATAACTGGCAAGAAATTTTATTCGATTGGCACGCAGGAGTAAGTGGACCTGGCAAAAATTCTGCACCTTCTCCCGTGAACGTAATACAAATGAAATCATCTAAGAGAATGAAATCGTGTTTGTTTTGTTATTTTCGTCATTTTTCTCTGCGACTGGTCGCGCATACAGTAGTAGTATGGAGATTGTAAAGCAGATATCCAATCGTATCTTTTAAAAAATCGGAGACTTACAAATGAATTATCGAGCTCCCCTCATGGCTTGAATCCGATTGATGACCAAGACGCGCATCTGAATAACCGGTTAACCGATTCACGACCGCGCGAGTCATCTTGATCATTATTTTCAATCAAATCTTATTTATATTTTCTGCTCAACTTCAAGTCTGGAATAAAAATAATGTGTTTAATTTGCATTCCGGGATAAAATATTTTTCAACTTGCGTGGAAATTGTTTAAATCAAGAATTTTAGTGATTTTAAACTCGAGAACCGTTACAAGAACATTACGATATTCTGGCAACGCCAAAATATTATGGCATTATGTGCTAGGTCTTGCATTTGGTTTTTCCCTTTCACTGCTTTATAAAAATGTTCGGAAAAAAGCACCTTTTGTTTTAACAATTTAAATTTAGATTATGATAAAATCAAAAAACCTAAACTTTAGTTTCTTCTAGACCAGTGAAGCCCAACCTTTTTACATGTCGGGCCGCATTCGTAGTTGTGAATGCTTCGGAAGGCCGCATTGGATGCCACGAGAGCTTCGGCGAGCCGGGTGAGTCTACATTCGAAGTTACCAATGGATTCTGTGGTCTCATAATGGCGAAAATCAAGTCTAAATAAATTACTAGTGTTAAAGCTCCACCAGAAAAGGTTTTGAGACGATAACTATACTGAAAAATATGAAATTGTCTATATCAAATTTTACCGATCACCTTTTCATCATAGCTTCGCGGGCCGCATAGAGTGCTCTCGGGGGCCGCATTTGGCCCGCGGGACGCGGGTTGGGGGCCGCATATTGCCCGCGGGACGCGGGTTGAGGGCCTCTATTCTAGACCAATTCTAGGATAAACGCCACTTATTTTGATTCCTTCCCCCAGATAACAATTCGCAGCAGTGAGCGTATTCGTTCCATAGGTTGGGAACTGCTAGTTCTAAGGATATCTCTTATAATACATTATCCAATTTATTCCATTGATTCATTCCTCGCAATCACGGAAACACGGTTTTATTTCCATCCGTTAGATACTAAAAAATCCAAAGACGCTCAAGACGCTTAAATTCACTCACGCAATACTAATAATCCTCATCAAGAAAAAATAATAGGCTCTCGAGTTCATTTTATGATCTCAACCACGAAGAATCGTTAATAACGTCCTTAATTTGTTAGATACAATAAATCGATTAAACTTGCCTCTACGCCACATTTTTATCCTAGGCAAAATCGATTTTTTCCGGGTCCGAGGTAAGCCCAGTCTTCTTATTGAATTATTATTGAAAATATCGGTTCCTTGAGAATAAAAAAGGTGGTAATGTAAAAATATGCTTCATCGCAACAATCATTAATAACGTCCTTAATTTGTAAGATACAATAAATCGATTAAACTTGCCTCTACACCACTTTTTTATCCTAGGCAAAATCTATTTTTTCCGGATCCTAGCTAAGCCCAATCTTCGTATTGAATTATTATTGAAAAATATCGGTTCCTTGAGAATAAAAAAGGTGGTAATGTAAAAATATACTTTATCGCCACGTTCATCTCTTTCATGTTTCATCCTTTAGGAGGGTTACCCCATTCCTCTTTCCGCTTCTCCTCCCCAGCATCCCTTCCCTCCCAAATGAGGTTGAAATGCGTGAATCCCATAAACCTCGTAGAAGCTTCTCATTTTCCACCCGCGGCAACGGTGTATTGACCCTCGCTCTAAAACGACCTGCGTGGCTGATTGATGGCCTGAGAGGCAGTGTTGTGGGAGGGGAATGGAGAGATGGGGGGAGGCTGTCGTCTTGACTTATGGGTCATCTCGCGGAGGCACTTGTCCCACTTGGTGGCGCTATATGCTTCCTCCTTCTTTTTAAAAAAGAAAGAGCCCTAACCATTTTTACGACCCGTCCCCTTCCTTTCGGCAGGATAAATTTATTTTAATTGGGGATATTTTTTGGGGGGTCAGACCTACACCTGTCTTCTTTAAACGGTCAAGGATGCTTTAACCTTACTAGGCGAATTGGCGAGCGTTTTCAGACGCTATCTCGATTCTAGTTCGAATAACCACTGGTATTTATCTTGTTTTTATTTAAAGCTTTTAAAAAATCAACAGCGGAAACCGCTAGACTGAGAATTTTCTCACTCATGAAATGAGTTGCGAAATAAATTACTAGTTCTAGTTCCTAGAGCAGAACGTTTCTACATTTAAAATGTTTTATTTTGCCAATCTTCGTTGTTTTCGCTAATTTTTATAGCCTTATTCTAGACGAGTTTTTAGAAAGGAAAGGACATTTGAGGCAATGTTAAAACACTCAAACATTGCTACATTATAAAAATAACTTGAACAATTGGAATTTACGGAAAATATTAGAAAATCTCCTTTTATGTCCTCCGACATTTTTAAAGGTCATATTTTTTATAACAGTACATTATCATTCTCGCCTCTTTTTCCACGTTTGATTTTAGCAGTGTTAAAACGTTATCTTTTCTAAAATCACAGCTTTTATTTTAACTGCAAAATTTTACAATAGTTTTTGCCTATCGCTAAAATAAAGGGAAGTTTTTGGTAATAAATAAGAACAAGTGGGAATATACACGGGTATTCCGTGGTACAGAAGTGCTTTTCGTCTAAATATCGGTGCAGAAAGTTTTATGCTAATACATGTATAATGGATTTTTTTCTTTGTATTGTAGTAGCCCTGCTTTTTAAATTTGTTCTAGATATGTTCATTTCGTTTTGTAATTCTATACTCACCCTACAAACGAAATTTATTTATGAAATCGGTTCAACCAATACCTTCGAAATTCATAGTTACAGGAAAATTCTAACCTTGATATTGTGGTAACCCTGTTTAGTCTACCCGGTTGAAATATACTATTTTGGTTATTTATTTATATGAAGATTATATAGATATACCATATTGGATTATCCTATGCGGTCATTTCTCTAGAAATAGGTGTAAAAGAAATATTTTACTTTTTCTTGTGGTAGCCCTGCTCTTTAGCTCCGTTTTAAACATCGTGATTTTATTATGGAATGTTGTACAAATCTTTAATAAAAAATTTAGTTGAAATTCTTTCAGCCATTTCCTTCCAAATTTATAATTACTGAAAGATTTTTATTTGTAATTGTGGCACCCCCGTTTAGCTGATTCGGTCTAAATATAATAATATGGTTTTTTATGTGTTTTATAAGTATTAAATTTGGTTAAAATTGATGTAGAAAGTTCAACACAAATACGTGTTAAAATAATTATTTTAATTGTTGTATTGTGGCAGCCCTGCTTTCTATATCTATATTATAAATATTGATTTTGCTTTTTTATGTTGCACGCCTCCTTCGTACAAAATTTCGTTGAAATTAGTTCACCCAATTCCTTCCAAATTCATAATTACCGAAATGTTTAACTTTGCAATTGTGGCACCCCTGCTAAATGGATCCGGTCAAAATATGCCATCTTAGTCATTTAATTTATGTGAATATTCTATGTACCAAATTTTGTTGAAATCGGTTTGCCAATTCTTCCCTGATATATGCGTACGGACGGACGAACATCACGAAGATAATAGTGCTTTTCGGCATTGACGAAAAGCACTAAAAAGGACTATTAAGACATAACCAACCAATTAATTCGAATAATAATGATATTACCTCCTGGACATATTTTGTAGTGATAAATTTAAGACGTGATAATCACGAAATAAAATTTTCAAAATTTGCAGTTATTTTCTTTGCCATAATTGTCATTAGAATTAGTGATTTTCTCCGTGATACTTGTTGAACGCTTACCTCGACACTATTATCATTATCCGTTCATATACAAACTAATTGCTGCGAAGATAGAAAATTTAATCATTTTCAATTTTTTTTACAGTTAATTGTTGTCTCAGACCCCAAGATAAGGAAGGCGCTATCACAGAGACGCCGCGCACTAGACAAGGCCATCGAAGGTCTTGGTCAGCACGGATTAGTGGCGTCACCAACGGACGCTGAGACACTAATCCACCTGCATGATGCTCTCAAGGTATGATTATCGCGAGTTCTAAGCAGCTTTAGTAACAGTCAAGCACAAGGCCATCAAGATCACAGCCAACGCGTTCAGCAGGTCGCGACATCTGTGGATCTCTTGCGAGTTGTTTTCTTACTGTTCCTTACATTGCCGTATTGTCTGAATTTCAAACGACGCAGTGACAGCTTCATTTGATATAAAATGCGATGCCAATGACTTTGTCGTATAATTACGTATAATTACGTACAATTACGACATAGTATAACTCTCCAATGTAACCTTAAGAGAATAATCTCTACGCATTGAGGAAATGGGACATAATGACGTATAAGCGACATCATGTTGAAGAAGATGAGGAAAAATATGGTGAATTGTTTCCCATACCTTTCTCAGTTAAATGCGATACTTTTCGTGGAATTTGAAATATTCTTCCTGAGTTCGACTGAAATTAAATCAAAATTTTTATTCAAATATTTTATAGTAAATTTTTCTCCGAAAAAAATCATGTAAAGTTTTTCTGATTAAGATACGTGTTTTCCTCATTTTGCGACACATTGAAAATTAAATATGAAAAATTATTCATGATTATCCGTAAAAGACAATGAAGGGGTTTGCAATAGTGAGTAAGACTAGTTATTATAAAAATATTGTTTTTGCTTGGTAATTGTTGGACTGCGGTGACTGGTTCAGCAAACAATTTTTTCATAAGTAATAAACCTCCACTGAAGCTCTTGCTGGGTTGAAAAGTCAAAGGTATATATATATATATGTCACTGAAAAATAGCTTCTTTCCTAGAAAGATTTTTCCCATTTAAAGTATTATCTTCTTGCTTAAAATGGAGAAATCAGCGAAGAAATATTATCATTTCATTAAAACCTAACATTTCCTAAACTGTTAACGAAATATTTAAAAATATATAGTACATATTTGAGGCCTGGGAAAATTTTTTTTGTGTTATAAATAACGTCATCAAGAAAGCACTAACAAATTGAACAAAAGCAGAACTCGAAAATAGTTGTTATTCCCATTCTAAAAAAACTTTTTTTGGCAAATTTCCGAAGTGTTTTAGGAAACTGCTGACTATTCTAACGTCATCAAATTTTAATTTGAATGGCTAGTTTTTAAACGTTTTTTCTTCTTTCTCGCCCGAGAATCATGGCTGATTATCCTCCTAAAAATTCCGCGAATTTTTCTTTACACCGTGCGAACTGGAACTCGAAAAACATCAAATCCCTCTCATTCATTTCTCAGATGAAATGGATGGACGTGTCTTGATATGCAGGGTTTTTTACGTGTAAATATATATAATTATATAAAGAAAACAGGAGGACGACCGTTATCGAATAGAAGTTAGCAATCGAGTCGCGGTCTATTGGTTGGAGGTGGGACTGTGGAAATCTTTTCTTTAAACACGAATTTCCAATGCTAACTACTTCGTTAAAGGAAGAAGCGCCCGGAGAAAAATAATTCCAGGGCCGGTCAGTCTTTTAAAGAATGCATTTATTAAAGGAATCACGCTCCAAGAAGCGAAAGGAAAGTGAAAAGTATGTGAATTCAAATTCCGGCCTACATCCGAGAATGTTTGATAAATTAAGGTTATTTTGAGGTTGGAACTCCAATTATGTTTTGGTAGCAAAAACCTTAGAATACTTATTAAATTTATCCTTGTCATAATACAAAAAAAGATAATTTTCGAGCTTGCCCAATGGCTGGATTCAAATGGATAAATTAGGTAGTTCCAGTAGTGATAAAAAGTTTGGAAAACGAGAATCGCATTTCTACTACAAAGAAGCCGTCATTAGCAGTGATACACCTCTGGTAGACACTTGAAATAATAATTGATAGTAGCTCAATAACTTTGGCCAAAACTAACAAAAGTAGAATACTCCTTTAGCCAAAACAACTAGAGGGCTGCAAACCCAATGCATTTCGCCCACAAGGTGGGCATCGTCAGGGGTAGAACCTGAATTGAAATAATGTTAAAATCACTCAAATAAAATAGCGTTTAAAAAATTATACAGGCAACTCTCGTTCAACGAGCGTTCGGTGAACGAATGTTCGCTTTAACGAATGAATTGAATTTTATAGCTTTACTTTTTGCCGAACATTTTGTTCACTTTAACAAACTAAATAATATGTATCCAACTCATATAGAAGAAACTCGGATATTTACGAAATCTCTTGGGGTCACAAAGACCATCTTGTTTTCCCATGGATTCTTCGTGCGTCCACTTTACCACACATTTTTCCTATCGCCTGCATTTCTTGAGAGGCTTAATATGACGTCACCGAACGTGCTGTTTGTTTTTCAAAATATATTTACAAATATCCACTTATGCTTGAAGGACGTCTTGTGTACCGATAAGGAGGAAGTGCACAACGCAGTGTTTCCCACAGCCATTCTATGCTTCAGTCTGTGACTTGGATTGACTATGTTCGGTCGCATTCGTTTTCTCGCGGTTCATACATAATCGTTAAATATTGGAACCTGATTTCCAACAGTTTTGGTCGATCTACACCTCTATACTTCGCCCTATCAAACTGTAAACGAAAAGTTTCTGATGTTAATCATGTGGAGTCCCAGTCAGGAATTTTGGCGCTCCGTGCGAGATAGCATTTCATTCCCCACCTCCATTAATGTGTTAATTTATTCATCGCTCTGCAAAAATTATCAAAAACGAAAAAAAATAAGGGATGCCATTAAGAATCTAGCCTGTTCCGCAATATAAATTGGTATCTAATATTTATTCACGTGCATGTAATGCATAGACAGATGGTCGGGATAGCGCCTCCAAGACTTGGGCGCCCGGGGCAGCCGGCCGTCTCGCCCGTACCTTTGGCCGTCCCTGGTCCCAGTAAGCAGCAATGTAATACTTCGATAATGACTTCCTTTAAAATGTAGAGGAAGTAAATAGTAGTTTGTCATAGGGCCGATCCCGAAAGGTAAAAAAACAAAAGAGCATTATATAATTATTTTGCCCATCTTAATCTATAACGTTGATATGTAATTTATGTGCGACTTCGAAAATTCATATATATGCGCTCAACGCAGTCGTAAATGCCTTGCAACCCCGCGTTTTCGTGTAAAGGTATAATTTCGAAGACCGCTCGCCCGTAAAATACAAGGACGCATTTCTATGACCTCGTTGAAGTCCCGTTTCGGATCTCCAAAATAGTATATTTCGAAACAAGTACGTGAAAATAAAACACGTTCGTTGAGTTATAGGTTCAACTCGCAAGAGTACATAAATTATCCTTCCTCCCTGCTCACACCCTTTACGTCCTTCCATTCCAGGTGGAGTTCACCCGAGTCGTTAACACGTACAGGGAGGCCTTGTCTCGCCTCGAAACCCTTTGGGGAAGCGGGACCGCCGGAGTGGGGGTTGGAGGCGGCGGAGTCGGCGTCGGCTTGGGAGGTGGCGGCGGAGGAAGCGGCGTCGGCGGGGTGGGGGGAGTCGGAAACGCCCCAGGCCCTCCGCCGGTCCACGCCTCCCACCAGAGGCAGCTGTCACTACGGTCGCCGCAGATACAGAGACGGCTCATCAAAAACAAATCTCTTCTTAACGCCGTGGAGCCAGCGATGAGGGATCGCTCGCTCGCGGTGCTACTCGGCATCCTGCAGAGACGCGTGGACCACGATAAGCAGGTGGGCGCCCATTAACACCGATAGCGTGGGTGCCATCCGACCACAGCCCGCGGAAACGTGGGAGGGCTCGTGCGGATAAAATTGTTGACGTGTGGGGAAGAAGAAATATTGATTTTATTCGGGAAAAAATATCGAGATGATCGCGGAATTTCTATAAAACATTCATGGAATCAAAAGTAAATCAAGTCCAAAAATATTTGTCGGGAAAAAATATTTCCAATTTTTTACTAAATGTTTTCATTTGATTATATATTATATAAATATTACATATATTTTACTGAGCTCACGTTGATCTTTGGTATTTTTAATTGATGAAAATGCTCTAAAGTAGTTGTATATCAAATTGAATTCATGAATTTTCCTTCCTCATAATTATTAACGTGATTCTTATTATTACGGGTTAATATCTAGAACGCAACTAAGCCGCTTGTTTTAATACATATTTAAAAAATATTTTGCTTTATCTGATAGTTAACAATAGTTTTTGATGAACGTAGTTTCACGTGGGAAACTTTTAAAGGTATCGAAAATTCAATTCCATTTCCGAAAATTACTTTCCATTTGTTTTCTATTGCTTGATCCACAATTTTCTATCCACAGAAATTACAGTTATAGTAGTTATTTTTATAAACATAGCGTCATGTGTGAAGCTTCTAAAGATAGTGAAAATTCAATTTCATTTTATATAATCACTTTCCGTTTATTTTTTTTATCTTTGTGCACAATATGCTGCCCACAAAAATTATACAGTCTATCAGCGAAACCTTCATCAGTTAAGTCTGAACAGAAATGCTGAATTCTTTTAAATAAATATTATACTGTTGCGGTTTGAGTTTTTGAAAGGTTACTAAACATCATGATTCCGTCGCAATTATGTTTGTTCATTCTCGATGTGATTGTCAGATAGTTCCTCAGAATTCGAATATGTGTAGTAGCCATTATAACACTATCAAATTCGTGTCACGACTACAAAATAGATAGATAGATCTCAACGTTTTAAAGCGTAAAACTTTCACGCGCCCTCATCGCCCTCCTCCCCCTTCCACAACTGTAAAAAAATTTGAACCGATAACGATTCTTTCCCCTCCATTTCCTAGTCGACCAAAGTATTTTCCGCACCGAGCTATGTCATACTTATTATGTGCTCGAAAATTTACCCCATTCAGTGGAAATGCGGTGTGTAGCAGAATGGGGACGCCTGGTGATATATTTCCTAGAAAATAAAAGAAGGTCTCGACCCGTGTCTCTAACTTCACCACCGGGTACACGATGCGACCTCTGTCCCTCGCCTCCCTCCCGCTTTCTTCCGCCTCGCGACTAGGATTAAGTTCGTAACAGCGTAAGCATGATGGTCCGCTCTCCCTCCACAGGTACTGTTCCAGTTCACGCAACTGAGAAAAGAGGCAGCACGGGACGTTCCCAGCGACGCTATAGTGGCCCCCATCCTGATGAGATACTCTTACGGATGCCAACAGGTAAGCTTTTGACCTCCCAATCTTTTCTTGCCTCTCCGATTGACCTGAAACAAGCCATTTAGAAAAATATAACCGTTTAGTGTCCTGAAATGTTTGAAAGGGGTCGGGGATAATGAACCTGATGGATTTGCCTTTTTAAGTGTTGAGTCTTGAGAGGCTACGAGTATTCTTCCGATGAACTGAATTGATTTATATGTTTTTTGAGGACGCGAAGACTATATTGCATTGCAAATGGCGTTCGCAAAATTTCTTATTCTAAATTATAGAATTATATTATGAAACGCAAACATAGTAAACTCGTTATGTATCAAAATTATTTATGCGTATGAAAACTTAACAAGGCGGACAAAAATTTATAATCAGCTTTTAAATGATGATGGCTGTTAAACTGGCGACTTTCTAAATGGCTATATTAAACGTGACGTTAAGAATCAATATTCATTTTTAATAAATAAACAAATTTACTTCATTTCTGAAGGTATTTAATTTTGTACAAATAAATTGTACGCTTAGCATATTCCACTGTTTCAATAGCTCAACACGACCGATCCGGTGTCGTTGTGATACATAATCCTCAGGTAATGAAGATGAACGAAGATGATGTATTACATCAAAACGAAGGATTCACTCCACATTTCGTACAAATATATTACTGATATTCACTAAAAACCGCATATAATCTTCGTTAAATTACACCGTCATTTAGATTTCAGATGAGAAAAATAAAAGTATTCCGCGTTTTTGCCAACTCGAACGAAGCAATTCTTTACCGCGAAACCTCCAAAAAATTTCTCCGCTTTTTTTTGCACCTCCGCTCTCAGCAATGGGGAAGAGAAAAAATACCGCGAGAAATCACGCCTTGAGCAAAACGCGATCCAAACATGCAGCTATAAGAAAAAAACTTCCTCGTGCATGGAAGAGAATTCCATCGCAAAGAGGACATGTTCGTACACGCGTTAAAGTCTCTTTATTTTTTTTAAATCTTCATGCCGAAACCTTTAACGAGCCTGTGCAGCAATCCCCTTTTTATCTTCCACACTTTCGCACGCGCTATTCTATCCCTTTTCCCGAGAGAGAGAGAATCTTACAACGGCAATTCACAATTGCTTTTAAAAAAAATTGCTTGGGCCGTGCGGAGATAATGCCGGAGTCTGTCTGTATTCTTTTTTTACTCGTCCTTACTGGGCGGGGGAGAATTTGGTAACCGTTGCCGGATTTGCTTGTCAAAGAGAATCGCTTTCGACCCCCCTCTTCGCCGGAAGTGTGTGTGTGGGGGACGATCCTAGCGCCTCGCCGAGGAAACATCCAAACCGGTATTAAGAAGCGGGCGAATGTTTAAGTAATGCTTAAATGTCGAGACGTTGGAGTGTTATTTCATGTCGGGGAGGAGAAAAAATATCTCCCTGGTTAAATAATCGATATTCGCGCGTAACGATAAAATGCCGACGTCTGGGAATGGACCTACGGCTCGGGTCAACCTACTTTTTCATCTCTCTCTCCGAAGCGGAACTCTCGAGTGAGATGTGGAGTACGCGGCGAGGACGTTTCCTGCGGCGGCCTTAGCCGTGGACTCATAGACTCGCAGCTCTTTCGATGCTTCTCTGAATTATTTATAGGTTATTTTTTATCATCCTTCCGTTCGACGTAAACGTAGTTAGTGTCAGAGGGATCCGTCATTTCATTGCTAATTGTTATATATATATATATATATATATATATATATATATATATATATATATATATACATATATATATATTAAACACAAAATACAATTCGCAAGAGAGTGGGTCATTTCTCATTTTGTAAATGCTAACAAGGAAAAAATATTTATTTATCCTTTAACCTTTCGTTTATTTTCAAAATTAAAATATTTTGCTGCCAACAATAAATGCAATTTATTTTAAATTTAAAAACATATCTCTGGGATATGAAACGAAACGGAAATATGCGGCACTTTAGGCATATTACGATGCATAGTCGAGACTTGCGACTATTCCGATATTAGCGTTACCTCTGTTGCATGCATGCTTTGTTCTAATCGACCGAGAAATTCTAAGCCTTTTGGTGAAATTATGTGTGAGATATAGGTCAAATATAAGTAATTTTTTTCGTGCACCAGGCACAGGTCAAGTAGTATCAAATTAATGAACTCAAAACCTCTTACTTAACCTACGACGGCCTGGGAAATGCTCATTGCTTAATCATCTATTTCATGTCCCTCTTCTACATGTAGCAGGTTATCCCCCATGGCTTATAATCAACTCCAAGAACATGACTTCCATGTCGGATCATACGTTTTCGCGACGCGAGGAACAAATAAAAATACGAGATACTCCACCCTTATTTCGATGTTACTGAAGAAAGGAAGCAGCTCTTTCGCGTCAAACTCACTTTTATGCCGATTAAAAGCGGTCGTTGCGAGATGATACGGGCTCTTACGAGAAAGTGCATGAATTATTCACGCGATAAGGGAAAAGATAAAGCGCGGCATAGAGGAAAAATTAACGAGCCGATTTCGAACGCCGATGATCTTACGTTCTGAACAGCGGGGGGTTGTAAACTCGGACATTTAATTTTTTCCTTGATATGCGGCGAACCAATTTCGTTGTTGCATCGACGGTGTCTGTGTATCAATCAAACCAATCTCGTACGTAATCGGGCATATCTACATCATTCCGTAACATCTAGATTATCGATGTAATGACACGCGATTTATATTATTGGCACCGAGAAATTTTTTGCGCTCGAAATCTACAAGACTGTGCAACAAAGTCTTCCCGCATCTATTTCGTCGATGAGTTCACCATCGCGATCATTTTTCTAATGATTTGTTTGTATCCGGCGCTTTAAATCAATTATATTACGCAACGGTGCTCCTTTATAAATAGACGGTACTAATTAAGAGGGCATAGAAGATCGACGAAGGAGGAAATCGCCCGTCCGCATTGCTGCCATACTATTCAGAGGCAATAAAACTGTAATACGCGGAAAATTACGTGCGCTTCTCTCACTCTTAATGCTTGCAATACGAGCGACTATTACGGCCGACGTGGTGGGTCGGCTTGCGAGCGAAATAGTTTTAAAACGACTGGAGGAGGAGAAGGTTATATTTAATCTTAATCTTTATTAGATGATTTAACGCTTAATAACCGGGAAATGACCGTCGTAATCGTAAACATCCGTTTGCGGTTTAGGGCGTGTAAAATTTTTATTTTTGCTGAAATTGAATGATCTAGGGTTTGCCAGGATGCATGTTGAAAGATCCAAGAAGCGATTTAAATTAGGGGTATGGCCGCTGTTTATCATATGGAATTCGAAATTAAATCGTGCGTTGACAATTTTATATTATACTTAGGAAACGAAATGGAAAAGTATACTCCATAAATGGAATACACAGAGATTTCAAAGGCGTTCTTAATGGGAAATACGTATGGAACGGTATCGAAAGATTAGGTGATTCTCGAATTTTTATCCCCGAAACTATAGTCTCGGAGACTTTCTTGTAGTAAATGTTGTTCTCTATTCAAATAAATTTTTAATTTATGCCTCACAGATAATATAAGAGAATAGGAGAGAAAATATGGATTTTTAATTGTTGTTTGCTGAGAGAACCGTCTTAGAGATCAATGTAAATAAAATATTCGATGTTTTTCTCGGGATTTTCTCGAATTTTTATTTCCGAAACCATAACTCGTAATTACGTGGTCTCCCGGACTTTCTTGTAGTAAATGTTGTTCTTTATCAGAATATTTTTTTAAATCTATACCTTACAGATCATATAAGAGCTATGGAGATAAAAGTTTGATATTTCATTGTTGCTTGACGGATGCCATTTAACAAGATACGAGATAAGTTTATCAAAGTAATTATTTAAAGTGGAAGTTCTAATTGACAGATTCAGTTCAAAATCACAATTGGGCGATAAATTTTAATAAAGCTCACTCATACCTAATTAAATTAAAATCCGTCCAGCGGTTTAGGAGATGAAAGATACGACGTATGGACCAGATGGGCACCATAAGGCTTTCCGCTGTTACCACTTCGCTGGTAAAGAACGCCTAAAAACCAAATCATCATTTCATAATTTCTGAAAAAGTTATTCTCAGATTTAAATACTTGTCCAATAAAATTATTGTTTTAGGGGTTGATGTTAATGCCTTTTTGAAGAAGTTCTGAAGTTTTTAAGGCTGATTGGATGAAATCTATTTACCGTGTAACCTCGTTGCAACGAATGCCGTTATAACTCAAATCTCGCAACTACGGAAACATTGTTGACCCCCGACCGACTTCTTTCAGAAGCGCTTTGAAAATCTCCACTCTTATAAACAAGCCATTTCAATTCCAGAATAAGCACTTAAATGTCAAAATTGACAAATTAACTACTTGTCTTACAAGATGGAAAGTTTAGGAAATTATTTATTATGTATGTGTGCATAATACTTAAACTGAAATTTGACAATAGAGAATAAGATAAAATCCTGTACTTGACCGGGAATCGAACCCGGTAGGTGCTTTAACCAACACATCCATAAGAAGTTATTTCCTCAACTTTCCATCTTGTTATTTGAAGTCATCTCACTTTCTTGAGATAGAGTTTTTTTCCGCGATGTCTCTGTGAGGACGTTTAGTGTTGAACGTTTACTACTACCTTCCTCACCATAAATACCCCAATTCTATAATGGAGAATCATGCTTATTTGTCTTACGTATTTCCAATAGCCAAAACTGGAGATACCCAAGAAAAGTACATACTTAAATTTTAAATTTTTTATACATAAGTGCCTATTCTGGAATGTAATTTCAGCCATAAGACGAGATCGATAATTTCCTAGTGAAGTAATTTGAAGTTTTTTTGGCAATGTTATATATCAAAACTTGATATTCATCTCCGGTAAGAGCAAAAATTGGACAATTTTACTGAGAAGCTTCATTCGTTGTTCTTTCTTTACATAATAGGAAGCATGAAATGATTTTCACATCCCATAGAGTTTCGTTATATCGGGATTATACTCCATGAATATTCTTTGGAGACGTTTGACATTTTCAAATATTCGGTAACCTATAATGCTAGTATATCAAGCGTAAGAAATCGCTAAACGAAGGCTCGGCGCGCGAACGTTTTTTCGAGCCGAAAAAAATTTCATTTAAAAAACATCAGACTTAAGATAAACAGCGCAACACCCCGGTTGCAATTCACCCCATTGACCGTAAACCATGCCTTTAAAAAGATTCTGCCGCGGAATTTATTCATCTCTTCCACCTTTCACGCGCCTCTTTCCGGTTTTACAGTCTTCCGCGGCTTTTATGGGACGAAAACATCCACGCCTTTCGTCAATATTGTATATCTGTTATTCGTCTCTTTTCGGAGAATAAAATGTAGGATGACGGTTATACTTTTCCGTTGATAAGAAACATCTGCACGAATCTCGCGAAGAATGAAAAAACTCGGGATTACATAACGAAACTTAACACCCTGCTGAAAAATAACGCTCGTCAGACGGATGCAAAATTTAACTCTTCCTTTCTTTATCCCTCCCTCTCTCCCATTCTCACTCCCTTTCTTTCTCCCTCCCTCTCTCCCTTTCTCTCTTCCTTCTCTCTCTCCTTTCTTTCTCTCCTTTCTCTCTCTCCCTTTTCTCTCTCCCTTCTCTCTCTCTCCCTTCTCTCTCTCCCTTCTCTCTCTCCCTTCTCTCCCTATCTATTTCCCTCTCTCTCTCTCTTTCCCTCTCTTTCCCTTCTCTCTCTCCCTTCTCTCTCTCCCTTCTCTCTCTCCATTCTCTCTCTCCCTTCTCCCTCCCTCTTCCCTCTCTCCCTTCTCCATCTCTCTCCCCCTTCTCTCTCTCTCTCCCTTCTCTCTCTCTACCTTCTCTCTCTCCCCCTTCTCTCTCTACCTTCTCTCTCTCCCTTCTCTCTCTTCCTTCTCTCTCTCCCTTCTCTCTCTCCCATCTCTCTCTCGCCCTAATCAAGTCGTCTGTCTGTCTGTCTCTCTACCTCTCTCTCTCCCTTCTCTCTCTCCCTTCTCTCTCTCCCTTCTCTCTCTCTCTCCCTTCTCTCTCTCCCTTCTCTCTCTCCCTTCTCTCTCTCCCTTCTCTCTCTCTCTTCTCTCTCTCCCTTCTCTCTCTCCCTTCTCTCTCCCTACTCTCTCTCCCTTCTCTCTCTCCCTTCTCTCTCCCTACTCTCTCTCCCTTCTCTCTCCCTACTCTCTCTCCCTTCTCTCTCTCCCTTCTCTCTCCCTACTCTCTCTCCCTTCTCTCTCTCTCCCTTCTCTCTCTTCCTTCTCTCCCTATCTCTTTCCCTCTCTCTCTCCTTCTCTCTCCCTTCCTGTCCCCCTCCCTCCCCCTCCCTCCCTCTCTCATTTCTCTTCCTCTCTCTCTCTCTTACTCTCTCTCTCCCTCCTCCCTCCCCCTTCCCTCCCCCTCCCATTCTCTCTCTTCCTCCCTCCACCATTCTCCCTCTCTGTCCGATGGACTCCTTTTCCTCCACTGGGTAATCCGTTTTTCCACCCTTCGGGCATGGTTCTCCATACCCCGCTTGCTCTCTGTACAAATGAGAAACGAATTTAACAGAGGGATTAAAAAACATTACCTAAGGTAAGGATGTACGAGAGAAAGAAGTAGGAAGTTATAAAGGGAAGAAGAATCGTGGGAGAGTAAAGGCGGAACGTATAACGAAAAAGAATTTGACAACTACAAACAAAACAAAGAAGCGGTAGTGGTTCCCTCCCTCCCCCCCCCTCTGTCTCTATCTTCTTACCCGCTTGCGCTGGCCGCCGCTCGTCCGACCTAGTGACAGGATCCGTTTATTCTTCCCCCTCTCCACCCTCACCTCGTTCGCTTCTTTCCCCCTCCCGGTTTTCCACGTCGGTGACCCCGATTCAAACCTCGCGAAGCGGCGACTCTTGAGAGAGAGCATAAAAGGAGGTCCGACTATAAAAGGCTGTTAATCCACGTCATCCGCTTCCTTTTCCTCGAGCCGCCTGTACAACACGGAGGGAAGGCCACACATCGCCAAGTCCTTTCCGTCTTTTTCGCGAAGACGAGTCTTTTTTCCTTTTTTCTCCCTTGTGTGCTTAAAAGTGGGGGATCGACGCGGAAAAAGGAAACGGGCGACTCCTAAGACCAAAATTTTCAAAAATTAAATCGAGCGCGAGACGGAATTCTTCCACCGAAAATGAGCGATGTTGCGCACAGGGTGACGTACCAAAGAAAAAAAAACTGAAAAAAAGAATCTCTTCGTTCCGGTTTCGAGAGTATTGCCTCTAATCCTCGTCCCAAAGACTCGACCGCGTTTCGCGGACCGAACAAACGAGCGTCGAAATCTCCCCAGTCTTTTCCGCGACGAATGTTTTTAATCGATCGGAGACTCACTTTCGTTTTTTTTCTTTGCCGAGTGTGCTGTAATTGTTTCCGCATTCGAAATTGATTTTCGTTTAAGTATTGTGTACGAAATTTATGAAACTTTGATGATAACTCAGTAGCTATTTATCTCTGACACTTAAATAATAGAGTCGATTTCACGTTGAAGATGATTTTATCGCGTTGTTTATAATGTAATATAAACTTAAAGATAAAAACAATAGAAGTTGAATAGGAAGAAGGAAAGCCAGCGCTCACTTACTGTGGCAATAGATGCTGAAAAGTGGAGTTCAGAAAACTTCTCCGACTCGGTGATTAATAATTAAAAACTCATATTTATATGCGCGAGTGTTTACACACACGCACGCACACATACACATATACATACACATCAGGAGAGAGCCGGTTTCTACAAGTTTATTTACCTTGCATTCACTAAAAACACACATTTATATACGCTCAATGTCATATTTGCAATTTTTTCTACACAAGACTCGAGTTTATAATTCTGTTTTATTTTTGCCGCTTTTATCTGAATCTATTATTTAAAATATTTATCTCAGATGTTTTAATTCTATGCCATAAAATTTTTAATAATCTATTACTAAACAAACAATGGCAACCTCCGTTTTTTAGCACAGCCGTGATTTCTCCTGTTGCCTTAAAAACCCAGATCTTCGTTCATTAGAATGACAAAGAGTAAACGGTGGACGCCCCGAAAACTCCGCGAGAGGAGGAGAAAAGGGAACATCACTAACAGGTACCATTAGGGCACGGCGACCGCGAACGGAGGAGATTTGCATTGACGCCATCCTCCGGGTGTAAAATTTACATCGCCACAGACGAAGAGCAAGAGAGAGAAGGTGCAGATACGCGACCGAATAAAAAAAATGAAGAGAGCGAGCCGCGTTCCCTTCCTCGCTTCTCCTCTCCATCTCGGATATCGAGTCCAGTTCTCCTATCCAGGACGCCTTTTAAAATTTCACAGACGCATGGACGCGGGAGAAAGGTTGTATAGACAAAAAGAGGCGGTTCTAGAAGCGAACGCGTGTTTATGTGCATGAAACTTTCTTGTTAATGTAACCTGTTAATATTGTATTTACATTTATTTTCCGTTGCTCTAATTTTTACTTCGGTTATTGCTATCGTGTTCAAATACCATTCATTCAGGATTCATCAGCCTCTGGAATGGTTTTCCTCGTCTAAATTCCGACTTAGGCTAATGTGAGGAATTTATCGTCCCTAGAGAAGAAAAATGACTGTTTCGATGCCATTTCCCCTAAAATAAAACAAAATAAAAACGAATTGCAACATTATTGCGTTCAGAAGAAGTTTTGTGCCTAAAAGGGGTCATTTTTTAGATAGTACCATCAGTAAATTAAAAAAATCTATGAACATGTAAATCTTGTCGGAAAGGAATTTTTTAAAAATTTTAATGTATAAAATTGATCGAGTAAATGATAATAGGGAAGTAAAATTGTTACAGCATTCGGGCACAAAATGGAAGATATGAAGCGTTGGAATAATCTGCATATTTATAGGTATCAATTTGGCTTTCATGGACACAAAAATATCGGCGCATCTAATTTGTGATAAATTTTAAGTGTGATACATACATGCGACTTTGACGTTTTCTCGGATGAGAAAGAGGTATGCTTTTATCTTCGAGTCCATTCAACTCCGTTCCGAATAAGCTCAAATTGGTTTAGAACCCGTAAATGAGGGTTTTTCCTCAGGAATGATAAATATAATTTCCATGTCCATGATATTCATTTTAACCGAACTCGAGACGTATCATCACTCGCGTTTACAAATTTCTCGAAACCGTCGACTTAATGGAAAATATAAACGCTTCTTTTTAACGTGTTTTAACAAACTTCCCGACTAAGTAGAAAATAGAGATTTGACATGAATAATTCAATCGGGCATTAAAAGTCAATGGCGAAAACGACCCGGGTTCGACTCCGGGATATAATTTCTGTTTCCCGCAATATAACACGTAAAAAGCGCTTTTTCGACCTGCAGCCATTCATTCTTTTGCAAATTATAATTAGAAAAAATTAACTATCGATCTTCAAATCGGGACTGTTTTAAAGTAGAATAAATAAAGATTCTTATTCTTATCTACGAATTTTGCCATCAATTCTAAATCGCTCAAATCTATATTTTGGAAAAAATTGCCCTCTAGCAGTTTGCTGCCTTGGCAACCATGCTGTTGTCAAAATCCAATCTTCCAATGTTGTCTCAATCCTAATATACGTACGAATGAGTACATTATGATTTGAGCCGAGAGCATTTAAATTCATGTCCCGCCATTTTTTACATTTTTGACGGGCAGTTACTCTAGTAAGTTTAACGATGACTAACAGTGCTTGTTTTGCTTTAAACTTCTATACGAGTCAACGAGAGCGAAGAAAAGATGTTGAGAGCGTTATGTAGAAGAGCATGCGTGTTTTTCCTCGTATACGCGTGCGATTATGTTTGAAACGTCCGTATTATGCTCTCGCCTCTCTCTTTCTCTCTCTCTCTCTCCCCTTATGGTATTCTCGTCCGCCCCGCTCACTCCACAATCCCTTCGCACTCACCCGCCCCTCTTTCACTCCCTCCCTTCTCACTCGTCCCATCCTCATCTCATCCAGCCAGAGGGCTACCGACTCGCATACCTACCTGCTCAAGGTCTGGGATTCGACCTGGAAACACATATCTCATGAGAGAGTTTAGTGTGAGCTCCGACGATGGTCTTACTGTGTGTGTGTGTGAACGTGTGTGTGTGTGCTGGAGTCAAGCGAGAGACCCGTCGTGGGAGTGAACTTGATGCGTGGGATGAGGGTCGCTCTGCCCCTCGTGTGTTTGCACCTGTGACTATATTGTTGGTTATACTGCCCCCGTATTCCTCAGAGGAGGGACCCGGATGCCACATGTTGCGTAGCACGTGTTGAATGATGGCACAAGTAGGGTTTCGGACGGATTAAAATTCTTTAGGACGTTGACAGGGTATTTCTTAGCTTGTCGTCTCTTTATCTCAATGGAATTTTATAGTGTTACGATATAAAATCCGCTGAATGGGCCGTCACTATGCGGAACTCCGTTTTAGAAATTACTTGAAGTATGTTTCTTAATAGAAAGCATTTATATAGAAATAATAGGATTTTTCTCTTTAAGCTGTGCATTATTTCGATAAACATACTTACTATATTTCCGCGTTACAATATGATTAAAGTGTATTATCTGTATTACTGACACGTAGCGCCGTAACTAACTATTTTGGCGCCCGGAGCAAACTAATAAATATGTGACCCACCACCCTCTCCTTCAAAAAATTATCGTCTCTAGCTTATTTAGTTATTATTTGGATTTGTTGCGCCCCTTACTTAGTTGCACCCGGGACAGATGTCCCGCTTGCCCCGCCCTAGTTGCGGTACTGCTGACACGTTTGTTAATGGTAATTTACTTAAAATATCTGGCTTCTAAAACGTTTGTAACAAAGCTAAATCCCAGAGTGTAAAGTTGAGGAGATGACTTCTTATGCATGTTCGCATAAAGCTTCAACATAAATTTGACATTTGAGAAGGAGAAAAAAATCCTGTGTTCGACCGGGAATCTAACCCGGGTCCTCCAGTTGTCGGGTAGGTGCTTTAACCAACTTAGCTATCTATTCGGGAATGGATAATCTTGCTGGCTTGTTAGTTTACTTGGTTAATGCACCTACCCGGCATGTTGGGTATCCGGGTTCGATTCCCGGTCAATTACAGGATTTTTTCTCCTTCTCAAATGTCAAAACTAAATCCCGCATTGGTCCAGTATTATGGTCTATTCCAGGGGTGGGCAAACTTTTTACGTGGCGGGCCGCATTAACAGTTGCAGCTTCTTAGGCGGGACGCATAAACAGATAAAAATGCTTCGGCGGGCCACGTTAGGGTTCACATCGTAAGTAATGTGAGGTAATGCGAGGGATCCTGTTAGTGAAAATCAATAATAAATAATATGTTATCTCCATAACATCACTGGAGAAGGTTTTCCGGCATTAATTTAAGCTACAAATATGAAATTATCTCTATTTTATATTACGGTTTGCTTTCATAATGGCATCGCGGGCCACATAAAATGCCCTCGCGGGCATGTGCTGCATGTGGCCCGCGGGCCGCAGTTTGCCCACCCCTGGTCTATTCGAATATTAGGCGACCTCTAAAATATCCGTAAAAGTAAGGGTGGGAGTAAAAATTCTCATTTATGACTCCAAGTATGTGACAGCTCTTGGTTATCAATGTAATTTCTAGGGACTATAAAAAACTATTCAGAACTATTTAAGAAAACGTTTAAAACTTCGCGGTTTACAAGTGTCTCTTCATTCTGTCTGCATTAGAGAATATGTGTTGGGAGGTGATTATTGTAATATGGGTGTAAAATTTTTCGGCTTACATTTCTTAAATTAATCGCTTTTCAACGAGTAGTATAAGGTGAAAAATATTCACATGTAGGTCATGGAAAATATTGAAAGTGGCACCTTACAAGGGGCCTTTTTTGACTCTGCTTTAAACGAAGAGATTGATCGTTTCCACTCGTCGCAAAACTTTCTTTTTGCACTTAAAAAGTCATTTCGAGACAGTAGCACGCGTACGCGAACGGTCGCACGGACGAAATAACAAAAGCTTTCTGTTAAATTTTCGGTGCTTTCTCGTAGGCGGGTAGAATTACTCGGGACGCAATATTATCCCAGACACAACGCCCGGTATTCAAGAGAAAAATAAAATAAAAGGAGTCCGCGTCGTTGAAATCTCGGAAAGAGTTGACAGAGAGAAAACCCGAGTGTGTTTAACCCCCTTATCGGGTAAGGTAGAAAGTTTGGCTTCGGGGTTGTCATAAAAAATCGACGGGTCCTTAAAAGGGGAAGAAATTACGGCCGCCCTTTGAAAGTTCACGGGACAACATAAAACCTGACATTGGTATGAAAAGTTAATCACATATCGCCTTGACATTGAAATGGATGGAAAGTTTACGGCTTAGGTTGTCATTAATTTATGTGTGGCGTTACCTTGGGCAGGTAGATTTTTCAGGTGCCTAAAAGTTAAATTGTTTGGTTTTGAAGGTCTTTGACCTTCTTTTTTAGGCTAAGAAATTTTTAGTTTCTCGCGCGATGATTCCCCCGCGGGTTAGAAATTTAAGCCTCTGAACCGCGGTAAATTTTTTCCCCTTTGATGTGCTTTTTTTAACCGGATTAAAATTATGGCTCCATTATACGCTTGGGAGTAACTTTCATCTTTGCAGCAATTTTTTTACGCGCGAAAATTATTCTAGGTAGTTGACTTCGGAGGAGAAAGTTTTGAAGTTTTCATTCTAAGAAATCGTTAGTAGAACGCTTGGTATCGAGACGCAAAATTAAATTTCGAATATGCCAAATGTAATTCGGTGAAAACTCCACGAGCGTGGGATAAAGTAACGATGATGACTATATATACAGTAGCAGTCCACGGTAAGGCGTTCCTAAAGGCGTTATAATCAGCTGCATTGTTTTAAAGCTACTTTTATTGTGCCGTGTAGAAATTGATGTAAATTTGTTTGATAGACTTTTTGTAAAATAAACTTTCATAAAAGCGGCTTGGCCATCTTTTATGCGAAATAGTTGACTAATAACTTTATGAATCATATTTCAACAGTAGTCGATGCGGTTTTATAGGCATTGACTGAACGTGATGTATTAAAATACTTTTATTTACAAACTGCCTTTCGTCGCCCACTAAAATCGCTCAACTTTGTTGTTGTTTCAAAAATAAATCATAAATTAAACATTCACCGGTCAGTTAACGAGTAAACATCTTGAATCATAAATAGCAGTATCTTAGAGACACGACCCTATGCGCTTGGTGCACCAAACCCTTGCCTCAATAAGGGCTGTTAAGTCACCAGATTCCTTACTTCTCTCACTCAGTAAGTGTCGTCAAAAGATTCGTTCAATTCAGTACAGGCCGACTGTTTTTATCTACAGTCATTATCAAGGTCAAACTGAGTGGATGCTTCCATATTCAATAAGATCGGACGGGTCATTCCTGACTTTGTCACAATATTATTATGCGTTATACCTCTCATTCCAGCAAGACTCCTATATAGAATGGCGAATCGACAAACGACATCAAATCAATCATTTTATAATGAGCTTGTACGGGAATCCGTTTCTGAATATCTCAGTAAATAACGGCGACTGAATAATATTAATAAATATAATCGGCATTACCGCACATCAAGACCATTATTACTTTCCGTAAAATGCCGATAACTGCTATAATATGTAAGTAGCATAAATTGCGTCGCCCGTAATCGACTAATCATATTCTAGTTTGAATATTCTCAAGATTAGCCGGACTTCCGTTAGTTGATGTAATGAACTCACGAATTAGGAACAGGTCCAACTCAGTTCTCGAGGATTGTTGTCGAATATCGTAAACATCTCCCACGAGGGGCCGGAAAAAATGTAGAATTCGGGTCATCATATACATAAGTCCAATTTTCGCCCACGCCGAGTATTTTATTTTTACTTTGAAAAAACAAGAATCCCGGGACGAGAAGAACTCGAAACGAACGAAAGAAGAAAAAAGAAACGTGAGAAAAATAAGCAATGATGGGAATGGAAGAAGCGATTGGATTAATAAAAGTAAGGAGAGAAAGAGAGAATAGGAGGTTCCCTTTGTGCCTCTCTCGGATTTCTAATTAAAAAATGATCGGTGGCACAAATTCAGGAGGAGGAAGTGGTTAATGAGGAAGAGATATGTCACTTCTAAGGGGTGAAAAGAAAAAAACAATCTCGCGCGATGATGTAGGGGAGTGAAAAAACACGCGCGATGTAAGCCGCGTTGAGATCACCCGCCGAGATACAAAGGAAATAGATCGAAGGAGGCGTGCGCAACAATAATGCGAGTGGTGGGAAGGGAGAGAAGGAAAAAGAAGATAAGGAAATAGGACGAGTTTTAAAAAATTCTTCGGCGCGATTGAATTCTATACGAATGCCCGTAGGAAACCAGGGTATATACGTCTATATATGTATAACCGGAACCAGATGTCATTGATACGGAGCGAGATAAATAAAAATTAAATATCAGAGGCTCGAGAATAAGAGTGGAATCTAATTTATAAAGGAACGAATTGGCATCTTGAATGAACGAGAGAGATGAAGGTGGTTGAGAGAGAAACAGGTCGGCGAGGAGAGAAGGATGAGGATTTCATGATAATTGCATGGATCATATTCAATCGTGATAAAGTAATTGCGAATAATAAGAAAGGCTCCTGGATTTAATAAGGATGAGAGAAATGAAAGCTTGGGTTTCAATAAAGATTTCTAGTGAGTATGATGTCTCTGTATTGGTACGTCGAAATAGATTTCAAGTGTCACAGTTAAGATGAAGAATTCTCTGGATTAGGATATTATTTTAATGTTTTTATCTGACATTCAAATAGCCGATTGATTTTATTTCCTGGGTTGAATTTTAAGCAGTAATTTTTATCTACGCACTGGAGCTCAATTTTTATGCGATAAACTATGTTTATAAAGATTTGTGAATGCACACCTAAGAGGATGGAAAACAAAGCTTATTTGAAAAAGAAGATAAGAATGGAAGAACGTACATAACATGGAATGGATCTGAGAGGTGAACGTTATATGAAATCTAAAAGCAGAAAATTATGACTAACAATATTTTTAAAAAAGATTGGAACTATAACCAGTGGAGAAAGGATAGGTATGTATCAAAGTAGTGGGAAAAAAGTAGTCAACCCAAGGTTTTCTAGCGTACGATACGATAGAATACGATGCAGCTCTGAGAAAAAAAAGAGCGGCGAGTAATTTATAAACAGCTACACAGAAGTATTTTTAAAAAACGTAAAAATGAATGAGTGAAGAAAGGTTAAATTCTATTGCAACGAAGAAAAACAATGGAAAGACGCCTCGAAACTGGAAAAGGAGGACGAAGAAAAGCCGCGTTAACGCGAAGAGGAAGCGGGATGATGCTTGTTTTTTAAATATTTATCTCTTATCCGTACTTATAAAAGTCATATTTCGGGCATTTAAGGCGACTCCGAGGAATTGAGAGAGAGAAAAAAACAATGCCCCTTTTTCAGGCAACAATGCCTACCAGATCGGATCCGAGAATGCCATCACTCAACCGAAAAAGAGGACCAGTCGAAACTTCCTCCTCTCCAGAAAAAATCTTCTCTTCCCCTTAGGGCTAAAGATACTCGTCTTTAAAATAAAAAACATAAAACCTTTTTTTTAAACTCCCAAATGTTTAAGGAAAAGAAACGTGAGAAAAGTGAAGTGAGGAATAGAAAAATGATATAAATGCAAACCTGAGGCGAGGAGAAAGAGGAACAGAGAGAGGTGAAGAATGGAAGATGGGAAAAGAATAGATAAAGGATGGGAGTGGAGTGTGAGGGAGACAAGAGAGAGGGCTTGGAGCGGCAGTCCAACCTGCCCACCTACTTTCCAGCCGAGCAAGAATCTCGTCTTATCCCCTCCCTCTCCCCCTCATACTCCCCCTCCCAACCTCCCCTCCTCCTCTAAACCCATCCCACTACATCTCAACATCCTCCGCGGTGAATCGACAGTAGGGAAAAAGCAGGTTGGATGGGAGTCGGACTTCTTTGGAGGGAGGAGGAAGCGGGAGAAGGGAGAAAAAGGGTTACGGGAGGGAGGAAGATAATGGGGAGAGGAGGAAGTGGAGGGAATAGGAAGGAGGAACCGTGAAGGGAGGGAGGAGAGGTATAAGGAAACGAAGGGGAAGGTTTGTCGAAAGGAGAGGGGTTGTAGAGTGAAGAGGGTGACTTCATTGAGGTGTGACTCTTGGAGAAGGGGGTGGAGGGAAGAGGGGGAGAGGAAATAGGGGGAGGGAAAATATGGGGAGGGGGAGGGGTGGGATGAGAGAAGTGAATGGGAAGGGGAGGAGAAAATGGCACGGTTCGCCGAAAGACGACTCTTCCCAAGATATAGGTAATTTGTAACGGATTACGTAAAGGAATAGGAAATCAACAGTTTAGTTCAGACTAGTGCTTAAAGAGGCTTAGCGTTTTTTTTCCTTGATGAAAATATTTTGTCATTTTTTATCTATGATTGATGTTCCATTCATAAAAAAATGTATTGGCAACGAAATTTTTATTTTACCACTATAACGCCTTAATAAGGAATGAGAACAAGCAGTGCCGTAGCGATGTGGAGAGCGAGCGTGTCTATCGCTCCGAGCGCCGAATCGAAATAGGCTGAAATAGATAATTCGCTTAAATATTTGATGATAAAATTTTTAAAAAATACTGTGGTTGAAATAAAATCATGCATATACGGCAATGAATGCAATACGTGTATCACTTGGTACATGGTTGATATTATTATGATTTTCATAATTATGAAAGCTAGGGATGGTGTTTTTTGGCCTTGTCCCGAGCGACAAAATTCCTCGCTAAATCACTGGGAACAAGACTGTTAAGCATAGTAATGTTTGGACTCAATAAAATGTACTCCTTATATTTAGGACAATTATTACTGTTTTACTATTTATTACTTTTTTACCTACTTATAATTCTTTTATTTTTAACGTTCAATTCTGTTTTCAAGCTTTATGCACAGTATCAGGCCATGGCAACAAGTAGCTTGTGTTCGCGTATTACTGATCTTATTAGTGTTATATATATATAATTAAAGAAATAAGTCACCATTCCAAAATAAATGTATGAGCTATTTCTTTTGCTAAGTCATAAGGTGCATTCTTTACGTTTTTATACTTCGAATAGAAAAAAATACGTAACGTTTCTCCCCAATTCTTATCTTAGTTAGACCTATAGGAGCGGCAAAAGTAAATCTTTCCTACATAGCTACCTATTTAATTACAATTAAACCTTAAATTAGTTGTTTTCCGAACAGATCATATTATATGTTTAAAGATACAGCTTTTTTCGAATTTTTAAAACAGGCGTATGCAGGTAAATATGGACAGGGAAGGAAGATTGGTCACGTATAGAGTTTTATATTCATGGGACGAATTTTTCACGATAATTATGCTTTCTGATATACTTAGACTTTTTTCTCTCGCTTAATCAGTCCGGTTATGGCAACATAGCCGACTAGGAATGTAACATAATTCTAACAGATTGCCACATAACTTTTTCCCGTCTCCCGTCAACTGCTTCCTATATTTCTTCTCCGTGGGCGCCAAAGTGTCATTTTACGTCTCTTGTGTGGCTTCTGTGGTGACTTGGACTCATTCTTACTCCACAAACCGAGTCTTCTTTTCTCCCGACTCACTATGTTTATTCCTCTTATTTTCGGTGTCTCTATATCCTGCGTAAAATTCTAATTTTTTGCGCATTTTCTCGAATATTCTAATTCTCTCGGAAAATACTGCGAATCAAAAAGAAAGGATAGGGTTAGTTTTTTTCTAACAATGCTAATATGTCAACGAACGTTTCATTTTCCCAAGGTTGATTATTTTTCGGAGTAAAGAGCCCAGTTTTGTCTTTGAGTTCCTAATCGTTCGTCAATGAATCTGAATGGATGAATGTTTTTATTTTTATTTGGACTAATCTAAGTTTTCAGAGTAGCTTCAAGATATCTTTTTAACTAAGGTCCTTCACCTCAATAATTTTCCAATTTACAAACCGTCGTGCTTTATCCTTATACCAGAAGAAAAGTATATCTTTTATGTGGGAAATATTAGTCGACGAAATTTGAACGTTCAATTTCTACGATTTATTTAATGCGAGCGATGAAATCTACCTTTAGGAAATAATCGAATTTAGCGACTCTATTTTGCGTTAGCTTTGCGAGAAAAGTGAGGTTTATTTCCTAGAATATCCCACTGGAGGTTTTCCAACCCATAAAAGAAAAAAATCCTTCGGCTTGATGATCGAACGCAGCTTGTTTCTAAAGGATTAGTTTCACGGGCCATTTTCTTTATTATCGTCGCTGGAAAAGTATTTATTTAACTAGTTGGTTCAACTTAGGAAAAATTTTCCGATTTTCCCTGAATAATGTTTTATCTGCGCTATGCAGATACAAAAATGCGAAGTTAGAATAGTGATGACGCAACGAATCCGTATTATAAAAATTAATTGGCGCTGGATACTATTATAATGGTCCGGTTTTCTTAAACAGGCTACCCAGTAGATTTGAATTCGTTAAAAAAAAATTAGCCGGACATTCCGAAATTTTCCCAGGCGAGTATTTTTCGAAATTTATGTCATCGCACCGTCATCATCTTATTCAAGTCGCTTACCAAGAGAAGAAGATGAAGAGTCGTCGTCGAGCAAGCTTACTTTCGTGAGCTCCATTCTCCCTCCCTTCTCTTTCCCACTCCACCTTCTCCCCACCTGACACCCATCCAACCTCTTTCCCTACATTCTCCATACCACTTAATACCGCCTGATCTCGGGATCCACTTCGGACCGAAGGCGAGAGACAAAAGGAGATAAAAAGAACCGGGGAGAGAGGTAGAGAGAGAGAGACAGAGGTAGAGAGAGAGACCGAGGTAGAGAGAGAGGTAAAAAAATGAGAGTCGCTTTTAAAGTCGCAGTCATGCATTTATTTTTACTTTTGGGATTCAGTATTTCATTTCTCTTTCCCTCGGCTTTCCACCAGAGCGAGCCACCGCCGCGCGTATCGCCCCGGACGAGAAAAAGAAGCCGCATTTCATTCAAGAAGAGTCGCAAGGGAATGTTTGTATAACGACGCGAAAGTATCAGGATCTGCCATCAATCCCTGCACGTAGAGGGAGCTTCTTTTTTACATTCCTCTTTTCCCTTCCACGTCCCGCGTTACCTTTGAGCGGCGATCACCCTCCTTTTCACGTGCTCTCTCTCTCTCACGCCCACTATGCGGTTGCTCTTCTGTTTCGTCTTCGTTTATTTTTCGTTTTAATGGAAAATGTCCTCACTTTAAAAAAATTCTCTTCTCGTCGTTCCGTTTTCTTTCCGGCTTCGCAATTAAGCTCGTTTGTTTTACGTTTCTTTCATTTTAATAGCTCGAACTTAAACGAAGCTCTTTTAAAATTCTTCCTCGACCGTTAATTTTACTTCTTTTTTTGCCCGTTTTGAGAGATTTAGAGTGTTGATTGTACCTGGTGGTGACGAAGTGAACATGGCTGCTGGGAAGAGACGGGTTAATGTCTCTGCGTGTCCAACTGATTTTTTTATCTTGAGTCGGATACGTAAATATGTGTTTGTGTACGCAAACACGAACCCAAGCACACACACGCACACTTATTTTTCAAAGAGGTGTATGGTGCTCTCCATCGATTACCTCCATATCCAATTACCATATATTTGAAAATAAAAGTACCATTTTCTCTTACTTTTTATTTATTGCGTCAATATCCATAAACGCTCGATTTCAATTTCCACAATTCCCTCTTCAAAGGAATTTTTTAAACATCTCTAATTGGGCTTCTTTATTTTATCACGGTAAATTAGATGAAAACTTTCCTGAGAGTGAAATGAGCTTTGTCGGTATATTTATGGTGAAAATTTACGTGCTCGTCTGGCCTCGGAGCTCCCTGAAATAAAACTATATTATAATAAGTGATATAGCACTGAAATTTTTCAGTCAGACAGGGTGTCATAACAGGCGCTAAAAGGTAATATGCAACTACGATAGAACTCGGCCAAAACTTATGACAGTGGCAAAAATAACTACACAAAACTTCATCCTTAATTTTCAAAACCGGGATATAATTAATGAAATCAAAATATTATATTACCATAAAACTAGTATAAGATACTCATATCTATTCGACTACAATGAACTGGCAAAATGTTTATTCAGTAAATACGATGGGTATAAAATAACTATTCGAGCAGGGATAACGAACTTGTAAACATGGCAGCATAGCAACTAAACTGAAAATCTACCTACAGTCCAGTTTTCTGATAATTAGCAGTCTTGCCTAGGTTATAAACTTTCTTCCGAACGTGGGAAAGATCAGATTATTCTAATGAGAAGCTACTCACAAAATAATATCTAATATGTTATAATTAATCTCCCATTTTAATTCACAGAAGCAGTCGTTAAAATAAATCCCATCATCAAGGCTGTATTCTTCCTGTTAGTGCAACTAAGACTGAGAGATGTTAATCTTTATTATGCTTTGTTTCTACTCTTTAAAATGTTTTTAACCGGAGTCTCGCTGCAAATACAGGAGAAACTAGGCCTCTGATATTCATAAAGGAAAATTTTCACGGAAGACTTGAAGTAATTAAGGTTCGAAAGTAAAGCTTTCTTCATTGAACTTTGCCAGTCATTTGAGCAAATTCACTCGTAAAATAAATATGACTGAAAATGTATGTCTCCAGTAACGATATCAGGATTCTGTCTCAACTCCCTGGACATATTGCGTGTGCATATGTGCGCAAGTGTGAGCTTACCGAAGAACGATTTTTAAAAATTAATAAAAAATATATTGAGCATAAAATCACTTTCAACTACAAATGAGAAACTTTACAAATAACAGAATTGCTCCTTAATGATAATGATTCTCTATTTTGAATAAGCAAAAATCTTGAGTAGTTTTTAATCATACGATCCGATTATTCTTTACATACATAACAGAAGACGATTCCTAAGGAAAGCCTTGACGAAAATTTCGTGCCTAACACTTCTCGAACAGTTTTACCGTATATTCATCAAATAGAAATCGGTTTATATGTTCTCTGGCGGATTCTTGATCCCATTTTCTAATACCAACATTCACTTGTATCCAGTGGCGGATCCAAGAGGGGGGACGATGGGTGCGATCGACCTCCCCTTAGACGACCCCATTGCCCTCCACTGGGTGCATTCTTAAATTTATTCCGCGCAACATTCCTTGTTTCTACACTGAATATTAAGTCTGTATGAAAAGAGAAAGAAATATTCCGATGGGGATAGGAATTTTAAAAATGTATGGTTGTCGGCAGAGACGGAATCAAGAAGGGGGAGGAGCAATTGGGGCCATCGCCTTCTCCCCCCTTGAGAAGTTTCTGGATCCGCCCCTGCTTGTATCGCATCAAAAACTTCACCAAGTTCAAAGCTTTTAATTTCATCTGTTTTACATACATCTTCAGCGCAATCTTTACAGAGATCACGAGCAATTTACCTAATCAAATTTTTAGTAGCGTCAAACGAGCGAGGCCGATGACTTTTCTGTACATTCTTAATTACTTGACAACGATGATTCACCTATAATGCCACGTCCTTGTGCAAGGAAGGGAAAACCTCCTACTTCGAATATACCGCAAACCAACGAAAACAGCATATGAAGTAACATTAAGTGAAATTGTTTAACAAACATACTTAATAAATCATTGTTATCACATCGAATAATCAGCATCGAGTACAAACTAGAGGAAATATTTTGCGCAATTTAAGAGGTTTTTCATTATTCGCATTGAAGTTTTTTTAAATATAATAAAGCACGGCTTCGAAGCATGGAAATTTCTCTCCGCCGCCTCATCCCCTCTTTATCGGTTTATTTTCTCTCGCCACCAACAATTTCGCTAATTGGACGACAGCGGTCACAACAGCGAGCAACCTTACTAACTCACTCTTTTTTTTAATTCGACCGAAAGGATTGAAAAAATGAAAAAGATCCCCCACCGCTTCAGCTTTCATTTTTTTACCGAACGTTGCCCTCTTGTGTTTAGTCCTGTTTATTATTATCACAAAACACTTTTCGCCGCGATAACAGGCTTTAGCAAATCCTATTTTCCGGCCATCCTCCTCCTCTTATAACCTGCCCCCCTTTTTTCGTAATCTCCACCACTTTGTCGCTTCTCTCCTTTTTCCTCCCTCCCTCTCTTCTCCCCTCCCCAATCTCTCCTCTCCCCTCCCCAATCTCTCCTCTCCCCTCCCCAATCTCTCCTCTCCCCTCCCCAATCTCTCCTCTCCCCTCCCCAATCTCTCCTCTCCCCTCCCCAATCTCTCCTCTCCCCTCCTCAATCTCTCCTGTCCTCTCCCCAACCTCTCTTCTCAGCCTCCTTTTTCTTAGCGCTGCCGTCTACTTTTCCCAAGAGCGGGCCACCGACCACGCCGTTGCGTGTTAGATCGAGCCTCCTCACCTTCGTCTTCTCTTCTCCGAGATCGCCTCGCAAATCGAGACTTTTTTCTAGTCTTTAAAGAGGGAATCTTCCATCTCCTTCCCTTATAAACCTCCAACGCCGCCACCGCCACGAAGATATTTATTCATTTCCGCGGACTTCCAACCCTTTCGATCGCAATATACGCCCATTCTTTCCGATATATCTTTTAAGAAAAAAATACGTATATATAATCGTCTCGATTTTCGTCTTAAACCCCGTCTATCCTTTGAGAATGCGATCTTCTATTCTTTTCTTTCGGCTCATTTCGCTTTTCATTTATGGAGTCGGTTACCTTTCATGACGGCACCGTAGCGGTGGATTCCGATCTCTCGAAAGAAGAAGAAAAAACAAAAGAAAAAATTAATACCGTCTCTTTCTCCGCTGGTCTTTCTCCTTTCAGTTATCATCTCTCGAGCCATCGACTCGTTCTCTTTTCATGTTCCCTGGCGCTCTCCTGCCGTTCTCACCCTACCTCTCTCTCCTTTGGAGCAAGGTCCAATGCCTCCTCTCCGAGTTACCTCTCCTCTCCTCTACCCACCCCCTCATACAAGAGGGAATCCCGCCTCCCTTCTCCCCATCCTCACAACATCCGCCCCTCACCATTCTGCTATTTCTCTTCGTTTCTCACTCCACCTCTCAGCGGTTATGTTCTGAATACAAATGATAACCTCTTTTTTTCCCTCTCGGATCCTCTGCTCTGCTCATCCTTCGCTGTGGAATAAAGAGGTATGTGCATACGTATGCACATATATAAGCACACACACACGCAGGAGAGCATCGAATATCCGAACTACATAATTGGAAAGGAACCTAGTTCGAATAGTCAAACTAAAAATTGATAGGAATAACAAATGATCTACGTGTACGTGCATGTTTTTATTTTTTAATTTACATATTGTAGTACTATCGATTACCTCAGGCGCAATTGGCTCTTCGAAATAGCAGAATGAAAAACCTTTCAACCATACATATCATTATCATTAATTATATTTTTTACAAAACTTTTCTTCCTTTAGTTATAAAATTTGTAGTGTTATGTATTAAATTAGAATGAACAAATTCGTAACATTAATTCAAAGTTACAGTTGATTCTTCTTATCGCTAAACTTGAACGCCTTTGTCCTGATAAACTTCGAAATCTTTTAAGATGGAATAATGTCGAGCAAACGGACGTAGGATAATCTACGCTCTAAATGCTATGCGTATGTTCGTTTGTACACATAACGCGTACACAAAACATTTAATTGAAGGCTCCATCTGGACGAGAAGAATCGGAACGATGATCTTGGATCCATTAATAAGAGGTTTTGGGAGGAAGGGATGGTTGGAGCTTGAGGATAAGGAAGATTGGGATGGAGAGGAGTAACAAAAAATGCAAATGCAAGGTGGTAAAATATGCCGTCGTCGCAACAAAGATAGGCGCGATCCCACCATGGCGCCCTTTAGTTTTTTCAGACCTTCGCCGCTTTAAGCGTTGAACGTATAAAAAATCTGATTTTGCGAAGATGATAAAGTACCGAATCATTTTAATGCGATCTTTGTTCTTCGGCGTGCACAAGTGTTAGAGTCCGTTTAAAAGCTTACGGTGGATGCACAGAAGACGAAATTGAGTCAGGACGAGTCCATTAGTGAAGCGTCACAACCGCGGAGGTGAGGGTAACTTCCGTGTGGGTGAAAACCCTTAGACTACTCCACGCGATCACGATATTATACCAACCTCTGCGCTTTATACTGTTACTGTTGTTATCGTTATTTTCTATCGTTATTTTGAGTATTTCATCTTTGAGTCTTTATTATATCATTTTTATACTCCGTTTTCGATTTTTCGTTTTTGTTTCTATGTTTTACTTTCGTTTAACTCTTTTATTGCTAACATGGATACCCCTCCATCAGCCTCCAAGCTGGGGAATGAGAAAGTCATTCACAGCCAGGTATGGGAGATCATTCATAACGTGATATATGAGCGAGTAGAAGGAGCCACCGGTGTTTCAATTCGCACCCTACAGCGAATATTGAAGGAAGAAGAAGAGATTGCTAAGGCTGCAGAGCCTCCTCCTCGTATCCGCTGAAGCAAAAACCACAGTTATATCCGAAATCAACGGTGGACGACTTTGATGTCCAGGTGATTCGAAGAATCGTGCATCAATTCTATTCTGAGGAAAGAAAACATCCGACTCTTGGTGCAGTGTCCCGGTGATAAAAGCGAACACAGGCTCCAAAGGGGGGTGGCGGAGTGGTTAGAGCGTTCACCTTCCACGTAGTGGTCCCTGGTTCGGATCCGGTGGAAGTCGAATTTTTCAACCTGAGATCGTCCCGTCCCCTACTTGTGTGATTTGAGAAGACCGTGCTTCGGAAGGAACGTTAAACAGTTGATCCCCTTGATGCTCTTCATAAAGAGTAGGCTAATACCGGCACCGGCTTTCCCTCCTCCCTTGTGAGTGTGTTCGTTGTGTAAGGAGTTATGGCTATAATAATCCAAGAGGTTGATCAGCCATAAAATACAAACCAACAACAACAATAGGCTTCAAAGGCAAAGTCGGTTTACTTAGAATTCTTCTTTAAAAAATTGGATTCAGGTAAGTGTGTTGATGACTTATTAATTATTACTGAAGACATGGTGAAATAACAACAGGTCTTACAGTAATATCATATCATCCCAGGTGGAGGAAAACTGCTTCCATTAAGCGCATTTTATGCAAACGGAGTGATATTCGTTTGGATCAGATTGCATATTTAAGAGCAATAAGGAGATATAGGGAGGAATGATGGCCAATTGTATATACTGACGAAAGTTATATCTATTCCTCGCACTCTGCTCCATATCAATGGTCGAGCGGGGATGGCACGGGATAAAAAGTTCCTGTATCTAAGGGCCAGCGACACATTATTATTCATGCATGTATGAGTTATGTATTATACTAATGTACATGTAAATGTATTTATATGATTTCCATTGACTACAGAGAGGATATAACTCCATCTTAGGCGTTCTTTACCAGCGAAGTGGTAATAGCAGAACGCCTTATGGGTAGGTCTGGTCCGTCGTAACTTTCATCTCCTAAACCAATGGACGGATTTTAACTAAATTTAGTATGAGTGATATATATTAAAATGTATCGCCCAATTGTGATTTTGAACTGAATCCGTCAATTAGAACTTCCACTTTACGTAATTATTTTAATAAACTTATACTCGTTAAATGGCATCCGTCAAGCAACAATGAAATACCAAACTTATCTCTCCTTAGCTCTTATTTGATCTTTAATGTATAGATTTAAAAATTTATTCGGATAGAAAACAACATTTACTACAAGAAAGTCCACGAGACCACGCAATTACGAGTTATGGTTTCGGAGATAAAAATTCTAAAAAAACCCTCACAAAACATCGCATATTTTGTTTACATCGATTTCTAAGGCGGTTATCTCGGCAAAAAATAATTAAAATCCATGTTTTTCTATCCGACGCCTTTATATGATGTGTGTAACAGGGTGAGTTAAATAAAAGTGTGTAATAATAATGCTCGCCCAGATTTATAAAAACTACATTGCTGTAATGTAAATATTTGGCTTTATTTAATTTTATTCTTAATCAGATTAAGTAAACATTTGCTAACCCGAGAGGAAAGATGACCACATCATGCGTGCATGCATGCGAGGCAGAGGCGTTCTTTACGTTTTATGCATTCACGTCGAAAAGGATAAATATTAATGGCTTAGTATAATGTCTACGAACTGAAAAATGATATGCCAATAGTGATGTCAAGAAAATATTCAATTTTTGATTCACCTATTTATTTCCTATTCAGTTGTAATTAATAAAACAGTCGTCAATTATTTCAAACATACCTCACTCGAATAGTAGCAATATAATTTTTATGTTCACGTTCATTTTCACTTCTTCAGAGTAAATTAGTACCCATTTCTTTTCACTCGCAAACACTGTATACGTAAGGAAAATAGACGTGTTTATGTTCATTTCTTCATTGTAGATAATCCATTTCCCTTTATTTACCAAATGTTGCGTACGAACAAAAGACAAGATTGGAAAGGTGTACTCCATGTCGGAATACACAGAGTTTCCAAATGCGTTCTTTGAGGTTTCACAATGTTCTCAATATTTTTCTCTCTGATGAGTATTAAATGAGAAGCTAGCGAGGTACATTGTAAAATACATGTAAGCCCTTATGTAAAGTTGTCATTATTGTGCGATTTTAACCAAAATTGGAATCGGTCCACAAATTTTAGTAAAACTTCCCAATACCAAATTTCATTTAATACGTCCAGCGCTTACCGAGTTGTGAAACAAAGGAACATTGTAAACTACATGTAGGTCTCCATGTAAAGTGGTTGTAATGGTCCGATTTTAACCAAAATTGGAATCGGTAGACCAATTTTAGCAAAACTCCCCAATACCAAATTTCATTAAAATTTCCAGCGGTTCCCAAGTTGAAACAAGGGAACATTGTAGGTCTTCATGTAAAGTCGTCGTAATTTTTGTCCGATTTTAACCAAAATTGGAATCGTTCTACCAATTCTAGTAAAACTCCTCAGTACCAAATTTCATCAAAATACGTTCAGCGGTTCCCGAGTTTTAACATACGGGCAGACGGATGGAAACGATCTCCCCCATATGCGTTCATTTATTGCACTTCGTGCAAAAAACGCATACAAATTAAACGTAATTAGGTATTTACAGCAGATATTGTTTACTTCAGTTGCCATGAAGCTTGTTTTCGTTGACAACTAAAAAACACGAATTAGGACTTTCTTGTTTGATTTTCTTGAAATCTGCTACTCCTTCGATAAAAATGTACTTAACAAAACATATGCTATTTCACTAGTTCTACAAGTTTTGATTGAAGACTTTTGTGTTATAAGTAATATTTTACGAGATAACAAATAGTTCATTTTTGTCACCAGTAAAGTGGCACTCCCGATTAGGCTACGTGGGCCATTTATGTCATTTTCTTGTTTTTTTTGCCCGTATGTCCTAAATATCAAATTTTATGGACATTTGCCCAGTAGTTTAGCTGATGAAGCGGACGGGCGGACACGACCTGACTATAAGGCGATCTTTTTTACTTTTTGCAAATAACGTCTAATAATGTTACAAAGTGATGCTAGACATTATTTCCATGTAAAGTTTTTGATGGTAATAACTATTTAAGGTGAAATCATCAGCAACGCTAAACAAAATACATTTCCTTTATGAGCGATCATTTTTTTAAGTTTAAGGAAATTTTTAATTTTTATATATTAATGAATCAATTAGAAGGTAAATTATTCATAAAATCTCCATAACCATTTCCTGAAAATGGGTTTATACTCTCTCGTTAAATACTGTTTCTCTCTCATTCAACTAACCGGGCACACACGAGAAAAGGGGCTAAAAATGCCAACAGTGGGAAGGAAACAGGTATGCTAAACCGTGTAGCTCATTCAGAAAAATGTATTATCCAACAACCAAGAGGCGGAATGAGGAAACGTAAAGGGGGGTAAAAGACGCTGGAGGAATCAGACGCGGAAGAGGGAAAAAGTGGAAGGTTTATAAGGGAACGGAGAATGAGGGAAATAATAGTCTGACAAGAGAGTGAGGGAGAGATAACTAGCCAGAGAGAGGCTTGAAATGCGGTTCGATAAAATAAAAAAATTACGATTGGCATCCGGTATACATATAAATGCCTGTTTCGCGTGGAGAATAGAAGGAGGGCGAGAGGAGAGGGAGATAGAGGAAGGAAGAGCGAGAGGAGAGGAGGAAGAAGTTCCGCGAGCTCGCGTAAAAGGGTCGGTGAAGATGCAGCGATCAAGACAGACGGCCGAGGCTTTATTTTATGGGAGTTGGGGAAAGAGTCTAGACGGTGATCCAGGGAGAGCTTATGGATGAAGGGAGGCGGAGAGGGAGGAGAGATGATGCCGGTTAGAAAGAGAAAAAGAGATGTAGGAGAGAGGGAGGAAGAAAAGGAGAGAGGGAATGAGAGAGGGAGGGAGGGAGAGAGGGAATGAGAGAGTGAGGGAGAGAGGGAGGTAGAGAGGGAGGGAGAGAGGGAGGTAGAGAGGGAGGGAGAGAGGGAGGGAGAGAGGGAGGGAGAGAGGGAGGGAGAGAGGGAGGGAGGGAGAGAGGGATGGTGAGAGGGAGGGAGAGAGGGAGGGAGAGAGGGAATGAGAGAGGGAGGGAGGGAAGAAGGGAGAGGAGAGAGGGAGGGTGAGAGGGAGGGAGGGAGAGAGGGATGGAGGGAGGGAGGGAGGGAAGAAGGGAGAGAGGGAGGGTGAGAGGGAGGGAGGGAGAGAGGGAGGGAGAGAGGGATGGAGGGAGGGATGGAGAGAGGGAGGGAGAGAGGGACGGAGTGAAGGAGAGAGGAAGACAGAGAGGTAGGAGGAAGAACGCGGAGCGTTAGCGAGTTTTAAAAAAAGAGGGATTGAGGGAGGTAAGGAGTTAAGGAGGAGAGGACGCTTCCTCTTCGAAGTGGGTTGGACTCAAAGGAATCCAGGTTGTGTAGATCGGGGGCGGCTGAAGATATCGTCGTCGTTCAGAAGGGTTGAGATAGGGGAGGAGAGATACTTGAACAGGGAAATGGGGAGGTAAAGTGCCTCTTACTCGAAGCGCCTCTCGAAGGGAGAGAGATTGGTCGTTTCTGAGCAAGGAGAAGGAAAACGTCTCCATTTGTTTTGAGAAAGCCTTCTGTTTTTTTATTCCTTCTACCCTCTACTGTCTACGGGTTATCGGGCATTTTTTAAAGCAACGTTTTACCTTGAGTGAACTTGTTATATCTATATAGATATTAAATTTTCTTTTTCCGAAGCGCGCGGATTCGAGTCCAAGACCGCGCCTTTCTTCCATGGCTGATGAGCGGAAATCCGTATCAATTTTAGATCGAGTACATAGAAATCCACGATCGGTTGATGGGCAAAGGGAAAAATATAAAAAATAATTTATTTCAATTGTGAGGATATTTAAACATTTTTCGAACAAATGACTTCAAAAAAGCTCCGGTTTTTTAAGACATTTAACCGGAATAAGTTTTATTGCGCGTCCAATTGCCAAAATGGAATCTACTGATTTCAGTATTTTAGTGTAATGAGGACAATATACGGAACTACAGCTGTTTACTAAATGAGGTCTCAAAGATAGTTATCCCTTTTAGTTACGTTATTTTTATCTTACGGGTGCCGTATATATTGCCATTATAACCTAAATTATATACTCGCTTTTGTGAAAAGCATAACTAATTAAGCAATGGGAAATAGCAACCAAAAAGAATATCACTTCATAATCATGTATCGAACCTAAAACCTCCTATTTCCAGCCATATGTCATTTACTTTGAGATGAAAATAGAACACAACCGTACTAATTTATTTTCTCTCTGTAATCTTTCCATTATTTTAACATGATTAATCTTATTTCCTTTAACTTTCATGCGAATTTGCCAGATATTTTTATAAAATATTTCGCCTTCGTATAGATTTCAAATTTAAGCAAAGTTAAGAATAAATTGTAATTTTCATTTCTCTCTCTCTTTCTCTCTCCTCATTGTTATGAAAATATACCTGCGTAGCTCGTCCATTCCTTCTGACGGGTAATGTTTATGACAGGCATCCCGCATGCTCCGCCGCTGTTATATCCTCGTGTTATACGGCAATTCCTTCGCCATTGCTGCGACTGGGGAAATTAAACGAGATTGCGCTCAGGACGGATAGATAGAGAAAGAGACTCCAATCCTTCAATCCGATGCGTGAGATTATCGTCCCAGTCGGCGTCTGTCTGAACCGCCCTTTCGCGCCCATTAACCTCATCTAATCGTTCCATTTCGCAGCCGGGAGGCCACGAAGCTTAAGCGGCATCGCGCTTGTCTCCCGCTGATCATCCCGAAAGAATCTTTCGTTTTAAGCGCCATCTCTTCATTCGAGCCGTCTGACCAACTTCAACAGATAAAAAGCCGTATACATATACACGTATATATACACACAGATGGACACATATATCTTACCTGGGGCGGCATATGAACCCGGATAAATGCGTGGCCTTTTTTTTCATACCCTTCGATTTTTTTATGAGGGATGGCGAGGGAGGAGGAGGTTGAGAGGTGGCAGTATCTCCGTGCGACGAATAAGACGAACTCGTTCCTATCAAAAGTGGAACGACTGGTACTGGGAATATATGTGCACTATTTGCTCACCGTTCTAGATATCTATACGGTCTCAGTACGGACGAGAGCAAATGATAGAGGCGCTACGAAAGAAGGAAGCGAGAAATAGATAAATGAGGGGGAGAAAGTGAGAGAGGAAAGAAAAAGAGAGGGTAATGAAGAGAGGAGAGGTAGAGAAGAGGAGAGAAAGAGAAAATGGAGAAGAGAAAAATTGTGTAGGAGAGAGAAAAGAGGATTAGAGGAAGTGGAGAAGTAGAAGGGACAAATAGGAGAAAGTGAGAAAATAAGGGAGGAGAAGAGAAAAGTGATAAAGTGAGGAGAAAAGATGTTATTTAAAGAAATGGAACAGTAAAGAAGAGAAAGGAGAGGGTATTGTAGGTAAAGAGGAAACAGAGGGGAGAAAAATATGGGAGAGTAAGAGAGTAGTGAAATGGGAATGGGAGAAGAAGAGGAGACGTGGAGAGAAACCGCGGAAGACTAGCCGTCCCAGAGGTGGGTAATGGGAGAGAGAAACAATGGAGAGAAGAACTGAGAAGGAGAAGGGGAGAGAGGAGGAAGAGAAGGAGGAGTGAGTCGTGGAAGAGTGGATTTAAAAGGGGGTTGTCCTTTGATACGGAGAGGAAACGCATTCCTTTCCTCTGTATCTGTCTCTCTCTCCCTTTCTTCCCCTCCCCCTCTCTCCCTCTCACTCCCTCTTTCCCTCGAGAATTCCATTCCGTTTCTTTATTCATTTTGTCGCGTTCACTTTGCCTCCCGTCTCCCTGCGGTGGATCGCATAATTTTCTCATCCAAGCAACGGGGTGCTATAAACACACGTCGTTTATATTTGCGGTTAATCCTCGGATGGGAAGTCGGAGTTTCCGATGAATTATCGCGAATATTCCGGATGATTAGAAGATTTCGGAGCCTTTCGGCCAGGAAAAAACTTAAACATTCGTCTCTATGAATCTTTATTACTGAAAGTGGAGTGCTTAGTGCTTTGCGGTAAATCGAATAAATTAAGCACTTCATTCAGTGAAATGCAGCGTGGGGAATTTTTGAGTAGCTTTCATAGATCGGTATCCGTTTGAAAGTATGAACAAGATTTACATATATGTATGACGTGTTTTATGGTGAAGTTAAATATCTTCGGCTATTGCAAGAAACGTGGCGTATCAGCAACCCTGTAAACAACAAGTATGGAAAGGTATACTCCATGTCGGAGTACACAAAGTTTCCAAATGCGTTCTTTGAGATCGAAAATTTTTAGTAAAACTCCCCAATACCAAATTTCATCAAAATACGTCCAGCGGTTCCCAAGTTGAAACAGAGGCACGTTGTAAAATACGTTGTCTTCATGTAAAGTGGTCGTTATTTCAGTCCAATTTTAAGCAAAATTGTAATCGGCCGACAAATTTTAGTGGTACTCCTCAATACTAAATGTCATTAAAATATATCCAGCGGTTCCCGAGTTGTAAAATTTTTAATATTTTTTTGGAATGAACAAAAGAAGATCAAAAATCGTATAATTACGCAAATAGGTCAATTTCCTTTTCTTTAAATTTATCGTAAACCTTACGTTTTACGGGAAAATTTGTGAAAAAAAATGTACTTAATTATTTTATTCAAATTTGGTTCTCAATATTTTTCTCTCAGATGAGTATTTAACGAGATTCTTGCGAAGTACTCTGTAAAATACATGTAGGTCTTCATGTGAAGTGGTCGTTATTTTGGTCCGATTTTAACCAAAATTGGAATCGGTCGACAAATTTTAACAAAACTCCCAAATACCAAATTTCATCGAAGCACGTCCAGCGGTTCCCGAGTTTAAACATGCGGACGGACGGAAACTACCTCTCCTATATGCGTTCACTTCGTGCAAAGAACGCATAAAAATCAGAAAACTGTAGTGAACACGTGTACAACCTATATACAGTGAAACTTGGATGTTACGAGAATTTATAAAATTCATAACAATATTCTTTCCAACAAGTACCTACTCGTAATATCCTAAGATTTAATTTCGTATATGTAACGTTAAGAAATTAACAGTGACGGTGTTTTTGCTCGCCATAATGAAGTTCTCGTTACAAGCCGTACTCGTTCTATCGAGGTTACAATGTAAATATTTGAAAAAATAAATTTTTGTCGCCTGATTTATGTCAATAAATTAAAGGGTGGTTTTTTATAGATAGGATATTTTGTTTGTTAGGATGATATATGTTTTTGTGTGTACACATACACATGCATGCATATAATAATAATAATAATATTTTAAAATTACTCGTTTGATAATATTAACCGGCTGATTACAATAACTAGTGGCATCTACCGTATACATATCAAATATACTATATTACGACCATGTTACTATAATATCGAAATTTGCCACAGGCAAATATAAAGAGCGAATTTCATCCCCTTCCGCCTCTAGACCTTTCTCTTTCTATCATCTCCTCTTCCGTTTTACGAGTAAACGCTTTGCAGACAGTCAATTTTTTCGGAAGCGGAACGGATTAACGTAGCTTGAATCCACGAACGCGCGTCAAAAAAAAACTCCTCGCCATGTAACCGCGTGAAAGTTCTTAAGCACGCATCAGCGAACACGATCTTTTTCAAGCGAAACTTAATGGCGGTTATAATTAGAATTTTCGCGATTTGAATATGACGCCTTTGCTTTCCTTTTTAACACGTTTGTTCCGCGCTTTGTTTTCACTCGAAATTCAGTTTTAACCTCTTTAAGTACTTCGGTTAAGCGCCGTGCTATCCGCGAATGGAAGTTCGTCGTGTTCGTTTGTAATTATAAAAGTAAAGAAGAGTTGATTACAACGCGTCTACAGCGTAACGAGTAATCTCGATTAATTAGCAAAAATATTGAACCGTTTAAGTCTCCTAACGCTATGAATTTAGGCTATGCCTCTGAAATACTATAATTTTTGCCCGTATTGCGTGGTCGGTTATCTGATTCTAATCAAAATATAAGCCGTAATTTTCGCCAAAGTAAATTATGGGTGTTATTTTAACTAGATTTTGTTTTGATAATGTTTCACTTTAACTCGGAAGTTCTTATTTCCGTGTTAGTTAATCTAATAGCCGAATTCTGTTTTTAGTTGCGTAATGAATATAATTATGATTGTTCCAAGGTACCGCATTAGAGTGAAACTTGTCGATGTATCTCGATTGTCTTGCCGTTATTAAAAAACTCTTTTTGCCCACTGATATCAAAAGCCTTTGATCCATTTTTTCTCATAACTCTCCATTTTAAAGATTTAGATTTTAAAAAGGCATTGAAATTAATTACAGGAATGACGTTGGAAAACACGCTCCTATCCTCTTTCGTCACAATGACGTTGTCAATATGTCAGCACTCGAGTAACACTAATCTTAACGTTTTATTGATTTTAATTGTTGCTTTAATAAACAAATTAAAAACAGTTTCGAAAGTATTTTCATACTGATATATTATAGCTGACCTATGTCACATCTAGGAAGTTCTCCCGTATATATTATTCAGAGTTATATTTTGATGCCATAATCTCATCGATGTGAAGGATCATTGGTAATTCGATTAACATCTTATTATTTTTAATTGCATTATTGCACAGACTTAAGGTAGTCAGAAATATAGTATTCATTTATAGAACAGGATACCCTTTACTTTCTTAACTCATTTATAAGGAGGAAAGCAGGGAAAAACTTTTCCGCTTGAATAACTGATGAAGCACCCGTCGCAACGTGTTAGAATTTCGCGGCGTATTCGAGTGGAAATATGCCCCTCTTTCCCTTGTGTAGATATATTTAAAAACCGTTTGATAGGTAACGAGCCATCCTTTTTCCTTATCTATTCTCCAGGTCCTTCAGCTTATGAAAGAAGTGGCAGAAGACGATGACGACGACTCCAGCGACATCTCCGGCTACCACTCGGATTCGGATTCCGCCATCATGATGTCTGGCAACTCGCCGTACATCAGCAAGAGGGCCCGCTACAACTTCCTCACCCGTTCCAGTGAGTGCTCAACTCGTTTCGCATTATAATCTCTGCTTATTTCCTCCCTAACCCTCCCTCCGCCTTCCCCCTACGTCCTCTTTCACCGACTCAGTCCAGCCTTTCCTTCCCTCTTCCTCCCCCGCCTCCCTCCAAATTTCCCTCAACCCGAAGCATTGTTGTTCCTTGACCCGGCAGTATTTCCTCCAAATGTACCGACGCCCCTTGCGTCCTTGTGAGGAGGAAAGGGGAAAAAATAAAAAAATATTAATTACCCGATCCGTTCCTTCGTGACGACCACATCCTCGCCACTTCTATAAAACAAAACAATATGAACAACAGAACGGGAGCTTCCGTGTTTTTGTAGAAGATCTTTTGTCCGTTTTTATTTCCGCGAAAGTTTTTTTTCTTTTTCACGTAGTCGTCGCTTCGAAATTTTATGGGATGCGATTCCTTTTCGTTTTTGTTGTTTTTATATTTTTATTACCGCGAGTGTTCGCGACAGCGTAATTTTTCACTTTCGTATACGATTGCTTTTTTTTAATTACTCGTTTGACTCTTCGAATCGTTTTCATGTCGCGCATGAATTATTCCTTGCACACTTCTTTAAATACTTGCTGTTTTATTCCGTTTTGTTTTGTGTTCTGCTTGCTGGAATAGGATCCCGCCTGGATTTAAAGATGCATGAATTATCGTGTCCCAGAATTTTAAAAGATATTATTTTATTCGTGTTTCGGAGAAATATCTGCATTTTCGCATTTCCTAAAGTCTTATTTTTTAAATGCTACCATTATAATTATCCCGAGAATTTTCCAAGCGATATCGCTATGGAAAAAATATTTTATTAGTGGATACAATTTTATAGTCTCCATTATATTATTTTAAAATTATTAAACGATAAACTGATCAGGAATTTAGTAGTCATATACTCATACACACAAACATAAAAACACGCACATTATAATCTCAATAATATTCGCAATTTATAGTACGTAGGGTGGTATTTTTGTCTGCCAGTAAGTTTTTCCCAGTTGTAAATAAATTCCTTCCCACAGCCGCAAGCCTTTGAAACGCATGTTTTAAACTATCTTTATTATCGCCATAAGAGTCTTCTATTTTTCGTTATGATGTCATGAAACTCAGCGACGATGAAGTGCCTGAATTTATTGCAACGCGTTAAGACGTCAAAAATGGAAGCCTATAATCTTAAAAGTATGCACCTCGCCCCTCCTTAAATTTGTCCCACGGAGTATAACGTTTTGATTCGACCCCTCTGTAATTCTATGTTCTGCGATCGTTAAACCTGTATCTTTTTCATCTCGTCGTTGCAATTTTTTTAAGTTCTCTATTTGGAAATAATCACAGTTTAGAGTGCCGCTAAAAATATCCTATCTAATAAACGAATAGCTGTTGAATACAAATCGAATTTTTATAGGTGGATGCGTCCTATCCTGCGGCATTTTTCAAGTGAAGAAACTAGGAGGCAGCCTGCGTTGACATGAGGAAAATTTGGTGAAATGTAAATGCGGTAGCTTCTTCTTATCTAGCTCCGACAACTCCTTTCTCTGCCACGTTAATATTTCCCCTTGGCTGGAATGCTGCATTCTTTCCAAACCTCTCAACTCTTCGTTCCTTTGCCTCATCATTTCATTATTTTTACTTTCTCATATACGTAGTATATATTACTTCCTCAGGTATGTTGTATATAGAAAAAGTATTGTAATCGTGAAAAAATTTGACTTCAAGATTTTGATGGAAATAAAAGTTTTAGGTGTCTATGAGTCCATAAAAGTGGTTTTCGGCATGCCGCCTGTCTCAGTCTCTTCGCAGTTCTAGGGACCAAACGCGTACATAAAATCGAATTATATCTCGTATTATTGCAATGTATCGTTATTTGCAGACATTTTTTGATAAAAATTATATTGCACAAAAATAAAGGCTAGTTAATTGTTGGCGATTTTTAGAAAAATTTGATTTACTCAAAATGGCTCCAGAGAATTTGATTAAAATTAATCCAATTGTAGAGCCTGATGTCACAAATAATACTACATAAGCCATATATCTCTAAAAATCACTATATGGGGTCCAGTGACATTACAATGTACGCTAAGCTACCTTACCTAAGCCCTATGACGTCACGCCTTCGCAGCGATCTACTCAAAATCTTACTACAGCTTTTATAAGCGTACACAGTCGACCAAACGTATATATTTACGTATATGAGAAAGTTTGTGCAATGTATATTGCGCCGTTTATTTATTTTAGTTTGCATCCGCATCTTTTTTAATTATGGTAAATAATTATTTCTCTCTGAATCGTCACTTCTTATTACTACTTTTGAGCAAAAGGTTTCCGTCCCCATGACCACACTTTCAGATCGAATTCTCACCGTTCCCCGTAAAAAGTGTCCTCATTGGGGACTAATAACCTAGTAATTAATAATAACGAAGAAACTCTAAATAAAAAAGACAAATTAAATTCAATAAACTTTCATTTATCCGCAACACAGGTATTTGCCCCACCTGATCTATGAGGAGGAAATAAAAGATTTTTTTCGTATATAATCACTTTGATACGATAGGGGAAATAGCATATTTACCCCAACCTTGTTTTAGCGCAAAAATTCGTGCGATAGAGTGTGGCAATTACGCGAGTTAATACGGTATGTTTATTTACCATTTATTTATTTAACTTAGTTACGTATTGCACCGCACGCGGTTTTTTTAATAGCATTAGATGATAGAATGATGATGATCACGTTTTTCATTAATTCGCTCATGATTTTATAGAGTCCGTGAATGTTGAGGGTCGGACAGGAAGAAGTAAAAAGAGCAGAAGGAATTGAAAAGTTAACCTATTCCGCACAGTCGAGCGGCATCCGTGCGTTGAAATCTGCTCCCAGCGTGGTCTGAGGCCACTTCCTCATGCCTGCCTTCGCGCACCTCTAGGAGAAAGACTTTTTGAACTTTTGCCCTCTCGTGAATCCATCCGTTCGAACAATCGTTTAAACCTTCTCCCTGGGTCGCTTAAAGGATATCTTTATTGGATCTTTTCACGGTTCCTCCTCCTCCGACCTCCTCGCCAACAATGGTGCGCTTCGACAACGCCGCCATACGCACGCCGCTTCTCTCGCGATTTTAAGGGGTGCTCTCCGGGATGTTTTCCGACCGCCCTTTTAACGAGTCGTCTTACTTTTTTCCGTCTTTCGAACAAACGCGACGTCTGTTTCGAATGTTTAAAATGGAAGCTTTTGCGAATCGATTACAAACGATCCACTCCGGCGCGAGAGAAAAATAAATTTTTAAAAAGATGAGAATCGGAATGCTGTGGATTTCTTTGCGAGGAGAGCTGAAATGTGTTGCTCAAAGGAAGGATACTACGCGCTATCGTATGTACTCTTCCATAGTGACGTTGCCCGTCACATTAGCTGTAGAGTGAAGAATAAGTTTTCGTCCGATTTTCCAATAGGTAAGGTAAAAGATGAACGCCTAGGAGTTAATTAGGTGTTGATGTATCTGAATTATTTTTCAAGCCTAACCACGATCAAGTAAATTATATGGGAGGGTTTCGAGACGGTGAAAGGTTTCGATAAGGATTAATCAATTGCATGGCGTTAGATTTATATGAAATCAAGTCTTGGAAGGATACGAAAAAATCACCCAGTTGATTAGTTCATTAACACTAAACCTGAATTATGAATGGCGCCCTCGAAATGAAAAGAAAATGTAATTTCTGCATTTGTTCATTTTGTGTTTCTGAATAATTCACTGAAATTGGTGTAACACATTGCATTAAAATGCTAGTGATTATTAGGGATGGCCTTTTTTATTCCTAAAATTGCTCTTGGTTACTATGCTTAAGCTAAACGTGGGCTGAATCCTAACCTTTCTGTGTCAATTTACTTGTGATATTCAATCCGTTAAGTCAATAATATAAACAACCAATTTGCTCAGTTGTTTAACTTAAAATCCGTTTATTTTAGACATTGTGTGAAAATAAATATTTTCTTTAAATGACCAAAAAATATTAAAAATGCTAATTCCAACCATTTAGGTGAGTTAATATGGAAGATGAAAATCCGGAGATACTTGTAGAAAAGGCTCTGGAAATTTCATGTGCAATCTTAACAAAATTGCAGAGAATATGAGAATGACTCCCTACATCTTTGCGTTTGATGGACAAATCGTGTGCGCGTAACGGTGTTTAAGACCATTCGCTCTTTCCGTTCAAGTTTCGGCCAGTTTTCCTTTAGTTCACATCTGCTAATTTATTGTCTTTAGCAGATGAGACTATCTAGGCCAAAATTAATCATAACCTTCCATAAAATATTCTATAAGTTTCATTGTTTGCTTTCTTGTTTGATTTTCATATTAGCCACACTTAACATAAACATCAGATAGCATTTTACAGCTCTTTATATTTTGTCCTCGCAAAAAAGGGCAATGTAAGCTGATTAGATTGAGGCTTTCGAGAAATGAGTTTTACATATGGCTGAGGAAATATGTGATATGGACGATTATACAGATGAGGAATAATCAAGCGTAAATGAAGAATAGAGGTATTCAAAAGAGAATTATCCAGCTCGCTCATTGGCTGAAATCAAATTGACATATTATGTCTTTCCAATAACCACAAGAGGTTTGAGAAAATATTTCTAGAAACCTTTTATTAAACAGCCAAAGTTAGATGAGATAAATCTTTGGGACATATTTAAAACATCACACAGTTCTAAAATGCCGAAATAACGGGGATGATGTGAAAGGAATAAAATAAGGATATTACATATTCAAAGGATGGCGATTCATAAGGTATGATTTTGGGAAAGGCAATTATATTTTTAAGATCGGATGATCCAACGAATAGAAATGTGACCATTGATAAAACCTCATCTCTCAACGTATACAAACACATCATCAGAGCATCAGAGTTCGAACTATAAAATGTCATTAGCCTTGTCCGCATAAATTTTATTCGACACGCGTTAACAGAGCTATTACTTCTATTCGTACAAGTTATTCAAGGTAAATTACCGCGCGAATGAATCGAACTTCCGTCCCTCCTTTCTCCTTCGCCGCAGAGAGGGTTGAATCCATTCTCTCTTTCTTTTTGCATCACCACCCTCTCCTTGAATTCAACCAGAGAGAAGGAGAGATCACGCTACCCTTTTTCGCACTTCGGGACGCGATTCGAGCGTTTTTTATTTATTTTACAGATCCGATCCTATGTTAAGCAGGACATCAATGGCTGCCCGAGAACCGTAAATTTGACTGTGAGCAATTCGACTGTTAAAACGAATCCTTGAAGATGAGTTAATGACTCGACCGCTCGACCCTGGAAAACCGGAAAATCATCCCCTTTTGGGATTTATTAGCGCCGCTCAATCTGCTAATGCCGATTTTATGGAGGTTTTTAAAACCGGGGAATGGCCTGTTAAAGTCTCGCTACCCGACTCGTCGGTTCAGATACTTATTCCTGAAAATTTTGTTCTAGGAAGAGGAAATAAATTGTGATGGTCGGTCGTTTGAATTATTGACACTTCTGACTTACACGCGCGCTCATATGCATTCACACATACATACCTATATACATGCATATATACATAAATATCTACACACATATCTACACATATATATGCACAAACATATATGCGTGTGTATGTATACACACCCTTGCATACATATACATGCACACATACACAAAACAACATTTTTAAGAAAAGCTCTGTAAGAATTTATATCATTCAATATATGAGGCTTGTTATAGTGGAAATGATTGATATGACTTTCTGTCATTATTGACATTCTTCGTGATAATACTGATAAACGCGCCGTAATTTTTTGTGTGTAAACGAAATAGTCATAACCCGTAAGTCATGAGAAAACATTAAATTCAATTACGTTGTTGAAACGAGAGTTAAATGATTTATTTTTTTAAATAATTTTGCAGGATCCATCCGTGGTCACTACCGTATTGTTGCGCAAGCCATGTTGCAATTTACCATTCTTTGCGTCTAAATTCTGAGTTTTGGTAATGCCTTCATAAAATATGCCACACACTGGGCAAATATTTCTCAGCGTTTGAAATTCATAATGAGATATCGCGTTTCACAAAGACATCATCTAATCCATTTATTTAACCTTATAAAATTTTTATTATTTTCTTGATCTGAAACGCTCGCTAAGGAAATAAAAGAACGCTTAAAAAAAAGAACTTTCATTCCACGGCGAAAATATCACGCGACAGTTTCCCAAACATGGAAAAAAATAGCAAAAGAGGGTTTATTATTTCTCCGCCGGATTCGCTCCGAACATTTGGTAATGATAGAGTCAAAAAGGCAATCTTCCGAAATAAGGGAACCGATAATCATAGCTATCGATCTTCCCTAAAATATGTATCTTTTCCTCCGCGAAATGTGATTGGCTTTTGTTTTCCACTTATTTCCGTACCTGTCACAAAGTGGCGCGCATCCTCTTTAAGAAATAATAAACATTTTCGCACCGAAAATGTCGTAATAATAGAGCCAAAAGGGCAAGCTCCCGAAATAAGGGGAACCGATGATCATAGCTAGCGGTCACCGCCAAAAATATGTATCTTTTCCTCCGCGCATTGCGATTGGCTTTTGTTGTCCAGTCTTTTCGTAATTGTCACAAAGTCGCGCATATCCTCTTTAAAATGATAATAAACATTTTCGCACCTAAAATGTCATAATAATAGAGCCAAATAGGCAAGCTTCCTAAATAAGGTGAATCAATAATCATCACAACACGATCTCCTCCAAAAATATACACATATATCTTTTCCTCCGCTCAATGCGATTGGCTTTCGTTTTCCTCTTTTTCCGCACCCCTCACAAAGTGGCGCACATCCTCTTTTAAAAAAACATAATAAACATTTTCGCACTTTTCTACCTTGTTATCCATTTCCCTTTCCCTTCTTCGCATCGCGCAGAAATACGCCCTCCTCGTCCTTATCCTCGTTGAGTTAGGAAAGCGTTAATGGTTGCGTCAGCTTGGCAGTTTACGGTTTCATTGTTACCCATTCCTCCGCCTCCCTCGCCTCGTGTGGTCTGCCGTGGGAACTCCGGCCCGTCTCTTCCCACTCGACGCTGGCGTTGAGAGCCGTTGTTGTTGTTTGTATGAGCTCCGAGATAGAGGTTCTCCCACACATTCTCCTTGCTCGGCTGGACACGAGCCAAAGAGATCGCCTTTTGAAGAGAAACGACTTTGAAAAAAGAAAAGACTCGAGGAATCGACCATCTCTCCCCAAAGCGAGAGTGATTACTCTGATTAAAGCTCCTTGCGATTAAAGATTGTGGCAAAAGAAATGGTGCGCGCGTATCTTATTTCCATTGCGACTTGGGAAGGTGGAAAGATGAAAGAAAACGGCAGTCATCTCCCGGATTGAGGAGCGTTTCCCTCGGCGTTTGTTTCTAGAGGTCGCTCGAGGTCGTTGGTTGAGCGGTTTCGCGAATGCGCGGAGGAAAATTTTTTGGCGGAATCTTCATCTCTTCTACGAAAGGCGGACCAAGTAGACTCAGTTTCATAATAAAGTCCCTTCACTATATCTTGTGGCCGAAAAAAATCAAGAACACGCACTTAAATATTAAAAAAATCGAAGGAAGTACCTATATCAGGTATATCCAAATAACCCTCTTTTGACTATCGGAGATACCTGAGATAAGTACTTTTTTGAATATTTGATATTGTGGTGCTTATTCTTGAAGTTATCCCTTGGAAGTTATATTTGTCTCTTATTTTTCATTTATTTTATCTGCAGCTGCCAAATTATTTATCGTTAATTGATGTTGCTCGTTTTCGTTGCTTAAGTTGGGAATGTATTTTATGGACAATTATTTAAATACATATATTACTAGTGATATTTAACAAAATATTTCACCTGTTATCAATTATTCAAAGAAAATGCGTCTAAAAGTTATTACTAGTATGGAATTTTAAATTCAACTTATATCTGGCACAAGTTTTTTGCTTAGTATTATTTAAAAAGTAAAAGAAATCTTTGATAACATGTACTATTCCAATACAATCTAACATCAGCCAGATGAAGCAAAAAATATTCTTAAAAATTTTAATTCCCATTAATCTCACGCAGTTCACGATCTTGCGCGTGATTGTCAAAGTCATTAAATATTTTCCTCTTAAATGTTTACTGTAGGACGTCGATATCACAAAGCGACCGAAATTCCGTGCGGCCATTGCAACAACGGCGCTTTCTTTGTATTGTTTCACCAAAACTCTTCGAGGAACGCTAAGAATTAAATGGAAGATCGTAAGGAACCGTGTAATTAGTCTTTACACGGCAATAAAAAATAAAAACCCCATCACGTCGGCCTTCTTTTGAGCCTCTCTTCACCTTCCGTTCAAGTTCAAGGACTCAAGTCGTTAATTTTTTCTGAGACCGAAGTATTTTTAAGGAACTGGAAAGATAGAGGCCTTTTTTCCTTTTTTATCCAAAGACCATTTAGTTCCGTTTGGATCCTTTGAAGTTCTAAGTGTAACTGGCCGAAATTTTTCGAGATTCCACTTATAGAAAATAATGGTCTCTTGAGTGGTGATATAGTCACAAAAAATAGTAATAGGAACTAAAGGATAGCATTTATCCATGACGCTATTCTTAGTATGATATACATCTTATTTTTAGTGTAAATACCTATTTTTTATGATTTAAAAGGCACATTACCGTAGATTGGCTATGATGTGTAGATACCAATGCGGTAAATTACAGGGGAATTGGCTTTTCCGCGCGAACACGATTTCACTCAAACTTCTTGGCTATAAATAATTTTCTGAAATTTTAACATTTTATCGATTTGTCATCTTAATTTAGTCTGAGGATTATAAATTTAGTTTTCCTCTTACTGAAAAATGTCACCTTTTGTGGAATCACTGTAGAATATCGATAAAATGGGCATCTTTTATAAAAGATTACTTGTTTCCATTTTTGTTAATATATATTTCAATTATTTTATGTCTGCGTGAATTTTAGACCAGCAGTAAATAGCTTTTGTGAAAAAGAAATTTTTCTTAAGGAATTCAAAGAATTAAAAATATTTTAAATTCAAAATAAAAGACCAAAATTTTCGATCGAAATGTTCAACTAGCCATGGAATTTGTTTCTTAAATAAACTTTCAATTGAACATTCAAAACATTATTTTAAACTTTTATTTATGGAATGTGAAACAACGATAATGAATTACTAAATTTTTTTACGATATATACGCATTCAAAATTGTTAATTGAAATAAAATTTATTATTTCATAGGTTACATAATTTATCAATTTAAATAGATCTCTATAGTTGGTTTGTCGGTAGAACTGTCTTTAACATTCTTTTTGGCCATCCTTGTAAATTATTTCAAAAAAAGGTTTATTATTTTCATTTTGTAGACAGCTAGGTAATTTCGTAAGAATTCGTTAGCCTGTTTCGAAGTTGTCCCCGTTTTAAATTCAAGTTGAGGATTAGCAAACGTTTTTATGTTCTACCTTACTCCATAGAGTAAATATAGGTTGGGCTTTTTCCGTTGACGGTTCCAATGAAAAGAATATTTTCTTCCGTTCTTTTATATATCGTCTATTCCTCAATTCCTAGTGTTTACACGACACTAATCTACCGTGTTTGCCCATCAATTCAACAAATTGCGCAAATTAAGTCATTGTTTGGCATATTTAACTGAATTTTTAATATTTCCACAAAAGATTGGTTAAAATTTACTTTAAATGTTTTCCTTCCTGTATTCTTTCCCTTAAACTTATGAGACTATATGTACATACAAGTATTATATTTTTTTGCGAATTAATTAAGCTAGATTTGTTTTTTATATCTCCTATTTTCAGCCAAAATCACCATATCGGTCAAGCGTAAAATACTCTAAAATAAGATCGCGGTTAGAATGGTTGAAGTACTTCACAGAAAATTACACTAATAGAAAAAATCGGTACTTTCGCCTTCCGTCGCCTGTTTAACCACGTTTTCCTATTTCAATACCTTATCGTTGAGATTTTAGATGATACAGTTATTTTGAGTTTAATTTATAACATCAATGAACTTAAACGAGAAATAGTCCCAAAATTAATTGACGCAAGAACCGTGCTCCTAAAGGCATCCAGCAAACACACAAACCTTCCTGTTTCAAGCCGATTTCCATAACCCGTCTTAACGATATGAATTACCCTTTGCGCGAAATTTCCTCTTCTCACGTCCGTCCAGTTTTCTGCTAGGTCTTTTCGGTAAGCCTTTCAACGACCCCCCTTTCTTTCCATTCCCCGATTTCACGTCCGTTCACGCTCCTCAACGTCTAAGACCTTCCTTCCCTCGCTCTCGGGATAATTTACGCCCAGGAAGTCGCATCCGTCTGGAAGATAGGGTAAGAAGCTCCGTTACACTCCTCAACGCTTCAATTTCGATCGTGTTTCGTCTTCTTTTCCGGCTGCGGCAATCTCATTTTTTTCCATCCTGTCACCCAAAAGTTTTTTTTCGACGGATCCTCCATTCTTCTCGACCTTCCGTTGTTTTTTTTTACTTCGATTGTTTTTTTCCCATTCCGGAAACAAAAAAGAGTCCCCTTCGCATACCGGCTACGTGCGCATCCTTTTCGGCCATGCACTTTGGAGCAGAAAAAAAGTCCATTTAACGAATGCCAGCGTGCCCATCGTTATGCTAAACCTTTTTGTAGTACTACAACATTTCTACGTCACGCAATGCACAAATAAGGAACAAAATAATTCGATATGCTGAAACAACTTCGCCATAGCTAAAGTGACTGATGTTTTCTTGTATAAATCACTACAAATATTATTTTTCTTACAATTTAAAAAAATATATATTGCCTTTATGGATGAAAAATCAATACAAACTTATTTTAATAGGAGTTTTAATATCTGCTTTTAAAAATCGCTGGAATATATCCGTTGGTTTCACAAATATTTGGTGGTTAAAGTTTAATCAATGGGTCTACAATCTACACTACTAACACACGCACGAAAATAGTGTTTAAAATAAGGGGCCACAGAAATAGTGTCGTAAAAGTACCGATGATCGCGCTTAGAGACCACATTAGTGCATATTGTGAAATAAGACATCAAAGCATTCGCGAATTGGCACAAAACTCGGCGAAAAAAAGTTAATCTCCAGGAAATCGTCGAAATAGGCACAGTGATGAATAAATCATTCCGGCCGGTCACTTTTAAGGATCGCGGATCGTTCGGCCTCGATAGGTAAAGATTTCAAATGCCGATCGTGCAGGCAAAGATGCTGTCGGTCGCTTAGTGGAGCATCGTGAACCATTACGGAAGGCGTTAAACGATCGAGCGATCGATCAAAACGTTAGCACGAAAAAGGATCGTCCCGATTATTCATGCGGAATTTTTCGGAAGGCCGTGCCCTTGATGTTGCGCCGTCGGAAACATAAGATTAGCAGTAACATATCGAGGTTGTATTTCCATAACTGGACCCGGTCCATTCTTTCCGATTAATGCAATTTTCGCACCGCCGTTTTTTGCGTCATTTTGAAGAAGAAAACCTGTTTCGATCTCCAGATCCGCTGCCTTAAAACTGGCTGGCAAAAATTAGATAGGAAATGCAGAATATTTTGTGGCGAAATAGTGAAAACCATTTCACCAGGAAGTTACTGCTTACGAAATATTATCCATAAAGCACTTATCAATTGTTCCTGACGAAGTACTGTTTTCGTATTCTACAACCAAAACAGTGTGAGTAGCTTGTATTTCTTGGCTTTATATAATTTTATGACTAAATCCAAAATCAGGTTGATTTCTTCAGGTAATCATATTTTTAAGTGATTGTAATTTTTATCTAATAAAATATGAATTTTCACAAAATCAAGGATTCCCCAGTGAATTATAATTTTATTTTACTAATCAAAACAAAAGATCTTCTCTCCGAAATAAAATTGGACAAAAAATTCTATCGGCGAATTTAATGAATTATGAAAATTTCCCTTCTCTTTTGCAAAATTATACTGCATTCTCAGAATAGGTTCCTTCACTGAAATGCGGTGTAGTTTTTCCGAAACATTTTTTACGCTTTTTGACCAGTCAACTTCTTCAATATAATTCGGTTTTTTTCAATGTTCGGAAATATCAATTTCCGATGCCCTTTTCTCGTTACCGTAGGCTTCCCGACCATAACAATCTTTCCGATATTTGTAACGCTGTACATAAAAACATTTTGTAACAAATCTGCGCCCCATTAACTCCCACCACTTTTTCCTTCGAAATGATATCCTGTTTGAGAAACGTATATTTCCCCCAAGTGTGCCGACATTTAAAAAAATATCTTTTTGGCTCATTTCATAACGTTCCCTAAACCCCATCAATGTCGCGCGTAAATTAGAGGCGGAGGAAAATTAAACAACGCCGAAACCGATTCCTCTTGACCTCGCGTGACCCCAATTTCTCCCGCAGTCTCGTTTTTTCGGCCCATCTGGTCTTGATGGAAGGAAAAAAGAAAACCCCTTCACTAAATTTTCCTCCCGCTTTTTTACTTTATGTAGGACGCCCCACACGCAGAGCTCCGCATTGCGTTCCTCAACTCGTGATTTTTAAACCGACCTGAACTTGAAATCGTCCTTTTCCCTCCTCTTCTGCGAGAGGCTAAGCAAAAAAATGCATCGCGTACAAGCATCTCCCCGCCGCTTTTCCCCTTCCTTCGCCCCATTCCTCCACTAACTACCGATACCTCTCTCCCATCTCCCTCCATCAAAAACCTCATCCCCTCTCGTTTCTCGTCTGTAACGCGATTTTTGCACGGTGAGATGGGGAGAATGAAAACAAAAAAGTCGTAATACGCAGGTAGATGTCTCCTGTTTTTCTTTCGTTCTGCGTTCATCATCGCGTTGTTGTAACGGGGGGAGGGTGGAGGGGGGGGGGAGGATCTGAACCAAAACTTGTCGGAATTTGCGGTGCACCCGCCTTTTTTCCCGCTTTCAGAAACTCTTTCTCGTCTGCCGCTTTCCGCTTGTGTTTTTTTTTTGTCGTCGCTGTTGGTGCTCTCCGGTGTCCTGTCTACCACGCCATATACCATGGCGCCCGCCTCATTATTTTTTTGCGCCTGACGCAGAAGTCGGGACCGTAATAACTTGAGCGTTTCGTTGCGGCCGCGTGCGTTCATTTGTCGTCGGATGCATCCCCCCTCCTTGCATTTCCTGTTTTCGGAAAAAAATTTTCAGTCCCGAAACTCCACCCAAAAGAATTATTCCCCCGCTGAGGTGGTATAAAACCGTTAAATGTTGGGCGGGGGCAGCATTTTTTAGCAGCGTGCGTCGATTTGAAGGGCTTATGCTGCGAGTTTATTGATTTACATTCCGGTTCGAGTAGACATTCAAACTCGGTTTTATGCTAATTAAAGGTTCATCCGTTTGTCACGAATTTCGTTGGTGGTAGGCAAACATTTTACGAGGCGGGCCACATTTAGCAGATGCTGGGATGTCGGCGGGCCGCATTAGGGTTCACATCGGAAGTTACACGAGAATACGAAGGATCCTATTAGTGAAAACCAATAATTGTGTCATATTATAGCGTCATAACTTCACTCTAAAAGGCTTTCCGGCCATAGTTTTGACCAACATATGTGAAATTATCTGCATTAGCACTACATTTCAAGATCGCTTTCAAAACTGTCTCGCGCGTCGCATAAAATTCTCTTACGGGCCTAATGTGGCTTGCAGGCCGTAGTCATCCCACTCCCTGTCTAATACTATTACGCTTTCGGTAAGATTCGCGATCTTATTAATATGTTTGACTTGATTTTCGTTGGAATTTCTCGACAATACCAGGAAAGAGTATGAAGTTAAGTAGACGTTTTGCGGAGGACAATTTACATGGAAACCTCTCACATGTTAATTATACCTGTTTTCAGTTCCATGTTTTTAAATGATGCAGTCAATAAAATGACCAAGCAAATCTTTCGAATTAGAGCGCGTCCATTCGATTTGTTTCAGAAAGAATGCGTTAACATTTTTCAAGGCCGGAGCAGAGCGAATATTCGAAAAATGGCATCCCAGCCGTTAACCTGATTATGGAATCGTATTTTGTCTCTTATTTAAATATTATTAGACGTTCGCTCAAGAATCTGTGACGCGGTCGTCATAGTAAAAAAAATTTTGGGTCACCTCGTGGGCCTAATTTTGGAGAAAAAATCGACTTCATTTGAATTTTTTCGTCACTCTCGGACGGGCGTATTCGTCTTGGTCAATCATTATTGAGCGGTTCTGCTTGGCCTGTTTCCCGCTGACCCCAAGGGCCGATCTTCTTCTGATGATCGATTCCAATTATACGTTCCTGTTCAGGTCGTGGTATGCAGGCCGCTTCTCATCCGAGCTCAGACCGACAACCCTTCGATCCCAACCCACCCACAACATTGATATTTGCTCCGCGCTAGTGTATCGCTTTGAATGAAAAAAGTTCGAAATTAATTTCTTGTACACTTCTCGTTCGGTTTCGTGGTCGTTTTCTTCTTTTTCTGCTTGTAACGTTTGTCCCGCACTCTTGCTTGAGATTGATTACTTCGAAAAAAACCCGTTGCATTTAGTTCCTCGTAGTTTTTTTAATCAATATCAAGCTTTCTATTAATAATACACTTTAGATATGTATTCTCCCAATAAATTGGTTTAGAAAAACTTAGATTTTTTCCATTGTCGTGTTGTGTTGTTGCTATATTTCTCCGTGAGAAGCAAATAAATTTTCCGTCGGACGATTTAGCTTGAATATAATAATTATGATGAACAAGATATATATAAATATATGCTAAATTCTCATTTTGTGCGAAACTATAATTACCTAAATTACAATAATACCAAATATCTCTAACTACTGTATGGCATGTCTTTAAAGTTAAGGTTATTATTTATTTCGAATACGTTTATGTGATTAATTTTTATTTATAGTAAAAACTTTTCTTATAAGAAATTAGCTAAACTGAGAGAAAAACAAATGAAGAAGCTTTGAACACGGGGTAAATAAGAGTTTTGTTTTAGTAATTAGAAAAAAACAGAAGAAATTGGTGGGTCATATTTTGAGAGGGAAGGATCTACTGAAATAGTTCATAGAAGGGAGGATGCCAGGACTTATAGAAAGATAGAAACATATGATAAATCATTATATGTTTCTTTTCTATCTTTTGGTAACTTGATTCACTCAACCCAATCTTTTCCATTCAGGGCCATTCTCATCATCTTTTCATACCCATCCGTTTTTTAAGACATATAATATTCCTTTTCTGTTACCATCTCTTTGCCTCTTTCATATCATCCTCCCTCCTCTGACTCCTTTCAGTAGACCTCATCTCAAAATTTGATCCACCCATTTCTTCTGCCTTCGTTCATTAGTCGAAAATACAACAATAGTCTTATCCTCAAATTATTATCGTATTTTATAAATAAACTATTTGCTTTCTTTATGTAAGTTACAGAACTAACCTCTCTTGAGAAAGCCATTGTCGAGATTATTTCTTCTATAAAGGATATTATCGAACTCTCCTTAAAGTTAAAATAAAATTGAAAAACTAATAGTAAATAATGTAAATATATTACTTCCGTGGAAACAAATCTATCGATAGGAACAATTCTGTATTATAGAAAACTCTCTCTAAATTATATAAACAAAACGGGGTGCACCTTTACAGGAACTTACTCTCGGGTATTTAAAAAAAAACTGAACTACTGATAAAGCCCTCGCAACTCAATCCAGTTAATGGCAAACTGCCTGATCCTACCTGATTATAAAGATTAGTTGAAACTCAATCTATGGTTGAGAGAAGTTACTTTTTTGCGAAGGAATCGCACACGGATACAAGCTTAGCACACGAGAGCACATTTTATAAAAGGCCCGCCATTTCCTCCCTCAAAATTTTTTTCATAAAGCTCGACTCCAATTAACCCCTGTTTATTTGTATCCAAGAGATAATTCCACGTCTTCCTTTCTTGCGCATTTCCTTTTTTATCATCTCCGACCGATGGATCAATTTACTTCCATTCGATCAGCCAGTGGCTGTCCCCTCCAATCCCAACCCAACGGCTTTTAATCGCGATTTCGGCGTATCGAGCGACCATAGACGGGTATTATTTGCAAATAATTCCTTAAAGACCGTGTCGATGGCGTAATTACAAATACGTCTCCTTTTTTTCTCTCTCTCTCTCCCGAAAGCAATCGGGCACTTGACCAATCAAGAGTGAGCAGAACACTCTTCCGCTATGCAAAAAAAATATAAGACAGCAAAAAGCGATTGCCTTTTCGGACCCTCGATGGCGAAAACGGATTTCGGGTTAACCATCTTGAGTTCACGAAGTAGAGCAAGATGTTCTTCTGTTTTTTTATCTTTTTCAATCAGTGGTTATTATGGTTCGTGCAAGAGTCCACTTATATGTGTAGGGTCATCCTAGGATTTAGCCGCCTAAGTTGATTCTTCCCGTTCCTTCGTTTGAGTTTTGTTTCTCTGTGTGGGAAATTTGTAGCGGCCCTCCTTTAAATGCCGTCTGCGTGTATCTATACAATCGCGCGTTTCGGTATAATATAATTTCCGAGAGACGAAACTTTCAATTCCGGTAAATAATTAATAATCTCTGGTGAAGCTGCTGGTGCGTTTGTCGAATGTTTTTATTTCATCTGGAAATTTTTTTGGAGCCTTTCGTGGTTTTTTCCTAATTGAATTTACGGCATCAAGCGAGCAATTGACGGGCTAGTGTTAGATCCTGGTAAACAAATATTTATGACCTGATAACTTCGATTCTCGTTCATCTAACGAAACAAAGCGATAAAAATGTAAGATTATTTAATTTCTATGTATTTTAGGCCATAATAGGTAGCAAATATATTTTTTTTACGTTAAAACAAAAACGTTTTCCGATACTGAAGTAAATATTTTCTTCAACTTCCACGTATTTGCATTTTTCCTTTGCTAAGTGAATTTTTTTCTCGATTCAAAAACACCTGTCATTATAAATTGGATACTGCGGTGATGATGAATAGACAAAGATATAATTATTATAGCAGGTAATATTTTTCCAAATATTTAGGTCTAACGTAAGTACGCAAATATGCATTTATCAACCTGCAAAGTCAATTCATTAATAATAAACATTTTTAATCCTTTTTTAATTAACAAAAATTCCAAGAAATTCTCAATGATAGCTTTACTTTGAAATAACAAGAAGTCCAAACCAGGACTAATACAGGCTGGTTTCCCAAAGTTGACGTCCCGAATTGATTACTTGTGTATATTGACAGGAAATGTTTCAGTTTGTGTTAGTCATTCCAAGGAATTTTCATACCATAAATTCCACTTGTAGTTCATAGTTTATCAATGTTAGAGAAAAATTGGAAAACAAATTAATAGAGCGTTACCAGGTTTAAAATACTAAAAACAATGTCAAAATCTCTTTCTGACATATTTTGCATTTATTTTTTAAATAAACGAATTGAATAAATGTTACTGTTTATACGCTAATATGTCTGTATCAACTGTCCATTGCTGAAGAGTAGTCTAGCGGAAAAAATAACCCATTTATTCACTCATCTATGCTCAAGCCGAGTTCGGAAATAATCGTCTCCATGGCAACAATCCGATAAAATGCGATTTAAAACGCCAAAACGCTGTTATAATAGAAATTCAGGAAAATACGACCAATTACCAAATTCGGCGATAATAATTAGAATCTACATTCTTTTACCCTTAGAACAGTATAAATCTCGCTCCGATATCACAATTTTAAGATATTTAAATGTATTAAATAAAACATATCTGCGCGATGTATTTCAGATTTTCTATGCAAAACAAATAGTGAAAAAACATTCCTGGAATCGAACCTGGGACTTCAATCTTTGCCAAATAAAATACGTCCCGGAGGTGGGCCCTGGCGGCACGAGCCTCATACCAAGTTTCATGAAAATCGGTCCATTGGTTCAAAAGTGGTTAGTAGGGGACACACACATATACACACAGACAGGGCCATTTCATAATGCTATGTTTCCTTTGGAAACCAGCTTAAAAAGGGTATTTATTTTTGAAGCTCATTCATTATTTATCAGGAAAACTCAAAAAAATTTATAAATTAATAAATCGACACTAAATCAAATCATGGGAAATAACTATTGTCTAAATAAAAAAGAATTTTGTAAATTTCCACTTTTGGAAATTTACAAAATTCTTTTTTATTTACATTGTGCAATCTTTCGACATAGTATAGCCTTCCCAAGTGGAATAGGAAATAACTATGTTGAAGCTTTCCAAAATTTACTCAAAATGACAAATATATCATGAAAAATTTCCGTTTTCAAATGCTATTGAATATAGCTACCAGCAAATTTTAGCCTACTTTCCAGAATGGAAATAGATTTATTGTTTGGTCGTTGTCTGTCTGTATGTCTGTTCCCCTCTATTAACTTTTGAACCAATAGGCCGATTTTCATGACACTTGGTGGAAATCTTTTGCGACTGCGGCCAAGCTCCCGAGAATAGTTTTTGTTGCGAAGGTTGAAAGTCCCGGGTTCGATTCCAGGAACTATAATTCCCGTTTGATTTACATGGGAATTCTGAAATCCATCGTAGAGGGTAATTTTCTCTTTCACATTAAAATATGTTATCATTATAATATAGGAGCGGGATTTATACTATTCTCTGAGGAAATGAATGAAGATTCTAATTTTTATCGTAGAATGTTGCTTACCGATCGTATTTCTTAGAATTTCGCGTAAATGCCGGCTTTTTTGAAGTTCTTATCACTCATTACGAGAATGTTGCCATCGCAACGACTATTGTATGACTCGAATTCGCTATAATCTGGTAAATGTGGAGTCCAACCTTTTTACATTGCGGGCCGCATTCGTAGTTGTGAATGCTTCGGAGGGCCGCATTAGAAGCCACGAGAGCTTCGGCGAACCGGATGAGTGTTTACATTAGAAGTTACCAAGGGATTCTGTGGTCTCATAATAGCGAAAATAAAGTCTAAATAAATTACTAGTGTTAAAGCTCCACCAGGAAAGGTTTTGAGACGATAATTATACTGAAAGAATATGAGTCTCTACCAAATTGGACCGATCACCTTTTCATCATAGGTTCGGGGGCCGTATTTGGCCCGCGGGCCGCGGGTTGGGGTCCTCTGGTCTAGTAAATACTCGTGTCATTTTTGCGATACAAATACGCGTGATCAATTTAGTTTTCCTTTCGAATGTAACATTTTATAACGCTAAATTATGAAATTTGGAAACATAAAGAGCTACATATCTGCGGTGATTTTAAGGCTATTAAAGACAATATAAGTAATAAATAAATGATTAAATGGAAAATAGGCATCATAAGTTCCGTTCGGATCATCTTTTTTTATTTGTTAGTTGAATATATTAGTACTTAAATTCGAAACCATAACTGAGTTTAACTGAGTTAAACCAAAGTTGCGTAGAATTTGAAATCACCATCAGATGCGGAATTAAAGTTATCTATGGCGTTAAAATGTTTTTTCTGTAATTTATTCGTCCGCAGTAGCGAAAATCTACAATCCGTAAATACCACCCGAACTTAAATGAATCCGACCTCGGCGGAGTGTGTAAACGCATCCGCTCAGGGCTAATAAGAACTCCGGTTCGAAGACTTTTCGATGAGTTCACCTTTTTTACGAGCCCTATAATTTCCCGGACAACGTGGCATAAATTCTGCTCACGCATACCTCTCTCCCACAACAACGGGCAGAATGCCGCAGGTTCATTAGCGCATTCCATTTTTTTATTTTTAGTTTCCCTCTTCCGTCTCTTTTACATACGTTTATGTGTCTTTATGTGCGTGTTTCTGCGCCTGTATATGCGTGCGTACATCAACATTCCGAACTTCCTTTCGTGCTTTGAATTTTGGAGTTATAAAAGATTTTTTCTCTCATCTTCGGATTCATCTGGTCATTACATCTTAGTCCTTATATATGCTAATTACTCATTAAACACACGCATGCACACATGCATTTTTTCAGCCATTAAGTTGTACAAATCAAAGTACGAGATAATTTCAATCGCCCGTAGCTCTGTAACAAATGAGAATCGGACCCATGTTCATATGAAATTTTTTAATCAAAATCACTTAAGGAATAAGATTCCGAAGTTATGACATAAAGTCGCCGGACACCCTGTATATATGCAGCGCTTTTTTTCTATTCCTTTTAAACTAGGATTGAATACCTCCCGGAAGTAAATATATATTTAAGACATGAGTTTGTCATAAATAGATATTTCTCTTTTTCGGATATGATTGCCATCGTACCTTGTATGAGGTGTTTGGAAAACTAATTTATGTCCTTTTGTTCTGAATACGATTTCGTTATTTAAATTCATTGCCCCCATCTTTATAAAAGAGTATCTATTAAATTAAATAAATTTCTTAAAAGTTATTTTTTTAACTTCTATGCCTTGAAATATCCTATGACAAGTTTCGAAAGCACTATATGTTTGTCGTTTCCAAACGTTAATTATAATCTTCTTTTGAAAATTTCTGTTCAGCGTGGAACACCTAAAAGAGCCGTAAAATAACTTCAGAATTCAACCGATTTACGATCTGTTCTGTACATGAAACCATAGGCTAAAGCATTTCTCGTTAAGCTTGATTGAATTGTGTTTACTCCTTAGAAAACGCCACAAGGGAACGAATTGATACAAGTAGGCGAAGAAAATCATTATCCATAGCTAGCCGTAAAATACAGACGTCCGAAAAAAATAGATTGACGTCCTTCGTTGCTTGTTATCATTAAGCCTACTCCGAAGAGCTAGCGAGTCATAAAGCAGCTTATTCAATTTCCGTGTCGAGCTCGTAGCGACATTGGGAAATAACAAAAAAAGAGGTTCGGAAACCGTGAGGTGGCTGCATATTTCCTCCAAGACAGCTTTAAACCGACCGGTTGTCTCTACACCGATGCACATTCTCAATGAGACAAGGAAAAATAACGTTATCCGGCGAGAAATGAAAATAAAGCATTTGGACAGAATGCAATGCATGATACCAGCGGATGAAGAAATTCGTTGCAAGTCTACGTCAATGGTTACCAAAGTGGCACCCACTTGATTGTTACGGATGACGCGAAAAACTTTGTTAGATAAATAAATCAACTATTTGGAAAGGACGATAATTTTTCATCTAATAAATTGACGATCGTAACATCAAATTTATGTGCCCAAACGTCCTTGTATATAAAAGTACCGTATATAAAATTAATAGACGAGGCCGGGACTTCGTGTAATTCTATAATAATGTGGCGTTGTTAAAATTAAAAGCAAAGCAAAAATTAAAACAACACAGCCATACTTCTACTTATTCCACATAACATTTGGAATAAGTAGAATCAATACTGTGTTGTTTTAATTTTTGCTTTGCTTTTAATTTTAATAACTGTACATTAGTACCGTATATGTCTGAGTATGAGATTACATCCTCCCCATTTACAGAAGCAAATTTTGAATGAAAATGTTTTATATGGCATTTTGAAGCAATAATATTATTGGAGTTGTATTTTAATCTATAAAAATTGTCATCGCATTGTGTAGTGCAAAGACAAACTTGATTTAAACCATGCTATTTGTTCCCAATCATAAGACGACCCACAACCTTTGATTTAAAAAAAACATAAAAAACCTCCTTTTATGGACGAGTAAATATGGTTATTCTAAAATGGGGGTGCTGCGAAATTCTGCTTATCTGTGAAAGGGTTTGGAATAACTGGTTTACATTAACGACGTGGGTGGTAGGAGAGGGAGAAGCTTCCGAATTGGGAGAATTTATGTGGACCTGTTCTTAAAGAACGCCATTCCATTAAATAACTTTCTTTCTTACGACCGTACAAATTTTGTTGCACCTAAGGGATCCTGAAAAAATATAAGAATTAAGAGACTGGACGAATGAAGCCACCCAACGGAGGTAATCTGTTCATTTTTGCATATCTTTCGACATCCATCTCCTCACATCTCTTTCTCTTTCCGTCGTCTCTTTCCTTGTTTTTCCACCTCGCGCCTTCTCCGCCTCTTTTGTTTCTCCTCGCTCCTTTTCTCGCTTGTTATTTCACTTCTCCCCGACAACGCTCCACCTTTCTCTTTCTTCCTCTTCTCCCATCTCGCCCTGCAGCAGCGACGTGATTTTATGCAGGCGTTACATTATTTGCGTAATTGCATACACAAATTTCTCCTTGCCACTAAAAAAGAAAATAATAATAATCTCGGTATGTCACGTCGGCACTCGATTAAGTTTCAAGCATTCTTTTTTGTTTCTCCTCATTATTTTTCTCCGTAACTTTTTAAGTAATTAGTCTTCGATCGCTTACCATTCTCACACCGCTGAAAATACACTCGCTTAATTTTTCTCTTCGTATTCTACTTGCCGCGCTCTACCTCGATCTGTTTTTCTTTCTCGGTTTGTTCTTCTCCGGAGACTGACTGCCAGCCTCCTCACCTTTCACGCCGTCTAAATGCCTCATTCGCAACCCTCAAAGCAACACTCTCTTCCCGCAGTACTTTGCCTGTCACTCCGCGGCCTAATTGTTGTCCGTGTTGAGCGCGGGATATGTACACCGCATACATATTGCCATCCATCGGCTTTGAGAGCGAGACGAATGACTTTCTTGCAGTCTCTTAGTCAGTCATATATATCGTTGGCTTCTACCAGATGTTGGGTTTTATCTTTTGCTCGCTCATCTCGTAGGCTCCGGGTTTTGCTTCACAGGAGAACCGAATGATGGTGGACGTTGGAACTAATTTCATCCGTCATAACCCCTGTTTATGGATCATAATGAAATAGCGCGAGTTATTTTACTCTATATGCCTTTTTCTCGAATGTAAAAATTATAAAGTTGAATTATGCTATTTATTAAGCAACGCACAGTTGATTTAAAAATTTGAAATGATCTCAATCATCAAGATGCCATGTCTACAGGTGTAAAAAAACTTATTAATCATATTTTTATAGCAAAAAATTACCCTTTAACACACTGGCCTATATGATAGCGTAAGATTTGTTCAAAGAAATTAATTATTAAAATTGCGCGAATTTATATTCTCTAATTTATGAACCAACATGCTCTTATAAATAGCAAATTTTCCTGCATGAAAATTTATTATGATATATAAGCACTATTTTTAAGTAACGAATTTTCGTAATGTTTATGGTTTATGTATTGATTTAATTTTCACTTAAGCAAATATGCAATATTGTTTATGTTTTACCAGTTTTTTAACTTATATACGTCTGGCAGAACTTTCACGAGTTAATGAATGCAACCAATAAAGCTTCAATAAAGTGATTAGTTTATTGCTTCCAGTGGGAGCGACGTTTCGAGTTAATGGGCTCATTATCGAAGAGCTAATCCGGTTTTAAGTCCGCCAATTATCGAGCTAACCGAATAGTTTCCGAAAATTTACAGTCTGATTCTTTTCCGCTTCGGGAAATTTGTGCTATTTCTTCCGCTCATTTTCACGCTATTAAGCGTTTGCTCAATAGATATGTTAATCCACCGATCGTAATGGAAAATAAACACCTTTCCTTATGCCCCTCTTTCCTTATCCTCCTTCAAATGCATACCACAGCTCTTCCTCTACTTCTCTTTCGCTGCCCTCTCCTCCTCACCTTCTTCACTTATTGTTTAGGCGCGTAAGACTGGCAACTCGTCTGTGGAAAAAATGAACAGCTGAGCGTCGGAATGCGTGAAATGAAAGCTTGCCATCTTGTACTTGTTCTTTCGAGTCCCTTGCGCTTGCACACTTTATACCAACGGCGCCACGTCTCACTCAATGTACCTCGCCCGCGTCCGAGTGAGAAATAAATTAAGGCAGAGGTGATCATCTGTCCACCTCGAGACTTGTAGGAAGCTGCTGTTGCATGCTGCCGAGATTGCTATGAGAGAGCGAAAATACGCCTTTCAACATTCCTCTTTCTTTTTTAATGAACTCGGATGGGAAAAAAACGACTCTCGAGGTACTCGAGTAGCTTATTTATGAAGCGAAACCTTTTTTTTCTCCTAAAATTCGTTTATGGCATTCCGATAGTTCTGCTAGTGAACGTGGGTTCTTTTCAATGCAGGAAAACCGAGAGGTTTTGTTGCAATTTTGTATATTGTTAATATTTTAATGATTATATAAACATTCTATTTACAGGTAATGACTGGACTGTTTATGTCGGTTCTACTTTTATTTACTCATCGTGTTGCGTAAGATTCAGTAAACAGTGCAATTTCTAATTTATGCACAATTGTAATTAGATAGGGAGTTGCGTTTAGTGTATTGCTAAAACTTGAATAATAAAACATTATAGGTATTAGTAATGACTGTATAGAAACGTGTTATCTTTATCTATTTATTATATTGCGAAAAATTCAGTAAGCAAGGCAGATTTAAATTTATGCGCATATGATATCTATAGTTTGAGAATTAATTTTGTGGAATTCACAAGCATACATTACGGGGTGAATAAAAAATAGATAAACTTTTCGTATTGTTTTATTCTCCTTGCTATGAACGCATGTGCGTATGTTTTACTCATAAATATTTTCCACTGAACTATTGTAATATGGTGTAATTAAATTTAGAAGAATAGAGAGAAAACATTGCTTCTAATTATTTTATCACATTCCAATTAAAGACTCAATTTCTTTACCTTTGATTCGAATTTAACTCTAAAGAAAACTATCCGGAAAAAACCATTCCCGATAATCGTTATTTTTATGCAACTTTAACTTTAATCCGCCCTCTTTTTGATCTGTATATACAAATCGACTTTAAAATATAGTCAATCCCCGATTTAGCGCCGCCGTTTGTCCATCACTGACATTGGCGTTAAAGCGGGAGTGGCGGTAAATCGAGGTATATGATTGCTCTATGTAATCATAAGATGGAAGTTCTGTTCACAACGATTCATGGGCGATATGCGAGGATGGCACTATATAGTGTGCGCTAAATCGCGGTTTTACTGTATGTAAATCCCTGCTATAGTTTTGGCTCTAATATCACTCATTCTATTTTATTTTTTAACCCTAATACTTCGAGCCTTTTTATTGGTTGAGTCACATTAAATGCAGTTGAAAAAATAAAGGCAAATTTTTAAAAGTAGTTCTAGTGAAAATATGTTCAATTTGAGGTAGTGAACGGCGAAAAATATACTATTTTTTTAAATCTAACTATAAATTTCAAGCTATTCCGTGCGGCGACCGCATTTAACATCGGCCGTACGCTCGATCAAGGATGTGGCTGATTACGAGGTCACTCGTATGTTGGCGTGCCAACCTCCAGAGCTCATCCGAACCGTCTTGCGCCAACCGGGCGCGTAAAACAAATGAATCTTGTTCGTTAAAATAACTCTGGTCACCGAGACACGACCAATATGTGAATACGAATGGAATCTCTCTCTCTCTCTGTTTTGTGGAAAACTGCCAAAACGTGGGTAACTATACACTAAGGATGGTCCATTGAGAAAATGATCAAGCGGAAAAAATAAAAGAAAATGTTTCTTCCTCCATTTCATAACAGCCCGTCTCTTTTATGGAATCTAGTTCAGGGGCATGGCGAAGAATGCCTCTGAGAAGCATCAACTCGCGAAATTTATTTTCCAGTAGGAAAATAATTCACTAGAGAATTTTTAGATTAAGCACTTAAATATAAAAAATTGGAAAAAGTACTTTTAGAATCAACTTTCGATGGGTTGCCACTGCAGACGGTGCATTGTAGCCGAAATGTGCATCTGGGTTTTCGCAGCCTTTTGTAGCTATTGCATATACCTGAGATAGGCACTTCTTTTATTTTTTATATTTAAGTGCTTATTCTTGAATCAATAGAAAAATGAATAATAAAAAGGTCATCTATGAACATGGTTAAAATTAGCGCGTTTTTTATTTTTATGTGGTTATACCGCCACATATTCGGTCACTCGAGCCTAGTTTGTAAGTGTACTTCCAAAATTTCAACTTTCTGTCTTTTATACCTTCGGAGATATTTTAAAAAATTAACGGGCCCCTATCCGATTCAGTATATTTTTCAAAAGTCAAATCCAAAGAAAAACAAACGGCAACAGTACAGAAATCTATATTCCAAGTTTCAGCTCTCTATCGTTTACGGTTTCGTCAAAATTTCAATTTAAGCAAGTGCACGTCAAAGAGATAGTACGATATAATGGCATTTTAAAAAACGCGCAAAAAAAGATTCTTCGAAGCAGCGTCCACTCGCGCGAACATTCCTTCTCGGAAAATAATAAGTATTCTTTTTGTTTCCTCTCGCGCATAAGTGCATCCGCGTGCGTGCCTGTGCTCTTAACGCCCTTCTCTTGTTTTGCGGAGGCGTTCGGATGCTCTCTCGACACATCTCTTGGAAGACGCAGGGCGAGGCACGCCATGGACGTTGAAGGCGGAAGAAGCAGGAGATAAAAGCTTCGGTTTATTAAATCCACTCTCTTATCCAATGCCATCCGACGTATAAGGGGGTTCCCTTGCCCTCCCTCTCTCTCTCTCGCTCTCTTTTCCTCCCTCCACCCAGGATGCCTTCAAAACCCATCCAACAACTTCTTCTTCCTCTTCCCTCTCTCTCGTTTTTCCTCCTTATTTTTTTCCTTCTTTTGTCTTAATTTTTTGAAACGAACTATGAGAGCCGAGAAGACAAATGAACGTACATGATGTATTATTTTCAGTGTATATGCGCATGAGTCGATGGTGAACGTACGAATGATTTGTTGCGCACGTTCATCAAACTAGATCTTCCCGGTCGTTTTTCTGAAGGTCTTTCGATGCATCGATTATTTGCATGTCTTATTATCACGCGTTACCCGCTCAAATATTCACTTACACTTTAGGTTATTCCTAACAATGCAGGGTGTCCAGAAAGTCAGGAAGCAATGGCAAAATACTTTATTTTACATGTGTTCAAAATTTTGACCACTTATCTAAAAGCATGTTTGCAGACAAAACGACATGTTATTTTAAATTCTTCTCGGCATATCTGTGTTGATAATCTTCTTTGAGATGTTGCAATTCATACAGGTGAAAATTTTCCTTCTTCAAAATGTCATAGTTGGCACTTTTCAGCACTCCAAGTTCAATGCTAGTACACCTCACTGACTTCTTAGGACTAGCAAACACTTTCTCCATGACTTTCACAAACTTTTTTCTAGGTACTAGGATGACCCAAAACGTGGGTTTTTAGCTACAAAACCAGTTTCTTGAAACTTTTTCAACGTTTTTCAAATCATGTCATGTGTAACTGGACTTCTTCAAGGATTATTGTTGCTAAATGTATACACCACTTGGTACTACAAGAGAATAGCCTCAGTACATTTTTCTAAGCATAAAAGCATGATTCAAAAATGTCCTGAAAGAAAAAAGTAAACAAAAACTTAACATTGGTTGTAGAATTTTCAGACATCCTGTATTTTCTTCTTCGTAGTGTATTTCATCTCTTTAATTCTTATTATGGATTACATTGAATTTTTTGAGCAATTGCATTTTCCCTGCAAACATCATCAGTCTCTTTCGGTTGACCGATGAGCGATGGCCTTACCGAGAACCTTCAACTTCTACATTTACACAGAGAGTTTCTTCCATGGCACGCCGTCAAATTCTCGTATTTCTTCTTCCTATCTTTTGTTTGGTGTTCTTTGTAATCTCCCGGCATACATTGCAGCGTTTTCTTTGTCTGGCGATTCTTAGTTCTTCCAGCATTTTTTTCCCAATAGTCATTTTATTTTCTTTGCTATGTTACTTCACACGTCCTCATTTGTCCACTAAACATTTCGCTCATTTATCTATCTATCATAGACATTCCGTACGTACATCACTCCATACATTTTTGGATCTTGTGACGCTGAATATTTTTCAATTTTTTGCTACATTCACATGGCGTCTTATTTTATCATTTATATTCATTGAGTTGGAACAATGGAACAGAACAAAACTTTTATGCTTAAATAGGATATGACGATCTAATGAAGAGGTATATATAAGCTCATTGTTATCATTTTTTTACATTGCAAAAATTATAGCTTTCACAAAAAAATTCATGCCTTGCACTGTTAGAAACTCCGACTGTCGATCGAATCCCAATTTAGATTTAGTATTTGGTATTGGCTCAAAATCGGAGCTTGGAAAGTTCAACAAAGACATTCGAAAAAGAAAAATAGCGTGTTTAGTTTTCAAAAATTAATTTAAGTTAAAAATTATTGATTGAAATTTTGCTCGTGTAAAATATTTCAATCTTTCTTAGAAAGTATTTTTAAATGAAAAGTAAATAATAATATTGAGCGGAGTATTTGTAATTTAAAAATATTCCTTAAAATCAATTTCCAATGCATTGAGTAATTTTGAGACCAATCTAATTTTTGTCTCCTCGTTTCTGATTTCTATTCAATTATTCATAATTCGCGAAGAAATTTGGAATATACTCTATATTACCATCATGATTCCTCAAAAACCAATGTTTATTTACCTCTATACTGCGCTCTGAAAATACCGATATAATCATCGTGTATGCATACGTTATCACTGACATTCAAATGCTCGCCTGAACACAGTAAATTTTATGATGCAGCAACAAACTGATAATAGCCACCTTCACCTATATCTAACAAAAATTCCGAATACGCCACTGACCTTTTTCTGGTTCCCAGTTTTTCCTCCTTCCCTTCCATTCCCTTTCTCCCGCTCCTTATCCTTTCTCCTCCCTCTCACCAGTCCCTTACCTTTCACTCAATCATCCTTCACTTCTCATCCAACGCGATTCATTCGGCTATATATCAAAAGGGGTCCTGACAAGCGGACATCAATTCCTACTGCTGGACATCCTGATTTTATATCTAAATTGCAAATTTCTTTTTTCTCTCTCTTCTTTCGTTCACCCAAACCTTTCCCATCCACTCCGCTCCCTCGCTTCTGATTTGTTCATTTTTCCCCTTTCGCCGCATGTGTTCTCGTAGCGTTTTGATTCGCCCCTCTCTCCTCCTCCCTCTCCGGACGCCAACTGAATCTACATCGTCCGCTGTCTTGGCCGTTATTTTAAATTTCAAGTGTCTTTTGTTATCGCGTGTCTCGATGTTGTTCTTTCAACGGTGAGAGCCCAGACCCTTGTTATAGTTATGCTGAAAGGAGGTCTTGACAGTTTCCTATTAGCTTATTGTCGGGTTGGTTTTAAATGGATGGAACGCGAATTTTAATTTAAAAATTCGCAGTGTATAGGTGTTATTTGCATTAGCTTTTTGTGCTTGAACTCTCATTAGAGCCTTTCCATTTCATTGTTTAAAATCAAATTCACCATAAATATGTCATTACCTTACACTGCATACATTTTTGCTTCTTTGCTAAGATATTGCATTCTTGAACTAAAACATATAAGAGAATGTTCATAACAAATCAGCTTGCAGTATATATATTTAACATATATGCATTTTACATACATTTTCTAATTAAATTCTAATTGGGGTTAATAATTTAACGGAATCATTCTTTTCAGGGATTAAGCTACGGGATTTTTGAATTCGTGTTACATATTATATGAGGAAAACTTGATTTGGATGCGAATCTACACGTTAATGTCTTTTCTATTGTTCTGGCGTCTGTTATTTCTTGTCGTGCCTCTCGAGTCGATCTCCTTCTCACGCCAGCTGACCCAGTGTGCACATGTGTAACAAGCAGGGAATGAATGTTAGTAGCTCGTGATTTTAGGTCATTATAAAAGGCTAGGAAATGTCTGCTCCGAAATACAGTTATATCATCTTTTACAAAAAGTATCATCTCTATTATTTGGTTCAAGGTTAGGAGTTTTTGCGTCGGTTTCGGCTCCATTGTGAAAGCTTCTAAAGATTAATGAGTTTTTATTATAACTTGGCGAACACTGACTTCCGAAGGTTTTACCAAAATGCAATAGAAATTTAAGAGACCTCAGATTCAAAACTTCTTAGATAGCTGACAAATATCCCAGCGCATACTCGTTATATCAGTTATCGCATTCGAAAAGTGTGCCGCAGAAATAGATGTGTTTAGTATGGTCTTTAATTGCTAGCAACTTACCGCCCACAGTCCGCATTCTGCCTATTAGAGTATATCCGTGAAATTTAATACTGAAAATGTTATCAAATTCACGTTTTTTATGAACTTTATGCTCGTAAAACCATAAACAAATTTCAAGCGTTAAAACTTCGATTTTCACAATATTACAAAATCTATCAAATTACTTCCAATATAAACTCTTATTTTCATCCACTCCATATTGAATATTGCCGACTCCAATCTCAAACTATAATAAGCGATAAATAAATTTAACGAGAAGCTCATACATGCTGTGTAGTATGAGTGGTTAACATAATTCAAGCAATTTGTATTATCATTTATTCATTCTGCGACATATTGAAGACTCTCGATTCATGTCCCCGGCTCTAATAAATGATAAATAAGATTAATAGGAAACTCATACATGCTGCTTAATATAACTTGTTTACATAATTCGAGTAGTTCCTATTTTATTTATTTAATGGCAAAATACATTCTAAATATTTAACCTCCATTCGAAAGCTACTTAAATTATTTGAATGAATAAAACCTGTAGTAATTTCAATTAGCATTATAATAACACTTTAGCAATTTAATTATAATAATCTATACTTTAAATCTTTTCGGAAATACATTTTTTTTTAATGTTAAGGAATCTCACCGGATGTAATATAATTCACAACAGAACAATTTGGATGTATCCTTAGCCCAAAAACCGTTTTTTAAAGAAATTCTTTACCGCTTTATTTGTTTCTCTTTGAGAAAGATTAATCTCCGCTGAGATACGCCCCTTTTGTATACCACGGCAATGAAATCTAGAGCTATGGATTTTTTGTCGTGGACATCTCGAGTCACTTTTTTCAAATTATCCATGAGAAAAATTCTAACGTTTTTTTGTTTAGTTGGCATAGTTATCTTCGCCATATAACTCTTAGTTTTTTCTAAGGAAAAAAATCTTCAAATTGCCATTTTATTGAAGGCTTTTATCTCGAGACATCATTAAAGACGAAAAAAGCCGCAATAAATCAGTTATCTACTAACGGTGTCGTGAGTAAAGTCCCAATTTTTTCCTTCTTTGAGTCATTTCTCTCCGTTCACCAATTACCTTGAGAGTTATTCTAGCCGCTTAACTGAGAAGTTGTGATTTTCTTCATAAAAACGCATTGGGCGTGAAGTAATTGTGAGATGCATCGAATAAAGAACTTGAAAAGTTGCATATCTGAAAAAAATCTTTACTGGAGTAAAAACTTTACAACCGCATAAAATCCTTTTACATTTGTCGATAAATATTACTTTTAAAGTTTTAAAGCAATCTTGAGCGGTTCTCCTGTTAACGAATTGGCGTCGAGATCAAACTCATAAACTCATGGAGAATCAAAATATAGCCGAATGTTTTCTTAAGAAATAAAATTAAGAATTTTTTGCGGAGCGTAAATATTTTGCTTACATATAATCGATGTTCCTAGGCAATATTTGTTGGACTCCATCATAAATTTGTATGTAAACAAAAATGCAAAATTATTATACATCGCCATATATATATATATATATATATATATATATATATATATATATATATATATATATATATATATATATATATATATATAATCTCCCCGATGGAAATTCCTCCTCCCTCTTCCTGCCTCGCGGCCATTTTTTTGCGTCTTGATTCCTCTTCAGAACCGCGGATACGCCCTTGCTCCAGTCTTAAGAATCGATCGAGTCCTGTTAACAAATTGGCATCAGAAAATAAATGAAAGCTATCGGTTGCGACTTAATGAAGTGATGGCGCCACTTATCACTTCTAATTGAGGGCGTTCTCTCTCTCTCTAACACACACTACATCTCTTTCCTTCTCACTCGATCTTCTTTTCTCTCCCCTTCTTTCATATAAAATAGCAGCAACCGCTGAACTCGGCACTTCGCAATAAGTCATGCTGTGGAAGTTTTTTATTGCATCTCGGAGGATGAGATTAAGAGAATATAAACTATCCCCATTGGGGGCCGTGACGTATGTCGGACCTCTTGGATCTCCGCGACTTTTACTCCTCTACCTCTCTCACGAACATCAAAATCGCCCACGCGGGCGTTCATTCTCGCGTCGCACCCTTGACGCTCCTTTTTATTTCGTCGCTCGTTTGTTGTCCCCGGGTATTTTATTCATAGGACTATTTATTCGCTTACGCCGCTCCTACAAATGGATCTCGCACGGTTGAGAGAACACCGGAGAATTTAGCGATAAAAGGTGTTCATTCAATTACTCTGGCCAAGATTTGCCAAAGAAAGAGTACAGCTATAAATTTTTCCACGCCCGTGGAGTAAGATATTGCTTAGAACTGATCAATAAGCGAGTCTGAATGATTCTTTAGCGAATTGATTCGATTAAAAATATTTCAAGTTCTTTGGTTTTTATAAATCTAAACCTGAAAAATTGATGTAAGGCTTGGATAATATATCATAGACAATAATTATTTTTTAGACTTATATGTGTAAAGTTGTATGGATTGGTGATGATTTTCCATTTGAATATTATTCATTATTTAAAATTTCCACACTTAATTATTCAAATACATTATCTATTCCGTCAGAAAAATATCTGTCAGATATGATGATTTTTGGCATTTATTTACGATATGAATGGCATGCTGAAATAATGAAAAATGTAATCAGAACGAATTAAAAGGTTGTCTGTTTCTATTTCATAACATACTTTTAATTAAAGGATCAACTGCGACGCAAATTACATAAATTATCACTAATTCGCAAATAAATTTTACACTTTTTCCAGTGAAGGAATTTAATCCATATAATATCACCATTATCTTACTTGAAATTGATGGAATGATATGATCCGAAGATCCTATGCAGACAGGCATAAGCTGTGAAAGTTGGAACAATTTTTGAAACGAGAAAAAATTGTTTCAAAAATTGTTCCAATTATCTTACTTAACAATACTTATCGCATTAAATATATTTAAGCTGTTATCAGTTAAAAAATTAAATTCATAAATATCGTTTGATTTGTTTGATTGAGTAGGCTAGCTAATATTTCGGAAGCATGCCAGAAATTTCACTTGATATTACCGTTATTCGCCAAACTTTTTATTCCGAATTTTCCCATTCCCCTTTCAAATCTTTGCCTTAAATTTTCCAGTATCGTACCGACTTTGTAATCATCATACAACCAAGCAATAGATGTATTATGACAAATAAAATACACATGGCTTCCTAGGTAGGTATGTATTTCATTCTGATAATTATTCAGGGGATTCAAAATCGTTTTTCAGTAAATTTTCATTTCCTTTTTCCTCACGCTCTGACTAAATATTATGTTAAGTCGGCTTAAGCCAGGGGCGTGCAACCTGATGGTCCGTGTGCCACATGCGTCCCGCGAAGCTTTGATGAAAAAGCAATCTGTGATATTTAACAAAGGTAATTTCATATTTTTATTAAAATTATGGTCATAAAACTTTTATGGTGAAATTTAACGCTAAGGCATAGCCCGACTTAATTTTCACTTTTATAATAATACAATCCCTCGAGTTATTTCCTACGTTTACTTTTATCCGGCCCTCCGAGGCGATTGAATAGGTGACTTATTCATACCATATTTTTTAGTAGAGAGAAACAGAAAAAATGTCGAAGCACAATTCGAGTTAACCATCCTCTCCAGAATATTCTACACTTCGACAATCAACGTTTTTGAGGCAGCGGGGAACCTGAATTCTTCTCACGCTTCGTGTTTGAGAGGAGAATCTCCTGCCCACGCATGTGAAGAGAACGCATTCAATGTCGAGGCCGGGAAAAGGAAAATAAAACACACGCCTCGACCACCCCGTTGCACAATGGACAACCACACGAATATCATACACGCCCACATTTGCCAATCGCGTTATTTTTTTCCAAATCTCAAAAAGTGTCTGTTCCCCCACATAAGAAACCGTTAATTAATAATATTCTTCCCTCTCGAACCGCATTGTCCTAATCTTCCATAACTGAAATCCCTGCGCCACTGTTTAACCTACTTAACTTAACTTAACCTACTTAACGTCTTCAAGGAATGAAGCCGAGATTGTTTGCTCGAGTCGTTACTACGGTCGAACGTCAATATAGAAAATATCCGAGATGATTAGAAGAGATTACGGATTTTTATTGAAACTTTGCGTTTAGTAAAGTTTTAGATTTTATTTTTTTTAATCGGAAAACCTCATTAATTACACGAGGAACTGGAACAAGAATCCTATTGGTGGCGGGATATGGCCTTTTTATCTAATAATAATAACCTCTGTTTAAAAAATGTTTTCTCTCTCGTTTCTGGAATGTTTGAGGGCATCTACTTCTAAGTATATGTTTCCATACAGTTTTGGATCGTGATATACAATACGCTGCATTATAAGGTTCATAGCAACGTTATAAGCACTCGTTGAGTTTACCTCTAGCGTCTGATACGTTTTATTGCAACTTTATGAAAACTAGTCCTAGATAATCTTCTATTATGAGATGAACTTGATCTTATAAGTTAGTACTTTTCTTCCTCTGGGTTTTTGGAATAATACTTTTTCAAGGGAAACCGTAATACACGCTTATGGAATTGCATCCCATCAATCTTGTCTTAGCAAGTAAATCAAATTGTCTTTCATAATACACATACTCTGGTAAAGCAGTGTACGTCTTCTATCGAAGAGCTATCTAATTTTAAAAGCATATGTCGATTAATTAACATAATGTCGCATTTTAGGAGTACTTGTGCTTTAACTTATATAACCTTGTAAATGGCCAATGTCTGTACGTTTGATACAAATAATACGTTCATAAAAATTGCTATTTGACGATACACGAAAAACTTATAAATTACATATTAAATATCATAAAAATCCTGAATATATTATTCGAATGGCTTGTCTTACTATATTGTGCACATATCTAACTGGCACTCGAATTTTCCCAAGATATACGCTTAATCCAAAACAAACTTCATGAGATTCGGTCATTCCTCTGCGATTTCTTTGCATATTACGGTGCTTATTCTAATACACTTCCAATATTCTCGTGTTTTTATTTGTAGAAAAATCCTTTACTATCGTTTACAGAAGAGATTCCTAACCTTTATTGAGTTGCGACACTTTATAGTCCTCCTAAACATACTGAATAAATTTGAAATTATACGTAGTATAGTACATAATAAAAAATATATAATGACAGTAAACCATAAACTGATATTCTTTCCCGAGCCATAAAATTGTACGATTAGAAGAAAAACAAATTTAGTTTATTAGTCATCTTCACCGTATTCTCCAGTAACATATAACTTAGAAATCCATGTTGTCGAGTTCACAAAATTACATTAAATGATCATTTCGATGAAAATTTCGCGACCACCTTCAATATATTCGGTCACACGCATTCGGGTATCACGAAACTAAACTTGGGAATACATACCGAATATGCCGGCGTATAAGTCGACCTCGATTTTTCGGATTCTAAAGACACGAATATATTCACCGTATAAATCGACCCCCCACTTTTTGCTAAAAAAACTTCGAATGAAGAATACGAGGAATTTTATGTTTTTTAAAACCTAAATGTAGCCTTTTACAAAAAATTTCATGTCGATTTTTTAATTATTAAATCATTTGTTTAATTTAAGAAAGATCAGTCATATACTATATTTCCATCTATTGGCGGAATGTATTTCTACTTATCCTTCGTTCTTGTAATTGCAAATAGATCGTTTATATTTTTGAGATCCAGTAATAAAAACAAAAGTTAAAATTTTTATTTTTATTAACTATTAAAAATAATTATCTCAAATCTTCTAAAATAAATGACAGAATATGTAAACAATGGAGCAGCTGATTCAAAATGGCAATGACCTACACCATAAGATCAAATGTTTTCGTAAATATCAATGTTTTTAATCTGTTATTTAAGGGTCACATTTTATATTCGGTGTATAAGTCGACCTTAAGTTTTCGGAATTTTTTTGAGCTTATATAACGGCATATACGGTACATGGTTTGCCTCATGCATAAGAAAGTTGAAATTAGAGAGACTTTTGTCTGACGCCCTCCTCTCATCTTTTTCTTTCAACCCTTAGTCCGTTCAGGGAGCAAGGCAAGCGACCAGGCGTCCGTTCTCTTAGGTTCGACCTCCGGATGCGACAGCAGCCCTGCAAGTGCCGAAGAAAAGGGCAGCAGAGGGCAGCACCGTAGCAGGGGAAGCAGTGGTATTGAATCGGGAGGGAGTGCCGGAGGGTGTGGTGAGTCGCCGGGGAGCACGCCGCCTTCGACTCCCACCGTAAACGGAAATGGCCCGCCTCCTCCCTCTGGACATTGCTCATCCCATGGCCCATTGCGACCAAGGCAACTCAAAGCAAGAAAAGAACTACAAAAGCTCAATTCTGCCGGTAATTTTCGTTATAATCCTACATTATATTTACAAGAACTTGTTGACATGCATAGAATATGATAAATATCATGTGGAAACTTTTTTCAATTTAAATCTCTGCTCATTGGCAGATAAGAAGGGGGGTATTGTGGTAATTATCTCCCACTCCCTAAGGGAGATGACCAGTCTTTATTAAAACATTATTTCAATTCATGATTTTAAACTATATATTTTCTTGAAATATTTTTCAAATATTTTAGTAGTGTATTATATATTTATTAAAATGAGACATTACTTTATGTGAATATATATCAGTAAATACCCAAAACTGTTACCCTTCCCTCCCCAAGCTATGCACATAGATCTATCCGTCTCTTCAATTAAAAGAAGGATTTGGATATGAGATCTTTAAGAGAAATGCTTTCCATAGCACAGGTTGGGTTGGGTGTGCCTTAAAACTACCAGAAGATAGAATTACAGTGTATGTCTGTAATAAAGATACATATTGCCTAATATTATTCTGGTTTGTTTGGTCTCTCAGGTTCTTCCTCATCATCATCTACTGCTTCTTCAGCAACAATTGCTTGCTGCCCAGAATGCCGTCCACGGGCTTCCCTTCAAATGCTTCCACCCAATTCAAATGATCATGAAATATCTCTGCTCCACCAGGAAATGGCTAACCTACGATCAGAACTTATTAGGGCCAAGAATACCATTGCAAACTTACAGGAAAATGAAGTACAGCTTAATGAAAGGCAAGTAAATATTATCATTTTTACAATAAATAAAATAAATGGAAAATAAAAAATCAACAGTGAGCTCTTCACTTATTGAATGAGATCATTAGGTTTACCTGTAACTATATAAAAAAACATAAATAAGAACATTAATGTGTACTTTCAACTTTTTCAAAATAATTTGAGTCAAAAAAATATTTCGAATATAAGAGAAAAAAAAACTGATGTGCCCACCACATGACTTTCTCCATACCTCTAATATTTCTAAAATTCCAGATAGGTTAAATGATAATAAATATTTAAGGAACTGCAAGAAAAATTTGGACTAAAAAAAACAGAAATAAACTCATACCGTAGCCTTCTGGTATTGTATATTGCCACGAAGCTCCAACAATTAAGAAAATAAAAAGGAGCATTACTAAGAGATAACTAAGCATAAAGTGAAGAAAGACTTGGTACTTTCCTAGCATTTACTGTGAGTGAAGAGTTCTCAGGTTACAAACCAGGTCGTTTCGACGATCTCTGCCGACATTTCGGTGACTAAATCTGTCGCCATCTTCAGGGGTTAGAGCAGTGATTTTCAACCTTTTTCAACTCACGGCAAACTGAATAAGGCGCTAAAATTGTCGAGGCACACCATCAGCTTTTTAAAGAGATTTTATCATATAAAAAACGAATATTAAAATTGTTTAAAAGTTCAATAACTAAAATTCTAATCATTGTGTTATTAAGTATAAAGCAGGTAAGAAATTTTATTTAAAAATATAAACATTAGTACAAATAAAAAGTCTTTACTTTACTTACAATATTAGTGAGAAACTTGTGACTGGTGATGTCTCATGATGTCCCTTGTCCGAGGTCGGATGTTTGACAAGCATACCCTCAAGTCCTATTACAGTGTTTGAAGCCACAACCTGTACTTGTTCTTCATCGTGTTCATAGCAGAGAAGCCAGCCTCACACAGATATGATGTTGAGAAAGGAAGGAGTGCTTTAAGTGCCTTCATTGTGATGATGGGGTACTCCTGCCAGAGAGACAACCAGAATGAGGCCATATCTGTTGATGAGTGCTGCAGTTTCAGTCCTCTATCATTTCTGATTTCCATCAGCTCATCTTCTTCTGAAACAGCAAATTCTGCTGACTCGTATGCACTTAACATAAATGAATCTCTCACCCAGTCCAAGGAAGATACATCAAGTGACGGGAAATACTTTTCAATGTTTTTTCTCAGCAGTGACAAACTTTGTAGAATTAATTCGACAAGATTTTTTCCAGTCTGCAAGATTTTGTCAGCTCAAACATTTCAACTTTGTTCTCTTTTTTATTCTGACTCCCCACAATGCTAGTTTTTTCTTAAAATAGTTAATTTTGTCAGTACAAGTAAGAATATTTTCATTCTTTCACTGCATATTCTTGTTAAGAGTGTTCAAGGCTTGGAAAATGTCAGCTAAGAATGCAACTTTATTGCACCAGGTCTCATCACTTAGTAGGTCAGCCAGCTCAGACTCTTCAGATGTGAAGAAATGTAGAAGTTCTTCCCTCAGTTCATAGAACCTTGAAAGTACCCATCCGCATGATAGCCATCTCACTTCTGTGTGCAGTAGAAGCTGTGTGTGAGCAGCTTCCATGGAAGAACACAGTTCGTAAAACAACCTCAATTTTAATGGCCTACTCTTGATGTAATTAACCATTCTGAACATCTCATCCAGTACTTTTTGGAGCTCAGCCACTACTGATTTTGAAATGAGGGTCTCTCTGTTAAGGAAACAGTGTGTAAAAACAATGACAGGGTTCTTTTGCTTGGCCAGTGCGATGAATCCTCTCAGTCTTCCCGACATAGAGAGAGCACCGTCCGTGCAGATGCTGATGCATGATTTCCATGACAAATCATGAGATCTGAAATAACTGTCAACAACATCAAAAATGTCTTGGCCTTTTGTTGTTTCTGGAAGTGTTTTCCAAAATAAAAATTGTTCCATGATGTCTCCATTACAAACAAACCTGCTGAATGCTAGGAGTTGAGCTTTTCCAGTTATGTCAGTTGACTCATCCAACTGGATGGCAAAAACATTGGCTTCTTTTATGTTAGCTATCACTTATGACTCAATGTCTTGAGACATGTCTTGTATACGCCGACTAATAGTGTTATCTGACATAAGGATTTTCAAAATCTTTTTTTCATATTCCTCGCCAAACATAATAGTTACAATTTTACAGCATGCTGGTAAAATTACTGACTCGGCAATTGTGTGTGATTTTAACTTTTTTGCCATGATTTCTGCAATAGCATAGCTTGCTTCTTGAGCTTTGTCAGAAATAGTTGTGGTTTTCATAAATTGTTTAGCTTCGTGTGTTTGATCAGCTATAAGCCTTTTAAAATATTCAATTGGTTTCTTGCATAAATATGAGTGCTTTGTGTGAAGGTGTCTTTTTCGCTTACTTGGAACCATCGCTTTGTTTGTCAGTTTCTCACCACAAACAATACACATAGGACGTGGCTGTTCTTCTCCAGATGAAATGAATCCGAAGGACAAATAGTCTTCATTATACTGGCACACGACGGTTTTAGAACTAACACTAACGGAACTATGTGTGTTACTACCAGTACTAGTGCCAGCCACACTTGATTCATTGTCATCATCTAACTTACTTTTTTTAATTAGAAATTTGTCCATGTCTAATAAGCCCAGTAAAAAAATAAAAAAGCAAATAAATTCAGAAATAACAAAACTAAAACAAAATATAAATCACAAACTAATAATGCACTGGCAAAAATGCACACAGAATAACACAACTGATCCCAACAACAGCTTACTCAAAACTGACTCAAGACTCAGTGTTGCCAGATGTCCCACTCAAAATTATAAAATTTCTGTATCTCAATTCTTTTGCTCGCATCTTTCCGAACCTCCCCAAACACCCACGGCACACCTGCGGACTCTTCATGGCAAACGTGTGCCGCGGTACAGTGGTTGAAAACGTCTGGGTTAGAGAGTTAGTCATTGAAACATCAGCAGAGATCGTGGAAACAACCTGGCTCATAACCTGAGAATGCTTCACTCTAAGCATAGTGTTTAAAAAAGTTGCCTCCAGGTGGTGTGATGGGAGCTAAAAAATATAGTTTTTAAAATATCTCTTAAAAATATGTGAGAAAATGTTTAGAACAAAAAGTTTTAGAAAATTAAATTTCCTACAACTTTTATTTTAATAATCCATTACATTGATCAAGTATTAAAGCAAATATTTCAAAAACGGATAAGTGACAAGAGCAAACACTTCCAGTTGATCGATTTTTACCAAAAACTAATCAATTCTTGTCCCTTTAACAAAAATGTCAAATATAAAATTTTGCATTTATCTCAGTAATAGTTCTTGAGTTAGAGTGCTCACAAAATTCTTACCACTTGCACACACACAGATATCATTGAGAAAATGGTCAAAACGTGTTCAGGAGACCTCAAAATGTGTATTTCCATTGAAATCTCGAAATCAATTTTTTTTCATGAAAACAATACTTTCTCCTATACTATGTATGGAGAAAGTAAAAAATTGTATTTCATACAGAATGCTAGGAATAAATATAAAAGAACCAATTTTTTATATTGTAGTGTATTCTTTTAAGCTTTATGCTCATTTTAAAGTGAGACTGTCTATTTGGGTTTTGCTGAATATTCATAAATCTCTTGTGTAACAAAAACAATGTCATATTTATAATATCATAAATAGGCTTGCCGCAGAACAAAAAGCAAGGGTAGAAGCTGAAGAGAGGGAAGCAAGAGGGGAGAGTCATTATGAAGGACTGATTGGTATTGGAATGGACTCTAAAGATCCTCCATCGAGAAGGTTGTCTACCAGCGACATATCACTCCTTGGAACTGGAGGACCAAATGCCCAGCTCCTGCTTGGTCGCTTTGCATCACTGTATGCCCAGGCAAGGGTAGACACGTTGGATGCACTGGACAATCTTCCTCAGCTAAGGGATGCTGAGGAGCTTAAGTCAAAGATCTTATTCTCTGTGGTTGTGGTAAGTAGGGATATTGGAAAGATTTTTCTATTGGCAGTAATTTTACTTTTGCTTTTCCAGCTACTTGAATTTAATATTAGATTGAATCATTGATTCTATAACATTTTTTACTCTTCGTCTTTATACTAGTTTAGGAGAATTGCATACTTTATGAATGGTTTTACACCAAGGCAGTTGCAATAATCAGTTGAATGTTAAATTCATTTCTTGAAAAATCCCTCGGCTTAAAACAATATTTTAGTAAACTTGTAATTTTAACGCTGACATATTAAGCTTGCATTTCAAATTAAATATTATCATGATAGTAGTGATAGTATAAGTTGAAATTAATAGCAAATATAGGAAGAATTCCCATTTATCTATGGAATACTAAATAATACATCTACTTATGTTTTCACTAAATTGATAAACTAAAAAAATGAAACCTCTATTTCATAAGTAAAAAAGCTTTTTAATGAAATAATTTCAAAACTTAGTTTCAGTGTTGTGTACTGTAAAACAATTTCCTCAGAAGGATTTCTATGATTTCAAACAATAAAATGGTAACAAAATAAAGTATAAATCATATAATATTTATTCTAACTAAAAACAAAATGCTTCATTTGAAATTACTTATAGTGTTGGATATGATGAAGTGCTATTTTAAGCTTTAAACTCAGTATACTTCTTAGTGCTACATATGTCCAGCTTTTGAGAAAGCAATATAAAAATGTATTCTTTTAAATGGATGATTCAGTAAAATATTATTTCTATCATAAAGTGCCCATTCGTTTAGAAAATTTAATGCATTGAAATGCTAAGAAATTTTGTTAAGATTGATTCAGGATTTTTATCAGTTATAATTAATTATCTATTGGTTTTTAAGTTCATAATACTTACTGAAATCAGTGAAAATTCAAATTAAATGATTGATGGAAATGATACTAATTAATAAGACAGTTTTTCTGCCACACTGATGAATAATTTAATTTAATATATTATTTAATTTTACTCAAGATGCTACAGCCAAGTTATCCTTTTTTCTGATTTTAATTGAACAAAAATCCTGATAGAAAGTCATAGTTTTTTATTTTCATTGGTAAATAGTTCATCAGTCATTTAAGCATACTTCTTATAGATAAACCATGATTTTCCAGAATTTTTACAAAATTGTTAACACCAGAAGATTGATATAAAAATGTAATTTTAGAAAAATATAATTACTATCATGTGGAATTTTGATTTTTATGCATTATTTAATGGCTGTGCAAATTTTGCCAAAAATTAATTGTGCCATTTATGTGGGCACGATTCTTAAATGGGTGTTTTTGTATGACTGAACCTCTTATTTAAATTTCCAGCTCATGAATAGCATGAAGTGAATATTTCCTTACAAATGATAATGAACTCCTTTGTAAAAAATACTTTAAAATCGTATCTTGGATTATAACATCTAAAATATTTAAGTAATTTGTTATCTTGTGATATATTTCCAGTTTCCTTAAAGGATATCTTTATTATTATTGTTGTTCATATTGAAGTTATCCTATAACTTTCATATATATATGTTATAAATCACTATGTAGTATATGTGTGTAGTGAATTTATGTAGTGAATTTAATTTAACCAATAATTATTTAGAATTATTAGATCTACCACTTGTTTTCCGAATTTTAAAAACTTTTATATCATGGTTAGAATAAGTTTTTTTGATGTTCAGCCAAATCATACTGAGGAGATCCTTCTGATGCTTTATAAAATACGGTAAAATTTGCACAGAACTCAATAAATGATGCAGCATTATCATATCTATTTTATGTTTTTGTTGAAAAACCACTAATCAGAAACCTCTTTCTATTTTAACTTGTCAATTTTTTGTAAGATAAATCATCCTCTCACCTACTTCTTCTCAACCCAATGCTCTTCAAAAATTTCTTTCTATCTAAATGAAAACTAAACTTTATCCCCATAAATAAGTTTTTGGGATATAAAATATCACATAAGAGTATTGGAACTGAAAAATAAATGTTTTTCAATTGAATTCAAAAATCAACAAGATGATGGAGAATATATGATAGTCATACATATTTCTGCTGCATGACATGGGCTTATATATGAAATGTTTAACATACCTACTCTATATATAGCTCATTTGAAAATTGAAAATATCAATTACCTTAAGTGATCGTGATATCTTCAAGTTGATGATGATAAACAACTGATTATTTTCATAAAATTTATCAAGGGCATAGCTAGGAAGTTCAACCTCTTGTTATCCACTCAAACTGATTTTGCAGGAACTTTTTAGAATCTTGAATGACAGTGTTACATGTATAGTTATATCAAAATAATTTAAGATGTAAGATGAATTTATTTCCCAAAAACATTTTAAAGTCATGCCAAGATAAAAGTCTTAGTTTTGTAATCCATTCCTGTCTATGCCTCTGAGATATATTGTCTGTGGCAGTACACTAATTTTATTCATACACGTTTTATGATTTTGCTGTTTGTTCAAAAATTTAAAACTAAAATTTAGTATATGAAAAAAATATTTTTCTTTTAAATTTTTTTTTATTTCTCAATATTAATTCATTAACCTTTATCCACTGAAATACCCCAATCAGAGCATTAAAATGTTTGCTCACTGTCAAAATGCCCCACTTGGGGCACCTTTGTTCCAAGACTGCCTATATAGGTCCCATTTAACATGGAATATTGGGCTTCAGTAGAGACCATCCTAGAGGAATGGCGTCATGGCGGGGCATTAGCAATAGTTCATGAGATATGTGATTTTTCTATAAAGCTGCCAAAAAAACTCAATGCCCAATGTCACCTGGCCCCTACCTATGTGATTTAAATCAGACAGATAAAGGTTAATGCTATTTTCAAGTGCATACATTGCTTTTTCATAAATATAACTCTAGTGAATCATAAAATGATACAAGTTGTGTGGCTGAGGGTTGAAGATGAAGAGGTACTTATCAAAACTGAAATTTACAAAACTTACTTCCAAAAAAAACTCTTACTCTTACTATTCTGAATTTTCATAGTAAAGAGCATTTTATTGCAATCCAACTTTGCAAATCATTTATCAGGTGCTTGCATTCATAGATTCATTTTTAAAGCTAAAATGAAGCCTTGTTATAACATTTATAGAAGTATTAATTAGTAGTTTTTGCCTTAAATTCATCAAACATGTTTAACTAAATAATCTTTGGCTTTATTATATTAACTCATGAATAGCCTATATATACTCTACTTCTGTAAAATTTTCTGTTCACTTAAATATAATCCTTTTTTAATTCTTTTTTCATATTACTGGCATGTTAACTCACTTTTTGGTTGGCTTCCTTTCTCTTCCTGTTTTGTATTTGATAAAAAATTCTGCTGTAAATTTTGCATTGACAAACAAGCCTGAGGTAGAATTTAAAAAATATATAAAATATATTTCATGGACCAATTACATTAAATAATATTTTTCAATATTAACAACTCTCTCTCCTGTAGAATTTATGCATCTCTTTTTCTCCTATTGATTACAGTCCTATGAGAAATCCATTTCGCTTCACAAAGCTTGGTATGTCTGTACCCATTTGTAAACTTAGAATCATAAGGGTAGGGAACTGAATAGCCAAATGTTATGAATAAGAATGATAAACTCATCTGACTGCATAGTATTAAGCCTAGCTTCGTCATTTAAAAAAAATACCTTTAAGAGATATTTCATCTCCAAACTTTGAGACAGCCATTCTATAAATCTCATTTGAGGTCTATGCTAATATTTAAAGATGCAAAATATACAGGTTACAGTCCAAAAGAAAGGTTTCGTCTAATTTCACATTTGGATACTACTGGGAAATGGTATGCAGATCTAGTGGTTGGCCTTGGCTTAATTGACTGTATTGGTTTGTGCTTGCTTCTTTTAATCCTTGTTATATTAAATTTACATTGGGCAATGTAGCATGCAAGTTTATCAAAGGAAGGGAAAGTTAATAGATTTTAAGTATGAATATCATATTATTGACTAATTAAGAGAAAGTATGGAAAATTTCAACTACATATTACTGAAATTTATGGGCAACATGCTAATAAAACATCCTATTAATTATTGTTATAAGAAATTTTTGTTTAATTTCATGCTCTTGCGGAATTCAGAGTGCAAATTAAATGAAAATGTTGTAGTTTGAGAAGTAATTTTAGATTTTGTGTTCTATATGTATCAAAATACATGAACATGATATCCAGTGTCAATACAAAATATCCATTTATTAATGTAATTAATTGGTACAGACATTACCATAATAATGCTTATACAATAAAAATGTCATTTGATGAATAAGTATTTAGTTGATAATTAATACATTTAATTGGTTGAACCGCTTTTGTAACAAGGCATCGTTTCTTTGAAGGATTTAAATTATTATATTATACATATTACATTTTTACGCAAAGATTTGATATTCTTGTAAATATTCTAGTCTTTGTATTTCTATAAACCAAATCGAATTGAAAAATATTGTTTGGGTAATGCTTAGCTATTTTTTTAAATGATATGTCTTCACACTATGTAACAAATGTTACGTAACAAGGTTACAGTAACATGTTACATCTTGTTACAGTAACATGTTACATCTTGTTACGTAACATGTTACCTATTGTTAAGTAACATTCTGAGTGTTACTGTAACCATTTTTGTGTTCTATAACCATGTCCCTGAATATCGCTGGACTAGCGATAACACGTAACACATGCAAGCGTAGTAGTTCAACTTCTTCCAACTGAGTCAATTCAGAGATAACAAATACTTAAAACCAATTAAATTGTTGAGTCCAAGAAATGCTGTCTTGTTTATTTATTTGGTTTACTTGATATTATTAAAATTAAAAATGTTTAAATAGCAGGTCATATTAACCAGTCATAAACAATATGCTTTATAGCCACGAATATTATTAATAACCACTATAGCTATTTCATTTTAGTTCTATGGACAGCGATTATTTCCTCACAGTGTTTATAGAAGGCCTTAGCATATCACAGACATACATAGCAGCTTCTTGATTAAGCCTAAATATTAAAAGAAAATCTTTCTCAGGTGAATGGAATGCATTTTTGCTGGTCACGAAGAAATCACTTCCTCCTTATTACCTTCCTTTCCTCTGCAGCACCTCTCACAAGTAAATGCTAAAGTCTGTATGCGACCATTTACACTAACTCGAATAAATATTTATCATAATGCCAGCTAATTGTTCATTGTTTAGGCATTCAATGATAATATCTCAATGTTATTAAGAGCTGTTCAGTAGGGGATATTGCATCATGAAAAGTACTATCTCTTCCAGAAATTTTCTCCCCAAGGAGTTGTAAAAGTAATTCAAAATCAGATGGGGTTAGCCTTGTAAAATTTCTGAGCCCTGTTGAATCGTTTGATAAGTTTCTTACAATTGACAACCCACCCTATTCCAGCATCCCTTGCAATAACTCTCACGTCCAGACACTTCGAGATTTCTTCCTCCTTCTCCTAGGTAATGTTTGGATAACAACATAACAAGCACTTGCAAGAAGCAATTCTTCGTCCGATATATTAATACATAAAAATAAATTTAAAAACTTCACCTAAATATGAGAGTGTCTCCACATAAGTCGTAACACCAACTAAATGCAGTTACTAGTGTGGACAGGAAGAGCTACGTAACATTATGTTACGTAACAAGGTTACAGGTTATGGTAACTTGTTACTGTAACAGGTTATGCTATGTTACTCTATGTAACGTAACATTTGTTACATAGTGTGGATGAGACCTTAGAGACTAACATTAAATTATTAATGCTCTCCAGCATATTCTGAAATTCAATTGATAATCACACCAAATCGCTTATTATATTTACCTTGTAAAGTTGGAATGCAGCCTTATAAAAAACTGATGTCTAAATCTTCACTTCCTCTTTGAGCACCTTCATCTTCACATTTACTGTAGCTTTATGAAACACTTCTTCACACTGTCACTTAATAACCGAAATGGGTCCCACATTTTTTTCTTATCTCCTTCATGATCCTCAACTCTTACCTTCAACTGTTCCATTCTCTCATCACCATTTTATACCTTATACCTTGGCCTCTCCATGGCTTAATTGTATTGATCTAACCTATAATAAAAAATAAACTAACGATCAACAAATTAACACCCTATGCCATGGTGATTGTCATCCTTTTACCACCCAAATTCCATTTTATACCTTCTGCCTTCAACCTATCCTGGCCAAAAATCCCAACCCCTTCAATCCTTCCCTTTGAATCCCATTATCTCCTATGCTGCTGCTGTCTGCTGTGCAGTTGTCTTTCCGATCGGTCCAGTCACTCCTTGCAAGCGTCAAGGGACAAGTCAGGGAAATTCTGCAGATGCCTCCTCCTCCAACCTCACCACCTACAGCACAAGCCGTAAGCAATGTGTCAACAGAAACTTCAGGTGTTTCTGAAATGGAAGAAGCTACAAGTGAATATTTGAGGAAAAACGTGGATAATTTTGATCTGACCAGAAATGTAGAGGTAGGTAGATAATTAAGGCAATTTATGATTAACAAAAGAAAGTTGTAGCATAAAAGGTAAAATTTATCATAGATGTTTTATTGCACAAAGCAATTTTTTTCAATTCTTGAACCATCAAATATAATGAGCTTACCTTTACTTTGAATATTGTTGTTCTGGTTGATATACACCTATCATGTTTTTCTTTTACAGGAAGTATGTTCTCAAATATGGGCCACTCTTTATGACTATCCATGTCTCAAATCATGTGAAGGATTGGTACATTATGTGAAAAGTGCAGTTAGATTAGCATGGGGTCTTATCAATCAAGTAAGTACTTTTGAGAGCTAGTAGATGCTTAAACTGGATTATATATGTATATATAATAGTTATATATAACTAGTTAATGAGAATGGATTTTTTAAATGTCATAATTGAGTGAATGATCCCTTATATATGTAAATATTATAAAATCAGTGGTATATCAGTTAAATCTTGGACTCCATAAACAATTAAGCTAATGAGCCTTATGTGCATTAGTAGGTTTATGGAAATGCTGGAACACTGGTGTTGGCTTTTGGTGTCTGCTGCATACAGTGAACCATTGTCTCCAATGTTTCAATGGTCCACCATATGCAGCAGACACTGAAAGCTGAAACCAGTATTCCACCATAATGCTGTGAAAATCTTCGCCTGAAGTTATGGAAATAGTATTTTTGTGACATGACATGTACCAAGATAGCTTTTTAAAACATAGATCCTTACATATACAATAAGTATATTTCCCATAGAATAATGATACCTTTTTTAATTATAGTTTTATTTCATAAGAAATTCTAATAAATTGTAATAAGAAAATACAGAGAATTCCATTTCTAACATTAAAGGTAGAAACAAGATCCATTATGGTTTTAGAAAAATTATATTTCTTTAATTAGTTTGTTACAGAGAGGAATAATTGAAGGCTCAAGTATTTTTTGTTACAGATGGGTTTAAAATCACAATATAGAATGGTTTACTTAAGCAGGGGTGGTTTGAGAATTTATTACCCTTAAAGTTACATTTGGGTGTCAGACAGTGGGCCTCTTGGTAATACCAAAGTTGCTTCAAAGGAAATTCTGCCACTTGTTCATTTTTAATAGGACTTATTATGAAAAAACATTAATAGTACTGCTTTGTCAGTTTAATATAATTCATGAAGTATACTAATCATAATTTTTTTCTTTTCCACCCCTTTAAGTCACCACCATATGTGCTGGAGTACGAGCAGCGAACACTCAGAAAAGATATGCACATTCGTTTCCACTCCTCTGACCAAAACTCTGACCGCATTCGATCCTACTTATGGCCAGCCTTGTTGGAGGGTGGACCTAATGGTCCCTGTGTCCATAAAGGAGTTGTCATCACATGAGGGAAGGCGATGAAATTGTTGCTAATTCTTTGCATGGGGACAAAGTGTAATACTTTAGATTTATAGTCAGTGCTGCAAGACTCATTCTTGCAGCATAAGTCACTCTTGTAATTATGTAAAATTCAATCCCATAACATCTTTTCAGTTAAAGGCCAAATTTGGGCTTGTTATAAACTGGGTTGTATAATTACATTTAACCCTCACATCTCAGACACAGTGCTGAAATGTAGAAGGAAATTATAGGTGAAGGAATTATGTCTACAGTGACAACCCACCGAAATTATTTGTTGGTGGAGACTTTGTAATCTCACTATGGGCTTGTAATTACAAATAAGTGCTCTTGATCAGTGAGTTGGATTGTGTGCATGTTTGCTGTTGGCCTCTTAGCCATATGGAACTTAATGATGATGTCTTGAAAATTATGAGACCTAATTTAACATTTTTAAAAGAACTATGAAATCCTAAATGCTACCAATCAGAATACCTCTTATGATTAATCATTTTGATTTATACAATGAAATTCATCTCTGTAATTATGTATGGAAATACTATGAAATTGTGTTAATGATATGTTTCATTTAAATCTTACTTGTGAAGTCATTGTTGCATGTATTAATTAAAATCAACATTATAAAATCAGGTGTAAATTTCATATAATTTGGTAATATCTAACGATTATCAGTAAAAATATGGTAGCCTAAAATCTATATATAAATTTTATATTAAATTGTGTAATAAGGTATGGAAATGTCTGATTTATTACCACTGTATATTCAGTTTTAAATATCAAAACAACATATGAAAAAGTGCTTGCACTATGAATTACAGATTATGGGAAATTTTCTGTGTAATATAAAGACTTAAATTTGACAAGATTATCATATTGGACGTATTAATTAAACTTCTTGTATATGAATATATAATTGGTGATTATAATGGGTAGATATTGTCCAGTATTGATGATGCCTGTCAATGATGACAATTAGAGGTTTATCTTGCTCAATATTTAAAAAAAATAAGTTTAATATGTTGTCCTGCATAACAGTTATATAGCTGTGGAATCTTAAGAGTTCCAAAATGTATAAGACTAAATACTGTATTAGGAAGATTAATTTTACCAGATAAAACTTCATAAAGTATTTATTAAATGTTTATGAAAGGTTTCATATTATTTTCATTTGTCATTTATTATTTAAGTCAGTAAATTCTAACCCAGTGGCATAGCTAGGTTCTCCTTTGCCTAGGGGTAAGTCACAGAGATGTGCCTCCCTCCCTTTGCTACCTGTACAATTTTCCAGACAAATGTAATGTGGAGAATGTGGTGGAAATCCAAGCATACTATACTAGCATATATTATAATATTATTACTTTTTATAAACAAACATTAATTTTTGGTCCATGAGTTTGTGTCCCTTCAGCCCACACCCAGGACATCTGCTCCTGCATTGTCTCATCCTTGTGCACATACTCAATTTTTTTCTTTTGAGGCCAAATCTATAAAATATCAGGATATTTCATATCTGCCTCAACACTTTCCACAATTTCTATTGCTGTTATTAAAACATTAAACAATCATTAAATCTATAGTCCAAGTGACAATTTTTTACATATAGATCAATTCAAAATAATCATAATTTAGTAATTCCATTAGGTCATGTTATGTAGGCATCAGATTATATGAAAACTTAAAATCCAGCATAAATATAAGGAAAGTACTGTACATCAAATCATACACATTAGCATTAGACAATCTTATCTACAAAAAATTCCTTTACATCATAATATGCTTTTTCTACTAGTATTTCTTTAATCCTTTTTTGGATGAGTTAGGATTTAGAGCAGTATTTCTCAACCTTGATGATAACATGGCCCACCTAAGCTACAGAAATTATCCGTGGCCCGCCTAAAATACAAGAAAGTTTTTGCAGCACACATATTTATCAATAGGTGAATATATAAGCAGGAGAAAATTCTATATTCTTGACTAAAAGTAGCGGGTTATGTATAAAAAACATAAAGCAATTTATTTAAATTTTCATTAGTTATTTTTAACATTTGATTTTTACAAAATATTAAGTTTTGGCTATACTTTTGCAACAGCTTTCAAATATTGTCATCAAATCTTAACTTGTTTCAAGTTTTCATGGCCCATTGGTTGAAAAACATTGATTTAGAGCCTCCACACTTGCAGGAAGTTTATTAAACATTTTTTATAAATGGAATCATTATTGTCAAGTCTTCTCCTAGGTACATCAAGAAGTACAGAGTTTCTTGTGTAATGCTCATGAATTACATTTCTTACAGGGTGAGCATCATAATTTTTTTAATAAGACATGCACCTTCATATATGGTCAATGCAGGTAGGGTCATAATTTCATGTTGTCTAAAAAAGGGTTTGCAATGCTCTCTGTTATTAATCCCTGCAACAATTTATTTTTTGCATAATAAAAATTTTCTTGACAGCTGGATATAAACCCCAAAGAATCAGACCATAGCACATCAAGCTATAAAAATAAGCGTAATAGGCTATTTTTAGTTTTTTCCCTTCTAAGTACCTGTAATAGGTACAAGATTCTTGATAACCTTTTCTTTAGCCCTTAGATATGTGGTCCCCAGTTATTTGGAATATAAACATATATCAAGATAAATGACAACATGTTCCAATTCAGTCACTTGTAAATGTGCATTATTAAGCAAAAAGAGCACCTTTTTTGTTTTTTCCCTGTTCCAGAATAATTTATTTGCTTCAAACCAAACAGAAGCTTCCTGTTCACTATTTTTTATTTCTTTTTTGAGTTGAATAAGATCCCTTAGACATGCCATCAATGCTGCATCATCAGCGAATAAGATTGCAGGACCTTGGATATTATTTATCAGACTAGCAAAACCCATGCGAAAAATTCGCAAAAAAATATTAATTATTGTGCCAGCATTATTGATTACATATTTATATTTAAAAAATATGAGATAGAAGGATATTTATTCATTTGTAAAGACAAACAAAATCCTTGTTTTCCCCATAAATGACTCGTTCGATAAAATATTTCTTCAAAATTTTTTCTGTGAGCACTTAACGTTCACAGTCCACTAAGTCTATCTTCAGCCATTTTGAAGTCTAGTTTTTATTCTGAGGAAGTATTTAAATGATTACTTGATGGTACACGTTGCTGCAGGTAAAAGTAGCGCAATTTACATTGCTGATTTTAAAGCCTGGTAAAAATGTATATTTATCTAATATTTCTCTCAGCGAACATGGGACGTCATTGATATTTTTGCAAGCCATTGTGATTTTCTTTGATAATGGAAATTACCGTATTTCGCAGCATGTATACCAGGGTATAAGATGCACTCCGGTATTTTTTAGAAGATTTTCAGGAAAAAAGGTATTTTGGTTCACCAAGACATTATGAAGGGCCACGTCGTGTATCATTTCGAGCCGTAATTAAATCCATATCTGGCAACATTTACAGAAAATATTCTGGCGTGATAACAGTTAAATATAACGTTTTAGATAAACTTAATTCGTAAAATAAATAGGGATGATCTAAAACATAAATAATTGCTTTGAAACTTGTATAGCTAAATGTGCCCTGCGTAAACTTGGCAGTCATATTAATTAAAGCTGTTGGAGTGCACCGCACACATTGCACGTATAGATATACTTTACTGATAGTACTTAGTACATATGTAGTACATTTACACAAAATATTACAATGTGATAACAGTTAAATATAACATTTTAGATAAACTTAATTCTTAAAATAAATAAGGATGATCTAAAACATAAATAATGGCTTTGAGACTTGTAAAGCTAAATGTGCTCTGCGAGACAGCAGTCGTATTAATTAAAGTCAGAGTCTGCCACACACGTCGAACGTATAGATACCCTTCACCTAAACTTAAGTTCAAGATGATATTTAAATATAATGGGATAAATAATAAATGGAATGCATATGTAATAATGATACGTATGCTCAACTAGTTCTTTTTCTTCTGCAACTCTTTTTACCTTGTGCATAATGATTTTGATTGATATAGCAGTACCAAACTTCCTCTGTTATACAATCCATCACTTCTTCCTTTAGTTGTGGCCATTTAAGACCAACCTTACAAAGACTGTTTCTCTTATAACATCAGTTTTAGTTTTTCCTCGTTTTCTCCATTCACAAATAATTTTTTTCTGTGGGAGGTGGATGAAATGATGTGCTGCTACTCGGTTTCCAGGCGTTTTTAGTGTATTGAATCACCTGAAGCTTATAACTAATAGCGTAGGCATATCTTTTCACTTTTGTAGCCGTTGCAATCTCAATACACATAACATTCTTTATCCTAGATATGTATAAAATATTTATGGAGTCTACACGAATTCTACTGTTCCATGGCATTAATCGTGCTATTCAATGGGCTCATTAGGAACTTAAACATTGCAAATGTGCTGAAATTGTAATCATTGTGAGCAGACGTATTAATAATGAAAATGCGTCCTCGAAATTCATGTTGCATAAGGTATTACTGTATATATTAACAAAATTTTCACTATTAATTATTAATAATGTATATTCTATTGTTTTTGCGATGAATGACTGGTAATTATTCCATTTTGGAGATGAGTGTACTTGTTAGTGTCAGTATTGAGAACATTAATAATCTTACCTTCAGTGTATAAGACGCAGGCTGATTTTGGGAATCATATATCTGGAAAAAGTGCGTCTTATATGCCGGGAAATACAGTAATTAATCTCGACCTGTTCATCATTTTCATCTCCCTTGGGTGTAATTTAAATAACTTTAATATGATATTAAATAGGTTTAGAGTAAAAATCCTTGTATTTCAAATTACAAAAAAAATTTCAACATTTCCATGGAAGGGAAAGTGCACCCCCCCCCCCCCCCCCCCATTGCTCCCTTCATTGGATGCCCATTGATTTTTCTTTGTATATCATTTTAGTAAAACGCGGCTCTCATATTTATATATACTTAAAAAAACATCTATTTCAATCTCGAATATGTCAACATTCTATTTCCAATTTTGATAATTAAGCCACAAAATTGAGTAATACCTTCACCTCTTAACGTAAATACCTTTAAAATTACTATAACCATTGTAGTAATTAGATTTGTTCTCAAATATATGCATAAATTTTGGAAAGATTCGTTAATATTCATTAAATGTAAAAAATTTAGTTCAAAATGCTAAATAAAGCAGAAAATTTAAAAACATCTTCTTTGAGAAAATGTCCGTCAATGTTCATGGAATGTCATTCAAAAATCTTTTCATATAATGTCTTCATATGGATTGGAGTTAAGTTATTCGCAAATTTAAGACAGCAATGGTTAAATGCATAATAAAGTTAAAAACTAAGGTAAATCATTGCATTACTATGGTTGATAGAGGTATGTTTCGAAATAGGTCTGTAATTGCTTTCTATTGTTCTATCTCCTTTCTTAAATATAGGGACTACTTTAGATACTTTAAGTTTATCAGGGAATGTACAATTATTCAAACATACATTAAATAGATAAGTTAGTACATTAGCCACTTGATCACTGACTACTTATGAGAGGTAGTTAGACCATCCATATACATTTTGACATTTTGTAGATCTCATTTGACGTATTACTTTTTTGACTTCCATCTCTGTAATTCTTCTGAACTTGAATTTAGCAGAGGGACAATTGTTAAGTAGTTGAGTTGGATTTATATCTCCATTTTAATGTTCAATGCAAGAGCACGAGGTGCATTAATGAAATAGTCATTTAGTTGATCTGAAGAGAGAATAATGTTTTGATGACATTTGACTCATTTGTGATCACCTTCCAGGTAGCTCTTGTTTGGTTTTCAGAATACATAAATTATCATTGGCTTTGATTTTTACCTCTTTCAGGGCATTTTTATACAATCTGTTTAGTTTTTTATAGTGACTTTTTTTCCTCTGAGGAGTTACCTTTAGACAGAGAATGTACTAATATTACTAGTTGATCCCTATCACTAGTTGACGAGTTAAGAATATACTAATTTGTACAATTAAGTAAATCTTTACATAGATTGATGCCATTTTCTGAGGTGGGCCTTTTGTTTTTTAGTGACCAAGCAGATTTTCCCCATTAATGCATTCAATCCTATCCAAAGTCCTTTGTGATCAAGTAAAATTGGATCAATAACCCCAGTTACATACAAGTCAAAATGTAAATTGGTAAACATATTATCTATGCAGGTGTTATTATACATAGTGGGCTCAAAAATAGTTATATAAAAACCACAGGATAAAAATAAATTTAAGATGCTTTCTGCACATTTGCTTTCAGATGAGAAGTTCACACTGAAATCACCACAAAAAACAACAGCATTACTATAGTTTACTAAGAAATTTAACACATTTTCCAGAATTTCCATAAGAGTCTCAAAACTATTGCTTCATTTACACTTAACTTGATTCCACACAACTCATAGTTTTATTCTGTTCACATGACAAATTTTCTACCCAAGATAGAGATTTTTATCTAATTCCTTGACATGCAAGTGTAGCAACTCCCCAATGTTTGTATAGTAACCTGGAAAATTGGCTACCAATCACATATCCTTGTATGGTATAGAATTCACTATCTTGTATCGAAGTCTATGTTTGGGATGAACAAATAACATAGTAATGGCTGTTTATCTCCATATAAACTTCTAACTTGATTGTTTTGTTTTTACACTTTGAATACTAATATGAAACACATGCAATAACTTATACCCTAGTCACAATTGTTTTATTGGTTCAGGCTGCAGAGTAGGCTTTGGCTTATCATAATTTGTTTTCTCTTGATTATTTCCATTGATGGCACTACCATTGACAATGACCTTTTCACTGTTAGTGGTTACCGGAACACTTTTATCACTAACAGTGCCAAAACCATTTACTGCTGAAGATGGGTGTGTTTTAAAACTGTGATGTATAGTTTTGGAATTTCTAAATGAGTATCTTCGAACACTGACACCATTTGGCTAATTTTGGCGATTATTCAGTTCACCAAGTAGTGAAAAGTCGGCTTTCACTTTAAAAGAGGAGGAATAGTCATTAGATGTAATATGCTCACATGTAAAGGACCTATTGTTGTACTTGGCTTCAAGATATTTGATTATTATGTCGTGCATTGTGCCTAACTTTACGCGTCTTACATAAATCCAAGCACGTTTTGCTACTCCAAGGAATTCCTCAGTTTCAATATTATTCCCTATAATCAGCATCAGGTTTTGATGCCATAAGGACTTCTTGCGGACAACAGTAGTAAAACCATCTTGTTCTGGTTCATTCACTTCTAGCTCATGATTTTGTACATTTTGAGTAATGTTTACGTAAGAAGGTCTTTTGGAAAGTACGTTGGACCCTGTTTGTGTTGTAGAATGATCGTCCAATTTTGTGTCACAGGGGTCACCCATAGGTTTAGTGTTACCTTGATCATTGTATTCAAGTACCATCCTATAAAATTTTACTTACTATATCTAATCGAGATAATATATATGTTGTACCAAACTACTAAATGATTTAATTTCAGTAGCCAAAAATTGAGATGCAAAAAATGCATGATTTATGATCAGAAAGCATGAAAACATCATATACTGCCTGAGGTAGTCATCTCTCAAACTCACCTCATGTGATGGCCCTGATGAAACCCTCTTAAATTGACTATAGAAAAATAAACACCTTTGAGGATGGTGCATCATTTTTTATTTATGAGAGTAGATCTCTTCAGCTTCCAAGAATAACAATTACTTTCACAGAATTTCCTCTTTATGTTCTTCTGACTTTCAGTCAGATTTCCATGACTGGATAGGAGAGAAAATACAGAAGATAGACTAGATCTTTTGTATTCTTTCAACGAAAGAATTAGTGGTGAACAACGGCATATCTAGGAGAGAAGGTGGTTGGGGGTAAATACACCTTTGATGAGCCAAAGTTTTTTCTATTAATCGGGTGAAGTTTTGGTTTCATGATTAAATTTCTTCATTTGTTTTAAACAGCGATCAAGAATTAGTTATTTTTAATGCAGAAATACATTTTAACCACTTGAATCGTGTGTGGATTAATGCAGCGGTTCTCAACTAGGGGTACAAAATTTCTTCCAGAGGTTGCAGAGAGACAAGGACGCTGAAAGTGCCAGCAATGCATCGATCCAGACCTGAGGAAATGTTTTGGAGAGAAGGGGAAAGTAAAAAAAAATAGCTTAAAATGGGTGTAGAGTGAATGAGTATCAGTATACAAGATCTTCTTAGCATACAAAGTTTTAACATTGTAAGTAAGGGGTGGGATGGTGAATACAAGGAAAGGGAGAGACATAATCACCAATATATTTAATTGTCCTTCGACCTGACGGATGGAATTCAGTTAAATATCATGAGGGGTTGACTAATGCTGAGAGAGGGTTCTCAACTTTGACAGCAATAAAGATGCAAAACAATTGTCGGACCTCCAAACATGAACTCATCCTTGCAGTGATCAAAATTTGACCTTGCATCAAGAAGGTTGTCTGGAAAACAGGTGCACTAACGTTAGCAATTCAAAAATAATGTAACTTGGTAAATTTCTATAATACCAAGTTACATTAATTTTGAATTATGGATTTCTACGAAATAATGGCTGAAGCAGTTGACTATAATGTAAGTAACATTTTACATATCATGCATAACTGCACATTGATTGTTTAGCCTTACAAATTGTAGATATTATTGTTATTCCCCTTGTTTTGTTAGTTTTTTAGAAAGCATAGTATTAGCAAGGCAATTGAAGGCAGTTAATATGGCGTGCTATTTGAAGATTGTGAAAGTTACATCATAACACAAGTGCTTAGGAAATAACTCTCAAACCCTGCTAAATCTACCCTATCAGACACAAAAATTGCATGACCAGCCTCAGCACAATTAACATTATCTTCAGATGATGATGCAAATCACATTGAAACCACCTATGCAAGAGTTGACTTCGACAAAATTTATCCGACAAAGATTTAGTGTTACTTCTTCAACATTGTGATTCTACAAAGTGACAACCTCAACTGTAAATTGTATACATATTATTGAGTGTGACCGCAGTAATGAGACTTTTTGGGTTTTTTATGATGAATAAGAATAATTGAAATTTTGTGCTGCATTGCTGTTCTGTAGTGCTTCATTTTTGCTTTTATATATAAGTAAATGTAAAAAAACAATGAGATCCTGTATCCTAAATTTTTAAATTCATAACCTTGGTGCCTCTTATAGTCTGATAGATATGGTAAATAAATTAATCAATTGTCTTTATAAATTACAAGAGTGATTTTTGAAAAGGTGGTTAAAATATAATATTGTTGCAGATGTCCCGCATTTACACGATATAACAAGGCAACCTATGTGCTATATCACTTGATTGGTAAACTGATTCACTCAGATCTCTATCACTGCAAACATCATGACACTCCCACACTAACTGTCTGCTGCACACAGTTCTGGTCACGCTAACCCGTCACTTCCGAACCCCACGCTACTGCCATCTCGTTGGCATTCGTAACACTTGGCCCTTCCTGTTAATACCACTAGCCCTCGAGTGACCCATAACAGTCTTGGACACCTGAAGGGTGGTGGGAGAGACAAGTCACATAGTCCACCAGCTTAGAGGGCCTTCAGGTTGTGCGACAAGGACGTGCATTATCATCTGCAGGCTGCAGGTTTCGTTCTTCACTTTCCATGCAGACAGTCTGTCCTGTCCCTCCTCCTCGGTGCTTATCTGGTCTTTGATGGCCTCTTCGTCCTCTCCACTGGTGAATTCGCTGGTGGTCCTCTCTGCTTCGCTACAGTCCTCGGTGTCCGAATCCCAGCTGTAGTAGCCTGACTGATAATATTTAAGCTGGGAGACATGCACAGGGAAAACCCTACATCGGCGCTGCATCTGGCGGCCTGGCAGGTCTGAAACCCGATAGGAACTTCCTGCTTTTTCCAACGGACCTGGGATGCCGTCGGACCATGACGATGTCCCCGACCTTGTATGCGGGAGGTGCTCTTCATTTCCGGTTGTAATACTCCTGTTGGACGTGTTTATGCTCCGTAGTCTGGGAAACCACGCACCTCTGAATCCCCTCCACTCGTTCCAGAAACTGGCTGTAAGACTCTGGAGCTTCCTCCGGCCAGGGGAAGGTAGTCTCCTCGGGTAAGACCAGCAGACGTCCGTAGACAACTTGGATGGGGCTATGACCCGTGGTTTCCTGCCGGGCCGTATTTATGGCAAACACCACGTTCTGCACATACTCATCCCAGCTAGCCTGCCTACCCTCTATATAGCTCGCCAAAAATTCCGTCAGCGTTCGATTTATTCGCTCACAGAGTCCATTAGACTGTGGGTGATAGGCAGCAGCCATAGCGTGTTCGACGCCCATTCTTCTCAGCGCCTCCTCAAGTAACCCTGATTGCGCGGTGTGCCATGCCTTAGCACCACGACATCCAGGAGGAAATCCCGTACGTCCGCGGCAGTAGTGTCCGGCACAACCCTCGCCCCAACCCACCGCGTAGCGTAGTCCACGCACACTAGCAAATGCATATTCCCGCGTTGAGTGAGTGGTAGAGGGCCAACGTGGTCTATGCCTAGCACCTGGAATGGCCGCGACACCGTCGGGATCGGCTGAAGGAACCCCGTCGGCTTTCCGGGCGGCATGACCCAACGGCCCAGCCTCCCACTCACGGACTGCTTCATGTGGAGCCAGGTCACGGCAGAGTTATCGGTTACCACCGTGAAGGGTCTCCCGAAGACAGTGGCGCAGCTCCTCCATGGCTCACACGACCGCCAAGCACTCCAACACGTTGTTGTGGTAACGAGATTCGGGACCCGTTAACCAGCAGCTGCTGTAAACCTCAGGGTGTTCCTCTGCTCCATTGTTCTGCCTTAGAACAGCCCCTAGTCCCTCGTAACTTGCGTCCGTGTGGATAGCGCAGGGAAGATCATCACTGAAGTGCTGCAACGCCGGGGCCGACGTAAGGCACCGCTGGTAGCTTTGCTCTACTGCTGCTCCCACCTCCACTGCCTTTCCTTCTTCAACAGGCCGTGCAATTGCCTTGCAATAGACGCGAATCCTGCTACAACCCGGCGGTAATAACTCGACATGCCCAGCAACTCAGGAAGGCTCTGAACATTCCTTTGAGTGGGAAAGTTCCCGATTCCCTGCACCTTAGCAGGATCCGGTTTCAGGCTCCCGCGATCCACCCGATGACCCAGAAACGTCAGACTCGCCATTGCAAAATGACATTTGTCGGGCCGAAGGGTCAGCCCTGCAACCTCGATTGCTCCGAGGACAGTCTCCAGACGTCGCAGATGATCTTTGAAGCTTCGGCCAAGCACCAAGATATCGTCCAAGTACAACAGGCAATGCTCCCACTTGAGACTCCCGAGGACCGCGTCCATCAGACGTTGAAAAGTAGAGAGTGCGTTTGATATTCCGAATGGCATTCTATTAAATTCAAAGAGGCCATCAGGCCTCACGAAGGCCGAATTATTTCGCAATCTGTCCGCTGTCCACACTGGGCGAAGCGAATCGAACCGAACGTTTTCGTTTGTGTTTGCAGCGTTTCGGTCACGAGTGGTGAAGTGAGTTGGCAGTTTTTCTCATTTTCACTTACCCGTACGTTTCGAAACGACAGTGTTTTCGGTTTTTCCAATCTATCTACCGATTAAGATATCATAATCGCAAGTGCAGCATATATCATCATTAGTCAGTCATTGGCCAAGCAGAAGAAGAGGAAAAGGCGCTGGTGGATGACGTCGCTTTTCAAGAGCAGAGAACGATACAGTGGGACAGATTTAATGATTGACCTACAACTTGAGATCGATTATTATCGAAAATTTCAGCCGAATGAAGGCAACAGATTTTGAATTTTTGTTGAATAAGATCGGGCCTAAAATTTCTAAACAAAATATTTCATTCAGATAAGCTATTCCTGTACACGAAAGGCTGATGCTTACTTTGCGATTCTTGGCTACCGAGGATTCATACTAAAGCCTGATGTACCCCTTCAAAATATCGAAGCAACTCATTTCAAGAATAGTACCCGAAGTTTGCTCTGCAATCATTGACACGCTACAGGAATTTGTGAAGGTAAGCATTAAAATCACAGTAGTTTCTCTTTAAAGTCTTTTATTCAAGGAACAAACAAAAGGGAACATTGTAAAACGCAAAATATAAGTTTAATTTCAAAAATATCTCAAACTATTGATCACAAATTATTCTGAAAACTCACTTACATATTGAGTAAGAAGGCTCGCAGATGTAGTATGAGTGGAGTATTGAGAAGAAGACGTATCGCTTGCGAGTGAGTAGTCTTGCAATACCACTGTTAGCGGTTGAGAATGAACTGCTTGCTCTGATGATGAGTGTGGAGGTAGCTGAATGGAGATGCGAGATGCAGAAGTATGGTGATAATGATATGAATCACTGGGGGAACTTAGATCTCTGGGTGATGGTGGAGAATAAATAAAATGTGGTGATGAAGATTGAGAGGGAGATTGGTGGTATGATCAGGCCCGACGTGAGGGGGGGGTGGAGCGGGTCTACAGTACCCGGGCCCGCAATACTTCAAGGGGCCCGGCCGAGTATACCGGTATGTTGTATACTTGTATTGTTGACAAAGCGGATGTGCGGGCAAAGACGTTAACAAAAATTAGAGTGGCCGGAAATAGAGATCTCGGTGGTTTCCTAGTATTCCTGGTGTCGACATTCATTTATCACGGTCATTTATACGGTATAAATATATACTATGTATGTATTCAATATTTTAGTGCAACCAGCATAAAGGATATGGACATATTTTAAGACGTTTAATCGGGATTAACAATAAAGGTAAGTAATCGCTAGCTATTTATTTATATCCTTAGTTATATTTCCTTAAGCAACAATATCTTAATTGATAATTACTAATAAGTTAAATATCGTATTTACTCGTATACTCGTTATATTTGTTTCATTTTTATGTTATATTCATTGAATTGTTTTGGCTATTTAATATTAACACGTTATTTTTTCAATAAATGGCGTTCCCGACGAAATGATGACAGCAGAGAGTTTAACATTTTAAACTCTCGGCAATTTGGTTCCACGCGTCATTTTTTTCACTTTTCTTTTATGGTCATTGTTTGTTGGATTCCACAAACATTAGCGTTCTCGAAATAATTATATCAATCGCAGAGCATCAGCATTACCCCACTCCATGGCCTCACAAAACACAAAAACCAACAGGAAGCGTAGTAAACAAAGACACGTGTATAAATGAATCACCGATTGCAAGCGAACCTGTCAAAACACGTCCACACTACCGAACGAACACGAGCGAATTTCCTTTGACGTTCGCCGATTTACCGCCTAGTGAACGAATCTTGGAGAGGGCGAACGAATGCATTCGTTTGCATTCGCTTCCCCGTACACGCCAAGCGAACGAATTCGTTCGGTCCCCTTCGTTCGCTAAATGTGTACCGGCCTTTAGACGCATTCCGATGCCACACACTTCCCGAAGTAAAAACGAAACTCCTTGAAATGAAAACAAATTTGGTGATTAACCCAGGGGGAATGACATCGATCCTGCAGCCTATAGACGTTGCTGCTAACAAGCCGTTTAAATCGGCACTGCAGAAGAAGTGGGCCGATTGGATGGTGAATGGCACACACACATTCACCAATTGTGGACTCATTCTTAAAGTAGATATAAAAACAATCTGTCAGTGGATCGTGGAAGCATGGAATGACCTACCCTCAGAAAGTATAATTAAGGGATTCAAAAAATATTGCATTAGTAATACTTTAGATGGAAGTGAAGACGACATATTATTGGAAGATGATGACAACAATGGCACGACGACTGAAAAATTAGAATCAGACGAATCTGAAGCTTCAAAAACAAATGAAGTTCACGACGAGTTCCATATTACCGATGACGACTCCGATGATGGCGAATTTCTAGGATTTTAGGGAAATTGTTTGAAAAGTTTGATTTGTTTTCTTGATTGAAGATTTTTTTCAATAAGCAGACGCTTGATTTGTAAATTTTAGTTATCAGGTATTTCATTTTACTGAAGACTCCGTACAGGAAGAGTGAAAAATATTTAGTATCCATGTATGAGTATGAGTGGTTAATGAAGCTGAAATATCTTGTATTTACAATAATTGTTATTAAAAGTGCAATCATTTGTATATTAAAAAGTTTTATTTTAATTAAAACACTTTGATGGTTAATAAATATTAGTTTGCAGCTGTTTATTTTTTAATTTTCATCGAACATTTCGTACAGAGAAAAACGAAATATTATGTACTCGTGTATAAAACGCACCCTACTTTTTAGTTTCGAAAATTTGGAAAAAAAGTGCGTACTATACGCGGGTATTTACGATATTCGATTAAGTCAGGTAGATTATCAGCTGTTATCAGGCTGGTAATATCGGCCGCATATAGGATGGATTTGCTTTTAGACAAGAAATTGGGAAGGTCATTTATAAATAGGGTAAAGAACAAGGGACCAAGAATGAATCCTTGGGGAATGCCAGTTTTTAATTTGAGTTGTGAAGAATTTTTTGTTATTGGACCATTGGTGGTTTATTGAGAGTAACATACAATTTGGTTCCCATCACTTAAGAATAACATTATCCATTTTAATGCAGCACCATTGATACCTAGACTTTCATGTTTCTGTTTTAGGATGTTGTGGTCAACACGGTTGAAAGCTTTGCTGAGATCAAAAAAGATGCCAACAGTATACAGTTTACTGTTCATGCCATGATGAATGAGGTTCAAAAGTTTGAAAATAGCGGAGGTAGGGGACTGACGTGATCTAAAACCATGTTGACTATCTGATAGTACATTGTGAGACTTAAGGTAGTCATAGATGCTGTTATAAAATATTTTCTCAAATATATTTTTTTTAACTGACAGAACAGAAATTGGTCTATAGTTGTCTGAATTAGAAAGAGAACCTTTTTTGGAGACAGGAGAAACCCAAGCAAGTTTGAAAAAAGACGAAACTGACCTATGTGGAAAGATAAGTTAATTATATCATAAAAAGGTAAGGCTATTGAATTTGTAGATGCTTTGACAATGAGCATGGGTACACCATCAGGGTCAGGAGAGAACTTATTGTCAAATGAATTTATGGTATTCATGACTTAACTAGAGCATGTAGAGAAAAGGAAAATAGAATGTGGAGAAGGCTTCCTGGGTATGGGATATGATGACAAATTTGCACTAGTCTTAGGTGTGATATTACAAAATTGGAAATTGAAGCTTTGAGCTATTTTTTATGGATCAGAAACTACTTCATTATTTAAGTTGATGGTCGTGGGATTGGAACCAGTGATGGGAGTAATTGAGTATAAGTAACTGAGTTACCGGTAATGATTACTTTTTGAGTAATTTTTACTTGTAATCATTACATTAAAAAAATGTAATTAATACTTTTAGTCTACTTTTATGGCAGACAGAAGTAATCGTTATATTTCAGTAATCATTATTTTTTATTCTTATTATTTATTTTTTAAAAGGTACGGGTTGGATATAGCTATCATCGAAATTGGCTTGCAGCTTGATTTTAGTTAATGGTAGCATGATATCTAATTCGACCGGAAATGTTGGTGGTGATTATTAACGATTAGTTTTTTTAAAGCATCCTTCGTTGAGCATTTACTTATTGGTAATGGAAACATGCAAAAAGGTCATTGCACCAAGGAGAGGAAAATTAGGAGACAATGGGTTAAATATGCTGCTTTTCTGCAAGATGAAAGAGAAATTTCAGATTCATATACTGTTGCAAATATTTTGTTGTAAAATTTAAACCCATGAATAAATATTTGTTTTTCTTCTAAACTAGCTACTTTTTTATATTACTTTAGGAACTTATGACCTTTAGCTGGATAGATCTATGGTTTTACATTAATGATATTTTAATTTTTTTGCTGACAAGGGTATGATAATTCTGACTGATATGGATAAAAATAGTAAAGATAAGACAATGGTTGATTTAAACCCATGCATTAATTTAACAATAAGATTGACATTTTTAATTCGTACGGAAATGTAATTGTAATCTACTCGTAATTAATTGTAATCTACTTGTAATTAATTAATTTTTTTAAGAATGTAATTGAGTACAATGCAGATTAAGTAATTGTAACTGAGCCCAGTTACTTTTTTGGTAATCTTCCCACCACTGACTGGGACTATGCTTATTGTTAGAAGTTTTGGTATTCTGTTTAATAAGGTTCCAAGTAGATCTAATTATAATATTTGAATTCTTTATGTAGCCCTCATTTGCAGTTTTTCCAGTATTCAGTAAACAAGTTTTAAATGTTTTATGTGCAATTAAATATTTATCACGTAGATTAGGATCAATAAATTTACTTTTGTAATGGAGATCACATACTTGTCTGGACATTGCTATAAGTGCCTGAGTATAGATTGTATTTTTGCCACCAGGGGGTTATTGTCTAACTTCAATACAGAGAAAACTGGATTGAAACGTCATAAAAACATTGATGAACTTGTAGTTAACTTCTTGTGCATTGAAAACATCATCCCATGATTCTTGCGATAGAAAATAAACAAAATTTTTAATTGATGTTTCGGAGAAAAAGATGAGAAGGTTAATAATTGTAGGAATTATATAGAAAAATAAATAATAGCAGTTAATGTCCAATATATTCAATTATGGGTGACGTATCGTGGTTATAATTGCATCACATTAATACAATCATTCCATTCCTCCGCGCAGTAAGATGACGGATTTAGTGGTTCAATTGTCTTTAAACAAACATTTCGTTCATTCGCTGTTTATAAAATTGTAGCAGAAATGTTTACGTTTTGATGTCATGAATGGATTTATTAAAAGGATTACGTGACAGTTTATGATAATAAATAAATCTGGTGTTAAAATTTTTAGCATGGGGAATCAGCTTGTAGGTATCGCGCCTTCACAGATATATCCTGTGGAACATTATCTAACTGAACACCCAGAATTGCAGTTTGACATAAGGTAATTCCTCGTTCAAGAGCTTTCTCTTTCCTTAACGTTTTTAATTTTTATGCGCAAAAGTAAAATGAAAAAGTTGCTCATATTTTTTGTTTCATCTTTTATTATTTCCAGTTTGGGAAGTACGCGATTTTTTAAGGTAGCAAGAGCCAAGTCTCAGGAGGGATTAATAGTTGCCAAAGTTTTTGCTATCCATGATCCCACTTTGCCACTGTCTACTTATAAGGATAAGCTAGAAGATATTAGAATCAAATTGGCATCAGCTGTTAATTGCCTCCCCTTTCAGAGAGCAGTGGTATGTGTCTCGATTAGCTATACTACTTAAAATAGATTAATTTTTTTTGTATACAAAATTCAAAATTTAGCATTCTAGAGAAGGTATTTTTAAAAATTACATATCTAATAACGTCAACTGCTCTATATAATGAAAAAGAGTTGGATTTTCCATAATTTGAATATTTTGTTCTTAGCTTACCGAAAAAGCTGGCGTGATTATGCGAGAATATGTCAAGTACAGTTTATATGACAGAATAAGCACGAGGCCATTTTTGAGCCTTATTGAAAAAAAGTGGATTGCATTTCAACTTCTTTATGCTCTTCACCAATGCCATAAAGTGGGGGTAAGTACATATCTCAGCCCTATACCAATCACATCATCAAATATCTTGAGTTTCAGTAGAAAGTATTTATGGTTTGAATGTTCTTCAAAAAATAATTATTAATTATATAGTTTGATTAAGCATAAGTTATTGCACATTTTAACATTTTTATTGACAACAGGTTTGCCACGGAGATATAAAACTGGAAAATATTATGATTACCAGCTGGAACTGGATACTCTTGACAGATTTTGCCTCATTCAAACCAACCTATCTTCCTGAAGATAACCCTGCCGATTTTTCATATTTTTTTGACACATCTAGACGAAGAACATGCTACATCGCTCCTGAAAGGTGATTAAAAATAGATAATACCAAATTTTATTCGTCACATTAAGCTGAGATTAAGAGTGTTAATGAAAATAATTGTTTATCATTATATACTGCCATGTAATAATTAAGAGATGATTGAATTGAATTTCGTGTTGGGATGGTAATAAGCGGCGCTTTAAATGGAAAAATAATTGCTGGTACTTTTGTAGCTCAGGACACGTCAGTTAACAACATTTACAAATAATATAAAGAAGCATTTGTTCAGTTACTCAGTTCAATGAAAAAATAAATAGGTTATAAAATAATAAATTTCAAAAGAAAAAATCTGATGTGGCCACCACATGGCTTTCTTCATACGTGTAATATTTCTAAAAATTCCAAATAGGTTAAATGATAATAAATATTTTAAGGAACTGAGAAAAATTGAAGGACTTGACAAAGAACAGAAATATACTCAAACCATAGCCTTCTGATATTGGATATAGCCACAAAGCTCCAACAATTAAGAATAATGAAAAGGACCGTCACTAAGACAACTAAGTGTGAACAAGTGTTTACAAAAGTTGTCTCTAGGTGATTTTGGTAGCTAAAAAATATTATTTTTAAAATCTCTTAAACAATGCATTATATGGAAAAATGTCTCAAACATAGGTTGTAGAAAATTAAATTTCTCACAGCTTTTATTCTAGTACTTTTTTACATTCATCAAATATTAAAGCAAATATTTTTTTTAAATGGATAAGTGACAAGGGTAAACACCCACTTCTGGTTGACGGATTTCTACTGAAAACTAATTAACTCTTTTCCCTTTAACAAAAATGTCAAACATAAAATTTTGCATTGATCTGATTAATAGTTCTAATAGTTTTTAAGTTAGAGCACCCACAAAATTTCTATCACATACACGCAGACATCATCGAGAAAATAGTCAAAACGTGTTCAGGGGAACTCAAAACGTGTATTTCCATTGAAATCGATTTTTTTCATGAAAACAATACTTCCCCCAGAGTAATAAAAACAAAATATTTTTTGTTGCATAAGTTTCTATATCAATTGATGTTTTCCTCCTTTCATTCCTTTTTGTAACAAGCCATCTCATCTTCCAATCTTATACCTTTCAAAATCAATGTTCTACATGCAGTTGTCAGTATTTATGCTACAAAAAAGCATTAAGAATAATTTCTGGTATTCCCTCAAAGGACCACTGTAAACCACTCTTTGCTAACCATAAAATTCTAACCTTGTACAGCTGCTATATCTATGCAAACACTACATGTAAAAGAAAATCTAGAATCCTTTTCTATCCAAGCACAAATACATTCACATGACACAAGGTCATGCAATAAAATTGAAACCCCACATGTTAGGTTAGGTACTTTCCTGGTCAGCTGCAATTCTTCATCTCTATGTTTCTTCAACAGACTACCTGCAGTTGCCAGATCCATACTTGTGAATAAGTTCAAATCCATTGTTTTTTCATGGCTTGCTGAAAAGCCTTTTATTCAGTAAATCAATACTTTGAAGGTGATATAGACATTTCTTTTCAAAGTACCTAATGTATTTTTGTGGCCCTTCTTTCTCATGTTATATATTTGTCTCTCTTTGTAACAATCAATCTTTTTAATTGTTTACCACTGACTATGCATATTCTGGTCTTGTACTGGCTAATGGCTGAATAAAATGATTATGATTATGAATAGGTGCAGTGGTGGTCCATGCTAAAAATTGAAATTAAGACTGCTGGCATGCTAAAAATTGAAATTAAAAGTGTTGGTGTTGCATAACAGATAGTACTGGCCCATTTAAGGCACAGATGAGAAGGCATAGTAACTAAATAGGCCAATATTTTTAATTTATCAATTCGATCTTGTTTTATATGAGTCACTCTACCAGAGCCATATTTGGCATTATTATTTGAAACTTATTAATGCACATGAACTACTAACACTATATAAGGTCCACATATCTTAAAACTGAAGATTTATGTTAATAATTCTTGCGGTGTTATTAATGCCAGCATTATTTATTTGTTGCAGATTCATAAAAACTTTAAATTCTGAAATTTCAAGTCAGTTACTATTACCAGAGGAAGATTTGAAAAAGGGTGACCTAACTCCAGCTATGGATATCTTCTCAGCTGGGTACTATAAACGTTCATAATGCATTATAGTCTTAGCATTATAGGTTTATAACGTTGGGTACGTAAAATTAATCCAGATTTACACTTTACAATGTATATAAGTACATCAAAATCTCCTAATTCAGCATCTATGAGTCTGGGAAGTTGCTGGTTTTAAAATATCCTGAATTTTGGAAACCTATGCTGACTAAATAGGACTTTGGCACTTTGGAAACCTTAGAATAATTTCTTACATAGCATATATCATTGTGTTAAACTTAATGTTAAAAAAAAAGGAAATATAAAATATTGTATAACAAAAAGTAATGAAGTAGATTTATCATTTACTGTGTTTATCAAATTATTATTCTCTTTACTTTTCCAAGTTGACAAGTATTAAGTAGAAGGATACTATAGCTTTGACATTGACAGAGATTAGGATTACAAGGCAGGTCAGTTGTCTGGAGTGTCAGAAATAATAAATAGAAATTGTTTTTACAGTTCAAGATAACTACAATTAGATAACATGGTTTTTGATGGTATTATTTAAATAGCTGTTTTTCAGAAGCCATTCATTGGAATACTAGATTTAAGAGGTTATGCTACATATGAGAATGCTATTTCATCATGCATTGTTGCCAGTATGTAAGGTTGCTTCTACCCAAAAGATATTTTCAATAAGTGATTGTTTGTTGTAATTTTGTCACCCATTAATGTGTTTTCATTCATTTATTTATTTTTAGTTTCCATTACTACAAAAACTAACATTTATTATTTAAAGCTACATTTAATGTGGGGAATTTTTCTCCAAATCTAATGGTGTCATTTATTAAAGGTGTGCTCTTACTGAGCTGTTTAATGAAGGCCATCCACCATTTGATTTTTCCCAACTTCTTGCTTACCGCAATGGTGAGTACAGTGCATGGAAACATTTGGAAAAAATCGAAGATCCTGGAATACGAGTAAGTTTAAATTATTTCTCTAAATATTTTTTGTAGGTTTCCTTACCTTTTACTCTTTTTGAAGTTAATTTTGAAATTTGCTATTTCTCTTTCTGATTTGTAGGAACTCTTAAGGAGTATGATGGAAAAGGATGCATCTCTTAGACTCTCAGCTGAAGTTTATCTTGATCAACAGCGGGGAAAAGTGTTCCCTGAATACTTTTATTCATTTCTTCAGTCTTATATGCTCATTTTCTCTGCTGTCCCTATTATATCACTTGATGAGAAAGTCAGCAGGTTAGTAAGTTTTTAATTATCCTAGTGGATCTCTTGAATCAGCATTACCGCAAATGTTAGTGCAATAAGTTTAGCAAAAAATAACATAGTAGCTTAAAACTTGAATGATAAAATGTATTCATTAATGGCAGTGTATATAGTATGTATATTAAATCAAAATTTATCATATACCAATGTTTTAACACAATCTTTTCAATGAATGAGTTCATGTTTTGCATTAATAAATATCTATTTGTAGTGGTTATAGGATTTCATAAAATAATTATGCATTTGTCAATATAAATTGAGAGCTGTGTTTTTCTGTTGGTTGGTACTCGTTATTCGAAATTATAAAAAGTAGTTCTTATAAGATAACATAAATGTGATGCAATTATGAAGTGAAGTACAATTAAAATTAAAAATTAAATTCTTTTAATATTTTTTAAATGTTTACTTTTTGTATTTAATCTAATCACAGCCCTGTTTCGCACCATAAAATAATATTAATCATTGTTTTACCTGCTTCATCATGTTTCATGTTTAAGATTATCTTCTAACAAACAGTTTCTCCAATTAGGCTGAAAAAAGACATCAAGAACATTGTAAAAATCTTGAAACCTGATACAAATTCCTCTCCAAAGACACATGAACAAAAGAACCAAAATTCTGACATTGCAAAAGAATCTGAAGAAAATGAAAAGGAGGACAAAGAAAGGGTGAGCAACGGACAAGAGGAGAAAGAGGCGGAGCGAAACAGCACTCCAGATAATGCTCTTAACGAGAGGAGGGAGTGTGAAACTAGTGAAGGGCTAATCATAGTCACATCTCTTGCTACCTCATGTGTGAGAGGTATCCACCACTGTAACTCCAAACTCAGCGTTTTGGAAGTCCTTCTAGAACTTTCTGCTCACACATCTTCTGAGACTGTTTTAGACAGAATACTACCCTATATCGTGAGTGTATCATTTTTTTTCTTCCCTTATATTTGTATGAGAATTCAGTTAAAGTTGTTATATCTAAGTTTCAATTATCTGAGTGTTTGAGCTTTGATGAAACATAATTCATACATTGGCCAACAATGGTAGTTGCAATTGTTCCTGCTGTAATTTTAATGTTTTTGTAAATAATTGTGAGGCCACATATGCAGAGTTATGCTTAAAATTTAATTTTAAAGGACGATTAATGATTGAAACCACCCAAACTTAGCCTATCAGCGACTGGTTTAGATTTAAAGAATTTAGTTTATAAAATACAGTATTTTATCAAATGAATACAGCATTAACATTTATTTTTAAAAATTTTTCTTCAGGGTTTCACCTATTTTCTGACTTCTTCTATTACCTGCATTAACTCAGGTCTGAAGCTAGTCTGATAAGAGGATTTTAACTATTTTTCGATAAAGTTTTTCAGTGATTTGTACTGGAAATTTTATTTTATGATATTGGCTTAAGGTTTAGTTACAGATATATGGATGTTATTTTAGTCTATATTTTTTAAGGATATTTAAAAAAATATTTTGTCCTAATGCCATATAATGTCCTTTTTCATTACAGTTTCATCTGCTACATGATCAATTCCCACGAGTGAGAGTCATGGCAATTCACACCCTAACAAAATGTCTTTCTCTTGTTAAAAATGTGCCTTGCAGTGATGCTAACATATTTCCTGAATATGTTCTTCCTAACCTTACTGCGGTAAGATTTAAAATAAAAATTTATTTTTTGCTTTCTTATGTTTGTATGTGAACTGCATAATGTGATTCTGAAGAAAATGATAGGTTTGAATATACAGTAAGGGATGTATGGATTTCTGATTTTTGGGATGTTCCGAATTTTGGGTCCTCATACAATATATATACAGTATAGAACCCTTTATCCGGATTCTACTTATCTGGAAATCCAGTTAACCGGCTATTTTTTTAAATGTTGACAAAAAATGGCATTTTCCAAAATTTGTTAGGAGAAAGAATTTCAAATTTAATGCCTCGCTAGTAATAACCCGGCTCACCACTAGAGGTACCACCTCTCCAGGTTTGATCTGGAGTCTCCGAGTTTTGGACCTTTTCTACGGCTCAATAGTAAAATTCTCCTGATGTAAACGAATATTATCGAATTTTCCAACATACATATTACGATTAATTTTATTTTTAGTGAATTTTGTACCATCCAGAAAATAGCTGTCCCATGCAATTAAATGGGGAATAGGTCCACTAAAATATGAGTAGCAAGAAAATGCAACATCATGCTTGTATTAAAAATCTTTGGGTTTTCGGTCACAATATTATCACTGGTTATTGTTATCGGCGACTTATTGTTATAAAATATAGGATTCCAAAACCAAATTTTGTGTAAGAAATGTAATTTCCTCTGCTTAATGTGATCACACCCACCGCTTGTTATTATCAATTTAAAAATGAGTGTGTATAACCATTCTTTTCTTATTTAGTGAGCACATGTGGCCAGCAGAGCTTACTAGATTCAGTGCATATGATGGCTAGTGTCTAGGAGTTATTATCTGGAAAAAACAATCAGAAACTTTCCGTATAGCAGGTTTTAGTCAGTTAAGTGTCGCAGAAAATATTGATGAAAGCAAAACTATGCCTTCAATAGAAAATAGCTTCATTAATGCTTCAGATTTTGAGGCATGGGTGAAAATTGATGAAGATTTTGCCACAACAGGTGATCTTACAGTAAGGGATATAGTTGATGATATTAAACCCAACAAACCTGTAATTGAAGATGACGAAAGTTCAGATAATGAAGATACCGAAGTTCATCAAATTACCCAAAATGCTAAAGAAATTAAAAAATCCCTTCAAATATTAGAACTCAAGGGGGGAAGTAGTGATGACTATTTTACAATTTACAACAACGAATTGAAAATTTAATTACAAAGGATTTAAAGCAGTAAAAACTGGATAGGTATTTTACAAAGTAAATAACATTTAGTCTGGACATATGTATATTGTGTTTTCTCTCTAAAATAATTTTTAATTTCAGATTATGATTTATTAGAATTGATGTCACCTGTGTTAGATAAATGAGATATGTAATTTATTGTATTTATTTTTTATTTACATTGTGCAAGTAACATAGTGTGAAAGTAAGATAAATAAGATTAAGTAAAACATTTTTATTATGTTTATTATAATCCAACAAATTTTTTGAAAGCATCGTTTATTGTTATCTGCCACTTAATGTTATCAATTTCCATGAACCCAATGTGATCACATTAAGAGGAACCTACTGTAGTAATGCATGCGCAGTGATAAAAATATGACTGCGTGATGGTTCAAAAATGACCAAGCGAGCACGCAGTCTAGAGGTAGGCAGTGGAACTACAAGCTGTGGACCTGAAATAACTTAGAACATTTGCAATCAAGTTTTATTTTGATTTATTCCTTATGTAACACGGTAAAGAAAATTTTTTGTGTTATTCTTATTAAATGAAGTTAACAAAATGGTAAAGTTCCAGATAACAGGAAATTCCAGACAACCGACAATCCCAATATCCAAAGCTAGTCAGATAAAAGGTTCTATAATGTATATTTAGTGCGCTACATATAGCTACATACTCTATAAAGTGGCATATCCTGACCAGCTGGCTTAGTTTGTCTCAATTATTGATGCCGAAAATGTATAATTATTATCTTAAGTACCAAAGGAACATTACCAGATATATAGCGATGTCATCAAGGATGCTTTTATTATTGCACTAGTGTATTAGTCTCTAAAAAATGATGAGTCACCTCACTCATCAACTAAATTTCTAGATCTGCTAAATTGCTAGTATCTGCGTTTAGCATTCATAGGAATACATTCTTTGAATAACTCAAGTTTTTCAATCACAACCTGCCCCCACCCATGCTATTAACATTAAATAATCAATATGCCATGGTAATGTTGTGCAGTGCAAGCAAAAGATAAGGAATGCCTGGACCAGTCTGCCACTAGCACCATCTTTTGGTAGTGGAACAAAGCTTTTGCTTTCGCGACTACAGCAACCTTCTGGTTTTTGGGTCCTTCCGGATTTTGGGAATCCAGATAAGAGTTCCCACACTTTATAATTAGCTTTAATTTTTGGACCAGTTTTTTCTGCGAGTTTTATCAATAAAAAGGGAGAGGTTCCATTTAGATTTATAGCATCAGGAGTTTTTCTGTATCTTGCTATATTTAATTTTATTTAAAACAGGCGAACTTTTTTTCATTCAAACCTTATAAGATGTCATTTTTTAGCAATTTATGTCATTACTGTTGAAGCAGGTATGTTTATGAAAACTACTTTTGCTTTAATAAGGTGACAAAACTGATCATTAATGTTAATATTGTTAAATCTGTGGTTTGTAAAATTGGTGAATGGAATGAAAACCTCAGTTTTTGTTTTCCTATATTTTCAAATTTTTAAATGTCCCTAAAAATTGTATTTCTGCATAATTCATAAGTATCTGTATTCTGATTGTCAATGGAGTTATTTTAATACTGATATTCTGTAATAAAGATGCATATTGTGATGATATTTTAAGAAATCAGTGTTACTGTTCATATTTTTTCTTCATAGATTGATTTTAGCTATGAACTAATCATTTTTAGGTAATTCATGATGAAGCTGTTATGGTGAGAGCTGCCTATGCTGAGAATATAGCCCAGCTAGCTACAACTGCTTTGAGGTAAATCTTATATTTGTTTAGATGATGACCTTCATTCAGGTGATTTTTTAATTTAATTACCATATTTACCCAAATCCAAGATGAGGTTTTTTCCAAATTTCAGTTTGCGAAAATAGGGAGTCATCTTAAAGTCGAGTAAAAAGTCATATACCATCAATACATTGCGCATCAATTCGTCACATTATAAACTCGTCACGCGTCAATACATCGCTTGACAAAACCATCGCGTGTCAATTCATTGTGTGACAATTTTGTTGTGAGACAATTTAGAAGGTGACATACCATGACGAATTTGTCATGAGATTAGTTTGTCGTGCGATGTATTGACACCCGACGAACTAACTATTTTGATGCGCGACGAAATGACCGCGACGAGTTGTCATAGAACTGTAGGAAGCATGGTTATGCGTTTAATCGTTTTTTTTTTAAACAAATGAAACAAGATAAAATAATTGTATTTTTCATTGCAAACTTGCGATCTGAAATTCAATTTATAAAGTCTTAATTTTAAAAATTCTTTTTTATTTCAGAAAAAATTTGTAACAAACCATTTCAAAATGAACTAGTATACCTATACTGATTATGTGTGTTCCAAATATACTACAAATACAGTCAGTGAGAAATTAGATCATCAAATCTTTTTTTCTGTTTTGACAGTCTGCTAAAAGGGAGTTTGTCTTAGATTTGGGGTCGTCTTTGATTCGGGCAAATATGGTATGTTCCATATAAATAGTATATTAAACATTCAAAGTTGCTTTATTGAATGAAACTTAAGGCTTGATAGTAAACTTGCTTTCATAATATTTTACAGGTATTAAAGAAACATCTTATATTTATTAACTGTAATTTGAATACATATTATCTTTTTAAAGTAAACAGTATTTGTTTAATAAATAGGGAAGGCCATTATGGCAAAGATAACTGATAGCATGAAATTATAGCTCTGAACCATACAAGTGAGGTCTTAGAGAAGACCAGTAATGTTAAGTGAGAACTTAGAAGAGACTAGTGACACTAAATACTCTACTAAATATGTTAAATGTTATTTAATATCAGCTACTGATGATGAGAGCTGGGCTCTCGAAATATGTTTTACTAGTCTCTTCGGAGTTCTCACTTAGCATTACTGGTTGGTCTTCTCTAAGCCCTCACTTGTACAGTTCGAAGCTATACTTTCAAGTTAATAGTATTTTTTTGACTTGAAATGTTATTTTCTCTCCTATTATTGATTATGAAAGCATGAATTTTTTTAAGCTATATCCAAACAAATTTATATTCATTTATTCAAATGTTCCATTAATTGCTTCTACCATAATTGCAGCACGCACTAACTGTTGTTTTACCTTTAATGTAAGTTAATGTTTATTTAGGTTTCTGGAGCAAAGTCAGTTGTCTGTTTCTGATTCAGCTAACACTTCAAGTGGTAGTCACAGGGGAACTGAAGCTTATTCTAATCGTGCTAGCAATGCTGGTATATGCACAAGTGGCTATGATTCTGAACTTCAGACATTGCATCAAATGATTCAAGATACAGTTGCCACCCTTCTTACTGATCCAGAGAATCTTGTAAAGCGAACTCTTGTAGAAAATGGAATCACCCAGCTTTGTGTTTTTTTTGGCAAGCAAAAAGGTAAATATGATGACATGCAGCAGATTTAATTATTAATCATTAAATGCTTGAAAATGATCTTGTTGTCACATCCGGTAGCAGATTTATTTTAAATATATCACAAAATTATCAAACTAATATGAAATAAAAATGTGTTAATCAATTATTTTAAAAGTTAAATGAATGATTGTAAAAGAATATGATTTAATTTTTTCATTTGTGACAAATAATATGTTGTATAGCTTTTACCATATTTATCCAAATATAGGTGACTCAAGTATAAGGCAACCCTCCAAAAATTGCTCATTGTAGAAGGAAAAAAGTAATTACCTGAATATAAGATTCTCAGAATTTTCAATTATGCACAGAAGAACAATTTTGAAGATATATTGGCTCATGTTAAATAGCTGAGACCACATTCAAAAATGACCGCTGCATAGACCCCATGACTGTCATTAACTCGGTTTAGGAGTCCGGAACTTTAGGGTTAGACCCAAAACTGAGCTCACATACTTGTCCCTTCACAGCAGAAGTCTCTAGCCGACCAAATCATTTGCAATAAAATTTAAACTTTTTATGTTATTAAATTAAAAGTAAACCAAGCATCGAATCTGGGTAAATGTGCTGATTAAGAGCCTCTTTTAAGCGTAATTCTATGATAAATAATAAGATATTCACACTCACATGTAATCGTGATGCCCACTAATACCAACCTTTTAAGAGTTTCTGGGACGTGATTGTATTGGAAACAGTTAAAGACCAGTTGTAGTAACAATTCGGGCCCATTCTCTTAATATATTTGGCCACCAAGTTTGTACTGCAACCAACCCAACCCAGTTCAACCAACCAATTAACCTAACCTAACTTCCATGTAATACACATATTTTTCACGTTTTCAGTACAATCCCATCCCAGAAACTCTTTAAAGGTTGGTATTCCTGGGTGTAAAGATTACATGTGAGCATAAATATCTTATTATTTATCATAGAATTACATTTAAAAGATGCTTTTAATCAGCGCATTTACCTGGTTATAATGCTTGAGTTACTTTCTTACTAATTTAACAACATAAAAAAGTTAAAGTTTATTGCAAATGATTTGGTCAATTAGAGACCCCCTGCTGCAAGAGGACAGGTACTTGAGCTCAGTTTCGAGTCGAACCCTCAAGTTCTGGATCCCTAAATCGAGTTAATGACAGTCATGAGGTCTATGCAGTGGTCATTTTTGAATGTGGTCCCAGCTATGTAACATGAACTGATATATTATTTAAGCTACACCTTATAACACTCACAGACTATAAATAAAAATGACAAAAATAAAAAGTTTTATCCCAAGAAATCCATCCTACATCCAGTCAAGTTAGTCCTCACTTTCCTCATCACTATCTTCATAATTCTGGTTCCATAGAATGTCATCTTCTGATCCATTCATGCTATTCAAAATCATTGACCGCAAACCATTGACATATTTGACCATACAATTATAAGATGACCCTTCATTTTTCAGATGCAAAAAAAGGACAATACCTCGTCTTATATTCATATCAATACAGTACAGGTATACCCTGATTTACACCGGGGATGTGTTCCTGAAAAATGCGACGTAAATCAAAGCAGTTTTTCCCATAAGAATCAATGGTAATAGGGAGGATGCATGCAGGAGTTGGGATAGTTTGACACAACCAATTGCAGGAACCCCTATCTGCAGAGAATTATTAATCATTAAGTAGAAAAGGTGCCTATTCTTTAGGATAATAGTGTTTAAGAATGTAAAGACAGATTAATTAAGTGAATTAAAAGGATTAATATTGTTACCATGCCAATATTTTTATTTTCTGCAATATTATATAATTTTCCCGATCTTTAGAAATTTATAATACAGGCACTCCCTGTAATAATAATAATTTCATTATTTTTATGTTAACACTTTAACTGCTATGCACGTCTAAAGGCGTAAAGTGTGAGACGTGCCCCTACTGCTATACACACCTTTAGATGTAAGTTCGGAGCTGTGTCCCTACTGCTGTGCACACCTAAAGACATATCTTAGATTTTCAAGTAACTACTAAAAATGTTTTGAATCCTGACGCAGTGGAGGCATCTTTGCGGATTTTCCCATAACTTTATGAAGCTATGAATAGGGTTTGCTCCCAAATATATTGCTACTTTCAAAATATAATGTAATGTAAAGCAATTCTTTCTCTACCTTTTTGCTAGTATTTTGACTTAAAAGGCACTTCAGTTGTTAGGAAATTCTTTGATGAGATTTATATTTATTTATCTTTTCTATCTAAAAATAATATTACAAATATATTGAGAATAAAAATATTTTATAATCAATTAAACAGTCAATATTTTAACTTTTAAATAAATAATTATTAACTAATCAGTCAAATTAATAATGATTATACAATTATTTTATATTTTTTCTTAAAATTGACGAAAAAGTAGACATCTTTTAGTTAAAAGCAGGAAGCTTTAAAAAAAGTATTCAGCAGTGGGGAGCATATTAAATGTCTTAGCCTATAGCACCAGCAGCATGGCAAGGAAACTGAAAACATAGCAGTTAAAGGGTTCAAGTTTACGTTAGTGGTTTTCGTAAGCGAGCGGGAAATAAATATGTGAATGGAGGAAGAACGCAAGGTGTGGGTTGTAATGCGGTAGCCCTACTATGCTACCCAGCCACTGTTGCCAATCTAGCAAATTTTTAGCTAGATCTAGCGACTTTGGGTTCAAACTAGCGCATAAAAAAAGGCCACAGCGACTACCTATGAGTCTAGCGAATCAATTTAACAATCTACCTAATTTTAGCGACTGTCTATAATTGCGGCATATATCTGCACTGATAAGAATACAAAAATAAATTACATTATATGCAATATTAACATAGTAACAGTAAATGATGTTATTTCATTTTCATCTGATGCTATACAACAACACACATCTACAAGTAGCAGCAATAATTCCTCTAGCTAAAACATGATTTATATATCGGCCTTTCAGTTATTCTTCAAAAGAAAATACAACTGTTAGTTTTTTGTTATATGTGTAATTTCCCCACCTCTGTTGTACTATATACTATACATAGTAATTTTCAACTTACACAAAATTCAAGTTACGTAACCGGTGCCGGAACGCATTCCTTACATAATCTGGGGAGTGCCTGTATGCATAATTGGATTCAGTGTGAAATTTACTACAACAGAGTGTCATATTTTTACTTAAAATGACAAATTCACCATAATCACGATAAATTCTAGTGATGGAAGCTAAGAGTCTGGCATCGTGTGACTCCGCAGTCAGCTTGGGCATGAAAAAATTGCTCCTCTGCCCGAGAGTTTCGTGTCAAAATTCACCAATTTTGCTAGGTTCTCTCATTACAAAACCCTTCAAAGTCAACATATTAAGAAATCACCCAGTGATCATTGGCCTGAGTTTGAAGTGATGCAATAAATTTATGATCGTTGTTTATTTAGATGTTATATTATGGAAAGTCGATATTTAGATTGCTGTATGTCCTTTTTAATTAGTATTTTTATCAGATAATTGCTTGTGGACATTGGCAAGGAAAATTTTAAAGAACCTTAGACCTCTGAGGACGTAACTTTGAGTCCAAACAATGTAAATCAATACACAGGTATTAATTGATCAGCGACGTAACTTCGAATCGACGTACATTGGGGTATATACTTTTTCTCCTTCATTAATTTTATTTTTAACTCACCATGTATTAATTTTTTTTATTTTATGCAATTAATATCTCTTTTTTGTCTTTGACATAGCCAATGATGTCCTTCTGTCACACATGATAACCTTCCTTAATGACAAAGAAGACAGGCATCTGAGAGGCTCATTTTTTGATTGCATTGTTGGTGTGGCTGCTTATGTAGGCTGTCATAGTTCTCCAATACTATGTCCTTTGCTTCAACAGGTATGCGTTTATCCAGAAACAAATATCAAGCTCACACTATAATTGTTATCCAGAAAAACTCAAACAGCCATTATACAGTTCATGAAATCAGATGTGCATGTCAGCTACAAAGCAGCCATCCTCAGTGATGATTCACCAATCATAGATTTTGAATTTTAGAGTCTACATTTGGCGAATCATCTCTGAAGATGGCTGCTCTGTAGTTGAAATGAGCATTTGGTTTATCGAACATTTTGACTATTGGAGATTTTCTGGATACTTATTTTAAATGTATGTTCTATCCTTCAGTTCTATTTTTCTGACTTGGGTCAAGTATATAATATTAAATAATGCTTTGCTGATTTTGTGTATGATTTATGTCAAAAATGTTAATGAAAATTCTTGATGGCATGTCTGAATGTTCAGAGAAATTAAACAGTTCTTAAAGCTTTGTTGAAATAATGAAGTATGTTTTATAGTGTGGGATTTTGGAATTGGAAATTATATATCAGCAAGGCAGTTTAATCTTTCAAGTAAAACTTCATTTTTTCAGGGTTTAACTGATTTAGAAGAGTTTGTTGTTACCAAGGCCATTAATGCAATGACAGCTCTTGCCGAGTTGAGCCTCCTTCAAAAACCAGCTTTGTATGAACTTTTGAAAGAAACAACATGTTTTTTAGTCCACCCGAATTTGTGGATCAGGCATGTAAGTATTTTTATTTCAATATGTTTCTTTGTTGCTATAATTATTTTATGAAACTAACATTTTATTATTACTAGGTTTTCACCAATTAAAATTATTGTGAAGGTAGCTCAGATGATGAGCATTATAACATGAACATGAAAATCTAACTAAATCAAATATTTTCACCTTTATTCTGCTAATTTAGCTAACACAATTGCAATAGCTAGTGATTTTTATCCGTGTCACTCATTGAATTCTTCATTCTAAGTTCATGTGATGCAACCAGCAGTTACTGTTTGTTGTTAATCTTAAAATTGAATGACTAATATTTTTATTCTACTGCATAGACAAAAATTTTATTATCTGATATGATTCAGTATCATCCTGGTATTGATAAACTTATTTTTCTTTATGGCTGTTTATTTCAATTTTTAAATTGTTGCATTGATGGTAGTTTAATTTGCATTTCATTTTATAGGCAATCGTTGGGTTTATTAGTGCAATAGCCAGGACACTCAATTTGGTAGATGTCCAGTGTAAGGTAATGGCTGTCATCCAACCATACCTTAAACATCCTGTCATTCAGATTGACAAAGAGGTAGGCTAAAATAAAAATTAACCATTTACCAAGAATTATTATAATGCTCTCTCCTCTTGTGGCAACTATATTAATTTTTAATGTTCTTTTAAGGTACTTTTACTCAATGCATTGAAACCTCCTGTACCAAGAGTAGTGTATGACAGTGTTGTACGGTGCCCAGATATAATTCCTCTTTTGCAAGCTCTTGCAGAGAGACATACTGCTCGATGTACATTAGCGTATCTTCCACCAATTCCAATGGGTAATTCAGACCCTTCAACTCATACATCACTTAGAAATGTGAGTACAGCAGTGTAAAATTGATAGATTTATCCTATGAATTTCAATTCTGTGTTTATATTTAACCATTTTACATGTTACATTAATCCTTATCGTATGCCATTAAATTCCTATTGCTCTGCCTCACAGCCAATTTAGTTGGGTTATTTAAATGTTATATGTATAAATTATCATATCCAGAACAGCACATCATTCCACAGAGTCTGGACGATATCATGGGCCTATGAATTCATATAAGCAGACTCAGAGTCTAATGTACATTTAAATGTATGCACAGACAATAAGGGTTGAATTGATAATGAAAGGAGTAGGCATATTTTAAATAAAAATATACCTGCTCCTTTCCTATTATTAAATTAACCAGATATTGCTCTACGGCAAATTATAAATAAATTAAATTCAACTAAGCGAGACATAACTCCGTGGTAAGCCATTAGAACATGAAATAAAAATATCTGATGTGGCCACCACATGACTTTCTCCATACCTGTAATATTCTAAAAATTCCAAATAGGTTAAATGATAATGAATGTTTTAGGGAACTGCGAGAAAGATTTAAAGACTTTACAAAGAACAGAAATAGACTCATACAATAGCCTTCTAATATTGGATATAGCCAGGAATCTCCAACAATTAAGAAAATAAAAAGGAGTGTTACTAAGACATAACTAAGCGTCAGTTGTTAACAATAGTTGCCGGTAGGTGGTGGCAGCTAAAAATTTAGTTTTTAAAATATCTCTTAAACAATGCATTATATGGGAAAATATTTCAAACAAAGGTTGTAGAAAATTAAATTTCCTACATTTATTCCGATATTTTTTTACATTATTCATATATTAAAGCAAATATAAAAAAACTGGTGTGACAAGAGTAAACACCCACTTCTGATTGACTGATCTTCACCAAAAACTCATCAGTTTTTGTGACTGTCATAAAAATGTTAAATATAAAATTTTGCGTTGACCTCATTTATAGTTTTTGAGTTAGAGCACCCACAAAAAAACTCACATACACATGCACAGACATCATCAAGAAAATGGTCAAAACGTGTTCAGGGGACCTCAAAATGTGTATTTCTGTTGAAATCTCGAAATCGATTTTTTTCATGAAAACAATACTATCCCCTATACCAGGGGTGCGCAAACTAGGGGCGCGACAAATGATGCGAGGGGCGCGATTATAGACATGATTTAATTTTAACTGTAAGAAAATTTAGTTCTTTTTTCATATTTCATATATCTTTGTTTACGTTATATTTCTGTAATCTTTCGTATTTATGAGAGTATCATGCTGGGAATCCCCTCACTCAATTCAGCATGACGGAGACTTTGTTTACAGTGTGCGTTATCGCACTATACTGCAGTACGTTGTCGCACGAAGGCCGTCATGTGAATACATCTACTGAAATGTGCAATGTTAAGTTCTGAATTATTCTTTATTGTTTTACAATTAAATTTAATAAAATAATTATCAGTAAGAACACCATGAATCAGAATTGAGAGTGGCGATTTCATCAATTAAGCCGAGACTGGACGAAATTGCCAGTAAGAGACAAGTCCACAGATTCCATTGAATTAAATCTATTCATACAAAAATCAAGTGTTATTTTTCTTTTTTGTGCTTTTCTTATCATTATTTTAAAATGTGATATTTATTTCTGTATTCATATTGCTGTATAATTTCATTAATTTAGTGATATTTGATTTTATTCCTGTTAGAATGTTCATTTTGTGTATTTATCTTGAATTATTTTGTTATTTTCAGTTTTAATAAAATATACCATTTTTTGTTACATATTATTTCTCAAAATTATCATCGACATAAAACCCCTCCCAAATACCAAATCTGATAAAAATCTTGCCAGCCATGGTAGGGGGCGCAAGTTTGTATTTTGAACAAAAATTGGGGCGCGGCATGAAAAGTTTGCGCACCCCTGCACTATACTATGTATAGTAAATTAACAATTTCCATTTCAATAATTTATTCCAACCAATTTCACAGTTACCTCTGCATCATCAAGCCTGATGTTGCAGTGATAACTTTTAAACTTGTTGCGTCAAATATTGAAGTGGAAATGGTGCTAATTTATTTTATTTAATATTATAGATTCATTAGTTCAAATTCTAATTATGATCGATATCATTACTTAAGATGTTTACCTTGATAAAATTTTATTGTGTAACTTAATTTATGTGTATATTTTCTTAAACTTTAGGTCACAAAAGCTAACAGACTTTGTGACTAAATATCCCTAAAATCCATCTTTACTTATTTAAGTAATAATCGAATATTAGAATAAGAATTTTCATTCTTTTCCATGTGAAATAGTGCAAATCTTGCATCCAAATCTCAAGTATAAAATATTTATAAATGCTAAAAAGCACAGTTCTGCACATCATATTCCTGCTAATTACGTATTAATCAAATGGAAAAACAAAAAGCCCTTGGAATTGGACTTGGGCCTTTGTTTTACATGGCGAATGGTCAAATACATCATTTGGTGTTAATCTAATCAAAACTAAAAGAATCTTAAAAATTGACACAGCCATTCTCAATTTATTCTACATTACCGTAAATACCCGCTTATAGTGCGCAACCTCGTATATTGCGCAGGGGGGTTTTCAGCCTCGTAATCTATTATTTTTCTATATACCCACATATAGTGCGCTCCGATTTTTTTTAGCGTTACCGTTCCAGAATAAAGTAGATGGTGTAACGTGTTCTAAGGCAATGATCGAATTATTGGTATTATGTATTGGTAACATAATGAAAGTGCGAAATGAAATTTTCGAATAACGTTCCAAAAGAACGTCATTACATACTCTCAAAGGTGAAATACTCCTTTAGCCAAAACAACTCGAGGGCTACAAAACCCAATGCATTCGCCCACAAGGTGGGCATCGTCAGGGGTAAAACCTGTTTCAACAGTGACTGAAAGCCAATTTTATAGCATGGCATATGACATTCTTTGAGCTAATAAAATGAAGGAATGACGATAATCCTATTTTTTACATATGTTTTTGTCACGCCTGAGGTGGACGGGTGCGCCCAACCTTCAGTTTTACCCTTATTAGAACACTCTGGAGCACGTAAACACGATAGCAAATAACCATAATTAACTACAAACTCTAAGAATCAAGAATAAATCGCGTATGAATGCTGAGAGAAAGGTAGGGAACGATAACTTTATTTAGTTCTACAAGAAGTATCAACTCCCAGCGTACTCAAAGGCATCAGCTGACATTGTTTCTAATTGTAAGTAGTACTAGTACCTCACCACCAGGCCGGGCGCCGGTGTAGGGTGACGTCATGTGTAAGATGCCGATTCCGATAACAACATCAAAGAAGAATGGTCCAGTGACGAAGTATTTCTTGACTTTTAAAATGAATAAATACTGAATTCATTCTTTTCATATCTAATTAATGAATGTTTGTAGAATTATTAATAAATTTTAACTGTTATCTACTATTTACTTTTCGTAAAAATCACCAATAAAATTATGAGGATACCCAGGCAGTAATTACTGTGCCGAAATTATGGAAATATGGGGTCAAATAAAAATAGGAAGATTATGTACCCTCGTATAACACGCATCCTAATTTTTAACTCAAATATTTTGAAAAAAAGTGCGCATTATACGCGGGTATTTACAGTATTTAAAATATGAGTGCATCTGATGCCATCATATGTGGACACCATTCAACATCACAAATAACAGGATAGCTTTAATTCGAGCATCTGTAAAATAATAGTGATTTCTAAACTAATGATCATTTCTCTTAACTGTTTCCCATTAAATTAAAAATCTAAACAATTTAAAGTCTTATGATATTTAATTGTTAAATATATGCAATTATTTCAGTATTAATTTTTTGTTTATAAAATATCAAATGTGTGAAAGATAGTATTCTAATAATCCTAAAAATTCCAGTTGTTTCGTCGGCTCTCATCAGAAGGGATGACTGAAGAAGTTGAAGCTCAACTAATTGCAATGGGAGAACACTTGAAAAAAATTAACAGACATCACAGGGCATCCTCTGGATCTGCTAATTCATTGAAGGACCATAGTCAAAATAGTAACCGGAATGTTGCAAATGGAAAAGTAAATCTTGTTTTTTTCTTTTATTTTGGTTTATTTTGTTTTCTGTCATTTATATCACTTAAGGGAGCTGACTTTTTCAGATTGAACTGTCTAATCTCAAAAACCATGCGATACCTCATGTAATAAACTTGAATCCTATGGAAGCAAAAGGAGATGCAACTGCACTTGTGCAGAATAGGTAATTATATTGTATTAATCATTCACTGAATAGGTTCTTTATTACACCCTGATTAAATATGTTTCAAGCCTATTTAAAGCATGGCCTACTATTTACATACTTCTCTAGATTGAAATTACGATTTAATTGCTATTACCTTGACTGATTGTTATTATCCTGCTAATAATAGGAAGAACAAATCAAAGAAGGGCTCAGGCTATGACGGTCATACTGTAACAATGAATGAAGAATGGAGACACATGTTTGGAACCTCTGAACCTGAGATCTCTGGTAGACATAATGAAAGTGGGAGCATGTAAGTGGTGGAGAAAATAAAATAACACTGTCAGACATTAATTTGTGGACTTTTTCTGTTACAATTACAAAAAACAATCTGATAAAGATGCTTTGTAAAATGCAGAAGCTAGATAATTTAGTGAAGTGGAAAATTACAATGTTGTTTCTTTTTAATTATAGCAATATAAAGTATCCTTGAGTAATTCTTTCTAGCAAAGGTTTAGTATGGTAAAGTGTAAGGTTAATACACTATTTCTTTGGAGCATAGTACTGTAACCTTAGGTTGGTTTTTGTTTGTTAAATGTGTAGTCTGTCACTCAAATTTGCATTAAATTTCATAAAAATATTTGTTAGTGGAAAATTGTGCATACTTGCTGACAGAAATATACCATTCTTGCTGACCTGTAATTTGCATCCCACACCTCATTAGCTAGTGTTATGGTGAAATTTCATCATAAGTTTTAAGATAATAATCTCCACAAAACATTTGCCTCACAGCCCACATTAAAACTAATAGCTTATAAGTTTAACCAAATTAATGTACAAGGCAACTACTGTAGCCATAAAACGCTTCAGTAAACTATGTAAATAATCTGAAGAATAGCTTTCATTGTGAGTCAACATAGAGTGACTTTGAAACTGAAATGTAGATATGGTTTGCTCAACTCTTTATGGCTATAAAAGATTCCTATCTCAATTTTATCTATGTTATTTAATGTGGTTCAGTGCTATTTAATGGAAAATTATTACTATCTACTTTATTACTTGCCATAGATCTCCGGTCAGGACAATTTCAACTCCAATCCCTAACTTGGGCTCTGGTGTTGAAGCTAATGACCAAACTTCTGGCCAAGAGTCATCTTCATCTATTCCTATATTGCCATCTCCACCTCCCAGTGAACCAGTTAATGTAAATCCTGTGGTCCCATCCACCACTTCTGGTGCACCAACTCAACCAACCATAACATCTTCCACGTCATCATCATCTTCATCACCTCATAGGAGCTCTGAGGTTGACCACAGTATTCAAGAGCATTCTTATATCCAGTGTAAGTTGAAAATTATATCTCATTCTGTGTCAGTTATTTTAAATAATTAATTTGTTGCTATGAAATCCTATTTTATTGAATTCTATTTAATCTGGAAAAAATGTATAAAAGGCGTATGTGTTACTATCAAGGCCGGATTAAGAAAATCAGGGGTCCTGGTGCAGAATTTTTTGTAGACCACCCTCATACAATCCCACACACAGTGTCCTGGGCATCCGTGGGGCTCCTGTACTCACGGGGCCCTGGTACAACTGTGCCATTGCACCCTGATTAGACCGGCATTGGTTGCTGTGAAGATTATGTTGATGGATCTGAGTTATTTTGTGATTTCCTATAGAAGTATTCTAATGACATTCAAAAACAAACATGTACATTAACTTAGAGAATCAATATTCCACATTCTTAACATTCTTGTTAAAACCAAATATTTTATAAACATACAGAAATAGACAAAATACCTGCTATAATCCATATAAAATTTCAACTCTGCATATTATTTCCATGTAGCCATGAGAAGTCAAGTGATATCTTATTACTGTATCTGCCCGAATATAAGCCGATACTTTTTGTCAAAATCTATCGTGAAAAAATCACCCTCAGCTTAAATGCGAGCCTGAGGAAAAATTTGGCATCCTTGTACGACGCCATCGCTGAAAAATGTCTTGTTTCCATAGCATACCTCCTATTGCCTGGAGCTGTAATTTAAATTGCTATTGAAGGTTATTTATATATTTTAACACGTAGTTAAAAGTAAATGGGTTCTTATCCAAAGGAAAGGGCGGTATATAAAACAATCGAGTTTTAACAACCCACCAGGTTCATAGTTTGATTGCACGCTACAGCAAATTCGTTTTGATCATAATTTGCAACGAGTTCTTAAGATACCAACACCGGTCTAATTAGAGGTTTTTACAAATTCTGACTACACTAAGCTTCTTCAACTCTTTGTTTTAATTGCACTTCTTGGTGCTGCAATCGATTTAAAGTTCAGATGTAGCAGACGTCGTAGCTTTTACGGATCATTTAAATGGCAGGTACGTTAAAGTTAGGAGCCGACAGTAAGAAAGAAGTTCATATTAATTTTTCTTGTTTATTTTATATTTTGCTATAGCCATTGTCATTTTTGTATGCATGTTAAAACCCTCTTTCATAGAATGTATTAAAATTGCGTATACTGACTAAGCAGACGATATCGTCTGCTTAGTCAATTCGCAAAATTCGATGACGACTTTCGATGCGCAACTGTTTGAATTCCGCTAACATAAGATACGTCTGATTCGAAGGTATGAGCAACGGCGTTAACTGTAATTCATCTGATAATTAACAGCAATAATAATAAAACTTGGAAACCTCTTTCATAGAATCTATTAAAATTGCGTATAATGACTAAGTAGACGATCACGCCAAATTCGATGTGCAACAGTTTGAATTCCAGTAAGATAAATAAATATACTTACATTTGATTGTAAGGTGTGATCAACGGCGTTGACTTTATTTATAATTAACAGTAATAATACCTAATAAAACTTTACATGGAACGTATATAATTATATAGGTGTAATGTATAATGTATTCTAGGTTGTGCGTGCATGTCTGGTACACTTAAGCATAAAATTTACGAAAATACTTTTTTTGCCAAAAAATGTTGGAAAATTTCGTGGGGTCGGCTTAAATCCGGGGTCGGCTTCTATTCGGGCAGATACGGTTTATAAAATTTATGACAAAAAGAGCAGCAAATAAGGAGCATTTAAATCCATCAAAAAATGGCAAAAACATAATATGGTCAAAACTGCTATTTAACTTTGTATATCCCAAGCAAACATACCCATTTTAGCTATACTGGCAGTTAATTTGTAGCTAGAATTTATGAAGAAGTAGTAGTGAAAGTAAAGTGATCAAGGAACTGAGGAGAATTTCATAAGGTTGGAAGACTTTATGGTATGAGAGGAGAGAGGAAACTGGGCCTTTGAGAAAAAATTCAAGAAAAACAAAAAAATTCATTCTCATATATAAGTAAGCTTATCAGTGTATTCACATATTCTTTAACCCCTCAAGCCCAGAGGAGATTTATTAAATCCCACCCCTGCGGCCGAATGAGGTTTTTAAATTTTCACGATTGCGTTGCAAAAACGTTCAAAAATATTAAAATAATCATAACTTTAGAAGTTTTCTCTTGATTTTTCTGAATTTTTTTTTGGATTTACTATAAACATGAAATTTGTGAATATCTATTTTGCGTATCATATTTTACATACAAAGATTGTCGGAGTAGAAGAGAATGTACACCAATCGCTAATTTTACGGCGCCCGTTCGCGCTTTATATATAACATTCAGCACTGGAAAATCTATAGAAGATATTGATGTGCAATCTTAATAAAAAATAGGTTAAATTAGTAACTATTTCATTCTGCAAGTCTACCCATCTAAACCAATTAGGTGAAAAGTTTTACGCATCTCAACTTTTTCATGTCTTGACTGGAAATTTTTAAGTAAATATAGTATTATTGATTTATTAAAAGATGATTTATTTATAATATAAACGTTTTAGTTATACAGTCATCACTCTGAGTCATTACAGTAGTAATATATGGCTCCACCAGAAAAAAGAGGGGAAAAAATTCCTTGCTGCATTGAAAAGCGATTTTTATATGGAGAAACGCTGTCATATCATAGCAAAATTGAAAATTCTATCGCAAAATTCAACATTGATTATATATTTTTTATAACAGAAAAAAATACAGGACAAACATAGATAGGAAGTCCAAAGCTTCCTCTTTCAAAATATATATAGGTTATTTAGATTTAAAGAAGTCTCTAGCGTCAAAAGATAAAATTAATTAGGGCTGATGCAGGACGTAATAGTACGTCTGACGGCTGATTGGACAGTTTTTGCAGGACGTAATAGTACATCTGATGGCATTTATGGGTTAAACATATGTATACATTTTGTATAGAAAAAGAAAGTGATGAAATATTAATACAGTAAAATCTCTATCTTACGAACCTCACTATAATGAGAACCTCAGTATAACGAATTCGGATCTCGGTCCCGCCCCCGGAACATGTAAAATGTATAGAAGAAGCCTCCCTATAACTAACCTCCATAACTACGAAACTCCTGTAGAGCGAAGGCTGAAACTGGTCCCCAAAATTTATCCACCTCTGTACAATGAAATTTTGACAATAAGAAAATTGTAAACATTGGCTGTTGCCAGATTGTCTCAGTGCAAAAACAGCATAACCCTAATGTCGCATGGCCTATCTCTTCACTCCTGCCTAATCACCATCCCTAGTTGGGAACGGCTGAATGAGAGAATGGATCATGCTCACCGATTACTCTTTAAGCTATCACCATCGCAAAGTGCAGTCGTTGGATTATTATCGTACTTAAAACGCTCATCTGAATCTATCACCATCGCTTATGTGTAAAGTTCTTCCTGGCTGTTTTCACTCTTATGAATAACAATTTTCTTAACTGAGAGAATTAGAACGAGGTGCATGGACATGATATCATAAGAAAAAATATGGGGAATGAACGAAATCGATACCTCAGAACAAAGTGCTATATATATCGCTTCTGTGTAGCGGTATATCCATATTGACTCTTTCTGAGCTGTTGCACACACTATTTACAAAACCGCTGACTTATAGACTGCTCACAAATTGCGTGATACAAAGAGGAGGGTGAAGTCTGACAGTGTTACTTTGTGCTACAGTAGGTAACAGGGTTGCCAAATGTCTGTATTTACAGAGTCCATAAAAAAGAGCAAAAATTGCATGTGTCCGTAAGGTCCGTAAAAATATTTAAATGTCTGTAAAAATGCTAATAAATTTCCAGAGGTTTAAAACAGTGGTCAACCTTTTTAGTCAGCGTACTTCTAAAAATATTTTTGACGAAATTCATGACCTCTGGTGTATTTTAAAGTTGTGAAACTCGGTTATTGTTGGGTAGAGTCTACAAATATGTATGTACTTGCTAATTACAGTATCAGACCCCTAATCCAGCATCCCTAAATCCGGCAGGACCTAAAATCTGGCTATATTCAGAGATTGTGCTCTAGGTACCAATTCCAAATTAGCACGCTATTTGTCTGACCTGCGGCCTTGCTTTCATACCATTACTGTTTTAACACTCTGCATTTTCTGTATACACATTTCCACTGTATTATGCAGTAATTCTAACATTTTCTTACAAGGAAACATATTCAGTTGTCCTTTCCTGATTTTTTAAATTTTTCATGGTTGGCAGGCCCCATGGACCAATGAACTAAGGCTCAGAAATGTCTGCAAAAATACATAATCATGGCGAAAAACACCGATTATCGCTATGTATTTAGATAGACAAAGCCTTCAATTTTCATCTACTCTGGTGACAGAAAACAGTGAAAAATACTGTTGAGAATTTTTTCCTTATTTTTCTCAAGTTTACATTTTTAAAATAGATACTGCAATTTGTATTGGAATTCCTTAACTTTTGTTATTTTGCCTATCTAAATACATAGCAATAATCAGAATTCAATAAAAAATAAAATGACCATATTTTCTGATAGATAAGGCATGCTTTATACAAAAAGTTGAAATCTAGTAAACATGACTCTGCTTGTTAAATATAAGAAATAAAGCAAACACAAAAAATGACTTTTTAAAAACAATTTTTATTTACGCTTATTAACCCTTTCAGAGCCACACGACAATATATCATTGTTTGCTTCCTAAGCGCGAAGTGCCAACACCGATAAATTGTCGACCATGCTGAGTAAGCATAAACTCGTAATAGTTACACATGCAAATGACAGATGGTAAAGATGATGGTATCAATTGAAAGAGGAGACTACGTAGTTCCCATATCTTCTGTTCTTTTTGGTTTTAGTTGATTATTTGTTGAGCTATGATTTTTTTCAATTTCGCGAAATATTACCTCTATTCTTTGAAGATGGCTTCTATAGGCAATGATAATTTCACTGTTAGAATTGAGGATGATGAATTGCTTTGTTATATAAACACATTAAGTGACGACGAATGTTATTTAGAGAAGGAAAATTTCGAGATTTTAGAAAATATTTGTGATTTTTTAAATTTTTTTCAAGTGTAAAATCGTAGCAAAATATTTTTTAATTTTATAAATAAATATGTTATGAGTATATAGTTTTATAGAATGTAATGTTTTATATATCTTTTCTACAATTACTGAAAAAAACACTTAAAAATATAAATAAATAGCGTGTATGTGATTTTTCATAGAGACTGATGAAAAAGTGCTAAAATTGCAGTTATGCAAAATAATATTTTTCTATAATTTCATTTTAATATTTTTTGTGAGTATTTGCAATGTTTTACCTGGATGTCTTGCCTGTATGAAAATAAGTTAAATATACTATTGAAAATAATACTCTATGCAATATAAAATTGACTTCATTTTTTACTTTATCCATACGTAGTATAGGGGAAAGTGTTGTTTTCATGAAAAAAATCGACTTCGAGATTTCAATGGAAATACACATTTTAGGGTCCCCTGAACACGGTTGACCATTTTCTCGATGTCTGTGTGTGTGTGCGCATGGGTGTGTGTGTGTGGGTGCCTGGATTACAGCAGTTTTATTTAAAGACTATGTTTTGACTCATGCTATTCCTGAAATGAATGCCTACTGCACTAACGAGAACTTAGATTTTAAGACATTAATTCTATTAGATAATGCTCCTGGTCACCCATCTTGGGTTGAGGTAACTCCTGGATGGCTATGTCCTGGTATCTTGACAATGGTTCCCATCTCTTGAAATTGTATCCAAAGTATGGAAACCACCTTTCTCAACATAATCAGCCATCTTGCCATCCCAGCTTGAGACTGCACTGCTTCAAGTCTCTCCATCATAGGGAATCTTCTAAACAGTAATGGCTTGCCATTTGCAGGTGAAATTATGGGATTGCCACACCTACAAAGTGATAGCCTTTTTATAGGCTTCTCTTATTCACATGCTGCAATGCACATAGATCTATTTCAATTTAATATTTAGAATTTACATGTTAAATTACATTACTTATCATAATGTATTTTCACCTTCAAATTTACTGTTGCGGATAGTGATCTTCATGAAAAATTAATAGACCCATCTCTGTGGCCCCGATATGTGTCGGTAAATTGTTTTATTTTTCTTCGGAGAAAACCTGAGATTCTATCCAGAGGTTATCACGAATGTGACAGTGCACCAATGGACCAAACTTGTGAGTCAGTGGTTACACAATTAAAAAGTGGTATAGTGAAGACAAAAAGTTGCAGTGATGAATTACATACACATAATTGCACACAAAATAATCATAATTTTGTTAACAATAACAAGAAAGGTCCCCTTTCTGCTATTCATTTAAATGTTCAGTTTATATATAATAAGCTTGAGTAATCGAAATATTATTGAATGATAGTACACCAAATGTCTTTGCTGAGTGTGAACATGAACTTAAAGAGGAAGAGTTAATGACACTAAATACATTTTGTGGTTATTCAATTGCTGCTAGTTATAGCAGGAATAACTGTGCAGCAATATTTTCTGACATCCATAATTGGAAGTGTTTGGAATAAGTGGTTAAGTGCTCCATTGAAAAAACTATTGAAATGGTTGCAGTTGAAACATACTGCAGTAAAGAAAGGTATATCATTTGGCCCTCTACAGACCTCCCCAGGATGACATTTATGTGTTCTTTAATGTTTTATTCCAAAATTTCTTAGGAATGTATTAATTGAATTCTTTGGTTAACCAGCCTACAAGGATCACTGATACCACTTTCACAATTATAGATCATGCTATCACCAACTTTGAGAGGCATCTGTGCTCAATTGATATAGTTAACAAACATATTTCTGACTGTAGACTCCAAGTGAGATTGCTTCCTATTAATTTTTAAAGACTATTTTAGTAGTGCCGGCCCATACGAGAAGAAACATAAAAACAATAGGAAATTTGCCAAATTATGGGTGACCGATGAAATTAGAATTGCTAGAGAAAGGTTATGGGATGATTATGAAACATAAAATCTCTGGGGAAAGAAAACACTGGAATACATACAGACTACATATAAAGAACTACAGAGTAATGATAAAGAAAGCAAAAGAACATTTTTATAACCAGTACATGAATGGAAGTGATACTAACACTACCTCAAATAAAGCTTGGAAAATAATCAATGACTATAAGGGGACAAATCCTACTGATGTAAATCAGATAAAGATCATTATGAATGATAAGGTATATAGCAACCCAGTTGTAGTTGCCAATATCTTTAGTAACCATTTTATTAATGTCCCTAGTAATATTGCAAACAAGATTAGGGTCAGTACTCACAGCCATTCTTCCAGCAAATATGTCTGTGAAACACTTTTAATTGTTACTCCATTAAGACATATTATCAATTACTCTATGGAAAAAGGCATCTTCCCTCAATGCCTAAAAATAAGCCTAATCAAACCTATATTTAAGAAGGGTTCTGTAAATAATGTTGATAATTATAGACCAATATCTCTTTTGTCATCGTTTTCTAAAATCTTCGAAAAGATTTTGCTTAATCGTATGATGGATTTTTATAACAAACATCAACTCTATAATGGTAACCAGCATGAATTTACATCTGGTCTATCAACAAAAACTGCTGTTGCTGAATTCGTAAATAATGTTCCATTGTGTCTTGATCAGGGAATTAAAACATGTGGAGTATTTCTAGATTTAAGTAAAGCATTTGATTGTTTACAGCATACAAGACTTCTAAATAAGCTTTATTCCTGTGGTATCAGAGGTGTTGCTTTTGAATTGTTAAAATCCTACTTGCATAATAAAAAACAGTGCACAGTGGTAGTGACCAATAGGAAGAATGAGCTCCATAATAAACATTCAGATTTTAAAACAGTTATCCAAGGTATTCCACAATGATCTGTACTTGGGCCTGTCCTTTTTTTGAGTTATGTTGCTGATTTTCCTGAGCACTCTAACTGCAAATCTGTTCTTTTTGCTGATGATACAACATTGATGTTTACAGGCTCCTCAACTACAGAGATGGAAATTAAAACATATTTAAGTGTAAGCTCAGTCAATCAATATTTCCATACCAACCATCTCTTAACAAATGAAATAAAATCTAATTTTATCCTCTTCCATCCCAAAAGATCTAATAGTTATAACATGGATATCTTTGTTGATGTTACCCAAATGGTACAAGTTACATCATCAAAGTTTTTAGGAATATGCGTTGATGAAAAATTAAATTGGGAGGCCCATATTGATTTCATATATTAAAAAATTTCTTCCAACATATTTTTCATTGTTAAACTTCATAAGCTAGCGGGTCCTAAAGTGCTACTAACCTTATACCATGCACTAATATTTCCATACTTGTCATATTGTATCCATGTCTGGGGAGGATCTGCTGCTTCACATACAAATAGAGTATTTATATTACAAAAGAGAGCAATAGGAAGTATTGCCAATTTAAAATTTAAAGAATCTTGTAAGCCATATTTTAAAAAACTACGCATTATGACACTGTACTCATTGTATATCTATGAGTGTATAATTTATGTGAAGAAGCACGAGAACACAGTAAATATGGATAAGCATGGTCACTGCACACAAAGGAGAAAAGATTATCACCTTGATTTTCACAGAACCAGTATAATAAATACCTCTCCATCCGGTGCCAGCAAGCACTTTTATATTAAATTGCCAAATAATATAAAAAACATACATAAATTCAGCATATTCACAACTCAGTTAAAAGAGTTCTTTATTGAAAAATGTCTTTATATTGTCCAAGAGTAAATGTTAATTTATTGTTCCTTTACCCTTTTGTTACTTATCCTATATTTGTATTTCTCTATTGAAAAATTTCTTTATAGTGTCCAAGAGTATCAAAATATGTGACTTTATATGATGTAAATTTATTGTTCCTTTACCTTTTTGTGACTTATCCTATATTTGTATTTTGCAAATCAACAGGACTAATAAGCTATCTATCTATCTAATACTTATGAAAAATTATTACCTTAATTTTGTCCATCAGTATAATCTAAGAAGTTTTGAAAATTTTTTCATAATTTGCTCAATTCTGTATTTAACCCTTTCACCACATAAAGCAACTGCAGTCAGGAGTGGATATAGGGCCAGGTAATCTACGACAGGTGTCAGCAACCTCTTCAGCCCTGAGGGCGCATTTACCAATTCAGAGGATCACGAGTGCCAATTGGGGGTACTCAGAAAAACCAAGTTACATTAATAAATAGGTTTGATACCTTGTTTATTTTCAAGCAATTAAATATTGTGTGATTTGAATACAAAATTTATTATCAATATTGGACAAGAAAGTTAAAATATTGTAATGCGAAACTTGATTTTATGCATCTTTGGCCAGCTGGTTGTAATCAGGAATGTAATTTGAACAGGCTGCTCGTAGGCAATCATCAAGATGGCCTGATTGGAGCTTAGTTTTAATATGGTTCATAGTAGAAAACAGTTTGGCATAAATATGTCAAGCCAAAGCAAGAGTAAATTTATAGAGCAGTACTTCGGAGCATTGGATACTTTATCAACAAGATTCCAAAAGTCCTCTTCATTAAAATAAGCTTTCAAGGATATATTGTTTTTGAAGACAGTTATTTCTAACTCAAACTCTTCAATTTTCACACTTTGAAATCTTTATCTGATAAGAGAGTAAGCTCTGTGACATTAACAGGCATAAATGGATTCAACAAGATTGTAACCACTGGTTCCAATGCACAGAACTCACCAAATCTCTTCTTCAACTCTTGCAGGAGATCTTCAATATGATTAATGAAAGGAAGAGGATTGAATTCTTTATCTTTTATATTTTCTAATATCAATTTCAAATTGGGGAAATACACCAACAAATTTCTAACGATATGAGTTTTCCATAAATTTAGTTTACGTTAAATGCATTTACTGTACTAAATATTTGAAAAAGCTTATGATTTTTAAAGATGTAAAGATTGAGTGTGTAAAATTCCCAATACAAAGAAGTGGCCATATATCTTACATGATGAAAACGATCAACATAAACGATATTAGTCTAAGACCAGTCTCAACTGATGGGTATCGCTGAAAAAATAATTATTTCTGAGGGATCCCCTCAAAGACTTTGAGCTACAATTGACATCGGCCTCCATTTTAAATGTGTATGCAAATAAATTATTAAGAATTTGATAGCCTGTTTTCCTCCATAAAACAACCACCTTTTCAGAATTCGTGAGTCGTGGGCCCTGCAAACTATGGGCCTTGCAATCCACTGTCACCCAGGGGCCTCGCAAACCACTGTCGCCTAGGGGTACCCTCTAAATATGTACCTGAATATAGTCACCAAAAACTTTTTTGTAGATCACCACAGAAAGCAACTTTGACCCACGTCTGCCAAAAAATATTTACCACGCAAAGCAACAAACTTCCCCATCCTCAATTCCACAGCCTAGCATTGGGCATGTTGAGCCATGCAGCAAAGTTGCTTTATGCAGTGAATGGTAAAAAAATGTGTCAGTGACTAAAGTCACTTTATGCAATGAAATGGTTAAATTAATTATCTTTCATTAATTGTGTTTGAAAGCATTGTTAAGTAAAATTCTTTCAGTGCTGGGTAGTGAGTTTGTTTCTGATGACATTGATTGCTTTTAACAATTACTGGCTAAAATCCATGACTATACATCTTTTTTATAGATCGCTGTGCACCCTGCAAGCTGGAATTGCGTGAACTCTTGAGGCGTAAGCAAGAACAGCAAGTGGTTGCTCTTCGTGGGAGGGATTGGGCTGAACAGTCAGCATGGGAGCCACAAAGATTGCCACCTCCTGGTTGGCGTCTTCGTGGTAACCTCGTCGCACATCTTCATGAACACAGGGGAGCAATCAATAGGTGATTCTACATAATAAGAATCTTCTCAACCTTTTTATAGAACATATCATTAAATCTGGTTATTGAAGGTTAAAATTCTATTCTCTGTGCGATATGACAAATATTATGTAACTTATAATAGTTTCATATTGCTTTGGATTTTTTAAGGCTTGTAGCAATACCTGAGACACCTTTGTTTGCAAGCTGCTCATCTGATGGATGCATCCGCATTTGGGATTGTGGAAAAATGGAGGGTCGGAATATTGCTAATCGCTCAAGACAGGTTTACAATCGACAAGGTGGTCCCTTAGTTGGACTTACTACGTGTGAGAATTACCAATCTCTGGCTTCTGCTTCTCATAGTGGTGGAGTTTTTGTGCTTAGGTAAATAAAAACTAGTCAAAAAAATCTGTTGTTTAACTTTCAGTTGTAAAACATTTAAATATCTGGATCTGTAATAATTGTGTAATGATAGGGAACAATTATTAATAAACTAGGGAGATGCCTGTTGAAATTCAAAAAGAAAATTTTTTGTGAAATAAAAAATGAACCTAAATATACCTTGATTTTCTTTGGATGGCAAGAAAACAAACTTTCGTTCTTTTCGGCATTCGTTGTTTCAAGTTTTGAACTCCTACAATGATTCTAAGTACCTAATTTTAATATGCAAATGATTAATGTTCTACATTCAAATGTATTCCTTCTCGTAAATAATGCAATGAATGTTGTTTACATTGGTTGCTATGCAAAGAATTTCTCCCTCCTCCTCTCTCTCATACTAATTGTAAGAGCATTCAAAGCATGCTTTCACCCATTAGAATTGAAATAACATAATATGATTTCGAGGTTCAACAATGTAATTGGTTGGCAAGGTAACATCCCATTAAAATGCCAAGATTTTTTATAATTTTGCATCTAGAATGGCTTTCATAGGATATTGTAATTTTTCCACAGGATTGAGGCCAACAGCAATAAAATGGCTGTGCTACATTCCCGCCAATTGGACTTACAGGAAGAAGGTTGTGCAGTGGACATAAGTCATTTCGAATTTGGTAATATGTGCTTTTAATTAATTAATTTTATATTTATATTTAAATTCATCAAGGTCGGGCATTCTCAACCTTTTGATATTTACAGATTACCTACCTGAACAGCATAAATCACATTTTATTATGTTTCTGGCAGCTAGTCCTTTTATATCAAAAGCACAGTCTCACCTATATCATAATATCTTCTTGCTTACTGTAGATTAACTTAAGTTTCTAATCACTAATGCAGGCTACCTACAGCTCCATAGACATTTTGTGAGCTTCTGGTTAAGATGTGTCATTTATTCACTTTCATTTAGAAATTTGAATGTACAGTGATTTTATTTAAACAATTAGGATTCAATCTTTTTATTGAAAAATTCAGTAGATAGATATCTTATGAAACTTATATTTATTGCCTATAACTAAACTTATGCATTCAGATTTTTATTGCTTTATAGGACCGGAAATTCAGTTGTTTATGCTTCCTTTCAGTGGTTTATTTTTTTATTTAAAGTTTGCAGAAATATTAGTTTTTAAAAATAAAAATCGAAAATGTGTTCATTAGGTATTGAGTAACAAATTAGGTGTTTAGTGACATGTAAGTGGTGCATATATGCAGGCCAAGTGCTGCTCTTATAGAGTATTTCTCAAACAGGGTCTGCAATGATACCTCCAAGGATCTGCAGCTTGACAAAAATTCCACAAAAGATGTTCTTCTATTCAGTAGAAATTCTTTTTTATTCTATCATATTATTAGTGAAATTATATAAGTAACCTCCAAAATATAAAAACTGCTGGAGACTAGGCATTAAATGAAAAATTGTAATATGAAGCAAATTTTCAAGCTACATACTTAAGTTCATCTATAATTCTGCTAAAGAGCATTCTCATAATATTGCTAATAAAACACAGCATGCTATATAAAAAATGGAGATGATATACTGTTTACCCGAATATATGAAAATCTTTTCTCCTATTTTTGCCATCCAAAAAACGAGTCCTATATTTGAGTATTACAGTAAAACCTTGTTATTTTGAATTTTAAGGGACCACAAAAATAAAACTTCGAAGTATCTGGGTTCGAAATAAACAAACTTAAAAAAATCGAAATTTCTTACGATCTGCTACTTGAACAATAAAATCGCAATATTGTTTTATCTATCCATTCTGCTACACAATGTATTGATGTTACAAGTTCGTGCAAACAACGAATTTGTGAACAGCTGAAGTGACCACTTAATTCATGATTCACGATTGTGATGTCTCTCACTCTTGAGATGAATATTTTTTCTTTTGCATCAACACTTGAGAGCTATATGGAAAGGGAGGAGGGATGGTCTTTGGATCTGGGCTAGTGCTTGGTTCAGCATTTCTTGAGAACAATATAATGAGAGTGAGATAGAGAAACACTTATCTGACATCAATGCACAAACAAGCCCATTCAAAGATATTTATCGGAAGTGTGGTCATAGTGCATGGGAAGCGCTTGGATCACACAAAAAATATTCTTTTGCCAATCTGAGGACAACATTTATACTGTATGGAGGCAGCTATTGTTCATTATTTTTCCGTTGCTACTTTTGTTTAATTTCTATGAGATTAAAATAGTCGAACTTATCATGGTGTCAGCTAAGAGAAACACGCAAGCAATACCTGGTGATGAAAAGTAGACGTAAATCTTACTTGAACGTGTCAGTTCAGGGAGTAATAGTGAGAATTACATGAAAGATCATGCTCAAATTACTAAGGTAAAAACCTATATTTTATTATTTTTTTGTTGAGTGGGCAAATACGAAACCTCATCTCTCCTGTCCCTGCGCACTTCTAGCATCTTTGTTTATCCTTATTTGAAGTTTTTTTCCAAAAAAACTTGGGAAAGAGGTAGAGATCTACAATAAAGCAGTATACGTGAAGTAATCCGAGAACCTGGAATAAAGAAGGTCTAGTGATGCAAGGATAAGATGATTCCTCTATTTGTATTATGTACGATTTTATTTCACGTTGACTATTAAATAAGTAAAAAGAAGTAACCTGTTTGGAGGGCAATGTATATTTCGTTTGCGAGAAATGGAGGACAAAAACGCGATGCCTTTGTCATGTGCTCGCTCAAACTTTCCACTTAAACACACAATATGGGTAAAGGTTTCAAATTAAACAAAATGTTCTCGAGTCACCAGACCAGATCATGACTTCAAATTTCATTGTAAACGTATTTCAAATAATCCTTACTAAAAAGTATGCAAAATCCTATGATGTTGGCCAGGGACTGCTCTTAGCTTCAAATTACATGCTATTTCAAATTATCCAGGATCAAAATAACGAGGTTTTACTGTATATTATATTTGCATAATACATTTGTATGTATACATATCTGTCTAAAGTTGAAATTTCCTTCCCCTTTTCACTTTCCCTCATCATCCATCAAAAACCCTTGCACTTAGTCCTGATTGGTCAACAAGAGTTTCTTGTGCTTCCCACCTTCCTTCTTGGATCATACTTCAGTTGTGATTAAACCTCATAGCTCAGCATTAATTTTTTTGCACATAATCAAGAAAAATTTGTCACCAGGAATGGTTTAAATATTTTTCTTTAAAAAGAGTTTAAAAAAGGGTTATTGCCTTATATATATTTGAGTAAATACAGTATATTTGAATAAAAAATCCATTATTTATTTTATCTCTAAAAATTAGTGGTTTGTTTCTAAGAAGATTTGGTTAATTCATTAGATTTTGATAATATAAATTGAGAAATTCACAAGAAAACTATTTATTGGCAACTCAAAAAAGTGCATATATTTTTATTTTAGGATCTCAGTCAGTGCTTGTGTATGCAACTCTGTATGGATCCATTGTTGGATGGGATCTTCGCTGTCCAGGAAATGCTTGGAAATTAGAAAATGACCTCAGGCTTGGTGAGTCTTCTTTTGAGGAGCTTGTGGATCTGCTAGTGATTTAATTACAACTTTTCAAGATACATATTTTGTTTGACATAATTCACCATGTCTTTTATTGTTTATGCCATTATTATGCTGAATCACTTGACATACCAAATTTTGGATATGATACTTACAGATAAATGATAGCAGGGGTAATACTTACAATTACCCTGCCCTCGCGTAACCTCATTTCAATCAATGTTTGTGGACCAAAATGCTAAGGATGCATTAAACGTCATATATCCATTTACCAATAGCTGTTAGTGTGTTTTTTACCAGCAACTAGCAGATTAAGCAAACTACTTTGTGTAACATAAATGTGATGGTATGGCTATTAATTAAATTGATGATCTACATTGTTCATTAGAGTAAATTTATAGTTGCACTAGCATAATTGCCTGTCAAATATGGTGGGTATGCATGAATTGAGTATTAAGTTCAAATAAAAATATAAATTAATGGAACCAAGTAAGCAATAAATATAAAATTCACGCAATTGAGTGTTCCAGAGAGTAAGAATAGTTTTGGGCAAATAGAAATTGTATAACAAAGAAATACATTATGCTATACAATTCTTATATGCCCAAGATTATTTTTAACTTATGGAACATTTAATTTGATCTCTCTCCACCTCTCTCCTTCTTTCTTTCTTCCTCTCTCTCTCGTATTAAAGCATTCAAAGCCAGCATTTCTTACGCATATATTATAAGGATTAAGGCAACAATATAATCTTGAGGTTTAACAATGACACAGTCGGCAAGGCAACATATTGTTAAAAAGCTTAAATTTTTCAAATAAATATGATTTAAATGTAGAATTTGAGTGATTTTGTATCATAGGCAAAATGTGACAGTAAGAATAAGAAACGTTACTTATTTTTCTTTAAACTGCCCAGGTTCAAAGATCTTAGGTCAATTCTTTCTAATTTTAATTTGCAAAAGAGTAAAAGCCTGTAAGTTTAAAAATTGATATTACATGTTATCATATGGGAAATGGCACCCCCTCCACTTCCTTCTCCTCACAAAAACCAAAATTCTGCTCCCAAGCTGCACATCCTCATGGTCCCATTAGTAAGTGTAACAAGTTTCAAGTCTCTAAGTTTCTTGGTTTTTTAGAAATTCTGTACAAACACACAGATACATGCAGCCTTTTATTAATATAGATTTTTTTTAGGAACAGTGGTTCATAACCTTGTTCACATCACCACACATCTACTGCTGAGTTCACTTTGTGGTTGCTCACCAAACTCATCACATTTTAATAATTAAACAATAATGTCAGAAAAAAATGATTGCATTGGAAATGAAGTGGCAATAATTGCACTGTGCACATTGCAATAAACAACTTCACAACATACATGGTGGACCAAAATGAATGGGACAATTACACTCTTCATTATTTAATTAACCAAAACTGTTATTACAATGGAATAATTTGGAACATGTAGAGAAGCACTTCAAGTTTTGCCTATAAGTGTTCAATGTGTGCACCACAAATTACGCGGAAAATGTCTAAGCAATACAGAAATTCCTCCCAAGTGTGCCATAGCATTGTTGCATTGATTCAGGCAACTCCATCTGAGATTCTGCCTCAGCACTTCCAAGGACCATGGCATTGGTGGTGTGTAGACGTAATCTTTGATGAAACCCCAGAAAATGAAGTCGATAGGTGGCGGATCTGAAGATTTTGGTGGCCATGGTGTCAGTCCCCCATGCCCTATTTAATTTCCGGGCAGCTGTTCATCCAGAAATTTTCTCACAGCCAAGTGATAATGTGGCCTTTATTCACAAAGTCATCATACCAGTGTCTGATTGACTTTTTGTCAGGTGAATCAAATGTTGTTCGGAACTGATGCTGAACTGTAGTCACAGGTTTTGATTCATGGAACCACAAACAACACTGAACTTTTTGCTGCTGAGATGCCATTTTACAGTAGGGATGGTGAGATAACACTGCAGCGGCCAGGAAGCAAACTGCCACATGTCACAGAGAAACTTGAAGTGTTTCTCTACATGTTATAGTTTATTTCATTGTTGTAAGTGTTCCGGTTAATTAAATAATGAAAACTGTAATCATCCCATTCATTTTGGTACACCCTGTATAAAAGTGAGATTTTTAAAAATATTTTTTTAGTTTACACAAAAATTTCTTTGCATATCTGAGGTTTGGCTGTGAAACATCAGTGTACCGTGGTACACCCATTGGGAGCCACTGCTCTAGGTGCTCCTATGCTTGTGGCACCTGTGTACATTGCACCCTCAACACAATGTTTGAGCTGGTCCTGCTTGGTTCTTTCATAGCTGCAGTAATAAATTATCAAATTTTCCTATTCTGAGTAATCCTAAAATTACTTATCATTACTGCTACATACATCATTGAACTAAAATTAATTTATTATTTCACTGTTAATTAAATAATGAGGTGATGGTTAAATCAGTTAAGAGATATGGCTATAGCTGAAAAGCATCTTAACCCCTTAAGTGGGTGCAAAATTTTTACATTTCTATAACCAGGTCGGGCATTTTTATTTAATTAAATTCAAGGTTGAATTTTTGTTTTTATCATCGAAAACATATAATTATATGATATGGAAAATAATTTTATTGATCCGGTTGAAAAATTAATAACATTATTATTATTAGGAATTTTTTAAAAATTTTTATTACAAATTTTCTTTTGCTATTCCCATTGTATATCATGGCATATTTCTTCCTAATTTTTTCTTGAGTTGGTGGATCTTTTGTGCACATATTTCAAGCATTTAATTGTAATTAAGTCACGATTGTGAGGTAAAATTCACTATATTGTAAACCACTGTCATGTTGTGGGTGTTGCCTATCATTCCCCTGCAGCCCATAAAGTGGGATGTAAGCTTAAGATATTTTAGCACCCATATGTAAGGCCTCCTATGAATTGATTTTAAGCTTTCTTGCCAGAAAAGTGTCATGAATCCTTCCATATGGAAAAACTGCTTGTTTTGCCCCTCAAATTATATCTACAAACAAAAGCACAACCTTATAAAGAGCGACGTCGCAGTATGGAAAAAAATCGCCCGAGAAAATTATTTTATGTAAACTTAGATGAAGAATAGCATAAAATGTATTTCCAACTTAAAAGGCATCCTCACTAGGAAAAAATACTCAAAAACGCACTCTATAGCTCACCAAATAACACTGAAGAAGCTCAATCAAAAGTACCGTTATGGGTTTTATTGCTTGTAAACTCCGTCAAAACATCACCAAACTTTCTCTTTTATGAATGCATACACTGCATCTCAGAGAGTGATCAGCAAATTGAAAATAATATCACTATATGGCAGAACACATCCTCCTAGCATGACAGAGAAGGCGCGCATATATGAACTTAGCCCACATAAAGACAAATTATTTTTCGAAGTGCACTTCTCACCTGGCGGGCAAATTTGATGCACATGTATTTGCGCTTAGTCCACTTGAGGGATTAATATCAAAAATGATATTTTTTGTGGCAATTTTATTATCTATTATTAATAGATGTTTCTTACATAAATATATGATATACGTGGTACAATAAAAAAATTCACAGACTCCGTCAGAGTGCGCTACAAGTGCTTGACAAAAGATCACATGTACATTATTATCAAGCGCTAACCTTTAACTATACAGAGAGACAAAATCAGTCCTTATTGTCAAATTCCACTTGGGAAGGCTCGACTTTATGGAAAGATCCCATAATGTAAATATTATTTACAGTTCTTATTGTATTACTAGTTTCTTTGTTACAAGAAGTGGAGTATTGTCAATGTCCGTCAGTTCATAGCCATCTTAAGGAGGAGGCCACATGGGTCTTGGCCCAGGGTCTCACATCAGAGGGGGGCCTCAAAATTTGGAGAGGAGAAATAAAACAGACTCAAAAGTCAGAAATACTTATGAACTATTAGACATGAGGAAAGAAACAGTTTTTTATTTCAGTTCCAAGAAGGATCGTGTTCCACTGATAACGTGAGTTTATACTTTTTGTTAACATTTTTTAATTTTTCCAGTATTTCTTTATACTCCCAGCCACCCACCTGTTAAATACTGTATATTGTTATATCTATGAAATCAGATAGGTAGTAAACATCGCAACATTTTACAATCAATGCAAAAATTTGATAAATAAGACGTGCTCTGCAAATGGGGGAGACTCAAAAATGTTAGGGCCCATGGCCTCCAAATGCCTTAAGATGGCTCTGGTGCAGTTTCAAAGTCAGGCTGATGTGCTTAGCTCATTTATTATGGTGATAATCAATAAAACTAAGCGCATCCTTCCTTAAAATATTCTCCATCCGTCACAGTGCACTTCTGCCAGTGTTCGTAGAGTTTCTGGAAAGAATCCTGGAATGCTTCTTTTGGATTAGTATGAAGCACCTCCACTGCTGCTGTAATGACTTCTCCCTTACTACCAATGCTAATTTCAAAATTGCACAAACCCCCCTACAATACTTCACAGCCTATAAAAAAGAAACTATTAATACTATAAGAACAGATTTTGTGTCTCTGTATAGCTAAAGGTTAGTGCTTGATAATAATGTACATGTGATCTTTCGTCAAGCACTTGTAGCGCACTCTGACGGACAGTCTGTGAACTTTTTGATTGTACCACGTATATAATACGTTGATATATAATGACATCTTATGTAAGAAACATCTATTTATAATAGATAAGAACGTTGCCACAAAGGAAACCTAGCCTTGTGAAATGGTACTGTCTGTGTGTGTGTCCCCTACTAACAACTTTTGAACCAATGGACTGATTTTCATGAAACTTGGTATGAGGCTCGTGCTGCCAGGGTCCACCTCCGGGCTATATTTTATTTGGCGAAGATTTAAGTCCCAGGTTCGATTCCAGGAACGGTTTTTCCCTATTTGTTTTACATAGGAAATTTCAAATCCATAGTGCAGAGATGTTTTCTTTAATACATTAAAATATCTTAAAATTGTGATATTGGAGCGAGGTTTGTACTGTTCTAAGGGGAAAAGTATGTAGATTCTAATTCTTATCACTGAATTTTGATAATTGATCATATTTTCTTCAATTCCTAGTAAAACATAGTGTTTTTGCATTTTAAATGGCGTTTTATCGGTTTGTTGCCATGGAGACGATTATTACCGAACTTGGCTTGAGCATAGATGAGTGAACAAATGGGTTATTTTCTTTTCTGGTCAACTACTCTTCAGCAATCGACAGTTAATCCTGATATATTAGTGTATAAACAGTAACATTTATTAAATTCGTTTATTTAGTGCTCTATTAATTTGTTTTCCAATTTTATCTATGATTGATAAACCTTGAACTACAATTAGTATTTATGGTATGAGAATTCCTTGGAATGACTAACATATACTGAAACATTTCCTGTCAATATAAGTAATCAATTCGGGATGTCAACTTTGGGAAACCAGCCTGCATTAGTCCTGGATTGGACTTCTTGTTGACATTAAGATGCTTTTCAACTATAGCCATGTCTCATGGAACTTTTTCACTGTACCACGTAAAATCTAAGGTACTTATAGAAATACTATGGACCTTAAATTTAGTAGGATGATAGGTCATTGAGTATAACCAATAAGAAAAATCAAAAAGTCTAAATATTTTAATTTTGAGAGGGTTGTTTTCATCCCCGTTGTTCCAAATACCACATAAGAAAAGCATGAAAATCTGTGCAAGGCTTTATAAAATTGCATTTTTAAATTAGCTAAAATTAAGATAGAAGCTTTAGATTAAAACAGTTCTATAGCAAAAAGAATGAGGTTTATTTTCTTTTAAGACTAAATTTATATCAGTAGCAGATTGGCGTAGAAATTTGTTTTTAATCAAAAAACAAGGACATTTTCAACAGTGAAAAATATCAACTTCCATGGCAACAAGTCCAATGCTTTTAAATGGGAATTGCTAATCTGTATTGTAATAGCATAGTTTCAATGCTTTTTAATAGAGGATTGATAGGCTACTTATAATTCCATTAATTTCAACCAACAATTTATGAATATGATTGCGTCATAATTTTAAAATACGATATACTGTATTAAATAAAATACATATTACTCCTTTTAATTATGGGGGTTGATAATCTATTTATTATGATAGCATTGATTTGGTGATTTTAATGAGAATCAGTGGACTATATTATAATGCCACTGATTTTATTTAAGTGCTTGCAATATAGGTGCACTACTCCCTCGATATCCGCGAGGGATGCGTTCTGCAAAAACGTCGCGAATACCGAATTCACAGATACTGGGCTTTATTTTACATTATATCTTAGGATTGGGTCACCATACAAAAGAAGTAATTTCAACAAATTTTATGCGCTATTTAGGCTTATTTTTACTGGTAATAGTACTAGATAATATCACCTATATGAATTTGAAGAATATTTCATCAATTAAATTCGTTCCGGTTTGTCTCAAGTAAGGTTGGGGATCCTCGTACAGTAATTAAAGAAGAATAATTGAATTTGTCCATTTTTTATGAAAGAAATCGTATTACATTGAGTAAATTACTATTAGCATAGTATTTTACTAGGGATAAAATAAATAATAGCCTTGCATATCTGCATTATTTTTACCTTTCCTTTGAGAACTACGAACTGTTACCTACGTTCGTAGTTCTAAAAGGAAAACTAAAATATTAAATACTATATTACATACTGTAAAAGAATATGACTCAGATACTATAAGTATATACCTTTTACCGCTTATCTGAGAGATACTGCTATCAAAAGTAAAAAGGTTTCCTAATACATATTTATTGCCAAGTCACGGCATATGTAGTAAATAGCATGGGACATTTGAATAAAAGTCGGACATGGCAAGATTATGAAATTCTTGAATTTATGTATAAAAATTAAGCTCTTACAGTCGAAGTGAATATGATTTAGAAGAATTGTGTAGTAATTTTCGTACTACTAAAAGTGATTCTACTCCTTCTAATGTCTGAAATAACGATAGTGAAAACGAACAGCCAATCAAAAGAAAATGGAAAACTAAACTTAATAATAATGATTTTAATTGGAAAAGTCAAAATTATTTTTACAATTTTTATTTTATCATTTCTTGTGTGTACAATAAATAATCTTAAAAGATCAATTTTTACTTATTAATCGCTACTAAACAAAATGTTTATAAAAAACTCAGTCCTTAAAGAGGTTACGAAAAATAACGTGTTGTAGAGATTCGTGGAGATGCGAAACCTTGCTCGTGAATACTGGGTAATGGGAGATAAAACCAACTCGCGGATACTCAGATGCGGGAGTAGTGTACAAGCACCAACAACTCATATTATCACATTGTAAATGATTTAAAAATTAATGTTTCCTTGCCTTTGCATTTCTTTATATAACAGGTGTAATAACTTCATTGTGTGTCGACTCTCATCAAAGCTGGCTAACAGTTGGCACAAGCAGTGGATTCCATGTCTGCTGGGATCTGAGGTTTCAGCTACCTATTTCTACAATTGTGCATCCAAGCAGTAAGAGGCTTCTTAACATTTTTGTATCCTTTTTTTATCATTAATTAATCTAGTCAATTGTTTTGGCTGTTACTTTGTAGAAATTACTATTATACATTTACTTGTTTATTAATTAATCTGTTTTAACAGAGATTTATTTATCATACCATATATAAAAATAATCAAGTGTCTGAGGCGGTGTCCGGTCAAGTATAAGTATGTATTCATAACTCAAAAACTACATAACATAGAGACAATTTGAATGTGTCATTTTAACCGCAATAAAGAGTATAGGGTGTTGGGCTAGTTTTTAAACCGATTTGTTTGAGCAATTTCTTTTTTGAATATTTTCATTTTCCCCATTTAAAAACATGGAGATTAGTGTAGACTATTTTTCATTTGTACATTAAAATTGCTAAAAATCATCATAAAAAGTCAGGACTTGAACTCGAGGATGAAGAAAATAATGAAGTTTCATTTTTCTATGGTGAAATTTCAAATAGGGATCGAATCTTTCCAAAATTGAACTTTAAACTACAAAATATCGAGTTTTTTGAATGAAAAGGTTTTCCTTTCCATGGTGACCAATATTGTTGCCAAACTCAATATCCTAAGTCTTTGGCATTGAAATGAATTAATTATCCATGTAAATAAGAGATGGCATAACAAGCTATTTCTTCAGTTTCAAATATTAAAAGACTACCAAATCATAATTATAGTAATAATTGACATTTATATTGATCTTGTGCATTATAAAATTATATTGTATTTATTCAGTAATATTTTAAATTATTGTATTTAAGTATTACTTTTGTATGTTCTTTATTTATTGTGTACTAATGAAACCAGTGTAATTCAACAAATAATAAGTAAACAAGTTTTACTAACTTATCTTTTTTAATTATTTTATGACATTTGCTTTAAATTATTCGATTATCAAAGCTATAGAATCTATTTTTTTCACTGTAGTTAACGTATTTTTGGCATAAACAAGCACTCATTGAAATAATTCATTGCTGAAAGAATCAAGCTAAGAGGTGAATGTTTCAGCTGATAGTGTGATTCATTCGCTGGCATATACGTATATATCTAACGTACTGTGTTTATGCATAGAGAATATTGTTCTCTAAAACAGTCTTTTGTGACCTTCACTGTTTTGTTTTTGGTTTGTTTGTCATTTATCGCATTAGTTTGCTTCGCTTTGTTCATTGGTTTGGTCTTTCGTTTTATTGGTTTGTTTTGTCGTTTGATCGTTTATTAAAATGATTTGTTCATTCTGTTTTGTATGTTTGTTTTGTTTGTTCATTTTCTGTTTATTTTATTTCTCAAATACAAATACAAATTCTTTGTTGTGATTGTTCATGTCATCGGGTTAATTAATTTCTATTGTTTTCTTATTGATTCGTTTTGGTGTGTTTCAGTTTGATCTTTGGTTTTTTTGTTCCCTTTTGTTTTTTGGTTTGTTCTTAGGTTTACTCTTTTGGAAAATCCAAAAATATTATTTATTAAAAAGTGTTGTACCCTAAGGTTATGCATTGAAATATTTTTCATTGATTTTTGTATTTCAAACAAACATTTTGTGATAAATAAAAGTCCTTTATAGGTGTTATATCTGTAGATGTAGAATTAAAATATTTTTGTTAATTTTTTCTGATTAGTATAAGTTTTACATTTTCAATTGTTCGTTGATGTTTCTTTTTGTTTTCAATAGACCTTTGTAAGCATTACTGCGGTAGACATATAATCATACTATATATAAAATAATTTAGTGTCTGAGGCGGTCTGGTCAAGTATAAGTATTTAAGTATCTATAACTCAAAAACTACATAACGTAGAGACAAATGGAATGTGTCATTATAACCGCAATTAGAGTATAGGGTGGTAGGTTGGTTTTTAAACCAATTCATTTGACCAATTTATTTTTTTTTGTTTTCATTTTCCCCATTTAAAAACATGGAGATGGGTATAGACTATTTTTCATTTGTACATTAAAATTGCTAAAAATCATCGTACAAAATCAACGCTTGAACACGAGGACGAAGAAAGTTATGAGGTTTTATTTTCCTATGCTGAAATTTCAAATACAGATCGAATTTTTCCAAAATTGAGCTTGAAACTACAAAATCTCAAGTTTTTTTTAATGAAATAGTTTTCCTTTCCATGGTGACCAAAATTGTTGCAGAACTCAATATCGTAATCCTAAGACATTGAAATGAATTCAAGATCAGTTAATTATCCATGTAAATAAGAGATGGCATAACAAGCTATTTCTTAAGTTTCATATATTATAAGACTAGAAAGGGGAAGAAAGAGAGAGAGGGATGAAGAATGGGAGGAAGAAAGAGAGAAAGGGAGAATGGGTAGAAGAGAGAGAGGGGGGGGAGAGAGAGAGGACAGAAGAGAGAGGGAGAGAGAATGGGAGGAAGGAAGAGAGAGAGGGAGATAGAATGGTAGGAAGGGAGAGAGAATGGTAGGAAGGGAGAAAGAGAGAGAGAGAGGAAAAAAACAAGATGAGGTGGGAATTGTATTTATTTGTTGAAAATCATTGTAACTAAATGGTTTGTCACACTCTATCAACATTTGACTATTCTTGTTCTCGTTGCTCTTCATTTGTTAATGCTTTTATCATTTTTGTTCGTCTTCACGGTTCTTTCTTTGTTCTTATTTGTTTGTTTGTCATTTTGCCACTCTCCCGATTTTTTATTCTTCTTTTCTGTTCGTTCTTCGTTTATTATAATATTTTTTTGACGTTTCTTAAGTTTTCCGCAGTAGAACTGGGGTCTCTCTACTATTTATTTAATTAATTTGGTCCAAAAACAGCACATTGGCCTTTACATTGGATACACCCAAAACAGTATAAAAAATAAATAAAATACAAAAATAAATGATACCTAAAATACAAAAATTAATAAATAAATAAATAAACAAAATACATATACATACGAGGGTCATTTTTAAAGTAAGAACCGTTTGTGCACCCTACCCGCGCAGGTCATTGACCGTTGACGTCTCAAGGTTGAATGCTCTCTCTAGGGCCTCGGCCACGTCCTCAGTGTGCGCTGAGCATTTGAGTGAGTTGGTTGATTTTTCACTGTGCTTTATAAAGAACCATGTCTATCACTAATCCCACCGATTGTGAAGTGCATTCAGTGATTAGATTTTTGAATGCGAAAAAAATTCACCCTGCCGAAATCCATCGCCAACTTGTGGAAGTGTATGGGGAAGGTTTAATGAACGAAGGGAATGTGCGAAAGTGATGTTGCCTGTTTAATGGTGGAAGGACAAATGTGCACGATGACACACGATTTGGACGCCTGTCTGGCATGAGTGAGGACTTGAAAAACAAGGTCGATGCGCACGTTCGTGAAAGCAGGCGCTTCACTATCGATTAGCTTCATGAGGCTTTTCCAAATGTTTTGCAATCTGTCCTCTATAAGATTGTCACAGTTCACCTCCAATATGGAAAGATTTGTGCCAGGTGGGTTCCAAGAATGCTCACAGACGCACACAAGCAGAAACGCATGGGTGCTGCTCTGTCGTTTTTGGAATGCTACCACAGAGATGGTGATGAATTCTTTGACCATATCGTGACGGGAGATGAGACTTGGGTCTCACACTACACGCCAGAGAGTAAGCGGCAGTCTCTTGAATGGCATCACCCCCACACTCCGACAAAACCACGAAAATTCAAGCAGACCCCTTCAACTCTGAAAATCATGGCCACCATTTTTTGGGACAGGAAAAGTGTTCTTTTGGTTGACTTCTTGCCTCGCAGAGAAACCATCAATGCAAATGCACATTGTGAAACATTGACAAGGCTACGGCATGCTATCCAAAACCGCCGGCACGGCCTACTCACTAGGGGAGTGTGTCTGCTTCATGACAACGCGCGGCCACATGTTGCACAAAAAACGCAAGCCCTGTTGGAGAAATTTGATTGGGAAATCCTCGACCATCCTCCCTACAGTCCTGACCTGGCACCTTCGGACTTCCATATTTTCACAAAACTGAAGGAGTTTTTGGGCAGCAAACGGTTGGAAACTGATGAAGAAGTGAAAGAAACAGTTGTGGGTTGGTTGGATGGACTGGTGGCCGACTTCTATGATGAGGGGACCGTCAAGCTCGTGCCACGTCTGAACAAATGCCTGGCAGTGGCGCACACAGACTTTTTTCTAGGTGGGGGTCCGATCTATTTGGCAGGCATAAAAAAAGTTTAAGGTTACCCTTTATTATTTATTTTATTTACACAACTTGCGTTTAAAAATTAATTCCCTTTCTAAATAGTACATTATTACTGTAAAACACACAATTAGAATAAATATATTACAGTGTAATATCTCAAATTTTCCGAGTATATTATTACAGTGAAATATAGACTAAAGGTCCAGGGTTATCAGCAGAAGTAGACATATTTCAACACCATATTTCAACACCATATTTTAACTTCGAAAATATAAGCAAAAATAACATAAATAACAAACCAAATATACAATTTGATTTTATTTCAGTCCTATTTTGTTTCCCAAACAGCGAAATCCAATAGTCTAGGTCATGCGCTTAATTTTTTTCAAATACCAGTATTTTCAGCGGAATACACAAAATATGATTCTTAGGAGCGGTTTACATCGTTTTTCCCTTGTCATTTAAATTTACTGAAAATTGGGAACATAAGAAGAAAATATATTCAAAACATTCGATTTCTAATAATCTAATTTTTAATTGTTTTATATTAAATCTACATTACCCTTTAAAATGAAAAATACTCTCGCAATTATTAACTGGGTTCACTGAGTTTGATAATATTCAAAATTGCAAATGAAAGAAAACAGAAAAGTCATTTAATGGGACACAGTGGTCAGGTTAACTACTAGAATCTGCTGGTCTGGGAAGACGGTGATCAGATTAGAGGGGACAGGTCAGAGTAGTCATCTCAGAGAAAATAATTGCACTCTTGAAAATGTTCCACTAAATAGGAGTCACTTTGAGAGGTGGTTCGCCTTTGGAGGCCTTACTGCACTTGATTAAAAATAACATTTCTTACCTCAAATGGTAAAATTCAATCGTCTCGGTTTCTTGCTTAATTCATCCAAAACATCTTCTGGAGACACCTGTAAACTGTTGGTATTTAATAATGCAAGACCATTAAGTCTATTATTAAGCCTCCTCAAAGTAGAGAATGATCTTTCACTGGTACAGGTGCTAATGGGAAGTGTAAATAGTATTTGTAGGAGCAGTTTGATACGAGGATACTACTCTCTGTCACAATAAATGAACCCTTCAATAGCAGAAAATAATTCCTTGTTCCGTATAAAAATTTTTCATAGTTTAAGTTCACCAAGCATGCTCTCCTTATTGTCGCAAAAAAGATCATCACTGTTCGAATAAAATTCTGCTAACGTGAGAAAACCACTTTCCGTTTCATCATCGTAATTTTGAGTCAGTAAGCATCCAAATTTAGCTAAAATGATATTATGTTTTTCAAGTCTTTGTTTTATTTGACTTATTACATTGTTTAGAAAGGGTAAGAATATAGCCCGTCTGTAGTACTCCTCAGGGGATTTAGCTGGAATATTATTGCGGTACACTGATAGCTTCGTGGGACATCTTGGAATTTTAATTTCTTCCTCACCTCTTACAAATTTCAGAAGCTTTATGGCCATTTCAAAAATCTCTTTGAAAACTGATTCAGAATTAATGTTTAAACTTTCAAGTCCTTCAATGACCAAGTCAGCATAACTCATTGCCTTCTTCAAATCAATATTAACTGTTTGTAAATATTCACTCAACCTTTTAGTAAGAGCAAATACCTTATTTATAGTCAGCAAAGAAATGATGAAATCAGCTTTAGAAATCGATACATTTAAAAGAGAAGCTTGAACGGAAACATCGTTATCATTCCACTCTGTCAGTGTCAGTCATTCAGTGATGCTTGTATAGCATTAAATAATTCAACCATAACTAGTATCGAATCATGTCTTTCAATCCATCTCGTGCGACACATTTGAACTAATTTTCGTTTTCTAGAATGAGGACAGTGTTTTTCAATATTTCTTATTAAAACATTTTGCCTCAATGGAGTGTGAAAAAAATTATAGATTTTACCCACTATTCCCACACAGTTTCTGATATTGGGTAAATTAGAAGAATCTGAAATCGCTAGGTTTAAACTGTGTGAGATACAATGCACATATAATGCAGAGGGGAAGTGTTTTTTAATATGAGCTTGAACTCCTTGGAACTGTCCACTCATTGCACTAGCCCCATCATATCCTTGGCCTCTGAGAAATTTTAAATTAATTTTGAAATATTGCAAAGAACCTATCAAATGTGTGGCAAGACTTTGTCCTGTTCTACTGACAACCGGTATAAATTGTATAAACTGTTCTTGGACAGTATCATTTTCAATGAATCGAGCAGCAAGAGCAAACTGTTCTATCCCAGCAACATCAGTAGTTTCATCTGCTATTATACTGAAACACTTACTCTTATTGATGCGATTTGCAATATCCCTTAAAATTATATCATTTATGGAAGAAATGATTTCATTTTGTGTTCTCCAGCAAACGTAGGAATTTCTTCCACAACTTTTAAAATGATTCCTTAAAATTTCATCTCCTGCTTCCACACGCATTCTAAGTAATGCTCTAAAATTTCCCTCATTTTTTTCAGGGGTTTCTTCAACATTTAAGGGGCCATAATCTAAATGTCCTCGTAAGGGGATCCCCTGCTTCCCGCAAAATAGGACAGTTTTTATTATTGAGCCAAGTATTTCCCTGTTTTTTGCTACTTCTGCTGCTTTGTTTTTATCTAAAATCAAATCAATCGGGAGCACTTTTTTCTCATCAATTTTCTTTAAATTGTAAAATATTTCCAAGCTTTGTGCATGATATGACAATTTGCCATGCTTCTCAAAATATTCTAAGGCATGGTTCCATTTGTTGAAAGCTTCTGAAACAAATTTACCCAGATTTTGCTCCCTATGCACTCCTACTCTAAATGGAGAAAATAGCACACAATATTTGCAGAAGAGACCATCCATTAATTCCGAATAACATACCTAATGCCATTTTTCAAGCCAATGTGCTTGGCACCTTAAATTTTTGCCTTTAATATTCTTGACAGGAAATTTATATTTAGCATCTGTTGACCATAAACTATTAAAAACTTCCAGGAATTTCTTACCAGAACAATATTCTTTCGATTTCAAAAAGTTTGCTATATCATTAGGGTTACCTTTATTGTCCGCATCTGTCTCCGTAGTATATCCAGTAACCAATGTGAATGACGAACACGGCTCTTTTTCTTGTAATGATGCACTATCAATGAGGTCACTATGTTCACTGAAATTAATTTTATCACCATCTTTTTGTTCACTATGCACATTTCCACGCGACTTCTTCACAAATGATAATATTGATATTTGTTTTCTTTTACTACTCATTTATCTATGTAAGGGGTAAACCAAAGAGTTTTAAAAGGACAGTTTCTCACTTTTTCATTTGCACTAGAATGCGAGTAGCCTATCTTACGTCTATAAGCAGTACTTTACTTGGATAAAAATAAGTGCCGGTACTCTCCGTAACAGCAGCAAACTATCTAATTAGAAATTAAATAATGTAGTATAACATATTTAAAGGCCACTACTATACGGCTATTTACTACATATCACTAATGTAATTTCACGGACAACACTTATCAAAGCAGCCTACTTTGTTTTATATATTCGAATTTCACCGACCACGAGACCAACGAGATGAAATAAATGCTCGTGTGATTCGAGGAAAACAGCTTATCTGCATGGAATCCGCACTCACAATTTCTCCATTAAATACTTATCCAATTTCAATGGTGAGTTTAGACTTCCCAGTGGAAACTCCACAGGGTTGCCGAAATTCAAGATGTGCAAAAAATGTGTAAAAAAGGCCGCGGAAAGCTTTCTGGAAAAGTACCCGATTTTTTTATGTTCGAGATCTGTAGCCTCAATATTGCTCGGATGCTTCCATTCTTCCAAAAAATGCACTTTTCCACAGTAAGAGATACACTCATCACTACACTTCCTCACTCATCGAGACTTCTTTTCCAACTAACCAACTTCTCCAAATTGGAGACTCCAATTGTATTCTTTTGAGAGTCTCAGCTGCAGTTTTTTGTCCCCCTTTTAGTGGAAATAGGATATTTTACACAAACGGCCATTCTCCTGGTCGCCTGAACCTCCTCCCACACAGCAGGGATCCAGGAAGTCTCCAAAAGACAAAAACGGAGAACGGAGAGAAATGTTGTAAGGATTACAGAACTATTAGTTTAATTTCTCATACAGCTAAAGTTCTAACCAGAATAATAACCAAAAGAATTGAATGTAAAATAGAAAAGGAGCTGCAAGATAATCAGTTTGGTTTTAGAAGAGGAAGGGGGACTAGAGATGCTATAGGATGTATGAGGATCATGATAGAAAGAGCGCTAGAAGTCAATAAAGATATGTATTTTTGTTTTGTAGATTGGGAGAAAGCTTTTGACCGAGTGAAATGGGATAAGATGCTGGGTATTTTAAACAAAATAGGAATAGATTGGAAAGATAAAAGACTGCTTAAAAACCTTTACTTTGATCAAAAGATTAGAGTCAGGGTTGAAGGAGAAGAAACAGAAAGTACTTCAATAGGGAGGGGAGTGAGGCAGGGTTGTCCTATTTCACCAGCGATATTTAATATGTATGCAGAAACAATAACAGAAGAAGCGTTGATGGAAGAGAAAGGATTTAAGATAGGAGGTGAAAGTATTACCACCATTAAATACGCAGATGATCAGGGCTTAATAGCAGAAGGCGAGAAAGAGCTTCAGAGGATGACAGACAGACTAGCTGAGGTTGGCCAACAATATGGAATGAAGATCAATACAGAAAAAACGAAAGTCATGGTGGTTTCAAAGGAACATAAAGAATTAAATATAATGGTAAATGGCCAAAAATTGGAACAAGTAAGTAGTTTCAAATATCTCGGCAGTATTTTAGCACAGGATGGAAGTAGTACACAGGACATCAGAAGTAGGATTGCAATGGCAAAAGCAGCATTTAACGAGAAGAAGGAGCTTCTCACAAGCAAGAAAATAAATCTAGAAACAAGGAAGAAATTAGCAAAATGCTACATATGGAGCATAGCTCTTTATGGTGCAGAGACGTGGACGATAAGGAGAAAGGAGGAAAAATATTTAGAAAGTTTTGAGATGTGGGTATGGAGAAGAATGATGAAAGTGAAATGGACAGAGAGGAAGAGAAACGAAGAAGTATTAGAAATGGTGGGAGAAGATAGGATGCTAATAAAAACAATCAGGAAAAGAAAAGCAAATTGGATAGGGCACATATTGAGAAGACAGTGTTTACAAAGGACGATCTTAGAAGGAAAAATTAGTGGAAAAAGAGGAAGAGGGAGAAAAAGAATAGGAATATTAGATAATATAAAGCAGGGATATACTACTTATAGAGGTATAAAAGAGGCTTCTTGGGAGAGAGAGAAATGGAGGCAGCGATTCAGTTAAAACCTGTCTTCGGACAGAAGCATGATGATGATGATGATTTTCTTGGAAAAGGAACTTTCTCTTTTCCCTTCCTTCCCTCTTTCCGTCTTCCCCATATTCACGCACTCATTCCTGGAGCAAAAGCATTCCTGAGAACACTTTAAACGTCTTGCCTTCACCCTCATCTCAGGATAAAATATGCCCCTATGGGGGGGGTCCAGACCCGGTGGACCCCCCCCTATGTGTGCGCCCCTGATGCCTGGATCTCTATGGGGAATATGTAGAAAAATAAAGAAATGTTGTACGTAGTAGTAGCAATAAAATTATTTGGATATATAAAGTTTTTATAATTTTTTATGACAAAACGGTTCTTACTTTAAAAACGACCCTCGTATAAAAATACAAACAAACACAAATTAAAAATACTTATAATAAGAATATAAAATGGACAATGAGAATTAAAATTGCAAGAATAAGACAGTGTAGTCAGAGATATTTGTCTCCCATAGAGGCACAGAGGAGCGAGGACCTACATGAAATATCCAGCGAGGGTGCTACCTTTAGTAAAGTATCTAATGAGGAAGGAATTCAATAAAAGAGCGACCTTTGAGATATAGATTGCCGGAAAGGCAGAAGATGAAAGAGAGAACTCAAATAAATGGAATGCGATGGAACACATAGAGAAAAAAATTAGCAAATATCAGTGGACCTGTACAGACCATTCACCATGGAGTGAAAAAAATGGAAATCAAAACATTGCCGCCTGAGACTCAGGCGACACAGTTTAAGAGCGGCGAGAACACCTTTACTTAGCGAATGGAAGGCAGGAACTCGGTTCCTTGCAATCCCAAGAAAGAAATTCAACAGACGATCAAGACACTTGAGTTTAGACGGAGATGCTGTGGCCCATACAGGACAGCAGTAGTCCAGGATTGGGAGAAGGAAGGCTAAAAAGAAGGATTTAAGTGATAAAGGGTCATTTATCTCCTTAAATCGGTAAAGATGACTAAGAATAGACATAGTCTTAGATGTAGTTTTATCAATGTGAAGAGAGAAAGATAATTTTGCATCAAAAGTTACACCAAGATCTTTTTGAGAGAAGACCTCCACATCATAGAACAGGAATTTACAACAAATCCTTTACTGTCACTGCTTGCAAACTTTGGAATGGCCTTCCAACGTTAATAAAAAAACTATCTCTAGGCACTTTTAAATGCTTGTATTACAAGTATCTCCTCTCACTCCCCATGCATTGAACCACTCCCTATCTTCTCTTTCAGGTTGTCACAAGGATGTGCTTAGTAGGCATAAACTCATAATTTTATTTTACATTATTTTCCTGTATCATAATTACGATGTAATCTCCCAGGCATATCTTACCCTGCGATCCCTATTTCCCTCTCACCCCCTCCCTTGTATGGATATTAATGTATGTATTTATTAATGATTTTTTTCTCTTTCTCAAATTGTTTTTTTTTCTCTTTCTCTGAACTATTTAGGAATTTTTCATGGTTTTTTACACCTCTCTTCTCTTCGTAGGTGTTTTCCGCAGTGAGAAATTTTTTCTGTGTTAAAATATAACTGATACACAGTTTTTTCAACCCACAAAACTAATATTCTTTGGTAATACTCTGTCATCTATTAACCAATATATAATTAACTTGTATTTGTATATATTTTACTGTAATTTTTATGTAATTTAATTTCTTTTAATATGTAAATATTGTAACTATTTATATGACGAAAAGGTTAAATGTAAGAAGGGACTATATAGTCTCAATTTCGCCCTAAATAAAGTCATTTGTCTGTCTGTCTGTCCCCACCTCCCTCCCCACATCCCCCTCTCTCTTACTCTACATCTATATAGTCGTTTAGATAAGAAAAAGAATCCGAACTAAATCCCAGTCCCATTAGGATTACGTAATTTCACAAAAAATCCTACGATAATTTAAGGCAATCTATTCACTCGTATATATTACACATATGCGAGTTAAGACAACAATTGATTCTTGAAGTTTAACAATGATGTGGTCGGCAAGGCAAAATCCCATTTAAAAGCCGATATTTTCCCAAAATATGTGATTTAAATTTTTAATATGAGAGATTTCGAATGGTAGACAGAAAAAGATGAATAGAATAAGGAACTTCATTAATTTTTCTAAAACATAATTCAAATTTGAAGATCGTACATCAATTCTTTCTAATTTGAATTTCCAAAAGAATAAAAGCCTGCACAGAAGTCGCTTTGTACGTGTTATCTTATGAGAAATGGAAATCGCCCCTCTGGAGTTGAACCCAGGTATTTTTTTCATCATTTAATTTTTATATCTGAATCAAATGTTCTTGCGAAATTTCATCCTTCCACCTAATCGGAAAATTTGTTAAAAACGTGTTGAAAAGTGCCATTGATGACGTCAGCATTATGCACAAACAAACACATAGGCTTTTATTATAGTAATACACTTATGGTTTATTTAGTGAACATGATTATATCTTATATTCAACATCATCAGTATGGATGTTTCATGCACTCTGTGCATCACCAAGTTCAACGAATCATTTTCAATTGAAGGTTTTCACAGCGATGATGTTTGATGCTAGTATCAGCGTTCGGCATCAGCTACGTCTGGAGCATGATGTTACCAATGTTTCGCAACCATTGCAGGGTGCTTCTTCAGAGCAAAGTCAATTGTTTTGTTTTTGGCCACATATTTATAGCCAGGGTCTAGCCACCTCCTCCTCAGCCATTGGTCTCTGGAGAGTTCCCCCTCCCCCTACCTTCACTCGTGCCATCAGCATTCCTTTCACCATTTCCATTAGCGCTTGCCATTTTCCCTCCTAACCATTGAAACAGATGTTTCCATGTTTGGCTTAGTTTCCATCTGTTGTCTCTGTTGAAGTTTACATGTCGTTTTTCTATGACTGAGGAGGTGGCTAGACCCTGGCTATAAATGTGTGGCCAAAAACCAAACAATTCATTTCACCCTGAAGAAGCAACCTGCAACAGTTGCAAAACATCAGTAACATCATGTTCCGGATGCAGCTGATGCCGAAAGCCGATACTACCTTCATTGAATCATCTTTCATGGGTTTAGTGACTTTGCAGAAGGCACGGCAAAAGCATCTTCCAGATGGTGTATTATTTCTTATCTTTGTTTGAAGACATCCATTGATAAATCCTCAAAGAGCATTATCAAATATACCTAATTGGAATTTCAGGGAGTCAAGGTATGCATTCATACAATCTCTAGATATTGCATTTTAAAGAACAATCATCTATATATTGCAATCTTAAAAACAACTAGCTATACATCACAGTTTTAACCCTTAATTTTATTCTGTACATTGTCATTGTATGATTCTAGGAGCTGAACCCTTCAACCAAATCTGACAGTATTTTATATATATATGCAAAAATGTCACCCGGAATATATGTATGTATTATTAAAATGAAGCATATTCCTCCAGAACTGAAGGTAGTTTATTCTTGATTTTATCAAAAGTTGCATTCACCATGCTGAGAGAAATTCACCCAGTTTTAGAAGGTATTATTTTACATAATACTACATACATACTAAATAATATTACTCAAGAAATAACTGTATACTGTGTAGCAATGCAACTGCACAGCTATGCTCTGCAACCGCTCTACAAGTCTGCAACATGTAGAGATAGGAAAGGGAATTAGGTGGCTGCTCTTAGCACTCTTGTTTGCTGCATGGTATCAAATGAGTGGATAGCAAAAAAAAATGCTCAGATTGCAGTGCAAACCAAAACAACTGAATAACTTGGATCATATATTTTATTCATGTTTAAATATGTTAGTTTGTAAAAATGCTTTGTAAATACTTGAATAAAATTTTAAATAGTGATATAAAGGTAATTTAATAGAACTATTAACCCAAAAATTCATTTTTACTCACTAAAATAAAAAAATGCACTGGGGCCCTATTGACCCCATGCCACTAATTGCATAACTTTTTTGCTGCCACTAATTTAGGGTTAAAGAACAACTATATAGAGATAGTACTTAAGTGAAGAAAATTTTAGATAGGCTACTACCCACAAATAGCTGGAACCACAAATTGTGAGGATTTGCTGTATTTTCCTTTTTCAAAGAAGTGCTTGGCTAAAACATTCCACTTGGCAAATCTTCAACGATTACATGATATAAGGAGTGAAAACAGTTGTATTGACAGGGTGAAGGAAGACATCTGTGGATGGCCTTCCCTCCTGGTCTAGACAATCTTTATAGAGTAACAAGTCAAGGTTTTGGCATGATGAGCATAACAGGAAAAATTGCCATGGGCCACTAGTTGGCCATAGCTGATCTAGCCACTAGTGTGGTGAAAAATTAGTCATTTTTTTGTAATTCTAGGAAAATTGTTTTTTGTGATTCAAATTTACGTGATTGCTGTGATTAATTCGTCTGTAGCTCATACTATCGGTGAAGTGGAAACTAAGGATAAAAACTGAGCAATGTTTTCAAGTAGGTTAAGGTTTAATTACCTTAAATTGGGTTTTTTTATTTATCACTTTAAACCTTATCATCTATGCATACATTTAAATGTATGCTGAGCATTGAGTATGCTTATATGAATTCATAGGCCCATGATGTTGTCCAGACTGTGGAATGTTGTGATGTCCTAAGATATGAAAATTTATTCAAACTTAGACGTATATATAATATTTAAATATCCCAACTAAATCAGCTGTGAGATGGAGCAGCAGGAATTTAAATGCAGTACGATAGGAGTTAAACAAGGTTACAAGGATGCATTTTATCTAAAACTATTTTATAGCAAAATGTAAATGTCAAAAAATTATGGCGAGTTGTTTTTGGTTATAATGAACATCTGCTATAGCAAGAAATTTTAGTGTTATTAACTCATGTTATAGCAGATTTTCACTTTTAGCAATCATTAATGATTAAAATTTCTTTTTACTGAGTTTATTCCCTTTAAAATATATCTATTAGATGTTGAGATCTTTTGGTACTCTAATTTGTTCTATAATTTCAGGAGCAAGAGTGAGGAGGTTGGTGCGACATCCTGTGGAACAATCGTGGGTAGTATCTGCAGTACAAGGCCATAATGAGATTTCACTGTGGGACTTGGAAACTCAGTCACGAAGAGCTGTTTTATGGGCCAGTCCATCTCCTCCACTTTCTCAAACACAGGTAAAATATACATTTTTCAAGAATATAATGACCATATTTATAGGCGAGGATTTTTTTCAACTATGTTCTGAATTCAGAAAACGAGAATTGGCTTAGTAGGTTACATTTTAAAAGAGGCAAATGAGTGTCATGGTCATATAAAGATATAGGTAGATATTGGGCATAAAAATAAACTTTAGTTATCCTAAACTTTATTATATAGAACAATCAATCTGAAAAAGAGACCAAGTAGTGTTTTTCTATATAAAATGTAAGCAAAATCTAGTTAACAGCAATTATTCAGTCATTAATTGGGGTACGATTGATTTTTACTTTCTCCATACATAGTATAGGGGAAGGTATTGTTTTCATGAAAAAAATCGACTTAGAGATTTCAATGGAAATACATGTTTTGAGGTCCTGTGAACACGTTTTGACCATTTTCTCGATGATATGTGTGTGCGTGCATGCATGCGTGTGATAGCTTTTTTGTGGGTGCTCTAACTCAAAAAATATTAATCAGGTCAACGCGGAATGTTATATTTAACATTTTTATAAAAGTCAGAAGAACTGATTAGTTTTTGGTAAAAATCGGTCAACCGGAAGGGGTGTTTACTCTTTTCACATCAGTTATTTTGAAATATTTGCTTTAATATTTGATAAATGAAAAAATGTTTTGGAATAAAAGTTGTAGGAAATTAAATTTTCTGCAACCTTTGTTTGAAACATTTTCCCATATATTGCATTGCTTAAGAGATATCTTATATTTTTAACTGGCACCACCATGCCTCCTACCAACGACTTTTGTTAACAATTTATGCTTAGTTACGTCTTAGTAACGCTCCTTTTTATTTTCTTAATTGTTGGATCTTTGTGGATATATCTAATATCAGAAGGCTATGGTTTGAGTTTATTTCTGTTCTTTGTAAAGTCTAAAATTTTCTCGGTTTCTTAAAATATTTATTATTATGTAACCTATGTGGAATTTTTAGAAATATTACAGATATGGAGAAAGTCATGTGACGGTCACATCAGATTTTCTCCCCGTGCCTCTTAGAGTATAAATATTTTACAGCATATCCCTTTTGAATAGTTCATAAGTTCCTTTTTATTATTTCAGATGTCTCCTCATAGTGTTTGTACAATGGCTGTTGGATTAGTTGATCGTGCTCCCTTCCTCTTTGCCGGTGGTACAGACATGAGACTGAGGCATTGGGATTTAGAATCTCCTTCTTCATCATGCATTGCAATTCCTGCTGCTTCTGATCCTCCACATGTAGCATCATCAGTTTCATATGAGTAAGTATAAGCTATAATGTTTAATCAAAAGCTTAATACGATCAAGTCCATGCAGATGCACAGTTCACTAACAAAGTAGTCAATATCAGTGAGCATTAGTGGATCTGCAATTAGGCCAAAGTAGGCAATGGCCTAGGGGTGGCAAGATTTCGGGGTGACGATAAAAACAGGATTTCAAGATGGAATAAATACAAGATGAAAAAGTATACTCCATAAATGGAATACACAGAGATTTCAAAGGCATTCTTAATGGAAAATATGCATGAAACGCTATCGAAAGATGGGCGATTCTTAAATTTTTATTTCTGAAACCATAACTTGTAGTAAACGTTGTCCTCTGCCCAAATAAAATTTTTAATCTATACATTACAGTTCATATGAGGGCATGAAATAGAAAAAACATGGATTTTCATTGTTGTTTGCCAAGAGAGCCATCTTAAATATCGATGTAAACAAAATAGTATGTGATGTTTTGCTCTGGATTTTCTCGAATTTTTATCTCCGAAACTATAACTCATAATTATGTAGTCTCATGGACTTCCTTGAAGTAAATGTTGTTCTCTATATGAAGAAATTTTTTAATCTACCTTATGCTACCTCATATAAGAGCTAGGGAGAGAAAAGTAAAGTATTTAATTGTTGTTTGACGGATGCCATTTAGCGAGATATGAGTAGTAAGTTTATTAAAGTAATTATGTAAAGTGGAAGTTCTAATTGATGGATTCAGTTCAAAATAACAATAGAATGATAAATTTTAATAACGATTACTCTTACTTAATTTAATTAAAATCCATCCAGCGGTTTAGGAGATGAAAGTTACGATGGATGGACGAGACATGCCCATAAGGTGTTCCGCTACTACCACTTCATTGGTAAAGAATGCCTAAAAATTAATATTATGCAAACTTTTGATGGATTAGACCAGTGTTTCTCAATGTGAGGTACACATACCCTCGAGGGTACTCGAGAAATTCTGGGGTACGTCAAAATGACGACATAAGTTTTACCTAATAATGAAATAATATAACTAATCCTAATTTTGTTAATACAAACAAAATAGCTATGTATATCAAATTCTGAGTAAAGCAAAATTGCTTAGTGGGCAGCTTAATGGAGATTTAGCGATGGTTGAGATTTCTGTGCATTATTTTACCCATGGGGATAGAATACGTTAAATGCATTTCACTTCAAGACCCTGCGATAAAATAATGAATAGGGATTATGAAGAAATTATTCAATCAATTTATACTTAAGTCAACATTGTATTTTTATTAGACAAGTGCAAAAATCTCTTGCTCATCCACTTGCATTCATCAATTCTCATTCAAATTGAATTGAAGCAGAGTTGCGACGCACTACTTGAATATTACCGACAAATTTTATGTAATAACCGAAAAAGGCCAAGCAGTCGATCTGGACTCAGTTTTTTAATGCAGTAGTCCATAGATCCCCATAAATGCTCCAGGAAAGATTTTTAGATTATATGCTTTAATTATAAATAACGCTTTTTTGTTATATTGTTTACCATTTATATTTGCTGTTTCTCTAATAAATTACAATAAAATCCAGTGATAATATGTTTTTAGATTGAATGTGGGCCCACAAATACCATTTGTCAAATTATTTTCCTTTGTGGGCTTAAGGGTACCCCCCTGCCCCCCTCCCTTCATCCTCTCCCCGTCGAACGTGGATTTGTCAGGAATGCAGTCTCTTACAATTGTCCCAGGGTACTACAATTATTTTTTGAAAAAAAGGGTACTTAATGGTAAAAGGTTGAGAAACACTGGATTAGACTATCATGATCTACAGACAGAGGAACGGACATACAAACTGAATATATGAGTGATTCTTTTAGGAAAAAAGCACCAAAAGAGAACAGGAAAATAATTTGGCCTAGAGGCGGGAAATTTCCAAATCCACCGTCAGTGAGTTATTTTTTATTAATTCCTAATTCATTCTTAAGTCTACAAATTACCATGGAGTATAGCTCTTTCATCACCAAAATATTATTTGCTTAATGATTGCTGTTGAAAATATGATAATTTAATAGCAAAAATTAGAATATTTTAGTAAAATTATTTTAATATTATACGAGGTGCTACCCAAAAGTTCCGGGAACTTGAATAGCTCATGTGAACCGCTTGTAGTACGGCCACTCCCTGCTAGGTAGTGCTGGCATGATCCTTTGTGAATAAGTGTGCAACATGGCGGCTAGCTGAGTGCACGTGTTCGCAAGTTCTGTGAGTTTTTGTAATGTCGTGTTTGAGTGGTTCTGCGAATTCGTTTCAAACTGAAATGGCTTATGTTAAGGAGCAAAGAATTTGCATCAAATTCTGCTTCAAACTTGGCAAAACGGCAGCAGAAACACACAGAGTGCTTAAACAAGCATTTGGTGATGATGCTTTAAGCCAAAGCAAAACGTTCCTTTGGTACAAATGTTTCAAGGATGGACGGAGTGGTTGACCGTTGACAAGCACAACTCCGGAAAACGTCACAAAAGTGCATGAGGCTATCCTGGCAGACCAAAGGCAAACAATCCATGACATTTGTGACGTCGTCGGACTGTGGCACGGGACATGTCAATGCATTTTGTCGGAGGATTTGAACATGAGATGCATTGCTGCAAAATGTGTTCCGAGACCACTGAGCAACAACCAGAAAGACCATCACATTGCTGTCTGCAGGGAGCTTCAAAATGAAGTTAGAGATGACTCCAACTTCATCTCCTAGGTCATAACTGGTGATGAATCGGGTATATGGTTATGACCCTGAGACAAAACAGCAGTCGTCACAGTGGAAGTCGCCAAATTCACCACGGCCAAAAAAAGCGTGTCAAGTTCGTAGCAATGTCAAGTCCATGCTGATCATTTTTTTTTAAGTCGATGGAATCGTCCACAAAGAATTCCTCCTACCTGGTCAAACTGTCAATGGAAAGTTTTACTGCGATGTTTTGAAGTGGCTAAGGGAGAAAGTTCGACGCAAACGCCCAGACAAGTGGTGCAACAATGACTGGGTGCTCCACCATGACAATGCGCCCGCCCATACGTCACTCGTTATTTGGCAGTTCCTAGCTTCCAAAAACATGACAGTCATCCCCCACCCCCCTACCTCGCCCCCTGCGACTTTTTCCTGTTCTCCAAAATGAAACTCCGGCTGAAAGGGTGATGTTTTGACACGATTGAGGAGATCCGGGCAGAATCGCTAGAGGTGCTAAACACGCTCACACCTGCGGACTTCCAAGGATGCTTTGCATCATGGAAAAAACGCTGGGACCGCTGTATAAAAGCCCAAGGGGATGGTGGAAATTAGGACTTAGCATAAGTAATTTTTTTATGCACAAATTCCCGGAACTTTTGGGTAGCATCTCGTACATTGCTTATGATACATCTAGGGTGGCAGTGGTGATGTGATTAGGGTGTTGGCCTTCCACGCAACAGTCCCAGGTTCAAATCCGGCAGAGGTCAGATTATTTAACCTCTACTTGTGTGATTTGAGGAGACTGCACTTCCTTCGGAAGAGACATTAAGCAGTTGGCCCCCTTGGTGTTCTTCATAAAGAGTAGACTAATGCCGGCACCATATTTCCCTCCTCCCTTGTGTGTCTGGTGTGTAAGAAGTTATGGCTATAATAATTCAAGAGGTTGATTAGCCAGAAATACACACACATTATGATAATTCTATATAATGCAACAGATTTTACAAGTTAAAAAAATTGTGCATGAACAATAATTTCTTTTGAACCTAAATAAAACTTTATTATTATAGACTTAAATAAATTAATCGAATTAATGCTTCATTTTACTGACATGAGTTGATTTCCATCCTCTCCTAAAGGTCTCGCTTAATTGATGGCACCAATGTAGTTGTGGAAGTTGCCCAACATCAACAACCTTCAAGACATTATTCTAGTCATCATCACCAGCCTCCTCCTTCCTCCAGCATTATGGGTTCTGCACCTCTACGTTCAAGTTCTAGCCTCAGTATGGGTTCTATGGGAAGTGGAGGGATGTCGGTTGGAGGACAAGGTATAAGTTCTGGACAGGATTGTCCTCGTCCTGGTCCAGAACAACCACCAGCTGGACACCATGACTGGATCAGTGATGTAGCTCTCTGTCAGGCAACACAATGTTTCTTGCTGACTGGTTCAAGAGATGGGGTGATAAAAGTATGGAAATAAAGACTGAAGTTTGAAATTTGGTACTTAGCTTTCTGTCTATAATATATATCATATCAAATGGTAACTTGAGACAAGCAATTTTTTGTATTCAATTCCTCTTGTATATACCTGTTATACATTATATTTATGATTTCCCTTATTATGTTATTAATTGAACATAAATTATCTTTGTGTAATTTTAAAAGATTATTTAGAATAAAAATGCTAAAACTGATTAAAGCTCATTTAAATGATGAAATCATGTCTGCACAACTACCAATATACCTATATACCAATATCATTTACAAACTGAGCTATTTCTTCCTTTAACTTTATTGTTTAACTTAATTACTATTTTCATGGCTGACATACATATTGCTTGTTCTATAAGATAATTTTATATTGACTTGGGACTCTAGAGAATTATTGAGCTTGTCTAATGACTGAAAATAAATTCCATAATAAACACATTAGTATAAAAAATTGAAAAATTAAGTCCTTGCCTTAGATATCTCCAATAGCAATACCTTATTATGTCTATTGGAGATACTTAAGGCAAGTATTTAATTTTTCTATATTTGATATTTGAGTGCTTATTCTGGAATTGACTTGGGAGTTTTTACATTTCCTTTCCTCCTATTCTTTAGATTCTACAAAGTATCAGCTCCTTTAGTGCATCATGTTAGTTTTATAATGCTCTGTGTAAAATTCATTAGAACCAAGAAAGTGATTTTGTTTTTTTTTTCAATCTACCTAGAGCAGGTTTCCCAAATGGGGGTCCCCTAAGATTTTTCAAAAGTAATAATGATTGATACTGGATCAAATCTTCCTGAATAATTGTAAAAAAATAATGTTTTACATGAGAAGTGACCAGCTGATAGCTCTCAAAGACATTCATTTTTCATAAATTAATACAATTATGTTTCCTGGCAGTGTGAATTAGTTGCACTTGATAGTATTTCAATAAAACAAGAAAGGCTATCGTTGAAAAAATTTCCAAAAAATAGGTTTTAGTATGAGCACTTAATCTATGAAGTGCTCATCGCCAGAGAACACTGAGAATTATAATTTGCAGATAAAAATAATTTTCCAAAACCATTATAATGCAAAAAGAATTTTCAGAAGGCATCAAAACATGAAAAAGTCAAATAAATATGGGAAAAGAAAGTGTGATAACACAATTACATAATCAAGATTATAAATATCGTGCAGATCTAGGATTAAGAACTCAACTGATATTTTCTCTTTGAGTCTGCTAAAAACTTCAAGTTTAAGGTTAATTTAAAATGTGAAGCAATTTGAAAATTATCAATTACTGAATGAATTTTTCATCTAAAGAAGGTTTTGGTTGACACTTACCATTTGGAGTTGATTAGGTTGTTGGTTTGTACTTATGGCTAATCAACTTCTTGGATTATTATAGCCTTAACTCCTACACCGAACACAAAAGGGAAGAGGGAAAACCAGGTGCTGACATCAGCCTCCTTTTTACGAAGTAGATTAGGTTTTAAGCCAAAAAAGCTCATATCTGATTCTAAAAGTAGCAGTAATTACCATATATACTGGTGCATAACCTGTTCTCGTTTATAACGCAAACCAATACTGTTTGCCGAAAAATTCAGACGACTTTGTGTAACGTGCATTCTAGATTTTGAGGGGTATAAGAAATAAATTTTAGAATTATATTGTCATGTTAAATATTAACTACAGTATCATTAATAAATACAGACCCTCCATGGGTTACGCAAGACTCGACTTATGCAAATCCAACTTTACGTAAAAACCTCAGAAAATTCCAAGTTGCAAAAATTTGCTTCAGGCTTAAAGGGTAAATGTTGAATGTAGTTTAAAAACATCAATTTATTTAAAAAATTTCAAATTACACAAAATCTATTTAAAGAATGTTAAATAGCTAGAGATATTTAATAATGGTATTTAATACAAAATCTTAAATTTCATTACATATTGCGTTCGCCTTCTTCGCATAGATATTTGATGCTGAAGATGATGAGGGAGATGAATTCTATGGGTTTTTATTTACTTATATTGTTAATTATATACCTATTTGTCACCCATTGTTAAATGACGGATTGATACAACCTATCTCCTTAGGAAAGTAAACGTTTTGATAATGCAAGATAGGACACAGATCGGATTGCATAATTCACTGGTTCCGTATGCATGAATAGCTAGTCTTATTACCGAGGACGAACAAATCATCGCCAGTGCACAGCGTGTGTAGCGGTCAAGGTATAGTGATCGGGGTGCACCAGAAGCGGGACCCGTGATTAGCGACACCCACGAAGGAATCTGCATCTTAGTCTATGGTTATCGGCATTCAAAGTCACTAAGCTCGATCATATCAAATGCCAACTTATGTTTTCTTGCTTTCGTGACAGATATTAGTTCTTTAATTGCAATGAGAATTAACCCTACATTTAGCTATAATTCCACTAATTACATGAGCTATGCTGCGTTCAAAGTTCTGAAATATACCAGACTTTCATTAATATTATGGAAAAAAATAAATTACCTTTATGGATCATAATTCCAATTGTTCATCAGCAACTATGAAGTTCTGAATGCTGAGGTTGCCACGGAAACAGGCAACAATGATGTACCGCAGGACGACACGAGAAAAAAGGCTCCTAGTTTGATATAATGAATTTAGATCAAACAATTTTCCATCAAATTGTGGTAAAGCACTTATTGCAAATAAACGAAACTTTATATGGAGTGAATAGGAAAACTACAAGGGCTGCTCGTCCACCAGCTACAGTGGCGCCACACGTGACAGGATTTGGAACTACGAGGTGCCTGGCTAATATGAAACGTCATCTCAGGATCGTTTAGATGTCTGTCACACTCTCTTCTGTCCGCCCCGTTTGAGTCGGAATAGAAGGCATTCTTAGCGATTAATGCTATCGTGTCAAAAAGGATAAATTATAACGGCTTGGTCTAACGTCTAAGCACTGCTAAAGGATATATCAGAAGCGAAGTCAAAGGAAATACAGAATTTGTGATTTGCCTATTTATTTTATAACCAGTAGGTAGTAATTAATGGAACAATCGAAAATTAAATCAGTTAAAGCGTACATACCTCACTTGAGATGAGAAAGAGTAATATTTGCACTCACGTTCATTCCTTCGCCGAATTTGATGTATTTCTTTTTACTTAGAAAATCTGTGTGTTAAGGAAAATAAACGTATTTAAGTTCACTTGTTCGTCATGAATAATCCATCTCCTTCCCTTTACTATGCTCAGTAGGCGCACAAAAGAAATTAAAACGTATTCATATTCGATCTTGTTTATTTTGATTGTTGCGAAGATTGTTTTCGTTGACAACAATAAGCAAGAAGAAAGAGTATGTTGATCCAGACAATTATTGATGCGGACGTTTAACCTCCGAATGAAAGAATAGAGGCAAAGATCCAAAAAATGTTTTCGCGAGAAACCTGGTGGGAATTTTGACCACTTCATGTTACTTCTGTGGACCATAGGAGTCACCATGCCAATGTATGGTGGAGATTGAAAAAACTGTGTCAGATGAGCTAGCAGACAGACAAATACCTATAGATTTGGCTAATACATACCTACTAGATAAATAGATTTCTATTAAATGCATATAGATGCTTGTTGCAGAGGAGGATAAACACACAACATAAGGGGAGGATACTAATTTTTAGGCACTTCCATGTCAGCAGGAGATTCAACATTTTTTTCGTAGGTAGCATTATGTGCAAAACCAACTAGAAAAAACGAAAATCTTGAAAAAGTTCAACAATGTGGCCGCTAAAAATTCACAATTGTTGTAACAAAATTTCAAGGTTTATGTATTTCCAAATGTGCTACGTAGCTGAAATTTTTTTAAAGGTAGCATATGTTAAAAACCGAAATAGGGATTATAGAAATTTTGCTTTTAACCAAATTTGTTTGGCTGTTAAAAATTCTAGGATTTCAAACAAATAGGTGGATGTTTAGGTACTACGGTGCAAGCTGCGCGGCTGAAAATTTTAAGTTATTTAGAGCTTATTGCATATGCGCAAACAAATGTTTGAATATTTCCTTGAAATTGATATTGCGGCCGTTGTAAATTGTAAAAATTTAAACACTTAGATAAATATTATTTCACTTCTAGATGAGCTACAACGTAAAAATTTGGCAGTAAGGTGTGGAATTGGTGCACCACAATGGAAAAATTCATAATATTCTTAAAATTGCAAATTTTTGGTATTATTTCAATCAAATATTATTCCATAAGGAAAGAAGGAAAATTGGCGTAGAGGTGAAATCTTTGGAATTAAAAAAATATTACTAATAATGAAATATCTGTCTGAAAAATTGTTTTATCAATAGAGATGAGGTTCTTGCAGAATGCAAGCATCTTCTCTCACTTGTAATTTTTGGATTCAAAATGGCCTTGAAAAAGGAAAATGCTACAACAGTGAAAGCAGTCTTCATGTTGGCCTTTTCTTACAAGTTAATAGTTAAAATGTTTACATAAAATATCAGCATATAATGGTGAGGGCCATATTTTTTTTCGGGGGTTCCTATATTTTGCATTACGCATCTGTTGACCCATTTTTATAACAGGCACGATTAAGTTACTTATAGACAAGAGGAGCGAGACCCCTACGTGCTACACGCGTCAAGCCCGCCCTCCGAGCGCTCCAGGGACTTCGGCGCTACGCTGCTCGCTAAGCAGAAAATATCAAGACGCATATTTTTGGTTCCTAAAGACTTTTCTCAGACGTACCGTTTCCGAAATACAACTTTTTAAACGGCCTAAATTTTTTGGCCTCCGTCCGCTCCTCCGAATGTTTAATCTGCAGAGCTACTTGGTGGATTTGTATTAAATGAAATATTAGTATCCCTTATTCCAATTTATCACCCATTTGTGATTTTGAACTTCATCCGTCAATTATAACTTCCATTTAATTTGAGCATTTAAATAAAAGTACAAATACACGTATCTCGTTAAATGGCATCCGTTAAACAACAATTAAATGTCATATTTTTCACTCCGTAGATCTTTTATGTTATTTAAGGTACCCATTAAAACATTTATTCGGATGGAGGACAACATTTACCACAATAAGACCGCGGTACCACGTATTTTCGAGTTATAGCTTCGGAGATAAAAATTCGAGAAAATCCCAGGAATTGGCGCCCCCACCCCCAAACCTCGAGGACAGTTCTAGTATCGGCGCCAAAAGTGGGTCGACTCGAGCTTGAGGTTAAATATCTCGAAAAGGGCTACGGGGATTTTGGTGAGAGGCATATCAGCGTGTAGCTTATTTAATGCCTGGTTGAATGAGGGTAGCCTTGAATTTTTCGAAGTGGACATTTTTGGGGTGAGAAGGAAAAGTGACCCTATTTTTAGAGCTTTGAGACGGAAGGCGTCACTTTGCCGGTTCATTATTACGAAACGGTTTTTTCGGTTGCAACTAAATCTTTACATAGTGCGAGTCATAGTCTTCTTATTACGTGCGAAAGATTTTAAATTGGTAGCTTTAATTCGTTTACGATATTTTATTCAATTTATTAGACCGTCGTTTCTCTCAAGTATTAAGCTGTGAGACATGTTACGCGCACTGCTGGCTTCGTCTTGGGTTTGTATTACGAATCAATGAATTTCATAACCCTAAAATGAACGTAAATTTTTATGGTGGTATTTATAATAGTTGAAGCCAGTGAGGGAGGGAGAGAAGGACGGGAGCGTCGCATCTTCTGGGAGTCTACAAACTTTTGGCGCCGATAGTAGGCTGACAATGAGGTTTTTGATAAATTGGGAAACATATTGTCCCTTTTTTTTCTTTTAAAGTTTTTAAAGAGTTTTTTTAACATAGGCTTAATTATTTGGCTTGTCCGTCCATCCCTTTGTCCAACCAATGTTTTTGAGGTCAGATAAAATGGGGACACGAAATTTTCGAAATAGATTTGTATACGACAGCTAAAGAATATTTAACTTTAATTTACATTATCACTCTAGTTTTATTTGAAATTGTAATTTTAAGCACTTAAAAAAAACACTAATGTATTCGGTTGACTGTCCGTCCGTTCGGACAATATATCTAGAATTCAGCAAATTGGAGAAGGCAAGTATGGGGGTTACACGTAAAATTAATTTCGTAAGTCTATTATCATCTGCTGGGAAGTAATCGACCTTTTTTTCCAACCCCTTAGTTTCACTTCTACCACCCATAAGAAACGTATGAAATGGGCGCTGGGCATTATAAATTAGGATTTTTAGCCTGCTTTCGAAAAAAGGGATGACGAAAATTCCAAATCCACTATACTCAAAAAGCCTCGCAGCAAGCATCGCATCTGCCCCCCAATCAAACAAATTGAATTAAATGTGCCTTTTCATAGTGAAGCATCGACCCTCGCACCAAGCATAGACTCAAGCATCGCATCCATCAAGTAATGAAACATATTTGTTTCCTTGCAGTCAGTGCGATGGTCGATGGCTGAAATCTGACTTCTGATTGGTGCGTTCAAGGACACTCCACACCCCAGTCTGACTCGTTGGCACCCGCACATAATTTACTGTGGCACAGTTAATTGTGAAGTAAGGATTGCCGCGTAAATATGGAAAAAGAAATATTGATAGCGGAAGTATTTCGTCGCGCAGCAGTGTGGGATATGCGGAATAGAGGATATAAGAACAGATTCGCTTTGGATAAGTTTTGGGCTGAAATTGGAAAATCTTATCTCAAAACTAGGCCCGTTCCTAGAAAGGGGAAAATATAAAATCAGATAAAGCCTTATGAACGCGTTGTATCAAAGTTATTTATAAAATGTTTTAAGTGAGGCGACTATTGAAAAAAATAGATGTTATAGTATATTTACAAAAAATTCGTACAACCAAGATATTAGGAACATGAAAGCTTAATCTAGAAAGCATTTTTTTACAGGAACAAATTGCTACAAAACTTGAAATTCTTTCCTTTATTGAAGAAAACCGTTTAGAATTAGAAAAACCCTTTTCTCTTTTGATTGAAATGGACTGGTTTCACGTAAATCTTTGCAACAAGAAAATTATAATTAATTTCACAACATAATATATTCGATAGTTTTATTTCAGAGTTGCCAGGTACATAGTTTCCTTCTCCATAAATTCCGTTTTAGACAAGTTAAACAGCATATATTACAATAGAAAGTGTCTGGAAATGTACGACATGTATATATTCACCAGAAAACGGTAGCGCAAGAAGTATCAATTTTTATAAACATTACAGCACCAAATTATATTTATGAAACTCGCCGCAATTCAGATCCATAAAGCGGCATTCTAATTTCTAAAATTTTAATTTTCATCTGAAGATGTGGAGGTGGAAGAAGATGAACAACTATCAGCCTTGTCACCAGAACTTTCTTCTTCATCCGAATAGCTATTTGACATGGTGGTGATTTCCGGAATTCTGCCGTGTTGATCCCTTTCCTGGACAATATTTCGCCGACGTTCCAGTCGGCTTCTTCAGGTCCGAAGTGTCTGTGCAGAGATGTCATGATCTTCCAGCCTGAGGCTGGCCACGTCGCATTTCCAGCTAAGCTGCTAATGCGAGACTACTCTTAAAAACTAGCTTAGCGCACTTCGATAGCCCATAAATGGGCATATATCCCTCCCTACAAGCGAGGACGCTTGTTTGAAGGGAGGGCATCCTGCTCATCAAGGCTGGCAATGGGCCGCTTGTAACGATCCCACCACCTAGCCCTGATGTAGCCTAGCATTCGCACCTCTTCGTGCGTTGATAATGCTGCCTTGCACTAGAATTCCTTAGACATCCTCGGCAAGAGGATGTCCAGGGGTTCCACGTTTTCGTCTAAATGCATCCGGTCGACATGGTCGTATCTACCACGACCAAGTATCAACCGGAGTGCATTATTCTGCACTACCTGCAGCCTGTAGAGGGTGGTCTTGGACACTCCAGACCAGACCGGAGCTGCATAGGTGATGATGGGCCTCACGCAGCTCAGGTAGAGGCGTCTCTTAGTGTCGGCCGTCAAGACATCCGGGCGTAGAATCGGACGGATTCTTGATAACGCCCCGAGTGCCTTGCGGCGGACACTCTCAACCTGAGGCTTCCAGAGAAGCTTCCGGTCCAGCACAACTCCCAGGTATGTGACCTCTGGGCTCCAGGGGACGACCGTCCCCATCACCGACAGGTCGACTCCAGGCGGCGCTCCCATTCCAGGATGGAAGACGACGGCCCTGGTTTTGGCGGGGTTAACCGCAATACGCCATCGACGATACCAGGAGGACAGATCGTCGACGGCGCATTGTAACCTCTCCACAGCCGCGTACTTCTTGCTGGAACGCGACAGGAGCGCCGCGTCGTCAGCGTACAGGGCAAGACTGGTGTTCCACCCAAAATCCCTGGGGGGATCCTGGGTGAAGATGTTGAAGAGTATCGGCCCCAGGACGGATTCCTGCGGAACGCCGGCGCAGATGCGTCGCAATTCCGATCCGACCCGGAGCCAAAACACCCGGAACGTCCTGCCCTGCAAGTACGACTCAATAAGTCGCACAATCCAAGCTGGGAACTGAAGTCGAACCATCTTCAACAGGAGTGCTGGATGCCACACGCGGTCGAAGGCCTTCGAGATGTCGAAGAAAGCCCCCGCGACCGCGTGGTTCCTGTTGAAGGCGTCGGTGACGAAGTGCGTCACTCTACCCAGTTGTTGGGTAGTGGAGTGCCCACTCCTGAAGCCAAACTGCTCGTCCGGGAGAATGTTCTTCTCCTGGAGAAAGTGCTGCAGCGGCTTCTGGATAAGACGCTCAAAGGTCTTCCCAAATCCGGCCAGGAGAGAGATTGGCCGGATGTCTCCGGGGCCAACCTCCATCCCCGGCTTCTTCGGGAGACAGATGACCTTTGCCCTCTTCCAGGCAGACGGAAAGTATGGAATCCCGACACACCCGTTGTAAATGGCGGCCAGGAATTCTACTGCGGCAACAGGAAGCTGTCGCAGGACGATATTGGGGACGCCGTGGAGAGATGTAACTCCCACGCGTCCGAGCGCACGTATCTCAACATGTCTCGGACGGTCCTGTTGAGGGAGTCCAACTGGATCCTGAGGTCCAGAGTTCGGTAGCGCTGCCACCGCCGCCGCACGCTGTTGCGCCAGGTGATGGTGTCCCTGACGCCACGGGGCAGGGCGATGCGTATACCCTTGGCCACGACCACCTTCGGGATCGCAGCGTCCATGGCCTGTTGGACGGTGGATGTGAGGAGGTCAACCATTCGGTCTGCCTCCTCACGTGTCCTGGGCGGTGTAGGCACAACCGGCAGCCTTTCCGCGATGAATTCACGGAAGTGCTGCCAGTCTGCTCGAGCAAGGTCCAGGCGCTGCGATGGTGGTACTCGCACAGGCGAGTTCCCCAGAAGCAGCAGGGTCGGATTATGGTCTGAGGACATGTCGTAGACAGCATGCATACTCAGGGATGCCCTGATGTTGCAGACAACGGCAACATCGAGGACATCCCTGGACGGCAGAAAGGTCGGCTCGATCGGGGCGAGGACCGTGAGCCCCTCTTCATCGGCCAAATTTCTTAGCCGCGCACCCCTCGGATTGGGGATCCTAGAATGCCAACTGAGATGTTTGGCATTCAAGTTCCCAATGACGATTGAGGGGCAGCCATCCCCGAAGACGTCCATCATCTCGTCCGGGTCCCACGCCCTCCTCGGTGGGTAGTACACCGAGGAGACCCTGACCCACCCGGTACAGGTCTGAACGTCGGCGGATACAGCCTCCATCGATCTGTAGTTTCGAACCAAGCAGGGACGATGTTCCACAGACCGATGGATGAGCAGGGCAGACCCACCATGCCCCGGACCCGTCGCACGCTGGCCGACCCTGTCCGAGCGATATATCACCTAGTCAGGGATCTTCCAGACGTCCGACGGGCGGAGATGGGTCTCATTCACGGCGGCCAAGATGGCGTTCTTTTCTTGCAGGAACGCCCGGAGCTCTTCCGTCTTCTCCTTAACACCGCAGGCGTTCCATTGCACCATGACGCTACATCCCTTAGTTCCCATTATTGGGGGATGTGACGCGCTCCTTGACCAACTCCTCCAAGAGAGAGAGGAGTTGGCCGGACGTTGAGGAGATTATCTGCCTCAACGCCTTACAAATCATGGCTACCGTGCGCCAGAAGTCGGGGTCCTCATTGGACCGAGCGCTTTCCGACGCGCTGCTCAGCGGCGTGCTACATTTGTGGCCCTGAATCGGGGCCACTACGGTCTCTGCCGACCGAATGACTTCAAAATCCATGGAGGCGACCTCGGGAATAGGCGCCGTGGCGGGACCCTTGCTGGGGGCCACACTCTCCACTACTACACCGGCCGGGGCGGCCGTCTCCTGCCGTTCCCTCTCAAGCTCTTTCATAGCCCTTCGCCTCTGCTTACGCAGAGAGTTGGCGGAGGGCCTCTGAGGTACCGGCTCCTCCCCTCTGACGACGGGACCAGGAGTCGGCCGAAGAGGTGCTTCGGGGGCAGAAGACGGCTCCTTAGGGGGGTCCGCCTGCCTGCCTGGTTCAGCAGCAGGTTGCTGAACCGGCGTAACTACAGTCGCCGACGGGGTCGGCTTGCTAGTGCCCCCAGCTACTGCGGCATAGGGCCGTGAGGCGTCCACTTGAGCCGATGGAGCGACCTTCATCTTGAGAAGGGCAGGCGCAGACTGCAAAGGTGCCTTCCCAGACGCCTTCTGCACAGATTTCCTCTGCCCCTCCTCGTACCTCTGCAGCGCTTCAAGGTATATTGGGCATTCCTTGAAGGAGGACGGGTGGTCGCCCTCGCAGTTAGCGCATTTTGCCGGTTCATCGAGAGGCTTGGGGCAGTCAGATCCCCTGTGCGTTCCCGTGCACCGGAAGCACCTGGTGTCGCACCTGCAGGCGTGCGACACATGGCCATACCGTTGGCAGTTGTAGCAGGTCAACGGTCCCCTGCTGCTCTTGAACTGCTCGATCTTAACCGAGCAGTGACAAATCTTTTTGATGGCCGACGCCAGAGGGGCCCTAGGTGTCCTCTGCAGGTTAGCAACAAAACGGCCGATGGGAATCTTCTTCCCATCCTCTACGGCCGTCATCTGACGGACGCCTCGGACTATGAAGCCCTTCGCCGTCAGGTCAGCCGCGACATCTTCCGAGGAATAGCCCTTCCCAACGTTCTTCAACAGAAGACGCATTCCCTGGACAGACTCCAGTAGCTGGGTATGGTATTGGACGCCAGCTTCGTCCAGGATCTTTGTTGCCGCACGGTGGTGGTCTGGGGTGTGAACGATGATCCTGGTGGAGGCCCTGCGAACCTCCAGCTCAAAATCATCGCCACACACCTTAGCAAGGTCGGCGGCGATACACTTGTGGGAGAGGATCCCGTACACCGTGATCGGTGACACGCGGACCCTCGACTTTGCCCCCTTATCAGGGCGTTGCCCCGCAGGGGCAGAACCCTTTCCCTCACTAGCAGGAGGGCAGGAAGACTTCTTCCTTTTAGCCTTGCGACTTGTGACTGGGGTGAAATCCCCGTCCTCGTCCGTGCTGGCAACGGCTTCAGCACCGAGGATCGGGGCCGAACGCGCTGCCAGTGAGGCTTCAGCTGGAGAGGGGGCAAGCTTTTTTTTTGTCGAGGCGGCCTTCTTCCGCTTGCCGCGGACACCCTCCGTAACTTCCATCGCCTCCTCTGAGACGGTGGGTTTATGGCCCTGCAAAGGGCCGTTTACGCCAGTCTGCGCGACGGCATTTTTTGCACCTTGGGCCGGTACTGTAGAGGGCAGGACCTGAAGAAGCCGACTGGAACGTCGGCGAAATATTGTCCAGGAAATGGATCAACACGGCAGAATCCCGGAAATCACCACCATGTCAACAGCACGCCGTGGAAGCCTTCGTACTAATTTACCAATAGCTATTTGATTGTTTTAAATCCACCTCAACACGGGACGGATGAAGATCGCCTCTGATGTAGTCGGATTTTACTAAATTGAATCGCTTCTGGCGGCTGCTTATGGAAGCATCCTTAAGAGGCAAAATATCCCATTTCACCAGACTGCTGCCCCTCGCCTGGCCAGGCTGGCTTCCTCAACCTACAGCGCGGGTCGAAGTAAATCACTTTCACGGCTTCGTTCCAACATTCGGACGGAGTAGTATTTGTACTCTTCGTATCTGGAGGCCGCTTCGAGGTTTTTTTCTCTCTGGCGCCGAGTACGTTTGATTCCGAAAAAGAGTCGCTTCGTTACCGTTTACGTTTGTAGTGTACGTCATCGAAGCTACGACGTTAACGGACGTAGAATTGGTCTCCAGATATGAACTCGGCAAATTTTTTGGGCCTCTCTATGTTTTGTGGGATGCTCGCTGATTCTTGTACACTCTCGATTGAGTGAATTGGTCTCGCATCACGCTCAATCAAATTTCCATCGCCGCACTCTTCGCTCATGTCGAGCATTTCAACGTCGTTTTCATGCCAATCACTCACGTCCGTCATTTCAACTTCAATTCCTTTGATGACATTCGAGTCACCGACAAATACACAATGATCGGTGTTTGACCAATCTTCGTAGCCGAATTTTCCAGCAAAGTTAACTTTGTCAACATATTTTTGCTCTTCATATGGATCGTGTCTGGAGGCATTAAAGTTTGCTGCAGACCGTTTTCACTGTCGTGATAATCGTTCCGTTCATCTACTGTTTCTTCTGATATTTTTTGACGAGTGTTAACTTCGATTTGGGATGTTTCTGAGAGGCTATTTTGTAATTCCTCATCGTTTTGATGCTTAGATGAATTGGTGTAGTTACCATCCCCTGCATAAGCATTGAATATTGGGACTGAAGCAGAGTCTTTAAACGAATGTTGATTTGCGAATCGCTGGAAAAGCGAGAATGAAAGAGGTGCCGTTTTCTTTGTGGCTTGTTCTTTGAAATTTTTCCTCTGAAGTCATATTTTGAACCTCGACTCAAACTGATGTCATTTATGACTGGGCAGGACACGGGAACAACCTAGCCGAGATGAATGACAAAATTTTAAAATAGTATTCATCTGCACTAAATAATAAAATAAATATTGCATAAACTGATTAAAGTATAATGACAAACTATGGCTATAGTATAATGTTCATGTTAACATTAATATAGTCAATGGTTTATATTAAGCAATAGGGGCGTATTAAAGATACCCAGAGCCCTCGAAATCCGTGGAGAGGGTCGGCGAACACGAGTGTTAACTTCGATTTCGGGTATTTCTGAAAGGTTGTTTAATTTCTCATCTTTTTTTATGCTCAGATGAATTGGTAGAGTTACCATCCCCTGAATGAGCATTGAATATTGGGACTGCAGTAGTCTTTAAACGGATAACAATAAGAAACTAATCTATTTCATCACGGTTCAACTTTGCACGAGTGCCGCTGAGATGTAATTGGTATAAGTTACGTGAAAGAATAACAATGAAATGTGGATTTTGAATGGAAGATACGTTGTAGGTCAATACCAACTAAGCAAAGCTCTCGAACAAGCGAAAAATAGTTAGATGCAAATACCTGGCCGAATCGTACGTGACTGTTTGTTTAGCCGCTCAATGCGCACTAGGGTAGTAGACTAACACGCGCGGTTAGGGCCGTTAATTATTCAAATTTACGGATAATTTTGGAATTTTCTTAATATCATACTCTGGGAGTGGATATTAAAATGCATTACTTCTTCCTAAGCGTCAGAGTTCGACTCCAGGTGTAATTTTTTCCTTCATTTATGGGATTTGCTTGAGAAGCAGTTATGGGAAATTCTCGAATTTTCATCTCTGGATAAAATATTTAATTGCTATCTCACGAATCATATAAGACTAGGAGAGGAAAAAATATTTCATTGCAACCACCAATATTTATTTGTATCAACCTATGTAGACAAATACATAATGGCTTGTTTGGTACTTTCTTGAATTTCTATCTCTTAAACCAGTGGTGTGCAACCTGTGGCCCGCAACTCGATTTCAGGAGTCCCGTGACTTGATTTCAGGTGGCCCACGGAGCCTTCTAAGAATTTTGAATTTCATTAATCCATCGTCTTACCTAACCATCGAATCAATAGGGAGAAAGATAATTATCGAAAGGCGAAAAAGATGGCTATAGAACCTACCATAAGTACCTACATAAATTGTCTATATATTGATAGTATGTTTTTAATAAATTGCATGTCACTTAGCAAATTTATCCGTGCTTGTGTTGCCTGCAATTAAAAAATGCACCACTGTCTTAAACATGAGTCGTAATTATGACTGACGCTGACTTTTGTGTGGAAAATATTGTAGGTTCGGAATTAATTTTCTAATCGTTCCTTCACAGATCATGTAAGAGTTTGTCTGTCATACATCAGGTATGTCAAATTGGTGGGCTGTGGGCCACATGCAGTGCTTACTCTGTCTTACTGTGACTCAAATGCTAATTTTTGGCTTGATTAAGTTGTTCGAGATTTAACATTTTTTGAAAAGAAGAAAAGATTTTTTCATTGTGATTGAGACACAATGGAGCGCGTTTTTTTGAATTAATAATTTAATGACAAAATAAACATCCAATCTTGTAGATAAGGACTATTTTGCCAACTCTGGCCCTCATTAAACAACTGTAATCCTAATTTGGCCATTCTATAACAACATACTATATCGCTTCAATGCAGCCCTGATACCGCTTTGAGTTTGACATTCCTGTCATACATGAAATATGTGGGATTTTCCCGGGCAATGCCGGGTACTTCAGTTTGTTGTAAACATAATGGACTAGACTGTATCATCTGACATAATAAAATTCAATATCTGTAACTGCTAATTGATAGTAGCTCAATAACTTTGGCTAAGATTAATAAAGGTAAAGTACTCCTTTAGCCAAACAATTAGAGGGTTGTAAGGAGTACTTTTCCTTTATTATCTGTAACTGCTGGAAAACTCGATTATTTATTTAACAGAGAATTATCGTACCACCTTAAGGCTGAAGTGAAATTAAACACGTATTGGTTGTAGCCATAAAAAGGCTAGAAATAATAATTCTAAATTCAAATCTGTTATTGGTGAATCATCAATGATGAAGGCAGCCTTGTGGGAGGAATGCACATCTGATTGTCCTAACATTTTTATGACTATTTGAGAAACACGTTTCATGAAGTTTTATTTAATCAATGATGAAGGCAGCCTTGTGGGAGGAATGCACATCTGATTGTCCTAACATTTTTATGACTATTTGAGAAACACGTTTCATGAAGTTTTATTTAATAGGTGAACCTCATGAGGCTTGCATGATGAAAAAGTGATGCAATCATATAATATTTTGTTAAATGTGATCCACATGAAAAAAATAGCCAAAAAACCCCGTGATTCCAAAATTTGAAAGTTCACGACTTATGATTGGGTCAGGTACAAGCATATTATTTAAAATGTGTTGCACATTGACATCATGAAAAGCATTGTAATATGAATAGGATTATATTTAGAAAAGGAAATTACTCTTTATATAAACCGATTTAAGTCAAGTTTTCCGTGCGCAAAATAAAATTGTTCCAGCTATTGTTTTATTATTGATTTATCTGCAAGAACCTTCATTTAATGATAGAAGTTAATGCATAAAGGTACTGGTTCTAATTTGGACAGCCTTGATCTAGCTTACTTCCATCTGACGCTCGCATACTTGATGCTTTTGTTAAGATTGTCCCCGATCTTGGGGGAGGGAGATTCCTGGTTGCGACCTCCCTGCTGGATCGCAGATATTAACTGTTAATACCAATAAATACAACAGTAAATGTTTAAGTGCTTGCTGCTTGTCCAGATAAACAATGAATATTTAAGTATTTAAGCAGCACTTAAATTTTGAAATCAACCGGAACTGGCATTAAATATTTCAGAATCATTGCCACCCTCTTGTTTTAATTCAAATAGTGAAAGCGCATCCATCAGAACATTTAGAATCAATTAGCAATATCAGCAGGTTCTCCATTTTTAAAAATATTACTGCTATTTTACTTTTATTTAACAGAATTGTAGTAGTTGTGAAGTTAAATTTACACAAAATATCACTCTGATGCTCACCTTCTTCAAAATGCAATAACTTTTCCCTAATATTTATGCTTTTACTTGCTAATTTAGGATCATTTTCTGCACTTTTATTGGCTTTGCTCAATTTTCTCTTTTATGCCATAATTTATTTAAATTACTTCTCCCTATTTACTGTTAAATATTTATCTTGCGCAAAAAATGAAGCAAAATAATTATGGCACATGACAATTGAACTGATGATGCTGAAACTGAAGACATCAGATGGTGATTTGGCAATGCAAAAGTAAACAAAGCCTGCAAAAATGCATGCAGTGCAGTATATACCTATTTTTATTTTATTTTTTCAAAAAATACAAATTTGTATCTAGATGCCAATTGCATTATATCGGAATTGCATTAAACAAACACACTAAATGAGGCATGACTATGAATACATTGTTTGAACTTTAAATTATCATCCCTTTTCTTTCAGATTGATTTGTAAATTGAAAACACAAACAGACCATTATAGCAAAAGAAACTACTACTGTACTTGGGAGACCCACTTTTCATTTAAACATTAACTAGGGTGAAGTATACATTCTCAGGTCATCTTTACTTATGCCATATTTAAATTTTTGTTGTTTACATACCCTCCATACTAAACTAAGCATGCTGAAAGAATTCTAAACATTTTAAACTACTATACTAATCATGAGTGCAAATAGCATTTTAAAGTTGCTTTTGAAAAGTTTAAAATGCAGGACAATATGGCGACAAATAGGACATATCCCATAAAAATGGGACATCAGGTCACCCTATTAATAGCTATCATAAGTTTTCCACCTTTCGGAATGATTAACACTCGCCCTAAATAATCATGCATCAAAGGCTTTTATTATCAACTAATTCTAGAAAAATGTCTAGCATTATTTTTATCTCATAATCAGTTGTTCCCTCTAGTTTTTTAAAGTCCTGCGAGGCCGGCCAAACTTCGTGAGCAGCAGTGGTAAGCTGGTGCACCAAAAACATTGTGAACCCAAAAATCACAGGTTCCATGGGCTCCCATTGAGTTGGAAAAAGAATTTTCTTTCTAAGAGTGATTTCACAGAAACTATAAATATTATTTTTTTGAAAAGGAACACCTTGTGTAATGTTCTCTGCTATCTTTCATGTGATATTCTGACTTGTGAGCAGCAAAAAAGTGGCTTTGCACAGAGGGAAAATAACTGTGCGCAGCTTATAGGGAACAGTGACTTTTTCCAAGCATCTTCCCTCTATGTTCTTAAACTGCTGTCTCGAATAAGAAACAAAGGTGTTGAGATGACTTAATATGCATGCGGGCATAAATCTGAAATTGGATTTTGAACTTTGAGAAGGAGAAAAAAATCCTGTTAGCCCTTCTTCACCATCAATACCCCAATTCGAAAAAGGAGAAACATACTGGCTTGATAGCTTAGTTGGTTAAAGCATCTATCCGGCAAATGGGGAGACCCAGGTTCGATTCCCGGTCAAGTACAGGATTTTTTCTCATTCTCAATGCTGCCTCAAAATTTGTCCCACAATATCTTATCTTTACCTTATTACATATTCAAACTCTTCCCTCATCATAATGCATGTATGCATTGATCTTACTCAATTTGACTAATTTTATGTAATTTACTCCATATCCGCATCTCAACAGCCTCTTATATGCTACACTATACATTATTGTTTTCACAAATGCCATTTAAATATTATTTAACTCAAAATATTTCTATGCAGCAGCTACCATCATTCTCTTCTGCTGCCATCTTGATTCTAAACACCACCTAATTAAGTAAAATTTTCAAACAAAACTTGCACCCAAATAAATGTATCAACAGTAAGATTTTTCATTTGATTACAACTGCTATCCCATAATCCCCAAGTATGCCTAAATGGCAATGTTACCGATAATAATAAATTACCATATTTATCCAAATCCAAGACAAGGTTTTTTCCAAATTTCACCTTGCAAAAATCGGGGGCCATCTTAAATTCGAGCACGAAATCATATACCATCAATACATCGTGGTCAATTGATCACACATCAATTTGCCGCACTTCACTTCATGGTGCATCAATTCATCAGACGATAAACTCGTCGTGCATCAATGAATCGCTCAACAAACTCATCGCGGGTCAATTCATTGCTAGACAAATTCGTCGAATGACAATTTCGTTGCAAGACAAATTGGAAGGCAAGACACCATGACGAATTTGTCGAGAGATGAATTGATGTGCGATGAGTTTGTTGTGCAATGTATTGGTGCATGACAAACTAACTGCGACGAATTGATGCACGACGAAATTACCACGACAAGTTGTCATTGAACCGTAGGAAGTATGATTAAGCCTCTAATCGATGTTTTTAAACAAATGAAACATAAGATAAAATAATTGTACTTACAATTCGGAATTCAATAAATAAAGACAATTTAAAAAATACATTTTAAAAATTCTTTTTTTTTTCAGAACAAATTTGTAACAAACCATTTCAATTAATGAACTAGTATACCTATACTGAATATGTGTGTTCAAAATATACACCAAATACAGTCAGTAAGAAATTAAGTCAAAATCTTTTTTCTGTTTTGACAGTCTGCTAAAATTTGGGGTTGTCTTGGATTTGAGTAAATATGGTATGTCAACTTTACAAGGACATATAAACTCACAAAAGGCATATTAATTTTACTTAACCCCAGCAGCAGGCATTCATTTGCCACATGATTAATCTGACAAATGTTATAAGTACAGACTTAAATAAAAATACTGAAAGGAGACTACGGCAGTTTTCTGCTTTAAGAGATCAGAATCATATCTGGCTGTATTCATTGGACCCAATTTAACTAATGAGCTAGCTGACAATTCAATTTTAGGATGCCTACCACCACAGGAAATACACTGAATAAAAACAAATTGCTGTGATAAACTACCATCAGCATTACTTATCAACCCTCCCTAAAATAGGCATGAATTTCAAGCATCACCAAGAAAATTTTCAGAAATTACTAAGTACTACCACAACTTTCATCAATTTAAAAGGTGACTTTATTTTCCAATCAAAATATTTTAACCAATTATTTCATTGACAAATCACAGAAGGAAAGAAATTATTTCATCATTTATGAATTTGGATGTTATTGCTTCAATTCTCCTGAAATATTTATGATTTTGATGCTCATATAATACCCACAAGCCCCTATTTTAAACTTATCTGGGAAAATTAAAACCTGGGTAATGCCCACACTGCAGCTTTTATCCATTTTAAAACATTTAACTTGAATTTAGAATATTAAAACAAATTATAACAGAACTATAGTTATAATTGATATTTATTGTAAACAAAAATATAATACTGATGTGCAACTGTTTTTATAAGACATCCCTATCATTCCTTGCAACTGCCCTTTTTCATTCAAACATCCTTAATTTCCGCTTGAGGTTTGCTTCGTAATGAGTATTAATCCTTCAGTGCCGACCTCAGTGCACCGTATGGACCTCGATTTCTTCACATGCCGCCGACCTCATTTCAGGATATGAAAAATAAGACTTGAAAATGTTAGGAAAAAATCGACCAAGAATGAATGTTCAAAATGTGAACGAAGTGGCTCAAATCTCTAAAATAAAAGCAAAATATACCATCCCAAAAACTTCATTAGTCTCTCCCTTTGTAAACAAGAAAGACGCTGATGGCAAAAGGACCTTATAGGCTCAAGACTTTCAAGCCCTTTCAAGCATCAGTCACGCTCTGACAGATATATGAGAGCATGGGCATGGAAAGATATGGTGCTGGTTACGAAGAACCCAAACAAACCAAGCATGATCACCCAGATCTATTAGTAGTGACCTTTCTAAGTGCATCTGAAAGGCATTCTTATTATTTCATTGAAAGAAATGCTAATATGGCTGCGCAAAGATAGAGAAACACTCCAGTCCCTTGGTTCCATTTTGTGTTACACATCCATACTGCATGGACGGTAAAGCTTGAAATTTATTAAAAAGTTCTTAATGAATACCTCTACTTTACATATCCTGTTTTTAGGAATATATTCTTAAAACATTTGTGCATTTTTCTTTTCCCTGTATAGAAATGGCTAGTAGTTGTGCACTGGGTTTCAGTGATGAAGAGTTGCAAATAATGTTGGAGGAATCAAATGACATCTTACATAGTAGTGATAGTGAATATGATAGTAATAGTGATTTTAGTTATATTGATGATGTTGCAGTTGCAGACAAACTCATAAATCAGCCAGATAGTGAAATGGTAGAGTAGATGGGGAAATCAAAAGGAGAGTGAATGCTGGTAGAAAGGTGGCAGGGAGTGTGTGGTCGACTGCAAAGAATGAATGGTTGTCAAAAGAAGCGAAAATGTCTGTATACCTTGGTAGAATGTTTAGTAAAAATGGTCGAGTAGATGGGGAAATCAAAAGGAGAGTGAATGCTGGTAGAAAGGTGGCAGGGAGTGTGTGGTCGATTGCAAAGAATGAATGGTTGTCAAAAGAAGCGAAAATGTCTGTATACAAGAGTTTTAATGCCTACCTTGCTGTATGGCAGTGAAACATGGGTGTGTCAGGAGAAGCATAAAAGTAGTTTGAATGCAGTTGGGATGGGATACATGAGAAGAGTTTGTGGAAAATCTAGGAGGGACAAATAAGGAATAATTGGGTGATGAACGAATGTGGTATGAAAGCTAGTGTGACAGATTTGTATGAGAGAGGTCTGCTGAGGTGGTTTGGGCATGTAGAAAGAATGGAGGAGAGTAGAACCACCAAACAAATATATGAAGGAAGAGTGAATGGCGAGAGAGGGAGAGGCAGACCATGCAAGACTTGGTTAGATGTGGTTAGTGAGACTCGGAGAAAAAGGGACGTGAAAAGTATGAGGAATAAAAGGAAATGTGTGACTGTGTAGAAGTGTAAGTGAAGCAAAAGAAGAAAAGAAGTGTGTGGAGGAAGCATGTGGTGATGGGTTGGTTATTGGCAGACATATGGCATGGCTTATCCAGCAAGGGAAAGCGTCAAGGTGTATTGTTGTTGTATGTAAAAGACTCACTATGAAAGACTTCTGCATTTGCTGTTTTATGGCATTGGAATAATTCTTACATAATAAAACATACAGGATAATCAGACAACAAAATAAATCCATCCAGAGCATAATCAGAAAATTAGTTCACACTGAATAAATTTGGTACTATTTTACCAAACATATAACTATAAATTAAATTAGACCTTGTACAAAAAAATCCCAATCCATGCATCATATGGATGATATTTATTTTGGGTGAGTAAATATTAAAATGTTTACAGATGTAGCTTCAAATCATTTATTAGAAAGTTGTTATGCTGATGACAAAAATTTTGAACACTCCATTTTTAATCACAGAAATCACATTTCTGTTTTTTTTACTTCATTGGTATTTTTAAATGGTTGTATTACTAAAGGCAGCTGTCATTCATACAAATAGTATCCAAAAGTACTTGGAAACGTCTCTAAAATGCACTGTGGATGAACACTTGTTGATTTATAACTCTCATACCCATAAAATCTTTGAAAAAATCATAAGGAATCTTAAGCTAAAATTAAATGTCCTCTGTAATCATTTGAACTTTGATTATACAAAGAAATGTATATCTGCTTGAAGGCTATGGGAGTTATCATGTTCACTTAATAATTCACTTTTGGAACACAGATAAGTATTTAAGAATCTGATAAGATGGAGAAATTTTTAACAGCCATACGACATAAGTATGGCTACAGCAAAAATCTATACAAATCATCAAAGCACATCATCTAGAAAAATACAAATATTACCTGAAAATTAGATTTAATATCTGAAGTTGGATATCATTTGTCACTTTCAAATCCAACAACACAATTGACACTCCAACATTAAAAAATTTCATTAATAAGATAACAGAGTGATGTCAGTTTTCAAAAAAGTATAAAACAATAAGATATCAGTAACTTTATTATCTTTGTCTCCAATAACAACAGATGGGGTGAGCCTACATTGTAATATACTGCATGTTTCAAATGAGATGCCCTTTATACATCATAATTGAGCATTGATGCTCAACAACAAATGCAAGCATAAATATATTTGTCCAGCACATTCATCACGGTTTCAATAACAGACTCAGTTGCCAGTGGCACCTAAGTTGGGATTCAGACTTTGCAATGTGGGAATGATAAGAGTTTCCGAGTCTTGAGTTTGGCTTCTTGAGATTTTTTATAAACAGGGCAATCACAGACTACTTTATAAAAGCTTCAGCTGGAATTGTCCCTTGTTTATGAAGCTCGGTGAACACAAACAGAGCTCGTTCAAAGTCCCAACTGGTCTCCACCAAACACCTTAAATTAGAATTAGACAGGAAAAATTACTAAAATAGTTTCGACATTATTAAAAGAGTGAGGAAAATGGAAAGTACCTGAACACTTTGCCGTAAGTAATTTATTTCAAGTATATCATTTAAGCACCATGATAAATAATTATGCTACTCATTCAGTTTATTATTGATAATGTTCTCAGAATACTGATGTTTATCTCAATAACAAAAATTTTCATAATGAGACAAGAATGATAATTTAAAAGAGGTATGTTTGTTTGATTTTTCATTTAAGATTTGCTCTCACTTTCCACAGAGATATACTTAAACGTTCTTCTGACATTTTAAAGATGAAAAATTTAAGCCATTTGTATGAAAAGCTCTGGGTCCATATAAAGGCACTCCCTGGGTTACGTAAGGAATGCATTCTGGCACCTGTTATGTAACTCGAAATTTGCATAAGTCGAAAATTACTACGGATAGTATATAGTACAGCAGAGGTGGGGAAATTATGGCCTGCAGGCCAGATCCGGCCCATGAAGGCCTTTTCTTTGACATGAGAAGCTATTTTGAGAAAGCGTTCTGTGAAAATTAAGGACTGAAGATCTTTAATCAGACTAAGTTAAACTTGCTTAATGCAGGATATATTTATCTATTCACATTTCATTGCTAAAATATTGTTTTATTTTGATTATTTTCAGCTATTCGATATGACATAATTTCCATGTAGTCTCTTATATGGCCCACTGAGGCACCAGCAACTGCTAATGTGGGGAAAGAGCTCTTGGGAAGTGTGTCTGCTTTCAATGAGAATAGCTAGAGGATAAACACAATTTGAGTCCATAAAGCGCCTTATGTTAAATCAGCCTATAAGACTGGTGCTTTACCTGCTTACCACCTAGGGATGGCCATGCACTCATTTTCTTGGTTGGCACTTTCAAAAGATCTTTGCATTCTGTCGTCTGACTAAAACTGTGCATGTAAATGGTGTATGGACGGAATGAGCCACGTGCTTGTTTACAGATGACAAATGAGACGAAATGGTTCCATTTACTCACGCATTCTTTCACCTACGATTGTCTTCTCATAAATCATCTAGATTCTTATCATCACTTTCAAAATCCTGTCTCATCCTTTCCTTTGCAAATACATACATTCCATCTCTCGCAATTGGAATGAGCCCTTGCATAATCGTCTTTGTGTAAAACCTGCTAAGATTATTGTTGCTACTTGCAGACATGTGTTGTTGTATAGCATCAGATGAAAATGAAATAACATCATTTACTGTTACTATGTTAATATTATGATGTAATTTATTTTTGTATTTGTATGAAAGCAGATATACACTGCAATTATAGCCAGTCACTAGAATTAGGTAAATTGTTAAAACAATTCACTAGATTCATATGTTATCACTGTGGCCTTTTTTTAGGTGCTAGTTTGAACCCAAAGTCGCTAGACCTAGCTAAAAATTCGCTAGATTGACAACAGTGGCTGGGTAGCATAGTAAGGCTTACCGCATCAAACCCATGCCTTGCGTTCTTCCTCTGCACACATAATTAGTTCCCGCTCACTTCAAAAATCGCTAACGTAAACATAATGAATTTTTTTAGTAATTTATGGGGCTGCCTACTAAGTGCAAGTTTACATAAGTCAAGGCTAACGTAACCCAGAGAGTGCTTGTACTTCTAATGGATGTTCTTGTACAAATAAACAAACAGTTAACTCACTTTCTTGACCAATCCACATTCATTCCTGACTGATGGGACATAGTCTGTACCATCTGCTCTTGCACAGCTGCATCTGTAACAGCTATTGTTACTGGTGGTGCCTGAGGTTCTGGAGGAACAGTCATCACTGGATTTGTCTTGAATGCTGCCTGCATTTAAAAAAAATAAACTCTTTACTCAAGAGAACCATATCACACAGCTCAGAAACATTATCTTCTAATGGCATAGCTAGAATAACAAGGGCATTAGGACAGTTGTTTTTCAAGGCTTTTGCTTTCATGTGTTAGCTACATCACTGCCTTATTCAGGGTATTACAAATAAGTTTCACAGTAAAAAACTTGAGAAAACATTTAAAGAACCTGTATAAGAAATATAAATTTGGATACTTGACACATCTTAAAAGGTTCATTATAATTACTTTGAAAGCAATTCCTTAAAATATCTCTCTATATTTAAAATAAGATTTAAGACTCTACAACAGCAGATGCTCCACAAAAAGAAGAGCGAGAGTATTTCCTGTGGGCAATATGGTTGATGATAAGGCGGATGAAGGGTTGGTAATAGCTGTCTCAACCTTGGGACAGGGGTGAGCAACCTTTTTCTGATTGCTGACTGCACTAGTATTTCCGAATACCTCGGTGGGTGACAGTTAAAGCCACGCTAGTTACGATGGGTCAAATTTAATGTCTCAGATGGTTCGATGAGCCATATTGGACTTTAACCCTTAAGAAATTGTGTGGTATTTTGCAATGTAAGAGTCGCATGCAGTCATTTTGACTGTTTGAAAAAATTTTACGTTTAAAAATTAAAATAAATAAAACTGTTAGGGAGTAGGTTTAGTAAATTATTTGTTGTTCCGTAAATAAATACACAAGTATTTCTCATTTGCAATGACTTTAGCAAAAACTACAATACAAAATCAAGGCACATTCTACCTGAAGCAAGCACAGGGTTGGGCGGCATACGCGTTAGGGGCAGAGCTGGTACTAAATTTTCAAACGAATTCTCCAAAAAAAAAACAATTCAACAAAAATAATCTTAAATAATTTGATTCATTGTACAACTTTTACAAATCTGATGTGTCCAGCACATGACTTTCTTCAGAATAACGAATATGATTGCAATAGTATTTACAAGTTGCACTCGACATCAGCATCCTCAAGAATAATTACTGGCAATTACACTCATGAATAATTTTCACAGTGGAAAATACTTAGAATCACTTTTCACATTGAAAAAACAATAAGTAACCAAAATTTTCATTTATTGCTATGGTAATAAATATTGATGCACAATTAAAATTACCATTAGTGGTGCTAAAATTGTTATCAATATTTACAAGAGAAATTGTTTACAAAATATGATGTTAGATGCTTTGAGATAGTTTTGATCGCAAATAAATTAACCCTTGGCAGCGTAGGCATAGCTATCTGCAATTAGAAAATTTTATCACCGCAACAGAAGTAAAGATATCACTTAGCGATGCTCTTAACAAATTCAAACAAAAAACTGATATATCTTTTAAACAATCGTTTTATGAAAAAATGTTTCAAACAAAACTTGCAGAAAATTACTAGGGGTCCACTGCAGTACTTCCTGCAAACAATTAGGGAACCTTGTGTGAAGTGACCCAATGTGATAGGGCCTATGACAAATATTTGTGTCACACGATGTTTTTTGTTGAACCACATTTATTACCCATTTCAAAATAATCATAGACATCCCACCATTTTCACAACCAAATACACATACATGATTTAGACCAGGGGTCGGCAACCTACGGCCCGCGGGCCACGTGCGGCCCTCGAGAACGCTTTACGCGGCCCGCAAAGCTGTAATGAAAAAGTGATCAGGAAAATTTCTCATGGGCAATTTTATATTTTTTGAGTAAAATTATGGTCTCAAAGCCTGTTCTGTTGAAGTTTTAATGCTAGTAAATTACGTAGGCTTGATTTCATTCAAATGAAATCACAGAATCTCTAGAAAACTTCTGATTTATTCGCTCATCCAGCCCGCCGAGGCCTTCTTGACACCCAATGTGGCCCTCCGAAACATTCACAACTGCAAATGTGGCCCGCCATGCAGAAAAGGTTGCCGACCCCTGATTTAGACTAACACTTCCTGGTACACATTTCTTTTTGTTCACTATTTCTCACAGTACAACAAATCCTATGTTCTGTGGTTTGTTTAATAATAAGTACAGGCACACCCTGGGTTAAGTAAGCCTCAACTTACATAAACCCGCACTTAAGTAAGCGGCCCCATAAATTATGTACAAAAAAAATTTTTTTATGCCTTCATTAGCGGTTTTCATAAGCGAGCTCAAATAAATCTATATGTATGTGCGCAGAGAAAGAACACAAGGCGTGGGTTGCAATGTGATATCCCCGCTTTGCTACTCAGCCAGTGTTGTCATTCTAGCGAATTTTTAGCAATACTATGTAGCGACTTTGGTTTTGAATTACGCATGAAAAAAGGCCACAGCGACTACCAACTAACCTAGCGAATTGATGTAACAATCTACCTAATTCTAGCGACTGGCTACAATTGCAGCGTATATCTGCACTCATATGAATACAATAATAGAATACATTGTTGTTACATGTCTGTGTGGCAGTGTGGTTTCCGATCATTGATGCGGGTGCTTGATCTCTTAACATGTATTCCCTTTTGCACAAATTAATGAATCTTGTAATCATGGCTGATAAGCATTTAGTATTTAGCATTTTAGAGAACAACTCTTTTGGAAAATCTCCTTGAACGAAAAGTGACTTGCCCATAACTGCAAAATACGTAAATGGCTTGAATTACCTTCGTTGTAGCACGGAAATTAACAGCTTGAAAAAATTGACATTCTACATTTTGTTTATCAAGAAAATGTCTATTGGATGCTGCAAAAGCAAACTGCACTTAAAAAAACTGACGTTTCACCTTGCGTAATATATTATTGATTTACATCGAGAATTCATTCATTCAGCTTTCAATTCACATGCCATTAGTCTTAATTTTCTTTGTAAGCTCCGTTTTCTGTTAACCATATTCTATACTTACATTAGCCACTGCATTTACATGCTTCTATTTTAATTGAGTACTTGTAGCATACTGATGCAGTAAATTATACGTACTTTAATTTTCAGAGATCACTTTTTCGAAATAGCTTCACATGGCGAATAAATGCCTTCGGGGACTGGATACGGCCCAGAGGGCATAGTTTTTCCACCTTTGCTGTACTCTCCTTAGTAAATTTAAACTTACGCAATGGGTGCCAAAATGCATTACATATGTAGCCCGGGGTGTGCCTGTAATCACTATAAATGCACCAGCCACGCATAAAATATCTTGCTTAATTATCAAAAGAAATTCATCACAAACATTATCAATATAGTAATTTCCATTAAACTGCCAAATAAAATTTGCAAATGAAACAATATTTTCAATGTATGTGTGAAATATCTTGCTATTTGACATGTTAAGTGTCCATTATTATGTACAATGCAATGGAGTCATTTCTGAATTCAAGTTTCTTTGCTGCATGTTTCATCTGTTTTATATTTACACGAAAACTTTTCACATAAATTTTCAATGGGCTTTTGTCCTTCATGCATTTGTTTCATTGTAAGCTTAGTGCAGATGCACTTGAAAACCCAAGTCCAACAATGCAAAAATCTGAGATCAACAATGCCAGCAAACATAGGAAACTCCTTTTTGAAATGTTGAAAAATTGGAGAATATCAAATATAAACTTAAAATATGAGCTAACACAAATTAAACAACAGAATCAAAGGTAAGATTAAGAATCTTAATTTCTTTCTATTGAAATTGTGTAAATCTCGAGTCCAAGTCTCAATCGTTAAGATATTTTAAAATGTTCAAGACCAAAGGTCTACACATCATATTCCAGACAATCACATGTTAATCAAATGCAAAACCGATAACTATCCTGGAATTGAACTCATGCCTTTTTGGGAGATGACTACCCATTTAAAACCTACAAGAGTTTGTGCCGAGTATTCAGGTGAAAAATTCGTCGAAATCAAACCAACCATTCTCGATTTATTTGCATTATCACTCAAGGCTTCAGATGCAGGCAGGCAGGGACACAGCATTTATAATATATTAGATATTGTTTACAACTTTGATAATAATAATAACAAATATTTACATAAATGAAGTCCGAAAGGAGATTTTTGAAAAAAATAGTGAAAACATACTCAGGAGACCTTAAGACATGCATTTCTGTTGAAATCTCAGACTATTATTTTCAGGAAAATAATACTATCTCCTACACTGCATATGGAGAAAGTAAAAATGTTTGGCATGAATGCAAACCCACAAGCACTCTAAACTGGGCTCTGCAATTTTTCTAGCCAATTTCTAGCCAATTCCAACTGTGATGCATGTCACAGGCTCGTCAATGTATAATATTATATATAGTTCAATTCCATGCTGTTAGAGGCAGGGCTGTTATTCCTTGGCAACCATTCGAAATGCTCAGCTCAGCAATGCAGCAGCAGGCGTTAGGATAATATAATAAACCAATGTCACCCTCTCCATGCCAGCGGAGATTGAGTACCCGAAAAGTAACATAAACTAAATCTCCTTTTGAGTTGAAGTTTCAATGTTAGTGATACACAATTGGAATATACGCGATACGTAGTTGTAATAGACATATAGACATTCCTTACAGAGGAGGATATAGCTATATGATATACTAGTAGAAGGTGCTTGCATTCTGCAAGCATTTCATCTCACCTTGTAAAACATTAATTTTTCAGAGTGATATTTCATCATGGGAAATATTTATTTAATTCAAAAATTTCTCCTCTGCACCAATTTTCATTTTGTCCTTATGGAACTATAATGGAGTAAAACAATCACTAATATTTGCAATTTTAGGAATATTATACTTTTTCCACATTGGGTTAATAATTCCACACATTTATGCCAAATTTTAAATTTGTAGCATGTTTAGAAGTGAAATAACATTTATCTAATTGTTTAAAATTAAATAATTTTTAACAGGCTTAAAAACAATTTCATAGATAGATTGAAATGTTTATTCGTTTATATAGACTAAGCTCTAAATAACCTAAAAATTTCAGCTTCCTAACTCACCCCGTAGTATCTTAACATTTACCTATTTGTTTAAACTTTAAGAATTTTAACTGCCAAACAGACTAACATCAAAATTGGTATAATCTCTATTTCGTTTTTTTTTACAAATTCTACCTATAAAAAATTTCAGTTCCGTAGTACATTCGGAAATACATAAACCTTGAAAATGTTTAAACTATTTAGAATTTTTAGTGGATGCATTATAGAACTTTTTCAAGATTTTCGTTTTTTCTAGTCAGTTTTGCACATAATCCTACCTACAAAAAAATTTCGAGTCTGCCGCTCTTCTGGAAGTGCCTAAACATTAGTATCCTTATATATATATATTTATATATGTTACTCCTCTGTAAGGTACATCTATATATAATGAGGATAGGATGACATTAATGTTTAGGCACTTCCAGAAAAGTGGTACTCAAAATTTTTTGTGTCGGTAGGATTATGTAAAAAACCGACTAAAAAAACGAAAATCTTTAAAAAGTTCTACAATGCGTCCACTAAAAATTCTAAATAGTTTAAACATTTTCAAGGTTTATGTATTTCCGAATGTGCTACGGAACTAAAATTTTTTATAGGTAGAATTTGTAAAAAAAAAACGAAATACAGATTATACCAATTTTGATATTTTGATTTGTTTGGCAGTTAAAAATTCTTCAAGTTTAAACAAATAGATAAATGTTTAGATGCAACGGGGCGAGTTACAGAGCTGAAATTTTTAGATTATTTAGCGCTTAGTCTATATAAATGAATAAACATTTCAATGTATCCATGAAATTGTTATTACGGCCGTTAAAAATTATTTAAATTTAAACAATTAGATAAATGATATTTCACTTCTAAATGTGCTACAAATTTCAAATTTGGCCGTAATGTGTGGCATTATCAACCCAATGTGGAAAAGGTATAATATTCCTAAAATTGCAAATATTAGTGATTGTTTTACTCCATTATTGTTTGGGTAGAAAATACCCAACATGCGTCCTTACGTTACAAAGTAAGCTGCACCTCCTCCACGGTTAAAATAACTGGTGAAATAGTTTGCTTTTTATCAATGTTTCATTTGTCATGATTTGATCAAGATTTAAAATAATCATAGATGTATTCCTAAGAAAAAGAAAACCATTCTTACCATCAGTCATCAGATTTGAAAGCACGTGTTAGGTTCAAAATTTCTAAGGAGCAGTTGTGTCAAATGTTAATACTGCATTTTTAGGGACAAGTAATTGGTAAAAATAATAGTTGGAAGAACTAAATTATCAAATAAATACGCCAGGATGTAATAATCTAATCACACTTACTCTTTCCTGATCTCTAGTAGCATTTGTGACAAATAACTGTTCGTTAACAATACAAAAGCCACTGCCAGCAGGTACTATGACAAACACCCTGCTGAAAGCTCTTATGGGTTGCTTGTTTGTTTTGGTTTCTCTGAAAACTCCAGTCACAGATATATAGATGAGCTGGGGCTATAAAAAAACACGAGAAAAATAATACGTGAATTTCATAAAAGTCCCTTTACCCACAACTGTTAAGACTGAATAGCAAAAATAAAACGTTATTTTTATATTTACTGCTATATTTATTGTTATATTTAGTCATCACAATTATTATAATCAAGATCATGTTTTTTATATTATATACTGAATAAGGAATCATAAATGCCATTTTGCAAATTCATAGCAATTGAAATGAGAAGGAATAATGTAAGTATAGTAGGTCTTAGTGAAGTCCGGTGGGAAGGAGAAGGCGAGATAAATTCAGACGAATTTAAGATTATTTACTCGGGAGGGGAGAAAAAGGAAAGGGGAGTGGAGATTATAATGAGAAAAGAGATAGCTGAAAGAATTAGTAAGGTAGTGACAGTTAATGACAGATTAATAGCCGTAAAACTCCAGATGGAGCCAGTGGAAATGCTTATAATTCAAGTGTATATGCCAACAACTAATGCTGGCGACGACGAAGTAGATGAAATGTATGAACAGATTATGGAGATATTGGAGGATGAGGGAAAAGGAAGGATCACCACCATAGTAATGGGAGATTGGAACAGTGTAGTCGGAGAGGGACAGGAAGATAACATAGTGGGAAAATATGGACTAGGGAAGAGAAATGAAAGAGGGGATAAACTTGTGGAATTCTGCCATAGAAATAGATTAACTGTATATAATACATGGTTTAAGCATCACCAGCGAAGACTTTACACATGGAGAAGCCCAGGAGACCAGAGACGATACCAGATAGATTACATACTAGTCAATGAAAGATTTAGAAATAGCATTAAAAATGTGAAAACACTATCAGGGGCAGATATCAATTCTGACCACAACCTTTTGGTGGCAAATACACAATGTAGACTGAAGAGCGTTAAGAGAAACATAAGAGTTAACAAGAAATGGAACTTAGAGGATATCCTTAAAAACAAGGAGGCTATCATGACTGAGCTGGAGGAAAGGTTGGGGGAGAGAGCTGAAGAAAATAGGAAGAATGTAGATGAGGAGTGGAGATACATCCATAGCAACATTAAAGATGTAATGGAAAAGAAGGTAGGAAAGATAACGGGTGAAAGAAACAAAAAACCCTGGGTCACAGCAGCCATGCTGCAAAAAATGGAAGAGCGGAGAAAGTGGAAGAACATAAACACTGAAGAAGGCCAAAGAAAGTACAAGGAGTTAAATAATGCTTTAAGAAGGGAAACAGATAAAGCAAGAGAACAGTGGATAAATGAAAAATGCGAGGAGATTGTCGAATGTGAAAGAATTTGTAGAACAGACCTCATGTATAGCAAAGCAAGGGAACTATTCAAGAAAAAAGCAAGAAAGATAGGACGTAAAGGAATCATGAACAAAAGTGGTAAAATAGTATCGGAGCCAGACAATGTAAAGAATGTTTGGAAAGAATACATTGAGGTTCTGTATGACAAAGAAGGAAAGCCAAGAAATATTGAATTAAATGAAGAAGAGGATGTGGAAGAAGATCAGCTAGGACCAAGTATTCTCGAGTCTGAAGTTAAAAGAGCAATTGATGACATGAAAAGAAGGAAGGCTGTTGGGAGTGATGATATACCCGTGGACGTTCTCAAGGTTTTAGGGTCTAAAGCAGTTAAGCAACTCACAAAATTTTTTAACCAAGTATATGATACTGGCATATGGCCTGAAGATTTTTTAGATGTTGTGATGGTACCACTGGAGAAAAAGAACAATGCAAAATGTTGTAAGGATTACAGAACTATTAGTTTAATTTCTCATACAGCTAAAGTTCTAACCAGAATAATAACCAAAAGAATTGAATGTAAAATAGAAAAGGAGCTGCAAGATAATCAGTTTGGTTTTAGAAGAGGAAGGGGGACTAGAGATGCTATAGGATGTATGAGGATGATGACAGAAAGAGCGCTAGAAGTCAATAAAGGTATGTATTTTTGTTTTGTAGATTGGGAGAAAGCTTTTGACCGAGTGAAATGGGATAAAATGCTGGGTATTTTAAACAAAATAGGAATAGATTGGAAAGATAAAAGACTGCTTAAAAACCTTTACTTTGATCAAAAGATTAGAGTCAGGGTTGAAGGAGAAGAAACAGAAAGTACTTCAATAGGGAGGGGAGTGAGGCAGGGTTGTCCTATTTCACCAGCGATATTTAATATTTATGCAGAAACAATAACAGAAGAAGCGTTGATGGAAGAGAAAGGATTTAAGATAGGAGGTGAAAGTATTACCACCATTAAATACGCAGATGATCAGGGCTTAATAGCAGAAGGCGAGAAAGAGCTTCAGAGGATGACAGACAGACTAGTGGAGGTTGGCCAACAATATGGAATGAAGATCAATACAGAAAAAACAAAAGTCATGGTGGTTTCAAAGGAACATAAAGAATTAAATATAATGGTAAATGGCCAAAAATTGGAACAAGTAAGTAGTTTCAAATATCTCGGCAGTATTTTAGCACAGGATGGAAGTAGTACACAGGACATCAGAAGTAGGATTACAATGGCAAAAGCAGCATTTAACGAGAAGGAGCTTCTCACAAGCAAGAAAATAAATTTAGAAACAAGGAAGAAATTAGCAAAATGCTACATATGGAGCATAGCTCTTTATGGTGCAGAGACGTGGACGGTAAGGAGAACGGAGGAAAAATATTTAGAAAGTTTTGAGATGTGGGTATGGAGAAGAATGATGAAAGTGAAATGGACAGAGAGGAAGAGAAACGAAGAAGTATTAGAAATGGTGGGAGAAGAAAGGACGCTAATAAAAACAATCAGGAAAAGAAAAGCAAATTGGATAGGGCACATATTGAGAAGACAGTGTTTACAAAGGAGATCTTAGAAGGAAAAATTAGTGGAAGAAGAGGAAGAGGGAGAAAAAGAATAGGAATATTAGATAATATAAAGCAGGGATATAATACTTATAGAGGTATAAAAGAGGCTTCTAGGGAGAGAGAGAAATGGAGGCAGCGATTCAGTTAAAACCTGTCTTCGGACAGAAGCATGATGATGATGAGCAATTTTTAGCAATTATCTCACGTTTTTCAACTTGTCTGATTTTTTTCCTTGCATAAAAGCGCTACGCACCCAAATTTGGAGAAAAAAGTTAAGTTTAAATATGAGTAAATATGGTATATTATATGAAAGTTGCATCAACCTACTGTAAAAATTGGAAGGTCCACAGCAAAAGAAAGTGGATCATGTTGAGTTGTAGGTAACTGAGAGAGGAAAGTTACAATGCATAACTTCCCTTGACGGAGTAGTTTTTGCCTCCTTGCATAATCTGGAACTTTTATTAGATTACGACTTTCAATTAAGTAGTCATTTAACCTGGAAAAAATAACATTCATTGGGTATAATATTCAACTTTCCAATTATCCTAATAAAGCACAATGACCCGATTAGGTCCTAAAATATACATGGAGAGGTCATTAATCACATCAATAGTCCTACAAAGTAAACATAATAGCCGAAAAATGATAACTGCAATTCAAATCTAACCCATCTTTTATTTCTACCCAAGCTCATATTGCAGTTTTGTTTTTCAACTATTTCCATCTCTACACCCTGCCAGATTGCGTATTTGCAGAAATGGCTTCTTGAAGAACAAGTGGCATTGTGTAAATGGCAAGGAGCTTTTAAATAGTTAACATTTCAACGATAGCATTTTTACTTTCTCATATATGTAGTTAATAAAGAGAGTACTGCAATCACGAAAAAATTTGACTGAGATTTTGATGGAAATACACGTTTTAGGTGTCCCTAAATCCAAAAAAGTTGTTTTTGCCATGCTGTCTGTCTGTGTGCGGCCCTCGAGTCTAGACCAGGGGTTCCCAACCTTTATCTGGGCAAGGGCACCTTCGATTTAAAAACGAAAGTGGCGGGCGCCGATATTTTACCCCCTTCCCCATTCAACACTTACAGCTCAGCTTGTAGCTCATATATACATTTTGTATTACCATATTATATTATTCATTAACCATAAAATAATACATAATTTGGAAAATATTTTTTAAACTCAAACAATTGAATTTTAAATTAAATTAAATTATGATGTACAAGCAAATATCCCTTCGAATACTTTATAAGAAAATTACTAACCTGTTATCATCAATGAATAAAGATATGTGACTAGAACACAAACACATAGTGATACTTCTTCGCAAACAAGCAAAGAAACAATGGTTGCCGTTCACCAGTTCCTACAAATGGGCTGGGATACCTTTCGATAATGATTGAAGGTAAAATGATACATTAAAACGTGAGAGGCCGACGAATTTGTGAACAAAATTGCGAGTGAAATCCTATCATGCCATGTATGACATTGTATGTAAATTTTATAAGACAAAGTCGTTAAGTCTTTTTAGATTAGTTCTTTATAGATTCTCTGGATGCTCAACACTATAAGTCAAAAGAGCTCCAAGTTTTAGGAAGACACCAGAATAAACCTTAGCGGGCGCCACAGGGAACCCCTGGTCTAGATGGGTCAATGATATCAAGTGAAATTTTGTATTTAGACAACATTACCTAGACTTGAAACTATGAAGAGATGAATGATATTATACAACCATGAAGGGTACTTCATTCTTGTTGATTTTCACAAAATGTCTATTTATTAAAAAATTATTCTAATGATTTTGATTCAAATTCATTGTGTCATTAAGAACACTGCATATACCATATTTCTCAAAAAATAACTATATAGCATCCAGTGATACTATGTCGATTTTTCTGCCCAGCTACCACCCAGTTTTCCCTAGTTCTCTCAACAATCTTCATACAGCCATAATGCCTCAGTGCAAATTTACATATGTATTTATATATAGTGTAACTATTTATCAAGTTTGATTTTTACATATATGAGATAATCAACATATTAATACAAGTTACATGCAGAAGGCATTTTCTGCAGTTTTGCTACTTTTGTAGCAGTAACAGTTTCTTCCAATCAGGAAAGGGTATAGCGAGACCAGATATATGAAAAAGTTGTGTAATGTATAATGTACCGATTTTTTCAAACTAGCTAATATATAAAATTTGGTCAGAATGTCTCATTTGGATAAATTTTCTTGCATGGTCTAAATTTGCATCATTAATCTTTCTTGTGCTAAAAGTAAAAACAGCAAATGAAAAGTTAGCCTGCCATCCCAAAACTTATATCTGTAAGGTCATGGTAAAATAGCTCTGCCTTAAATTTCATTAGCAAAATTTATTTCAAGGCCATGTAAAATTTCATCCGACTTAAAAATAAAATTTTAGTTACATTTCTTCTATGGGAGGAAAAGCACAAAAAACAAACCAATCAATGTCTCAAGTATGAAATTGCCAATTTCAATGCCACTTATAACTCAGATGGTAGTACTTGTTCCTTAATGAAAAAACAGCAATGTAATTATTTCAGTAGTTCAGGAAGCCTCACAAAATCTTGTTTGTGTTTTTAACCTAGTGAATCAAGATTTAAAAATATACAAGATCTCACTATAAAGGATAAATGCAGCATAAACTTCAGAAATGTAATTTATTTAGGGATAAATACATTCTGGGTAATTTGATGGCTATACCAAAATTAGTTTTAAAGAAATTTTTCTGCTGAACGTTTTCCAAGATTACAAAATGTTACCTAGTATACGAGGCTTGAAAGCATATAAAAATTGAGCACATTTTCAATTACTGTCCAACATATTTTATTGCTAATTACAGCTTTAATGTTCATTTATAATTGGGCAGTAATAGCAATTTTATTTGATAATATTTTTGACTTATGACTCCATAAAATAGAGCATTTAAAGCATTTATTTAGTGCAGTTAAAGGTGCAATACAATTTCTTTTGATTCATAATAGTTTTTTTTCAGCTCAATTGACATTTGATATTACCTCTTTAAACTCCTTTACAGTACTGTACTGCATTTGGGTAATGGTTTCTTAGAAAATATACCTGTGTGTGGTTACTGCACCCTGACCAGCTGGGTAAGCTGCAGAAAGTGAAAAATATGCATTCTGGTGGTAAGCATCCAGGAGCGGTTGCCGGTTCTCAGCATCATACAGGCTGTAGTATTGCTCGAGAAACTGTCTCACAATAGGTTGCCCTTCTGGGACACAAAGAAAACTGCCTTTTGATGAGGGCATATTGACTTCATCAGCAACATCAAAGCTGATTTGAGGAGGCAGGTCCATTCCATCCTAACAACATTTAATTTTTTTCACAAATAGCAGAATTACCACTCAATGTGGTAAAAAATAATAAAACCAAATTAATTTACATGTATTTGAAAATTCATTTTGATATCTCAATAGAATTAAGAATACTCACCAATTTTAAAAGTTTTGGAAACCGCTTCCTCACTTCACTGTATAAAATATAGAGCGACATACCATTAAACTTAAGACATCATCAAAAATTATAATTTTTTGTGGCATAAATATTGTCAAAAAATCAAAAAATAGCATCTTCCCAAAACTTAAGCAATGATGCAACACTTAAACTGCATAGATTTAAAAGAAATCTTTTCATAACCCAGAGTACAACTATAACAAAACATAATAAAAGTTTATTTCAACTTTAGGAAATGAAATCAACTTTTTGTTACCTTCCAAAAATTCAGCCAAACCAAGTTTTCTCTGGAGCCATTAAGAAGTCAGAAAAAAATCAACCACACACTATTAAGCTGCCCTTAAATAATACCTTGATTGAATAGAGGTGGGTTCATCATACCGAAAATAACCTGGATGGAAAAATTCCATTCCCACACCACCAAATGATGTCCTTCTCAGTCGCAGGAACATGAGTGAAACAACTGGCTCAACCCTCATTTAGCATGCATGCCTGCTGGTGGCATTGGTCCCCCCCTCCAATGAAGAACCCAATGCAACACCGTCATAGGTCATAGCCAGAGGAGGGGAGCTGTGTGGCCAAGTGTTTTCATAGACCAATTCATGGCCTTGGATGGTTGTGTGAAGAGAATTGGAGGGGGATTATTATAGCTGGTACTGCTGGTGGATACCTCCACAAACTCTTGGCCAGTTAAACATCAAATCCACACATTTCAGTTCAGCAACTGGTGTGGAGATCTTTGTTGCCACAGCCCAAAAGAGGCAATATTCAATAAATAATTGAGTGAGTCATATCCATGCGGAAAACCCATCTATATATGTATATATAAAATAAAAAGAAAAGCTTTTCTTTATTTTTTATTTTACTGCAATACTAAATCTCAAAACAATTTGAGATGTAGGTTGAATGAAACTCTTTCTGGAAGTATTTAAATGGAAACTTTATCTTGCATGGGTATGATCTTCCAACATCTTAATAGCAAACCATTCAATTTCTAGAGAATTCACACATAAGCTAAAAGATGATTTCATGTCATAAAGATGAAAATTTGTTTCAGTACCTAAATATAGTTTAAATAGATTAAAAATAAAATTTCTCAAAATCACAAGCAGTGTAAATGTTGCCATATATGAAACAAGACATAATAATCATTGAAAGACACAATCTTTTGGCGTTATGTCCTCTCCAGAACCAGTCAGCATCTCAAAGAGAAACCTTTCAGATGCAGATAAGCTTCATCGAGTAGACATGCTCAAGTCCACTACATATGGTAAGGTAATATAATGGACCAATATAGCCTTACCAGACTTTCAAAAAGGTGAATTTTATCACCAATTCTTACCCTACCTCACATAAAGAGACTGTTCCTTAAATTTGTTGCATAATGGATTTCCCTGCAACACTAGCTCGACTATAGGAAGTCCTTGGAGGGAGTTGAGCTGCTGAATGTCATGGATCTGTGACATAAATTAAATAAATCACCCATTATTTCAACAAATAATGACTTCAATTAAGTCATTGAAAGACATTATTATTGTTGTCAGAAATAAATATTTCTTTAAAATTTAACTTCTTCAAAAATATTACATTTAGAAACTTTTTTACCCAACATATTAACCTATTGGCATAGAATGAGATGAACGCCTCATCATTCATTAAATGCCGTACTTGCATAGATAGATAGACAGATAAATGGCTTTATACGGGCGAAATTTAGACTCTTACATTTAACCCTTTAGAATGATAGAATGATGTTGCCCTTACATCGTCTTTTATAGGTTATTTTATAAAACAGTTTCCTAAATTTCTGTTAGAAAGCATTAGCATTGCCTCATTAATTCTTTTTCTTTCTAATATAAACTCTTCATGGACCATCTATCTTTCTTTCTTCGAATTACAATATAAATCATTGGTGATGCCAGTTTGTAAACAAAAAAGATGGAAGCTTGTAGATCTTGTGGATTTTGTGATGCTGAATTAAATGAGCTATTATTGCATATTGATGATGAATTACTATGTGATTGTTACTCAAATTTAAATATTGCAAGAGAACATTCATTACCATGTAGTGATTCTTGCGATAACAAATCGGATAATAAGGAAAATGAGAAATCTTATGCGTAGTAGAGATGACATAATCAGTTATTAGAAATGGAAAGGAAGTTATTAAAATGTAGTAATTTATCTATTTATTAGTATTCCTAGTGTTTTGTGTTATTCATTTTAATTATAGACCAAAACTCTAGCCCATGCTAGAATCAGATATGCAAATCAAGTAATAAGTAATGACATTGCCAGAAATTTGAATGGAGAGTGGTTCCCTAAATGTGTAGATGACATCAGATGCCATATGGTACTGAGAGAGTGAATTGAGCCAAATAAAATGCCACTATTACAGAACTAATACTCATCTGATCCAGTCATCAAAGTGCCTATATTTATAAAAAGCCTATTGAAATATTTGTGCAAATTAATGAGTATTTACATTTTACAGATAACAATGTAGTCAATTCTTTGGATAACTTAGTAAAATTAGGTCTATTATTAATTACCAGAATACTTTATTCTCACACTTATATAAGCCTGACAAAAAAAACGCTTGTGTAGATGGAAATCATAAATATCTCACAGTTTGAACTAGATGTGAATCAAAAAGTGGTTATTGCTTTCCATTTAAAATCTACTTGGGCAAGGAAATCATTTTGGACAATGATTTGACAGTTATTGAAGAGATAGTAGTGAAATTGTGTATAGATTGACAACTTCAGACAACGTTTTCCTTGACAATTGATACTCAACTCCTAAACCATTCTCTAACATTCATGACCAAGGAAAAAAATCTATTGGGAACTTTTAGGAGCAACAGAAAGCATATGCTAGAAAATTTCAGGATGGTGAAGTTGCAAAGAGGTGAAAGGGTACATATATCCTGTAATGGCTTGCAGTTAAGTGGGGACAAAATGCATGGTCCCATTCTAACAACAATGCATGAACGTAGATATAAGAGCAACAACTAAAAGGAGCAAAACAGAATTTGAGGAATCAGAATTGAGGTAACAAAAATGTACTATTGACTGTAACCATGACATGGTAGGGATTGATATTATCAGTGCTATTTTTGTGTTAAAGAAGGTTGGGGAACTCATAAAATTCCGACTTATCTTACATGTCTTTTTAAATAGGTATATAGAATAGGTAAGGGAACTCAGTTCCCTTGTGAGGTCATTTTAAATAAAGGTTTGGGAACTGCGTTCCCTTGCGTTTCTACAGAAGAATAGCCCTGGATATTATGGATCAAAACTTAACTAGCTTCCCAAATATGCTAAGGTAAATGAAAGGATACAAAAAGACTTTTCAATGCAGATGTTGTTTACACAGAAGGGGGTAGAAGAAGAAAAAAATTTCACCAATTTCAAGATGCTTGTGGTAAAGAGAATTTTAGCAAGAGTAACTTTGCCCAAGTATCAGAAAGAGAGCTCCCATCATTAGGGCCAACATAACTATGGTTCCAGACAAATGCTACTGACTTTTTTCAACAGAACATGCCTGCAGCTGATAATAAGGCAAAATTCTATAAAAGGCATGTTATTTGCTTTTCTTGTAAAAAAAGGAGAGAAACACAGTGAGAATGCAAAAAGTATAAATCAGCTTTGTTTGCCACATTCTTTCAAAATATTTTAAACTGCAATAAACTTGGAGTTAAATTCATAAAAAATTGAAGAACTTCATCTATGCTTTAAATATTTTTATTTTATATACATACTATTTCTTCCTGTCTATTAATTTAATGATTTACTAATCCAGAGCCAAGAAAAATGCCCATTTTTGATATGACTAGAAAAGTCATGTGGCAATGGGTTAACTGTATCCTGGCAGTTTTTCAAATTTATCAATACAACATTTTTTTATTTTGATTACAAAAATGTTATAGGCAGGTAATTATAAATGTATTATTTTTCTATTTATATTTTATTACAATAACTACTTTGTTAATCTTTTTTATGAAGTCTCATTACCACCATACCTTTCCACAAAAGTAAGCTTCACAGTAATTACTAGTATTAAGTTACCATTTAATATTCTTTCCCAATCAATGATTATATATTAATACAAAAAGTCACTGAATTTCCATAAACTCATTTTAGAGTTTTGTAGACATAGCATAAAATATGAAAAGAGAGACATGGCTTGCCTAGTAAGTTCCAATCCTTTGCACCGAGTAGAGAACGGCTAAGAAACAAAAGAGGCAAAATAATGAAGCAACGAAAGTGAACTTGGTTATGTCCCTGGTGAAAATGAGTTAAATCAGAATAATCATTATGTGTGAGAGTTTCCTAATTAAGTTAACTTGAGAAAAAAAAAGGAAGTGGTTAATTCAGTGATGGCAAACTTATGGCGTGCATGCCAAAGTGGTACATGAAACAATTTTTGTTGGCAGACCTCTAAGAGATTAAAATCAATCAATGGCTAACTTAGTGTCATTTCACCAATAACCATATCAATTTGATAACATGTTCCTAACTATTTGTGGCAGGATGGAAACTATATTGCAACTCCTGTATTTAGTCCCACATAAGCTGCACTTTTTTCTGAGGAAAAATAATTGAATAAGTCTAAATGTAAGAAAAAATTCACAATATGGTGACATTTTAAAATATTATGTAATCAGCAAAAATTTTAAAAGTGAAAGAAATATTATCATTATCATAAATGTCAAGGTTATAAACAATTTGTTTGGGACAAATACTGCACATCCAACGATCTTGGAGTGTCAGTCTCTTTCAACTGTATTGGCCAATGTATCCCTGGGAGATATGGCACCTATGGGAAAATTATAATAAACATCTTAGTTGCGTAGAATATTACTTTTTCCTGCATTTTAAATGAGAATAATAGCATTTTATTAGCAACGACTTTAAAATTAGAGTGTTAAATTAATACTTATTTTTGGGAAATTATACTTTTGGCATTTTTGTGGGAATGTTTAGTGGCTTTTGAAGTCAGCACCTGTGGCAAATGCCACATTCGCCATACCCTAGTTATATAATATGCATGCATGTTTCACATTATCAAAACCTAGTTTCGGGCATTTCAAATCACTACACACCTGTTTGTGCTGCAATATGCAAACAAGAAGTATATAGCAACATAGTTGTTGTTCCACTGCAAATATCTGGGTCAAGTTTGTAAAAAAAGTTTGTAATCCATTTTCAAACATAAGCAGCATTTGACAAAAATTTTAGATTGCATTTCAGCAAGCAGTAAGTTTTCACATTTATCTATCTGTACCACATGGCTAACTATTGCGCAAAAACAATATTTCTGGGTGTTTCAGGGGCCTGTGATTTATCAGCATGAATTTGTGATTTTCGTTTTTTGTGAATAACTTATCACTTCAATTTGCTAAGCTAAGCCGAAAAATGTTAAAAACTGTTGGGAATCACATGCTAAATTCTTTTAAAAAATCGGAAATTCTAACGTAAAATGGCGCGAATAGCAGGAAAACTTAAAATGAAATTGTGTAAATACAGGGTGTTACTTACATTGGAATCATAGGAAAACTGATGGTACCTAAAAAATGTTATAAATAGTGGGAAAACGTACATTCCGATAACAAAATATGGGGTTTTACTGTATAGAGGAACAGAAAGAACATGTGGCATATTAATTTGTATTGTGTTACATAAAAAAAAACTTTGCTAGCCCAAAAAACATTTTTAGGGTATTTCCTTTCATCTGGCCCATGGCTAGGAAAGCTTACCATATATTTGTAATTTTGGAATGCAAGCTAGAAAAGGCTTACCATTGCAGGGTGAATTAACATAGAACAATAACATACATTCTAAACTTGCCTTGTTTTTTCCCAAGTATAAAATCTTCAGATTTGGAGTCTTCTTGGATAAAGCACTTAAATGGTCTATTGTGTGCATTTTATTTTCTGACAAATTTAATGCAACCATATCAGGAATATTTTCTGATATTATATCCAACACAGCTATCATTAAATTAGGACGGGAAAGTGCACAAAAAGAATCTTGCACCAAATCTGAAAGAAAAGACACAACTGTTAATATACACTCAACTGTTTGTCATTTCATTAATTAGTCATTTCAAAATAAATTATCTGTGCAATTTAAAAAATATTAACTGAAAAAAGTAAACTACTTCACCCTAAAAAACTGTATGCTAAAGACTGCTTGCCCCTCTTGCTTAGAAGACACACAACAGGAAATTACAATTAAAACCCTTGCTGGCTTAACAAGCGGAAAATTCACAAGCACCAAAGGACTACAGCAAGGAAAACCTGCCAGTAATGTAGCATACAAACCTAAAGCATGGGTTACTTAGGATATTTTTCAAAAGTGGCATGTTTGTACTTTTTACCTAACCATTAAGTGGTATTGTGGGAGTCATGACCTTCCAAAGATGGCACTGTTACACCTCTGTATTCTACAGATCCTTGAGTCATTAACAACAGAAATTAAAGTTGAAATTGTTTCCTCCTCCCAGTGTAACATCCATAATGGATGTTGTGTTCCAAGTACATTAATGTATTTTGTAAGATATTATTGTAAAAATAATGAGTAATACAGTAGAACCCCATTATAATGTGGGCTTCAGGAGACAAGAAGAACACCCTCGTTATTGGTAACCCAAGATATTTCGGGAAATGACACAGGAAATAATTTAAGTCCGAGAAAGTACATACTTTATAAGAAATTTAATTGCAAAATTATATAAAACTGATATTGTATCCTAATTTAAATGTGTACTTTAATATAATCGATGTTTTAAAAATACGAGGGGTGTTCAATAAGTAAGTTTTGGTGCCTTCATAAATCGACACCATTTAATTCAAAGAAATGAGAGCTATATTAATAATTAGCGCCATTCTTCCTCTACTTCTTATGATACTCATCGTGGTGCTGCCAGCTATTGCGCAAGAGCTGTGGCCTCATAACTGGATAGCATGCAGTGGCGAGCATGTCTACGACTGAGCAAATTCAGACAGGGTGGCAAACGTTTGTTTGTTGGAGATGTGGACTAAGGAGGAGGTGCGGGCTGTTGTTCAGTATGAGTGGGCACGAGGCTTGACAAGAAGCATCATTCACAATAAGCTGGTGCAAGTTTATGGAGAAGAGGTGATGTTTGAGCAAATGGTGCGGAGATGTTGTCGGCTCTTCAGTGAAGGGCGAATGAGTCTGCGTTACCAAAGGGATGGAAACTCCTTTCTACATCATATCATGACAGGTGATGAGAGCTGGGTGCACCATTTCACTCCTGAATCCAAGATCACGTCAATGGAATGGAAGCACACAACATCTCCCGTGAAAAAAAAGTTTAAGGTGGCATAGTCTGCAGGAAAGGTCATGCTAACTGTTTTGAGATCCCAAAGGCATTCTTCTAGTGGAATTCATGGAAAGAGGAGCAACCATTATTGCTGAGCACTATTGTGAGACCTTGGTTCGACTGAAATCTGCCATCCATCGAAAGTGCCCAGGCCTCCTCACCAAAGGTGTCATTCTGCACGACAAAAATGCTTGCACACACTCTGCCAGATTGACGCAGGCCTGAATTGAAGAATTTGGTTGGGAACGACTAGACCATCCCCCCTACAGCCCCGATCTGGCCCCTAGTGACTTTTATTTGTTCCTGGTGTTAAAGGAACTGGAAGGTAAGCGTTTTTCAAGCGATAATGAGGTTCAGGAGGCTGTGTGAAATTTCCTTCGTACGCTGGGCACGCGCTTCTTTGCAGAAGCATTTGAGAAGTTGGTGCACCAGTGTGACAAATGCCTAAATGTGGAAGGGGACTACGTGGAGAAATAGAGGAAGAATGACGCTAATTATTTATGTAGCTCTCATTTCTTTGAATTAAATGGTATCAATTTACGAAGCCACCGAAACTCACTCATTGAACGCCCCACATAGTTCGATATTTTCTTTTGGTGTGACAGCGTTTCCTCGTCACATATGCTTTGATGCTTTAAAGATGCAACAGGCAAAGACGATCACAATCACTCTGTTTCTCAATCTAAATCATCACTTTACTGATATTATCCACCACTTGGCTTATTTTTAGGGATTTCAAGCTCACATGCCTCTTCATTCTCGTTGCCATCTTCTGATAAATTTTCTTCTCTTCCACAGTTACGGACTGCAGCCACAATTTCTACATCTTTCAAGAACTGCAGGAGTTTCTTCATCTTCGTGAACCCAGACCTTGAGGTTAATTACTTGTAGTGTGCGACCAAAAACATTGGAAGTTGCATGCATATCCTCTTCCATACAACCTAAAAAATCTTCTTTGTCTTCAATGCTCTCGCCTGTTACAGCAATGCACTTTGACCAACAATTTTGAATTGTCGCAGAACTTTTGTGTTCTTCCATGCCAAGCTAACATTATAGGCCATTTTTTCAGTTCAACTGTTTTCAAGACCTATTTTATCATCTACTTGATCAACAAACAATCATAATCTGTCTTCTTCTTTCATCCAACCACGAATTGTTCCTTCTGGAACACAATACTCCCAGAATAAAATAGCTTTTGAATCACCGAGTTTCACTGTGTCAATTACATGTCTATCTTCTATTATTGTATACATTTTCCTTTCAGTGGACATTGTTATAACCTTAAAATTAAAAAAAAATTGTTTTTTAAAAATACAGCAATATATACTAAGCAAGAGAAAGAATTGAAACCAAACATTTCACAAAAAACCTTGTGAAGTGTATATTAATTACCTTAGCCTACACACATTATTTCATGCAGTCTTTTGGTGCACAGCAACAATCATAGTTACCTAGAACATGGCAGCAACTGACAAATACAAAGCGATCAAAATCTATCGAGTTGACTCTGAACGTCCTAAGCGTTCTGCAATTTTATCTCAGTCTAAGTGAACGTTTAGGGTTACTTTTAACTGGCCACAACATGGTCGTTTTGGGACTGCTGCTCAATGTGTTGCAGCCAGTAAGGAGAGATATTTCCCGCCTTTAAATATGTAACGAAGTTGTTTATGAAGAAAATAAATGAAATATTTTTGGGAGACATGAATCCGCACTATAGTGAGGAACGTTATGATGGGTTTTATTGTATAACGTAAAACATTTTACTGTGGAAACAATTTTGTTGCTTGAACGTATCTTTCATGTATGCCATTGGGTTAATTGCCCATGTTTTTCCATTTCATTGCTCATCATAACCCTCAGGAATGCACCCACAGTGAATAACAAGGACTTACTGTATGTAGTTCCAAATATTGAAAAAAACCCAAGTTTTTATGATATGAAATTTAATATAGTTAATGGTTTCAGGCATCACTTGGTGGAATTTTCAACTTTATTAAAAATGACCTAAGTTTCGTTGCAATGCAATATCATCAGGTTTGATGATGTTGCATTGCAACAAAACCTAGGTCATTTTTAATCACGTTTATGTGGAATTACCAATGTCTCTTTATTTTTACATTATGAAATTTAATAATTATATACATAATATCCTTATTCTGTCTATCTGTCGGTTGGTCCACCGGACCGCTCTATACAAATCCCCACAAGAGAACACTTAAAAATTCCTTTTTTCACTTGCAGGCTTTTTTCTTTTGCAAAATTAAATTAGAAGTAATTGACCTACGATCTTTTGACAGAGACCATTTTAAAGAAAAATAAACAGATTCCTATTCTTATCGTCGAATTTTACCTTTGGTTCAAAATCGCTTAAGTTATACGTTTAAATCACATCTATTGGAAAATTTTAAGTTTTATAACAATATGTTGCCTTGCTGACTGTATCATTGTTAAACCTAGAGATTGTATTGTCGTCTCTAGCCTTATACTATATGCATAAGGAAAGCGTGCCTTGAATGCTTTAGTACGAGAGAGAAGGCACCCGAATTTTTTTAATAATTAAAATCGTGTTTTCATTAATTTCTTTTCAGTTAACTTCACATTAAAATTTTTTGTTATTAACTATTTTTATAGTTTTTTGTAGTGCATCTTATAATTTACTGGAGGTATAAATTCGCATTGCATATATGAATCATGCAAAAAGCCATTCCATGACATGCACATCTTTTTCGTTTACATTTTAAAATATTTCAAAGATGAAGTATTTAACTTAGTTATGAAGAATTTAAATCTCTTTCGTAAATCTCCAAAAATTAATTTTAATACGATTTTTTCACGTTTTCACACATTTTATTTACATTGGGCCACTGTTATCTCAATGGAGGACTCAAAATATTTAATTGTTTTTTTATTCTTTGTAAATGACTTAATTACTCCCTGTGAACATTTTTTTGTTAAATCGTCGTCATTATGCAAAACAAAATATTTAAAATAACTCTTTTAAATATCCCGCGAAAACGGAATCCTGGTTAGAGAGAGAGAGTAGTAAGGGGTACGTGACGTCATCGCATGCCTTACGACGCTTACGACCGTACTGAAAGCATGCGGTTTTGATACTTCGTCCTGTTGCTTTTCCTGATATCGTACCTAAAATGGAGAATATGGAACTTAAGAAGGGTTATAAGTATTCTCTGGTACCTCAGTGCTTAATTACAATGATTAAAACCCCAAGAAAATTGTTCTTCACACTACTGAGCTCCTTGGGAAGAAATAAGAAGCAGAGAATATTGTGGTTGACAGCCATGAGGAGATACACATCTGATATATCAGAACGTACAACTGAATTTGTCTGCAAAGATCATTTTAATCTAAGTACTAGTTATATGTATGTACAAAATTTTATTGCTTCGTATTTTAGTTGATGACTTATGTCGGCATTACATTGACATGATACATATATTTATGGAGAACGTTGAAAGAGTAAATTATATTTTCATGTTTCATAGATTAGCATATATATTTTTAAAAAACCTCCATAATGTAATATACTTATTCTAAATACGTAAGATCAAACTCACGGAAATCGCTGGGCTATTGGTTTATTAAGCAAATAATTACTGTTGCAGTGCATATATTTAAGTACCAAGTTTTTAAGCAAATACTTTTACAAATGTTACTTATTAAGTTAGTTCTGTAATTTAAATATTTTAATAAATTTGTTCACATAATATCCACGACAGTATGGTATTTTGAAGGACCATGTTTTGCTAAATAAGGGCAGTCATGACACTCCACAGACTTGACTAAATCTTCCTCTTCATCTACAACTACACTCACTTCTTATTCTGTGTTCAGGGCAAATCTTGCCTTTACCAATAAAATTTTTCCTACTCGCTTCAGTTTAACAAATCCAACAGCATTACTAACATAGTCTTTCCTCATTGACCTCAAAGGGAGAAAAATGCCATAAAAGCAACAATGAAATTCGCGACAAAAAGAGACCTGCAGTTATGACAAACACTTCTACAGTTTTTCTTTTCACAAGTATAGGCAACAACTAAAGCAGATTGACACTTAAAACAACAAACTTCACCACATTTCCCATAGACAAGAAACACGGAAACTAAGTTTATTGACATTAATTTTGTATATTTGTCAATATTTGACCTGATGATTCTGTAATGGCAGATGATGGCGATTATTCACTGAAACCGGTCATGTCTTACTTCATATATTTTGCGGAAATTAGCAAAAGTTTAATATAAATAAAAAATACTATCTAGCATGGTTCATGTTATTTTATTGTGGAATTCCACGGTCTCGTCCATTACCTTTTGTATACTTATCTAACTATATTTTACTTACTAGATACTAGGACAGCATGAGAAACAATACATAAATAAAATTCTATAATATCAGTTACAACTAGAGTTGTTTTATTCATTTAATATGGGAAAGCTGTTTTAAGACGTCAATCTATCTTTTACATATTTTCTGCGTTTCAGTCGAAATAATAGTACTATTACAATAACTGAAAATAAAAGCACTACATGAAACTTGTACCTATACCTATCCGCCTTCACTCCACGCATTTCAACGTCTGAATATTGCTCCCTATGACTTCCAATGTACCACAAAAACATGTACGAATCAACGTTGGGCAAATTATCAGATTTGGCTACACAAAACCCTTCATATGCCATTTTGCAAAACACAACGCGAAAAAAATGCAGCAAGGTGCAGTACTTCTACCAATATTTCTTCTAAGATGGAGTAAAGAGGAAAACAACAGAATTATGTCTTTCAAGCTTCTACTTCTATATCGGCACAATGGCTTTTAGCCTGGCTAGCATCGGCATGCACTGATGTCACTAAACACTCGGCAAACTTCGGCTACCAATCGGATGTGATCAGATTCTGCATTTTTTCTGTTTCAAAGTTATTCCCAAAATTAACTCCTCTGTTTTAGATTGCTTTTTTATAAATATGCTAAAAATTTAACGAAAAAACTTTATATTTACCTATAACAATAGCAATACAACTTAATAAAATTTTCGGTAATTCCCGATATTTGACAGTCCCCCATTGTTGAATTCTATTCTTAGCCCCATAATAAATGCACCAATTTAGTGCTTTAACATGGGCCAGACTTTTTTACAAGGATATAACACATTTACTGAATCTATTAAGTAATTAGAGGGAGGAAGGAAATGAGAATGGAAATGAGCAGAAATGGAGAAAGAGGAAATTAGTTTCCAAATGTGTTCTTTGAGATCAACAAATTTTAGTAAAACAGCCCAATACAAAATTTCATCAAAATACATCCTGCGGTTTCTGGATTGAAACATACATTGTAAACTACATGTAGGTCTTCATGCAAAGTGATCATATTTATTGTCCGATTTTAACCAAAATTGGAATAGTTCGACCAATTTTAATAAAATTTCCCAATACCAAATTTCATCAAAATACGTCCTGCGGTTCCTGAGTTAAAACAGAAGAACATTGTAAACTACATGTAGGTCTGCATGTAAAATGGTCATAATTATTGTCTGATTTTAAACAAAATTGGAACCAGTCAACCAATTTTAGTAAAACTCCCCAATACCAAATTTCATCAAAATATGTCCTGCGGTTCTCGAGTTGAAACAGGAACAATGTAAACTACATGTTGGTCTTCATCTAAAGTGGTCGTAATTATTGTCTGATTTTAACGAAAATTGGAATCAGTTAACAAATTTTACTAAAACTCTCAAATACCAAATTTCATCAGTCCAGTGGTTCCTGAGTTTTAACATGCAGACGGATGGATGGACAGATGGAAATGACCTCCCCTATATGCATTCACTTCATGCAAAGAATGCATAAAAACCAAATTTCAGGTCTACAGTCCAAGCCACTTTATATATAAATAAAATTCAAGATCAATCAAGATGATTTTAAATTAAATAAAAAATAAAATAAAATTATTTTATAACTTTTAAAATAATCTATTAATAGTATAATTAACACATGCCAAAAAATGAATTTAATTGGAAATCTTTCAAGAATAAATGGTATATAATACATATACCTTATTGGGAATATTACATTTTAATGGCAAGTGCTGACTATTATTACACAGCAAACCAAAATCATTTTATCATTTCTTATTAAAGGCTTACCTGGATCCAGATGGAATTTTGTAAGGTCCAAAGCTTTAGTCTCAGAATTATAACGCTTCCCCATAACTGCTGTTACTTTGGCTTTAAGAGTTGGATTCAAGTCAAATTTTGGCAGACCAGGTTGAACTCGAATTTGGACCTAATTAATTAAAGAGGAAGTTAAATTAGAATCATGGACGTTTTTTAAAGATGAGAAAATGTAAAAAAAAGAACATCAGTTGTAATAACCCTAAAGCCATCATTTGACGTCATCCTCCTATCGGCAGCATACAGTTTTGAAGCTGCTTCATAATCTTCCACATAAAAAGTTGCTTCATTTCCTTGGGTACGGTACTGAAACAATTATGAAATCAATATTAAAATAAAGAAAAACTTTTAAATATAAACTAACAGAATTATTTCTCATCTAAAACATTTTAATGGAAGCGCATTGAACTCGACAAACATAATAAAACAAAAAACGCCAGGCATTATATAGAGAAAAATTAATGAAATACTTACAGCAATTGGAATGAATAATGTTGGAGAGATGTGGCTAAGGAGCAACTTTAAAATGTAATCTTTCTCATATTTAGCTCCATATGGTATCTGGAATAAGTATCCAATTCATTAGAATACATTTTTTGTCAAACTAGTATTATAACCACTCCAAATAACCACAAGAAAGCAAAAACAACATGGGCAAAAACCAAGTAACATGCTGGATAATTTAATCAACGATTGTTTATAGCACTTCAGGAGTCATGTGACAAGTGTTTCTAATAAAAATAACATTGCATGGCAGGTAACAGCATTCTGTGATTTGTGAGAGCCCTTCATTTGGCCCAAGAATCTAACAACCTTCAGGTCACAGATTTTAATGAAAATTGACACCGTAGTATCCAAGCACGTTATCTGCTCACTCATTTCCAACCTTAGCAACAATTCGACAATGAAGCCTATAAAGTTGCATGCAATGTTTTTGCATATTTTTGGCAAATAAAAATTTTGGTTACAAAACTTTGTCCTGCAAAGTTTTAACTCTAAAAAATTGCTTCAATTTCACTCACATTTTCAATACAATATAATTTCTTCAGTAACTTCTGGTACCTTAACCACCTCACCAAATCACTCCCAGCTATATGGATGGCTATATAAAAAGACTGGATACCTCTGATTTATGTGGGGGGTCAGAATATGATCTTAACATTTTTTAAAGTTTTGTTTACTCATGGAAGATATTCTTTGCTCCTAAAACACCAAATATGCTGATATTCAGGGCTAAGTACAAATGTATGCCAAAGCCAAGTATAAAGTAGTTTTGGACTATCCACTATTTTTTTGATTTGCTCCGTCATTAAAATATCTTAATTCTATAACAAGTTTTTTGAAAATTTTCTGGTCATATCCTCCCTAGTTTTTAGAAATCTCTAGTGTTGTAAAACCTTCTCCAATCCTTTCGTTCAATACAGAACTGAGAACACAGGGAGACAACAATGCCTCAACTCCCAGATGTTGCAGAATATAATCAGGGGTTTTCCTAATCTCTTATATCAACAACTGATTAAAAATATCGAATATGAACATTCATCGATGATAGGTACTCATATGAAAGGACTTAACTTCAGAAGAGTACTCTGTAAGCGTATATTGCATTTCCTCAAACACATGCTAAATATTCAAGGACTGAGATGCAGTAATTAACAATATTATTTACAGTGCCGTAAATACTGTATGGCAAAGGTGACATTTGCCATAGGGGGCATTCCATGTCAACCGGACCACTTTTCTCCCTTGATGTCATGAATGTTTACAAAATTGGGATATGTTGTAGGCAGTGGCGGCTCGTGTATAGGCACTGCGGAACTGCAGCACCCCCTATTTCCACTTGATATTATCAATAACATTTAATATAATGAGTCCTATTTTCTTTAATTCTTTCTTTAGTTTTATAGTACAATATATATTCCTTAAGCTTAATGTCAGTACTTCAGTAGCCATCCCCCAGTTTATGAAAAAGATACAAAAATCTTTGTATGGAACTGTGCGCTTCACAGTGCGAGCGACGTGGTGTTTGACTGTTGTGCGCATGCGCACATAGGAGGGGGGGGTGGGGAGGAAGGCGGGACTGCCAGGTAGAGAGAGCACTGTTGCTCTCGCAGTGCCGGCTCTGGCGTGATGGTGGAAGGAAGTTTTTTTTTACTCAGCGTGTTGTGCTTAAAAACCGTGTACCATATTCTTGAATGTGATAAAGTGTAGAAGAGTGTAGAATTAGATTATTATTCTGCTTCCAGCTATTCTATTTGATTCATTTTTTTTCTGTTCTTTTATTTAACAGAAAACTTTAACCATGGCCTTGCATCCCCAAGAAATAAGTTCTGCGACTGTAAGTGAGCTTCAACAGCTTAAGTTTTCACAGCTATCTCTCCATGAGAAAGTTACAGTTAAGAAAAGAGGTCGTTCAGCACCTGATATTCTAATATCTCAGCCAGGCAAAAGCAACAACAAAAAATATATTCGTAGCTTTAATTCTGAATGGTACCAACGGAAAAGTTGGCTTTGCGGCTGTGAAGTAAAAAATGCACTGTTTTGCTTCCCGTGTTTGCTGTTTGGAGGTGATGTACCGTGGACAAAAGATGGTTTTAGAAATATAAACAAAATGAAAGAAAAAACTGGAGAGCATGAGAAGTCAAAGAAGCACGTTGATAATGTTGTTTCACTGTCACTTTTAGGAACCGTAAGTATTAAGGAGAAACTTGGTGAGGCATACAGACTTTCAATCAATGAGCATAATATAAAAGTTAAAAAGAACCATGAAATTTTGTCCAAAATAATAGACTGCATTTACTTTTGTGGAAACTTTGAAACTCCCTTACGTGGACATGATGAAAAAGACGATTCAGTAAATCCAGGGGTATTTAGAGGATTAGTAAATTTTGCATCTAAATTAGATTCAGATTTGAAGAATCACTTAGAAACCAGTGCAGTCTTCAAAGGTGTTTCTAAGACCATTCAGAATGAGATACTTGACTGCCTGTTACAAATATACCATGAGGAGATAAGGACGGAAATTAGAAAAGCTTCCTTTGTAGCTGTCATGGCTGATGACACAACAGATGTTTCGCAACACACTCAAATGGTCCTTGTTCTACGGTACGTATTGAATGAAGAAATATTTGAGCGTTTTTGGGGATTCTTTATTCCAGAAAATCAAACTGCAGATGGCATATCAAAACGTATTTTAGAACAATTGGACATAATCCTTCAAGGAAATGGACAAAAACTGATAGCTCAGACATTTGATGGTGCAAATGTCATGAAAGGCAAAAAAGCAGGAGTTCAAGCAAAAATAAAAGCAGTTTATAGTAATGCACATTTCATTCACTGTTATGCACATCAACTTAATTTAATAATGAGAAATGCAGCAAGTATTACATGAAACGCAAGAATATTTTTCTCTAACATTCTGGCTATTCCAACATTCTTCTCAAGATCACCACAACGTGTGTCCATTCTCAAGAAACATATGGACGTCAGCATTCCACGTCCATCCTCTACAAGATAGAATTTCAACATACGGACCATAAACAGAGTTCATGAAAATTTGCAACCTTTAAAAAACTGCCTTACTGAAATTCAGTCAACATCAAATGCAGATCAAACCATTGCAGAAGCAACAGGAATTTTAAAATACCTGAATGATGATAATTTCAAGTTTTGGTTAGAGCTTTTTCATCAGATTATGCCTCATGTTGAAATAATTTACAACCAAATGCAATCTCGAGAAATTAGTGTGTTTAAAGTTAATGAATATATAACAAATTTCAAAACTGCTATTTTAGAATTGAGAAACTCAAAGTACTGTGAGAATCCTTCAAAGACACTCATGGCAGAAGCTAAGGAAGTGTGTGACTATATATGTGTTGATATAATGGACAGATATTCTTCCACTAAACACTTAGTAGCTGCTAAATTGTTCAACAAGAAATGCTTCACTAGATTTAAGAATGAACATCCCACAAAAGAGATAGTACTGACCACTGAAGCTTATCCCATGATTGACAAAGAAAAGCTTGAAACTGAACTAAAAGTATTCTATTGTAGGACTGATATTCATGAATATTGCAAATTAATTGAGCTGCTGAAATTTATCTTGGAAAATAATCTAGATGGTTTTTAGTGAAATTACGAAACTGATAAAAATCCTCTTGACAATTCCCATGACTACATCAGAGGCAGAGCGCTGCTTTTCAACATTGAAAAGAATAAAAACTTTTTTAAGAAGCACTATGAATTCGGAAAGACTAAATGCGCTTGCAGTACTTTCAATGGAGAAAAATTTCCTCAATTGTCATCCAGAGATCAAGGAGAAAATTATTGAACTTTTTGTGCAAATTAAAACAAGAAGAATGGATTTCATTTTTAAATCAATAGATCAAGCTTGAACTGTAACAATTTAAGTTAAAGTAAGTAAAAAATGTTTGGTTTTTTTTGTTAAGATTTTATCAAGTTCCTGAATAAATTTTCTTTTTATACATGTTTTTTTCCTTTTACACAATTTTAAAACAAAGGCTAAAAATTTTCTGGAGCAGCACCCCCACTAATTTTAGCTACGAGCCGCCACTGGTTGTAGGGCTCGTGGAGCTGAACATTAGGTAGAAACAGTTCACCCCTGTAAGGTGTTAAGAGTGATAAATCAGTTAAATAAAGTAATCAGGAAGGACAGTTCAAGTATTTTATAGCTTTTAATGTGCTTTCACGTCATTTAACGCCCGTTGAGCTAATTTGTAATTTTTAACAAGAAATTCGACTCTGAAAAATAAATTTATATTTTATCAAAAGTATGATCATTTTTATTTTCATCGAGCACCTCTTAAAAGTAAACCCAACATGTACTCATTGTTACCAAAAACACCAATATTGAGGCATTTGCCACTGGATCGCTAAAAGGTAATAGGTATTCCTGCGCAGAAGACAGAATGCGCTGCTTGCCATGGGAGTGGTGTTGTTGGCTGGAACACTACAAAGTAATAAGTATTCCTGCGCAGAAAATTCTTGACTCTTGCACCCAAATCGTGGATTTTGAGAAAGACAGCAATGGAATTTGGTGCTTCAAGAAGAATGGTAAGAATGGCAAGAGATTTGATTTCTAAGAATGGAATATTGGCATCACCGAACCATAAACCTGGAAAGACACTGCCTCAAGAGACAGCTGCTATAGTGAGAGCTTCTTATGAAAACAATGAAAATAGTCGTCTAATGGCAGGTGCAAAGGATGTTGTCTCTGTAAAAATGAATGATGGCAAAGAGTATGCCTTAAAAAAAACTTGTTTTGTGCAACCTTAAAGAGCTATATTGTTAATTCAAGTTACATTACCCAAACTTTGCCGTTGGAATTTGCAAAGTTTGACCAGTTACGACCAAGGAACTGTGTTCTCACTGGAGGTAGCAGCATCCAATCCATCTGCATCTGTGTGATCCATCAAAACGTCAAACTTATGTTAGAGGCTTGCAATATTTTGCACCTAACCAAAATGACTGGCACAACTCTAAAATCCTACAAAGACTGTCTCCAGCTAATTGTGTGCTGATCCAACTGCAGAATGAAATATGGGACTTCATAATGACTGCCCAGTATGTTGCATGTTACATATCACCTGAAAACCCAACTTGATGAAAACGAAATGGACACTAGAATACAGAGTTTGGCAGACAACAGGTCGTGTGACGCTCAAAACAGAGATCATGGCTTCCTATGACTTTGTTCTGGACTTAAACGAAAAACTTCCCATAAAGAGAACACATGGTTTTATAGCTAAGAAGCAAGCACTGTACCTGGCATATAGAAAGGACACATTAAAAGATGGAGAGTTCATAGTTTTATGTGAATTTGTGGGAAACTATGCATCTAAAGCATTCCACTGCAACAACGAACAAGTATCCAAACATACTGTTGTTCTCTACTTCAAGGAAGGAAATGAGTTGAAGCACAGGAGTTTCACCATACTCTCAGACAATCTCTCCCACGACACTGATGCTATCTACGACTGCCAAAAGAAAATAGATAATTATCTGAAACAAGACTTCCATCCTAAAAAAATTATTTACTTCACTGACGGTGGTTCCCAACATTATAAGAACAGATACAATTTCGCAAGCCTACTTAAACACGAAGAAGACTTCTCCATACATGCCAAGTGGCATTTCCATGCCACAATTCATGGAAAAGGGCCTTGTGATGGGGTCAGAGGAAAACTAAATATACTTGCAGCTCGTGCCAGTCTGCCGCTACCAGCAAATCAGCAGATTCAATCTCCTTTGGCTCTGTACAATTGGACACAAGAAATCCTTACCAACACAGTCATTTTCTACAGCAGCATGGCAGATCACACGGCAGCAAAATTGTTTCTTCAAAGCCAATTTTACCAAGCAAAGGCAGTGCCACACACTCATGAGCAACATGCATTTATTCCAACAGCAGATGGATGACTTCTTACCAAGAGGTACTCTTTTGCACCTGATGGCTTCCTGTTTCCAAAACAAAACAAGTGAAAACAGTGACTTCCTGCTGAGTGATGATATTCATAACTTCTTATAAGGGGAGGCCCAGACTTCGATGTCACAAACTGTGACCAACTTTCGCTGGTGGATAGAAGCATAAAAATAAGCAGACAGGTGTCTCGGTTTTTGGATCCATAGACCCTAGTTCACAAGAAATCAGGGGTCAAAGTTTATAGAAAATTACTGCGCTCCTTATAAGGTATTCACAGGGAGTTAATTAATGCATAGGCAGGTTAGCCCAGTGGTTAAGGTGGCAAACTACTAAGCTGACAATTCTTGTTTTTTGGTTCGAACTCCAATACTGGCAGTTTTTTTTTAATCTATTACAATGAAGTACTATTTAATATAAGTTTTATTCTGTTTTGAAATAAAGTGTTGGATTATTATTTTTAGAAAAACAAATTACGCTTGGTAAGCATGTGCGTGGGAAAAACAGTTCGTATTGCTTACGTAATGCATGTTCATTAACAGTTATTTAAACTTATAAATTAATTTCAAAGCAGTAGCATTGTTGAACAGCAGGAAGGTATACCTGGCAAAATCTTTTATTATTTTGAAAATGTATTTTATTCTGATGGAGAGAGGACTAACAATTCAAAATGAAAGACTACATGTTGTATTCATGTACACACATTCTATGGGCCAGGGCCGGCCACAGGGGGGTTGCAGTGGATGCAAGGCACCCAGGGCCCGGGCTGTACATGGGGCCCCAGAAAAAGAAAAAAGAAGAAAAAAGAAACGAAAAAAGAAAGAAAATTTTTAATTAAGTTAATTGGTTAAAATTAATTTCATTTTTTAAACTCGACCTGAATTGTCCGCGCTAAATGCCGAACTGGCCGTGTCTAATGCACAGCGATCATACATACTGATTTGTTCTTATTCAAATAATACTAATGACTAGATGCAAGTGCAATAAAAACTCATTTTTATCTCGCACGTTCCCGACGCCTATATTCATATCTGTCAATCAGTGGTATAACATCTTTGTCCGTTAAAATCAGAACTATTAATTATTGTTCTGTTGTGCTCGGACTGTAAGTCTGTAAGCATCTCGTATACATGATATACGTTGTTTTTTGCTATTTTCACATACGTGTATAATGTATACTTTGTATATACATTGACAAATGATAAAATTACTATTTGCACTAAAGATAGGAGTTGTCTACAGTTACTGTAAAGTAAGTAAACTTTGTTAATGTGATATAATGATTTTAATTTTATTATATGTGTATATTTAGTTACTAAATACCCAAGATATTTACTTACTAAATTTTAGTACCCATAATGTCGATGCCAAGAAAATATCTGTCTGGGTGTCAGAAAAGAAAATTGGCTGAAGAGAAAGAAAAAAGAAGCAAAATTTCAAAAAGTCGCAACCAGAATTGTTTTCGTAGCTGCAAAATAAACCTCAGGCAAATGAAGAACAAAACCAACAGGGAGAAACTATGCAAGATGACAATCAGAATGCAGAAATTGTGGAAAAAAATACAAATGAAATGGCAAGTAAGGAAGAAATTATTCAAATTGACAACCAAAATGTTAAAATTGTGGAAAAAATATTGAATTGTCTGCAGAAATAAATGTTCATATAGAAGAAACGGCAAGTCACGCTGAAATACAATTTGACGAAACAATACACCAAGATAACAGCAACAGTGATCCAGGTTTATGGCCAGATATTATAAATGATAAATTTAGATTATTATGAGTCAAAACTGGACCTAAGCAAGAAGATCAACACACTTTCCCTAAAAATGCTGATGGTAGATCTTTCTCTACATCTTATTATTTTAAAACTATGCCAAATGGTGAAAAACAGCATCGCAGCTGGTAGTTTATTCAAAAACTCAAGATTCAGTATATTGTTATTGTTGCGTATTATTATTATTTTCTAAAAATAGAGATAAATGTACACGGTTTATAGATGGTTTTAATAATTGGAGAAAATTGACATTGGTAATTCGAGATCATGAGCTTTCCGTTTGTCACATTAATTCTTTTATGTTAGGCTTTTTCATCGTTGAGAAATTTTTTGGGCCCCAAAAAATTACTTGCACCCGAGCCCCTTTATGGAGAAGGCCGGCCCTGTTATGGGCCCAAAAGCCGAGACATGTGTCTGCTTATTTTTATGCTTCTATTCACCAGTGAAAGTTGGTCACAGTTTGTGACATCGATGTCTGGTCCTCCCCTTGTTAGTAACATTTATTTTTAAAACGATACTTTTTCAAATTTTCACTGCCCGTTATATTCTTTCTTTTCTTGAAAGTTGTTTCCATCTAGCCAACATCCCCCCATGGCAAGCAGCACATTCTGTCTTCTGCATGGGAATACTTATTTCCTTGCAGTGATCCAACGGCAAATACCTCCATATTGGTGTTTTGTTGGACATAATTTTAACCCTCCGTTAGTCGCGCCACTTTTTAAAACACATTTAGTCTATCAGACTCCATTTAATTATTACTTCAGGAAGTGTACAGACTTACAGAGAATGCTTTAAATTGAAAATATTTATTCACTACAAAGGTACAAGTAATGTAATTGGTACAAAAATATCTATAATTTTAATGTACATTAACATATATTGTTAATAGATTTGAGCGCACGTTCCTCTGACATACATTTAAATTTTTTTGCATCGTAAACAATGTTTACCCAGTTTTATTTGTATAATTAACACAAATGTTTTCAGAATGCTCTAAGCAAATATAATTGTTACAGTTTGTACATTTATATTTTGTCATGCGATTCTTTTTTCGCTCACAAATGTAATACCTTTTTCGAGCAGTAGTTTTACTCTGTTTTTCTCTTTCCTCTGTCTCCTTGTGTAATCGTTTAGAGGTGCCAGCACTTGACTCGGGGTGTTCCTTTTCAATTTCAACCTGAGTATTATGCTGTACTGTTCTTTTGTTTAATTGTCTTGGTAAACAGGTAATTTGAGACCATTTTTGTATGTGTTCTGCTACTAACTCTTTTGCAAGGGTTTTAATGAAATATCTTCTCTTCCGAAGTTTTTGGGAATCGGTATTATTATTTTCTAGGTAAATAACCTGAGCATTTATTGCTCCTACATTTAGCATTGTCTAAAATATTGTCATAGGCCACAGATTGATGTTTCTTGAAACAGAGTAGGTCGCACATAATTTATCTACGACATCAACTCCAGATTTCGTAGCATTATAGAATGTCACTATTTCTGTTTTTTTTTTGCTGTACCTGTTGTTTCGTCAATAGCAGAATCATGATGCATTGACGAAAGTAGGAGGACATTTTTCCTTGCTTTGGGTATGTAAGACATTAAAGTGCAATGCTTTTGAAAACCAAAATGAGATGTAAATGGTTCCCGACCTTGTGCTGATGCAAAAGAAGGTGGAAGCTGCCTTTTATTGTTCCTTATTGTACCTACATATGTAAGCCTGTCACTTTTTAGAATGTCTGTAAGTAGTTTGCAACTAGTAAACCAATTATCTGTGGTAATATTATGTCCACTACCACTAATTGGCATGATCAATCTTTTGACAACATCATAAGGACTGTTGCTAACCTGAAATGGACCATCTGGCTGTTTCCCTGCGTATATTTATTTATAAATTTGCTGCGTAAAAGTTTTTAGCGTCTGCCAGTAAATATATCTTTATTCCATATTTTCCAGGTTTGGTGGGGATGTATTGCCTAAAACTGCACCTTCCCCTGAATTTTGCCAGCATTTCATCTATAGTTACATATTCCCCCAAGGAATAACTTTCACGGCAGTTCTGAACAAATATACCAAAAGCTTCCCTAACAGGTGCAAGTTTATCTAAAACTTTTCTTTCATTTCTGGTTGCTTTGTCATCAAAACGATAATTTTGTAAACGGAAATGAAAGCATTTCTAAGACATTAACAGACGAAAAAATTCAATCCCAGTACTATCAGTATTCCACAAATCACTTGTATTCAGTTTGCTGTTTCTAAGGAAACCAGCCATATAAAGTAGCCCAATGAAAGCTCTAATACAAAGAACAAAATATTGTAACTAAATAAATTAACAAATATACTATATATATATTTGTTATAAATAAAATATAACGCATTAAAAATTATTGCAATGGACAGCGCAAAAATAATGATGTAACCCAATGGAACGTAAGTTGTCGCGTGGCGTCTATCAGACTCATAAAATATTTTTAAAAAAAGTACTATATAACCCGGTGAGATGACGAAACCCGAAAATGGTTAAATGATGGGCAGATAAGTTTGAAATAATAAGATACGCAAAAGAAGAAGTTCCTAAATATCCAAATCTGCTGCGTGAAAAGAAAATAATATTACATGGCGTCCAGCAGACGCCACCCGACTAACGGAGGGTTAAGAGGTGTTTGATGAAAATAAAAAAGTTCATACATTCGATAAAATATAAATGTATTTTTCAGAGTTGAATTTCTTGTTGAAAATTACAAGTTATAAATGACCTGAAAGTGCATTAAAAACTCTATAAAATACATTAATTGTCCTCCATAAATACTTAATTTAATTAACTGATTTATTGCTCTTAACAGTATACCATCACTTCAATTATTTAAAAAAAAATGGTAGGCAACCACACCTTACAGGGGCAAACTGTTTCTACCTAATGTACAGCTCCACGAGCCCTACCACATATCGCAATTTTGTAAAAATTCAAGATAATGAGGTAGAAAAGAGGTCCGGTTGAATGGAATGCCACACAGGTACTACCTGCAAAAGATGCCAAACGTTCCTGCAATAAAGCTGTTTATTTTCCCAAAAATAAATGTTAATTTAATAACTCAATGTTAATTTCACTGTTAATAAAATTCTACTATTCTCTTTTAAAACACAGGAAAAATAATATTCTATGTAACTAACGTGTTTCCAAAAATGTTGCCATAGATGCCTTATCTCCCAGGTACGTGTCCGATTATTTTTATCAAAATCGCAAAAAAATAATGAATCAAATATGTAAATTACAAAGTAAACAAAATGAACGTTATAATATTTACTTCTTGGAGATGAAAACAAAAACTGGTGCAGTACTCGGACAAAATTTTTTCTAATGATCTACAAATATAATTTATTTTTAATGATCCATATTAAAGAAAGTATGTACTTATGGTCACAACCACTGCAGCCATTGTTGACATTTTGCCACAGAAAATGTGCTATTAACCATATTGTTTGGTATACACAACCATTAAGTGTGTTAGGATTAATTGTCCATTCTCACACAATTAACTACAAAAATAATAATAATGATTAAATGAAAAACTCACTGTGACTTTAAACCAGCTTGCTGCATCACTAAGTTTTGACCGAGGAGCTGGCGAGTTCCTTCCCTGCCTTTTACTTCGACCAGACCCTCCACCTCTTCCACCTCTTGCAACATATGGCAAGCTGGGTATAAATAATATCAATTAATTCACTAAATTTCAAGACATTCAGACAAAATAGCGCCAATGTGAATTAGTATTTGGAAAGCTACAACATGCAGCACCAGTTAGCTAAAACATCAAAAACTAGAACTGGATGCTTTGGTGACCTTTAAAGAAAACTTTCTCACAATCTGCTTGGATTTCTCCCACTGAATCCTGATGTACCAGCCATTTCAACATCATCATCCAGGCGAGCATGAATGGGAAAACGTCGATCTCCATGTCTGTCACGTTTCGATATTCTGTTATTATTGGGCTTGAAAGAAACTCTTCTGATACTATCACCTCGGTCATCATGTTCTGAAATGTGCGTTAATAAACAATTCACAAGTAGATATACAAAACTTAGTAACAACTTCAACAACTAAAACTGCAACAAACTCGAAAGAGGAAAAATCTCAGAAAACGGATTTTAAAAATTAAATCTTAAGAATGAATACAAGGATAATATGTTTCTTCGCTGGATATTCTTGTTACAGCTAAATACAATATAATTTCAGTGACATATAATTACACTTCCGAAATTTCTGAAACACATGTAACCTAAATCAATCATTGAGAAACATTCCCCCATCAAATCTCATTCATAAAAATGTACGGTTGAATTTTGTATATCCATAAACCATAAAAAGTTTATATAAGCAATTTATTCTCAACTTCGAGCTGACGACATCTCTTTAAATGCTACTCTGAACCTCGAATGAACAATATCACTTTAAAATGGTAACATTTCTAACCGTAATAGTATTTCCCATCTCTTCCATAATTTCCATCTAAATCATCTAAATTCCATTTCTTTTGGCTTCTTCTCTTATTCATTTTGTTCACAACTTATTATTTGTGCAAAACGCTGTTTCCACAAATAAAAATATGGCGACTTAATCATAACACGGAAGTGACGTTAGAACAGGGCCACAGCATAGAAGTAGGAGATCCATGGCCACCATGGCCACAGGGCGTAGTAGTATATGATAATTTTACTCACTAGATGGCAGGCACATCTTAAAGTCTTATTGTGCGCTGGTCTTCGTACTACAAAGGTTAAGTTTTTTGAAAAATTGCCAATTCAAAAAGTTTTCCATGTAATACTATACAGTGATTAATCGTTCGTTCTGTTTCGACATAATATTAATAATGGGTTGACTAATTCTAATAAAAAAGAGAAAATCGTTCGCTGCTGCTGTGCATTTTTTAAAAAGTACCATAAATGATACACATTTTAAATATAATTAATAATTACGAAATAAAAAATTACAGCAAGTTAAGATATTTTGCTTATAATAATTTTAAATAAAGCAAATTCTAAATTACATACATGGACAGTAAAGTGCAGTGCATTAGTAATAACATAATAACAAGAACAAGAATTTGAACTAAGATTTAAGGTAAGTTATTCATTCTTTTCTCGTACATTTAACGTAATATATTTCTTATTTTTTAATTTTGTTAAACTGCCATGAAAAAATTAAATTTTCACGCTTTTAGATATTTCGCTAAAGAAATTAATATATATTTTTTAAATAATTCGACATTTTCTTTTAATATTAATTTTTATTTAAGTTAGTACATTTATACATGGAATATTCATTGTAATAATTGTACCTAAGTCCCTCATCTGGGGCTCAAAGACAATACAGAAGAAACAATAAGTGAAGATACTGAAGACATTTTCGTTAATTCGGAACGTTTAGAATCTACTGAAGGTACAATAAGTGTCTTTAATTTTGATGATCCCAGACTTTGGCCAAAAACATTTTCTCATACAACAAGGCAAGCCATTTTAGAAATGGGTCCTAAACAAATTAAAAATTTTAATTTTCCACAAGATTCTTCCGGACGGAAATTTTCACATACACATACATAAAAGGCATTTAAAAAATGGCAAAGAATACAATATAAATTGGTTAATTTATTCAGTTTCAAAAAACGCAGTTTATTGTTTTTGCTGCAAACTTTTCGAACTTTACAATTCCGAACATAATAAATGTATTCAGGGACTTAATGAATGGCAACATCTTGCAATGTACCTGAATCGTCATGAGAGAAATTTAAATCATTTGAACAATTACAAAAAATGGACAGAATTAATTACATCATTAAAAAATAAAACTTGTATTGATCATTTCTAACAAACAGTTTTAGATAATGAAAGGAAACGTTGGTATGAAGTTATAAAAAAAATAATTTTTGTAGTACAGTTTTTAGGCAAACAAAATCTAGCTCTTCGTGGTAAAAGTAATAAACTTTACGATCGCAACAATGGCAATTTTTAAAAATGCATTGAGATGTTAGAAAAGTTTGATCCTTTTATATCGGAACACACGCGATCCTGACTTTAAAAATATGCCCTCCTGTTTAGGAGATTAAATTCAAAATGAAATACTCACTTTATTGGCATCAAATATTAAAAATAATATTATTAACCTGTGCCAACAAAACAAATATTTTTCAATTATTTTAGATTGTACTCCGGACGTATCACATACTGTGATAGTCAGATTCGTTCATTTCAATTCAGGATATAAAAGTGTTGAAATACATGAACACTTTTTAGCATTCTATCCAATTTCAGATGCTACAGGGGCTGATTGACAATATTTCTTACTGATTTACTGAAAAAATTAAATTTAGACATAAATAACTTAAGAGGTCAGGGCTATGATAATGGCTCTAATATGCGCAGCAAAAATATAGGTTTACAAAAAAGAATTTTAGATTTAAATCCCCGTGCATTTTATGTCCCATGTTCAAATCATAGTCTAAACTTGATAGGTAATGATGCTGTGAATATCAATCATGAAACTATTGGTTTCTTTAATATAGTACAAGAGTTATATAAATTTTTTTCCTCTTCTGTTTACCGATGGAATATTTTAACTACTCATGTAATTGATTTAACCTTAAAGCCATTATCTGAAACACGGTGGTCAATCAGAATTGATGCCATAAAACCCCTTCATAAATATTTACCTGAAGTGTATGATGCTTTATTTGAAACTTGTAATGACTCTTCAAAACTGGACGAACAATCCAAATATCAGGCAAAATGTATAGGTGAAAAAATTGCTACATTTACATTTATTTGTTGTATTAGAGTTTGGTATGATATTTTAAATAAAGTGCATTTTGTCAGCAAAATACTGCAGTCTTCCTCTATGAATCTCCAACTTGCTTTAGATGCACTGAATGATCTAAATCAATTTTTAAATGAATATAGGTCTGATGAAACTTTCAAAGAAATTGTAGAAAGCTCAAAATTAATTGCAGCAAAATTTGATGCAGAATCTGTATTTTGTGGTAGTAGACCACTAAGGCGACATAAAAAGACAACACATTTTGATTATGAAGATGAAAATATAGTAGATCCTGAAATTTCATTTAAAATAAACTTTTTTCTCTGCATAATAGATCAAACATTACAATCTTTGCAGGAAAGATTTACTTTATTAAAAGAACATATGAATTCATTTCAGTTTTTGTATTTGTTAAGTACTTCACAAAATAAAGAATATTTATTATCTGGTTGTAAAAAGTTAGGACAAAAATTAACACATGAGAATCGTTCAGACATTGACGCAGACGTCTTATGCGAAGAAATTTTACACTGTCAACCATTTATTTCTAATTTTAAAAACGATATATATCAGATAATTCAGTATATTTATTCAAACGACTTAATCACAGTTTATCCAAACTTTACAATTGCTCTTCGGATTCTTTTGTCTTTACCAGTATCTGTAGCATCTGTGGAACGGTCCTTTTCTAAACTTAAAATTATTAAAAACTACTTGCGCTCCACAATGGTACAAGACAGACTTTCAAATCTTGCCATTATATCAATAGAGTCAGATATTTTGGATCAACTTGATATATATGATATTATTCGAGAATTTTCATTAATGAAAACTAGAAAAGTTCAAATCACTAAGTGATTTTTCTTTCTGTTTAAATATTTATTGACCTATTTCTTTACTCAATAATGTTTAATATGTTCCTATTTCATATACTTGTAAGTTTATCTGTTTCTTATTTATACCTATACAAAGTACAAATGACAAAGTGATTTTCTTGCCAAATAAAATATAGTTAGTTTAATTTTGTACCAAAAAATATTTAATATTTTTGTTTTTATAAAACTGTAAGTTTATCTGTTAATTTACGTAAAACTATATAAGGTGCAATTCGCAAATGATTTTCTTGCCAAATAACATAAATTACTCTATTTTTTCCAAATTATTTTTTTGTTTTTGTTTTTGTACCTTTCTTGTATGTTTATTGTTTTTATAATTTTTTTCTAATTTCTGCTTTTTGTTCAATAAACTTATAATTAATATATTTCGTATTTCATTTTTACTCACTGATACGTTTTTATAAAGTGATTTTTTTATTGGGGGAGGGGTGTAGGGGTGCCAACTAAAGTTTTGCACACAGGTGCCGGACACTACTGGCGTGCCCCTGGCCGACCCCGTGCGTGCCGCCACGAACCACCAAACACCAGTGACACCAGTGCATACGCAAGTGGACAGGGGTGCCAATTTAGCTATTTTCAAGCTAGCGGAATTTAATCTAGCTAATAAAAAGTACTCCTAGCGGATAGCTATAGAAATATAGTGGATTTTTAGCAGATTTTAAACTTTGTGCAACTTCATATCAAATGATTAGAAATTTTGATTTTTCTAACCGTTTTGGGGAAATTTGGCGCTTAATTTAGGCACCCAAATTGTTCACGTAGTATTTGAGCATAGGGTTACACATTTTTCTGGAGTCATTACCGAACGCTGATTAAAAACCAGTACTATCTTCCTCATCATTTTTTGAAAAAGTTTTGTTTGCAAATAAAAATAAAAAGTGTTAGTTATTAAAATATATAAAATAGGGTACTTTGTGGTTTATGTGGCACCACCTCCACAGCGCTCACCTAGGGGCGAGATATGGAACTACAAGGCGCTGAAAGTGGCAAGATTTGGAATTACGTGGAGCAATACTCCATTGGAATTCGGATGGGCCAGGGAAGAGAAATTTGAGTATCAACGAAATTTTACTCGGCCCCAACGGGTTGGGTAAGTTGGTGGAAGTGTTTTTCGTTCCTCCTCACCTTTGCTGTGTTCAGAGGCATCTCCATTCAAAGAAAAAAGAAGGGATACCGTTATAAATTAAATTTTTATCACTTCTTTTTCTTTAAATGGAGATGCCTCTTAACACAGTGAACATGAGGAGGAATGAAAAAGACTTCCACCAACATACCCAACTTGGTGGGGTCGAGTAAAATTTTCATTCATGTTCCAATTTCCCTTCCCTGACCCAGCCAAGTTCCAATGGAGTACTACTCCACATAATTCCAAATCTTGCCACATTCAGCACATTGTGGTTCCAAATCTTCCCCCATGGGGCGCTGCGGAGGTGGTGCCGCGTTAACCAAAAACTATCTAAAATAGTTTAATTGACAAGAGTAACAAATGCAATGAATTCTAACATTAATTTCCATTTTTAATAATAATTTTTAATGTAATTTTTAATGGTTATAATAGCATTAGGAACTTCGATTTTAAAATCACAAATAAAAATACATCTTCAGTGACTAGTAACTAGTTAATTAAAATAAAAAGAAACATGAAATAGTCTTCATTAACAAAAACAATTGTAACATTAAATGTAAGATAGTAAAATTACATTAAATAATTAGCATAATAACATATTACATAATATATATACATAATAATACATAAAATTAATTAAAATTGACCAAAAAAACAAAAGATTATAATATCAATTCAAACAAAAATAAAATTCATTTTATATCTTTCCATGTATATTTTTTATTTCTTTTAGCAGCCTCTAGCATCTTTGGTTTTGTTTTTATCAATTCGTAAAATTTTGAGCATGACATGTCAAAATTTAGTTTAACTTGTAGTTCAGATGTAGTCGATTTCATTTATCTGTCCAAATGTTCCACAGAGCCGTGCCGCCCTATGGGTGCGAGGGGTGCATCGTACCCGGGCGGCAACATATGAGGGGCGGCATTTACGGACGGTCAATAATATTTCTTGATTTTGTGCTTTTCCATCTTGCAGATTTGAACGCATGTACTTTAGTGATACTTGATATTAAAAAATCATTTATCATTTTTATTTATTAATCAGATTATTTTCTTCGTACACATACAAAAAAATAACTGACTCGAGGGCGAGTCCTCTTTCGGAGGAAGGGCAAGTTTTTAGACCTAAATACGTTCGCAACCAGGACCGTGGCGATTGGTGACACAACAATGCGACCGCCTCAGGCACCCTCCCAGAGGGTGCGCCAAATTCTGAAGGGCGTCAAAAATCAGGGGTGCGTAGAAGATTGAGGACGGTTTACCGATTTTTAGTTTGGTTTAATACATCATAGGTAAGCTGCTTAAATTATATCATAGCTAATTTTAAAACTTTCTTCTATGGAAACTTTTCACATATGGAAAATAAAGGATGCGGAAAAACCGAGAAACTCAAAAATTCCTTGGTGCACAACCGCCAAGAGTTAGGAGCAAGCGATATGGACTACCTCCCTCCATGACAAACATGGGAGCGTCATTTCGCAAAACTCGTCCTTTGAAATATACGACGCCCTGTTTGAGTTGCCGACAGATGTAAACAGATATGTAAATACTAGACATCAAGCAAATTCACTGGCACTGAAAATAAAATCATTTAGATTAATTTGCTCCATTGTGCTCTGGTATAACATTCTATCACGGGTAAATGTTGGGAGTAAAACAGATGTCCCTTCAAAGGCCGGCCAAGCGGTAAATTCTCACTGAAAAAATTATAAAGCATAATACCCGCTAGTCGTATTTGTAAGGTTATTAACATTCGAAAAGGTAATTCAGGTAATACCAGTGGAAGAATGAATAAATATCAAATTAATCGACATTCGAAAAGTCAATTCAATTGACATGTTAAATAAGCCATGCAAGTACTAATAACCAACATTTTCAATGTGCAAAGATAGAGAAATAACTACATAGGTACCTCTATAGCTAAAGACAATCGGTCCTAAAGGGGCCCATACATGATCAAACAATTTGCACAACAGAAACTGTTGACAGTGTATGGTATGGTTTGACGTGTTGCACGACAGTTTGATGTCTGTGGCACAAAATCAAACGTTTGAATATTTTTGTACCACAAGCAGTGTTGCACAACAGTTGGCAGCATGTATGGGCATGTTTGTGTGACATTGTGCAACACCTTCAATTGAGGTTCAGCTTTCGTTCAGTCAGTTGTAACCATTTCCAATAATTTACAAAAGTAGAAGGGTCCATTCGTAAGTAATTTTTGTAGTCTAGCGGCAAAGACATTTCCGGTTCTCTCAGGAGGTATTCATGGCTTAAGTACGATCTTTTCTTCAACCACTCATTCATCCATATTCTCTGCTTCCTTTTCCGTTTCCTAGTTGTATTCTCCCCCGAAACATAAGAAATGATAACTTTATAACTGCTAAACACGCCGTTTCAGAGATACTTCCACGATTACAAGCTAACTGCAATTGATGTTTGCACAAACATGTTGCACAGTATGTGGGTTCACACCCTGTTGTGCAACAGCACTTTGCAAAAATTGTTTGATCGTGTATGGGCCCCTTAATGCTCAAAGATTCTCTTCAGCCAGTGCCAAACCATTTTTCAATCTCCTCGACTACTGCAATAATAGAGCACTGTAACCTAGATGGTAGAAATAAAATTAACATTCAAATTTCGACACATAAATTCCCATTCTTGGCCAACAACACTATGATCGCGCCAGTATCCGTAATAAATTGGAGGGTATGTCCAAACACGTTAGTTTCCCTCGAGTAAGTTCCTCTCACCCGGTCCACCTAGGGCCTAGGCAATCACAACTTCTAATACGGCCCAAGCGCATCGACGAATGCGCCCCATCACGTAAAAAGATTGCACGAATCAAGACCATAAAATATTATTTTTTGGCTCTTGCAGGGAATTATTCGGAAAGCAGATTAATAGATGTATTATAAAAATATATAGAAGCAACTATGTTTTAGTTTATACAAAATTCCTTTGGCATAATTATCAATGACCGAACGAGTATTGTCTATACTCAAATTTTACAGCTATATTTTTTGGCTAACAGCATTCAATGAGGTTGGAAAACGTTTAGATCTCGCAAATTTCAATAAGGACATTCTTGTCATGCATTAGCTTCACTGCGAGAAATTACAAAAAATAAAAGAACGCTTCTCGGGTGTAGTAAATAAACCCAGGTACATTACAAGGACGTCCAACCGAAGGAATTTGAAATGGCCCGCATTATAGGACAGGAAAGGAAAATCGATATTTGAAAGGAAAAATACGAAATCTAAAAAAATAAAACAAAATACACTTCAGCTGCGAAAAATGGAGACCGATCGAGAGAGTACCTCGAGGTTCCCTTTCTTGAGAAAAAGATTAACACATCTTGGCTCTACGCCATTGCTGTCTGTCCCTAGATTCCGCTCTTCCCTTACCGAATCTCCCGTCCAATTGATTCGTCCTAGTTCATGTTTATTCTGTATCTTAAAAGCCGTACGCCAGAGCAATCTAAATGGGATACTTAATTTGCTTTTTGAGGTAAAAATATAAAGTTTAATTCATCGTAATTCGCTTGTTTCTCCATTATGTAGCGTCTAATTTACGTAAATAGGAGGCACGTGCCCAGCGGTATAGCTAAGACTGAGCGGGAATAAGAACTTGTTTTTTTTAGTCCTCTACGTTTAATCTCTAGCCAATCTCACCCTCCCGAATGCTATGCCAGTATATCCTCCGTCAAACACCTGGATGAGAAATACACCGTGTGATTGTTGTCCACGACCAAGGCCAAATAGTTCGCATTTCATCCCCTCTATGTCCCTCAGTCCATCCACCCCAAAGACTACTACCCCTATTTCCCTTTGCTTTCTTTTTGCCCTCCCTCTCTCAAGCACTATCCTGTTCATTCCATCCATAGACTTCCTCCTATACGATAGCGTGGGGCCCAAGTTTGAGCCATGCCGATGGCTGCATGCACTGGCGCATCATGAGGAAACATAGGAGGATGGCGTCTTTCTATAACCAGCAAGCTAGGAGGATTGCATCGATTAGTGGGATCATGTCATAATCCTCGTCACGCGGGAATTTATTAGTTAGTGATAATCAGATTTTATATCTCCTTATTGCTTTTTATAAAAGCGCGCGCACACAAGTCGCTGATATACAATCCGAAGTTTATCCCACTTCGTCTTCTGAAAAGAGGGAAGAAAAGCGCTCCTGTGTGTAAAGATGTGTCACTGGTGTACGCTTGACAAATAGCCGCCGTTAAACAATGAGAAAGACTCAGTTGATAGTGCATGAACGCATATTTCAGTGTATCCGTGAGTGTGTTTATAATTTCGAACAAAAGATATGGAGGGTGCAAATCGACTTAGGGAGCATGCGAAGATGCGGCGGAGACGGATCCCAGCACGCCTGTTATTTTGCTGCCGTTCTCACATGCTACCGCAATTGTTCGTTATTCCTGTCCTCCATACGCTCAGGACATTTTTAATCTCGAACCCGTAAAAAACTGGAAATCTAGTTGTTTGCAACTGCGATTCCGGACAAACAATTTAGTTTGAAAGGGAATGGAATGCGGATCCCCAGTTCCTTATCACTTAAACGGAGTAATAAATTAAGATAACGGTTGAGAACGGACCTACACGTATTGTTAGCTTTGCAAAGCGCATTATTTTTCAAGCGCGTGCCTCTGTCTCTCGTCGCGGAAGTTCCTTTGCCTTGTCGTTTGACCAGTTTGATTTTCAACTTTTAGGATTTTAATTTGTTTCGATTAACAATATTATTTGGAGGATATTTCTCCTGACTGACTAGAGTCTCCGCATTCGTCGCATTTTACTCAAATATTCTTCTTAGCCCCCACGTGCAGTCATACCGTCATAAAATGCACCTAGGATGGGATGATTGGGGGTCTTTCTAGTCCCAAAGCGCTGCAGAGATCCATCGAAGTTGTGATCCATTTATTTTTTATTTCGATTCATATTCGGTGAAGAAAAAAAGATTGGACATGTCGAAAAAAGATCGTAAGTTACCTAATTCACAAAACCATCTTTTAATACGCCTACATTTATATATTGTGCGCCAATATTTTCAAAATGTTTTTCATGTTGATACTTTGGCCCGCGAGCATAAAATTTATTAACCAAGTGGTCCACATATAAAAATGTTTGGAGACCCCTGCTTTAAATTCATATAATATTTACTATAATTTGGAAAGGGTATAGCCTGTAATTACAAAATAAAAATTTTGGTGGAAATGTATGCTATGAAATTTATTTGGAACACAGGGAAATGGAAATGTTGTCAAGTTATAGTTTTAGTGAACGCGACAAAAGATCATAAATCATTTGTGATCGTTCGGCATGTAGGTGAAAGTCAAACTGTCGGTTTCCTTCAAATTTTGAAAAAGTGACCTATACTTTTATAACGTTTTATCGATCGGTAGCTTCTACATATGTAATTTAACCCTTAACTACTAACGTGGAGTCAGGCTGACTCCACACCACATATAATGCTCTGATTCATTTTACAATATTGCTCCGGTGACTTAAGTACCTTCAAATGAAATGATGACTAATGCACCCCCCAAATCTTATCAGTGTACCGCGAGCTGTTAGTGAAAAAGCTTATAGTAATTTTTGTGTGGAGTCAGGCTGACTCCACGTTAGTAATTGTGCTTATATAATGCACCAGTCGTACAAAAATGACGTGATCATATTTTCTAAAAAAGTTGGCTAGGGACTTAGTTATGCCCCACTTGCATAGAAGAGCAACAAATTATCGGATTTCTAGTGATGTAAGGAGGAGAATATGTGCGATTTTAGATATTTCTTTCAAGGAAGGCATGGGCGAGAAGGAGCTTCTTGAAAAGGGGGTTTACTGCTCCATCTGTGATCCAAAACTGAAGAGGACCTTTGTACTAAATGTAAACGGCCAATTTGTCTCACATGTGCCAAAAAATGTTCCGATAGTGTTCAGGAGCGACTTGGAGATTTTCAGCTACAAGGTTTTTAACATTGCTCATTTAAAAAAATAAGAATAGATTTACAATTATTTATACTTTTTTATTTTAATACCTTATTTCTAGAAGCCCAATCGTTAACTCAACCTAGCGAAAATGTTTAAATAAAAAAATTGCGGTCGTTATAGGAAAAAAATTAAAGAAGTCTGTATGACTCCACGTTAGAAGTTGAGTGATTTTTTTTACGTTAGTAGTTAAGGGTTAAGAAATATTTCATTTATAAGTTCATAAAAATAAGTATGTTGACAGAAAAATGCCAATAATATAAAACAGCGAAAGGATAGCTCAGGGCAGAAGGGGACAATTCTCCAAGGAGAAATTTTAATTTCTGGCTATTAGCAACGTTAAGGTTTACCCACTTGTCACGAACTTTGCGTTGATTTCATAACTCGAAATAATATATAAAGCATACAAATATATACTTTATGGTACTTGATATATTAACTATTCGCCAGTATTTTTTACAATTTTCTCCATGAAACCATTTCCCCCGTAATATTGCAATAACTATTTTATTGAAATACTGACTCAAAACTTTTTCATACAATTGCAATATCAAAACAAGGATTTCCCACCAAAACTTTTACATTATTGAATTATGATATGTTAAAATCAGTTGAAATTAAAAATAATTTGCTTCATTGTATGTTTAGCGAAATCGAAAATTAGGGAAATATGAAAATTTTTTGCAATGATTTTAAAACATGCGGTTTTACAATAGTCGGAGCACCTCACACTGTGATAGTAACGCCAGTCGTTCAGTTCGCCATAGGGGTCCTACCAAGGGCGGATATCTAGAAACCTCCCAAGGGGGGGGGGGGGCTATTAAGTACTTTTTTCCTCGTAAATAGGAAAATTTTCAAATCTCCCTATATTCGTCAAAATTATATTCAGGACTTTTTAAAGAGATTATCACAAGGAATAATAGTATAGTATATTTTCTATCATAAACCCTATTTTAGGTGAAATATATTTTGAAAACCACGCATACATTGACCTCCCTTATAATAATCCATATTTTGCGAAATTCATGTATAAAGCTTGTTTCGCATAATGTAAAAAAGAAAAAAATATATTTAAATCGGGTATCTGTGACATTTTATTAACTTTGTATAGCACTTCTTAACATTTTATTTTAAAAATCACAATAAAAATCAAGTCGTCGATTGCCAGAATTAGCAATACGATCTAAAATCTCTTCCGGGTCAAGATGAATATCTTGATGTATATGGAGTAACGCCAAACCCACAAGTCTTTCTTCACTCATTCTGTTCCGCAAAGAAGTAATAATCACTCTTGAAGTGATGGTATTTCGAATACTTGTAGAACTGCTGCTGTAATGCTAAATTGTGGGACACGATAAAACGCAGAACCTGATTATCTGTACCGACTATATACTTCTGCGGCACTTGCAACTTATAGCACTTCTCCGGCAAACTATCACACACGCGCTAGCGAATCACTGAATGAATGATCTTAAAACGCTCGTAAGCTCTTGAAAACAATGACGGGAAAACCCAAGATAGAGAAAGTTCCCTTGTAAAGGATTTTTGGAGATGGAAGAGCTCAGAAGTGGGGAAGCACTCTAAGAAAACAGGGGGAGTAAATTCCAAAATGTGTATTTAGAAATATCATCGTAGTCCTTTTGGGTAAATCCAAGAAGAGACATCTAAAAAGCTTCTTAAATTATAGCCATTCGTATGAACAAAACGAACCGACACCAGTGAATGAGGGTGGAAGGAGAACCAAGGCATAAACCGATGGCTTTGCTTCATCCTTTTACCGGCACCTAGCCGATAGCGTAGGTCGTTGGCATGGCCATCGCCCCTACTCGCGGTTCGAAAGAGAGAGGATTTATATGATACTATCTTTACTGCACTCGGTGCGAGGGTTCTCCAAAAGGCTAGGCGACCGGAGTGCGAACATTGAGCGCATTCGAAGGCAATGCCCCTCGTGGTTAGGTTCCTTCCCCTTCACTCGCCATTCGTTGAAAATCCTGGGAATGCCATTATCCTCCCCACCACCCCAATTAGCAAGTTTCAGCACCGCCCAGGGTGACACTATCTCCAACAGACCCTTTTTGCTAGAACAATACGTCGACAGCGACATAAAGACAAGAAGCATGGGAAAATTCGAAGAAGAATCTATTCAATAGCCTAAGCCTACTGAAAAAACCATCCCGCCACCTGACAGCCTGCTTATTCTCTTGTCCCATAGAGTACATAAGGGGGGAGGGGCGATCGCCCCCCCCCCCCCCCTTGGATCCGCGCATGGGTCCTACCAGTTAACATCGGAGGGCAAGTGTGTGCTGCTCATGGAGTTAAGGCAAGCGCATAATTTTCTTGCATTTATTTTCGGTGAGGGTTTAAACCTAGCCAAGTCTAATATAGTTTTTTTTAACCTTTCACGGAATGTTTAAACAATGCGAATGAATGAATTTCATCGCAACGGGAGAGTAATTTCGACCACTTTGTTGAGTACACGAATCGTCGTGGTTAACGCTAAGTACTGAAAGTTTTGGTCCTCATATCGAATAAAATTTAAGTTTTACTGCACATACATGTTTCCTGTCGCGACTTTTACGTTAAATAACTGTTGCGAGTTACCTATATGCTTTTCTTGCGGCGATGATTTTCCTTCGAATCTACGCAATCGCACTTTTCATATAATTTCGGCCTTTTTCGTAATTTGGTTTTAAATTTATTAAGCGTGTAATAGTGGCGTTTGGAATCGTTTAATGCTATAATTTCTCCATAAATATTGGAATTGGCCTCTTTGTACGTTCCTAAAGATAATTTATGAAAAATTAATATTCGTAATTTTTTGACGTTTTAATTGAAAACTGCTTACTACATGCTTGTATTCTTTATTATCCCCTTCGGTCAGTCAGAAATAATCTGGTAAACCATTTATAAAAATGTGTTCCTTATTTTATAGCCTAACGGCCATAATTTAAAAGCAATTCATGCGGAAAATCAGAAAAGCATTGGCTAACATTAGCTTCACATAAAATTGAAAAATACTATCACGGCTTGTATAATATTGAAGGAACTTTTCTTTTGCCATCGTGAACTAGCCCCAGTGTCCGACAACCCCGAGGGTGTTGCCCATAACGGGTGTTGAAATTGTGGAGATCCCGGTCATTTCTTTCGCCGGTGTGGAAAACCGAAGGCGAAATTTTGCCACCGGTGTGGAAAAATGGAGAAGGTTGCACAGGGTTGTAGTTGCTCGGGAAACGCCGTGGAGTCGTTCAAACATTCTATTATTGGCCAGGTATGAGAAAGGATGTTAGAAGTTTCGTGCGCCGTTGTCGTGTCTGTCAACGATTCAAAACGGAACAATCCCGGCCCGCGGGTTTAATGGAACCACCCAAAATGACGACTCCATGGACAGTTGTGGCATCGGATATAATAGGCCCCCTTCCGCGGTCCTTAAGTGGCAACCGCTATGTATTGGTATTTCTGGATGTGTGTACTCGGTGGCCCATAGCAATCCCTCTACGAGCAGTTAAGGCGAAACACGTAGCCCAGTGTTTCCGCACGCACGTAATAAACCAGTGGGGCTGTCCGGAGGTAATGCTATCGGACAATGGGCCACAGTATGTGAGTAGGCTTTTAGGAAGCGTTTGCAAATTGTATGGGGTTAAGTTAGGTCACACGGCTCCATACTTTCCGCAAGCAAACCCGTGAGAGAACGAACCGTACGTTAAAAACCACGCTTGCGCACGGCGACACGGGGCAAGGTCTGTGGAGAGTGGCACATAAGGGACCTGAAGGTGGTGAGATAAAGATTAACACGCGGTTGAGGGTTTTGGCTTGTCGTGAGTTGTTCGTCCCCTCAGGTGACTAGGGAGGGAGTTTTGTGACGTTTTCAGTGCTGCGCGGAGGAAGAAGCCCGCGGTTCTTCTTTATTTTGTTTACAGGCTTTCCTCGGGTCTCCCCTACGAGGCGCTAGGGGAGCCGGGGGGAAGGTATAAAAAGGCAGGGATGGAAGGAAAGGAGGAATTCTGCTACAGAGAGGTTGCCGTGAGTTAAGGTTCTTTTTCTTATTTTTGGAGAGTGTCGGTTTCTTCCGGAACCCACGCACGAGCTAGCCGGCTGGCAGAGTGCGGGAGGACCGTCACAAGTGAACTCGGAAATATAGATTGGATGAGGAAGCTACTATTTGTTAATTATTACCGCCATATAATTTAAATTTATCTGCCTAATATTTTTACCAATTTCAGGTTTCAATTCAAATTCTTCATATCCAAACAGAGGCAGCAATTGAAAGGTTTGATAAGTATTCCTTAAAGGGCTTCAATATAATACCGCCATTACTCCGCTGATTTATACCTATGCTTAATGAAAAACCTCTATTCACAGGTGATATATTCCGGCACTGTGGGTATTTCGCCTACAGACCACATATATGCTCTTCCGCAAAGTGATATTTCTTCGCCACTGCATCCAATTTGACGCGACATTTTTACATCACTTTGCTATTACTGAACCATTTCATGTATGTGATAAATAAAGCGATCGCTTTATTTCTCCTTCGGCAATATATTTTACCTCATTTTCTGAGTTATGGTTCCTTTAATTTAGATTGTAAGGAAAAAGGTGCACCTTTTCAATGCGAATCCCTCTTACACGACATGCCAAGGCCTTGGCCTACCCTGCGTTAACAAATAAATTAGCAAACTCGCTGACTGTTGCCTAAGAAAAGACAAAACCATAATACATTTTTCGACGCTTACTTGCATAAAAGTGTAATCATTATATTTTGATTTGCTTGTTTTTTGTGCACTTTGGTATTTCTATGTGCCTCCGACATGTTCTTCATTAATTTTAAAACCAATTTTTACCTGTCTGTGAAATCAATTTGAGGTATACACGATCGATTGATTTCTTCAACATTATGGGTCATATAATCATGGATTTAAATTATGCACTGCCTTTTTTATGTCTAACAGCAGAAAACTTTTTCCCTATTGCATCATTGAAGGATGAAGATGCCGAACTGAGCCACTATTTGTAAGTACTTACTGAAATATGCGCAATATTTCATATTGGGAAAGTTTCTCTTAAACTCGTATGTTATTTTCAGAATGCCAATCATCGAGAGAATATACAAGGCAGTGCATTGCAAATTTGCCAAGAAGCCCAGGATCTCTTCTCTTTTACAGGCAAGTGCAATTCAAAATTTGCTATCTAATTATTCATGAAATTTCTGAAAGTGCGATATTGATGTTCAGATTGAGCACCAAGGTGTCAATTTCTCTCATATTTTGTTTAAATGGTTTTGGTAGAAATTAAATGAAGTAGTAACATGAAATACAAAAGTAAATCTCAAGCAAAGATAGTTTGCTTAGTACTAGAATACTAACTATGTATATTGAACTTGACAAACAGAATTGCCCATCCATAATTATATTCAATTGGTAAACATCTACTTTTATATTATTTTGTCTTGGGTTGTGGAGATAAACATCAGAAAGTATTTAATGGTCTTTTTGGATCCAATGTCTTTATTGTGTTTTTGAGTTTTAAAATGTGGCTCATTAGATGTTAAATCTTTAACAGATAAGCAACATCACCAGCAATATATACCCAGCTACTCTGATGAGGGGCCCCAAAGCAGTGTCTCTATCATGAAGTGGTAAGTGTGCTTTTTTAAATTTCTCTACATCTAATATTCCATGACATATTTCAGCAAGCTGAAGATAATCATTCCAAGCAAAAATTCTATAGTTTTGAGATCAATTGTTTTCATATTTTAAGGCTAATTCTGTTGTAAGTTCGCTATTGAAAATTCTGGTTTGCACATTCAAAATGCTGCACAGGACAAAATGGGAACATTTGAGCCAGAAATGTAATTCTTTTAAAATGGGTGGGTGGAATAAACAGGAAAGTGAAAACTCTATAATAGGGTATCATTCAAGTCTCGGAATCTAGCATATCTGAAAGTGAACTTATCACAGCTCTTTCCATTTTTAGCAGTTAAATAAGTTCAACTGACATTTGCGCAAGATTTCAGAAAATTGCAAAACTAATATCAATTTTAGGAGACAAGTGATGTCATTTTTGTCATAACATGTCACCATACTGGTGCTTGAATCACCCTCAATATTTGTTGCAGTTCAACATGAGAGAATTTTTGCTTCATTTTAGCAATTCACACAATTCTATTAATTTTGTAAATACAAAAATTGAAATGAATTTTCGTTGTCTGAATATTTCTTGGAATAATTGTCCCTTTTGCTCTACTTCAGTGTGCCAAAATACTATATATGCTTATGCAATATAAATGTAAATGTATACCATCTAAGGCAGAGTTGCTCAAGCTTGAGATCTACTCCATAAAAATTGATTAGAGAAAGCTAGAGCTGGAGGATTAAGATTTTAAATTTCAGAGATCTATCTCAAATGAGTTTGTTCTCGACATCTTGAGCAACCCTGATCTAGGAGCATTCTGTAGTACTTCTACTCAATTATTAACGATAACTTTCAGATATTATTTTACAACTTTACTATACATAAAAGTTGTCAAAATTTTTATTCCATTCGGTGATTTTTGTAAAATTGACTTATCTTTCAAAGATAAAATTTACAGATTCTGAATTTTAGATTCTCATTCAAGGCTCAAGCTGCTTATGCATATGTGACTTCTTTTCACTTGACTGTTAAGACGAAGTATTATTCTGTTTGTTATGATTCAGGAAATATATCAAGAATTTGAGTAAATATCTAAGAGAAACTATTATTAAACTGACATAGTTTGGCACTGTCCATTACATGGAACAGTAACCTGTATATCAAAAAATACCTAGATCATCTTCTTACCCTAATCATGTCTTTCTAATTGAACTAATGTCTTAATGCTTATTTACTTTAATTTTACAGATTATATAGTGTTGATAGATGAATCTATAATATTTTTTATTGGTATACCCATTTTTGCTTTTCAAAATCTATCACATCCTAAAGATTTTATTGCCAAATATCTATGTATAATTTTTAATGATGACAATTTTATGCAAATTTTGAATGATATTGGTAGGTTTGGTAAAAAGACTCATGCTGTATGAAAACAAAATTTTTCCAGCATCTCCTGACTACTGTGCAAGGGGATTGCCACACGTGAAGCTTCTTGAAGAGTCAATGTGGTATCCGAAGAAGACATCATTGTGAAAGTGTTTTTCAGTGACATTTAATAGAAGAAACTTTTGTAGATTAAGTGCACTTATTTTTCTTTTTTATATTTTGATTGTATTTGATTTGATTGTACTGTAATATGCCTGTGTATAGAGTATTAGTAATACGTAGTGCATGATGATGGCTGATCTGGGTTATATTTAGATTGCACACTAGAATGGGTTAGGGTAAAACATGCATGTGAATGTGGTGTGTGGAATGAGTGATATTTGCTAAGTAATTGTTTTCTCTCCTTAGGTATATTAGCGGAGATGAGAGCTGGTCGACATTTTTGAGGATTTTGTCTAAGTCTGCGTCAGATAGGGCTGTTCTGCGTTGTTTGGTATAGTTAGTTCAGGGGTTAGTTCAGGGGTTAGTTGAGAGATATGCTCCGGAGCTTGTAGCCCTAGGTCAGGTCTCAGTACCCATGGATTAGGGCTGGAGTATTCTGGCGATGTCATCCATGTAAAATAAGTGACAACGATGGCAAGAGCATTACCTCCGCTGGTGCCAATGGAAATATGCTCAAATTTCATAAAATATTAATGAGCAATGCTTATTCCTATAATGAGTTTTGTTTTTCTTGCTAGACTCTGTTTTGATATGTAATCTATCAAATGCTGAATTGATTTTTGGGGTATTATTTTAAAAGGATATTGCATACTAGACAGTTTGTGTTGATCTTTACCATTTCATTTCTATGCTGGTAGAAGTTTGAGATGAAATGAAGAATGTACACATGCATGCAAAGGTTTGAACAGAGTGAGCATTTGTATAGCTGGTGTTTATGTAAAATGCAAATGTTTAGGATTGAATGTCAAAATAGTATGGGTGTGAGTATTACTACAGGAATGAATGAGGAGGAATGGATAGCAGAATGTCTGATTTTTACGTTATATGACTGATATTTAGTATAAATACATTAGTGTGTGGATGAAACTGTTTCTGCATGCATCTCTTGAAATTCTGAAGATGATTGCTTTATGAATGAGTATATGAGCAAGTTGATGACTTACTATTTGTTTTGTGAGTTTATTGTTAGTTGTTGATATGGAAATGTAATCTAATGTGCCCAAAATCTGTTCTATGGCATTACTACATTTACAGCTATAATGCAAAACTGACTCACTGATAATTCTAAAGTTTTCATAGCCTCTGAATGGATTATTTTAGTAAATTTAGAGAAATGGCTATTCATATCATTAAAAACTGTTTAAATCTTAAATATAATAGCTCAAAATTTCTGAATACCTTTTGCTATCTGTATGCATATTTGTATTTTGATTCCATTGAGAAATGTTAACTTTGTTTTATGTTTGGATATATATGGAACTTATAAAATTGGTAATGGCGTCTTTTTCACTTTCTTGGTTCTTCAATTCTTATCAGTATTTTATTTTCTTTCAAATTAGTTGCACGGTTTTATTTTCAATTATTTACTATGCTTCAAAAATTATATTTGAATTTTACAGGGTTCTAACTAGAAACAGATGACAATATCAGAGATTCTGATTTTATTGTAAATGTTGACACTATGTGCTATATAAACTTTGCATTTTTATGAATTAAACACATTCAAAAAGATTTGTTTTTATAAAATTTACTCTCCATTATGAAAGGTTTGCTTCCAAAACTTACAACTCAAGGGGTTCGCGAAGATAAAAGGTTAACCCAAGGGGTTAGCAACGAGAAATTGGTTACCTCAAGAGGTTCGCGAAATGTGTAATGTGTAAATGTTGTAAATGTGACATTAATGCCAATTATACAGATTTGATACAGCATGCAAAAAGTAAAAAACATGTAAGTGCCATGTCTTTTAAAGTTAAACCATTGACATAATTTTGTAAGACAAACCACTAGTCTTGAAGCAAATATTGCGATGTTTATGAGTTATCATTTAGCTTTGCTGAATTGTGATTATTAGTTGATATGTGTAAAAGCACTTATTGACAGTAGGATTATTTCAGAATTAAAAATGCATTGCACAAAATGCTCCGAAGTTATCAAGAATGTCTTGAGTGTTAACTTTGTGAATGATTTAATTAGTGATATTGGAGATGGCAAGTTCAGTTTATTGTTAGATGAATCCAATGACATAACTCATAAAATTGCTTGGAATTGTTATAATATACTACAGTACAGTACAGCATTTATTCTTCTTTCTACATATCTTAATCTAGTAGAAATGGAGAAATGTGATGCTAGTAGCATTGTGCAAGCAATAAAAAAGGAATTAATGAGTAAAAAAACTAGGCCATAAAACCTATTGCAATTGGAACAGATAATGCTAGTGTCATGGTTGGAGTTAACAATGGTGTCTATCAAATGCTTAAAGCAGAAATTCCTCCAACTGTTTTATTTAGATGTGTCCATATTTAGGTTATAGGTTTGAAAATAAATTGGGTTGCAAAAAAAAGTGAAATTAATAAAGAGGAAGAAATGTGTTTAAGACAAAGATCCCAAAATTTTCTTTTGTATTTGCTCAAACAGCTTAGGCAAAGACTGCCAGAAAATTAAAAAAAACATCTGTTCATTCTCCTAAAAATGTTCTTCACCCAAGTGACAAAGTCAGTAACAAGTTCGATGGAACATATGGGAGAATCTAAAGAAACCATATCTGCTGCTGAATATCAATTACAAACAATTCATTTCATTGATTGGAGTAATAATGTCAATACTAAATTATTCTGGAGTGAAGTGAATCCATTTAAACAACTTTCTAACTTTGCTATTTCAACTTGAATATTACTTCACTCCAATGCTGAAGTTGAAAGAATATTTAGTAGCATGAATAATATCAAGTTCATGTTGAGAAATAGAATGGAAACAGAACTTCTCAAAGCTATCTTGTCAGAAAAACTTGACCTTCTGAGAAATAATAAATGTTGCTGTAGTTATGAACTGCCTAATGATGTTATGAAGGGTATTGTAACACTGGCATCTTATAAACCTAAGCCTAGCAACAGTAATACAAATGAAATGGAATTAGAAGTTAAAAATCAAAATATTTTTGAAACAGGCCATTCTACTTCATCTTTAACCTTTCAAAAGTAGCAATTCATATCATCAGACTCATCACATACTTTATTAGGTAAGTAAAATGATTTTCTTTTAAAAATACCTTGTCTTCTAAAATCTAGCTATTTTTTAGCTTACTTAAAAAAAACAATTTGGATTATTTTAGCTTACAAATCTAGCACTTCTGGCTTAAAAATTAGATTTTGAGTTGGCAACCCTGAACTGGGCAACTGCGCAACTTAACTGGTTATAAAATCTGTTGATTAGGATCATATTATTCCTAACATATAGATAAGATTTTACAGTGTAAAAATCTTAAGCAAACATTACAGTATTTATTCAATTTGAGAATTCTAAGTACATAAAATGTTTTTGGTAAAATATTCGAAGGTGTGCATCAGGGTTGTTCAAGCTGCTGCTAGCAAGCCTCATACATCTGTTTTAGTCTTCCACAGAAAGAAACTCATTGTTTTGGAAGTGGCAATATTGTTCAGTACCTAACTGGTTGATGCAGAATGTCTTGATTCTTGGGAATTCTTCCAGTACACACTATGTGTAATGTATACAAATTTGTTAGTGAAGATTGTACAACTGTGGCTATCGAACTTATGCATATAATCATGCGGCTTCGTGGGCAATAAGCTTAGCCAACTGGTCTATAAGATATCCAACACCTAAGAATCTAATCTTACTTTCGTGAAATTATATACGGTATGTCATATACAAATATCAATAGTCAACTGTACTAAGTAATTCTTGGCAAATTGTAAAATATATAATGGATTTAAATGCTCAAAATGTGTTAGATAAATTGAATGGTATTGTAATTTACCAGAATAACCTACCGTATTTACTCGTGTAATACCTGCACTTTTTTCTCCAACAGTTCCCATCAAAAGAGTGGGGTGTGGACATTACACGAGATTTGCACATTCATCTGTTGATGGTAGGCCACCCACGAAACACCTAGACAATGTTGTGTGGCTGGCATAAGGCGTTTTTTTGATAGACGCAATATGTCATGCATTTTATTTCCTTCATTTTTAATGAAGATTTTTTCAAAAATGCGTTGAATAATATAATAAGATGTTTATCAGGTATTTTTTAATTCTTTGCCAGCTGTCAGTAGTAAACCTAAATCACATAAATATTCTTTGTAAATAGACGTGTCAGACAAGAGTTCATTCTCATAGAAAAAGTTTGATAGATGTATCAATCTTACATTGTTCTGATTTTAATGATTGATGGAATAAGAAGCCACTTCTATTTCTTTCTTCAAAGACACTCCTTTGGTATTTGGCTGCCCTTTTAGGAAATGACTGCCTTTTCAATTTACCACCCACAATTATTAAAACAGGAAAAGAAAAAAATGGGTTAGAGAATTTTTACTCGATAGAAAGTTACACAGTGAGGGGAGAATTGTAGAGCAACTACAGGTATATACATAAGGAATTAATCTGAAATATATAGAAATTTTGATTGGCAGCATATAATCACAGGCATATGCCAGAGCAAAGTGACCAGAGATCTACCTAAATTGAGTTTTGAATAGCCCTGTTTTAACATATCACTCTGAATATAAGCCTTGTTGACATGAACTGTGTCGTGCAAAAATGGAGTTTATTCTTGTTAATTTACTCAAAAATAACTGCACGTATTTTGACTAAAATTCATCCAATGTCATAAACACTAATGGATGTGCTATATATCTAGATTGTCCAGACACTGGTTTTTCAAGATGTCCTGATTTTTTTCTAGTGTCCCGAAAAAAGTTTTCAGGATGCACAGTTGTACCCATTTTTTGGTTTGCTGTCATTATGTAAAGTAATTGGTTCCAAAAATCGAGTTATTAAAAGAAAAATAATGCAGATACAAAGAGATAAAGGGATTGTTTATTGGACTTATCATTATTATGACTTTTCTTTGCTAAATGGCTCTGGTGAGGCAGCTTAGAACGCAGAATAAGTAATGCACTCTATGTTGTTTAGAATCACAGCTTCTCAAACTAAAACCAATATTCTCCGCTAGATAACTCTAGCATGGTATTTGTTTGCACGTCAAAGATAGAGACGACTGGATGTGTTGTTCATTGATTTAGACTTGTATTTGCTCTAATTTTAATAATTTGTCTGACCACATGGATACATAATGTATCCACAAAGTGATCAGATAAAAAGTATTACTTGTACTTGACTAACTAAATGCACGAATGTGCCCCATGTAACGTCACCGAAGCCTTAGAGATTGTGAGATTCTGCAAGATCGTTCAGACTGCAGTGACACGTTAGTTGGACAACCTCATTTTAAAGTTTACAACTTTTCAAATTGTAGTTATTTTTATTAAGTGCATTTACAACAGCTTTGTTTTTTACGGCATAAAAAAATCAAATTAAACTTGATGAAAATATATTGTATGATCAATTTACAGTTATAAAGAAAGTTGTAAGCAACGAAATCGAAAGTAATGGAAGTTGGAAAACAAAGAACTGTAATGGAAATGCATCTTTAAGAAAATTGAATTTACAGAGCAAAAAAGTAATTTGTTAGATTATGGTCATATTTGTTTGTAGTTCTGGGTCACAAAGCAAGCTGGAAGAGAATTTTTTCTTTGTGTGACATCCAATGGACTGATGAATGCAACAGATTAGAAATTAATACTATTAATGCAATAAATACATTATATTATTACTCAAATCACAAAATGTATTTACATAATATTTAAGTGAAAACAATCATTGAAAAAAACTAAAAATGATTGTTGCGGTTTTTTCTTCCTCAGCATCTGGACACCCTATTTATATCTCAAAATTTAAGTATATAGAGTCCAGTAAAATTATGACACATTGAGTTTTATACCAAGTTAGGGTCAAGCGCTCCTAACTTATAGCCAAAGTATTGTAGCTAAGAGTCCAAATGACATGCGAATATATATTGGTATAATCAGTGATATTATAGTGTGGATTAGAAGCATATACCTCGATGAGAAAATTTGTACAATGTATGCTGCGTTGATTCTACATATATATCCATGCAACAAACTTGCAAGATTGTAGTAACCATGGTTAAATTTTATTTAGCATTGAAATCTTGCATCTAGGGAAGGTTAAAACATACCATATATACTTGTGCATAACACACACCCTTACTTTTTGCCAAAAAATTCACTTTTTCTTATACCCTGTATAATGTGCACCCTAGATTTTGAGGGGTATAAGAACAAAATTTTAGAATTATATTGTCACGTTAGGTATTAACTAGAGTACAATAAATAAATACAGACCCTTCCCGGATTACGCAAGACTCGACTTAAGCAAATCCAACTAAGTAAAATCCTCCAAAAATTAATTTTTAAAATCTGAAAATTCAGTTGGGAAATTTGCTTACATGGCAAAATGCTTCAGGCTTTAAGGTCAAATGTTGAATGAAGTTTAAACACGTTAATTTATTTTATATTTATAAAACTACACGTAACACTTATTTACAGAATATTAAATGGCTAGATATATTTAATGACAGAATTTAATATGAAATCTTAAATTTTTTTGCATATTGTGGTTGCCTTTGCAGTTATTTGGTGCTGAAGATGATGAGGAAGATGAATTCTATGGGTTTTAAATTACTTACATTGTTATATATATATATATATATATATATATATATATATATATATTATATTTCATTATCTACAAAAATTATTTCAATTTGCAGATAATATATTTTGTTTTTTATGTGTCTTGCGGGAAGTCTACCAAGCAATTTTGTGGGAGACTACCATCAGCTGATTTACTAGTGAAATGTGTAATATTTAGAGAGGATGGAAATACAATTGTAAGGAAGTAATTAGTTGTTTGATACATTTAATTAATATATGTATAAGCTGGATTATTGACAATTGGCATGGTTTTCCCCTCATTTCACTCATAAAAGCAAGAATCTGGTGCAAGATAGGTACACTTCAATTTTTTATTTTAACTGTACAAGAGTGGTACCCATGCTCACCCCTCTTTATGGCCTTAAAATTTGGTCTTCAAACTGCTTGTTATACACGAGTATATATGGTCAATATTATGAAATTAGATGAAAATATGAAGTTATTAAAATAAATGACTTTAATATAGTCTCCTTATTTACACTTTTCTGGACAACCTGTTGAAAATAAATCAGTTTTTGACTAAGTTCAAATTTCAAATCACAAGTATACATTTTCATACATTAACATTATCATGTATATACATATCTGAAAAATAATTATGCACCTCTCTAACTAAATTATAATACTTCTTTTACAAATCAAAATGAAATTTATCTAAAGATTAAAAATAAAAAGTTTTCTTAATTTTGGGAATACTAATAATACTAACCAAACTTATATACAAAATCCCTAATTATAACCTCTTTACTACGAACCTCCGTGCTACGAAAACTTCCGAACAACAAAAGAAAAAGTGGTCACTTCCATTTATATTTACCTCTTTAGAACGAAATTTTGCTCGCTAAATATTTTTTTACTTAAATACGTACGGAAAACGATTGAAAACAGCCGCCAACGCGCCAAGCTTACAACAAGCCAATCATAGCACGTTTTCTATCATGAAGGACTTATTTCCAGTTTCCGGCATTCTCGTGCCATTGACAATCTCGTCCGAGAGTTGTAGTGATGCCGCTATGCATGCTTTTAGGGAAGTGGAGACTGCCGTTTCCCGAGAATTCACAAAGAATTTGAAACAGAAAAAATAGATTCGTTTTTTAAAAAATGTTGATGTATTTTAAATCATTCCCCATTAAATTCATCCCCTAATCCATTTAAAGGGAATTTCAACATAAGATTGCAGCAATGAGGTATGTATCGTGGTGAGGTGGTTTCTATGTGATAGGCAATTTATTCGTCAGAGACGGAGCTCGAGTGTTATTAAGAAGGTTAGTGAAAAATATTGATTGATTGATTGGGCAAAAAAGAACTGGAAGATGAGGAAAACATTGAAGAAGACAACTTAGGACCAAGTATTATGGAGAGCGAAGTAGAAAAAGCGATAGTGGAACTAAAGAAGGGGAAAGCCACGGGCAGCGATGGAATACCGGCTGAGATACTTAAAGTCATAGGATCAGAAGAACTAAAAGCGATCACGAAATTAATTAATAAGATTTACGACACGGGAGAGTGGCCTCGGGATTTCCTAGAAGTAACAATGATCCCTTTAAAGAAGAAGCCAAATGCAATGCAATGTAAAGATTACAGAACGATAAGCCTTCTGTCACACACATCGAAGATCATCACGAGGATTCTTAATAAAAGGCTGGAGAAAAAGGCAGAAGAAATAATAGGGGAAGAATAATTCGGTTTCAGAAAAGGACGAGGAACTAGAGATGCTATAGGAGTAGTTAGAATCATATCAGAAAGGGCAATAGAGTACAGTCAAGATATCTGCGCATGTTTCATAGACTGGCAGAAGGCCTTTGATAGAGTAAATTGGGTAAAGTTGATGTAGATATTAAAGGATATAGGTGTGGACTGGAAAGACAGGAGACTGATTAGGAATCTATATGTGAATCAAGTTGTAAAGGTCAGGTTTGAGAATGTGAACACCTGCAGAATAAATATCGGTAGAGGAGTAAGACAAGGCTGTTGCCTGTCACCAACCCTATTCAATATATAAGGAGAAAGTATAATGCAAGAAGCTTTAGAAGGCACAGGAGATTTCAAAATTGGAGGAAGGATTATAAGAACAGTAAAATACGCTGATGATCAAGTACTTCTAGCAAGAAAGGAAGAGGAGCTACAAAAAATGATAAATAGACTAATAATAACAGGTAGAAAATACGGTATGGAAATAAATACAGAAAAATCCAATGTCATTCGAACATCGGGTAAAGAAGAGAATCTGAACATAAGTATTGGGGGAAACCCTTTAGAACAAGTTTCAGAATATAAATACCTCTGAAGCATCATAACACGAGATTCAAAATGTACAGATGAGATCAGAACTAGAATAGGAAAAGCAAAAGCGGCTTTCAGGAGAGAGAAACAACTACTTACAGGGAATATAGGGGAAGATATCCACAAGAAGTTGATAAAATGCTACGTATGGAGTATAGCATTGTATGGGGCAGAAACATGGACGCTAAGGAAAAATGACATTAAATACTTGGAAAGCTTTGAAATGTGGACCTGGAGGAGAATGTTGAAGATAAAATGGACAGATAGGATGAAAAACGATGAAGTGTTACAAAGAATAGGAGAGAAGCGAATGATTATACAGATTATCAGAAAGAGGAAGGCTAACTGGGTTGGACATTACCTGAGGAGAGAGAGTATGATTAAAGATGTGTTAGAAGGAAAACTAGATGGAAAAAGGGAAAGAGGTAGGAAAAGGTTTCAGCTGATAGACGATTTGAAAGGGAAAGAGAGTTATCAAGATATAAAGAGGACAGCGGAAAATAGGAGTATATGGAGAACCAGGTTTAACCAAGAATAATCACGGACCTGTCTACGGACAGACTACCTATGATGATGATGTGTATTGGGTAAATTATATATTATTTTACTTTGTAAACCTATATCAATTATATGGATGTTTAATATATGGCAGATCGTTTATTCTATTTTGGCTAAGTAATCAGTCGGCCACCCTTTTAAATTAAAAATTACTTAAAGAAAATTATAGGTTATATTAAAGGGGTCTAAAAATATATATTAAAGTATGATATAATAATTAATTATGTTTGGAGTTAGAAGTTCACGAGCAAAATGGAGAATTTAGAAAAGATATTGTTCTTGAAATTTCTTTGGTTATGTGCACTTATTGGGTCTCCTATAAGAAAAGAAATTAATGCTATGTATATACATGAAATTTTCCTTTCTTAAGAAATATTTTGAGATCAGCGAGGGGGAATCTGAAGCTCTGTCAGGGCTTTTCAAACTTTTTCTCTGCGGTCCAGTAAAATAAGAAAATATATCTTGCGGCCCACAAAAATTTTTATTCATACGTTGCTATATATAAATTAATAATTGGTGAACCTGCGACACAAATGGAGTAAATTGATGAAATCTTTTCTACATAGAGTTCAAAAAGTAATATTTACCGTGCTATTTACGCCAATAAATTATTTTTAAACCTGAAGCACACAAATATGCAAGTAATTTTCCTCAATGCCTTGATATTCAAGGGAGATTGAAATTATGGATAACTACTCTGTATAATAAAATAACCCTTATTGTACTAACTGAATATTTATTTACAAATTATTAATCAAAACAATATTTAGACAATTCTATTTGAACAATGAGTTATAAACTAGGGTATTCGCGGGATCTTGGGCTGGTGGGAAGAATCACATTGCGCGCCTCTGGAGGCTCCCTGTACATTTTAAAGAAATGTTTATTTGACGTTTTCTTCATTGTTTGATGTTTTCCATTTGTATGCAAAATTTCGTTTTGATTGGATAATATTTGGAAATTAGCGCAATGCGCTAACGCAAATTGCGTAGCAACTATATGGGTGGTATTCTAGAAAAACTACAGGCAGTCGACTCTAAGTTGTTTGTAAATGCACACAAAGTTTGGTAAAAATCAGATAACTGAGACGGCAGTTATCATAGAACAGACAAAATGCACATGGACTCAACAGGAGAGACCTCACTTCGCTTGGCCAATTACACAAGAAAAAATAAAAATCCTGTTAATATTATCGCAATGTAGGGTTGGAAGTTACATGATTGCAAAAATTATCTGGCAAATATGGTAGAATATAAAGAATTATCTCTTGGATTTCAGATGCTGTATATGCGTGCAGATATTTTTCTGTACTTGTCACCAAAGGAAAGAATTATACTAACAAATCACTTTTCTTCCTCTTTTCACATGAGGAAGCGGGCTATGGTATGTTTGACCACCTCCCAAAACAAAGTGATTTTAAGAAACTATGAAAGGCAGTGCAGGAGTTTGGGGTAAAAGAGAAGCAGTAAAGATTGGTACTGATGAAAAATGGAGAAGCCTCCTAATAACCATAAAAATAATATAAAGGAACTGTTCACATGCCAGTTTAGGGGAAATTACTCTGTGCCAGGGACCTAACACTCATGCAATCACACTCTCTGGCTTCCTACTGGAAACTAATTATGTGTTTTTGTTCAAAGAAGTTCATGCATAAATTGGCCAAAAAAGGTGAAAGTGGGTTCCCAATGGCTTTCCAACCATGATGTTTGTAAAAAAATTTTATAGGAAAAAATGCTGTTCCATGCAGAGTTTAGAAAGCTTAATTTATACAATGGATATGTCGGAGAAAACAATTATATTAGTGAGCCACTCTTCGAGAAAACTGAGTGTGGCATTTATTGGGATGATAGGATAGAGAGATGTGACATCAAAAGAAACTAACGCTTGGAAATCACCAAGTATTAAATTTTTTGGATTCTCAATTAAATCTTCAGCATTTATTAGGTAGGTTTTTAATTCGTCAACTATCCATTTAGAAAGGATATAAGTGGAAATCAATAAATGACCCAATAGGTCTCATAAAAAGCCCAGATTTGTGGACTTAAGGTAAACTATGTAATATTGAGATGGTAAGATTTGAAACCATAATCTTATAACATAGGATCTCTTCTGAGTTCAGGGCAGTAGTTTCATGGTGTCTGTAGTAGAAAAAATAATTTATTATGAGGATTTCTTTTGAGAAATGGGTAAGTTGCATTTCCAAATAATTGTTCAACTTTACTAAACTAATCTTGGTGATTCATGACACAATGGCAACAGAATAGCCTTTATCAGCTTTTAAATAAAGTCTTTTAATTTTAAAATTTTGATGAGTTTGTAATTGGGACTGGGAAGGTTATTTATAGTGTTGTTTTTTATATCATGTTCCAGTTATATTTTTCAAACAGCTCTGACATGATTTTTGGTAGTATCATTTAGGTTTTTAATGGATGATTCAATGCCATATAATATCATCCAAAGGAGGTTCTTTGTGAGGGAGAAAAAAGTTAAGTACTTTGCTCAAGAAACTGAGTTTTTGTTTAGTAAATGTTTCTTCAGACAAATTATTGACAAAGTCGATGTTATCCAAGTGTTTCATGTGGTCACTAAAGGATTTTATGTTTTGTGCGTGTGTGAGAAAAAGTCTCTGGCATGGAGTAGTTTCCCCGAAACCCGGAGCGTGTATGAGATTGCATGTGCTTGATCTCTAGCGTGGAGTAATTCTCCTAAGCCGGCGTGCGAATACTTCCTTTTTATTACTTTCTCCATATACGTATAGGGGAAAGTATTGTATTCATGAAAAAAATCGACTTCGAGATTTCAACGGAAATACATGTTTTGAAGTCCCCTGAACACGTTTTGACCATTTTCTCGATGATGCCTGTGTGTGTGTGTTTGTGCGTGCATGGGTGCGTGCGTTCGTGTGGGTGGGTGCGTGGGTGCGTGCATGTGTGTGTATGTGATAGCTTTTTGTGGGTGCTCTAACTCAAAAACTATTACTCAGGTCAACGCGAAATTTTATATTTAACATTTTTATAAAAGTCAGAAGAACCGATTAGTTTTTGTTAAGAATCGGTCAACCGGAAGGGGTGTTTACTCTTGTCACATCAGTTATTTTGAAATATTTGCTTTAATATTTGATAAATGTAAAAACGTATTGGAATAAAAGTTGTAGGAAATTTAATTTTCTACAACATTTGTTTGAAACATTTTTCCATATAATGCATTGTTTAAGAGATATCATATATTTTTAGCTGCCACCACCACGCCACCTGTCGACGACTATGGTTAACAATTGACGCTTAGTTACGTCTTGGTAACGATCCTTTTTATTTTCTTAATTGTTGGAGCTTCCTTGCTATATCCAATATCAGTAGGCTATGGATTGAGTTTATTTCTGTTCTTTGTCAAGTCTAAAATTTTCTCGCAGTTTCTTAAAATATTTATTATTATGTAACCTATTTGGAATTTTTAGAAATATTACAGATATGGAGAAAGTCATGTGGTGGCCACATCAGATTTTATATATTAGAAGATTGCCAATTCCCATTGAAAAACATTGTCCTGGTTGCTATGGTAGCTGAAGTTCTTTATTGTTGAGCATCAGCTTTTTTCCGATTAAAAACGTTTCTTTATCAATTCGGCACAGATTTGAAATTAGTCTTCAAAAATAAGAGACCTCATTCTTTTAGCTATAGAATTGTTTTCATACTGAGTTTCTATCTGAATTATAACTAATTTAAAAATGCAAATTTATAAAACTCTGCACAGATTTCCATGTTTTTCTTATGGAGTATCGGAATGGAAAATTGGGGTCAAAAATGACCCACTAAAAATACAAAAATTTGGAATTTTCGATTTTTTTGGTTGGTTGTACCTAATAACCTATCATACTGTCATATATATATATATATATATATATATATATATATATATATATATATATATAGGGTGATATGGAAATACCTCCAAAAACTTCGGGAGCATGTTAAGCGGTTCTAAATAAAGAGAAAAGTTTATATGATTACATATCGATAAACGCACCGTTTACGAGATACAGCTCTATTTGGCCCATGCCGCTGAGTGGGAAGTGTCATAGAAGGAATAAAAGGAGCAGCATTGTAGTGCGTAACTTTATTAATGTTCTCAACAATCAGAACTTGTTCCTTCATTTCGGGAGCACGATTACTAACTCGCCCCTTGTCAATATTTCTCGGAGCTAGTGTACCCGTCTCTCGCAATCGGCGATCCACTGACAAAAACGTTTCCTCAGTATGCGTACGGCGATTCGGAAACTTCTCACGATATCGGCGAACTGCGGCTGATGCATTTCCTTCCATTTCACAGTACACTAAGTGCATGTCTGCATAATCTTCAAAAGAATAATCCATAACGAAGACCCTTCTCTTAAAGAACTCACGAAAATACGAGAACTATCCCTAAAGTAATGAGACTGAAATTCATATGCACGACGTGACAATATTGTCCCCTCCTACCCCTTACCATTGTGTAAACAATGTGGAAAATGATCCTCGCTCGGGAAAACCATCCACGGTGAAATCAGATGAGAATGTGGAGCAGGGTGAAACCTTTCATTGCTACAACCGACGATTGTCGGTTAGATTCGTTGCAAATGAGCTGAACATCAATAAAAATGCCGTCCATCAAATTTTGACAGATCATTTGGACATGCGAAAAGTTTGTGCAAAAATGGTGCCCAAAAATCTGACAGACGAGCAAAAGGAAAATACGCGGAATTTCTGCCAAGAATACGTGTGATTTCTGCATTTTGTCTGTACCTTCCATTCTATCTATCTCCCTCCACACATCCCCTCTCTCTTATTCAAACTAAATCCCAGTCCCATTAGAATTACGTAATTTCGTGAAAAATCCTACGATAATTTAAATCAATCTATGCACTCGTACATATTACACGTATGCGGGTCGAGACAACAATTGATTCTCGAAGCTTAACAATGATGTGGTCGGCAAGGCTACATAGTTTAAATTCGAAGGTCGTACGTTAATTTTTTCTAATTTTAATTTCCAATAGAATAAAAGACTACACTTTAAAAAGTCGTTTTTTACGTGTTATCTTACGGGAAATGGAAATCGCCCCCCTGGAGTCGAATCCAGGTCTTATTTCGTATTTTTCTTCGTCATTTAATTGTTACATCTGTATCAAACATTCCTGCGAAATTGCAACCTTCCACATAATCGGGAATTTGTTAAAACGCGTTAAAATGTGCCATTGATGACGTCAGTGTCTTAAAGACAGAACAGACAGAACTGGAAAACTATATGTAAGACTAGCGTAATTGCCCGTTAAATATGACAGGATAATGATAAAAGTATTCCAAATATATTTGATTTCGATGTGAAAAATCAGTAAGATACGTTAAATGATGAGCCCCTTCTCTCCCTCTCACCGTCCCTCTGTCCCTCCCTGCCTCTATTTTGTCCCACCCCCACCAAATCGGGAAGTTTGTTAAAAACACGTTAAATGTGCCATTGATGACGTCAGCGTCTCACACAGACAGGCAGAACAGACAGGACTGGCAAACTACTCGTATATGTAAAACAGCTGCTTCTTACGGATAATATAGGATGTATGATATAGGACATATATACAGGGTGATAAGGAAATACCTCCGAAAACTTCGGGAGCTTGTTAAGCGGTTCAAAATAAAGAGAAAAGTTCATATGATTATATATCGATTTACGAGATACAGCTCTATTTGGTCCATGCCGCTGAGTGGGAGTTGGGGTCATATAAGGAATAATAGGAGCAGCATTGTAGTGCGTAACTTTATTAATGTTCTAAACAATCCTCTTAAGTAGAGTAAGGGAGGTCTAGGATTAGAAAAGGACGGGAGGAAAGAGATAAAGAGGGAGACGGAGAAAAAGAGGGAGAGCTATGGATTGGGATAGGGGGGAATGAGAGAGAGGAGAGGTGAGACAAAAGAGAGACAGAGAGGGAGGGAGAGAGAGAGGTAAGGAAAGAGAGAGGAAGGGAGGGAAAGATGAAAGGCGAGAGGGAGGGAGTGAATATTATTATTTATTTATTATTATCACTTCATTTTTGACAAGGGGCTCATTTATCATATCTTACTGCTTTTTCATATCGAAATCAAATATATTTAAAATACTTTTATCACAGTTCCGTCATATTTGACGGGCAATTACGCTAGTTTACAATAGATTTGTGCATTTCTGAAATAATTCGAGTAAATTTGTTTGACGCAACTCGCACGTAAATTTCTAATAGAAAATTTTGCAAAATGTCCGGATTTCGGATCATCCCGGATTTTGGACAGCCGGATTTTGGACTTTGTACTGTACTCACTTATTTCATGCTTAGAATTAAGTGGCGCATCGACAATTTGGCACTGGAAAATGTCGTACGATAGGTAAAAGTTTGGGTACCACTGCTCTAAGGGGTACGCCAGCAAAAGAAGGTTGAAAACCCGAGCTAGAAACTTAGTTTTTTCGACAATCGATTCAGTATTCTGTTTCGTTGTGCACGTTTTCTCGGTTTGTTCGTCGGTCCGTTTCACTGTCTGTCTAATAATCTTTTTGAAAAATCCGGCATTTATTGTCCACTTCAGCAGCTCTTACCTTACTTGTTTTAAATTACAAGTAGGATTTATAAAGCTCGTATGCATAAGATTTGCTTATATATCATCTATAAGCTGTTTTTGCAGTTAAATATCTCGCGTACGAAGTAAAATACAAAGAGTTACATACTTTTCTTTCAGAAGTTTTTTCTCAGAATTGGTCACATGATCTTTCTTGTTAAAAAAAACTTAAGTTTTTTGGAGTAATCTCAAAAGATAATGGGAACTTTTACTGTTGAAAAAACAGTAAAATATTAGTCTCTTTGCGGTAATAAGCTTAATTTAAAGATGGAGATCTGTAGCATTTTATATTTAACCTTTATCTTACGAGCGTGTATCTCCGGCAAAAAAAAGGTATATGTACCTAGACTGCCCAGCGTGTTCATTCGGTACATTTTGTCCTCCCACCACTTTCAAGGACATGACGACGCACGTGTCACAAAATTTTTTTTCTTCGCGGCGTTCCTTAACTATAGGTTGTCCCTCCACTCAGAATTATTTTTTCTACTTATCTCATGTCAAATGGTTTCGTTTGACCTCTGGAATCAGATGGCCCTTACTGCTCCAAGCCCGGAAGTTTGTTTACGAATGTCGTGAAGAGGGATGTTTATGGAAGGACCTAATCAAGGCGTTGCATGCTGAATGCACTTTATTTTTATTTATTTTGCTTTCTCACTTATATGATAAACAATAGAAGTAATAAGGAGAAAATTTACTTTAGAGATCATGTGGTCAAACCGGACGACGTAAGAAAACATTTGCGGGCAGTTTACTGCAATTGTTTTGTATATTTTTAAAACATATTTATGAAGATTTTGATTAAAAGTAATATTAAATACTTTTACCAAATGGCATGAATATAATATTTGCACATTTTTAAGACAGAGAAGCCCATGATATTAGTTTTTATAATAAAATGTTTTTAAAATGTCCCTCAGATTCCATTTTATGTTGTTTAAGGAAGCAAAACGACATTTTCAAAGAATAAAAGGACTTATTAAAATTTGTATCGCATAGGAAAATATATTTTCTAGAATATACTTTTTATTTCACCCCAATCCCATTTATAGTTATCTGGTAATAATTTTTTTTCCAAAACGCTAACTTGAACCTGATGAAAATTTAAAAACCTCGGCCAATGAGCCATATAACCTGGAAAAAAAAACTAGTAAGATAAAGGTACCACGGCGAAACACCCGATTCTCCGATGCCGCGACAACATCACCGAGGGGAATTTAGAAATCTGAGAAATTTTATTTCCACTCTCGCGGTACATCCCATAGTATTGATTGAGGACGAGAGAGAGGGAGACGCGTTTTTTGGCATATACTACTCCGAAATGTTATCGAAATAACCAGCATGAGCCATTGACGCAATTTCCACAAACATTTGGAGGGAAAAAGTGCATCGATGTGGAAATAGAGGCGACGTAGAAAAGTAGAGAAGGAAAAGGAATAAGCGGCCGAGGTACAACTAAAGAGAGAGAAAGAAAGTGATATTTACGAGGAGCAAAAGAAAAAGAAATGCGGGAATGGATGAAGGCGGATGGGAAAAGAGGAGGGCGTGTCCGGAAGGAGGGTTGCGATTGTGAACGGAGGAGGGAGGATTGGGGAAAGTAGGAGAGGGGAGAGGAGGAAAGGGGGAGGATGAGGGGTAAGGAGAGGTGAGGATGAGGGGTGAGGAGGAGGGATGAGGAGGAGGGGTGAGGAGGAGGGGTATGAAGGAGGGGTAAAGATGAGGAATAAGGAGGGGGAAAGGAGGAGGAGGAAAGGAGGAGGGGTAAAGAGGAGGAATAAGGAGGGGAGGATAAAGGAGAAGGTAAATGATGGTAGAGAAGGAAGGAGAAGAAGGAAAAAGAGGAGAAGGGGAAAGAGTGGGTACGGGGTGCAGGAGAGGATTGGGTGGAGGGAAGGACGGGGAAGGAGGATAGAATTGGGGGAAAGAAAAAATGAGGAAGAAATGAGGTGTGGAACAGAAGCAGGAGGGAGGAGGATAGGAAGAGGAGAGAGGGGGAAGAAGGAGGGAGAATTAGAGATAGAAAGAGAGTGAGAGGGGGAGATAAGGTGGTGATGGGATATTTTTTGAGGGAAGGGGAAATTGAGGGAATGGAGTCAAGAGGGGGGAGTAAGCGTTTCAGGCAAGAGGGGAAAGGTTAAAAAGAAAGGGAACGAGAGAGTGAGAGAAGAGAATATAAGGCGAGAGGAAATGGAGCGAGGGAAAGTGGATAGAGAAAAAGAAAGCGGATGAAGGTAAAGGAAATTAGAGTGGCGGGAAGAAAAAGGACCGGAAGGAATAGGAAGGGAATATGACGAAGGGGATGTCGGGTTAGTAGTGCGCATGTATGCGGGACAAACTACGAGCTGTAGGTGTGTGAGGAAGGAGGACAGTATGGGGGAAGAGGTATTAAGAGATTGGGGAGGGTAGAATTTTCTGGAGCGAGGGGAAACGGTTCAGAGGTAGAGGGCAAAGGTTATAGACAGGAGATGGGAAAGGGAGCAAGAGGATAGGGACGTAAAAGGCAAACAAGTAGGAATAGGATCTAGGGTAGTTGATGGACAAACTAAGGAGACAACAGGAGGGGGTGGCTGGGGAGGGGAATGTTGTTAGCAGAGGAAAATAGGGGTAGAGGAGTGGGGGTAAGTGAAAGTGCATAGGGAAGGGAAGAGAGATGGGAAGGGTACGAAGGGCAGGTCGGTGGGGAGAGGGGGATCGGATGGAAGGAGGGGAAACGCTGTGCACTTTACCGGGTGGAGGGGGAGAGGGGCGGACTGCGCATGGCAGTGGCGGAATGGCGGCGGGAGAGGGCGGAGGAGTGCAGAGAGCTGAGCGTCGCTTGGAGAGGCGGGCCGTTGGGGCTCCGTTGTCCTCGACTCCGGTGAACGGCGATGAAGCATCGTCCTCAGTGATCCAACGGGACGCGGTCGTTTGTATACACACCTGACGCCGGAAGCCGAAGTGGTGCCGTTTCTTTTTTTTGATTGATTCTCCAAAGTCGCACAAAATAATTGTTTTTTTCTATCTTGGGATAACTCGCCGTCAGAAACTATCCATTCGTCAATTACACGAACCGCATTAGGGAAGCAAAAAGGAAAAAATACGGAACCATCGCCGACGATTGCCGCACTAGCCTTTGATTAACGTTTTAGGTCGCAAAATAAAACAATAGGATTTTCTACTGGGTTAGGAGAGCAAATTTTTTAAACCGATGCGAAGGCATAATTGTCGCTATCATCGTAAACACAGTCTCGAAAGCACCGTTAGAACTTTACCGACATGAAAGGACTCACTCTATAGTTGTTATAAGGCTCGTGGCAAACCTAAGGGACTTCGAGTTACATATTTATTCTCACCAAAAGTCTTCCAAACGTCGCAAAAATTCCACGCGCGAGCAACAGCCTCTAGTTCACACGGATTCCACTCCTTGATTACCCTCCGATGAAGAGAGACGCTGGAAGAAGTCATCGCGTAGTTCAAGCAGAGGCGATGACGGGTAAACAGTGACAAAAGAGGATTAGTCCCCGGAAGCGGACAGAAGCAGGGAGGGAGGCATCGGCGCTGCATCAACCCGGCGGCGGCGTCTCGTTTTCCAGAGGGAAAGAGCGGCGCACGGCGCGTGGAGTAGCCTGCGTCGAGAGGGAGACGACGACGATGCGTCCGGTTAGCAACGACGGCGGGACGGCGGATCCATCCGGCGCGTGAGACCGCACCACGCCCCCCCAAGGGGTGTCGCTGCGAACGGAAGGGGAGAGGGGGAAGGGAGGAAGACCGAAGGGAACGCGGAGGTCCAGGGGAGGAGGAAAAGGGGAGAACCGTAGCGTAAAGATACGTAGCCAGAGAGAGAGGGGGCCGGAGACAAGAGCGAGAGCCCCCTCGGGCTAGTAGAATGCGATACATCGCCGCGAAGTGGGCGAATGGGATTAATCTCGGCTGATTAGGAGGTTGATAAAGGAGCGGGAACGTGGTGGATAAAAGAAAGCTGGTTTGTTGGGGGAGGAGGGAACGGAAAGGGAAGACTGAACACGTTTTGGATAAGTTACTCGTGTCGGCATGAGCAGCGGGATTTTGGACCAAGAAGGGGAGGAGGTGAGTAGAGTAGATTAAATCTGTGCATGTGTGGCGTGTTTACAAGCATGTTTGAAGCTGATGAATCTGAGTAAAATCTTTATATGGAGTAATTATGTATAGTTATACAAGGTTGAACTCAATAGATTGTTTTAGTTTCCAACTATGCGTTTTTAATCTGCATAAAGGTACATATAAACAAGTTTTCTGGAGTCTTGCTCGAATGGCTCCTGCATACCAACCAAAATCTTTGTGAGCAACATCTAGCATAATAAAAAGAAAGGCCACATAAATATATCCCGTATTCTTGATTCAGTCTTTATACATAAAGCTCAAATACCAAAAACTACTTGGAATCGCATTTTTAACTACTCCCTGGAAATATTGCTGTAGTAGTAGTAGTGCGATTCAATGAGACTATGGATTTATGCACTCAAGTATAGTGGAAGGATAGCGTGCATTACTTTTCCCTCCTTTATAATCCTGCGATAGGCAGTAAATGCTATCTAATCTTTCCTTCGTAGATTTCTCTTTGTCTTGACACAAATGTGATTTGTTGCTCACCATAGCCGTCGTGCTCCACGTCCATCACTCTTAATGGTTCTCTCTACCCACTTTGCTTCCAAGAATTTTCTCCGTAATTAAAGGCTAGAGTTCACATTTATGATATAGTACTTCAATGTTCCCTTTCATAAAATGTGAGGCTAAGAACTTATAAAAAAATCACAAAAATGACAGGACTATACCACAAATTTTTGTGATATAGTACTATATGTCATTTTTGTTATTTTTTTAGATGGGATACCATCAAGTAAAGGCCAATACAGTGAAGGTTTTCTAAGAACTTATTCTTCATGTTGTTAATCATTGAGGGTATAGAATATTATTTTGAATGCCTTTCCTCGAATTTCGCGCTAACCTTGCAGACAGTATTATTCTAAATCATACGAAACAACCCGGCTCTCATGACCTTGAAAATTAATTCGACTAATTCTCCAAAAGGATTATTCTTCTTAAAATCATGGGTCAAGAAGCAAAGAGGACATCACGCACAAAGGCTTTGAACATCACGAACCGTTAAAATTTAAATTAAATTCCCACTTAATCTAATTGGATGTTAGATATTCCGTATTTGTAGTCGTACCTTAATTACATACGGTCCTGACGGAAGGCGGTGCACATATAGAATTATTATGTAACCCTCTTACATAAAAAATATTTTCCTCACGACAGAAGGGTGACACCCCCAGAATGTGATAAATGAAGCGTTACTGAAGTCCACTCAGATGGAAAATGTCTGCAGGAAACTGGAAAAAATCGTGAAAAATCGATGTTGATGACTGAATTCTTTAAAGTAAAATATGCTAGATGGGGATTCATGTTTCTTAATTTTTTCCGTATTAATGGCGCATGCAATATTTTCATAAATTTTATGGACCATATATAAGAATATCCTAAATATTTGAACAATAATCTGACAAAATTATACATCATAAAAATACAAAATAGTATTTCCTGGCTTAATGTTATCCGAACGGTAAAATATTTTGCATTCCCTGGTTGTAAAAATTCAACATCGCTAACGGAAGAATAAGGAAAAATTTAACGCAATTTCTGAAATTATGCGTACATAAGGTGTTTATGTTAAAGTTAAAACTTCTCAATCACTGGAAAAGAAACAAATGTTTATTCCGAACTTTAGAACGTAATATTTTACGGTAAAGTGTGTACAAAGTACGCTTAAGAATTACTTTGTACAAACAAAACAATGCAGAAAATCACGCTTTTATTCCAGACGCGTAAAAGGAAAAACTTAAGATCTATGAATAAAAACTTAACTGGTGTTCCATGGGAAAGAAATATTTAGTCATAAGCTTAAGGACAAAGAAAGAAAGAGATAGTATGTCTAATAAACTAAATTAAAATAGTGTGATTTTGTCTCTGCACTATTATTATGGTTTGGGATGTTTAATTTTATATCTTATTTCAATGTAAATTAACGTGGGTAAGACAAAATAGTTAATTAATGAGAATTATTTGAATAAACTAATCGAACAGACAATCTAAACGGGTAATATTGAGCAAATGGTCTTCTCAACCTCACCTAATATCTCCAAAATTTCTTCTTACATGCCCTAATTTCGCTGAGACCGTCAGACTGTGGCCGACAAAGCACAGGTATCACGTACTCATTCCTTTTATCTTGCTGGATGCATGTCCCATTGGGCGATTATTCAATGGACTTTCTCTATCGGCGGAAACCAATTCCAACTTTATCAAGTGACTGACAGCGCAATCCTGGAAAGCGACTTGCAATTTCAGATCATCCGAAGCAATAACGGTAATTATAAAGAGATGAGAATGTAATGGGAAACTCCCAGTTCTTAGCACGTACATAAATCACCCGTATCGTAAAATTGTTCGTACGCAAAATTTGGCCATTCCCGAGCCGCGAGTATCCTAATGCGTATCTGCCGTTCTCAGTCGCTGTTTATTTGTTCACGCAATTCAAGGCTGTGTTAATGCTCTGAAATAAATCCATATGGCATTGGAGATCCGTTTTTTTAAGATTACATTTTTACATACACCGATAGCAACCAAGAAATTTAGAACAAATTTTAGGGTAAATTAAATACTCTATAAAATGTATTAGTTACGTTTATAAAGTAAATATATTTCATGTACGTCATGTGCATATAATCTTATAACGCTTTTTTCTTTATTCTAGGGGTTCCAAGAGTGTTTGTGTGGTGTTAATCTCTTCTTGCAGTTTAGCTTTAAATTTCCCATCCAAATTTTATTTATTCGTTTTTATACAGAAAAAGAATGAAGGAAACCTTCCTAGCAGAGTAAGGAACTTTGAATTGTTTAACGCAGTTCTTATATATACAATTATAACATAAAAAAGCGTAGTATATACTTCCTCGGAGTTTTATATAGCTCTTAACGGAATTTATCATTTCTGGAATGATTACAACAAAATGCAACACAATCATTGTTAGATTTTTTATCTATTTTCGTTCATAGACTTAAAGCTCAGGTAAATTTTATACGCCTCCTAAATCCAATAAATGCCTGTATTTCTCCTTTAACTAATAACGGCGGTCATTTAAAGCACTCAAACTTCGTCTCACATATCGTTTCCCAATTTTACATTGTTGGTCTTAACTACTTACATTAGATAATATTTAAACAAAGAAATAATTAACTTTTCTTTTCCAAGAGTACGCCGAATTTCTGCGTTTGTTTATGGTTGAGTAAATGTTTCGTTTTTCTTTGTCTCATCTTATCTGTTTGCATTTAAGCCAGTTCGTCGCCATTCCGAAATCCTACTTTAATTAGTTTACCGACAACTGTTTGTCTTCGTTTCAAACCCTTCCTTAGGCTTTCTCTGCGGTTGATTCCCAATACACACAAGTTTTTTCGGGTAAAATGAATATTTAACTGCATCTACTTTCGTTAAAATTTAAACCGTACAAGTTTTGATTGAAAAGAGTTAGTTTTAAAATCCAAAATTTCGGTATCGATTTTGGTGAACCCCAATCAAATATCAACTCTATTTACATAGCAATCGTTTCCCCGTCAATATGCTACAGTGAAATTAAATCACATTTTTCATCGAATCCGACGAAATGAAAGGGAAAAAACGAGCTTACGTAACAGGTCAGGAAGGAATTGATAACTCTTGTGGACCGTGTCCATTTATATGTGGAATATCTGCCTATCAAAATCAAAATTCCACATCAAATTGTAGCGCGGATACACGCACTCGTGAAAAATAAAACAAATATTTTCAAAAAATCTATTAGAGAGTTGGATTATAAACTCGAATAACAAGTGTTTCTGATCCTATGAATGCCCTGAACATTCATATTCTCTTGTTGAAATATTTGACTGATATACTTTAACGAAATATTTTAATGAGCTATTAGGTAGTAATGGCCGAAAACATTGATCGTTATCTAATCAAGGTTGTTAAAGAGACGAGATTGCAATTATTTTTCAGAGTTTGAGATTTTCCTCTAAAATTGCACTTCGGAATACACATAATTTAATTTTTGTAAAGCACGATGAATGGCACAGGCAACTATTGCACCCATAAACAATTCATAATTTGTTGCAAGTACACAAATAAGCTCATAAATGTAGCTTTAAATCTGCGACGTTTTGCAAGAAGTGTATTTTTCCACGTCTGAAATTGGGAGCTCTTAATGACTCTTATCCTATCATTTTCCTCTAGATTTCTGAAAATCCGTCATCTTCAACAACTATGATATTTTTCAAGCATTTAAAATCATTACTGCTATAAAGATCTTTATTTTTTCAAATAGACAATCATGGCACAAAAAAATTCAGTAACGGCATTTCAGGACGCAATATTATGGATATGAGGATATATTAGGCTGGATAAAATGACTATAATGATCAATAAACCAATTCCTTTGTCAAAGATATTTTATTTTGTCTCTCAGAAATGCCGCATTTTTCACAGCACAATTTTTATCTCCTGTAACGTATTTCACTATTTCTATACGCTACACATCTTTATTATATTCCCAAGTATCTGTATCGTCCATACAATCATCTCTTCGGTGAACACTCTTAGTAAAAGGATCATTTAAAAAACTGCTTTTTCCTCTCTCCTTCCAAGTTTTATATATCCTTCCCACTTTTGCATATTGTTCATTTACTCATTCACAACACTTCACGTAAAATCATAGTTACCCACGCATTAGTAGCGAGTGTTTAATAAGTCAATTTTCATGTACCTCTTTCGAAAGAGTCGTTGACCCCCCTAACTCCTATGCAAGAGGATAATGAGGCATACGCAACTCGAGTTATGAAGCCCGGAGCGGGCTGGCTAGCCTTCGTTTTTTAGTGAAGTGCAGTGGAACGGCTATGCGGATTAACTTCTCGAGAGAGAAGAACAAAATTAAATATTTCCACGGGCTTCTCGCAGCTAAGAAGGTAAAAAGTATTCCAAGAATGCGTAAAATTCTCTTCTTCGGAACAAAAATGCAAAATGTGCTTGACCAGACATTCTGTTGAGTCAATTACCCGCAGAAAAATAATCTAGACCAGTTTCGTCGTTTTATTAATTTTATATTCCACCAATTCCAGGAATATTTCTTTCGACTAGTAGGAAAAATGCGTCGCTTATCGCGATTTGAGAATTTTGGAATAAGAAAATGATATAAAAATATAAATTTAGGAGAAAACTCAAACTCCGTAGAAAATATTGATTTAATTTGATGCCAATAAAATAGGTATTTTGATGTAGGATAATTTTATCGATGAAATAAGTTGCCAAGGAAAACTAAATTAAGTACTCTGTTCTGTATGAATAAATAGTCTAAGGTAATTAGGATAATTTTTATTTCAAATAACTAAAAATAAGCATATAGCAAAAGGGGACTAAGAAAAATCGACGGAAGCATTACCGCGGAAGAATTTTTCTAAATATCTTGTTTTGTGCAGTGGATTAATTTATTGATTTTGTGCAGGATTCGAATAAAAACATTGACAAAAATAACAACGTAATAATATAAATGTCTAATTTCTTTGAATGTTTCCTCAATTGTTAAAAATATACTGAGAGCCAGAAGGATCGATAATAGTGGATAATAATAGCAGACATGAAAATAAATCACATAAAACTCAAATAGAACATGGACAAAGGAAAATAACTACAAGAAAATTAACATACGTATCCAAAGCACGAGCAATGCGGAAATGTAAACGCAAGTATACGGATACATATTTCAAATGTGCATATGTAGAAATATTCCTATAATATCAGAGAATTCCTCTCAAATATTGACCTTTTCGAGAAAGGGAGGGAAGAAGGAGAGATAAAAGTAAACGTCTCGAGAAAGAATCCTTAAATATTGCAGAATTTCACGAGACGGGAGAAACTCGGAAGAAATCGTAAAACTCCAAGAAAAATGTGAAGTTTTGCAAGAAAGAAAGCCAAATTTTTAATCCCACAGACCCAAGAAACTAAAATATTCATGCGATCTAGTCGTAGCAAAGTGCTTTTTGAGTGAAAAACAAACATGTTTACCCTTATCTGTTAAAAAATATGTAAATTTAGGGGATATAGGACTGTAATTGTGTCACGCCTGGAGTTTATGCCACCCGCAATATTTATTAGTTCGGCCTGATGCCAGTATACACGGCGCACAGAGAGGTTTGCTACTCCTACGGGTTATTTTTTAAACCAATTCTTCTCCATTGAGCGATTAAGATGCTGTTTTTTTCTAGAGGAGCCCGTGTTCGCATCTATCATGAAGCGGATTGTTTGGCTTAATCTCCTTCCAATCTTCACATACGCATACGGAGATAGAGACGAGAGTATGTGAGTGTGTGCTAATTGTTGGTAGGGAGTTAGGGCCAAATGGCTCCGTATGTTTCATTAAATAAGTTAAATATCTTCCTTCGCGTGACTACGTGAGTGAGTGGACAAACGTGAAAATGGAATTCCTCTACCAGTCCGTACGGCCGAGAATTTAAGCTGACCACCACATTGTCGGGTAAATTGGTTAATTGGCTGTGTTGTTTGGGGAGAAACTCGACAGGACTAGAATAATACTTATATTATTGGATTTTATTGCTATAACTTCATTATTTATTCCACAAAAATCTGTGAAAGTAATTAATTCTGGTTAAAAAATTTCCATATGATGAAAATCAATTGATTGGAGAAAAGTGGTATTTCAATGCTCGTTAATTCTTTCTTGGCTTGTATATGTTGCCAAAATAAGCTTACCGCATACTCAACTAAATGAGAAAAGTTATGCTTTATAGTTTTTAATCGCATTTAAAAATTAATACTTATCCAAGTCTCGAATTTACGTTAAAGGAGAATGACTCTTACGACTTGAAAAATAATTGGATGTAATTGGTCTTGTATATGTCAGTGCAGAACACCCACAAGTTTGAAAATAACTTATGCGGAAAATACAACACATGACCAACTATATTAAACGATGTTATTGGTATTAAAAAACTTCTTTTGAAAAAATAGTCGAACATACCATTCTATGGGAAAGAAGATGTTGGCCTTTAGTGTAACTCATACATTTATAACCTTCGGAAGATATAAAGGATTTGACTCCATATTGCTTCGTCATTATTTTCATGGTAAAACTAGTGGTTTCATAAAATTTTATGTTAATGCAGTTAAATCCCCTTTCCTTCAAGCAAATTTTATTTTTAAAATTAAAGATACATTATTCGAGAAAACGCTTGAGCGAGAAGTTTAGTGTACTCATGAAAATCTTTTCGTAAATCCGATTAAAACTTCCGATAAGAAGATTAATTGTTAACATGACATTTTAGGACAGTAACACCTTTATAAGGAAATACAACGGCTATGTTACTTTGACAAATGGAAAATTGTAAATCAGTAAGCTCCTCCATAAATTTTAAAATCTATATATTGATTTCCCCAATATCTGTATTATACTATTAGAAAAATTATAGTATTAAATTAAAATTAGACCATTAAATTATTATGAATCGTTACTATTAATTTGGTATTTTTCTTCTAATTTCTTTCTATTAAAGGCGACCTTTTTAAAAATAAAACATTGCACTCAGATATTTTTTTACTTCACTTGCATAGTGAAAACAAAATTTGTTTCTTTTATTTTACGGACAGTTATGTTAATTTTTTTATCCTTATGCTATTTTGTTTTATTTATTTGATATACAGGGCTGTAATTCATATGTTCTTTGTTTTGATCTACAAGCGTCTAGCCTCCTGTCTCTCATTCAAATTCATACATGGGTCTTATATATATTGGCAGGTAAAAAGTATTAAAATAAGATGGATATCTAGTTTCGTTCATTATTGCAAGTTATAAGGCATACTAGCAATCTAATCAGGTAATTCTTCAACACATTTTGCAAAGATTTGTCATATTACATTTCGAAATATATTTTATCAGGCTTAATATATGTAGTACGACCTTAAAAATTGAACTTGTTCGCTATAAAACGAATTTCAGAATAAAGAGCTTACTAGTTAAATATCGAAATATAGCTGTCTTTGACGGGTGCGTGAGATATTTCTATTCAAGATTCTTTTTCTACATCATTAAAGAGAAAATATTCATTTTTAGGTCTTCCCAATTCGCAAAATGACTCAATTGTCGGAAAATAACATTTCGCTACCCACGGTAAGTCTTCCTCTCCAACTGAGATTTTCAGAACATGGCTCTCTCCATTTTTTTCCTCTCACTCTTTCTCTTTCCCCAAATCTCTCTCAATCATGCCTCTCTATGACATCGCTTTTTCAATCTCTTATTCCCTTCCCTTCCCTGGTGGAGACAAGGGCACACCCGCGTTTTCCCCATCTCTCTTCAAGCGCCCATATTTATGTTGACCTTTTTTATTTTCTATTTCTCCATCCACACACACACACATATATATATTTATTTATTTATTTATATAAGCCTCCATTCTTTTCCCTCTAGATTTCTGTCCCGCTCTATCCTTATTTCACACCCCATTCACACAACTCAATGGTGAACTGCGTACATATCATTCGCTCGAGTGGTCAATGCCTTGTGGGAACCCATGATAAAAGTAGGGAGCACGTGTATAAAACATACGCTTAGTATATTAACTTTGACTAATTTCTGCGAAATTTTTTTAAATAACTGAAGATTTAGTATGTTATATCCTCCTCCTCTGTAAGGAACGTCTATATAGAATGATATATATATATATGTGTGTGTGTGTGTGTGTGTGTGTGTACATATATATATGGAATATTTATTCATTCATCTTTATAATCCCTTAAATAGCACTTACTAGACCTTTTACAAAGAGCTTTTAAATAATAAACATCCACGCACAAAGCAAGATTCAAACCCGCGACCATAAACACACCTCTCTGCCAAGTTAGTTACACTTTTGCTCAATTAAATCGTAATAGCATTTCATAGAATACACCTAACTAAACTATTAGGCATCTTCTTTAGTCATAACCTTTATCAGTTACCTTTTATTGCAATAAAATCAAATTTACTGAATAATATTAGTACACACAAGAGCACGTAGATGATAGAAATGCCTAAGCGGAAAAATTAATAAAACAACCACTAAAAAGCTGCGATCCATTTCCAGATCAAAAGTGCATAAAGAAAGTAGACGCGAGCGCACACCAGACAAAATAAATACATGCATGGAGAAATGGAAGCATAAGATGATATCTCGGAGAGAATATTTTAACACAATGCTTCAGGGGTAGGATGAGACCGAGTATACTCGTGCAGCGTTGCCAAGATACCGTAAACAGGCCAATAATGGTGTCACCCACGAAAGGGAAGAACTCGATTGATTCTCCATTAAGCCTTTCAACTACCAGAATAAACGCCGAGGTTATATTTTTGTACCTTTTTATAGTTATATTTACTTCCTCTCGACAGGAAAGTCGATTTCGATTTTCCAATAAAGATTATGTCGAGATACATTTTAAGATTTCGTCGAAAATTAAACTTTCCGGGGTTGTGTTTACGTAAATATTGCCTTTCATTCCTTGCTAGTCGATAAGCGGGATGCGTGATTTTCGCAGTTTTTTTCACTTTCAGCAAAAACACGCAGCGATGAGGCCGCTGCTTAATTTATTCGCACTGCGAAGGGCACCAACCAGCTGACGTCCGTGCAAAGGCATTTTGATTTCCCTCCCCTCGATACCTTGAAGACTCCACTCGCACGCATAGGCAACGCGTTACTAAGCGACCATCGATCGGAAGAATACCTCCTGGGCGTAGCCGACGCCATCTCCACAACATCTGCTCAAAACGTGTTTGCCAGACATGAAACGACTCCCACGCCTAAACCCGCGCCCAACAAAAAAAGTACACATCCCCCCCTCGTGGCGCCACTGTCATCGTTTCTGTGGGGGTCATCTACTGGAGAAAATGTATCTCACTTCTTAACCTTAGAAAGAATACACTACTCAAGCGTCCATGAACGTGTTAACGAATATTTTTTTCAGTACACGGGGAATAAACTGCATGACATGATAACATTGATTGGATCATTGGTCGCGTGGTCGAATAGAAACAAAACTGTAAAATGAGAAACTAAATTAATTATATATAATATTGGACAGATTTCCAATGTAGAAATAACAACTGGTACAACTGTTTGATGTTTTATGCAAAGGAATACATTAATACCTCGTTGTTACAAAATTGGTAAATTAAAAACTAATTCGTTTACGGCAAGTATACTTCAGTCCCCTCCGAATATGAAGATATATATTATTTACTACTAAACTGTCCGTCAAAAATGACGGGTTAAAGTTAATAAAACACGGAATTTAAATTTCTAACTTTAAATAAATTATTTTAACTATCGCTATTTATATTGATTTTGATTTTCGAACCCTTCGGTTTTCCAAATAAACAAATATTGAGGTAGATGAGGGGAAGAGGGGAAGGCATTTAGCCTTGAAACAACGATTTGACCTCAAATTTTAACAATTACATTGTCGTCAAAGGAGTTCTCGTTCAAATGTAAAATATTACCCCAAAATATGTGCTCTAATAATATGAACAATTTCGAGTTGTAGGTGGAAAAGGATTAATAGAAAAAGATTGTAGATAGAATAAGATGATGATCTTAGGTCAGTTTTTTTTATTTTAATTTCCAAAAGTCACGTCAAAAAGTAGGTAGGGAAGAGGAAGAATGGAAGGCATTTAGCCGTAGAACAACAATATGAGGTCGAGTATTGACAATTACATCCTCGTCAAGGCAATTATCGTTAAAATGGCAATATTTCCCCTAAATATGTGATTTAAACGTTCGATATGAGCGATTTCGAGCAGTAGACCTAAAAAGACGAATAGAATAAGGGACTTTATTAATGTTTCCTTAAAATAGCTCCAATTGGTTGATCGAAGGTAAGTTTTTTCTAATTTTAATTTCCAAAAGAAAAAAAGCCTGCACAAAAGAAGTCCATTTTTACGTGCTACCTTATGAAAAATATAAATAATCCCCTGGAGTCGAAGCAGGGTCGTTTTTCCAAATATTTTTTCGCCAATCACTTTAAATATGCAAACGAAGCATTCCTGGAAATTTTCAGACCATCATCTCTTACTATTTTTTAAATGTAAACGATTTAAAATTATTACCAACCAACACTTGTCTATTATTATAAATACAAGCGTAATTTCCCGAAAAATATCACGGGTACGCGGATTAAGTATTAAATTTAAGGCACTTTCCATTCTTCCTCCTCCCTTCCATTCTTCCTCACTCTTCTCCTCTCTGGAAAATAGAATTCCCAGTCTCAATTTCGCACTAAAAAAGACCATTATCATCTATCACTACCCCTCTCCCTCTCTCTCCTTCTCTGGAAAAATGGACTTCCTAGTCTCAATCTCGCCCTAATAAGAAAAATTATCTAAATATCTCTCCCTCTTCCTCCTCTGTCTCCCTCCGTCTTTCTCTTCTCTCTCACTCCCGCTCTCTCCTTCTGTCTCTCTCATTTTTTCTTCCTCTCTCCTTCTCTCTCTTCTATTAAAGCATTCAATGCACCCTTTCCTTATGTTCATAGTATAAGGATTGAGACGTCAATAAAATCTCAAGGTTTAACTATGACACGGTCGACAAAGCAACATCGTCAAACAGGTTAAAATTTCCAATAAATATGTTCAAACGTATTACTTGAGCGATTTTAAATCTTAGACGAAATGTGACGATAAGAATAAGAAATATTATTTACTTTTCTTTAATACGGTTCAGGTCCGAAGATCGTAGGCCAATTATTTCTAAATTAATTTGCAAAAGAGTAAAAGCCAGAAAGTCGAAAACTCGATTTTTACGTGTTATCTTATGGGAAATAGAAACTATCTACTGGAGCCGAACCTGGGTTTTTTGAGGATATTTTTTGTAAATTGCTTTTAATATAAGGATCAAACATTTCTACCAAATTTCAATCTTCTACCTACTCAGAAAGTTTGTTAAAATAGCATTACATTCGGCTATAATTAGTTCATAGTAGTCGAGCGTGATCGAATTTATTAGCTCATTATTAAAATAGGAGTTTATAAATAATTCGTTATTACGAACGTCGTCATTAGAAGCTATTAAATACCAGCGTCATTGCCCGTCAAATATGACGGGTATGCGTGGATTAAGTATTAAATTTAAAGAACTTCCCATTCTTCCTCCTTTTCTCTCTTCCTCTCTCCTATCTTCCTCCCTCCCATTCTCCCTCCCATCCTTCCTCCCTCCCATCCTCCCTCCCTTTCATCCTCCCTCCCTCCCATCCGCACTCCCTCCCATTCTCCCTCCCTCTTCTTTCTCTCTCCTCTGGAAAAAAGACTAATTCTATGCCACCCTTACTTTCTATGTATCTTCCATTCTATCTTCCGTCCTTTCTATCTCCCTCCCCACATCCTCCTCTCTCTTACTCTACATCTATATAGTCGTTTAGATAAGCAAAAGAATTCAAACTAAATCCCAGTCCCATTAGAATTACGTAATTTCGCGAAAAATCCTACGATAATTTAAGACAATCTATGCGCTCGTATATATTACACCTATGCGGGTTGAGATAATAATGCATTTTCAAAGCTTAACAATGACGCGGTTGGCGAGACAACATCCCGTTTCAAAGCCGATATTCTCCCAAAATATATGATATAAATGTTTAATATGAGATATTTCGAAAGGTAGGCGGAAAAAGATGAAAAGAATAAGAAACATCATTAATATTCCTAAAATATAGTTTATATTCGAAGATCGTAAGTCAATTCTTTCTTATTTTAATTTCCAAAAGAATAAAAGCCTGCACTTTAAAAAGTCGCTTTTTACGTGTTATCTTACGGGAAATGGAAATCACCTCCCTGGAGTTGAACCCGGGTCTTTTTTTGTATTTTTATTTCGTCATTTAATTTTTATATCTGAATCAAACATTCCTGCGAAATTTAAAACTTCCACCTAATCGGGAAGTTGCTAAAAACAAGTTAAAACGTGGCATTGATGACAGATCACCGAAACTATATGTATAACTAGCAGATTTCCCCGTCTAATATGACGGGAGTAAATGTAAAGAATTTGGTATTTTTAACACGTCTTTCTTCCATTGAAATTTTTTTTTAATTAGCGGTTTAAGATAAATTAATCGCTTATAATAAATGCATTCTCGTAGAGAATTTAACATTTTTAATAATATTTCAATATAAAATAACAGATTTTACAAAATTATATTGTTTACAAACTTTTCTATAAACATGTTTTAAAAATAAAACAATATAAACGTATATTATATTTCTCAATTGATATTTACAAACAAAATAAGGAAAATAATCTTGATTATCATATCATTTTGTAGCTTTTAACTTTATACCTCTTCAAATTAGACAATGTCTTCCCTAACAACCGTTATAAACAACTGGTGTTTATAAGTAAATAAAATTAATTATTCTATTTATCAATTCTTAATTTTTATTATTTTTCAATTTATTATTATATATTATATTCAATAATTATTAACACGGCAGTACTCGCGCGGGGTGATGCGGACACCCCAGGCTACGGTTTATGGCAGGGTTCCTTGCGCCTTGTCTTTTATGACCTCTCCTTTCCAGTAGCTGGAATGACACGTGTTTGCAACCTATTCTTCTAAAAAATTTCAGTTTTCTGTGGTAATCCTTCGAGTTTGGACGTTTTTTCTAAGAGAGTGTTGCGCTGTACGTTACGGAAATCAGTGCTTTTTTCTTTATGCGGTCGTTGTTCATATTTGATTCTGAAATTATTGTTACTATCTATAGAACTTTTGTTATTTCACATAATTTGAGATTGTCTCTCAGTAGTTTCTTCACTGATTATCGTCATATAATGTGTTATTCCCCGTAATTGGAGATCGCATCTCAACAGTTTCTTCACTGACTCTGATCCTACAAGGTTTGTAGATTTTTATTATTTCAGTGTTAGGTTTTTGTTTCGAAGCTCCCAGTAGACTGTTTCCGACTGATATTTGACAAAACTATTATAAATATTAGAGTGAATTGCACGAATATTGAAATCGAAAAAGTATAGCAAATATAGTTTTCAAGATCATAATGCAAAAACCATGGTTTCCTCTCGCGTACAGTTATTATTTTTGTTCAATTGCTGTATTTTCGATTTCTTTAATTGAACTGACGACATAATAAGTATAATCCTAAAAAAATGTCAACTGACTCAAAGATTGACATCCGAAAATATTCATGAAATTGTACCTTAAGACTTTTTCCTTTCAGAATAGATTAATAATAATATTATTATTAATAATAAATTCAAAAATCATTTGAAACTTCTCGAAATTCGCTTATAAATGATTATAAATAGAATAAAATAAAGAACTAATTGAACAATAGTGATATTCTTTTTATAAAAAAATCTGTGGGGCGTCAGAAACACCCCGAGCGAATACTGAAGTTACAAAAATTCGCGTGAGTACCGCCAGGTTAACGAAAAAATTATTAACGAAAATGTGCGTTACGTTACGGACAACGGCAATTATATATATATACCCTTGAAGTTTGTATTCACCGGAGTTTACTATATCTGATAAATGCGTTCATTTAATTACTCCTTACAATATAAGACATACAATAATACTCTTTAGTTTGGTGTGGTGGCGCTCTCTCATTACAGCACTTGTAAATATTTCCATCGCACAATCGTAGTAGGTTAGTTGAGTTTTGGGACACGGTGCACGTCCTAACATTGCAAAAGTCATGAATTTTGGAGCATTAAAGTTTCACCAGCATAATTAACACTGGTTTAAAACTTCATCCCTTCCAAGACACGAGGAAAAACGCTATCTCTCTGGAAAACCTAACGAGGACGAAAGACAGAATAATCCCTGGGAGTACCCCGGTACCCTTAATTATAAATTCGGGGCCTGTAAAGCAATAAGCCGCTAGTCATCGCAAACACTGCGAGAAATCATCCAAAATTTGCATCCACGATCTCAATAACGCGACGCTGTATTACGTCGGAGACGTCCCCGTGCTCTCTGAGCGTGAACGTTAATGGGATTCATGGCGTGTGAGAGACAGTGTGTGTGAGTGGTGTGAGAAAGAAGAGAGAAGAGTGAATGGAAGGAAGGGCGAGTGGAAAAAAGACAAAGGGGGAGAAAGAGAATGGCAGAGAATGAGACGAAATTTGAAAGGGAGAGGAACAAAAGTAGGAAGTAGGAATGCGACGGAGAGAGAGAAATAGAGAGTTGGACTCCGAGAAGAAAAGAGGGAGTGGGGTGGGGGGGGGGGCGGAAGGGAGGAGGAGAATTCCTCCGCCGTCCCTCTTTTTTCCCATTCGAATTCTGAAAAGAAAAGCATTCTCTCCACACCCCAAGTTTGGGTGATATACAAACCTGCCGGATGCTGAATATATTAAATAGAAACCAGGTTGGCAGTAAAATTGAGGGGACTTCATTTCGGGATATCCTCGAACGTCGAGAGGAATGATATTCTCGTCGGTTTACTTTCTTAAGACGTAAGTGGATTGCCGCCTTGGCGTCGACGCCGACTATGGAAATTCACCCTTTAAGCAATACGACAAATATTCTCAACTTCCCAAGACAGGAAATAATACCGCTTGGATATTTGCTTTGACAAATACGAATTAAAATCACGTATATGAAGTATTTAAATACAGTAAAACATCGTTAATACAAAATCGGCAATTGCAAAATGATCTTTTATACGAAGTAGAATTCTGTCTTCTGGTAAAACAAAGAAATATTTCGATTGATAATATAGTTAGCCCCAATTCCAATACAACGATAAATAGTTGTTTTTAATTTGAGACAGAATTATTTAAATTTAAACATATAGGATTGAATTTTGGACTAGCTATGAAATTGTATTTGCAGTTTGGTTTTTATAATACACACCTGTCGTTATTAAAAATTATGGAAATTAAATTTCTTGTAGCTTGTACAAAACGAGGTTAGACTGTATTTACCGCAATATACGTTCTTAAAATGAGCCTAAGAATAGGCAAATAAAAACCATATTTATTGAAATAATCATAGTTTGTTGGAATGTTCTATCACACGAAAACGTTTATCTTTAAAACTGGCCATCTTATATATCGACCCGCGATCTATTTTTCACATCCGAATTTTAAATCTCTCATTTTACGTTACTAGCTAATTATTTTACTGTTACATAAGACACTAAAAATAATACTAATTGGTGGTAAAATGTCGGTAGATTTTGTAAACATAAATTGATGCTATTTTTGCCGATTTTGGAGTCAGATGCACTTGGCGGATACTTCTGCCTCTAGTGTCTTTTCTTGTCACTCACGTAATATATATTTTTTGTCTACTTGACCCGTTTCCTCCTCTCTACGTCAGAATAGACAATTTGCACTTAGCGCCCGCTGCTCCATTTCCTTCCTCCATAGTGCTTCCCACGCCTCTCCTCTCTTCCCTACCCCTCTCTCCCTCCCTCCTCCCTACTTTAACAAACAGAAACTCTCCCCTTTCTCCTCTTTCCTTTTTATTAAATTCCTCCCTCCTCCATTCACTCAATTATCTTCCTCTTCCACCCTTCTTCTCGTTTCTCTTCCTCTTTCCCCCATTTTCTTTCTCCTCTCCCTTCTCTTAAATCAATTCGATTCTTCCCCACCTCCATTCTCACTCACCCACCATCCCCTCTTTTACTCTTCCCAGTCCCTTTCCCACCAAACCTCTTTATTCATTTCTCCACTCCACCCCGTAATCATTTCTCTACTCTCCCACCTACTCATTTCTCCACACAACCACCAGATCATTTCTCCACTCCACCCTCAAATTCATATCTCTACCCCACAGTCCTCTTCATTTATTTACCTCTTTCTCCCACTAATTTCGCCACCAACCCCCCTCTCCATTCCCTTACCCCCACCCGCCCACTCATTCCTCCACCCCACCCTCCCATTCATTTCTTTACCCCACCCCCTGACCCTTTCAGACCTGGCGTACATGATCATGTAGAGCTGTGATGAGAAACCTTTTCTACATGGCGTTTGCGAATTCTCCGGCGGGCCGCATTACAAGTTGTCAATGCTTCGGTGGGCTGGATTAGACTTTGAATCGAACGTTAACTCGATATTCTGAGGTATTACATCAGTGAAAATAAACTCTGGATAAAGTTTTTAGGGTTAACATTTCAATCTCAAGTGTTTCATTGTCGTAATTTGAATATATACTGTATGAAATTGTGTGTTAAATTTTACAGGTCGCTTTTTAATGGTAGCTTCACGGGCCACATAGAACGCTCCCGGGGGCCGCGTGCGTTCTGTGGGCCGTAGGTTGCTCACCACTGACGTAGAGGGTGGCTCAAAAATCGCAGTTGGTTATATGAAGCAAAAATGAAAAAATCATAATATATTTTCAGAAATAATTTTTGAAATGTTTACGGATTATTCAAAGCACAAACTGAAACCATCGCAATAAATATTTCCAGATTTAGTTTTAAAATTTTACTTTGATTTTTTTAATTTTTGCTCCACCATAACTAATTGGGACTTATTGACGTGATATTATTCGTATTACTCTATTAAAATTGCAACAAACAATATTTCGTACACATTGTACATGAATATGTGCGTTTTCTACGTGAAACATAGGGATTTGTGTAATCATTTAATGCATGTAAGTCTGAGTATATGTCAAAAGATGGTTGCTAATGCAAGATATACTTTAGATCTGAAAGTACTGTCCTTTCTTTACCCCACCCTACCATTCATTTCTCCACCCCACCCTCATACTCTCCTCTCTAACCTACCCTCCTACTCATTTCTCCACTCCATCCTCCCTTTCCTTTCTCCCCATCCCACCCTCCATTCCCTTCCTCTCCCAACCGTTCAGCACTCCTCTCGTCCTCTCTGTTCCCTCCACTCCGCTCTCTCTCTCCTTTTTTCTTCTCTCTCTCTCTCTCTCCTTTTCTCCCCTTTCCCCCCGTAAGCCGCAGCATCGCCCTCTTTGTGGTGCCCGTCGAGTGTACACGCTTCATGAGCCACGTCGCCCTGCCGCCGCCTCTCACCTCCCTCTCCCCCCTCCCCATCTCCCTCCTCTCCCCCTCCTCACCTCCCCACGCTTCGATGGCGTGCCAGTTTAATGAGGATGTGTCGCTTTGGTTATCCTCCGGGTGTGTGATCGCGTCCCTCCAGGCAACCACGACGCATACGTCGAGACTAACCAAATTCCGAAATCATAAGAGAGGGCAATATGATATGTGCGCGTCTCCGAAAAATACGTTCTTGCATGAAATCCCATGAAATGCGACTTTAGAAGTGTTTTTATTTTCAATTCACTGGACTTAAATGCATATGAAATGTCCGCTTTTGGTGACGAATTAAATATAGGTCAAGTTAAAAAATAATTTTCCTCGATTTAAGCGTACAAGGAAGCATTAGCACCCATGAGTAACAACACATCGCTCTTCTATGATCCTCTCCCTCGCTTTTTACGGTTCGCACGTTCCTGGATAAAACCACGTAAAGCGAAACTGTGCAAAGTGGGATATCCATAGGAATACGCGAGGTTATACTTAAGAGCCGTCTTGAGAAAACGTGCAACAATTTATTTATATTTAAAGTGATCAACCGTAATTATTTATGCAGTATTGTACTGGCTTTGACTATATCGTAGTTAATGACTTTCTGTGCCGAGATTTTTACTGATTCCTTAATTGATATATTGCCTTAATACGGTAACTTAACTAGGCTATTGATATTTTGATTTTCTCGATATTTGTCCCTATCATTTTAAAGTTTTATCTTGGCTGCATAAGTAGTTTAAAATGTTCAGAGATAGATTGAAATTTTATCACGGAATATTCGTAAAAAATAAGAAACATTTCTAATGATTACAAAATTCATACTAACTTTTAGCAAAAGAATTTCTTACTGATTTTCCTCATTTATCCCGAGGGTATTCCTGAATGAGCTGCTTTTTATGGACAACGAATCCCAATTGTACTGATTTGAGCTCAAAAAATTGTCCCTTTTGTTAAATTGTATTTATAGAATTGATTCCTTTATACTTCAAAACAACCTATGAGCGGAACTGAAACATTTCACCATTTCTTATGCTTAGAGACAGTTCAGATACCGTTCCAGAGTTAAATTGATGGACGTGCAATTCCAGGTAGTACTCCAAAAAATTAAACCGTACCAAACCAAACCAAACGTGTAAAACGGAGCCGTGCAATTTGAGGGATCGGTGTGCTTTTCGTTACAATTTAATCGTTCAAAAATTACGCGAGTTTGCTTTCGCCTTTCGCGACACACATTTTTTCAGGGAGGAGGTTAGAGACCGAACTTATTCGGTATCCTTCAACACTTACAGAGGATGAAGACTCCGGATTGATTCGACACGTGGAGCTTTACGTATCCCGAACCAAACTTAGTCGCATCAGCGTGATTCGAACGTACCTCTTCATTGTTTTTGTTACCCTTCCCCGCCAACTAAAACAGTTTTTTACGTCCTCCTAGGATCCTGACAATCTTCCCAAGATGGTAACGATTTTCCGTTTATCTCCTTGCCTTTCTAACCAGACGCGATGACAACCGTTGTTGAAGAGCCCCATAACGAACTACGTCGCCTCCCTCTTTTGTGCTCCGCAGAGTAATTGATTGGCGGTTGAGACAGCGGCGAAGAGCTTGAGTGAGAATAGTGTAGAGAGACAGCTCAGAGGATGAGTGTGGACGAGATGGGATAGAGAGAGAGGTAGAATAGGGCCGAAGATGGGAACACAAAGGCCGAGAGGGATAATGGGTACAATGGCAAGGATTACGGTTTTGCGAAGATTATATTTTCCGCGCGAGTTAACTGCAGTGATGTTCAAAACTCCGTAGGTTACCGCAAGATTGGCAAAGTTTTGTCATAATCTAGAATCTAGATCAACGCCGAGATATCCTTTTGAAATTGTATGAATAGCCAATTTATCTTTCTCGCGGCTACAACGATGAGAAAATCTCGACAATTAGTGGAGCATATGAGTTGATAATTTGATGATGGGGTTGTTAACACGGAGAAATACTCGAGAAATCCTTAATTGGAACTGATATCTAGCAGACGAAGCAAAATCTAACTTATCTATTCTCTTGAGCAAATTGAAGAATCTCGGTCAGATTGGATGAGGTCTATTTTGGCTCAAATTTAAATTATAATGATTACAAACTTACAATCAACCCTATGCCTTTAAGTAGTGAATTGTTAGTGATGAATTTAAAGAGATGTAGTTTCAGATTGATAATGAATCGTAAAAACAGAGCGTAATTTTAAATTTATTGAAGTTAGTGAAATTTCAGCTCGTCCTAACTTTTTAATGGGGATTGGAATAACATAGCTTGCCAATCTATATTTTAAGTAATGTTATTTCGATCATAATGAAGATGTTTTAACATTTCCGATGTTCCATTATTCTCTTATATCTAATAAATAACTAAGAATATAATTTCTTAATTCTGAAGTTTATAATTGATAAAACTTAGAATTAATAATTATGTGGCATCTTATTTAAAATTAAAACAAGTGAAGATATAAAAATGAATTTTTATAACCAACTTTAATATAGATAATACTTTAATATGAATAAACTTTATAATATAATTATGATAACCTTTCTGCTTGCATGGACGTAAAAGTTGCAAAGTGTCCACCAGCTGTTGAGTGATGTGGGAGTCTCTATATTTAACCTTAAATCTTTTTACAGTTGAGAGAATGGCAGTCAGAAATAGAGAACTCAGTGGCAAACGTAAGAATGTTTGGTATATAAATAGTAAGAATTTTGATAGTATCTTTTGTTTCATTAATGAAAATACTGACTTATCCATTCATATTGATGAAAATCAACGAAAATATACTGCTAGTTCAGAGTAATTCAGCTTTAGATACTAGTAGGAGTGAAACTGTTGATTATTTCATATTTTAGTCACCTAACTATTATATATATATATTATATATATATATGTGTGTGTATATATATATATATATATATATATATATATATATATATATATATATATAACAGCTTACAGAAAAGGAAAGGTAAAAGGGATATATGGATGGCAACAAGATGTTGGGATGAGGAAGCCCAGTAAACACTCACCAATCGGTCGACTTCAAATTGGCGAGGCCCTGGGGATGTCGAAGCGACACACGTAAAATAACACTAAAAACAACACAGAAACATAACGTAGAAGCTTTCGGAAAGATTCCTTCTTCAGCTAGCGAGAGAGACAGCTGTTTTTAGTGTTATTTTACGAGTATTTACGTGTGTCGCTTCGACAACCCCAGAGCCTCGCCAACTTGAAGTCGACCGACTGGTGAGTGTTTACTGGGCTTCCTCATCCCAACGTCTTGTTGCCATCCATATATATATTTTATATATATATATATATATATATATATATATATATATATATATATATATAAAGCGAAGTTAATATAAAAGTTGGTAATAATCTGAATAAACTAATGGAGAGCATTAGTTCACATTAATAATTTTTGCTCTCAATACAATTCATAAAGTTATAACTATAACATTTTACATAGAAATTATAGAATTTATTTTATTAGCATGTCATTACCGTGCATTCATAGCTACTTATACAAAGCATAATATGAAAAATTTACGAATTCAGCAATAAGGAATCATATAAACAAAAAACGACTAACAATTATAATTATCTTAAAATTTTCAAGGTTTATGGCAAGGAAGCGAATGAACCCACTTAATCTTCCATGCAAACGTTTCACATACTCTCGAGAGTCCGAAAAACACTTTTTTAATTTCAGCTAAACATCTCATTTTTGTTACGTTAACCGTGCGGTAAGTATCCAACGCCAAAACGTGTTCTATTAGGAGATTAAATAGAAAAAGGCTATCACTTCGCAAATCGATAACAACACACCGGAATCGTGATAATCCTCTAGCTGGGAGTCTGGTGCGCTCCTTCCTTCTCTCTCACTGGATATAACCCCATAGATGTGAAACGTGACCTCTCTTACCAACAAAAGTCACACGATTCTGTCAACACACGAACGCACGATAGGATCCGCAATGTGGCGATAGTGAAGAAGGGCTGCCTATCGAGATCAAGTGGATGCGAGTAACGACGAAATTCGAATGGTTTAGGATTGACGGGAGAGCTCGTGTGTCTGTCCTCCTGATAATCATGCATCGTCCATCGATTATTTAACAGGGCGAAGTTTGGCAGAGCGCATACGATTCGCTAAATTTGTTTCGCTTGTGCATCCACGAGTTTTTTTAGGCGATCGGTTGATATTTAATTTGAGTCTATCAGTACTAATCATATACCAATTATTAAATTACGTAACAAGTAATGATGTGAAATAAATTAGGTTTATTATTTATTTATTAATTATGTTATTACGCTATATCCTCGTTAGTACAAACTTCAAGGGATTTAAATATTCATGGATTTAAATAACGAGGTCTGTAATATCGAACTAGTTATACTAACAAACACATAGTTACCTTTTTGTAGGGTACTTAAATACATTTCTAATAAACGTGCATTTTGAATTTTATCTATTATCGAGGTATTACCGTAGATTTAAACGATAGTATCTGTTTATTCCCTTATTGTGGCACAATTCTTGCACGTTTTTCAAGCTGTGTAAATTAAAAGGGAATTTTAGATCTCTTTAGTTGAAAATAACCATTAGGTCATTAAAGTGATACGGAACGCTAGTGATAGAGGTCAGGCTTTTTGAATAAACTCGACGGTATTTAGTCTCGTTCAGAAGTACTGATACCATTCCAGATATTTCATCGCTCCCCCTTCACATACATAGGGATCATTTCTATTCAATGCGGGAAGCAAATTATGTACTCCCTAACGCTTTGAATATTAAAAAAATAAACCCTTCTGCTTATCCAAATGCATCGAAATGCAACATTCTCGCATCGACGACCCTCTCTCGCTCATTCCACTCACCCCTATCCATTCCACCACACTTGGACCAAACCCTCTCTCTCTCCTCCGCCACCACTCCAATTCCAATCCCCTTTTCAGCCGCTGTTCCAACTCCCCTCCAATTCCCAACTCCCGTTTTCCTTGCTCTCTCTCTCTCGGTGCCCTCATTCATCGCCTGGCTCCCTTTCGCCGCACCCCATACATCCAAAAACCCTTCTCTCTCTCTCTCTTTACACTACCTTTTTGCCCCTACTTTTCTCACTTCCCTTCCCCCCCTCCCTCCCTTCCCACACTCTCTCTCTCTCTCTCTCCCTTTATCCGAGTGTCCCTAAAGATCGATATGCGTGCTGCGTGTGGGCGTGCGGATCCTTACACCCGACTAAGGTAAGAGCGGAGCCCACTCGACACGCATTTCGCGCGTGGGGTATTTTTTCACGAATGTCTCGCGTTGTGCGTCTAGTCCCCTTCACTCGACTCCTTTATTTTTCGTTCTCCTAAGTTTAAAAGAAAACGCGTTAAAGCGAGACCGATAGCATATACGAAGTATCGAACCGGCCTCTTTTTATATTTTTATTTGGATCAAATGTTGATGCCGTGATAAGCTTCAGGTCGGCCGACTTTGGTGCTCATGCTTCGGAATGTTACTTCTCAGAGGCTCTATCGATCCGGCAGAATCGTTTGTCTCAGATTTTTATGGTCCACTAAAAGCTTCGTATATTTCCGTTGAAGTTCTTCGTGGTAAAATTCTTGCAATTAATAGTAAATTTCGACGTCATTCGAGATATAGTTTGGTGCCGACAAAAAAATTTGGCTAATTGGATGTTTTTCTACTGTTAATTAGCTAATGGTTCGCCTAATTAAAATACCCGAAAATTTAAAACGAATATTTACAAGCAAATAAAATATAAGGACCTCTAATGAAGGCTATATATGGTTTATCCCTGAACTCAAAAAATGAGTTACAAAAATTACATACAAATTTACCAATGCCACAATGTCATTATTTCTAATAAATTTATAGCGGTAGAAAAATAAAAATTTGACGAAAAAAGATCCGAAAGATCCAAGATCACAGGAACTTACTGAGAAAAATAAATTACTGTGGATATTCGCACTAGTTATGCATGAAAATACTTCATTAAGCCTGGTAAATTGGAATTACCCTTATTTTAGAAAATATCTTGCGTAGCCGTGAAAGATTAAGGTCATTTTCGGTAGCATTTTCAAATATGTCAGTTCAAGGGTAAGAAACAATGAACCTAATTTTTTAACATGGAATTTAATGAACATACATGTTACACACCGTGCTGTCGGGACCCGCAGCTAGCTAATGGAGGAAGTAATAAAAAAAGCGATTTATTTGCCTTATCAGACCTATAAATTATTTACGCATGCAACCTCATTTTGTTCAAATGGCTTTGAATATGTCCTCCCTAATGCAATAATGAATTATATGGAAGATTTTCAAGATAATCCATTAATTTTCAAAAAACATAATTACATCTTTGACGTTGAAGAGAACTCCAAAAAAATGTTGGTTTTTCCCAACCGCTTATGTCTGCTGGAGTTATCATAGTCACAAATTGTATTTTAGCTCTAAGTTGAAATAAATATATAATTTTAGGAATATTTCTGGCTTGAAATGGTTACTACAATGTTTGCGAAGGGTGGATAGCTGAATGGTTTCCTGGTGTTTCACTAAAGGGTGTTTTTTACTTGAAAACATTACTCTATTAGGGCGACACACTGGGTAGATAAGCCATCAGAGTCACCTCTACGAAATACAGACGTTGCGTACTCTTACTATAGCCCCTAACTATTGACCTCGTTAAAGTAAATGTTCCTGCTGTAAAGATCTAAAGAGAACTCAAGCTTCTTTCACCAGTAGCCCAAAGTACGGGCTTGAAATATTGCCCATTCCTTATTCATAAGCCATCTTATGCACGCATGAAAGTATATTAACTGGTACATGACCTTAAACTTTCACAAACTTTTTCTGCGCAAGTCACTGAATTTTCACTTGATAAGACGTTCTAAAAATAATCAATAATATTCAACCTTGAGCGAGGTCAAAGGTTAAGAATTATCTCTCAAAACATTAGAAGTATCACCTTCATTCATATATTTCTTCAAAGGTCTTTTAAGGAAGTCTAAAAGCTCTAGTATCTCCTCATATATTTTGACTAAGTGATCTCTCAGAGATTTTTCCAATATCACACCATATGCAGTCTGTCCAGTGATCTTTCTTCCATTTTAAAGTATCATTTTACTACCATCATATTTAATATTTATGAGGAAAAAGGAGCGAGTATGGTAAATGTCCCGATAATGTTCCCGATAATGATAAACCTTTGCCTTCTGAGGCTAGAGACTTTCTAAGCGCTTACGCTAGCAACTTTGAGACTTCATCTCAGGATCGTATGGGAGAAATCACGACTTGTCAAAAGTAGCAATATTGTCCAGAAAAATTAGATCTCGAAAAATTTTGACTTAGAAGAGTCACTCTTGATGTATATGTTGGAGGGAAATGCGCGTAGATTGGGGAATATAAGTTTTAGGAAATAGCGGTTTAAGCATAGTAATATGGTATAGCAAGGGTGGGCAACCGTTTTCGCATGGTGGGCGGAATTTGTGGCAGTGAATCCTTCGGTGGGCCGCATTAGTAATTGCCAATGCTTCGGCGGACTTAATTAAAGTGAAATCACAAGTTACTTAGAGATTCTTGGGCACTATGTGAGTGAAAATCAAGTTAACATTAGGATTTTAGGGTTAACATTTAAATATTTAAAATCAGATGGAATTCAATCTTAGAAATACCTTTGAGAAAAGATCAAAAACAACATTAAAAATAATTTATTTTAATCTCTCTATAGAATATAATCGTAGAATACTGTGCCGTGGTGGCGCCACGATGCGATGTGGTGCCGTAGTATGTCCTGCGTTAGTATTCACATAACCGCTGCAAAAATCCTAAAGAATGCAACACGATTAAAAATATTGTGTTTAAAGATGTTTTACAATGTATTAAATAAATAAAAATTCTTATGTAAAAAAAGAAATTTGCAAATTTATTTTCAAATATAAACTTTTTTACATTTCTAATACAAGCGAAGCGACTTTTCGTCACAGAAAATTAGTCACTACCACAATTGGTAACAGATACTTTGTCATAGGGACAATTGGCATCTACAACATTTCGTCACAGGTGACATTTGGTACCTGCGAAATTTCATCACAAGCGGCATTTGGTACCTATGACATTTCATCACAAGCGGCATTTGGTACCTATGACATTTCATCACAAGCGGCATTTGGTACCTGCGGCATTTTGTACCTATGACATTTCGCCACGTTACATTTGGTACCTACGACATTTCGTCACCTGGTTTGGTACCTGAAATATATATTAAACGTCATTGCAGCTTATGCAACAATGTTTCTGTTATAATATATGTATGTGTTAAATGATAATGGCATAATTCAGAAACACGAAATCCCTATATTTCGAATAGTTTTGGAACTAAGTATTAATGAAACGTTATTTCATTGGAAATTGAATCCATCCATTTTTATCGCTTCTGTTAAATATTTTCTAATATATCATAAATAAATTTCCAACATAGGTATCGTTCCGAGTACTTTGATACCCATGAAACCAATGTTCCCAGAATGAATCCACAAACGTAACATGTGACGAAAAGTAATGTGACGAAAATAATTTTGTGACGTAAAGTCGCAGTTGCCAATTATTTTCCATGACGAAAAGTCGCTGATACCAATCTTAATGTGTCACCAAATGCAGCTGGCACCAAATATTTTGTGTGACGAAATGTTGCTGGTACGAATTTAAATGTGTGACCTTTTGAAAGTGTGACGAAATGTCGCCGGTAGCAATTGTCATCTGTGACGAGATGTCGCTGTGACGAATTTTCTGTGACGAGATGTCGCAACACCAGCGTGGCCGATGGTTGGCGAGCGAAGCAAGCAGGGAACGAAGCCCCATAGTTGAGATATATTTACTGATTGTAAGATATTTTGAAATATTTTGCTAGACAAAAAATATTTGTTAGGTAAATCAAAATAAAAATGAAAAGGTTTTGAAAAGCTATGAAACACTGGCGGTGGGCCGCATAAAATTGCTTAGTTGGCCACATCTGGCCCGTGAGTAGGATGTCCAGATGCCGAGGAGGCAAAACCAGGAAATCCTATGTTCGGAGGAAGAAAATACCGAGACAACAATTTTTAGTTATTTTCAATGGTTAGTTTCACTTAAATATGGCGTAAATACATTTTGCGTGATTTGAGTGTGATAATATTATAATGTAATTATCGCGTTAAGAGTATTAATATAGAATATTTTACGTTCATCAGTTCATTGGATGTCACACAGCTTGCTTTGTGACCCGAAATTACAAACAAATATGAACATAATCTAAGAAATTCACTTTTTTGCTCTGTAAATTCAATTTTCTTCAAGATATATATTCATTTTTTATTGCAGTTTATTGTTTTTCAGCTTCCATTACTTTCGATTTCGTTGTTTACAACTTTTTAAAACTGTCAATTGATCATACAATATATTTTTATCAAGTTTAATTTGATTATTATGTCGTAAAAAACAACGGTGTTGCAAATTCACTTAATAAAAATAATTATAATTTGAAATTTTGTCAATTTTAAAACAAGAGATTGTCCTACTAACGCGTCACTGCACTACACACTTAGGTCTGAACGATCTGGCAGAATCTTACAATCTCTAAGGCTTTGGTAACGTTACACTGGATGCACATTCGTGCATTTAGTCAGCCAAGTACACATAACACTTGTTGTCTGATTACTCTGTGGATACATTATGTAACCACAAAGTGGTCAGACATTAAGTATTAAATTTGTGTCTAAATTCGAAGTGCAAATGAATATCACGCTAGAGTTTTCTAGCTGGGAATATTGGTTTTAGTTTTGAGACGCTATGATTCTAAACAACATAGAATGCTTTACTTATACTGTGTTCTAAACTGCCACACCGGAGCCATTTAGCAAAGAAAAGTACTAATGATAAGACGCCAATAAACAATTCCTCTATCTCTTAGTAACTGCGTCACATTTTCCTCTCGATAATTCGATTTTTTAATACAACTACTTTAAATAATGACAACAACCAAAAAACCGGGACAACTGTGCGTCCCAAAAACTTTTTTCGGGACATCGGGACACGAGAGATAAAACCGGGACAAATCCTAGAAAACCGGGACAAATCGCGGAAAACCGGGACGTATGGACCCCCTACCCGTGGGTCGCACCGCTGTGATACAGTATAAAATTAGTGTAAGATGGGTGGTATAAAAACAGAACATTTTTGGTGTAAGTTGGTTGGTATACGTTTGTAGGGGCAGCCGTGTGTAAATTGGGTTGCATAAAATCGAGGATATTATGTGTATGTTTGGTGGTATACGCTGCAGGGTCGATTGAGTGTAATTTGGGTGGCATAAATTCAGGAGAAATGCATTGTTTGTTTGGTGGCATACGTTGAAGGGGAGATTGGTTGAACGCTGGGTTGTACATAATAAGAGGCAACTCTTGTAAGTTTAGTGGCGTACGTTACAGGGTCACCTGAGTGTTAGCTGGGTGGCATAAAATCCGGAGGCAACTAAGTCCGTGTTGTGGTCTACATTGTAGGGGCGCCTTAGTGTAAGTTAGGTGGCAAAAAATCCGCGAACATATTGTGTAAGTTTGGTGGTATACGTTTCAGGTACTAACTAGTGCAACGAGAAAAAGAAAGAACTTAGTCACTTCCACAAATTTATTTGGCACGACCGGTTTCACTACGACCGTAGCATCATCAGGTGATAAATTATAAAAATCGTTCCATATATATAGGGAAAAAGGAGGGAGGGAGACAGAAGGGGTTACAGAGAAAACGAACGGAAGGTATTTATAAAAACTGTTAGGAAAAGAAAGGGGTTAGAAAAGGAAGGCGGAAGCAAAATAAAGCTACAAAAAGTTACATATGTTACAAAAACTTGGTAAAAGGGTCAAAGACAACAAAGATCCAAAGTATTTACAAAATATTAGGTAAGCTTAATAGAGGAGAATGATTGTGGAAAAGGTATTCATTTAAGAGAAGCGAGTCTTCACAAATAATTATCTCTAGCTGTTCGCGAGCATCCAATTTGCGACCTTTAACTTCAAAGTGGAGGAATTTAGGGTTGAAGGAACTGTGATGAATGAGGTTTAAAAGATGTTTCGAAAATTGAGAATTTAAATTATTTAACCGGAAGTATCGCTTATGCTACTTAATCCTCTTGGCAGAACTCCTCCGCAATCATCACAAGCAAATTTATATACACCACATCCTAATGACAACTGTATCGGTTCTTTAGCATTAAGGAATAATTTGGAAAAGGTAACTGGGGAGTAGAAAGCAGGTTTAAGTTTAGGAAAAAGGTTGGACAATTTATAAGAAAGGTTTCCTAAAAATGAGAGTCTGCGCCAACTAAGAGGTTTGGAGGTGAGATAAGACGGAAAAGAAACGATTTTTTGGGAGGCAATAAGTAAACGTTTTTAGAGATAATTTTATCGATTAAACCAGTTTTGTAGCCATTATTGATAGCAATCTGTTTAATGGTGTTAAGTTCTAAAAGGAAATTGGGTGTATACTAAGACGGCGGTTAAGCATAGAATGAAAAACAGCGTGTTTGTGAGAAAAATGATGGGAAGAGTGATTGGGAATGACCTGATGTGTAAGTGGGTTTACTAAAAATAGCAAAGGTAGGTGTGTTGTTCAGCAGGGATAAAAAGAGATCTAAAAAGTTAAGCAAACCATTGGTTTCAGATTCAACCGTAAAAGAAATGGAAGGGTGGAGGGAATTTAAAAGGGTTAAAAATTCAGAAAGTTGGTCATCTGTACCACTCCAGACACACATGTCATCCACATACCTACCCCAAAATTTGGAATAAGTTAATCAAGGATGGCCAGAATTAAAAAGGTTAACTTCTAAATTGTTGAGAAAAATGTCGGCAAGGAGAGGGGAAAGAGGGAACCCCATCGCGATACCTTCCGTTTGTTTATAAAAATTATTGTCAAAAAGAAAAAAGTTTTGCTCAGAATACACTTCAAGTAACATAGAAAAATCAGTTCACAAAAATTGATTGACACCTGCTTTGGAAAGCATAAATACAACCAAATCTACGGCTTCTTTAACAGGAACAGAAGTAAAAAGATTACAAACATCAAAAGAGACAAATTTTGAATTGTTGGGGAAAATTTTTCCTTTTAAGGTATGCGTCAACTCAATGGAATTTTTAATACCAAATTTGGGACTAAAATAAGAATAACTACGAATAGGTGTATTGAGTTTGAAGGCAAGTTTATGGGCAAGCACAGAGGTACTGGAGACAACAGGTCTAATAGGGCAATCCTTTTTGTGAAGTTTGGTAAACCATAAAGTCTAGGGGGAAGGGGGTTCATCAATAATAAGTTGTTTGTCTTTAGGAGTGAAAAGAAGAGAAGTCGAATAAAATAAATTTGTGGAAGTGACAAAGTTCTTTCTTTTTCTCGATGATTAAATTCCACAGGGTTGAGCCTGACCTCATTCTTGATAACCAGTGCAAGTTTGGTGGTATACGTTTTAGGGGTTTCGTTTGTTTTCGGGAAGATTTTGAGTCCGTTTGGTGTTATGTAGTCCTGAGTAAAACCAGTCGGTTGATGTGTATTGGTCGCATGAGCTCATATACACACTAATTCAAGGGACGCCCAGCAAGGCAAAACTTGCGCTGTGCTAGGTGGTAAAGGCATTTGCAGAAATCTGATGTGGCCACCACATGACTTTCTCCATACCTGTAATATTTCTAAAAATTCCAAATACGTTAAACGATAATAAATATTTAAGGAAACTGCGAGAAAAATTCAGACTTTACAAAAAACAGAAACAGCCACGAAGCTCCAACAATTAAGAAAATAAAAAGGGACGATACAAATTCGTAACTAATGTTTTACAATGATTAAGTATTAAAGCAAATATTTGAAAAAAGTAGTAGAGGTGTAGACAGATTTCCCATGGTACAGAAGTGCTATTCGTCAAATTCGCCGTAGTATAATTGTATACTAATTTATTTGCTTTGAAATTAGAAAATTATTTTTTCTTATAATGTGGTAGCCCTGATTTTTAGATCCGTTCTAAACATGTTCATTTCGTTTTGTCATTCTATACTCGCCCCACACACGAAATTTCTTTGAAATAGGTTCCGCCAATACCTTCCAAATTCTTACTTACAGAATAATTCTAAACTTCATATTGTGGTAGCCCTGTTTAGTCGACCCGGTTGAAATATATTTTGGTTATTTATTTATATGAAGATTATATATAGGTACTATATTTGGTTAAAGCCCATGAGGTCAGATCTCTAGAAATACGTGTAAAAGAAATACTATTTTACTTTTTATTGTGGTAGCCTTGCTTTTAAGTTCCGCTTTAAATATCTTGATTTCATTATAGTATGTTGTAAAAATCTTATACACAAAATTTAATTAAAATCCGTTAAGCCAATTTCTTCCAAATCCTTAATTATTGAAAGTTTAATTTTTAATTGTGGCACCCGTTCAGTTGATTCGGTTTAAATGGTTTTTTATATATGTGTACATTATAAATATTAAATTTGGTTAAAATTGATGACATCAGTTCAACACAAATACGTGTAAAAATATTATTTTATTCCTTGTATTGTGTCAGCCCTGCTTTCTGTGTCTATTCTTAAAATCTTGATTTCGTTTTTTACTTTCTTATATACATAATATGCGTAAACATTAGTATCCTCCTATATACTCGTATTGAGAAAGTATTGTTATTTTATGTTGCACGACTCCTTCGTTCAAAATTTCGTTGAAATCGGTTCAGCCAATTCCTACCAAATTCCAAATTACCGAAAAGTTTAACTTTACAATTGTGGCACTCCTGCTGAGTGGGTCCAGTCCAAATACGCCATTTTGATAATTAACTTATGTTTATTCTATATACCAAATTTGGTTGAAATCGGTTTAGCCAATTCTTCCCTGATATATGCGTACGGACGAACGGACATTACGAAGATAAGTGCTTTTCAGCAATGACGAAAAGCACTAAAAAACGAATAAGTGACAAGAGTAAACACCCACTTCCGGTTGACCGATTTTTTCCAAAAACTAATTAACTGTTGTCCCTTTAATAAAAATATCAAATATAATATTTCGCATTGACCTAATTCATAGTTTTTGAGTTAGAGCGCCCACAAAATTCCAATCACACGTGGAGAAAATGGTCAAAACGTGTTCATGGGTCCTCAAAACATGAATTTCTGTTGAAATCTAAAGATCGATTTTTTCATAAAAACTATACTTTTCTAGTAAAAATTTAGATAGAGCATAATATTATTATGATTGCAATCAACGTAGCTTAAGACAGGCCTTAGAGTTAATACAATATATCACTATTATGCATTATGTTCATCGCTCATGTTTTTCGCTATCCACTTGGCTATCATATTCCTGTAGTCTGTCTAAATCATCGTGGAAAATATCATGAACCACTCCATAATTAATGTCAATAGTAGTTAATATTTCCCTCAAGCTGATACGACGGTTATGTTTTATATATTACTCAATTTTATTTACTCTTAATTCATATCATGATGTGGATCACTGCAAGACTCATCATCGATTCATAAAAATTTCTGAGAAAACCATTCATGCTACTCAAACAACCACACTTTTGATCATTATTCTATTTAAATTACAAATTAAATTTTCGTCACTTCTCAAGCAACAACTCATGGTCTATTACTAAAAGCACAAAAATAGTGACGAACACTGACACTGACAACCATGTCCATGATGGGTTACGAATCGGCAAACTCAATAATTGGAGACAGATAATCAGGCAGTTCTTTTTAACATTTCATATTAATAATGATTAACGGAGAACTAAATGTATTGCATCTTTTGTAGAATACATTATCGCTGACAATCACTAACATATCCTCACATTAAAAGATCCCCCTTACAGGAAATACCACCTTAAGCTGTTTTCCGGCAGAAACTAAAAAATGCGGATAAATAAGTTGACAATTTTTCAGCTCAATTCGTCCATATCACAGCGCTTTCCTCATATTTTATTCCTTCCGCCTCAACAGCAACGTCCCATCCAACAGACGCTATGGGCCACGCTGCAGAAGGAGGCCAACTGGAAATGCCTAGTCCTGACGCTGCTCATATACGGCTGCCTGGGTGCGGTCACGTGGTGTCGACTCACGGAGGTCACCAAAGTGGTGTTCAGCGTTTGGCTCTCGCCCATCAAGAGGACGCCCATCCAGACATCTCCGTGCGGCGACGGATATGTTTACGTTCCGGTTGCCTTCATGGCCATGTTGTACCTCGTCTACCTCGTGGAGTGTTGGCACTGTACCGCACGGGTGCGGCTCGAAACGCCGCGGGTGGACGTGGCCGCGGTGGTTGAGAGGGTCAGGAGGTTGAGGGAGGCGAGGCCGCTCGTCTGGTGGAAGGTCGTGTGCTACCACTACGTGAGGAGGAAGAGGCAGGTGACGAGGTATCGTCACGGCGATGCCTACGCCACCACGCAGGTGGGTCGGGATGAATTTCATGCATCTTTTATCTCGAAGCGAGGGGACCCGAAAAAAAAACTCCGTTGATACAAGGTCTCGAGTCGACCCCGAAAGAACGCGTTTGTCGATAAGTGGATTTAGAAAAACAGCTGAGCTGCTAAAAGAATTGCGTTTAATTTTTAATCGCGACCGAACTCCACCGGTGGGTCGGGTAGGCGTATATGTAATCTATCGACGGATTGAAACTATATATTGCCGCAAAATTGGAAAAGGTTCGGTTTTAAATTTATTTCGTTCTCTTCCGGTATATCGACATCGCTGGAAAATTACACGGCAAAAATTCCTATGGAAAACAGTAAAATACAGCAAACTTTTCAGCTACAATAAAATAAGACTTGAAGTCTGATATTTAGCGAAAGATAAAGATAGGCCATTAATGATTTAAAGATTGTCGAATGACTATCCTTCATTGGCATACAAATTTGTTATTGGTCTTCATATAATGTTACCCATGCTTCTTGGAAAATTACTCGTAAATAGATTGATATAGCACGCTTAAAACAAATTATTCGCGAAGGCGAGAATCGACGCAGACACTTATTTAATCGTTTTTCTCCCTCGATTGTCGAATATGTTAATGAAATGAAAAAAAACTCAAAACGTGGATTTTATAATTAAAAAACTCGGGAGGTTTAAATTTCCGTGCTTTTTGCGCTATAATGGATGAAAATATAAGAAATATTACACTTTCTGGGGGGAATTATCAGCGTGACTACTCTCGCAGAGGGAATCAATTTAAAGAAATCTGGAAATCGAGCGGCAACTATCACTACTGAAATTTTCGGATGCGTCGATCATGTTCGATGGAGAAAGACTCCATCGGATGATATAACATTTTTTCGATTACGTTGAGTTATTAGTTCTCCTCGCAGGTGTTCTACGAGTCTTCTTGCGTTTGCTCTCACCTTTCAAGCCGTCCGATATCGCGCTTTTCCTTCTCTCTCTCACACACACCTTCCTTTTCATCTTCCTGCTTCCCACCTTGTATCGATTCCTTCGGCAAACAGCCATCTCTCAAAAGCTGTCAAAATCACTTTCCCTCCTCCCTAGCGTCCGTCGTTTTTCCCCCGCTTCTTCGATATTGCTCGACGTCCATCTTATTCTATCTTTACCTCCGTTCCTATACGCTTCAAAAGAGAAATCCTTGTAGCCTGCCGATCTCACCATTTTTCATTTTTATCTCTTCCCACGAACTGTAATTGAAATAAGCGTATCATATAGCCCAGCGTCAGCTGCGGGACATATGAACCAAGATTCAGCGGAAAATATTATAAAATGAAATGCGATGGATAGTTATATTTGTCCCTTAAACATTGAAATTTTCTTCGTTCCTGTTATATCACATTTCGCAATGAACATCGAAGTTTTCTTAATTTCTGTTATATCATATTTAGAAACAAATTAAATGATAATATGTGATATAAAAATATTGAAACGTAGCATACTCAGTTTACAGAGCTTGTCGTCTTTTCCAATTGGAACAAATTAGTATATTTTTTAAATAAAGTAAAAAACACAGAAATTGTACATGATTTGCTATAATTTCTGTTGTGTTTTGTAGAAATAACATCAAGTAGTCAATCATTACTGCGTATTTAATTTTATTTAACCTACCTGTTATGGAGTTCGACGAGGCGACAGCCTCTTCGGTAGATTCTATTCAAGCAATCAAAAATGAGGAGTGGAAGCAGTTCTGAGCACGAAACACATGAACGGAATAAAGAGAAAACAAATTATGTTACCTTAGCGCGCTCTTCAGATCAAACTCCATAAATTTCACGTATAATGTTGTTTAATATGGTTTCTACTATCGTTTCAAATTTAACGAGAATCGGTGAGGCTTCAACACAAAGCGTGCGATTAGATCAGGATTCCGTATTAAATCGGCATCGTGAGATAAGTGAGACCAAATCACGCGCGCGAACAGTGCGGGGAAAGTTCTGTAAGTTAAATACGAAATAATCTCGCACCGAGGTTAAATGCTTAGAGAATGGTAGATAAAACATCATGCAGTTTTCTCCGGATTTCGAGATTATTATTACTTTAGAGTGCAAAAGAGCAGTGTTTCTTAACAGGGGGTCCCCGCATTATTTCTCGGGGATCCTCGAGTTGAGTAGGACATGATGTTTATTTTTATCTATAGCTTGTTAAATCCTGCGCACAGGTCTAATTAATATTTCAAAGTAAAACAACGAGACAATGTGTAAAGATGTATGAACTTTTGATATAGTGAGACTCTGTAGGAGGTCCGCGGCTCCAGAAAGGTTGAGAAACACTGCAATAGAGGACGGCAACACGTACATTTAATCGATAGAGGGAGAGCAATCGCAAATAAACACGCTAACTCCGCTGTTTCGTTTTCTCGTTATAACGGCATACCAACATAAATTCAATTCACGCTTTGGTTTATCATTCATAAACGTTTATAATTTTTTCACATAATTAAGATTTACAAGCAAACTTCCGGTTGTTACGGTATTCTTAGCAGCGTAAAATTCATTAGTTCTTGATCACATTGGTAGACTTTGAGAGTTGAGAAAAATTAATAGCATATTACCATGGATATTGATAAACTATATCTCTCTGATAGCGATAGAAATGTAGGGAAAACTAGATCTGGATAGATCTGCTACGGTGCAGCCGTCATCAGAGGTTGATAATTGACAGACTAGAGAATCTATCATAGGTGAATCATTACTAATGACGGCTGCCTTGTAGTCGAAATGATTTTTTCGATTTTTTTATGGTCATTGGATTTCAAAAATTCATTTTAACTTTAATTATCCTGCATACCCATTGAATGTGGTTTCGACAACCAAAGAACTGTAAAATAATTTCAGCAACTTACAAATTAAATTATGTCTGTTTGGTATTTGATAACTGTCAAATGATCTGACAATTAGTTCTATACTTCATTTATTTCAAACCTTAAATGTCTATTTCCTTTATGCATAACTCCTTATATCTTTACAGGTGTACTACGAGCGTGTCAATTCTCACGCCGCCGGGGGCTGCTTCGTATTCGCATACTGCGGGGTCCGCGACGCCTCCCGCCCCCTCGGGGGCCTCTCCCGTCACCCAGTCACCAGGGTGCGCTTTTCAAAGGGCTTCGCCTTTGCCAACGCCGAGGCGGCCGCGGAATTCGAGGAACAGAGGGCGCGGTTCTTCGCCGAGCACGAGCGCTACGACGACTACATGGAGATGAGGGAAGGTCTGGACCTCCACGGGGTGCCCTTCCGTGAGGGGCTGGTTGCGTGCCCTGACCCGGACAGGCCACCGTGGTTCGTCCGACGCCTCGTCTTCTGGCTCCTCTCGGCAGCGCTCCTCTCCTGGCCCCTTCGGGTTCTCATAGAGTACAACACCGCTACCGTCCACTACCAGGTGAGACGACGCTTTCACGAAGAAACGAACACATCAGGGGTTCTCAAACTGGTGCACGCGAGCACCTCTGTGTTGTTTGGGAGACTGATTGTGATCCTCGTCAGCCTGACTGTACTCTTTTGCGATACTTAAAATCGCCTTTCTTGGCGCCAGGGATCTAATTTGTTCTGTTGTTTTCCTTCTAAACTTTTTTAAGAACATTAACAATAACGTTAACATTGGTTTCATTGTATTTATGCTCATTCCTATTTCTGCAAAAGTATAGTGGTACTCGTTTGGTATTTTAGAAAACAACTCGGTGCTCGCCACACTGGAAAGGTTGGGAACTCTTGAATTACATCATCATCATTTGTCGAATAGACGAAATAAGTGCTTCAAAATCACGCATACAAAATAATTACTCTAATGTCTCCTACGGCCATAAAAAGATTATGAAAACAGAATCTACTATCGGTATTTTCTCGATAACCGATCCAGTTTTTCTTCCACTTTCTAATCGATTGTATTATTGATCTCTTCTCTCTTATTTTTCTCGATACTTCCTCCTTTCTTACTCAATCCCTCCATTTAATTTTCAGCATTCTTCTCCACGCCCGCTTCTACATACATTTTACTAACATAGTGGACGGCAGAGGGAACGATGCTCCGTAATGTCTCTAACGCTGCTGACTAACAGAATTCGCTTCCACTTAGGATACAATTTTTCCTTCGGTCAATTGACGCAGTTAATTTTAACCCATATCAGATACTTACTACTCAATCGTCCAGGTACCAATGAACACCACACCAACCGACATCCTCAGAAAATTCCAGTTCGCCTTCCTTGTTCTTATTAGTTGCATTTTCATTCTCATCTTTCCAATTTTCTTAAAAATTTCTCATTTTAACTCCATCTATCAATTACATTTCCTGCACTCTTCTTCATATCAGCATTTTCAAAATTTAAGCATTTCAATTAACTTTTTCAAATGCTTCCTCCATACAAGAAGATACTCCTCATGAGATTAAAATACATAAAAATATAATTATTTTACGTAAAAAGTATTATATTACAAATAAGTCATTTATAAAGGCTTTTCTTGGTCCTAACGGTGCATGGATATCTCTTTCGTCATTTGGCCAAGATTTTCCCTCTGCTGAGCAAGTTCTAGCCATGAAGTGGATTTTTCTTCTTACTCAGGTGACCAAGTTATTCGGCGTCAACTACCTCACCCCGGAGGTTCCGGCCTTCCCCATGCCGCCCTCCTCTCCCAACGACGCCCCCTGGTTCCCCTGCGGCGGCCGCTCCTCCCGCGGCAGCACAGTCGACAGCGGAGATCTTGAGAGGATCATCAGAGAGAACACGGCCCTCGTGCCGAGCTACTCCGAAGCCCTCCTAATGGACGGGGGGCAAGAATGCCGCGAAGGGGCCACGTCTTCCGGGGTCGCGGAGGAGGAGGAAGGAGGTGAGGGTCGTCTCCTTCCCCGCCCCCCATCCCTCCCCACCCCCTCGCTCCCTTCCCGTCTCACTCTCTTCCCTCGGCCCGAGACGAGAAGGGGAAGTACCGGGGGCGGTAGGAGGTCGAGGAGCGCAGCCCGTCGCCCTGTCTCCCGCGCCTCCACCTCCTCACTGGCGTGGTCGCCCTCCCAAGCTCCCCGGGGACCTTTATTCTATCCTTCCCCGCTGGCCGAAAGGTCTCCGGCAGATCCCTTCGGGGGACGAACTTCGACGATACCGGTGGAGGGTGACCCACCCCCTTACGAGGAGGCCCTTGGGCTGAGCGAACCCTTCCCCACGCCCTCCGTCGCCGCCCTAACTTCCCGCCTGCGGAGGTCCTTCACCGACACCAGGGACATCTGCAGGCGCCTGCGGGACTACCAGAGGCGCTCTTGTACGGAAGACGCGGACGCGGCGATATTTCACGAAGCGTCGGGGGAAGGGGTTTCGGAAGAGAGGCCTCAGGGGTCTGGGAGGAGGGAGACGGCGAGGGAGGAGGACGATGAAAGCGGCGAGGAGGAGAGGTTTTGGGAGGAGGCGTGGCGGAGGAGGTCCGGTGAGGGGAGGTGCGCTCGGCACGCCCTCATCACCATGGAGACCAGTCTTTAGAGGACGCCTCCCACGGAGGAAAAAAGAGTCGAGAGAAAACGGTGACTTTCCGCCATTTCGGAAATTTTTTTCCGATGGTTGTGTACGATAACACATTCCGCGCTACGCTACTGAGATCGAACCAAATTTTTGAACTTCCGATTCGTATTTTTTGGATTTTATTTTCCTACGTGATCTCGACACTTCTTTCTACGACGGATGTACGAACCGTGGGTTTGCAAATGTCTTTGTCCTGCTAGGTTTAACGGTTAGACTAATCCTTTCTGATGCAGAAAATTGATGAATTTTACCTCGATGAACGAGAAAAGGAGCTTTTCTTCGCGCACTCCGCCAAAATATCAGAAAAATTGTGGGGCTTGATCAAGCAAAAATATCCGGTTGCATGTCTTCATAAATTAACATACATAAATACACAAAAAAATCTCACCATTAAAACGGTTCGTGTTCTACAAAGGAACATTTATATTGCTTATATAAGCACTTTGTCTATGCAGCAGATTAAATCTTTGCCAAAAACTAACACACATGGTTATCCTCTGAAATAAGTATTCACTGGATCATTACCTTCGAAATAATGAGCTTTTGAATGTCATAATGCTCCTTTGAGTTCGCACTAATAAGTCTTCATTTTCCGATTCAGGAATCCCTGTACAACGTCGCATCACATTTTAAAGTATACATATGTTAAACTGTTACATGCTCTGTCCAATTAATTCCGTCTGACTTTCATTATTTTTGACTTCAACATCACTACTGCTAAGAAAATACCGATAGAATCCTTGCAAAAGAGCATAAAACGATTACTCTCTTGAAAATAACTTATCGTGTGCGGCATTTTCTTCGATTCCTTCAGTAGCTCAATTACATTCTTTAGCATAAAATGCTGTTGTTAGAGAAATATTAAGCAAGCAGAGATGTCGGGTATTTACTGCAGCTACGCCAAAGCTAAACTCGCGTGATTAATAATAGCGTCCAGCTTAAGCAAGTTAACTTGAATTGCTTATTTCAAATAAAAATGATAATTATTATCGAATAACTTTACGAGAAGTTCAATCAATTCATTCATAAACGATTGTTATCGAGTTAGTTTACCATAAGAGTGTTCGAGTCAATTCGACAAATGAGTTTATTTGTCATTAATCAAGAAAGAATGTTGCTTATTAACCTGTTTAAAGTTTAAAAAAATTAGGTGACATAGATTTAAAAAATGAAGCGATCGAACGACTCTAATTTTACGAAACGCACATTCTACCCAGTGGAAAAATTATGCCACGACGGTGGTTATCTGGAGAAATTTTATACTGTTTCGTTTAATTTCTTGAACCAATTTAATACGTCGGTTTCGAGATAGTTAGCCAGACATGGTTGTCTCAAAAGCATTCGATTCGCCCGCCGCGTCATTCTATTAGCTTATACTTTCGTGAGCGTTTTGCTTGTCACCAATGTATTCCTCATTATTTTATGGATGAGTGTGTGATTTGGTGAATCAAGTATGAAACCGCTTTTAAGTTATTTGGAAGCACGACTTGCCTCGCAGACCTTTTTTGGTCTTTGCCCGCCAACGTACGGCGTTAAATTTGGTCCTCGCCAAGCGTCCTTATTAGAAATGTTTTCTTTCCGTGAGCCACGCTAGCTACTCAATGACTCCCTTTCATCCGACTAGTAGCCAGATCAGATTGAACGAAGGAAATCATAACTTTTTAGAGATGAGATACAAATAAGTGTTCAGAAAATGCTTTTGCTTTTTTTACAAACAATCTTTGCAAAATGCACTCATACGTCCAGCAGTAGCAAGGTTGGAAACTAATTGTAACACAGCCCATACAAAGCATATTCGCTAAAAGAACGAAAATTCACAGTCGTATTAATGATGTTCCTCAAATAACAAAAATATAATGATCAGTAAGTGTGCTTGTCCTCCATATATATCACAATACACGAATCTATATTACTCTGATAAAGTTCACCCACATAGTTTTGTTTAGTTTTACATAAATTGTTAGGAGTATATATATAAGTTTGATGTAAACTTACAACTTTACAACCTACATGGGTACCCTATCAATAACCAAGGCTACAGAATACTCAGTGAAAAGAGTTCAAGGCATTAAGATTTTCTGTGTGCATAACTTGATACTTTAAATCATGATGCTAAATTTTTAAGCAGGGTATTTAGTATTGCATTTTTATAGTATTTAAAATCAATCCACATAAATTATTATTTCCATTTTCTAAAAAAATTATGCAAATGGAGCAATATCAGGGAGTTATCTATGTGACAATAAACATTCGTCACAAATAGAACATAGCCTGCACATGCTACATGCCCTATTTGTTTACACTATAACTCCAGTCTCATAGTTGCCACTTCCCTATTGGGGTGTATGAATATCTTTGTTGCATAACGTTCACTAGTTAATTCTTTCTAAGAATGACTCCTTCAATGCATTAATAACCATCATATCATCCAATAACCTACAATCTATACATTCCCAGTATTTTTTAAATGGATACTCTTAAGAGTATTTTTCCATGTTTTTCTGAAGATTTTTAAGATTTAAGAAATTGGCAGTTTTGGAAAATAAAATGTATCCTTCTTCTGTGATGCAATAAGTATGATGAAAGGATAAAAAGAGTATCTTTAATCTATAGTTTCTTGAATTAGCATTGTTATTTTGAAAAGGTTTAAGATTTGTTGACTGTCACAATATTCAGGCCCATTAATGGTAGAACTAGAATAGTTGAAGAGAAGTACATAAGATATCCTGCTAGAATGCAAAAAAATTGATCAGCAGGTGAAAACTTGAGAGATAAAAAAAATATTTGAAATTTTTTATTTTATGAGTTGCAAAAATCTGCCATTTTTATTAAAATACCACTCACAAGCTATTTCCACATCATGCCTATAGAAATTCCTCATCTCTTTCATATCCACAAAGTTGTATTGTGATATTTTCACATAATAAATGTTACATTCACTTATAGTTGAGGCTTATTCATGTTGTCCACCAATTTTGATAAATTGTGGTAGAGATTAGGATGCACTCAGCTGATATGTCCAAGCAACATTCTATCTCTCCTAAATGTCTTTTTTCTAAATAAAATAAGAATATTGGCAAATTTTATTGACAAATATATGAGTTAAATCTCACTGGAATTACTAATAGATTGCAACCAGCTTTGCTGAAAGCTATTTTCTTGATGTTGTTGATGTGTAACTGAGACTGCAATTTACATTGTAACTTCTAACATAGATATTTTATCTTTAGGTTCATTATAACATTAGAGCTTATATTCATTGAGTATTATAATGCATGGTTGCTAACAAAATACTTTACTTTTAAGTTCAAAAATCTAAGTTAGGGCTTTTACAAAATATTAGAGATACCTAAATCCAATTAATCTGGACCAACCTCTTTTTATATCACTCCAAATGAACTTCCTATTAGTAAATCTCTAAATTTTCCATAAGTTCTTGTACCTTTACATTAATATCATGATTTGAAAAGCTATAAAGTAATTAGACCTCTGTGAAGAACTAAATTGATGAACAAAAATATTCTTACAATAGATTTATCTGTGGAAATACCAAATTGGAACTTAACTTGTTTAAACAAGAGTATTTGATTACCAAACATGTTTTGAAACTTTAAAGTACATGGAATTTCATATAAAGACAACAGACTTTTATCTGTTATCTATGTCACATTAAAATCTGCCAAAATATTATATGTATATTATTATATTGGTCAAATATGTTAAGTGTAACAGAAATAAGGCCCAAAGAACAAAATATGATTTAGATCAGATTGAAATTATTTTACACCAAAGAATAAGTTAATTGCAGTGAAACTTGACCATGTAGTAAAAATTTTAGAGTATAAGAGTAGGTTGATTTAGGCAAAAATGACTTACATCAGATTAGAACAGAAAGATTAACATGCCATATGAACAGAAGACACAATATACAACTTTGCCATAAAAATAATGAAATAAACTGAATGTCACACTAAAAAGCAAGGCAAGTTTTTCTACAAATACTATCTCATTCCAATTATCATTTTACCATCAATTATTTCTTTCAAATTGTCCGTTCTCTTAAATTCACTATTTTTAAACTTCCTTTTACATAAATATGTGAATTTTGTTATCAAGACTATGCATAAATGTTTTTCTTCTTTTATATAATTAATTGGATCTTTTAGAGCTTTACTTACAGAAATAACTAGCATTGCATGATCCTCTCACCCTCTAGAATACAGTCCCATGATATGACCATATACATACTGTTTAAATGCCACACGTACTTCAAAATGTAGTCAAGTCAATTAAAGCCACTATGGAATATTTGTGCCTGAAATTTGAATAAGTGAAATCAGACAAGAAATAAATCGAACAATAACCATAGTTATATTTACTTGAGCTCCTATTTGGTTAAATTAAATATTTATGAAATAGGAAAGTGGCCTTGTAGTTTCAAATTGAAATCCAGTTGGCTGCACTTAGAACTTTTGTACATTGTGCCTATGATAGAAATCTAATGAATGCATTTAGTGTAATTAACAATCATACAAAAGCATCACCTTCATTGATAAAAGAACAATGACAGCCAATGTGCCAGAAGAATAAGAAGGTTAAGCAAGGTTGGCCCTTATGGAGTACTGAGACCGAGTATGGAGGTAATAAGACCAATACTTATATCCCTATGTCTAGTTATCCTCTAACCAATGTATCCTAAACTTTCTTCTGTTAAACTTTTGTAGCTTTAAATACTATTCTGGAAACATCGCTATTGTTTTCTGATACATCCCTTGGATTTTGTTGCATGTCTTCAAAGTTACCTCAATGACACAGTGAATTCCTGCTTTTTATATGAAAAGCCTCAAAAAGTTACCTTTTTCAACATATACATCAGCCAGTCCAATTTATCAATGAAGCAACTCACACTGTTAACTGCCACCAGTCAAAGGGTAAGGTGCAGTATTAACTAAACTACTATCCATCTTTATGCATTTTTAATATAATAAACAATTCAAAAAAGATAAACAATTTATAGAAAACTTCTACCCATGGGCGCCTGCAATAAGGGGCAAGAGGGGACATTTGCACTCCTCCCTACATTTCACAAAAAATGCAAATTATCAATACATATATGTATATATATATATACTAACTGAAACGCCTGGCTTTGTTCGGGAAAGTTTCATTTTAAGTTGCAAACGATTTTTATTATTTATTAATTGTGGTAGCCCTGCTCTTAAGCTCCACTTAAAAAATCTTGATTTCATTATGGTATTTTGTAAAAGTCATATATATAAAATTCAGTTGACATTCATTGAGCCAATTCCTTCCAAATCCATAGTTACTGAAAGAGCTTAATTTGTAATTGTGGCATCCGTTTAGTTGATCTGGTTCAAATATGCTATTATGGTTATATATATATGTGTACATAATAAATATTATAATTTGGTTAAAATCGATGAGGACAGTTCAACACAAAGACTTGTAAAAAGAAAATTTTTATTACTTTTATTGTGGCAGCCCTGCTTTGTATATCTATCCTAAAAATCGTAATTTTGTATTTTTTTATGTTGCCTAACTCCATATAAAATTTCGTTGAAATCGGTTTGTCCAATTCCTTCCAAATTCAATTACCAAAAAGTTTTACTTCGCAACTTAGTTAATCGGGTCGAAGTATGTCATTTTGGTCATGAATTTATGTGAAAATTCTATGTGCCAAATTTGGTTGAAATTGGTTGGGCCAATTCCTTCCAAAAGCATAACTACCGAAAAGTTTATTTTGCAATTGTGTCACCCCTACTTGGTCGATCCGGTCCAAATATGTCATTTTGGTCATGTATTTATGTGAAGATTTTATGTACCTACCTAATTTGGTTGAAACCGGTTCAGCCAGATCTTCCCTGATATATACGTACAGGCAGACGGACATCACCAAAATTTGGACCAACCGTTCCATAGGGACCCCTCAAAATCGTGAAATTTGGATCGGCCCTTACACTACGATCCTTGACCCCATAGACCGATTTTATCCAGTTTAGGCTCGAAAATGTGTGTCTCATCAAAACATTGATATTGGTGGTGAATTAATGAAAATCGGTGAATTGGTTGCTGAGATATCTTCAAAATACCATCATTTGGACCAACAATGGGGACCCTGGAGTCCCTGTGGGCCGATTTGAATTATTTTTGGCACCACAACTCTCAGGATCAACCTGAAGCTGCTGCCAAATTTTGAAGCTCCTACGTTTATTTTCTGAAGAGTTATGACTGCCATAGATATACATACACACAGACAACTTCTTTTATTATTATAGATATAAGCCCATGTCTTTTATTGGTTGCTTACATATTATAAATGTGATGCCTCAAAAAATTTCTGCGAGCACCTAAGCTTCCACCATTATATTTACATACTCTCTCATTAAATGTATTTTCCTTTATTTTCCATTCAATCGAATAGCAGTTAAACACTACAAAATATTGATTAAATATTAATGAATGTTAATAATGAAACTCATGTAATGAATTTTTTAAAAAACTGCAACATGTATAAGGCATGCTTTCAACTGCCAATAAAGAGTTCTTACATTGTTTCATGTTACTCTATGATCATATTATGAATTTTATAAACCACAGAATGATAAGAATTATTCTCATAATGTTATCACTAACATCATCTAAAAATTAAGATATCCTGCAAGAAAACTGACTAAAATCATCAATTTAATGAAAAGAAACTGCAAAAAATATTCAATGCGACATTATCAAAGTTTTGTCCATCTTCTAACACTACCCAATTCACATTTCTATCACCTATAAATAGATTTAAAATTTTTCTTTTTCAGTTCAGAATATTATTAGAGTAAGTATTCTTTGCTTACAATGAGCTTTTTGGGCAATTCTAATTACATAAACCTACAAAGACGGATTTCAAAGATTTGGCCTTATATCTAAAGTGAGTACCTGATATCTCCATAGGTCTGGTAAAATTTAAAAAACTATGCAAACGGAGAATGGCTTAGCAGATCAAGAGCCTTTGAAACTCCGTCCTTCCTTGCTTAAAAAAATGAGATACCTTAAAATCTTGGAAATTAAAATTGAAGCAATTGATAAGCTAGAGATACTAAAAGCATCTAATAACATTTCAAGCTCAATCTCCAGGATATTTGGTATCTTGATGAAAAATAGGGAATCCATTTTCTCTAAAATTTCACCTCACCTATTTTTATAAGATGTTTTATACGACTGATTCTAATAAAGCCAATCATACAATCATCTTCACTCATTAGTGCACAGCAAATTGTAGTATTGTTAAAATATTTGTTTTTGTTTGCACAAACTGCTGAGAATTGAAAGCAACCATTTTGTTAAAATGTTAAAATGCAATTGCATGAAAGCCATGTTTAAAAATGTATGTTATGTCATTGTATGTTCTTGTTATTACTCATTATTTATACCACTTGACTGAATTGTGTAAACTTTATACATAGGAGACTTAAATAAGGGTGTACTTAAAAGAAAAAGTTTGAAACACTATTGTACAAACTGGCAAAGTATCTTCATTTTGTATATTGTTTAAGACAAATAAATGAGTTACTAAGAACATATGCTTTCTTTGTGGGACCAAAATAATTTGATTACATGAATAAATGTCACTTTGATATGTTATGACAATTAAAATACAAAAAACTATAAACAACACAAAATACAATTATGTGAAATTATAATTTATCATATTTCTTAGCTGACTGTAAAATAAAATTTAAAAAGAAATATATTCAATTTTAATGCAATGCATTCATCCATTTGTGTTTCAAATTCATATGCCACTCAACAATGTGCTGTATATTCACTCATAACTTTACCATTATACTATTCAAGCTCTTGGTTTAAAGGTTAGTTTTGGTTTTGTAAATTATTTCAGTACTAGTGTAATTGCCCATTAAATATGATGGGTGTGCATAGATTAAGTATTAAATTTAAGGCACTTCCCATTCTTCCTCTTTTTCTCTTTTCCTCTCTCCCATCCACCAACCCATTCTCCCTCTCTCTCCTTCTCTGGAAAAATAGACTTCCTAACCTCAATCTCACCCAAATAAAGAACATTATCTACATAATTCTCCCCCTCCTCTCTCTTCCTCACTATCTCTCTCACTCCCTCTCTCTTTCATTTTTTCTACCTCTCTCTCCTATTAAAGCATTCAAAGCACCTTTTCCTTAACTACATATATAGAACAAGGATTGCAACTACAATAAAATAATGAGGTTTAACAATGAAATGGTCGGCAAGGCAACATTTAAATTTTTCTAATACACATGATTTAAATGTATAACTTGAGCAATTTTGAATCGTAGGCAAAATGTGACAATAAGAATAACAAACGTTATTCATTTTTATTTAAAATGGTATAGGTCCAAAGATCATTGGTCAATTATTTCTAATTTTAATTTGCAAAAGAGTAAAAACCTGTAAGTCAAAAAATCGATTTTTACGTGTTATCTTACGGAAAACAAAGATTATCTATTGGGAGTCAAACCTGGCTCTTTTTTGGAGATTTTGTTTTGTGATTGGCTTTTACTATAAGAATCAAACATTCCTACCAAATTTTAATCTTCGACCTACTCCAAAAGTTTGTTAAAAATAGCATTGCATTCAGTCATAAATACTTCATATTGGTCGAGCGTGACCAGATTTCTTAGATCATTATTTAAAGAGATTATAAGGCAACCACAGATGGCAGTATTGTATTGCCAGAGCTAAGAATGTTGCCTTAGGTGCTAAGCTTCATAGGGAATATGCAGATTGAAATGCAAAGCATAAAAATTGATACACATCTTTTGAATTATTTAACATTTTCTCTTCGCAACTTCACCCAGCATAGGACATCTTCAAGAAAACCTGGATGTCTGGCAACCATAAAGGGGAAGGGGGCAGCAGAGTTAAGAGTCAAATTGTAAGAGAGAGAGAGACTCCCTAAATCCTAATTTGTTTCTAACAAACAACAGAGTGAAGAAAACTGCTAAATTACCAGTCACAGTTAATGGTGCCATTCAGCTGGTTAGCAATGGTTCAGCCAAACAAGTTGTTAAAAATGTAATAGATGACTGAACTGGTTGTTAAAAATATTTAATTAAGAAGTTAAATACATAAAAAAATCAAAGCTTAAAAATAAAAATATATAAAAAACTTTTAATTTATACTTTTTATAAAGCATACTGTAAGTATAAAATAAATTTTTGGGTCCAAGAAAATATCAGGATTTTAAGGTAAATTTTTATTAAATATGATCATGAATCTCTTTTAAAAAGATGTATGAAATATGCTGATTAAATTATCTACTACATTATAATAGTATGAAAAATAGTTTAATCAACATATGCCATACATCTTTTTTAAAGAGAGCTAATATTGAACCATATTGTCCAAATCTGCCATCATATTTTATAATTTGAATAAAAGGAAATCAACCGTTTCTCTACGGCTGACAAACTTAATAGTTCATCTGGTATAATTCCAGGGTCTATGTTGTTCCAGTAAGCTCTTGAAGGGCATTCTTTTGGATTAATTTGGTAAAATGTTTTACACTGGTTACATAACAAAAGTTTGTCTGGCTCTATAAGCTTAAGTTCCAACACGCTAGATAAATCAACTCTGTTATTGCTCCTTAAAACCGATAATGTGAAGTAGCCACAGTAGAATTGATAACACTTTCTTGCAAATAATAAATTTGATCGGCGAATTTGTGAATCTCAGTAATAAAAGTACCATATTTGTCGGTAAGGATTTTACTGTTAAAATCGACTTAAACTTAACTGATTTAGAAGTTCGTTTTCGTTTGCCAAACGTCGTGATTAATTTACCCCGAGCTTAACGAAACGTGCTTCTCGTTGTTCTTTTGTTTCTTTATTTACACGAAATTCTTAACTTTGTACTTTTCTAATCGATCCAGACGCTTTTTTATTTTCATTTTCTCTTCCTGTCTTTACCGAGTTTTTCATTCGACCCAGTCCATTCTTTCTCTACTTCGATGTTTCCCTTTCCTTTCTCTTAGCATTCTTTTTGCCTCATTAATCTCACTAGCCCTTCTTCCTCCGTTTGATGGAGTTTTTCTTTTCATGTCCGAGATTTCTATGAAGCCCATTTCAATAATTATGATCTTACAAACTCAATATGGCGTTGTTTGTTTACACAAGTATTGCGTTATACTGCCGCTTGGTGTCACTAAGTGCTCGACAAGTAGTTCTTTAATGTCAAAATATAATGAAAATACTGAAAACGTTATAACGGTTTAAATATTTTTTATAGAGGGACCTTCTAATATTTATTATCATGTACAACTTTTGGTTCAAATTTATTAATATACATATATATTTCGGACTTGAATACATGAATATATCTTCAAGTATAGGTGAAGTTAATACAAAAATAATAATAATAAATAATAATAAAAACAGTGTAAAAGTATGATAGTAATAATATCAAATTCGAACAGTAACACACAAATAATTTTTAAGGAAAGGAAATAATGAAACGTAAAAAATATACTTGACAAAAAAGTTGAAGTAATTGTTGCCAAGTTATTCGAGGCCTGTGTATACACCAGTGGCGTCGCGTGCCCATTTAGGTTGGGTGTGCTTTTATTGGGTAGGGGGGGTTATGCAACCCGCGCTACAAAATTCACTGTTAATTTGAACGTATGATTGCATTTTTATCGACGTGTGAAAGTTCCAAGAGAGCATAGCGCAGCAGCGCTCTTCTTAATTGGTCTAATGCAATTAATCTTAGAGTAATTTTGAATACTTTAATTTACTAACTGATATGATTTTAACTATACAATCCATAATGATGGACAACACAAGGGTTCCCTGTCAAATAGACTTGAGCTATGCATCACGCGCGCCGTTTATGTGAGAATGGTTAACGCTTCGTTGTGAGAAGATACTAGAGTGAGGTACGAATTATCTGTATTTTGTTACGATTTTTAAATATGTACAACCATATAATACACACAGAAATCTGAAAAAGTAATCACTTGGGAAAATATTATTTTCCGGATTGAATCAAAGAAAGGCTTAAAAAACTCATTTTACTTACTTATTTATACACCAGTTCCAATCTCCTGTTTTGCCTTAGGAATTTTGTTAGCACATCATCATAAAATGAAGGTCTTTTCTTCAGTTCCGCCAGCAATGTCTTTTCAATGGCGAGTGAACTTAGGCCGCATAACCTTTCCTGCGTTTGTGTTCCTCTATAACACGTATGTATTCTCTTCGTAGCCGAAAAATAACGCTCGACTGTAGCAGTAGAACTCGGAATCGTCATGATAAGTTCCGCTAATTTATAAATCTCCTTGAATGCAACCTGAATCTGATTTTCTTACATGAATTTTAATAGGCGATGCACTGGTTTCCTCGCAAATTCATCAGAAGAAAAGCACTTTTAGTTCATTTTTTAGGCGAACGTAGTCAAAAACCGGTCCGTAGAAATCCTTTAATTTTTCTAGAATACCATCAGGAAAAGTTTTCGCATACTGATCATATCTTTCGCTACAAAGGAGTTGAAAAAAACTCAAGTTTCCAAAGTGAAGAGTATCTTTCTTCCATCTCCAGGCACAAGCAGTCGACTATTCTCTGGTATAATCGAAGGCACGCGCTCTTCTCCTCTTCTATAGATCCTTTTCGTCTTTTAGGCTTCGACGACTCAACCGTATGTATGTATCATCAAATCCTTGTCATTCCTAAGCTGTTTCATAGTATCATGCACCTTTTTACAACAGTACAATATGTCATAGGATGATGTTTGCAATATATTATTCAAAACATCAGTATAGCCAAACAAAACAGAAAAAATTTCTAGCAAAAAAATTGTTTGAAAATCTTGCAAGAAATACAGAAAACCACGAGCTTTGATTACAGCATCCACGTCCCAATCCCCAGAATTCTCCACAATGTGTTCAAAAAATGCAATAAGTTGACTTCTGTGGCGTTTTACTGTGTTTGATAAACGGGAAGTAAAATTCCATCTGGTTGGTGCGACGGAGGGTAATTTTTTAGCAACAAAATCTTGCAAAGCATTTACTCTTTTCTATGATTTATAAAAATATGCTGCCAATCCACTGATAGTTTGGAAAAACAATCTACATTCCTTGATATTCAAGAGGCTTTGCTTCAGAACTAAGTTCAAAACGTGAGCGTAGCAATGCGTAAATATTGCTAAAGGATAGGCCTCGATAACTTTACTCTGCAACCCATTAATATGTCCACTCATTGCACAGGCACCATCATAAGTTTGGCCGACCAACTTGTCCTTAATATTAAATTCCTCAACTCTGTTTACAACTTGTTTAAAAAGACCACTAGACGTTCTATCATCACTTACGTCTGTAAATCCGATAAACCTTTCGTGTGTTTAGTTGATAGCTGCGATTTCGACATTACATCAGAAGTTTCATCCAGAAGAATGGCCACAAATGTAGCGGAAGAAATTTCTTTCTTTATAGCATCTTTAACTACATCAGATATAGCGTTAATGATATCATTTTGTACTGTGGGAGAAATTCCTCGAAATACAGTCGATGCCTTTAAATGACAGTCTAAAGGAGGATCATACTCACGGAGCACATTTAAAAATTCTATATAATTCCTTCGGTTGGCTGAATCTTCAGACTTTTCATGACCTCTCAAAGGAAGCTCTTGCTTAGCCAAATAACATACAGCATCAATTAATCTTTTTAAAACGTCTCTATTTTTCTTTACTTGTTCATTATGACGACTAATTTCAATTTTTCTTTGTCTGTCAATGAGAGTGTCTATTCTTTGTTTTCCAAAAATCTTAAGATTTAAAAATGACTGAACATGTGGCTGGGAGCGCTCATGTTTTTGCATTGCTGCAGCTAAATCATTAAGATCGGAATACCCGTGCTTATTCCAAACACCTTTCTCTTTGGAGAATAATAAACAAGGCCAACAAAAAAGTCTTGACAGCACTTCACATCCAGTTAACCATTCTACTGAATCGTATTGTGAAACAGAGAAATGTCTCATGTACTCAGTTTTTGCATCTTTGTGTTTGCACAGTAAATTTGGAAGAGGAGGACGAGGCTTACCTTCTTCGACTTTGTTCATACAATCCGCAAAAGCTCTGGCAGAAAACGGGGCATTCAGTACATCGTCAACACTGTTTACCATTGTAAATATGGGCAAAAAGTTATAAATTATATCTAAAAAATTATAAATATATGTTAAAAACTTGTCTAAATCGGTGTCATAAACACGTCGGTTCACACTTTACCCCACGCACGCAAAACAGACGAAACTCAGAAAACAAAAACAGCATCTCATGACAAGTAACAACGTTGAATTGGATTGCTTCACACAATAGCCAATCACAACCGCTAACTACTTCTGGGTGCTGTTGTCTCAGCGCACACCCTGCCACGCCTTCTGGACGGTTTAAATCCACAAGGCGGCTAAGAATTTGACCCGCTGCGCCATCTGTACGTATGTTTAAAGGGCTCAAAGCTATCCGTATTTCTTACCGCACACCCGGGCTATTAACGTGAATGTGATACAATGTTTACGCGCCGAAACTTCTCCTCTTCATGAACCATTGTATATTGGATTTGATTTTAGGAATCACGAGAAGCCAGAAAACGATAAGGGGAGTCTTTAACAGAAATAAAAGCAAAAATACAATATCTGTGACTATGCGAATCCGTGGGTGTGCACCGCACACCTAGCACACCCTGAATATACGCCTCTGGTATACACATATAATTCTCATTATCTTCATCTGAGTCTCTGAGTCCAGCCGATTCGTCTCTTACTTACGCACAGTGGGTATCTTAGAGATAAGGTAAGTGTCGCTTCAGCAGATCTAGGTGGGGCCAATACTCGAACCACTAGACCACCGGCTCCCCCATATTCATTAAAATATAAAAATATACACCGAATTTCTCCGTGTTTGCTTTATTCGACGGATAAAACTACAAAATATTCATATTATTGCAACTATTAGATGTTAAACGGAAGTATTTGCCAGTATTGGCCTCAACCTCCGCTAACCCTATTAGCCCCCTTACAATGTCTCCTCTGTTACATTGTAGCTATTCGCACTTTACCTCACCACACTCCCTCTTTATTGGTTATCCACCCTTCCTACTCCCCGCCTCCTCCAATCATCAACCTCCCCACATCACCCTGTCATTCCCCGCCCAGAGTGTCACTCTCAGTTACTCTATCGCTGAAGAGGGCATAGGCCCAATAAGCTTGCGTGTTTTTTTGTTTTTTTGTGTTCGTGTGTTTAACGTGTCTCTTCGACGCCCCCAGCAGCCTGCCAACTTGGTCCCCGACTTGGTAAGTGTCCGCTGGGCTTCCTTCAACACCTTGTTGCCACCCGCAGTTCCCGGCCTGGATTCTTCGCCTCGTTGAATCCTACCTACACGGCCGGGAATTCCGGGTGAAGTGGCTTCAGGACGGTTCGGATCTCCAGCAGGCACGGGCTGGTGTTCCGCAAGGATCCGTTCTGGGGCCAGTACTCTTCAACATCTTCACCCACGACGTGCCACGAGACCATGGGTGGAACATCATTTTGGCCCTGTATGCGGACGATGCGGCGATTCTTTGCCGCTCCTCGCAAAAATACGCAGCGGCTCTGGGATTACAGGAGGCAGTGGATACTCTGGTCTCGTGGTATCGTCGATGGCGGATCGCCGTCAATCCGCGGAAGACGAAAGCCATCGTCTTCCATCCCGGATTTGGCGCTCCGCCTGGAGTCGATTTATCGGTGATGGGGGACATCATCCAATGGGACAACGAAGTGACTTATCTCGGAGTCCAGCTCGACCGGAAACTGCTCTGGACATCGCAGGTTGAACGGCTGAGGCAGAGGGGATTTGCGGCGCTCAGGAGGCTTGGTCCACTCCTGCGTTCGCGGACCCTCTCCATGGAGACAAAAAGGAGACTGTACCTGGCGTGCGTCCTCCCAGTGCTGACCTACGCCTCTCCGGTATGGTCATCGGCTTCACGGACGAAAATCAACCGTCTCCAGGTTGTCCAGAATTCGGCGCTTCGGTGGTTGCTGAACTGCTCCAGGCAGGATGGCAACGCCCGGATACATCGCCTGGCCGACGTGGAGCCTCTCGATGTCGTGTTTCCTTCGGCTGCGAAGGCATACTTCGCCGCGGTGGCCCTCTCTCCTCACGAGGAGGTCCGCCGGCTAGGAGATATCCAGGTTCGGTGGTGGGATCGTTACAAACGCCCCATCGCCAGCCTGAATACCATCGAATCCCTGCAAACGCCCCAGATTGACGGGGTTTTAGTGTGACCTCATCGGTCACCAACTCTCAGATTAACAGCCAGGAGTGAAGACACCACAAGGGCGCATTAGGCATGAATGCGGGAAATGCGACCCTCCGACTGCCGAGGCAGTCGGATCCGAAGAAACAAGCATAACAAGCCACCCTCATCACTACTTCTTCATTTCCTTAAGTTTATATATATATATATATATATATGGGTGGATGGGAATCCCAGCTCCTTCAATCTTCTCCCCAAAAGTCCCTCCTCTGGCTCCGCTTCATCGACGACATTTTTTCTGTTGACCGATGGGGCGGAATCCCTTAATTCCTTCCTTTGGACAGTTTCCACCCACCCCACCCTCTCTTTCACTCATCACTCTTCTACAACACACTCCACGTTCCTCGACGTTAACCTCCTTCTCCGTAATGGACGCATTGGCACCTCAGTGCACATTAAAGATACCAACCACCTACAATACCTCCACTACACCAGCTGCCACCCACAACACACAAAGAAATCTCTTCCGTACTCCCTCGCCAGGCGTGACTTTAGAATCTGCTCGGATAGCACCTCGCTATCCGATCATTGCGCCTTACTCCTTGAGGCTTTCCTCAATCGAGGATACCCTGCCGACTTAGTCCGCAATGAAATATATCGTGCCGTCTCCACCCCCTCCAGACACCCACCAATCTTGAACCCACCCTCGAAGACAGAAGTTCCTCTGACTCTCACTACAACCTTTCACCCGGGGCTGCATGAAGCCCTAAATAACATCCTCGCGGCCGCCCATCCAATTCTCCTTAACACACCCACAACTACGCTACTCTTCCCTAAGACCCCTATGATATCCTTCCGCCGACCTAGGAATTTAGGCGACCTGCTATGGCGCAAGGAACTCCCCACCGGCCCTCCACCATCCCCCGCAGGGTCCTCCCCTTGTAAAAGACCACGTTGCCTCGCTTGCCCCATCTTAGATACTTCTTCCTCATTTACCAGGCCTGTTACCCAAATCTCCTATCCTATCTTATCCCGCAGCACTTTTACCTCCAAAAACGTAATATATCTTCTTACCTGCACACAATGCCCTGCGTTCTACGTAGGCCTTACAACCACACGCCTTAACATCCGCATGAACGGCTATAGGAATAGCGTCTCTCTTAGGCGCCCCCTTCCGGTGGCAGACCATGCGTTAACCCACTCCCTTCCCTTCAATAGCTGCTTCACAGTAAAAACTATTCGTGCTCTTCCAAGTAGTTTCCCCGCGCCACAACTCCGTCAATGGGAACTAGCCCATATTGACATCCTCCGCTCCCTCTCCTTACCAGGTTTAAACCTTCGCTAACACTCCCACTCCAATCACCCCTCTTTTTCCTTTCCCCTTCCCCCTCTTTTCCCGAACCCCTGCCTCCAGTGTTACGCTTATTTTTAGTCTCCGTATTTCTCTCGCTGAAGAAGGGCGTGTGTTGCCCGAAAGCTCCAAATTACACGCCTTCCTCTATCGCTGTGGACGTCCACTACTGTATGGTAAGTGTTCACTGGCTCCTTCCTATCCCTCTCAACCTCTCGTTGCATTTATTTCATCATATTATTTCTTTTTCCGTATCGTTATATATATATATATATATATATATATATATATATATATATATATATATATATATTAGGATTTTTTCTCAAGGTCACCCGGCCCCCTGTTTGCATGGTTTGAGGAGACCGCGCAAATTCAGCTGTTCCGTCCTTCGGAAGGGACGTTAAGCCGTTGGCCCCCCTGGTGTTCTTCGTAAGAGCAGGCAAATGCCGGCACCGGGTTTCCCTCCTCCCTTCTGTGTGTGAGTTCGGTGTGGAAGGCAACGGGAAACCGCCACACCGTGTATGTATATTCCCTAGTCAAAACCAATTAATTAATTAATTGGTAGGACCTGTCGCAAGACAGAACACGAATGAATGATGAATATATATATATATATATATATATATATATATATATATATATATATATATATATATATATATATATAAAATTTGGTATACAATGAATGAAGTTATTTAAGTATTTTAATTTATTTCAGATATTACAATCTGATAAATTTTGCAAAAATAATTTTTAAAACGCCACTGCAAAACTTGAGTTCCAAAGGAAATAGAATTCTGCAATCGGCAAAGTAGTAGGATATCTAAAAGTGTATACTATTAAGGAAATTTAAAGTATGCGAGTAGCTCCTTACTACGAGACGAAGTGCATTTTAAATTGTTTGAAAGTGAAAGTTGTCATCGATAGTGTATCCCTTTCGCAGTTTCATTGTAAAAGACTTTCTTTTCTTGGTGAATTCACTCATGATTATTAATTTTTCTAAAAATTAACCATAATGAGCCTAATGAAGTATTTTAAGAAAAAATAACAGAAAGAGATTGATGATGCGATTCCGAGCACCAGTAGAGATTTAAATGTTTCACCACCACTGAAACTTAACCGTGATTTTAGAGAAGAAAAAAGATTTAATCCAGACTGGGTGGAAAAGTATTTAGTATTTCTAAAGCCACAATACAATAATTTGTGCAATATGCAAATCAGAACTTCAACAAATAAAAACTTACGCAGTGCAGCGTCATTTCAGTACGCACGAATTAGAAGTAAAGAATAAATATAGTGGTTTAACTTCGCGCAGAGCACTTGTAAACACGATCAGGAATGAAGTGATTCAGCAACAAAAATTAATGAAAGTATTTCTTTCCCGTGATGATGAGCTAAGACTTGCATCATTTAAAGCTTGTTATTGTATTGGAAAGCCTTTCACAGATGGTGAATTCATCAAAACATTAGTACTTTCTATTCAACCGGATAATCAATTATTTCGGGATATTTCTCTCAGTAATGATACTGTTCAACGAAGATTTACAGAACTTGGAAATTTTATAGGAAATGAAATCGCAGATAACATGTCAAAAAGTCTATTTTTAGTTTGTCTTTCAATGAAAGCAATGACATCACCAAAACTAATCAAATAGTCGTATGTTCCCGTTTTTTTAAAATTGACAAAGGCAATTTTGCAGAGAAATTTTTGTTTGGTTTCCCCTAAATGGTGTCCGAATGCAATAAATATTTACCAAGCTGTAAAATCTCCTTTGGATTCATTAGGAATAGCATTTAAAAACCTCTGCAGCGTCACTTCAGATGGTGCAACAGCGATGCAGAGTGAGAGAAATGGTGTACTGAGATTATTCATAAATGACAGTAATTGCGACATATTCAAATAACATTGTTTTGTTCACCAGGAAGTTCTTGTGTGTAAAACTATGAAAGATATTGAGGCAGTCGTTAAGAAAGCTATAAATACCATTAATACACGAAGCATTCTAAAAATAGCTTTAGATCTGTGACAACACAGATGAGAAACATAGTGTGCTCCTCAACTATAATGCAATTCGCTGGTTAAGTTTTGAATCAAATGTTCAACGCCTATGTGAACTATACGACAATGTTATGATTGCTCAGCGGTTGCAAGACAGTGTTGTGCGCTGTTGTATTTTATTCTTGAAAGACTTTCTTCCTAAATTTATTTCGGTAAATCGCCAGCTTCAACAGCCAGGCTTAACCATAGTTGATACTGTTTATATAATTGAGACATTTCAAAACACAAAGACAGATATAAGTTTACATGTGAAAGAAGAAAATGAGTTGACCGTTCTTCCTTCCCTTTCTAATTTCCTTGAATCCCAATCACAATAAAGTCAAAACGAAGAATTCAAGAGAGTTACTAGTTACATAGAAAGTGTCTGCTGAACTTGAGGAGAGTTTGACGAAGCAAGTTTTTTCAAAAAGTTTACTTTTCTGTCAAAACTATTTTCGGAAATTAATGTTCAACATTTTAAAGAAATTCAAAGTCGTTTATCTACCTATTCCTCTTCAGTTTCTCTTGATTGGACAAATATAAGATATTCATCCATGGAGCTCCGTCGAGATGAACAGATGGAACAATTTTCATGACGATAATGGAACAGTTGAACAGTTTTGGTGTGATATTTTCAAGCATTCTAACAATTACAAAGATCTGGCACATGTGGCTCTTTTGATATTGTCTGTTTTTCCAACAACAGTGATGGGTGAAAGGACATTCAGTGCACTTCACTTTCTAAAAATTAAATACCGTAACAAACCCAAGGATGAGCATCTTGAAGCCGCGCTCCGATTAGCCGTAAAGGACAGAAGTGTGGATGCATTTCCGTTTAATAAACATCTCTAACATCAAAGGTATGTATTTTAACCAGTAAATTAATATTAATAACTAAATTTCTAATCTTAGAAGAGTTTTAAGGCATATAATTCGACCACAGCAATTTTTTGTATGAGAACCGCTGATGTAAAGGATGGAGTTATCGATATTGTTTTTATCTCCAAAATTCGGAACTTCAATCTCAAAATGTCAACTTTAGAAAACAAGAATGCGGATAAATTTCTGTATAATAAATTTCTATGATCATCAGTAACCAGTAATTTCACATCAGTAACTCCATTTTCGGTCATATAAGAATTTTAAGACGCATTTATATTAAAATTATACTAGGCTTGACAAGTGCGGCCACCGAAAATTTTTTCGTGAGAACCGCTGGCCTAGGCGACCCGCAGTGTTGACTCCGATTGAACTAGCGTCCATTTAGTCACCATAATGTTCTGAATGGACAACTCCAAGGAAGAGATAAAAGCATTGTCGATCTTGTTGAGAAAATGAACGCCTTCCAGATGCAGCTACCATATATCTCCTTAAGACAAGATAAAATTCTGTGTAAAAGATGGAGGACTCTATGACGCATGGTGATGAATGAATGTTTCTTAATATTTTGGTTGAAGTTATATATATATCCCTGATTTGGATAATAACAGCAAGATATGGGCTTATCATTAACAACTGCAACTATTTTTGGTAGGAAAGGCAGATTCGTGTTGTTTGACTTTGCTCTGAGGATACGTTTGTTTTACACTTCTCGCAACCTTGTTTCTGCATTTTGGCTTCCTTCGTAGAGCATCTTTTCTTCTTTGCACCACTGGCAAGTTAAGCATCTGGGGTAGATGACGGTCGACCTCGTATTTTCTTGGTTTTAGTAAAATTCTCCAATACCAAACTTCATCAAACTATGTCCAGCGATTCCCGAGTTGAAGCAGATGTTCTTTGTAAAATACATGTAAGTCTTCATGTCAAGTGATCGTAATTATCATCCGATCTTAACAAAAGTGGGAATCGGACGACAGCTTTTAGTAAAACTATCTAATACCAAATTTCATGAAAATACAACCAGCAATTCTAGTGTTGAAACAGAGGTATTTGGAACAGATGAACCAAACATGCTTTTATTGGGTAAAATATTATTAAAAATTCCTGCATACTATCAAAGCAAAGTTAAAATAACATATGCTCTGTGGATCGAAAAAGTTTTTTAATATTTATATCAATTACCCGTACTAGATATATTTATTTTAGATTTACTGGCAGGCGACAGAGTTACTGATGAGCAATGCTGGAATGTACAGTTCGAAAACAATCAAAATTGCGTCAATTTAAACGCAAATGCTAACTGATGATGATATTATACGTCTATGTACTAGTAATATAGAGAAAGTAGTCCGTGAATCCCATAGATGGTAATGGAACTAAATTTCAATATAGCAATAAGTTCGTTCATGAATTGTTAATACTTCTAAAATATTGACGATGTAATTGTGGACGATAAAAATGAAAAAAATGATGTAGAAGATTTAATTAGAACAATTTCGACATGAGAGTTTTAAGATTGGAAAAATAAAGGAATTTATCATTAGTTTACGTGACTAGATTAGAGAGATTTTTTTTAAATGCTAAAAGAAATCTGAAATTAAGCCCACATTTAGAACATTTACCAGTGAGGAAGTCACTTTTCTTCCTAAAATTTTGAAAGTGACCAGCTATTCATTGCACTACCTCTTAGATACCCATTGCGCGTAGGCAAGAGGGAATCAGCAGGTCGTAAAAAAAAATTAAGCCCGCTGAGGGACTAATTTCTGAAAATGGCACCAAAAAGATTGAAGAGGTTACGGAGGTTAGAAAAGGAAAGAGAACGACAACGTCGTAGAAGGGAGAATAGTGTAACGAGATTTGAAGATCAGGCTAGAAATTCTGCTGCTCGACAGGAGGCTCGAAAAGAAACAGAATATCATAGCCGGAAACAACTCAGGAATTCTGCAGTCCGTCGGCAAGCACACCAGAATGTAGAATATCGTAAACACGAAAGGCAAAAAAAAACACAGAAACCCATCGGCAAGCTCGACAGGATGTAGACTTCAGGAATCAAGGGCAAGAAAAAAAAACCGGCTCATCAGCAAGCTCGCCGGGATATGGACTACAGGGGCCAAGAGCAGCGGCTTAATACGGTTGCCCGTAGACAAGTCAGACTAAGGAGTGTGTACCGTGAGAAAGAGCAACAGCGAAACACAAATCAACGCCTACAGTCACTTGCTTTTTCTAGAGACAATCGGAAATCTGTAGAAATTACATTTCGTAACGTTGTTCAGGATGGACCAACACATCTATGTTTCGATCGGCTCTGGTTCATTTCGTCTACTACTGTTATCAAGAAAACGGTTCTTCTTAACAATGGATGTAATGAGGAATTCATACTAACCGTTTTTGCTGTACAAAATTATAAAGAGGAACTATTTTGTAAGACATGTGCGAGTTATATTCGCCGGAAAAAATTCCTCGATTTTGTATAAATAATGGCCTGAAGTTCCCTGAAATACCACCTTGCCTGGCGGAACTTACAAGACTCGAAGAACGTTGGTGTCGCAGCCAGAATTCCATTCATGCAAATACGAACACGTGGCATAGACAGACAGGTTGGCTTAAAAGCATCTATCATCAACGTCCCGATCAACGTGGACAACATGGTTAATGTACTTCCCCGGAATCCGTCTGATACATTTACCGTACAATTAAAATTAAAGCGTCGACTCCAGTACAAACATCACTACATGTACGAATACGCATTTCCGCGTAAAATATACGATGCGGAAAAATATCACACAACTAAAACTACATAAAGATTTGAATATCACACTATCGGAAAACTGGCTCACCGAAAGAAATTTCGAAATTGAACCATTCATTGTTGAAGAAAATGAAAGAACACGTTCAGAGGATCAAACCACAACTATCACTGAAGATAGTGAGGAAAATGACCATAATGGTCAAAGTGGGGAAGAAACTGTCGTCAGCAATGATGAAGGTATATCCTTTCCTCCTGGAGAAGGAAATCGTCCACTCTCACTTCTGTTGGACCCAAACGCAGAGGAATTAGCTATGCTACCGAACAGATTCAAAACATTTGATTATTTTCTAAATTTCATGAATTTTTCTCTCGATTCATATATCTTGGCTGTACGATCAAGCTTAGAACGGCTAAAAGTCTTCTTGAAACGAAATCCCACGGTACTCATTAACGCATATTGTAAGAAAATACTTACTTCACAAAGAGCGAATATGGATCTTCAATTTGTTCTTTAGGCTTACGCATGTGTTTCTTATGTCATTGATTACATCAATAAATCAAACAAGGGAATGTCAAAATTACTGAAAAACGTTGTAGAACATATTCATGCAGGAGATAATACCATAAGAAGAAGACTTCAAGTTGTTGTAGATGCATTTCTCAATGCATCCGAAGTCAGTGCACAGGAAGCAACTTTGGGTATCCTCCGACTGCCAATGTCCTGCATGAGTGATGGGGATGTTTTCATAGCAACTAACCCTCCCGAAGAAAGGACACGATTCGTCAAATCTGACAGAGAGCTTCGAGCTATGGATCCAGATTCCGAAGAAATATTTGTGATGGGCCTCATTGACCATAATATTCAACGGCCAAGATCGATTGACAATGTTTGTCTGGCTGATTTTGCCTCATTATATTGTTACGAAAACAAGCAAAACAAAGACGAAAACGCTGAAGAGATACTAGAAAGTGCTGAAGAAAATGACCAATTATCAACTGACGAAAGAAAATTAAAGAGAAGGAAAAAACCTGAGGTAATAAGGTACTGCAACTACAAACTTGTACAAGATCCAGAACACTTTTACAGAGAGCTAGTCATGCTCTATAAGCTGTGGCGTAATGAAGACCGGGATCTTATTAATAACAACTGTCATCAGGTTTACGAAGAAAACAAAGAAATTCAAGCAGCAAGGCAGCATTACATATTTTCCGAAAATGAGAATGAGCTTCTAAATGCTATAGAAGAAATACAGAATCACAAATTCGAAGTGAACGAGGAAGAGAGAGAAATCGATAATCAGTATCAAGTATTAGATTATGATAGGTGTGAGCTGCATCGTGACATTTTCAGGGAAATGAGTGAGGAAGGCCCTAGAGAAATATTTGAAAGATTTAAGCCACCAACGAGAATGAGCAACAGCGATTATTTTTCTTAAATCCGACAGCTTAATGAAAGGCAGCATAATTTTTAATGCCAGAATAGAATGACAGATTATTTTGAGAAACATGACGCCACACTGAGGTTAGCATTTCAGCCACATCTGGTTGATGTCACGAATGCACCTGAAGATTTGCAGATGGAGTTGATTGAGCTCTCAGAAGATAACATTCTGAAGCCTCTATTCGACAGTAAAAAAGATCCCAGTGAAATATTGAAGAATACTGTTGAATACTCATGACTGCGTCAATATGCTCATCGTTTACTCTTTTGTTTTGGCACAACCTATTGTTGTGAATCAACATTTTCACATATGGCTCAAATCAAGATGTGTATGAGATCACAGATGACAAACACCCACCTGGAAGACAAATTGAAGCTAAAGACAACAATGCTGGAACCAAATATCAAGTTCTTAGCTCACAACAAACAGTCACAAAAAAGTCGTTAAATTGTGTTTGCCTTCTTATTTTTATGAATGCAACATTTTATTTACAAGTCCTTAATTTGTTTTAACTTATTCAAAGTTTATTAATATATTGGTAAATATGAAAAATTGAAATTTTTTCCTTTACATTAAAAAGTCATTCTATTGTGTTAAAGACTTCAAAGTTTTAAAAAATATTAGTAAATATAAAGAACTGAAATCTGGATTTGTTAAATTAAAAAGCCATTAAATTGTTTGCCTCTTTATTACATATTTCGATTTTGATGTGTGAATGTATGCAACGTGCATCGCAATGTGCGGCCTGATGAGGTATCCATTAAGTAACATTTGGCCTTCCAATGAATCAAGGTTCCCCACCCCTGGGTTAGAGTATGAAGTCATATAGGTGGCATAAATGCAACCTGTTCATCTGGGTTTATAAATTACAGAAGGATGACAAGGAGCATTATCAAGAACAAGGAGAACCTTGAATGGAAGGTCCTATTGTGCAAGATATTCTCTTGCCCGAGACACAAAATAGGAAGTGAATAAATCTGTGAACATGCCTGCCATTACCCATGCCTTCCTGTTAGACCACCAAATAATGGGTAAAAGAAAATTATGCTTGCTCTTTAATGCCCTGGGGTTATCTGTATGGTAAATCAACAGAGATTTACACTTAAAATCTCCCAATGCATTGGTGCAGAAAAGCAAGGCCAGACAGTCTTTGTCAGTCTTGAACCCATGTGCCAATTTTTCCCGTTTACTGATGTAGGTTCTCAATGACATCCTTTTCCAAAATAACCCTGCTTGGTGGGGTGATAATCATTCTCTTCAGTTATCCTTAAAGACTTTCTGGAACCGTTTTGCAGCTTGGTGGTCAGCAGAAGCACTCCCACCAGAAAACTTGATGTTGTGCAGATTGGAACGCTTTCTGAACTTGTCAAACCAACCATCTATAAATTTACAGTCTTTTGAAGGCTCTCCTCCCTCCTCACAACCTATTTCATTGATTCGCTGCACCTTCTCCCAGATCGGGGTGCCACTCCCTTCTGTCTGCTCCTCAATCCAAGTGTTCAATAACCTGTCTTATTCTGCTGCACGGACCTATTACTCATACTCCTTATGGAATCACTAGTAGCAGTGGTAGCTGCAAGACGCGCTTCAATGGGTTCCTTGTTCTTTCGAATGGTGCAAATAGTTGATTCATTCACTCCATACTTCCGTGACAAGTGACAAAACACCAAAATTTTGCTTGATACATTTCAAAGAATTATTTTCCTTGGGATGTCTGCCTTCAGCATGCATACAAAAATTAAGTGAATATTTGAGGCACTGGAGGCAGCGAGCTATGTCGCAAAGTTTTCTGATTTTTATCTCGGACCCCTCCGTGTTGCTTGAAAATGGACCGCCTTGCAAGAAAATTGATGTAAAAATGAAATCCACAGAACACTGAAACCACACTGCGTGAATCTGCATTGCGTGAGGTTTTACTGTATTATTATTTAATCTTTAAATTATTTTTGTCAAACAATCCAACGTAATAGGCCTAATGATGAATTTTTTGTATTAAATTCAAATAAATAAGTAATATGGAAGTCTGGCTGTAGTTATTTTCTTGAACATAATGACAGCATTCATAAAATGTGACACTTCAAGATTTTAATAGGGTTCATCATATTTTAACAGTTCATAATGAAATGTTCTCGGAGAAACTGTATAATACTTTCATCTTGTCCATTAGTTTTAGTAGCTAAAACATCAAATTTTCCAACCCAAATAGTGGCCAAGACATAACCCTAAAGGTATGAAAGGTAACCTTAGCTATAAATTACATCTTCATTACTGAATCTCTTCCTGTAAATAACCAATTTGAAACAAGAACAGAATTATGAAAATATTTATTTTCACTTACTAGCTAGAAATAAATAGTCAAGGATATTTATTTTTCTTAATAGACAAAACATCAGCCATATAGATGTCTCAATAAATTTATATTAATAATCAAATAACTCCGTCACAACAATTAACAAAACAGCTCTCCAATGGAATTAAATAAGCTTCATATGAACCATGACAATAATGCCCACAAATATGTCATCTGGAAAACATGCTTGGCACAGGCAGCACTAGAAAAATTTCAGAAACTATTTCTGTGAGATGACTACATATTTCTCTTTAATTTAAAATCAATAGTCTCTTATCACACCTCTCCAAAAGTCTCATGCCATTAAAAATACCTTGCAACAATACTTACAAAACAAAGTACTGACTAAACAACTATTTCACATGTTTCTGATATAACAGCCAGAATACAAACACTTCTTGGAAAATAATATAACACCTTGCTATATTTAAAAAAATTTGTGCTACAATATAAGCAATAAGTAAGTGAAGATTTAATGGCACTCCATTAACTCGAGAAATATGAGAGAAATAATATTTATTCTCTTTATTTGCAGCGGCTTATTCAATCTTTAAATTTTGAAACTTTTCACTCAAATATATTTTTAGAATTAGTTGAAACTAATTCCTTGACTATATAACTTGTGAAAGGCAACAGATGCACAATTACAATACTTTATACTTTAATATCTCTTCTATCCATAAATAAACTCAATCAAATAACAAAGGAACTTTCATAAATCTATTGCTTTTAAAATTCCAGATTATAAAAGAATTTACCAGCTGGGCATATTCAAAATATTATACAAGGATTCAAAAACAATGTAATATAATGTAGATGTGCTAATTTCACTTCATTTGACAAATGCGTACTTTTGATACTGTATGATATGTAAACTATCCCATAAAAATACAACATTGAAAACATTTTGCAGTATATGATTAACTAATGTAATTTTTGCACCAGATAACCATTTCATGATTACAAACAAGTTAGAAAAAAGTAGCACAAAGAAATCTGCTGAAATTCAACTTAATGAGGAATTTATGAAAGACGTAATTCACATTAAAGATTTTAAAACCAAAAATTAAGTTTGTTTTTGCCTTTCAATGACTTTTTGTATGTCTGCATGAATTTACATTATTTACAAAGCACAATGGTGAGGCAATTCTCTTATTAAGTAAAACTATACTTAAAGAATTTTGAAAAAGAAGTCTTAAGCATTTATATCTCAGTAAAATTATGTGTACATCATCTCAACATAATAAGAGAAATAAATATGCAAGACATTTTTTGAACCATGTCCAATCCATCACTGCTTAGTATAATTGACCCACTTGACATAGTGATAGAAATTATTGTAAATCATGAATTCAATCAAACCTTTTCATTATCTTCCTTGCTTTTCCTCAAAGACATCATATTTAGCCTCATCTTGTATAATATACTCTATAATACAAAGTCTTTGAGCGCCAAAGGCTATAGGAATTGTCAAACTTTAGCAAGTAAACTCCTTGCCCAGGATATGGATGACTTCCAGCATAGACTTCATCTTGGCAGTCCCTCCGATAAACTGGCACAATCACAGACATTGGTACTTTTGAACCAACTCCACCATCCCCAATTCCACCTCCTCGCTCTACGTCATCCACGCCAAGACCTTCTGCACATCAAAGAAAATTCATTAATAGTTATCTCCAAGCACACAACGGGAAAAATTAAATGGCCAGTCATTAAACAGGCACATTTTCCACCTCTTAGGCAGATATCCAGGGGTCACACTTCCAACAGCCACAGTAGAGCAAAGATATATGATAAAGGCCAACTGGGAGTGAACAACAAATGTTTTCACACTTTCACTCGCAGGTGTTTCCACTGTTTGACACTGCATTTGATCCAAAATGAGATATTTTTCTTATCTCAGTAGGGTATACTGAATTTCATTGGTGGGATATTTGCATAATAGTTGAAGATTGACCATGTGAAATTATGCAGCCAAGCAGTGCATTGCATAAGAAAAAGATAATGATTTCAGTGCTGGTGGGTAATCATGTTTCGTCATATGAAATGGATTCTTTTTTATCTGGACTTGGCTGCACCAAGAAAAATTGCTTTCTAGGAAATTTCAGTGTCAACCTCCACTTTTAACCTCGCAGATGCAAAAACATTAAATTTTGGAGGATGATTATGGCTCTTCCAATATTTTTCAGGCTATAAGATGCACTTTTCCAGAAAAATGACTCCCAAAATCAGCCTGTGTCATATAGACTGATTGCTGTATTCAGTACTGACACTCACAAACCCACTAATCCCCAAATGGAATAATTAATCGCAAAGACATTTAAATATACATTATTAATAAAGAAAAATTGTTAATATATACAGTAAAACATTATGAAACGTGAACTCCAACGACATTTTCATTATGGCGTTTTAGCTTCTAATGAGCCTGTTGGACAGCGCTATTAATATAATAGAAATCTTTTAAATATCTAGGATAACGTTACATGTGTTTAGATCCCAATGGCTACAAGAGTGAAAAGATATGTCCATATTATTAGCTAAGCTTTAGGCGATTCAATATGCAAAAATGTACAGAAACTGAGCAGCAAAATGTCATTTTGTTCCACATCCCACAGAAAAAATTCTGTGAATGGAAAAACAGGAGGACAAACTAAAGGTGATGAGAAAAGAGAAACATAAGTCTTGATAAGCTTGGTCCTAAATGGCCACAACTAAAGAAATAAAAAAATGAATAGTAGAACAGAGGAAGTTTGGTATTGCTGTATCACTCAAAATGATTATGTATAAGGCAAAAAGAGTTGCAGAAGAAAAAGTACTAGTTAAGTGTACGTAACATTATTCCATAAGCATTCTATATATTAAGAATTAAAATCACATCTTGCATGTGTTTAATTAAGTACTATCAGTAAGGGGTGTCAATATGTGTGACATATGCGGCATACTCCGACAACCTAATTAATATGACTGCCAAGTGCATGCAAGGTACATTTGGCTATAGAAGTTTCGAGCAATTATTTATGTTTTAAATCATCACCATTTACTTTCATGAATTAGGTTTATCTATCTAAACATTATATTTAACTGTTACAACATAGTATTTTCTTTAAATGTTCCCGGATATGTACTTAATCACAGCTAGAAATGATATATGAAAAATGCTTTGGTGAACCAAAATTAATATTTTCCTGAAAAATCTTCTAAAAAGTTGGGGTGCGTGAAAAATATGGCAATTGCTTCCCAAGAGTGAAAGTGAGAAAATGTCCACAAGTGTCATATACTCCTAATTTGAATGAGCCATTGGGCTTTTTAAATTCACATAAAAGACATCAATTTAAAGTGACACGGCAATGATAAGGTCTTATTAGCACAAAAAAATACGTTGACATAATCATGATACATACACCAAAACAAAGATAATGTTCCATAACAAGTACTTAAAAATAAAAATATTACAAAGTACGTATCTCAGGTATCTCCAATAGCCACTACAAGGCTATGAAAAATCAACTGGATATACCTGAAATACCCAAGTACTTTTTTAATCTTTTGATTTTTAAGTGCTTGTTCTTGAATTTTTTCAGTCATAAGACGAGCAAGATAATTCTCTGTTGAGAGACAATATTAGCCAAATCTTTAATGATTATAAACCTCTTGCCACAAAATAACTTCAAAATTGATGACTCACAAGTAGATGATTTTCAATGCAGATATGGGAATAATTTTGAAACGAGAAAAAAAAATTATTTCCAACTTTACAGCTTATGCTTGGCTGCATAGGATCTTCGGATCGCTTTATTCCATCAATGCAGATATGCTTACCTACTCAGCCCTTCCAGCAATACTAGAGCTGAGCTATGACTTTTTTGGCAATGAAAGACTGTAATGTTAATTGAATTGTAAATGCTGCCTTTATTCAAAATTTAATTCTAATCTTAACTATTTGAATATTTATAACAAAATCATAATGAGAGAGTGCTTCCTTAACCCAGTTGGGGAGGTCATGCAGATTTGAGAAAATCTTTACTCGGCAAGTTGAATCACACAAAAGTACTATTATAGTAATAAAGCCTTTGGAAGTATGAAGCATTCAGAAAATGTCCCAAATAGAAAACAAACAAATGATGATATTGGCTCTGCAACTTCCAAAATCAACTCGCTATAATGTTGTGCAAGGGACTTTTTTATCTTGCAAGAACAAATGATGGGTTGAGAAAGATGGCTAAACAAGTTCTTTTGAAAATCTAATCTGATACCTGGATGGCAACAGATGAAAAAATGCAGTCTCCTAAAATTAATGAAGTTTCCTGAGAGCAAATTTTGGTATACAACCAGAGTTTAAATTAAAGTAAAAGTGATCTCTTATGGAATGTTTTAAAGTAAATTTCTCCAATACTAGTTGGTGCAAATAGAAAAAGTTAAACAAAACCAGTGATAGAATTTTGCTGTTAGTTTTTAAATAAAAATTACAACAAATAATTCATACAAAACACTTGGACTATGGCAAACTTATAACTTGCTTCTGCAAAAGGGAGGTCATGCATTTAATCACCTTAGAATTCAATTTCCTAAATAGAAACATACCTTCATCTTCCTCATCATCATCCTCATCCTCTTCTTCGCTTTCAGATATGTGGACTGAAACTTGATTAGTAGGAGACTTGATCCATTCAAAATATACCCCAAAGCCTATGTCATAGCTGTCAGTGGCAAATTCCCAGAAAAGACAAGTGCCATCTTCATGAGTAGGCACTCGAACCTATAAACACACATACTTTATGTTTACAGCATAATTCAACATATCACTTGCAGCCATTGATTAAGTTAATTTAGATTGATATTACAAAGCCAATGGCAATAAATAAAAATGACAATTCTCACATTTAACCTTGAACTACGAGGTCTTTTAGCAAATTACTAACAGACTTTTTTTAGTCCAGCAAGGTTATCAATAAAACCAGTGATAAAAGTTTTCATCTAATTTAATGCTTTCAGGGTGAAGTTATTTATATTTGGTGTGCCCTTGGACGAGTGTTTTTTATCTTCAATTTTTCACATCATTATAGGAAATAAAAAGAGCCAAAAGTAGAACCCAATGAGACACAATACTGTATTCACCCAAATACGAGATGACCTCAAATCTAAGACGATCCCCACTTTTTCTGGACTGTCAAAACAGAAAAAGATTTTATGATCTAGTTACATATGCATCCTGCAAAAATTTTAAAAACCACAAAACCAGCAAAAATTTTTATTTGGTCACATAGTTTTCTTAAATATCCCACTATCTTTATAACTCCAAACTTTGTCCATTGACTCCCACAAAACATCACCTTCACTTCCATGGCATTGGATAAGCAGCACTTCTTAAATGCACTCACAATTACTTCTGTATTTATCTGTTGCCATGAAGCCTTCATCCATTGGCAGAACATTGAAATATGTAGTAGGTTTCTTAAGGTTTCCTTTTGGTGTTAGAGGGTGATCTCCACTCAATAACCACTCAGAATATAAACCCTTTAAATGGACTGTCAACAGCAACAAGAGATTGAAGCTGTGATGACACAACTCCAGCTATTATTACAAGTTCAGTATTCATTGCATTAATTGAATCTTTAACTTCAGGAATTGTGTGCCCTTTGAATACATTTAGTACAAGCATCCTCTTTTTCTTAATAGTGTCAATAGCCTTCTATTCCAGTTCTTTTGACATTCATCCATTTTCATGACATCTAACTATTATTCCAGTAGGCATTTTTTCCTTGGGCATTGTTTTTCATTTTAGGATAACATATAGTGGTAATTTTGATTCATCTGCTAAAACAGCCAACATTACTGTAACTCAGGTTTTTTCCTTGCCTGTCGTTTTTTAACCAGATTTTGCACCTTTTTCATTGACAGTATAATTAGATGGCATGTCGATGAAAACTGGAGTTTCATCATCATGATCAGCTATTCTAAGGTTGAGAGTGATGTATTTAAAAGGAATGTAAGACAAAATCACAATTAAAGAATTTATGATGTAAAACTATTGAATGGTGAATTATGCCATCATTTGTTTTGACATCTGCGAAATGATATTCACCAATAGACAAGGAAAGTTTAGTTCACTTTTGGGAATCATTCACGTAATAATTTTTCACTGAATGTCATCGTTTAAAAATAAAATTCAATAGATCTCTAGTTCATTAAATAACATGTCATTTGTACATATTCGCTGTATATTTCAAACACGTATTCAGCATAGCTATTGTTCATTCATTCACTGGAAAGGTTTGTTACAAATTTTTGTTTAAGAAAAAAAATCATTTAAATAAATGTATTTTTAAAAATACTGTAATAATTTAAATATAAGTAAGTTTTTAATGAAAAATTTCAGTAGGTAGATATAATTATTTTATCTTGTTCCATATGCACAAAAAACGTTGATAAATGTGTAACCCTACTTTATAGCCAAATTTAAGATGATTCCTGATTTTTGCAAGCTGCAATTCGGGAAAAAACCTCGTCTTGGATTCGGATAAATATGGTAAATTTTAAAGTCTCTGAAAAATATGAATGAAATTTTGATCTTTCTTTGCAGCTGCTCACACACAGGTGTGTCACTGAACAGTGGCTGATCCAATGGTGATCACCTCCCCTTTGAATGTCCCCACTGGATAAACCCATTCCATGCAAAATTCCTCGATTCTAAACTAGCACCATAGGACAAAGGAAAGAGAGATTCTGATGGGGCAGGGATTTCCAGAGTAAAAGGATCATTGGCAGTGTGATTGCCACTCCTTCTAGGAAAGTTTCTAGATCAGCTTGTCACTGATTTCACAAATACGTCTCTGTTATAACCAGTGCATTCTTTGTAAAACAAGAGGTGCTGGTACTCATATCTTGGTAAATTTTAAAATGCCTCTCACACCCCTCATCTCTTCCTGTGCCCCTCCCCTGTATCTTTCAATTTGCTTTTTTTTGCTCTGCAAAAAAGGTGCTGTATGCCGTACCGGCACATGGCGTCACAAAAAATCACTGATTATAACTATTGCTTATAACTACAGTTCACAGGCCACATCAGGCATTTTATGCAGACCATGATGCCATTATGAAGCAAACTTATAATTTTAATACACACAATTTCATTTTTGCTGATTAGAATTATGGCCAGAAAACCTTTCCTAATTAACTAAGGCTAAAATGTTATTAATTACTGATTCTTACTAATTGGTTCCTTAACATTCTCTGAACTTTCCGGTGTGAGCCCTAAGGCCCACTGAAGTAATTGAATCTGTAAATCCAATGCAGCCTGTCTCATAAAAAATTTGCTCATATGGAAATCTTCAAACTTCGAATTACCTAATAAATCATTTCCTAACTGGGTAGAAGTTATCAGATGATCCCACACCTGAGCAGTGGCAGCTGGTGACTAAAATATCTGGGTGTTCAGCAGAAAAACTACACCCAAATATACCATTAAAGAGATGCCACAAAAAAGTATTCTTTTTACATACCATTTAATAGAGAGGATAACGACCATATGTTTGCCAAAGCATCGTTCACAATCCATAAAGCACTCCATCCAACACTCACAAGATACGAATACACAGTACATGCACAGGATAATGAGTACACACATAGGTTAATAACTCACTTGAATTTCTTAAATTTTAACTCGAAGCAGCAATCTTTTTTTGTTGTCGAATTTGTCAATGACCATCATTAAAATTGGGTATTCGAGAAACAAACTTGCATTTCATGGACAGTATTGCCAATACTGTTAATCGTTCCTCACACATTGTGTTTTGAAGAAATACCCTGAATAGTTGCCCATGCTCATTTTTGTAAAATTATCTGATTTATTTAGAATATTCTTAGAAAAATATAAAATTTGAACTTATATCTAATTTGTTTATGATTGAACAAATACCTGAAGCCATCAGAAAGCTATGAAAATGTTTTCAAACAAACTTTCGTCCTTTTGTCAATCATCACACTGCCAGATTTAGGATTTTAACGCCCTAGGGCTATTGAGAATCCCCTTTTTAACACATCATTGTAATTGAATACATAATAGAAATGTCTTAATTCTTGTTAGTGTAGAAAAACAACATTCAGCTTCAACCGGCGTCATAGGCATTGTTATAAGAAGCTTGAATAAATTCTTTGTTTCCTTTTGTGGTTCTTCCAAATTATTTATGATCAACAATTTTAATATTGCACCATTGATTTCCTTAAAATCATTTCTTGCATATATCACTAAAAGTTCTGCTTTTAAATGATCCTATTTAATGTAGGATATGCAGCAACAGTTTGATTTAATTTTTCTTCAGGAAACATGGCAGCACATTCAGGAAAATTTTCTGAGAAAAGTAGAGATGCAGCTACTAGATGGTCGGTAAAATCAAAACGATCTTTTTCACTGGTTACAATTGTATCACGTATCTCTAATGCAGCAATGCGATGGTTATCACAATTATTATCACTGTGTTTCCTTTTTACTTCAACAGAGTCTGTGCATAATAATGTGGATGGCTCTGTGACAGTAGAGTCAATATTGTTTCTAATAGCAACAATACTTTCTTCAAACATATTTATAGCATGCTTTACTTCCATTGAGTCAATTTTTCTATTCTGTAGTTGACAAAATAGAATATCTAGATGAGGCATAACATCGTGGAAGAATGTAGGCCAAAATATAAAATTTCTATCCTGTAGCATACGTTGAATTGCAGAAGCCTGATTTAAAGTAGTGGTGTTGCGGACACACTCTTGTTGTATCTTTTCCATGCATTCAACCAGAGCGTCCCTGTGTTCATATACAACATTTACAGCTCTAATATTAAAAATCCAATTGGTTGGAGTAATGTGAGGTACTTTTCTTCCAATTATTGTGTCAAGTACAGCCACACATTGAAGTGAATACAAAAAAAGCTAGAAATGTTTTACATATTTGCAAAGAATACACACACATGAGTATTTTGCGAAGCTGCTTGTAACATAATTAAATTGAGCTGATGTGCATAACAATGCACAAAATAAGCCAAAGGATATTTTTCCTTAATATTTGCCTGTACACCTCCGTGTTTTCCTCTCATTACAGTTGTGCCGCCATAAAAATGAGCAATCAATTTATCAGGTGTAGATTTTATTAGAGGACCAATCACACTTAAAGTAATTTCAGCTAATGTTTCAGTATCATGTTTGGGCAGAAACAAAAAACCCCAAAAATGCTCACTGCTTCATCATCTTTAACATATCGAACAACTGTCAATAGCTGAAATTTGGAGTAACATCAGTTGTTTCATTAGCTATCACTCCGAGAAACAGTGCTTCATTTATTTCCTGAATTATCTCTTCATGACACACTTCTAACATGCAATCCAAAAGATCATTCTGAATTTCTTTGGATATTCCTTTAAATACAGTTGTATTTTCTAAATGTAAAGTTTTATCTGGCTCTGCACTAAATATGCCTGAATTTTCAGAAGTTTCAATTTCGTCATGAGCACGACAGCCAATTCAAATGCTCCACAGAACTTAACACAGTTTATTATTTTAGACAAAACGTATCGATTTTCTGTAACTTTATCTTTTTATTGTTGCACATTTATCCAATAGGCCAAATCAAGTTGAGCATAAATATTAACAGAACCAAACAAGGTTAACTCCATTTGGTTATTGAGATGTATTCTCGAATTTTTATGTGGATTCATTTTTTTCACTTAAATTGGGAAACAGAACAATGCATTATTTATATTGCACCCGCAAATCCATTTGTTTCTTGAATAAACACTTCTGTTAAATTGGCATTTATAGGCTTTTCCACGGCTACTACCCTCAACTTCATTTTTTCACTTAAATTGGGAAACAGAACAATGCATTAATTATATTATACCCGCAAATTCATTCATTTCTTGAATAAACACTTCTATTAAATTGGCATTTAGACTTTTTCACGGCTACTACCCGCAACTTCAATATTAATATCGGGTCAAGGCCAACCTCGCTGTTTTATTATTATCTTGTCATTGTAGCTATGTTTACAAAACCTTTGCAACTGTAAACATTGAACAACATCCATTATTGCTGTAAATAAAAACAAACAGTATGAAATATTAATTCATCAAGCTAAAAACGTGCATTGCTTATGATGTATATGTGGCAGGAGCACATCCCCCATTAACATTTGTTGACTGAGCCAGCCAACTAAAGTACTGTAGAGGCTGCAGCATGATAGCATGATATCACCTAGAAAACATGTGCTTCCTATACTCGGTTCCACCCTGAGTAGACAGTATTGCGCTTATGGCACACGCAGTTGCCAAATTTCCCATGAATTAGAGCCAGCACCTAATTCCTTTAAATTTCCTGCTTGATCCAGATTCCATGCTGATTCAGGTAATTTCACAACAACTGAATTAAAATATTTTCCGACATCTATCTACAACAACAAAATAATTTATAGGATACGTTGACTAAAAACAAAAATGTAGTTAATGGAGTGAAATAGCTAACTTGAAAAAAAAAACATGCTATGCCAATGCAATTGAAACACTTCACTTATTCACCAAAGTTACTACATTAACACAATATATATATATATATATATATATATATATATATATATATATATATATATATATATATATATATATATCATCGTCATCATAGGTAGTCTTTCCATAGACAGGTCCGTGATTATTCGTGGTTAAACCTGGTTCTCCATATACGTACTCCTATTTTCTGCTGTCCTCTTCATATCTTGATAACTCTTTCCCTTTCAAATCGTCTATCAGCTGAAACCTTTTCCTACGTCTTTCCCTTTTTCCATCTAGTTTTCTTTCTAACATGTCTTTAATCATATTCTTTCTCCTCAGGTAATGTCTAACCCAGTTTGCCTTCCTCTTTCTAATAGTCTGTTTAATCATTCGCTTCTCTCATACTCTTCGTAGCACTTCATCGTTTTTCATCCTATCCGTCCATTTTATGTTCAGCATTCTCCTCCCAGTCCACATTTCAAAGCATTCCAAGTATTTCATGTCGTTTCCTTGGCGTCCATGTTTCTGCCCCATACTAAGCTAAACTCCATATATAGCATTTTATGAACTTCTTGCGGATATCTTCCCATATATTCCCTGTAAGTAGGTGTTTCTTTCTTCTGAAAGCTGCTTTTGCTTTTCCTATTCTAGTCCTGATCTCATCCATACATTTTGCTTCTCTTGCTATGATGCTTCCAAGGTATTTATAGTCTGAAACTTGTTCTAAAGGCTTTCTTCCAATACTTATGTTCAGATTCTCTTCTTTGCCTGATATTCGAATGACCTTGGATTTTTCTGTATTTATTTCCATAGCGTATTTTCTACCTGTTATCACTAGTCTATTTATCATTTTCTGTAGCTCCTCTTCCTTTCTTGCTAGAAGTACTTGATGATCTGCCTATTTTACTGTTCTTATAATCCTTCCTCCAATTTTGAAATCTCCTGTGCCTTCTAAAGCTTCTTGCATTAGACTTTCTCCATATATATAGATTAAGGTCGGCGATAGGCAGCAGCCCTGTCTTACTCCTCTACCGATATTTACTCCGCAGGTGTCCACATTCTCCAACCTTACCTTTACATATTGATTCACATATAGATTCCTGATCAGTCTCCTGTCTTTTCAGTCTACACCTATATCCTTTAATATCTTCATCAACATTACCCAATTTAATCTATCAAAGGCCTTCTGCCAGTCTATGAAACATACGCAGATAACTGTATTCTATTGCCCTTTCTGATATGATTCTCACTACCCCTATAGCATCTCTAGTTCCTCGTCCTTTTCTGAAACAGAATTGATCTTCCCCTAGTATTTCTTCTGCCTTTTTCTCCAGCCTTTTATTAAGAATTTTCGTGATGATCTTCGAAATGTGTGACAGAAGGCTTATCGTTCTGTAGTCTTTAAACTGCATAGCCTATGGCTTCTTCTTTAGAGGGATCATTGTCACTTCTAGGAAATCCAGAGGCCATTCTCCTGTGTCGCAAATCTTATTAATTAATTTCGTGATCGCTTTTAGTCATTCTGATCCCATTACTTTAAGTACCTCAGCCGGTATTCCATCGCTGCCTGTGGCTTTCCCTTTCTTTAGTTCCACTATCACTTTTTTTACTTCGCTCTCCATAATACTTGGTCCTAAGTTGTCTTCTTCAATGTTTTCCTAATCTTCCAGTTCTATTTTTGTTAATCCTGCCTGCTTTCTGTTATAGTTTCTTAATGTATTCTTCCCATACTTGTGCTACATCCTTTGTTTCTGAGACTATCTTCCCATCTGTGTTCATAATTCCTTTACCATGAATTCCATTAGACTTCTTATCTTTAATTCCAGTGCCCTAGCGTACATCATATTGTACCATCCTAAATTCTCCTTTTGTTGTAAAGCTTCTACGTTTGTGATGTTTCTGTGTTTTAGTGTTCTTTTACGTGTCGCTTCGACATCCCCGGGGCCTCGCCAACCTGAAGTCGTCTGATTTGTGAGTGTTCACTGGGTTTCCTCATCCCAACATCTTGTTGACATCCATATATCCATTTTACCTTTCCTTTTCCGTAAGCTTATATATATATATATATATATATATATATATATATATATATATATATATCTCTCACGAACTAATTGAAAGGCACACTGAATCATATAACTACACATCAAAAAACCACTTGCTATAAACTCTCTTGAAAAACTGTTTCATTGGGTCCTTCTTGCTTGGAAAAATTCTTCGATTTAGTCCCTTTCTTCCATCATAAGATGCATATTTTACAGAGGAACAAAAAAGCTGGCACCTATTCACCAACTCCTTAGAAATATCTGGGTGCTAATCTCTCATCTATTCACTAAAGGGTAATAAACCCTCCCTGTTGAGGATTTCCAAATAAATTTGAATGTGTTTACTTCCAACAAAGCTTCTTCTTCATAGCTTGAGAGGTTTTTTAAATTTTTTCTGCATCTCATTTCTTTGGGGTATTTTTTGGAGGTTTCAAAACTGCTTTTGAGAATAAGGCAGAGGAACTCAAAAACCAGCATTGTGAAGTGTTGTATTTTTAGCTGCCTGTATATACAAAGTGTACATAATTATCCCTTGGTTATAGTCATACTTGTATCCTTTAAAACGTGACATTTCACGAAAATTCATTAAGCAACAGAGTTTACCCACAATAAAAAGCTAAAGTGATAAAATATAATTTTATGAACCCTGAACAAGGTCTTACGTAATCTTTTTTAGAAAGATCTTTTGATTTTGTTCCAGATTCGAATATTAATTTTCGTGGAACCCGATTTTTTTATTTATTCATTGATTTTAAATTAATTCATTAACCAAAATATACCTAATGCATTGTAAATAAGCTTTATATAAAATTTTTACATTTATATGTTCATTTGCATAATACTTATTTATTATTACAAATGCCAATGTGTGACCGAAAGTGTATGAACGGACAGAAACTTTTTATACGAATTTGCCGTCATTTTCTAATGATATTATTAAAATAACTAAGATTTAGCCTTTATTAGTTAATTAGAAAGTATGGAAATTTATTCATGATGAATGCATCTTACTTCAATTTTTATTTACTTTTGGTGGTGGATATTATCAAATATGTTGATTGGTTTTAAACAGCCTTTAAAAAAGTTTTGGAGTTAAAACATGATAATATCTCCATCTGGCGCAGTGTCTCAGCCGCCGGTCTGTTTCTTGGCACTGTATTGCACTTTTGTTTAAATATCCGTATCACAAGAACTACAAATGTTATTGGATTGGAGTCTTTTCCAAAAATAAATTTCAACATTTTTGCACATTTGGTTTGCTCAACATCTCCCTCTAAATCAATTAGGGAAAAAGTTTACCGAAGACAGACTTTTTCATGTCCCAAGAAATTATTTTGGAGAAATAACAATGTTATTAAATTTTTTAAAGGTGTTTGATTAATATTATGTATTTATCATTTATATAATGGTGATAAACAATCCTTCAAGAAGCATGACAAAAAAATTGACCTTATTGGATCAGTAGAAGCTGAGATATGACATTGTATGTTTAAAGATAGATAAAAAACTTACTGTGTTCACATTTTTAGTTTTTCTTATTTTTAACAACTCTCAAATTTTTAGAAAATTAAGATATACATAATCAGGTTCAGTGTAAAATTTACTACGACCGAGTGTCATAATTTTACTTAAACAACAATATCACCATAGTCACAAGAAATTTGGCAACATAGCGGGATTAGAGAAGGACAAAGCTATAGGAAAAAGCAATGGAAAAGAGAGAGATAGCAATAGCCCATAAGACACCATACTGTCAACTAAATGGGGAATGCGCAATAGTACCACTTGTAGGCTACTATGAGGTAAGTGTGGTCCGCGGGTATTTGTGGGGAGTAGCTGTTCCTGTTCAGAGCTCGACTACAGTGTAGCAATGTCTTGTCCATAGAGTTATTGCTTGTCCAGCACCAAGTGAATTTGGCTGTTGCCACATAGTCATTCTTTGTCTCATGCAATGAACGGTGATAACTACCGAAAAATGGTGAACTTTAATACAAAACGATATGGTTTTAAAATACTATTGTGTATAATGAAATAGGTGAAAATACTATAAATAACTTAAACATTTTCAAGTTTAGTTGGCAATATTTCTGCCGGTTCTGCATCTCTGCAGCTAGTAAGCACCAGGCACACCTGAACTTCAATACTGTCAATCGTTTTGAAAACTAGGACCAAAACCTTGAGCTCAAATTTTAGCAAATTTCCGAGTCCTTTCAATTGATGATAAATGCTGTCTTTACTCATTGCTAAGATCACATACTACTCTTGCATGAAGTGAAATACAGGCATACTGCATCGTGAAACGGTCATTGGTAGCAGTGAGATGCAGCCATACTAGTGTCGAACTGTTTTTACAAAGAGCACAAAAAGAATGAATTAAATTTGTATGGCTGTGTAATAAAAATTCCTTTTTATTTTCAGCAAAGATATCCTGTTTAACAAAAATACAGGAAATGTGTAACAGTGGTAGTACTACAGCAATAAATCGGACTAATTTTCTATTTATGTGCAGTTTCACATCCATCTAACTTTTCATGCTAGTATATCAGCAATCAAAAACTATCAAAATAATATTGTGGAATATATTTTTTCAAACACTTAATGAGCAACAGGTACGTGATCAGATAGAGTAAATGTTTCAATTAATTTTATAAGCAGGATAAATTTCAAGCATCTTTCCATTGATGCCCTGAAATTAACTCATCCCTATTTAATATTACTTCAAGAAAAGGCTCATTAATATAAAATAATGGAAAATTACATGGTCTTATTTCATATTATGAAATTATTCCACAAGTTACGCCATCAACAGTTGAAAAAATAAAAGGCTCAACCTTTCACCACAAATAGGATAACACTTACGGTGACAGTTTCCCCATGTCCAACCCGAATGATAGCATCTCCACCTTCTCTCTGAATGGATTCCTTGAACTCCTTTATCTCTTTACGTGTCCACATAGATGCAGGAAGAGTTGGAGGCAAATCCACTGAAATTGCAATAGACAGATTCTCAATTAGTCAGTGAGGCATTTTGTCATTAAAAAATCATACAGAGTGATAGAAAAAAAGCCAGTTTAATGACAACAGCGATGATGCAAAACCAGCCATGCCACAGACGTCCAACCCAGTTTCTCAGGAGTGACAACTCGTAGGCAAGCAGCCACTAATAACCCTAAGGTAATCTGACTAGGTGACAAAAATATTTTTCACCTGAACATTCAGTGTTTTATGTCACAAATTGAATGAATTTGAAATGTTCCTAATGGACAAGAAATTAAGTAATCTTTGTCTCTGTGAACATTGGTTAAGAGCGAATGACTTAGACTCGAGGAATCTAAATGGTTACTCTCTTGCATGTACATTCTGTAGAAAGAAGAGAAAAAATTGTGATGTTGCTATCTATGTTGCAAATCCTTTAAATTTTAGTGTTATCAATGTAGGTTCCTTTGGTCATGAATTGCACCATTGTTGTTAAATTGACTGACCTTAATATTATAATAATTTCTGTTTATCGCTAGCCAAATGGTGATTTGTTTCTCTTCTTCAAAGAGCTGGAAAAATGCTTCTAAATCTGGAGCAGTTTAAGTACAAAATTATTATCAGTGATGACCTAAATATTGATGTAAGTTGTAAGAAGGAAATTTCATCTCAGTTGTTGAACATATTGAAGTCATTCGGTCTCTATTGAACTAAACTCGAATTCACCAGGAAAACAGCCTGCCTAGACAATATTGCCACCAATGTTCATAGAGATAGTTATGTTGTCAAAGTTGTAGATCCAGCCTTATCAGATCACATTGCTTTGCTGATGGAATTTCAGTAAGACATTAAGGGCATGCTAAATAGAGTGCCAAATGTGAAATTGAGACCAGTTTTGCTGGCAAAAATTGACTCTTTTAAATACCTTTTGGGTAATGTGAACTGGGATATCCATCTCACTTATGAAAGGCAAACTTTTATGTATTTTATTCAGTTTTTATGGACTTTTTCAGTCACTGCTTTCCCTGTGTGAATATGAGGGGTCAAATAAGGGGGAAGGGAATTGTGAAGTGGTACTCCTCGGAGCTTGAGAAAATGAAAAGGGATATGATGGCACTTTATAGCATGTATAAATCCTTTCAGTCAGCAAAAGCTAAGTAAGAGTATCTAAATGCTAGGAAAAAATACAAGCAAGCCATAAGTGATGCTATTAAGAAGATTGACAGAAAACAAAACAATGACAGTGGACAAATCTTACTCAAAAGGTCCAAGATTATACACTTTTTACAGTAACTGTGCAGTGAGATGTTATTTTGAGAGTAACTTAATAATAAAGATATGAGAAAAAGTTAAAATAAAGTAAAGTTAGATGAACCATGACAAACAAGTTTGATGATGTAAATAACAGAGGATACTACGGCGAGTGAATCTATGACCTGAAGAGTCAACTCCGACCGTAAACAAATAAAGGATTTAGCGATGATAACCATATGTGCATTTAACACTGACTGTCCAACAAAAAATACTAGGCTATATTCAAGCGTCCATAATGACACTGAGAATCGTTACATATATGATCTTTTTTTGCCTAAAAACAATTAAGAAATGGGTTAATTTTGAAGTTAATGGAGAATACTGATGTCCAGTAAACAAGAAACAAACCTATGTGCATAACATTTCATTTTTTATTTATTATTGCCTATCTCATTAACAACCCTTTCTGACCTTTTACAATGAGTGTAATAACAATAATAGCAAGAATTATATACAATCATGACCTCCATAGGATTCGAATCGATAGGCTTGGGACCTAGATATGCTAACCACCCATCTAGCAAGGGTAATTATCCTTGGTGCAGTGGAGTAGCCTCCCTGCACAATGTGATGGAAACCCAAGCATACTATACATGCATTTTAATTCAGTATATATATATATATATATATATATATATATATATATATATATATATATATATAATAGCTTAATAACTAGATGGGAGGGAGAAGGACAGTTCGACTCGGAAGAATTCACGGTAGTTTATTCTGGAGGAAATAGTGGGGAAAGGGGAGTAGCTCTGGTACTTAGGAAAGATATGATGAAAAGCGTGACAAAGATAATAGCAACGAACGATAGACTTATGGCAATAAAGATAAAAGCAGTCCCAGTGGACATGCTGATAATCCAGGTATATATGCCAACGTCAGCTCATGACGATGAAGAAATAGATGAGATCTATGAGCAAATTAATGAAATTTACGAAGAAGACGGAAGAGGAAAGGTAAACTGCATAATAATGGGAGATTGGAACAGCATAGTCGGAGAAGGACAGGAAGAAAATGTTGTCGGGCAATACGGACTTGGGAAGAGAAATCGAGGAGGGGAGAAACTCGTAGAATTCTGCATCAATAATGACCTTGTAGTGACTAATACATGGTTCAAAAACCATAAACGAAGGTTATACACATGGAAAAGCCCAGGAGATAGAATGAGATGCCAAATAGATTACATCCTTGTAAAACAAAGATTCAGGAACAGCATAAAGAACGCCAAGGCATTGCAAGGAGCAGACATTGAGTCAGATCACAGCCTTCTAATACTTGACGTGAGTACAAAGCTCAAACAAATAAGAAAAACGAGAAGAGAAAGACAGACCTGGGACCTAGAAAAACTGAAAGAAAGGCAGGATGTAGTCAGCATGAAGTTGGAAGATAACTTAAGAAAGTTGGAAAACAAACCGAAGACCGTTGATATAGAATGGGATGAAATTAAAACCAGTATCAAGGATACCTTGGATAAAGAGATTGGAAAACAAGAGAAGAAAATCAGAAAACCATGGATCACGAAGGAAATGCTGGAGAAAATGGATGAGAGACGAAAATGGAAAAACGTTAACAGTGAAGAAGGTAGAGCCAACTATAGGCGCATAAACAATGAGTTGAGAAGGGTAACAGATAAAGCTAGAGAAAATTGGACAAAAGGAAAATGTGATGAAATAGAACAAATGGAGAAGTTAGGACGGTACGATATGATGTACGCTAGGGCACTGGAATTAGAAGATAAGAAGTCTAATGGAATTTGTGGTAAAGGAATTATGAATACGGATGGGAAGATAGTCTCAGAAACAAAGGATGTAGCACAGGTATGGGAAGAATACATTAAGGAATTATACGGCAAACAGGCAGGAGAGGGGAAAATAGAACTGGAAAATGAGAAAAACATTGAAGAAGACAACTTAGGACCAAGTATTATGGAGAGCGAAGTAGAAAAGGCGATAGTGGAACTAAAGAAGGGGAAAGCCACGGGCAGCGATGGAATACCGGCTGAGATACTTAAAGTCATAGGATCAGAAGGACTAAAAGCGATCACGAAATTAATTAATAAGATTTACGACACGGGAGAGTGGCCTCAGGATTTCCTAGAAGTAACAATGATCCCTCTAAAGAAGAAGCCAAAGGCAATGCAGTGTAAAGATTGCAGAACTATAAGCCTTCTGTCACACACATCGAAGATCATCACGAGGATTCTTAATAAAAGGCTGGAGAAAAAGGCAGAAGAAATAATAGGGGAAGATCAATTCGGTTTCAGAAAAGGACGAGGAACTAGAGATGCTATAGGAGTAGTTAGAATCATATCAGAAAGGGCAATAGAATACAGTCAAGATATCTGCGCATGTTTCGTAGACTGGCAGAAGGCCTTTGATAGAGTAAATTGGGTAAAGTTGATGAAGATATTAAAGGATATAGGTGTAGACTGGAAAGACAGGAGACTGATTAGGAATCTATATGAGAATCAAGTTGTAAAGGTTAGGTTTGAGAATGTGGACACCTGCGGAATAAATATCGGTAGAGGAGTAAGACAAGGCTGCTGCCTATCGCCAACCCTATTCAATATATATGGAGAAAGTCTAATGCAAGAAGCTTTAGAAGGCACAGGGGATTTCAAAATTGGAGGAAGGATTATAAGAACAGTAAAATACGCAGATGATCAAGTACTTCTAGCAAGAAAGGAAGAGGAACTACAAAAAATGATAAATAGACTAGTGATAACAGGTAGAAAATACGGTATGGAAATAAATACAGAAAAATCCAAGGTCATTCGAATATCGGGTAAAGAAGAGAATCTGAACATAACTATTGGGGGAAAGCCATTAGAACAAGTTTCAGAATATAAATACCTTGGAAGTATCATAACACGAGAGGCAAAATGTACGGATGAGATCAAAACTAGAATAGGAAAAGCAAAAGCGGCTTTCAGGAGAAAGAAACAACTACTTACAGGGAATATAAGGGAAGATATCAGCAAGAAGTTGATAAAATGCTACGTATGGAGTATTGCATTGTATGGGGCAGAAACATGGACGCTAAGGAAAAATGACATCAAATACTTGGAAAGCTTTGAGATGTGGACTTGGAGGAGAATGCTGAAGATAAAATGGACAGATAGGATGAAAAACGATGAAGTGCTACGAAGAATAGGAGAGAAGCGAATGATCATACAGACTATTAGAAAGAGGAAGGCTAACTGGGTTGGACATTACATGAGGAGAGAGAGTATGATTAAAGATGTGTTAGAAGGAAAACTAGATGGGAAAAGGGAAAGAGGTAGGAAAAGGTATCAGCTGATAGACGATTTGAAAGGGAAAGAGAGTTATCAAGGTATGAAGAGGACAGCGGAAAATAGGAGTATATGGAGAACCAGGTTTAACCATGAATAATCACGGACCTGTCTACGGACAGACTACCTATGATGATGAATAGCTTAATAGCTGCTTCTTACGGAGGAAATATTATATATAATGATATAAAGCCTAAGGTACTTCTAGATATTCTACAGAGCTGAAATTTGGAGGGAACCTTGGTGTTGGTCCAAAACCATCAGGAAAAATCGAAAATTCTAAAATTTCCCCTTACCCTCAAAACCTTCATTTTCAAGTCCCATTAGAAAAACATTTAAATCCGTACAAGGCTTTTTATAATTGCATTTGTAAATTACTTTTAATTAAGGTACAAACTCCTGACCTGAATTAGAAGATGGGAAAAAGAACGAAGATTATTTTTCCTTAAAGTAGAACACGAATCCGTGCTGATTTCTTCCAATCATTCGTTTTTACTGCATAAAAAAGGTATTTTATACAATTTATAACAATGGCCCAATATTTCTGTCATGAATACGTGACAATGATTTTCTTCGGAAATTTATTTTACGTGTTAATAAAACTGAACGAGAGCTTAGTGCCACAAACTGAAAAGTAGCTAAGTGTCATGACATCACTCTCAGACCGTGACATTTAAAAGCAAAAGGGAAAACATATTTTGGTGCGCAGACAATACTAAGAGGAATATTGCACTGAAATTTTCAGGGTTTGTAGATGCCATGAATAGACTTGCAAATAATATGAGACCACTCCTGTAGGATTCCTTGGTTCGACTCCAGGCACTCCAACATTTGAGTTTTTCCTGTGTAAATAGCATATTTCGCAATTAATTTACGGCAATTCTCATCAAGTAGTAGGAATAAAATTTGGTGTGGTGGTTATAGGGCACATATGCTTGCAGTATGCAAGCACCAATTACTAGTATATAAAATGCTAAGGCAAACGTGGCACACAATAACATTGTGTTACTAATCAACAGGATATATAAAAATATAAAACTTGATATTTTGGTAGCCCTGTTTAGTCGAGCCGGATTAAATGTGCTATTTTGATTATTAATTTATATGAAGATTATATTTACCATATTGCAAACAACTATCTAGAAATACGTGTAAAACAAATATTATTTTATTTTTTATTGTGGTAGCCCAGCTCTTTAGCTCTGCTTTAAACATCTTGATTTCATTATGGTATGTTGTACAAATCTTATTCCTTCCAAATCTATAATTACTGAAAGTTTAATTTATAATTGTGGCACCCGTTTTGTTGATCTGGTCCGAATATGCTATTATGGATTTTACTTTCTCCATACATAGTATAGGGGAAAGTATTGTTTTCATGAAAAAATCAATTTCGAGATTTCAACGGAAATACACGTTTTGACCATTTTCTCGATGATGTCTGTGTGTGTGTATGCGAGTTTTTTTGTGGGTGCTCTGACTAAAAAACTATTAATCAGGTCAGTGTAAAATTTTATGCAGTAAAACCCCTTATTTAAACTTTTCTAAGGACCTAGGAAAAAAGTGCAAATTGCGGGAAAGTGCGAATTGAGGGAAAAGGAAAAATAGGTCAACTGATTTTACTTTTAAACTCGCTCATTTGTTGCAGTAAGACTAACAATAAAATCAGTGATAAAAGAGTCAAGTTTATAAAGATTGTATATCTATTTATTCATTAACTCAACCAGCACAGTTTTTAATAATAATAATATTAAAATATATGCCAAATTAAAATTCTAGTATAGTATGCTTGGATTTTCATTACATTCTGCACATTACATTTGTCTGGAAAATTGTAAAGGGAGCAAAGGGAGGGGGTCGCATCTCTGCGACTTGCCCCCAGGTGAATTAGAACCTGGCTACTCAACCAGCCTTTAACGCTCAGCTAGTCACACACAAAAAATTAAGTAATTAGTTGCATCAGGTCATTAGAGACCCGATTCGAGTTTTGCAAGATCAATTAGAATAAACAACAGGAATATAACATCAACCAAAAACAAACTATTATATTCGTCGTTTTACATAAAAAGTGTACATCATAATAAGTTTAATGATTATAAATAATTGATAAAATGTAGAACAAAATCAAATTTTCAAATTTTATTTTGCTTAATCTTCGTTGCAATCCATGCAAATGGTAGCGGTGTGATTTTTAAAAATATAATTTCTACATAACATATTTGTGAAAATTTGTTGTCACTGGCACTCGGGCTAAGATGGCACCTTCTTCAAGTATTTTTCCCCGACAGTACTTGTTGTTGTCGCTGGCTACATTTTTCCTTTCTTGCCTCTTTTTTTCTCCTGATTCCTCGGTACTGTTTTCCTCCAAGAAAATATGTATCCTTTTCCTTAGGTTTTTATTTATGAATTTGTTTTCAGCTCTTCACTGGTTATGGGGTTGAGCAATCTCGTTTGATAGCTGTTTTATAAACGATAGTCTCGTAATTCTCTCCTCTGCTTTAGAACTTGCAGCCATATTTTGCTTGTAAATAACATAAGCATTTAAGACTGAGACGTTTATAAAGTGAAAGAAAACAAAAAATAGATACTTATTTGCAAATGGAGTTGAAAATTTCCCTGAATTAGCTAGAGTAGACTTCTCAAAATGTGTAACGCAAGCAGCAATGTCAGGTTACTGGTCGGCTTTTAATTAGCAAGCAAATGAGCTCTTAAGTTTGCCAAAAGTAGTCACAATGTAAACAAAGATGGCAAAGGAAGATAGAGGGGTGAAACGGAGGGTTATTTTCATTTGAGTTCATTTAACAATCTTCAAAAGGACTCAGATCATATTGACCTGATATGACTAGTTACGGCTTAAACACAATCATCGATGGCTTTTTCATTTTTTTATGTACCTCATATTAGAGGTTTCTATTAAAGGATTTTTTGTCAATAAGTTAACTTTATTTTAAGAGCATTGCACCATAAATAAGAGGACCTCACAGCTTCCAGTCTGTTTATTGTATGTGGTATCAACCATTCATCTCTGCAAAAAATGTGGCGCTTACCCATAGCAGAACAATTTGATGTAAAAAATTATACTAAATAACATTTGCATATTTATTTCTTATACTAAGTGACTCGTAAGTTGATAAACGCCCCTCAAAAAATAATAATTTCGTAATCACCGTTTTCTCAAAAATTAAACCCTTAAAATGCAAAAATATAAATTACCCTATATGCTTAAAATATGTTTTATCGATATTACTTCCTTCCCTTCTACCTCTGGTTTTAATTACTCTCAGAATCACTCGGAATGTCTTTCATCGTCCGAAATCTAATAACTCGTGTAGAAGGGATTTAAGGAGACAATGACTTGACTGGTTCTCATGTGAAATCATTTTAAATTACAATGTAGAACATTTTGCATGGCATGTTGTTTCCTTCCATATGCATTGTAGCCTGAATCGACGTTGAGGCGCCAAACGTTTCAGCCTGGCTGGTGGGCTGAGTGTCGGAAGTGTGGAGAGGTGCCTTAAGTGCGGAGCACGTTCCTAAATTTGTAAATGTCATAAATCTGGAGCGTCATAAGCCGAGGACTGACTGTATTTCCGTAACTAGGTGCACTGTTTATGCTCTGCTAGAGTGATTTACGTATGAGGTTTTGAATTTTTCACTCTAAAGAGTTCATATTTCCATCTGTTCCTGATTAGCATCTGTTAACGCGAGTGGTTGCAAAAAGAAAGAATTCAAATTTCTGCTTCTAGGGGCGCTGTCCCTACTCTGCCGCTGTTTTTGAAATATTCGCCAAAAGAGTTTTGAATTTTTTGCAAAGCTAAGCTGAAAAATGTTTTAAACTGTTGGGAATCACATGCTAAATTGTTTTTAAAAAATTGGAAATTCTAACATAAAATAACGTGAACAGTGGGAAAACATAAAATGAAATAATATAAATACAGGGTTTTACTTACATTGGAATCATAGGAAAATTGATGGGACCCATATAAAATGCTGTAAATATCGGCAAAACATACATTCCGATAACGTAAATATGGGGTTTTACTGTATGTCACCACTCTCTGTTACACCCACAATTTCTACATGATTCCTGTCAAAAATAGAAGCATCACTTTCAGGACTAATGGCTATAATACTATAATAATGCTATATACTATAATACTCCAGTAATGCATTTCTGTTCTCTTCATCCAACACACATGTTTCACAGGAGGTCATAATCCCATACTACTCTATGAAAAATTTTTGCACAGTAAAAACTCGTCCAAACAGGGCGGTCCTAACCATAAGTGAAAAATAAACTAGGAAAAGCTCCTCCCACTCTCCACCTAACAAAAGACCTTGATATAGTGCTACTTCCAGAATTTGGAGGAAAAAATCAGATCCTTGAAAACGTCTGTGACACACAGCAATCACAGCTCATCATGCTATTTTTAACCCTGCAGTACTCATGGGGGGGTGCTGTGGCCACCCTAGGCATATGTTTTATGACAGGGTTTGTTTTCTTTGGCCTTTTATGACCCCAACCCTTCAGTAGCTGGAATGACATGTATTTGAAACCTTTTCTGCTAAAAATTTTCAGTTTTCTGTGATAATATTTTGTGTTCAGATGTTTTTTCTAAGAGAGTGCTGCATTGTTATGGAAATCAGAACTTTTTTCTTTGTGCAGGTTGTTTATATTTTATTCTGAAATTATTGTTACTATCTACAGAACTTTTGTTATTTCACGTAATTTGAAATTGCCTCACAATAGTATCTCCACTGATCGTCATCATATAATGTATTATTTCCTGTAATTGGAGAATGCATCTCAACAGTTTCTTCAATGATTCTGATCTTACAAGGTTTGTAGATTTTTATTATTTCAGTGTTAGGTTTTTGTTTTGAAGCTCTCAGTCGACTGTTGCAGACTGATATTTGACAGAATTATTATAAATATTATAGTGAACTGCGCAAATATTCTAATTGAAATTCAAGGTCATCATGTGGAAAACAATTTTTTCCTCTCTTGTACAATTATTATTAATTGTACAATTGTTAATTTAACTGATGACGTTATAAGTATATTCCTAAAAATGGTAACTGACACAGATTGACATCCAAAAATATTCATGAAAGTGGACCTTAAGACTTTTCTTTTCAAAATAGATTAATAATGAAAAAATCATTTGAAACTTCTCAAAATTCACCTATAAATGATTATAAATAGAACAAAATAAGGAATTTATTGAATAATAGTGATATTTTTTTATAACAAAAACATCTATCTGTTGGATTTCAGGAGCACCCCACGTGAGTACTGGCGGTTGAAAAATTAATGCAAGTACCACAGAGTTAAGGTCGAGGGAGGTCATGCAACCATTGCTCATCAAAAGAGGCAATTGGATTCTGATACAAGTAGCCATCCTCAATAATGATCCATTAATCATATTTAGAACAGCCACAATGAGTATATGATTTTACAAATAGTTTTTTGGCTGTCATAGTTACCTTCACAATCATTTAGATTCCCATCATGAAGTGAACTGATTTCATTTTATGAATTTACTGTTTCACACACAACCACAGCGATAAGTGGGACTCACCCTGCGAGCTTTCCTCGTCGCATTCATCACTTTCCTCCACGCACGGCTCAACTGCTCCTTCCCGAGCCTCTATGCCACAATCCTCATCCACACTATCTTCTTGAGGTAATGTAGGGTGTGATCCATTACTCAACAGGTGGTGTGTCTCTTCTTCGCATGGAGGTGGTGCCATTCCTTGCTCTGCTCCAACTTCACACGTGTCCGTGGATTCCTTCCCAATAACCCTAGTGCCCGAGGTTAAAGCTGCTTTACAATTCTCTTGGCTTTTCTGCTGTTGTTGATACAGCTGTTGCATATATTGGTGATAGTGTTGTTCCTGAAGCTGCCTTATCAACACTGCTTGCTGCAATTGGGATTTTAATGAATCAATCTTTCCTTCAAGCTAGCCAGGATCAAAATCAACTACATGCATCTTAAATGGTAAATAATTATTATAAAACATATCATCCTCAAAGTCTCGCATTAAAAAATATCTCATGGCATGAACAGAATAATTATTGACAGTTGTACTATAATAGCAATAAATTTTTGCAGCAAAGAACAAACATTATTGAGTGAACTGGTTCTCCATTATTAATTTTGCATAATATATTTCCAAGAATTTAAAATATATTAATGGGTATTTAAAAATTATGGATTTTACAAATAATGCATCTGCATCATAATAAAAATGTTATCAAGGGTAAACAAAAAAATTTCAGATATACTACATACAGCCAAATCCCAGTTAGGAAGATATATAACACTAAAGTTGCATATGGTAAGGATGATATCTAAAAAAGAAAACAAGTAAGATACCCTTTTAATCTTTTCTCTAAAAATTTTGACACCATTTTTTGCCTCCCCATTTGGTAAGGGGAGTAACCTACACTGGCAGAATGTAGATTCTCACTAGACCTTCTTATCTGTGAAAATTTGACTCCTCTAGCTTCAGTAGTTTGACTAGAATACCATTTCAAATTTTCGAATTTTCTGACTTGGAAGCCATCTATCTAGCTATAAAATACCAGTAAAATCCAATTAGTGGAATATTCATGGTTTGATAAGTGCTACCTAATTCAAAAAGAATTTTCCTAGTATCCCTTAAAACAAAAGAAAAGTAGAATGTCCACAGACAGACAGATGAAGTGATCACGTTAGCACATTATGCTTTCAAGAAAACGTGCTCAAATGGCAAAGGGTTCAGAAATTACATTTTTATCTCGTCGTTTGATATTCAAACGAAACAAGAAATCACAACAAATGCATTTATTAGTCTTAAATAATCTTTTATGTTAACCATATATGACAACTCAAAAATACTGCCAACAAATCATATGCCAACCTAAAATTTGCCATTCTTCAGAGTAGCAGACACTTCTGACAAATTAATAGAGTATATTTGTAAAGGAACATTACAAAACACCATTGAGTACGGGACATATAAACTTCAGCTGCTTGTGAAAACTAATAATTTTAATGCATTACGACGACTTCTGCTGTGATGCGGCCTTTACTGGCTTTCACGAAATTAAAGTAAATTCTTGGAATATCGCGATCATACGATAAATTAGCTTCCGTGTGACTTCAAAAGTGTTGGGAAACATAAAAAGTAAACCCGCATTCACACCGAACATTATCAATAAAAGTCGTGAATCAGGATTTATTACGTCGATTCGCCAGCTGGGTACGATCCGACGATCAGGTATACACCATATCGTAATTAATACAACCAAGCCTCAATCCCGTTATGGAGTCAAAATTACCCCGGCGCGACTCCAAACGGACACCCGCGAAGAGCGGTAGGAATCATTATGGCATAGGTGGGTACGGTCTCAGACGAATGCACACCGGAGGTTTTATCTGCGCATAAAACAGCGCACAATAAACATGCGGTCTGCAGAAGGTTAGGCGGCGGAAGAACTGTCGGGGAAAATGTACGACCGCTCGGCAAAAAACCACGGCGAATTTCGCGACATTTCCAAAGACAAATATAAAGTGTGGCTAAATAACTTGAAAACTATGATAAAAAATACATGCGCAGAACTCTGAAATTAAATTGATCGCATGTTACGCAAATTGATATTAATTATATGTACAATAAAACGATTCCAACGCCAAGTAGCAAATAAGGGAGTGTTCTTCAAAATAAAGTTCTACGTGCAGGCATTTTTTAAATCAGCTATATAGAAAGCTATTAAATAATTTGCGCGGAATCTTTCCAATATTTGCCCTGGCAAATGTTAGCACAGACGTCTTACTTCATCACCGAGTAAGTAAAATTATTCGAAGCAGTAACAGTTATAGTCTACCAGATATTTATGTAGTGGCTAAACTGGCTCGCGAGCCGCACGCAGCTCAAAATGCGACCGGCATGCTGCTCTCTTAATTTAAAATGCAGGATATAACAAACCACAAGGAATGCTCGATTATTTTCCATCCAAGTTACGGAAACATATACACTAAAAATGGAATTTTGGGAATATACGAGAACTCAGGGCTAAAGATGACCGTTACATCGCAATTTATAATCGAGGTCCAGAAGAAATTGGCGAAATGAAATTTCAGAACAAATTGCCCAAATCAAATTATCCTCAAATATATAAAAATACCGTTTGTTTGATTTACATTTTTGGCACAAGATACCTTTGTGAATCGCTACATTTCACGATGAATTTTGTACAATCGAAATATCAAATAGCTCACACAAATAACGGAGCTCCTTCGTATGGCACAGACATAAGCCGGATTTCAAAGGCCTTACTAGCAGAATGTAAAACCTAGATATTAGCCTGGATATATACACGTTTATATCTTAATTCTAAATAAAAATAAAACTTTTATTCAACAAAATATGTTCTCGCGGCTCCCATACTTATGATAAACATCGTACAGGACGTTTGGCTACCCGAGATATCTGGTCCATCATAAAACAGGGAGTTGCAATGCGTACTCTCAAGCTGTGAACTACATATCACCAAAAGGATACACAGGATATTACAAAGCAAAACGGTGGTCTCACAAAAAAAACAATACGGCAGCAAGGTACTAAATTCCAAACGAAATTTTCATATTAATATTAAACGGTACTTAAAGTTCAATGCGCCTTCTCGCCTTATTCATCAGTTTTAAATATAAAACAATAGGACTGCACGATACAATGGGGCGGATATAGAGTCAGGCAAGCGCTTAAAGGCGGGGGCCGGCAACCTTTCAAAGTAAAAGAGCCACTTTTTTTGCCTCATTCCAAAATGCTTGGGAGTCGCAGTGACAACCGATACGACCTTTTTTTAGAAATTCGAGTGATTGCAATAAGCATGTTTCATGACCGAGGAAGGTTAGGGAGATTAGTTAACTTTTAAAGAGCCACAAGCATGCACTCAAGGAGCCATATGTGGCTCTGGAGCCGCAGGTTGCCGACCCTTGGCCTAGGGTCTCTGTGGGCCAAACACTTAAAGGAGCGCGAGGCTTAAAGTTATGAGTGCCAGGACCTTATTGTGAGAGAGAAAAGAAATGTGTGAGTGTGTGAGAAATCCCAACAAAGAAATGATCGCATATCCAAAATGATAAAGAAGGTCATCGTATGCGATAATGAACGAAAACAATCTCAAATGACGGGTATCGTTAAAAAATTAATTATTTCATAGTGCTTAGAAAGGAGATTAGTGAGAAAGAGGAAAAGAAATGGTTAAATTGCGTAGGATAAGTCCAAATACAAAGAACTAATCATATATCCTAAATGTTGACGTCGATCATCGTCTAAGACAGGGGTGGGCAACCTGCGGCCCGCTAAGCTATGAGAAAGAAAGACGATCCATAAAATTCTACATATAAATTCATATCTTTTTGGCAAATATTATGATAATAAAACTTTAATTTTGAAATTTTAACCATAAAATTCTTTTATAGGCTTGAATTTCACTTTCGTTATGCCTCATAACCTTTAGATAACTTTCGACTGAAATTCCAAACTGAAGAATTGCCAACTTCCAATGCGGCCCGCCAAAGGATTCGCAACCACCAATGCGGCCCGCTACGTAGAAAAGGTTGCCCACTGGTCTAAGCGAACGAGGGTTTTCGAGGACTCGATCAGCTTATTTCGCGAGTTCTCACTGTGACTATTAGTTGGTTTACAGCTACCATGAAGCGCCTATGGGTAATGGGTGCCTTCGCCGCACACCAATTGATTTCATTTGTTTCACCATAGTCAGCACCGTTGTTATAAAGTGTTTAAATATCTCAGTGATGTTTATATAAAATAATTATTATCGCCGTATAATAGTTTTCAAAAGCAGAGATCGCGATAAGGTAGAGTTTGAATCAGAAGCTTTTAAAGGAAAACCAGCGCTATTCCGGAAGAAAACCTTTCAAGGACCATTGATGAAATATTTGAAAAAGTATAGCGGTGATAAAAATGATTACAGCAGTAATATCAGTGAAAAAATAGTAAAGAACTTGTTGAATACAGCTGTGAAAATAAAATTGAAAATCCTGAAGACCTCAATATGACTATGCATCATATAGAAGAAATTTGGGCTTAAGACCTTCAGCGTGGGGGCACAAGTAGATATATACCTGCCTAGAGGGGACTACGCCCAGTTTTTGAGGCACAATACATACTCGCGGTGAGGGTTTCGACCCTACGCTCGCGAAGTCGGCTCGAAGGCAACCCTCTCAGCGGCAGGTATGATTTCAGGTCAAGGAAGACTGCCTCAATTTTATTTCAGAATAATCGATTAAGATAAGTATTTTTTGGTGAATTATTCGTATTCTCTGTAAAAAAAACTACACCGAAATAGTATTTTATTGGCGATCCTACGGTATTTTTTAAGAAACCCGCGCGTCACCTATATATCCGAGTGATTATGACTTGATAACACCGCTTCGCGACGCGGGAATTCAAATGGTCTCGAGGGTTTTTGTCTTCAAGAAGGCAGCCAACATGGCCATTGAGGAGCAGATATGGTACGTAAAAATGGCAATATGTCGACATTTGTACTTAAGAGCATTATCTTTACCCCAAGACATTTCGGCGCCCAGATCAGATTTCATTTTTGCCATTCCGAGGATACATAAATTCCGTATTCCACATGAACCAAAAATTGATTCTTTAGTATTTACATAGGAACTAATTATCTAAAGTTGCGTTCATTTTGTTAATGAATAAATTAAAAATTAAATGAAAAACGCCGTATATTTACAGAAAAATAAATTGAAATTTCACAAACATTTTAGAAGATAGAAGTATTAAAAACATAGCTTATATTTACAGAAAAATAAATGTAATTGTACACTTTTTTACAAAAACGTTTCTTTCCGAGCTTTTGAATGGGCAAAATCATGTAGTGGATCTTCAATTTTTTTTAAATATCATGCTCTATCGAAATCATTGCAAGTTCACCCAACTGCTCTTAAGACATCTTTTATCTCAAGTAATTTTTAATTAGTTTTAATTTGGAGAAACTCCTTTCACTTGAAGCTACCGTTATTGGGAGAGTTAACATAATACTTAGTGCATCGCAACATTGGAAGCAAATTCATTTTGTAAAATGAATTGCTACACTTGTAACGGCGTTGAATAAGGTTTTATTAAAACGGACAATGATGTCAGTTCCTCATATATTTCTAAACTGTCCAAATCGGTCTTGTTGATATCCTTTGAATTTGTCAGTGCTGCTTGCAGATCCATGCAATTTTTCAAAGCTCCTCTTTAGAGATATTATTTATGCTATTTACATAAATTAAATTTAAATTATTGTGACCATGTAATTGCGCAAGTCTTTCTTCAATAGACGCATTTGCTGCATCCTATAAACAGTCAAAGAATTCAACTTTAAATTGTGCCTCTAGATCGGTTCGAGGTTCATCGGGTGCAGAATTTGATTTTTTTTGTCGTGGATGAATGCAAATTTTTCCAGAAAATATTGGCTCAACATTCATATCAATGTCAATTTTTCTAGCATCTTTTAAAACTTCATTAAATACAATGTCAGAGCGACATTTCTCAAGTTGTCCTAACATTTCTCTCAAAATTTGAACAAATGCATAGATTTGTTGTTGTGAATATTTTCTATATGCTATATTAATTACATTTAAAATATTATACCAAATAACAACACAGCATAAAAACCGAAAATCATTCATTCGGTTTGCCAATGATTCTGCTTCATGTCGAGCAATTGGATCGTAGGATAAATCTTGACTTATTTTATAAAGAGAATCGTAAATTTCGCCAGAATTAAATCTAAATGGTCTGATCGCATCTATTCTACTTACCCATCTTGTTTCACTCAAAGGTTTTAATGTGAATTTACTTATGAGCTTCATTAAAACAGGCCAGCGTCGTGTAGATCTGCTCATAAAAACACAAGTTGCTTGTATTAAACTAAAAAATCTGAAGTGGCCATCACTTTTTCAACACCTGTAATATTTCTAAAAATTCCAAATTGGTTAATTGATATAAAATATTTTAAGGAACTGTGAGAAAAATTTAAAGACTTTACAAAGAGAAATATACTCAAATCGTAGCCTTCTGGTATTCAATATAGTCACAAAACTCCAACAATTAATAAAATAAAAAGGTGAGTTAAATAATAGACGTAAGCATGAAGTGTTTACAATAGTCTCCAGTAGGTGGCAGTTTAAAAATATATTTTTTAAATATCTGTTAAATGATGCATTATATGGGAAAATGTTTCAAACAAAGGTAGAAAATTAAATTTCCTACAACTTTCATTCCAGTACTTTTTTGCATTCATCAAATACTAAAGTAAATATTTAAAAAATGCGGGTAAGTTACAAGAATAAACACCCAGTTTCGTTTGACTGACATTTACCAAAAACTAATCAAATCTTGTTCCTTTAACCCTTTCGCTGCTATCGATGCATATATGCGGGCAGGCCGAGCGGTGCCTTGCCTGCTAACAACGCATATGTGCGTTTCAAACTTTTCCGTTCGCTGCTCAAAAAAGATGAAAATATTTTTTCGAGATGGTTAATAATCAATATGAATGTAAATGATTGACAAAATAACCTTTAAAATATAAAGAGACTAAAAGACGGACGAAAGAACGTAGACGCTGAGCTCCTAGGGAAAGTATTCAGCACAGGGGGGCTTCAAGGTCACCAAACTCGGCGCACACGGCTGACGCAGAAGCTAAAAGTTCATAGCAGCGAAATGGTTAACAAAACTTTCAAATATAACATTTTGCATTGACCTGATTAATGGTGTTTGAATTAGAGCACCCACAATATTCCATCATATATACACACCCCACACATCATCGAGAAAATGGTCAAAATGTGTCCAGGGGACCTCAAAACGTGTATTTCCATTGAAATCTAAAAATCAATTTTTTTATTGAAAACAATACTTTCCCCTATATGGAGAAAGTAAAAATGAGACTGGATCATTAGATGACATAGTAGAGTCATTAACAACAAGATTCAAAGTGTGAGCACGGCAAGGAACAAAAAATACTCGAATATTTATATTTAATATCCTTTTTTGAATCCCAGAATTTCTACCTTTCATATTTGCAGCATTATCATAATCTTGTCCTTGAATATTACTGAGAAGAATATCAACCTTTTCAAGTTCTTTTAAAATTGCTTCTTAAGTTCTAACCCAGACATTTTTTCGACACGTATAAAGTTAAGGAAATGTTCACAAACATCTGCTCCTCCATTGATATTGACAAAACAAAATTATTGATATTATTAGACATTATTACCAGAGTAAGTTTCACATAAAAATTACTGGGGCTGATAATAAATGAAAACCTCAAGTTTGATGCACATGCAAAGAAAATAAGTAGCAAACTAAGAAAAGTTTTGTACCAGTTACATTACTTAAAATATTTAATACCAACCCAAGTTAAAAAGAACTGTATCTTGCTCTAGTGGACTCAATTATCAGATATGGCATCACAGTTTGGGCAAGCACAGCAAGAGTACACAAAAAACCTATAACATCCATGCAGAAAAGAATAATAAAAGTAATAGTAGAGAATAAACATTGCAATAAGCAAAGCAATACGGGAGAAATATTTAGAGACATGAACTTACTACCACTAGACTCACTTTATAAATGCATATTAATCCTCGATAACTATTTTGGTAGTCAAATTTACAATAAAGCAAACCCAACAGCACAATATGGAAAAACATGACAAAATGAGATATATTACACCTAGGTATTCAAACAACAGAGGAAAAATTAGCTGAAAGTTATTACAAAATAATTTGCCAAAAAATTTAAAAGAAGATTTCAACTTTGAAGGTAAAGATAAAAAATTATTTGCTATAAAATGCTGGTAATATACAGGGTGTCTCAGATGATTTTAGAGGTCATTTTGATTGATACGAGCATTCCTATATTTTTGAAGGAAAATTTCTGCTTATAATTGCAAGTTTTTATTTATCGTAATTATTATTGATAGTAGGTTTTTATTAACTTAAAAACTTTTATCTTTATTCATTTAAGATTATTCTGAAACCTGTTTTCCCTATGAAATGGACATTGAAAATCCCGTTGGTGACCACAAGTTTAGCTCCTACTAGTATCTAAAGCTGAATTACTCTGAACTAGCAGTATATTTTTGTTGATTTCAAGCAATATGAATGGATAAGTCAGTATTTTTATTAATGAAACAAATGATACTATCAAACTTCTTACTACTTATATAACAAACATTCTTATGTTTTCCACTAAGTTCTCTACTTCTTTTTCCATTTTCTCAACAGTAAAAAGATTAAAGGTTAAATAGAGAGACCCCCACATCACTCAACAGCTGGTACTTTTCCAACTTTTTATGCCCATGCAAGCAGAAAGGTTATCATAATTATATTATAGAGTTTATTCATATTAAAGTATTAACTATATAAAAGTTGGTTATAAAAATTCATTTTTTATATCTTCACTTGTGTTTAGTTTAAATCAAGCAACTTGTGTTTTTATGAGCAGATCTACACGACGCTGGCCTGTTTTAATGAAGCTCATAAGTAAATTCACATTAAAACCTTTGAGTGAAACAAGATGGGAAAGTAGAATAGATGCGATCAGACCATTTAGATTTAATTCTGGCGAAATTTACGATTCTCTTTATAAAATAAGTCAAGATTTATCCTACGATCCAATTGCTCGACATGAAGCAGAATCATTGGCAAACCGAATGAATGATTTTCGGTTTTTATGCTGTGTTGTTATTTGGTATAATATTTTAAATGTAATTAATATAGCATATAGAAAATATTCACAACAACAAATCTATGCATTTGTTCAAATTTTGAGAGAAATGTTAGGACAACTTGAGAAATGTCGCTCTGACATTATATTTAATGAAGTTTTAAAAGATGCTAGAAAAATTGACATTGATATGAATGTTGAGCCAATATTTTCTGGAAAAATTTGCATTCATCCACGACAAAAAAAATCAAATTCTGCACCCGATGAACCTCGAACCGATCTAGAGGCACAATTTAAAGTTGAATTCTTTGACTGTTTATAGGATGCAGCAAATGCGTCTATTGAAGAAAGACTTGCGCAATTACATGGTCACAATAATTTAAATTTAATTTATGTAAATAGCATAAATAATATCTCTAAAGAGGAGCTTTGAAAAATTGCATGGATCTGCAAGCAGCACTGACAAATTCAAAGGATATCAACAAGACCGATTTGGACAGTTTAGAAATATATGAGGAACTGACATCATTGTCCGTTTTAATAAAACCTTATTCAACGCCGTTACAAGTGTAGCAATTCATTTTACAAAATGAATTTGCTTCCAATGTTGCGATGCACTAAGTATTATGTTAACTCTCCCAATAACGGTAGCTTCAAGTGAAAGGAGTTTCTCCAAATTAAAACTAATTAAAAATTACTTGAGATAAAAGATGTCTTAAGAGCAGTTGGGTGAACTTGCAATGATTTCGATAGAGCATGATATTTAAAAAAAATTGAAGATCCACTACATGATTTTGCCCATTCAAAAGCTCGGAAAGAAACGTTTTTGTAAAAAAGTGTACAATTACATTTATTTTTCTGTAAATATAAGCTATGTTTTTAATACTTCTATCTTCTAAAATGTTTGTGAAATTTCAATTTATTTTTCTGTAAATATACGGCGTTTTTCATTTAATTTTTAATTTATTCATTAACAAAATGAACGCAACTTTAGATAATTAGTTCCTATGTAAATACTAAAGAATCAATTTTTGGTTCATGTGGAATACGGAATTTATGTATCCTCGGAATGGCAAAAATGAAATCTGATCTGGGCGCCGAAATGTCTTGGGGTAAAGATAATGCTCTTAAGTACAAATGTCGACATATTGCCATTTTTACGTACCATATCTGCTCCTCAATGGCCATGTTGGCTGCCTTCTTGAAGACAAAAACCCTCGAGACCATTTGAATTCCCGCGTCGCGAAGCGGTGTTATCAAGTCATAATCACTCGGATATATAGGTGACGCGCGGGTTTCTTAAAAAATACCGTAGGATCGCCAATAAAATACTATTTCGGTGTAGTTTTTTTACAGAGAATACGAATAATTCATCAAAAAATACTTATCTCAATCGATTATTCTGAAATAAAATTGAGGCAGTCTTCCTTGACCTGAAATCATACCTGCCGTTGAGAGGGTTGCCTTCGAGCCGACTTCGCGAGCGTAGGGTCGAAACCCTCACCGCGAGTATGTATTGTGCCTCAAAAACTGGGCGTAGTCCCCTCTAGCCAGGTGTATATATATACTTGTACCCCCACACAGAAGGGATTAAGTCGAATTTGTGTTAATATTCTAAACCAGCAGTAAACTGGAGTCCCCAGCAGTATCCCAGGGGGACCCCGCAGCAATGAAATTTGCATGAAAGGGGTCCTGAGATTACTGAAGTTTAAGAAACGCTGTTGTAAATGTGATGACTTTCACAGTAGTGCACCATCAACTTCTACTTAAGCAGAGTCGGTTGCTCTGGGAGACGTGACTCGTTTGTTTACCTGATAATCCTGATGAATGGATTTTCCCTTAAAAGAAAAATCAGTTAATGGATTGTCACAGTTCCATCAGAAGATGCGATCGACGTCACCCACTATATTGTAATTATACATGTACTTAAATAATTAATAATATGATAGCCTTTTTCCTCCTTAAAATTTAACCATGTTTCCAGAAATCACAGGCCGTGGGCCTCGCAGACCACTATCGCCTAGGGACCTCGAACTCCCTTAATCCTCGACTGCTTGGCAAACGAAACAATATTCTGCGATGATGGGACCAAATACGCTGGATTTATTCATACAACAATAAACGAAAGAAATGTTTGTACGGCTTTATGTAGTTACCACGATTTTACCCTATCCTGGATACTTATTCGCTAAAGGCAAGAACAAGTTCAGATTCCCATGTATAACTTAAGGAATAATTTCTACCGGAGCCCTTCTCGGGCTGCGATATCCTTGGAATTGTTTATTTGGATACCCAAGCATGCTTTGCGTTTCAACCCACGCGGATTAAATTATAATGAATCTCGCAGACTATTTACGTGCGGTCTTTAGTATTCACCCTCGAACATATTACTAGACGATTAATTCTAAGCCCAGCCAATCCATATACGTTACACCCCCGAAGAATAAGAAAATTTTTGTCCTGCACCATTTATATGATGTTCTTAAATTATCAAAAAATGAGTGCACATATTCCCATAATTTGTAGAAACAGGAATTACGTGGACATGAGAGGAAAGGCATGGAAGGAAAACCTGGGCAATTTCTCATGAACAATTAAATGTTCATCAAACAACTCGCCAAATACATACTAGATTATGAATAGTAAAAAATCCCACTTATAAGAACCAAGTGTTACAACAACGAAAAATAATTTACGGAAATTGACGCGTTTATAAGAAAAGATAACGTTAAACGCAAACGAAAGTGACGCATTCATTTAGTCGTTATGATAAAGAATGGCATTTTCCCTAACTCCAACCTGGATATATTTCATATTTTCCATCAAATTCGTAACATTTGATCAATATCCATCAAAAGCCACCGTTAAAATACAATATAAATCATCTTTGCGCAGATCACGTAAGAACAGGAAAAAATCTAATCCTTAAAAATCTGCGACTTCCCACGCACGATTTCTTGGATATCACCAAAATATAAACGCCCAACCAGGACGCCATATGCTTATCTAAAACAAAGCCGACGCCGGCAATGTTCCCACCTTGATAAGAAGCGCGTTTAATACGGAGGAGGTAAGTACATTTACGAGATTTGAAGAAAACGTCAAACCAAGGGGGCGGAGGGAGGAAGGAAGTCTCACTAACACGTTAAGCGCTCCCAGCTGTTGCTAAAGACTGCCACGGTTGCGCGGAAACAGGCAAGTAGAAAAATATGCCACTTGAACGTCGCCAATGTCACAGAAGTGCCTGATTCTAGGAACGACGCTAATTTATTTTACACGAAGACGTCGCATGATTCGACTCGAACTAGCGTTACGCTTCAACAATGATGTAAAATAGGGTTTTAGAGCTCAATTCAATCCAGCCTTGGGTATGAAAACCACCGTCGATGAGAGTGAACCGCTAGACCGAATTAATTAAGAAGTGTGATGGCAGAGCTCTTGGTCAAAATTAACCGCGGTCCGGCAGTGAGTTAATTTTTCCCTAGTCTGGGGCGTTTCCACCCAGCTAAACGTCCGTTAAAGCAAGGATGCTTTATCGCGTAGCGAAGTCACTCCGCCGGAGAGACGCGAAATTATTACGCGCACGATTGATTCGGGCGATCGCTTCGAGTATCGATCGATCGATCACGCGCCAAAAACCTTAGAAGACGTCAACATCAAACGAACCGGGAGGTGATTCAAGAAGTTCGATCGTTAAATCGATGAACGTGCGATCTTCCGGTAATCGCTATCAGGAAACAATAAATATTTTCCATTGAAGCTGTTAGAGAAGCAGTGGCAAAAACTGTTTTTATTAGTACGAGTACGTGACAGCGACCAATTTGCGACTCGAGGACGAGCAGTGTATATAAAGAGTGTTCAATAAGTCTCTCTGCACTTAGCTTGCGTGTATTACATGTAATTATTATGGACAATTTAATAATCTAATGCACAGTGACTTTTTGAACACCCTTTATAAAATCGATACTTGAATTTCTAATTATTCGAAGCTATTTCTTCCCTTTGGCATTCCTACGAGTTCAACAGTAAAAACTTATTTACACGAGTCGGTTAATACAATATGTTCGATTATAAGAAGTGTACCCCAGTCCCCTGAGAAAACATACCTACATTTTGCTTAAATATATCATCCTCGTTATTAAAAATAATAAAAATTTCTCTTAAAGTTTGTAGTAACAAAGTTACACAGTGCTAAATTTACAATATCCCGAACTCTTACCGCCTTCCCTTAAAGGTTAGAGCTACACCCGTTCTATTGTGCCTGCACGGTTGAATCCCACAATAAATTCCCCGTTTAACGAATTTGAAAACCTCAAGCGGGGAGAACGCATTTTTCTTATATCTTCCTCGAAGCGAGTTAACTACCTTTTAATCCCCTTATCGCGAATTCAAATCCGAAACCGTCAGAGAGTTCTCGAAAACCCAGCGACGCTGCCGTGGCGTGCCGCCTCGCGCAAGTCCCCTAACGCGATACAAAAAAACAAGGGTAAGGACCGGTAAAAAAAACGTGCGCGCCGAGATATCCCGGCAACAGAGGTAAACTCACCTGTTCCGGATTTCCGGGGAACTGCTGCTCCGCGTATGCCTTGAAATGGTGGTAAGTCTGCTGGTTCAAAGCCTCTTGAATCTGTCGCCTGGAACGCAAAAATCGAAAGGGGTTGCGTTAAAGTCTTTCGGGAGACCACCTCCACCTCGAGCGAGGCGACTCTCTCTCTCTCTCCGTGGATAGCCCGAGTCGACCCATCGACAAAGCCTACCGCCTCCCTTCCCCTCTCCTCTTTATCGTGCCGTGGCTAATAAAGAGACGAGAAGAGCCGACACCCCCTCCCAAACCTTTTCCCGCAAACCCCTCTTCCCCTCCGTGCTGCGTCCGCGCACTCCCCTTACACCCACAGGCGCAAGAGGCCGGCGGCGGACTGAGAGGAGAAAGAGGGAGAGGAGAAAGAGGGAGAGGAGAAAGAGGGAGAGGAGAAAGAGGGAGAGGAGAAAGAGGGAGGGAGAGGAGAAAGAGGGAGGGAGAGAGAGGCGCGGGTTACGACTAAGGCGATGGGTTGGTCGCTCCTCGATCGAACGGATCGAGCCATTGGTGGTCTCCCCGTATACTAGCGCGCCGAAATCGGACCGGTAAAAAAAAGAAAAAACCGACGGGCGCCCGAATAAAAAACATCCATCACACGATTGTTTTTCTCCTCTTTCTCTTACCTTACACTACCGCGAGTATCGTTTTTCTATGGGGGGCCATAAGCGAGATCCTACCTCTTCCTAAGCGAGAGGTAACGAAACCGACATTAACGCAGGGGGTGGGATTAGCCCCGCGCATGCAAATTAGCCTGATCGTAACGATACTTGGGAAGAAGGGAGTGGCGTCGAGACGTGCGCACTCTTCGCGGGTAAGAGGTTGATCGCGGTTCGAAAACGCGGGACGGAAGCACGTCGTCCTCTCCCCCCCCCTCTCTCTTCGCCGGTACTTAAAACAAAAATTATCTCGAACAAACGCCGTGAAAATATCGCCTTCCGTAAACCGGGGCTACGAATTGGAAGTATCTAATCTATTCCGACCTTCGGCTACGACAATAGGAAAATGAGCGTTTTCTTGGGACAGCCACCACGCCGTGATATTATAAACGTTTTCCGTCTTTCGTAAAAATATCCGCGTTGAGGTTCAACGCCGCCTCTAATAAGAGGTAAACATGCCACGGCTCAAAATTATCCGTTAATTGCAAGCATTTCCCAACTGCCAGATTTACTATGTTAACCTTCGAAAGGGCCGCGTGGCCGTTATTGTGCTGCAACCGGGACCGTCTCCAGGGTGGGGCGAATCGTGGCGAACGGCACGAGCCACGCGCTGCTACATCATATCAAGGAAAGTTGAAGTTTAATTTGGCGGTTAATGTTAATGGATCCCCGCACTAGCAGTTTTGCCACGGGCTACGCACCGCTCTGGATCTGCAGCCTCATTTTAACCAGATGTGAAGCCGATGAAAAGGAAGGATTTTTAATTTAACACAGAAACACTGTTGGCAAAAATTATAGAACATCTTTAGTTGTAATATGAATTCGGTTAAGCGAACGTTTATTTGAGCGCATGATAAATCAAATGAAGCTCGCTATCAAACTAATATAAATTTCGCGTTCTTTATTTCAGATAAACCTCGCGTGCTGGATCAAAAGCAGCAATTTTTATTCACTTAAAATTTTTTGATGGGACCATTAACTTCGAATTGTTTAGATGTTATGCATTCTTCAAGTTTTTTAAGATTGAATGTCTTAATAGAGGCCATAATTCTAGGGTCACGATATGCCAGGAACAAGACTAGACTAGAACAATTAGTCATAAATAGTCATAATAAGAACATTGACCATCAAACTGCGTGCATGAATTACCTAAGTAGTAAAAAACATTCAGAAATAACTCGAAAATATTTTCAAAGATACATTACATTTCATAAAATAGTCAAACAGCATTCGGCTGCTTCAGGCAGAACCCTTAAATAGAAGTAGATTATCTCTCATGTTATTCATGAGCAGTTATAACTTTTTAAGTAATTTGGGAATTTTTTGAATGATATTTCAGCCAAAGGCGGTGGAACAATAGTCGACTGTCCCTGGGGCAAGAAAAATTCTAAGGCCCCTCTTAACTTAAGATGACAAACTGTACCGATTTGTTCAGTACCATATTGATTTTGACGGCTTTGTAATGACTCGTTTTTTCAAACTATTTCTATGCCCTCATATATTAAATCCATTATTACAGCTTTGTCCATGTTATTGAATTTACTAATTATAGCTGACCAGATCTCTCAGAGGGTCTGGGCCCCAGGGCACAGCCCTGGCCTAGTTCCTCCACTGCTCAGCCCATTTCAGTCTTCATTTATCTATACACACTGATCATTAAAGAAACAGTATTGCGAGAAATTGAATCCACATGAGAATGATATTACATGGAAAAGTATCACACCAGTAGTTGAAAACAAGTTAAAATAGCAAATAAATAATGCTAATCTGATGCCAACAAAGGCAATATGATATATGAAACGGAGTTACTTCAAAATGTTTGCTGAGCTTCCAAGTGTTTTAACCACAAATGGTTTTGAAAGAAGGCTAAGAAGCACTTCTGTATCCAAACAATATTGTTGCATGTTTGAATGCTGCCATTGGTAGATGTGTGATTTTTACTGTTAATGACCTCATTATAAACAGCCAAATGTTGAGCAAATGATAAATGAAATTAATTCATAAAAAATTACTTGCAAGAGATGTGGATGCCTCATTCCTTTTAAATCTTTCAAGAGCTTTCTATGTTTACTATGCACTCCTACTCAATTATACAAAGACAACATATAAACATAACCCACCAAAACATATATGAAAAACAGAGATTCTCTCAATCTGTACCTAATGCACGTGACGGAAGAAAAATAAAAATCTCCATTATTTGTATGCAACATGATAAGATTAGAGTATTATTTATCTCATACATAAATATATTGAGAATTTGTTTGTGCAGCTATAACTCAACAACGACAGAACATAAAAGCAAGAGGATGGTTTTCTTTTAACTGCAGTAATAATACTAGAAAAAAGGTGCATTTTAAAACCGATTTGATTGACTTTTTTAATTATGAAAAATGTTTTTATTTATAATTTTTCCTCATTTAAATAACATGGGAAATGGTGTAGTGTAACTTTTGTTTGCATTTTAAAATTATTTAAAATCACCGGACCAGTTTGAGACTTAAACCCAGGATCAGAGAAAGTATAAAGTTTCATTTTCTTACAGTCAAATTTCAAATAAATATAAAATTTTTCCAAAATTAAACTTTTAACCATAAAATTTCAAGTTTTTTGAGTCGAAAAAAATGGCAACCCAATTGTTGTCAATTGTCTTAAAACAATAGTGTGATCCAAAATACATAAAGAAGGAGGGTACTCTTATTAATCATCCAAGTACACAAAAGTTGGCATGAAATGCTATACTATGTTGAGTTTCGAGTATTAAAAGACAAATTAAATCAGAATTATAGTTATGATTGATATTTATACCACCATTGTAAACAAAAATTGGAGTGTAACATGGATGTGCAAAATGACAGAGTGCTTTTGTACCACGTATCCCTATTATTCCTAGTGACTATCCTTTTGAATTCACACCTCTTTAATTTTCAGTTAGTTTATTTTGCAATATTTGAAGGCCCAAGGTCATTTGCTAAGAGTTGTCCGGGTCCACTTATGTGCAGATTGCTTTTCTCATGATCAGTTTTACATAGCATGTTCAAGAGTAAGTAAATGAAATAATTTGTGTTCCTTCTCCAAGTATCAAGACCATCAACATAGTCTCTGATGAAGAACTGTAAAAGAGGCTTCAGTATGTTTTTCAAAATTATGGAGGTTGAAGAAGAACAAGTTATGACTTTGGAATCATGAAACATCATTAGTACCTACCTAAGGAAGCTTTTCAAGTTACAGGCAAACCCCTACTTATGAACGTAATGCATATCTATAAATACATTCATAAGCTGAATGTTCATAAGTTGAATTGATTTTTTCCATAATAAACACCATTAAATTCATTATCCATTCCTGAATATTTATAAAATATCAGTTTATTCCTTATAAATGGAATAAAAATGGAACAGTTAGGTTAAATTCGTATATTTTCAATGAGGCAGATTTATCGCTCTGCGTGCGCTCCGGCAGCTGTAATTTTGAAACAGGCAGGCTCACATCAGAGGAAATTGAAGATATCAAGAAAAATAGGACGTGAAGCTGATGAAGAAGGACATGAACATGTGGACATGCTAAAAATACTAGCACAACTCTGAAGTGTAATAGTTGTTCAAAGTTTATATGTAAGAAACACATAGCGGTAATAACATACACATGTGAAAAATGTAATTCAAACACAGACCTGGGCAGTTCATAACAACTGATTTATGTAAAATACATACAAATTTTATTTTTTAATTTGTTTTCTACTTTTTCAAATAACAACTCTTAATATGATGTTTAAAATAATTGATAGTATGTAAAAATGTGCTATTCATTGTTTGTTTTATCGAAATAAACATTTTAAATAAATTTATTTTTTTGTTTAAATCATAACCATTATCGATGTAGCACACAAGAAGTCACGCGCAAAATTACGTCCCGTAAACAGACGCGCATAGTTTGGTATTAAAAGGATGTTTCTGTTATGAGTGGTAGAATAAAAATGCAGAGCAGAGATAAGCATTCTTGTATATGGGGGTTATGTTTGTTCTCCACTTGAAGACTAAAAGAACAAGGAGTTCCTACAGGTCCAGACGTCCGTATCTGCGGGGGCCATGTTCGTTAACTGATTAGGGAGTCACAATTCATTAGTACGTGAAATCCTCGTTAGTATGAATTGTTCGTAACTTGAATGTTCATAAGTTGAGGTCCGCCAGTATAGATCATAAAAACCTGAGCAAAGAACGGATTGTTCTACTAGTTTTTAAATAATTCAACAGATGACATGGGAAAGAATTTCCTCTTAGCTTGATAGGTCAAGGTTCTGTCAGCATAAATAAATTAAACAAAAAATAACCCAAATCTTTGTATTGTAAGTAATAAAATTAACCCTGGGTGATTTGTTTTTCAGGGACAGCCAATCTCATGAAGGCTTCATTTAATACTAGATGTACTATTAATTGACATACTTTCACCATGGATGACCCAAGTTATAATCCTATCTTTAAGACAAGAGGCATGCTTAGAGATCAATACAGTAGAAATTTCTGAACTGAGACCTCTCCCTAATACAAAAGTATGAGCAGTTTTAGAAGTTCAGGCCACCCAGGCAGATAATCATTTTATAACCTGACTGAATAATGAACAAGGAGTTCATTGATATTCCTCTGAAATGAACAGGCAAACCAGACTTTGAATTTGTAAGGCAAAAGGTAAGTTCAAGAACAAGCACTTACAAAATAATTGTCTCAGGTATCTCCAATGGCCACAACAAGGTTATAAAAAACCAGATACCCATTTCAGCTACAAAGCAGTTGTCTTCAGTGGTAATTCTCTGAAAATAGATTCTATCTATCCATTCTTTTACATAGAATCTATTTTCAGTGAATTACTACTGAAAATAACTGCTTTGTAGCAGTAATGCACATCTGGCTTTTTTATATCCTTGTAGTAGCTATTGGAGATATCCCAGACATATTTTATCTTTGTTCTTGAATTTTTTAGGCATAAGATGAGCTCAATAATTCCCTGTTGAATAAATTTAATGTTAAAACATTTGCCGATATGTTAAAAATTGGGGTGGTTATTTGCGGTGGCTTTCCATAGAGTTACTGAACTTCAATCCAAGCTTGTTACATCTCCTACTGCATATTGAGGAGAACATGCAAGTCAGCAAGCACATTGTCTATTGGAAAGGACGTTAAATGGTGCACTACCCTGGTGACTTTTGCAAAAGGAAGTTAATGTTAGCACATGATTTCCCCCACTAACTTCTGTGTACTGTTGACAATTAAAGCAAAAGGAAATCGCAATATCCAAACTCCCTAGTTCATCAAATCCTTTATGAATACATAAGAAGGTCAACCTACAGTCTCTGAGTTGGAGAAATCATCCATTTGATAATGGAAAATAAAAATATTCAGCTTGTTATACAGTGGAAATCCAATTGATGGAGTTGAGGAAGGAAAAGAAGAAATACTAAAACTATGAAAACATAACATTTGAAAGGCATGGAGGACTATTTAGAAACTAACACTAATGAAATTATTCACCATTTGATAGGAAGGGGTTTTCCTCAAATTTATCTCTTGGAGGATGTCTGTTGGGGCTGGTTGATACTAGCTTGGCTAGCCCAGACCCAACTAAGAAAAACACCCACATTCAGAAATGAGAGAATTAATCTGCTACAATAGTTCAGTGGTAGAATATCCGCCTAGCAAATGGAAGACCCGGGTTCAATTCCCGGCCATAGCAGAATTTTTCCTTGTTTCAAAATTATTCCTTACACCAATGAATTAAAGTATAATGAATTTTGAGATGTCAGAAATTAATGACTTACTGATAAAACCTGAACATGAGAACAATTTTCAATGTTGCAGGTGTATTTCTATATACGAGTAAACCAGAAAATAAATTAAGTTGAGAGAGAAGTATGACTACAGTACCAAAAGTAAATTGAGATTTTGTATTTTAATCAGAAGAGCCAATTATTTAAGACAAAGAGTTAATATCAGGGAAAATACAGGAACAGCAACCAAATGTTATCCAAAACTAATTTTTAACAGTAACTGGTCTTGATCTCATGCAGGTTTGTTGTAACAAGGTGCCAAGATTTAATTGGAGCTTTCTAAAAATTTCACCCACATTAAATCTTATTTTAATATTTTAAGACAGTTAAGCATAAATTGTCCCACACCAAATAACAATTTGTACTTGTTTTATGTATTTATTGTGTTAATTTTTTTATTCAATGTTTTTTAATGATTTCTATTTTGGTTTTGTATTACCGGCTATTGGTGAAGTAAATTATTATTATTAAAGATAAATCTGGCTTTTCCTACCCTATAAAGATAAAATTCAAGTATTTAAATAAGCAACCTTGTGCTCTCCTGGTTTTATTTAGTTTTCTTACCTAAAATGTGATATACTGAGATTTTATCAGATACTCTTTTGTCACTCTGGGGTGTAATATCACCCCAGTTGAGAACCACTGCCAATAATACCAGTCATTATTTATCAAATATAAAATAAATGAGGATTAAATTTTCAGAGGGTTGAAAGAAAAACAATAATTAGGGAAACTGTTACAAATTGAGTTAACATTAAAAAGGTTTTTCTCAAGAATGTACTTATGAATGTACATAAGGTTTATAGTATATCCAACAACTAAATACCTACTATGGAAAATGTTTACATTTCAATGTTGAGTTCAATGGCAATGTCACTGAAGTACGACGTGGCTAAATATAAACTAATAATAGTACAACATTGCAAGTTTCAAAAGAAAACAGACGATTTTACTTTTTAAGACAAGTTTTATAATATAAAAATAAATTTATTCATTTAAGGCAGGAGTCCCTAAACTACAGCCCATAATACATATCTGGCTGGCATGCCTTGACATATCAATTTCTTTAAGACATGCATATTTGCCAGCAGAAGTTGTGATGCTATTTATGGAACTTAAACTTTACTTTTCGAGTATGGGGATGTAATATACTTTTAATATAGGAGTTTGGCACATTACAGAGTCAAAAAGTTTTTCAAAACTAGATCTTCCAATTTAAACATGGCTCCATCAATCATTTAAAAGGACGTATGTGGCCCAGACAACGGTACATAAAGCCTGATGCGACTCTTTCGGTAAAATGTTTGATGGTTCCTGATTTAAGATACACCATATCATTTAAAAATTGATAATAAAATTGTAAGTTCTTGACAAATTTTCAGATAATGTACTTAAATACACGAAACTCACCGCTGCTGCTCCTGCTTAATCTTTTCTTCTTCCTCTCTTGCTCTCGCTTCTTCAAGTAACCTCTTTTCTTCTTCGGCTTCCCTTTTTTTCTCAATGTCTTCCTTTCTGGAAAATTAACAAATAAATGATTACAATATGAAGAGTAGTGTCTATGGTTCAAAAAGTTGTCAAGATCAACTCACAGTTTCCTTTCTTTTTCGCGAATATCCTGTACATGAGCGGCAATGAAAGGCTTAAATAGGCTGCACAAACTCACTAGTAAATCTAAAAAATTAACCATTGCATCCACCTCGGACATGTCTCCAAGTGATTGCCAAGCCAACCTAATGAAAAAAGATATGCTATTTATTAAAAGTTCATTAAAATTATCAATAATTTTAAATAGATGGTGAAACACGATCCCTTACCTTCTATCTTTTCCAATGACATCAAGAACTCCCAAAGGAGGAAGATTGTCGGGATTAAATTTTCCATGACTAACTTGCTGAGTATAAGCAACCAACTTTAATTTATCCTTGTAAGATAATTGTAAAGCTTTACCAACGTTTTCTGGAATATTATCATAAAACATCAATGGTACAATCATTTAAATGTGCTGCTAATGACAAGTCACAAATGACATTAAACTTATATTTAATTCGCAATTCCGAATTTTTTGCAGTTGTATGTTAAAAGATGAAAAATTATTTCAACAAATTAGAGGCAAATTACGCGACAGTAAGAATAAGACACACGATTTCTGAAATAAACAGTAAGTACGACTTCAAAGAAACATAAAAGAATTAGAGATATCCATTGCATTGAATAACTTCCGATTAAATATGAGCAAAGATACTTCTTCGGAAAAAACACGACTAGCTGTCAAAATCTTCACGATCTTAAGGTAATAAGGAGAAAATAATGTTTGTAGAGGCTCACTGATATTTTGTTGAGTGAAAAGTTAAAGATACCTTTGTAAAACTTAAGGCCTAGTCGATATAAATCCTTTAGCTCCAAACCAAATTCCTTTAAAAATTCTCCATCGATAGTATTTGATGAAGTTCCTTTTGATAATGAGTCTAAATGATTATTTTCGCCCCCGGATTGAGTCACCTCCCCATTCGCCGCCATTACTAACCTTCAAAATTTACATCATCCGAAAAGAAATCAAATAGATCACAATTGCGTTATAGAGGGAATGGTCTTACAAAATGATAGAAATTTCCTTTGCTTTATTTCATAACATCAATCCATTTCAAATTAACTTCTCTAATAAACAAACGTAAAATTTCTACAAACACGAATGCAACAAATGCAAAGCTGCGCTGTACAGCTTTCAACTTTCAGCGATATGACGATCAAGATTATGGAACGGGTTATGTATTTAGAAGTAAAGCGGCTTTGTGGTTGAGGTCTTTGTCCTCATTTTGATGTGGCATTTAGGAGACAATGGTGAAATATGAATCTTAAAAAATGCGATGACTCATTTTATAGCTATCTGAAGGTCAGGTTAATGAATATCGTAGCGGGCAAAAATCCAATTAATATATTGTTTTGAGTATTTATTTCAATCAGCTAACACGTACATAAGTCTCACTATCATCCCTTCATGCAGTATAAAATGTTGCAGCTCGATATAAAACAATGGTACCTAATACACCATATATATTGTGCCGTCGGTGTCAAATTTAGAATGCATTTGTATAAGTTTCTGATAAAGACATCCATTTAATCATTTGGCGTTTCATTTATTAAATCTCGTGCGCATCGCGTAAAACAATTGTGAGCAATCTCCGGTCCGCAAAGCTATGATTAAATAGAGATTTAACACAAATTTATATAACTAGGGGCTCCGCACCTAAGCGCGTCAACCCCGTGCCTCGCTCCGCGAAGTGAATTCGTCTGCTGCCCGTGTGCAACCCTCATTTCGGCATAATCCCCTCCAGCGTGTGCGACGCAGCGTCTGTGTCCGCTCTTTCCCATGCCTCAAGCGTGTGCGACACACCGGCTGCGTCCGAGATATTCATTAAGTTTTCTTATCGCTACGGCTCTGATTTATGTGCTTTCAGAGAGTGAATATGTAAGCCAATGCGGTCTGCTTTCGTTTTGTGGTTCCTTACTGTCTGTGTTTACGTGTTAGTATTCTTTTAGTTTTTTTTCTATCTCGGACCTGGCCTATCTTTCGTGCGTTGCGTCTCAGACTTTCAAAAGAGCTGTCATCTTCCTAGCTCTTATTTACGATGTTCGAGCTGATGGTCGAGGTTTCTTAGTGCCTGTGTTTGCGTCGGGCTTTTTATTTTCATCTTGGATCTGTCCTTTAGCCGAACCCCTATTTAGTTCATCATGGCTTGTTGCTCTCGTGAGTTGGCGGATTGGGAAGTGCTTGATGTTTTGGAGAAATAGAGTGAAAGTAGTGTAGATATATATTCTGAAGATTCGAATGGATACTCTATTGATTCCAGTTCCGAAGAGGAATTGGAAGAAATAACTCACTCCACTGTGAATATTCAAGAGAATATTTGGGGAGATGTCGACAGTGCTAACCCTCCTCGGCCTTTTGCATGTGATTTAGTTGGAAAACAAATAGTGCCGGTTTTATCAACAGATGATCCCTTAGGATATTTTGAGTTATTTTTTGATGAGGATCTAATTGCCCTCATAGTGGTTGAAACTAATCGTTACGCGGAACAATTCCTTGCCCGCGAGAAAAATAAGATCACGTCTTAAAAATAATCGCGCTATCAAAAGTGGTTTGCTTTGCTAATGTTGATGGGAATCATTCAAAAACCAACTCTCAGAATGTATTTTAGTAGAAAACATATATTAGAAATGCCTTTTATTCCAAATGTAATGAGTGAAGAAAGATTTTATTTTTTGAGCAAATTTTTGCATTTTCTAGATAATACCGATAAAGACATTGTAAATAGAGATCCTATTGTATAAAATTCTACCTATCAGTGATTATTTGAAAAATAAATTCCATAAAATTTATATACCGGGTAAAGAAGTATGTGTACCAGACGCAGCTGAACTACTAAACGTCGGAGGAGCAGCACATAGTAGAAATTGGATTGAAATAAATGTATGTATTTATTTTTTATTATATAAAATGAACAATTTTAAATACGACATAATTTTTTGGAAATTTTTGAAATGATAATTAAAGTACAAAAAATATTAAAGTGAATGCATGCATAAAGTATTTTGTGCTTGCGAAAAAAAGTCACGCTGAGCGATTTAAATGCCATAGATTAAAGTCTCGCTTGAGAGGAAGGTAGAAAATTATATTTAGCTTTATTTTCGGGCTTCTCTCTCCCTTCCTCCCATTCCCCTCCTTCTCTACTTCCCTATATCCCTACATCCCACCAAACTTCCCGCTTTCCCTCATTCTCCCCCCCTTTCCCTCTCTTTCTCTTCTCTCGCACTCTCTTTCCTTCTCTGGTTCATTTTCCCCACACTCCCGTCTTTCTCCGTTTTCCCAATATGGTCCTATATAAATTTATGAGTATGGCAACAATCCTGGTTGTTCTTGGCAACGAAATATTTTATTCACAAAGAACTTCAAAACAATTTTCTGAGTTAATTCAAATCGTATTTGAAAATCTACGTTAGGAAAATAAATTTGCGTTCTTTTGCACGTACTAAGGTTCAAGTTTTTAATTTCTAGGACAATTATAAGTAATTTTAAAAAGCAGACGAAAGATGTCTTACATTCATTTACGTCTTATGCTTTCAAAGCGGACATTATGGCAACAATGCTCCAATGTTAATCTTATGGGATTTTCTCGAATGAAAATTTTTTTTCTTTACCTTAAAAATTTCCCGTTTTCGCAAATTTTCCTCTATTTGTAAGTTATGAATAATCAGTCTGAATTTTTTCAGGATTCTAGCTCATACGGAAGTAAGAAATAGTTTCTGTAACAAACATTAGTGCGGTTATAATATAGAGAGATATGCATTCAAATTACGTAATTAAAACTTGATATTGAAATGTTTATCCTAAAAACCTAATTTAGACTAGATTTTCACTTGCATGATATTTCAGAATCAATAGTTAACATCTGATTTAAAATCTAATCAGGCAACCACCAATGAGGCCCGCCACGTAGGAAATGTTGCTTGAAAGATATTCTCATTAAATTGATAAGTAATTGTATTATTTATTTAATTTAAAATGGTTAGGATCTAGGCCTGGTGGCAAGGTCAGTACAATGACAGAAACTACATGACAGGTGAAAAAAAGTGAGTAGGTAATATAAAAAAATCTGTTGTGGCCACCACAAGACTTTCTCCATATCTGTAATAGTTCTAAAAACTCCAAATAGGTTACATAATAATAAATATTTTAAGAAACTGCGTGAAAATTTTAGACTTTACAAAGAACAGAAATAAACTCAAAGCATAGCCTTCTGATATTGGATATAGCCACAAAGCTCCAACAATTAAGAAAAGAAAAAGGAGCGTTACTAAGACATAACTAAGCAACAATTGTTAACAATAGTAGTCGGTAGGTGACGTACACACACACACAGACATCATTGAGAAAATGGTCAAAACATGTTCAGGGGACCTCAAAACGTGTATTTCCGTTGAAATCTCAGTCGATTTTTTTCATGAATACAATACTACGTATATGGAGAAAGTAATAAATCTAAGGAATCACTGAAAGGTACCACATCATCAAGAATACCTCCAAGTATAAACTCATCCTTCATTGGTAGGGATACACTATCATCACTCTGTGAAACCTTTATCAATGAATTTAATAGGATATTCAATAATCATCCTATTCCCTCAAATTATCACTTCAATAAGCCCTTTCATGAATATTCCTTATACTTAAACCCATCCAAGGAGACTGAAGTAACCAATCTGATATCTGACCTTAGTAATAATTATTTAACAGGCATTAATGAAACTCCAGCACTTGTATTAAAATATAACTCACATTATTATGCAACCGCTTCTTTTTCTCATCAATGACTCTCTTAGACTAAATGAGTTTACCTCTAAACTGAAGCTATGCAAAGTCATACCAATCTACAAATGGAAAGGTAATCCAAATGACATCAACAACTACAGACCTATCGCAATTCTAAGTGTATTTTCAAAAATTTTTGAAAGGGTATTCCATATACGTCTTGAATTTTTTTCTATAAACAGTATTATATCCAATCACAGCATGGATTCAAAAAGAAAAAATCCACAATTACCACAATATATGAAGACGTTAACTTCATCATAAATTCCATCAGTGACAAAAAGCAAACACTTGGCTTATTCTTTGATTTAACTAAAGCTTTTGATACTATAAACCATAAACTATTTCTTAATAAACTCAAATGATATGGCACACGAGGCTGTAAAAATGACTGATTGAGATCTTATCTCAGTGGTAGAAAACAAAAGGTTGTACTTGGCTACAAAAGAGCAAAATACACTTCTGATATGCAAACTTCATCCTCTGGTGTTCCACAGGGCTCAATAGTCAGTCCTATTCCATTCTCCCTCTATAAACGATCTACCTAACATTGTCAATAGCTACTGTAACACAAATGCAATAGTCTTTGCTGATGACACTAATTTGCTAGTTTCCTCTGACAATCAACCTTCAATAATAGAGTTGGTAACAGAGCTTCAAATGAAATAATTAATTGGTGTATTAACAACCATCTTACTATTAACTTGCCCGTTTTTAAAACATGAGATCTCGCGTGGGGTGTACCATACACCCCAAAGTATTTTCGATTTAATTTTCACTTTTCCTCTTATATCCTTCCTTTTTGATTCTTAAAATATTTTTGGAATGATAGGGATAATTTATCAGTCAATTAAGTTGTTTCATTATCTTTATTTACATAAATTACTATCATTTATTATCATTGCATGAAATACATTTATACACTCTATATATTTATATTACAGAAATGAAAAGTAAATTCAAATATAAATTTATTTTTTGACATTTTCGAAACAATCTTGACAAATGGCACGCGTGCCTTTGATTTGCCATCCCTGGTCTAGAGAATATCTGAATCCACTCTGTCCTGACGTAGCATGTAGGATTTCTGCACATTCTATCATAAAACTATTCTTTCCATGTCGACTTACGGGAGCTCACCCATTGCATCGCAAAAATGCACGTGATCATGCGGATCTGACAAGGGTTGCTCCCTTGGGACAGGGTGTGCATGGGTCTCCCCCCCCCCAAAATCCCTTCCTCCCTCCAAAAAAACAACCATTTTATTGTAGATTTTTGGGAAGGAGAGAGGGAGAGGGATCGGTCAAAGGCGGTCAGGTAACAGCTGCTTCATATAGTGCAGCGTAGATATACTTTCATACTTTGCACTCAACTGAAGAGAATGACAGTGGGCAAGCTTTCACTTCCAGAGACAAAGGCCTCCGGCAAAATACCGTCATACGATTTATGTAACATCTACCGCAAGAATTCATCTGTAACGGGCACATGTACAAGGAAGAGGTCTATGGCACCTGCAGCAGAAATGCACATGAATCTGGGTATATGGGCACCTAGCTTGAACAAAAGATTTTGCCAAAAAGTTCCACAACATCCCTAACCTCAACTTCTGTAAATAAGAGGTCATAAAATCCGAAGAAAAAAGAATGTCACCATGAATAGTAGGTGGTGTGTCCATGCAATCCCAGGGGAGTCAAGGCTCACTATCTAAAAAAATATCTGAACTCAGAGGAAAGCCAGGTAAAACGAAAGATTTTCACAGAAAAGGTCTGAAAAATACCAAACTCCAGCTACTGTAAAGGAGGGATTATAAAAACCAAAGAAAAAAGAATGCTGTTAAAAATGGTAGCCTGGGGTGTACCATCCACCCTATGCGAGTCACAGTAGGTTAACTTTGACAAAACTAACATGATTAACTTTACCAAAAAGTATGAAAGTCCACTTATAAAGATAAACAATAAGTCATTGAAACAGGTCAATCATACACAATTTCTGGAGAATGATATAGAGCAAAATTTATCCTGGGATTTTCATATGAAGTCTATATAAAAAACTTAACAGCATGTCCTATGATAAAAACTATCAAAGATTCCATTAGTACAGATATTCTTAAAATTATATAGTACTGTGGTAAATTTTACTTATGGATTTTCTGGGGTTACTCACCACAACTAGATAAGCTGTTTATACTTCAGAAACGAGTTGTTCGTTACATTGCAGATAAATGTTATGCACCATGCCACCCAATTTTTAAGAAACTAGATCTTCTCCCTTTACCTTATGTTTACATTTATCTTTTATTGGCTTTTGTGAAGAATATTAAGTGCAACTTCATTTCAAACCATGATATTCACAACTACCACACCAGAAATTGTATATTCATACACCACAGCAAACTTCCAGTCCATATGTAATGGGACCACACCTATATAATCGTCTGCTGAAGGCTATAAAAATCCTAAACAGTATTGGTCAGTTCAAAATTCAATTAAGGTCTGTCAATAGAGAAAATGTTTTATAAAATCAAGGATTTTTACCAATAACTACAAAAATAGCAAAATAAAACTATTGCATATTAATATACCAATTGTAATGTATTTTTACATTGTTGACTTGCCCTATACATATCATATTGTATGATCCTCGGATTAATAAAATTATTATTATTACAGTAAAGATAATATAGCCATCAAAAGGACAACTACAAAATTATCCTCCAGAATTGAGTTTTTTAGGTTCAAGGCAGATTAGTTTTATAATTTCCCAACAAATAGTGCATTCTTCTAAATCATATTTTGAAGGTGATTTTATAAAAAAAATTGCATGATGAAAGCTGCAAATATTGTCATGAAGAACAGCACTCTTTTGGAAATATTAGTCTGCTATATAACACAATGGCTGAACGAATTTCAGATTTATTGAGTAATTTTAACATTCAACTACGAGAAAGAGTGAAGGCATTTACATCTTCCTCAATAGCGGTTGAAGAAAGCACAGATGTGTGTGATATTGTACAATTAGCGTATATATTCAGGTTGTCGACAAAGAATTTATTGTTACAGAGGAGTTTGTGGGCTTAATGCTCATGAATGATAGATTTAAAAAACATCATGACAGCTATTGACAACTTAGGTGTGGATTGGTAAAAAGCAGTGAGTATAAAAACAGATGGGGCACAATTAATGGTAGGTCAAAGAGTAGGTGCAGTTTCTAAACTAAAAAACAAAATTCACAGTATTAATCCAAATCGAGAGTTAATTACATTTCATAGCATTCAACTTCAAGAGGCTCTTTGTGCGAAAATCCTAGGTATGGAACATGTAATGGACGTTGTTAAAACTGTCAATTTTATGAGAAGCAGCTATTCAAGATTGCGAACATCTGAATGATCTATCCTACTACGTTGAAGTGCTCTGGTTAAGTCGTGCAATGGTATTCAAGCATTTTTTGGATATGAGAAAAGAGATCGAAGTCTTCATGGAAAGTAAAAATAAACCAATTGTAGAGTTAAAAAGTGAAGAATGGCTACGAGATCTTGTTTTTTATTGATATTGTGGGGCGTATGAATGATTTAAATGCAAAGACGCAACCAAATAGTAACCCAGTTCTATGATAACCTTCGTGATTTCAAAACAAAATTGAATCTTTGGGAAAGACAAGTCTCACTTGGGAGATTAGATCACTTTCCAACATTAAATTCGATTAAGGAAACTTACAATGGCTCTGCGAAACAAATATATACATATACAAATGGATAAATATGTAAAACAAATTTCTGAATTAAAAGAATGTAAATAAAGATATTCAGATTTTAGAAACTGTGAGCAGAAAGTTAAATTATCCAGCAGTTCATTCTCTTTTGATTTTGAAAACGCTCCTGTGGAACTGTAAATGGAACTTATTGACATATACTCGTATACAGTGCAACTCTGAATTGAAAGAAAATTTGTCAGTTTCAATTCAAGAATTTTAGGAATATTTAGGGGAAGATCATAAATTTTTTTTAAATTTGCAGCAGATATTGTTTGGCATTACATAATTGTGAGGACAACCTTTTTCCATGATGAATGACAATCAATCAAAATTACATACAAAATTAACAAATGATCATATAAATTCAATTTTAAAGGTAGCTACTAGTGAAGCATAGCAATCAGACATTGATATGTTGGTCGCAGAAAAGTGGAATAGCATTTAATAATTAATTTACTTTATCTTTTCGAAAAAATGGTTTTAGAATTGATATTTAATCGTTTGTTAATTCTTATTTTTAAATTAAAATTTAGATATTTTCTAAATAAAAATATTATTCGCTTAAAATATGATTAAAATAATAATAAGTTTTGGCCTGCAGGCATTTTTAAATTAGAAATCTGGCCCGTGAATGGATATGAGTTGGACACCCCTGCGATACATAATTTGGTGCAAGTTACTTTGATTTCCAACTACCCTGTGATTTAATAGTCCTTAGCTATGATATACACCAGTGTGCCTAACTTTGGATAAAATATTGATGATTAAGGTGATAATCTCATTAGTGATACCAGTGATGAAAGAAAAATATTGTATGTATTTAGCTATTGTTGATGTTATCGAGTAAGAGGAAAGCATTGTGCTAAAGAACAACATGATATTAAATTTTCAAGAATGAGAATATAGCAACATGAAAAATTTGAAAAGTACAGGGTTGTTCAAAATGATGTATACAAATTTAAAAATTCTTGCATAACAACATTGAATTCATGTTATAATGCACAAATTATAAAAACACTTAAAAATAATTTTTACACTGTTATTTATTGCTGTCACTTGGATAGGCTCACACTGAATGACTTGCATAATGGGCACTCAAGAGACATTGGAAAAGAATCAAGATGACTTGAATAATCACAGCACAACAATCACAAATTTTATTTGAAAGTTCCACCATATAAACGATAAGTTTTGTACAAGTTTAAAGAAATTTGAAATACAAACCCCTTACATGATTCATTCAAGTTCCCTCACACTCCTTGTAGAACAGTTGCACAGCAGCTGTGATCCATTGCTTTTGTTACCGTAATGTAGACAGTCATAGGAGCAAGTAAACTTGCCCTTTCATGGCATGGGGTATGAGTTCAGATCTAGATGGCCAAGCAATTGGACTGATGAAGTGCCAAATGACCATTCTGCTATAAATGGGACATGAGCACCATGTATGGTAAAACTTATAAATAGCAATGCACCAACAAAAACTCTTAAGCAATGTTATTGTTTGTGCATTTGCACATTCAAATTTTATGGCATTTTTGTAACTGCATCATATTGAATATATTCGCATAATTATATGAACTATAACTATCACTTGCACAAAACTACAATTTTTTGCCAAAAATGTTAAAGTCCTTCAGCATTTAGACAGACAAATTTATATGCCAGAGGATATTGAAGGGTTGATAAACTCGACCAATATTCTCTGTTATCACATACACCTGGCACTCATGAAAAAATATTGAGCAAGCAAAGGTCTATGGGAAGAGAAGTAGAGGTTCTTTGGAACAGATATGACTACCTTAACCTTTTAGAGAGGTTCCACCAGATTACTCCTTAGCATGTCTCTTCTAAAACACCTTTATCCAAATTAAACTCTGACAAAACTCAAGTTATCTCAACACTCTGTATCAGTGACTGCATTAGGCTCATTGCCATAGCAAAGATTACATGAACTTCTGTGTTTTTTGACTTAAGCTTGCAGAAGAAATTTTAAATTGCTTCCCAGAACAAAACAAAATCGGCACATACAATGGCAGATTAACCGCCCTAACTTCAAAATAGATTAGCAAGGTCATGACTTTGAGTTGTATGTATGCTAGGAACAAGTTGAATAAAATAGGGTGGTATGGCACAGGCACCACCCTAAAACTTGTTCAAGGTTACATAAAAAGAAATCACGATTTATAAAGTGAAATTCACTCGTTTAATTCTGCTTATAAAAAATACAAAACAGCTCTTATCGATTCATATAATTCGCAGGTGTAATTTACAAAGCATTTGGTTTGATATTCCATAAATAAGCCAATAAGAGTATCACCTCTATGTATGCATCAAAGTCTTTTTGGCCAATAACGTTATAAATCACCTTGAAATAGTATCATTAAGGGCAAAATAGTTTTAAAAGGCATTGTTAATTGAAAAATGGACTAAATAGGTAAAATTAACGTTTATCAAAAAACAGTAACTAAGTGCCAGACAAGATATTCTCAGTTACCAAAAAACAAATCACTTTTTTGGCAAGCTGGTGTTTTCAGTTGTTTGGCATTAAATTTCTTAAAATGAAGTAATGCATAAAACAGATACAATCATTGTAAGTACAATAAAACTAACAATTAAAAATTATTATAATTATCTAATGTTAAAACTGTCCTTCAAATTACAATGCATGCACATATGTGTTACTAAATCAGTAACATTTAGGGGCCTGATCAAATCCATTAGAATCAGCTCAACAGGCATGTTCTCTTGCCTAAAGACTTTCAAGAAAGTTTGTTCCAGTTGCACAGATCACTAGGTCACTATAACTTCTTTCTAATAGCACTTAATTGCTTAATACACATCTGCATATCTTCACAGTCAGCCACACAGCTTTCCAATCTGAAATTGTAGTTTACAAACATTTATATGCTGTGCTACTCTATGCTATGAATATCATATGAAATAAATATTTAGAACTGTATTTGCAGACAACATTATCAACAAGAAAGGTATTTTACAATGTAAAACATGAAGAACTTTCACAGAACTTACTTTTCTTCAATGTCATCACATGTATCAGGTGACCATGATCCTCTTTTCAAGGCAGTCATGCATTGTGTTGCAAGTGATTTGAAGCACTGACGCCTAGCGGCATTATGAGGGGGGTTGTCCCACAATGGAGTGGCACGAACATAAGACCAAGCAAGGAAAACATACTCCAGCACAGAATCCCAATGCTGACTTTCCACAAGCTGCCTGCCCTGCTCAATAACACATTTCTGAAAAGAATTATATCATGTCTATGAATATGGAACAACATATTCTACTTGCCCAGACTAAAAAAAGCAAAAAAAAAACAGAAATCTAAAAACTATGGTAAGACCGAAGAATTAATTTTAATAATCTTACTTTACAACTCAATATATTAGAATTTTTTTCAACTTCCTTAACTGTAAATCACAAATCAAGTTAAAAAGAGATAGCTATTTCCATAAAAGCATAAACAATTAAAATCAAGGGAAGCAATAAAAATTTGAATCTTGTTTTACAAGCAAGAAGAACACTTCATTAAGCTAAAAGGCAATGAATAATAAGAAAATAACAAGCAACTACAATAGTTTAGATGCTTGTCCAAAAAAGAAATGGTACATTTCTGCTTGAATAACTGAAATATCATAAGTAGAAATATAATAAAATTGTTACTACAACATTAAGAACAAATACAGTAAAACACTATTTAGAAATTTATTAAGCTACTTATAACTTCTTAGAAATGATTTTGGACTCAACCACATACATAGTTTAAAGGCTATTGTGTGGATTATATTATTAGAAAATCAGTAAAAAGCAACAAGAAGAACAATTACCTTAAAAGCCAAAACATGAGTCGCAGCTCTGCTGTAAGCAGGAGAATCAGTCTTAGACGTTAGCCTTGAATTTGGTAATGATTTGAAAATATTTTTCTTTAGGTAATTCAGTTTGTCTTCCAATGGGCCAATATCAGGAGCTGGTAAAGATTCCTTAATTTCCTAAAAAAAGTACAATGAAGTAATTTCTTTCTTGCGTGAAACCTTTCAATGAATATCTTCACATTGTCAGTACTCTTTATGCATGAAAATTTTTGCAAATTTAGTTAAACACATCACAATGTACAAAAAGTCAACACAAACTACAACAGCAACTATTGTGGGGTATAATTTTAGCCTAAAAATGCTCACAATTATCCAGTAGATAGTCCAAGCAACTCCAAGTTACATTATATACAGTAAACTCTCAATTATCCAGCCTAATGAATGTAAGAGGAAGCACGCATAATAAAAAAACACAGAAACACGGATAATGCGAAAATCATTTTTTTTAAATACGTGCTTCAATTCTCGCAAAAAAAGGTTATAAAACAAGTGACTGCACTGCCGGCCGCGAAGTAAAAGCGACTGCACTGCCGACCATGAAGAAACAACTGATTGATGAAAATCGCATGCTGCTTCTCATGATATTGTCATAAAACTCATTAACATTGAAAAAGCAATATATTTACATACTTGGGAGGATGCGCAAATAAGTGAAAAACATGGATAATGCAAAAATGATTTATTTCAAAATATATACTTAAATTCTCATTACAATGGTAACAAAAAAGTTAGAAAAGAAGGCTTTTATAATTGTCCTTTCAAAAAGTTTGTAATTTTAGCTTGTTTTGAGGACTTCTTTACACTTTCTTTTATGATTGTTCGTATTTTCCTGGCTGCTATGACATCGCAGTAATGAAAATCATTTTGTCCCATATAATCTAACAAAGTTTCGACACACTGAAGAGCCGTACTATTTTAATGCGTTCAATTTCAGTCCCTTCACTTTCATCACTGCATCCTTTGTCTCTGCCATCCTCTTCTTTTTCTTTCTCTTGTGTTACTGCATTGACAATATCCTCGTCACTCATATGCTGGAATTCAAATTCAAACTTATCACAATCATACCATTCACTGAGATTCTCGCAGTCCACATCCTCAAAAGCATTTATTCCCTGCAGAAGTTTAATCAAATTGGAGTTGTAGTATTTACTTCCATGTAGCCATGAAAGTTCTCTTCAAGATCAGGAAGAAGTTTGTTCCAAGACCGAACTAGGGTCACAGGCTTCACAGAGGCCCATGCTTGAGAAATACCATGCACTGCATCTAGAAGTGACATTTTTTCCAAAATTCCAATTACTTTTCATCCTCTTTAGCTCGAGTCTCTAGAAGACCAGCCTGATATTGTCGCTTCATTGACGCGACCACTCCTTGATCCATGGGCTGTTTTAATGCTGTGACATCTGGAGGTAAGAATTTTGTGCAGATAAGACCATCATCAGAAGTTAAAACGGCTGCATTTGGATGCGAGGGAGCATTATCTAATAACAACACTGCTTTTGGTGGTAGTCCTTCGTTGCTTAAAAAAGAACAAACGTCAGGCACAAAATTCTTGTAGAACCTATCAGTGAATATATTTCTGTCCATCCATGCACCCTTCTGGTTGTAGTAATTGACAGGCAAAGTTGCGCATTTGAATGAGCGAGGTTTTTCTGCCTTGCCTATCACAGTAAGATTTAACTTGTGATTGCCTGCCGCATTTCCACAGCATAACACTGTGATTCGCTCTTTATGTAATTTATGGCCACAAGCATGACTTTCTTTCTGAAACGCCAAGGTTCGGGTTGGGAGGCCTTTCCAATACAAACCTGTCTCATCAGCATTAAATATCTGGGCAGGTGTCAACATCTCTTCCTTCACAAATTTTTGAAATTCTAATCGAAAGGAATCAGCAGCTGACACATTACCACTCAAGTGTTTTCCTTGAATGGCAATTTCACATATACCGTATTGCTGTTTGAATCTGGGATCCATATCCATTGCCATTGAAGTGAGATTCTCAGCATAAGTGAAGAATTTGGTTAACTTCTTTGATGTCATGTCCTTCACTTCTAGAGCGAGTTCCAACTCTTTCTCCTCTTCATCGGCGCTGATGATATAAGTCGTCGATACTAAGTTCCTCACCATGCAAATCGAGTACATCCATAACATCATCTTCTCCCATATCCACAAAACCTTTCTCTCCTAGCTTCTGCTCAAGTTCAATGTCATCTTGAACCATGTGCAGAGCCTCCGGAAAGCTGGTGAAGACAGTGACACTAATTTTTCCATGCAGAATTCATCGTTGATGGCTTGACTTCATTCCAGGAATACTCAATACTTTCGATGGTGTCCTTGATGTTGTAACACTTCCACCATTCCATTCCATTAATTGAAGGTTTGCTGGCATCATTGGTTGCTTCAAGCAGCTGGGAAATGGTATGCCGTAAGTAGTATGCCTTGAAAGTCGAAATAACTACCTGATCAAGAGGCTTGAGAAGAGACATCGTATTTGGTGGGAGAAATAAGATCAACACATTAGGATCGATGGTAGCAAGATGTCTTGGGTGGCCAGGTGCATTATCAAGGATGAGCAATACCTTGAAGGTAAGATTCTTCTTTCTGCAGTATCACTCTGCCTCTACAATGAAATAGTTTTTAAACAAATCCTCAATAATCTGTCCTGTCACCCATGCCTTCTTGTTGGCTGCCCAATGCACTGGCAATGTATTTCTGCTCACACCCTTTAAAGCACGGGAGTTATGCGAACGATATACCAACAATGGTTTGCACTTGAAATCTTTCATCACATTAAAGAAGCTTCAACCTGTCCTTTGCTGCTTTAAAACCAGGCACACATTTATCTTCCCTACTAATGTAGGTGCATGAAGGCATCCTCTTCCATAAAAGCCGTTTCATCAGCGTTGAAAACTTGCTTCAGGCTATACCCTTTGGCTGCTACATTGTCTTGCATTCCCTTGGGAAATGTGACAGCAGCAGCATGGTCTGCACTTGCAGCTTCCCCACTAACTTAAATGCTGTACAAATTTTGATGATGGATGAATTCATCGAACTATTCTTTACTTGCAGAGAACAGTTCTTCAGCACCATCCTGCTCCTGCTGTAGGTGTTTATTTATACAGCTGCACTGCTTTAGCCCTTATAGCAGCCAATGAAGGATTCATCCTCTTCTGGTTTTCACAGATAAGGGAGTCGAGTGCAAACAGAACTCTGTATTGGTAGAATCATCGAAGTTGTAGGCTCCACCGATGGAAGCAGATCCTTCTCCAGCATCAGCATGCTTTAAAATTTGGAGTTTTTGCTCCAGCGTCAATGCAGTCCTCTTCCTCTTCATTTTATGCACGATGTGAGAGGTAGCCATGCATTTGGAATCCATTCTTTCAATGGTAACAGTGGAAAACACGTTAGAAAGATACAAAAAAGTACTAATGCGCACAGCACAATGGGACTAACAGTACAACTGGTAATTCCTAACTGAAGGCAAAAGGAACTCTCAGAAGATATCTAAAAGGTCGTTTGTAAAACAACTGACTAGTAAGAGAAAACATCCAAGGGGTTTCCTTTCCACTAAATCCAGGCTCTCCCTGTTGCATTTAAGACAGCCCCGTTCGTATTTGGGATGAGTTTATTGACCTGAACCAAACACCATCTGTTGTCTGAAGAAAAATGCTCAATAGACAAACCTTCTCAAGTGTGCTCAAACAGTATCACACGAAACCTCCCTTTCATCTCTTTTACTGTAGTACTAATGCACACATCATAAGAGATTTAACGGTAGCCTTGTGGTGTAGTGGAGAACTTTCTTGCATTTTAATTGCACTGGCTGTGTAACCGCATAAGAGTGAATCAAAGATGCATATAATGAAATTTCGGTAGCAATACATTTGTTGCATAATAGCGAATTCGCATAAAGAGAGGGAAACCTGTACTGATACTAAAAATATCAGTGTTATTTCGCATCATTAATTTACAAGAAATGACTTGTTTCAAATTGGAAAAACTGGTGGACAAAATACAACTAAAATTATAAGATAATAAATTCATATTAGACTAAGTTTTTTAAAAAAATATCAAAAGTATAAAAAATTGGCATAACATACATTGCACAAACTTTTTCATATTCATACTCTAGCCCACACCATAATGTTATTGGTTACTTCAATATGTATACACATATTTTGAGTCATAACAACAACACTGCTGCAGTTGGCACAAACTGCTAGGTGTAAAACTCGATATGTTACAATGTCACTGTATGCTATACAATATATTTTTTTTAGACAAATAGAATTATTCATTCATTATTGTTTAGAATAATAAGCTGTATAACTGGACCAATTTTGATCAAAATTCATGCAGCTATTTTTGAGTGAATTGACATTTTGTGAACATCAACTACAAAAACTACCCTCTATTATTGCACAAAATGGTCCATTTTAAGAAGGCTATTCCAGGCAATATTCTATATAAATGCGAAACTTCATTAAATTCTTTTTTAAGTTTAGAACCTAAAGAAGGGGTCTCCAAGGCATAGCTCACGAGCTACATGTGACTTGTGCATCTATTGTTAGTGGCTCAATGTCATCTCGAGCAGATTTGCATGGAATAGGGGCTACTGAAGACCACTTCAATTAAATTATGGCAAAAAATAAAAAACAAGTTTCAAGCAACAATTTTTATGGTCAATGTAATGCATTAAAGCACAAGACTTACTTTGTATAAGAGAAAATAAAAACCGTGATTTATGTTCACAGAAGAAATGGTTATCATTTAATGCTTGTGGGTTGCTTCAAAGGAAATGAGTAACTGAAAAGATTTTCATCCATTTCCATATATTCCTGTGATAAAATCACTAACCAATAAAATAAAGAATGTACCATCAAATGTGAACTTGGATGCTTTAAAACAGTGGTTCCCAAACTTTTTAAGGCAAGGTACCCTTCCAAAGATAAACAATTTTGCTGCACTCGAGCCAAGAAACAATGTTTTTATATTTTAAAATACAGGTATCATTGATTTCCTGGAGGCAAAGTTATTACCCTGATTACCTATCAATATATCCAAATCATTGATATTTATGGAACAAATTTGTTTTGCGGCACTCCTAAAAATCAGCTTTGGCAACCAGTATGGGAATAATTTTTTTAACATGTTAAAGTTAAAACAGGCATAATTATATTAAAGCTAACATATTATATCTATAACAGCGCAATACTATGCATCTAAAAGTGTTATCAAAATGGATAAACAAAAGAACATACAAAAAAGTCTATTTAGTATTGGTCAAACCACAAAATCGTGCTTTATGTTTCAGGCACTTAAATTGTAAATACATTATCCACATAGCTCAAATTTATCAATTGACAATAATCACTGAAATAATGATTTCCTGATACCAACTACCACTAGAAGTCTATGACCTTAAATGTTATAAAATACTGAATTTTATTGATGATGATGCATGATAGTTTTGCTGCCTAAGTATTCGATTCTTGATATCATTCATCAATTCTAAAATTAATTTTTCTTTATTTGCTGCAATATGCATGAAAGAAGCTTTAATCTCTCTATCATTCTACAAACAGTATATGAGTCTTCATTGAACTTCAACCACTTATGCTTGTGGGAGAGTAAAAGCAACAAATAATGAATCCTTGAAACATTACAACAAAGAAATTAATAAAATTACATATTAATAAATTACATACCCCTTCCAAATTTGGATGCTTTTCTGCTAAAGAATGTATGACTTCGATGAGCTGGTCTTGAGAAAGTCCTTTCAGAGCAGCTTGCAAAGGACCTGTGAAATTTGAGAAAGCCTTCTCTTGGCGATTCTTCTTTGGAGTAGGAGATCCCTGAAATCAACAACTTTGGAATGAAGAAACTGTTCTCCATATTGCATCAAATTTATCAAACATTTCTACAAAATATTGTCAAATAACTAAATAAAATTGAATTCCTTTTTTCAAACAGGAAATACTATCAGTTATTTCAAATAACATTTGAAATAGAAATGGATCAGATTGCCACATGGGCTGCTGATAATAATGAAAGTTGTGATAAACAGTCGGATAATACATTATTTTCATTTACCAGTAATAGTCTGCACAATCAAGCTAAACAAAGTAACTTCAAACACTACAAATTTTTACAGAAATCTAACCCTGCAAATAGAAAACCTTTCGCTTTTCTAGTCTTGAAAAATACAGCTATGATTTTAAAATCGTTCAGTTTATTATACCTTTTTGCTCTTTTCAGGTGTGGGAAACAATTCCTTTGGATCATTTAACAGGAGGCGTTTTCTGGGAGTGCTCCGTAACACAATTCCACCAACACCTATCTTGCAACCTGGACTCCCATGTTTTACAGGCGTTCGCTCTTTTCCACCCATGTCCCTTTTCCGATCAGTTTCATCGGGACTCCATGTAACAGGAACTTTTCGTCTCCCCCGTTGCTGTATAATCATTTCATCAGGGGAAGGTGATGGAGACATGTATGATGCAGGCAAGTTTGGAATAATGGTTCCCGTTACATCCTGAATATTATCTCTTCCGTCATTAGCTGCAAAAGAGATATATTGATTTCATTTCCACTAAAACTCGTACTGTAGAATACAACCAAGTATATCAATATTGTGGAGATATACCAAAAATTTTGCGAAAACTGAAGATAATACCACGTTACTAGAAGAATAATTAATCAAACCTTGCAGTCTTCCATTCTCCACTTGCGGGAATAACCACGTTCGAGCCGGAATTTCAGCAAGAGCACTACGTGTAGATCGACGCCCAATAACCCCAGTTGCTTGATTATGAGGGGTATTCATCATCAGCCTTGTAATTAGATAGATTGAGATTTAATTCATATATATTAACTTAATTCCAATATTTAATATCAAATAACCTTAAACTAATGCAATCATATATAGATCAAGGATATTAGTGTTTAACTTGACATCTATGCACGCGGAATAAAGACACGAAGCCCAAAAAATTTAATATATTGTCTAAATAAAACGAAAATATCACCACTAATGTGACGATAAACCGTTAAAAAATCTGTAGTCGCACTTTTTAATGCATAAACAGACATCTGGAGAGCCAGCATTCCCGCGTAAAAGAAACCATTGCTATTAATAACTTCCGGTCAGTAAAACGTTTACTCTATAGTTATATATAATTTTTATTAAATTTAACCATAAATGTGTGCGAAAATAGACTTCAGTAAAGACAATTTTAATTATAAAAACGAATTTAAACAGTTAATAGCATATTTATAACAAGTCACCGAACACCATTATTTGGCGGTAGAATAACATATATTAAGACATTCCTCTGAAAGTACACGTCATGTATATCATTTTGAGAAGAATAAAGCACTTTTATACATGTATTGTGAACGTACTGTGCCAGTATGATTCGAATGAAGATACGGCTGCATCAAAAACAACAGCAACTGAATGCAGGATATTTAAAATGACTTGGTTATCTCTGTTGCTCTGGCTCTAGTCGAAGCCGATACCCACGCGAAGAATTTCGCGGGATTTTACCAACTTACAAGTGGATTGGTTGCAGCTGGGGAACCCGGTCACCAATGATGTTGTAGTAACAGCTTGACAAATGAGAATACGCAAAATACCGATTTCGACATATTTCTAGCCTCTCCCGAGTTCATTGATCCTGAAAACCTAGAAAACAAGCTATTTGGTTGAATTTCGGCACATAGTATCGTAATTTATTCTTCGAATATTGTAACTGTTAGTTTGAATGTTTATAATAAAATTTATTAAAATTTGAAAGTTATTTTTAAGTAGTCCCTTTATTGAGTCTAATTTACATATAATCTGAAGTGGTTAATTATCATTTATAATTAGGAGTTTATTCTTAAGCTCGGTACCTTGCCCAAGTCCCTGAGAAACCTGTGGGCTACGCAGCCAAATTTTAAACTGGTTGTAACATAGGACTTGAAATATCTCAAAATAAAAATCTGAAGTTGAATTTCTTTGTATTTTAAATGACTAATTTTTAAATGCCATACAAATTATTGTAAATAACTTGTTTGTATTACGAAATTATTTCATAGCAGAGCATTAACATTTTCATACCTCCCTACTTTCATTTCCGGTTTAAAGGGACTGCTGGGCATGATTTGCTTGAGTATCAGTGAGAAGTCTATTAAAGGGTCGTTTGTATGTTAAGTTTTTCTCGTATTGAGTTAAAGTAGTAACATACATTTAATTACTGTTAACTCTGTGATCAAGAAACTTTTGCCGTTGAATGTAGTGCAGTGAAAATAAGAAATGTACGTAGTATTAGGTATAGTATAGAGAAGTTAGCATTTTTTTATCAAAGAGTGTGATTTTGCCTGCAATGATCCACTTCTTCGTTCATTGTGTCCTGTAAGTTTCACTACGGTCGTGTTGTTTCTGGCATCGACAAATGTAAACGTACGTAAAGTAATGCATGATCGGATATAGGTTAATAGCCAGCTTGTTAGTATAAATGTTTAATAATGATAATGGTTTTTACTGAAAAATTTGTCGAATAATGTGGTTCATAAGTTTCTTGGAATGAGACTACTCTGATATTTGTAGTTAATGAATTGTTATTCGGATAAATATTCCTGTAGGTAGAATTTAGCATGAAATACCCAACGATTTGATCTCAGAAGGATGTCTTACGTTAGGATTGTACATAATTATGCATTGGAAAGAAGTTGGTTGCCCGAGTGTTGATAAATTCAGAGATCCCAATGGATAGAGGAATTCGTGTGTTAAAGGCAGTGGATCTGCGTCAAAAAATGGAAGCTCTTGTGGAGGATTTAAGCCATGCGCTTGAGGAGTCAGCTGGGTCGTCGCTCTCTACTCGTCGACGATGGGGTCTTAGACGAAGAACAAGATCAACTGGAAATTTACGTAAGTGATGCATGGCCATCCTTTTCATTCTGTTCTCAGGGTCTGTGATTTTGTTAATCTTATGTATTATCTAAATGGTTATAATTTAGGGATATTGATTAAAGAGTTATAAAAGTATATCAAGTTATTCCTTCGATATGATAATAGGATGGCGTGTTAAAATTTAAGATCAATATAATTCTGTAATGGTATATGTAATTCTTATAGCTAAAAATAACAAGAAATTAGCTATGCATGTCAACTACGAAGTGGTAATTCTCGATGAAATTTCACTGATCGTCGATTCTGACATTTAAGCTACTTATGAGAAAGTGGGAATTTCATAGAAAGTTGCTGTTTAAATTATGTTTGCAAGTTTCTGAACATGTTTTTCTTCAAATTTCGTGCTCTGATAATGTGAACGAATAGTGTTTGTAGCGTGCTAAATTAAATTAAACATGGTAATATGTTTGTTCATTTATTGACATTAATAAATTGGCATGAGTTTCAATTATTCAATAGAGTTAGCAGTTACCTTAGTTATATTTGTAGATTGGAATTTGAAATCCAATTATCTCAAATCTTCTAAGTATTCTATTTTAATATAATTTCGCCCAACGTCAGTCAAAACTACATTAATGACATGGAGTTTGATTTATTTGGAAATTTCGTGTGAGCATTGCTGTTTTTGTTCCTGTAAATAGCGTTAGTGTAAATTCTTGCATTATTTTTTATGAAAATGTTTTAAAATCTAAGTGCGTCTCACAAACCGGTAACAGTAGATTTTTAATTGTACATTTAAAAATGTCAGTTTTGTAACATATAGCTTTTCAGTTCGGAATTTTATTATATTATTTATAGAAACAAAATTTTATTAAATTTATGGTTTTAAATTTATATTTTTGTGCATAAAAATTACCTGTGGTGATGGTTGTAATAATACAATACTTATCCTTTCATGAATTTCATCACCTGATATTGTTAGGTTTAATTATTCTTTTAATATCTCATCGCTGGAAAATCTGCAATGCCGAAAATATGATATGTTTACCTGAAGTTTCTCCATTCATAGGTTTTACTGTAACTTCAGGATATCTCGGGTTGTGCAAAAATTCTGCCTTTGATATGATTAATCTTTGCCATACTTTACTTGTTATTTGTTATTGTTTTTTACATACAATGTTCTCTTTAGCCTCTTTCTATAGTTTCTTTTATATAAATTTTCCATTTTCTCTCTCATAACTTCATTTTACCTTTGAATAAATATTGACCAACGTTTTTATATTAATTAAATAAGACTTTGAGCTGTCTGACAATATAGCAAATTCAGTAGTTGGTTTTCAGATTAAATTACCGTTAAATAATATTATCTTGCATTTTTGTTATGATTTTAAATAGTAAGCTGACAATAATATCTAAATGAAACTGTTATTGAAATTTCTGCATTATTTATTCATAGCAATGGCATTCAAGCCACAAAGCGATGATTCAAGCAGCAGCATTGGGGAGTTTTTATTGTCCAGAGATAAGGGTGTATCCAGTATTCATCAGGTTTGTATCTGATACTTTATCGTACACTCTAAATCTAATAATCTAATTATCGGCTTAGTTGAATACTTTATTTTAATTATTACAGAGTGATTCTGACGAAATGAGTCCAAGTCCTGCTCTGCAACACCGCCTTGCACCTTTTAGTCTACAGTCTAGGAAAGCCACAAACTCTCTGCATGGAAACTTTGTGGAATCAGATTCGGTTAATGAGAACTTCTCCCCGATTCGTCCCAATACCAAGAGGTCAGAAAATTATACTTTCTGTCAGTGTTATTTTAAAATTTTAAATGGAATATTTGGACTGTATGCAGTGAGTGATGTAGACCAAAATGTCGACATTTTGAAAGTATGTCATCATGAATTTATCATCATTCAAACATTTTTAATCACTTCTTTCTGTTAATAGCCAAAAAAACTATATAGATTCTCTAGGCAATGACTTGTCCTTTTTGCTATTGCCAAGTTTTTGAAACAATTGTTTATATAATATAAATTTGCCCCTCCAAATATAAGTTATAGAAATTTTAAAATTTTGCATTTGTGATGCAATATCTAGTTTCCAATGTTTGGCTATCATAAATTGGCTAAATTAAAAAAAGCTTGAGTTTACACTTTCGATGTTTATAGGTTACCATTACTGGAATGCATGGTAATTTATTTGAAGGAGTTCAATTCTTATTCTATAAAGCTGTATCATTTTTACTAAGGGCTGTGTAAAGGTAGAAGTCATGAATAATAGCAAATTGATTATTCACCAAGTATTTTGGCTATTTATTTTCTGAATATTTAAACATGCATATCATGTTAAATACTTTTCAGAAAAAGGAAATTTAAACGTATGGCAGTAGATCCTGATCCAAATAATCCATCAACATCTGATGGCATATCTATAATGCCTTTATTAAGGGTGAAAAAGAAACGCATCTTTAAGCTTGCTGGAAACAGTGAATACAGGTTTGAATCTGTTTTTACTTGTAATTTTTTTAGTATTTATGAATTTACTAGTATAATGCCTGTCAAAAATGACGGCTCCTTAATTTTTTTTAGATTTTCTAAAAACAACAAAGTTTAAAATCAAGTTAACAAAACAAAATATTTATGGTTTAAGAGGCGGTATAAAATTAGCATCCCTTTCCCACCTCCTTCCTCTTCCCTCCCCCTCCTCCCTCCTCTTCCCTTCCCCTCCTCCCTCCTCTTCCCTTCCCCTCCTCCCATCAAATTTTTTTAAGAAATCAAATTTTAGCCATAACATTAGCTTATATTAAAACTTTGGTGAAGATTCATTAAGAATTGGCTGTGTTATAGTGGTTCAAAAAGCATTAGCGACAAAGAGATATATTAAGCAAATCATATAATAGGATTACACATTGAAAATTCCACAAAATCTTAAAGTATTCCAAGCAAGTAAAAAGAGCAATTATACTGTGGTGTTTAAATATTTTACTACATTTAAGGCTTAGTTTGCATGCTGTATACATTTGCAATCTTTTTGGGATTTTGTTCGGCATATAAATAAACAATTGAATAAGATTCTCTAATTTAATTTTTTTAATGCTGCTACTTTTAAGTATTAACTTTTAGGCATGCATTCTTCTCTCCAGTCCTTGCATTTGGAAACTTATTTGCAAGTATGAATCTATTAAAAGATTTGACCCGACTTCTTTTTGTTCAAGCCCACTATTCATTAGATAGTGTCACTTATCAGGATTTAGTATTCATTGTCAAATATGAAACAAAATCATTTATAGCCATATGTATATCATAGTGTAGTGTAGTTTAAAATTCAAACTGTGAATGCAATGTTTTCTATTGAAATAACTCAGTGGCATTGAAATAAATACAGCAGTCGAAATTTTTTTAATTTTTTGCCTATCATGTTTGCCATTATTCAGACTTCTATGTGGAGGCTATCTATGTTGCTTGACGCCATATACTTATTTCCTGCATGTTATTTTAGATATCATAAATATTCATCTATATAGAGGTAGTAATAGAATACTTTTCTATTTCATGTAGGTATAATACCATACTGTGTGGAAAAAGGAAAAGGAGTATGCGAGAGAGAAGTATGGACTGTGAGCACAATGAAGGCAGCAGATCAAAATCATCTCGCATTTTGGCATTCCATAAAATGAGCCTGACGGAAGATTTCAGTCGTTTGGATGGTAAATGGTATGTACTATGACATCAAATCTGTTGCTGTTTTTCTTTCAGTGCCATCTTGTTTACTTTTATATTAAAAATGTCTTTTAAATAGCTTGACCATAACATAAAAGGTATATTTTATGATTCAAAAGTTACAATCAAAAATATTTTTTGTTACCATTTCCTAAGCATCTATGGTTCTTATATATGGGAATGAGCTTCATGGCACACATACAATGATAAAGGGTAACAAATCTCCAAATTCCATACAGTATGGCATTTGGAGATTTGTTACCTTTTATCATTCTATGGTTATTGTTCAAAATAATTTCTTATATTGTAATTTTGTATTTTATCAGTGAAATGATGAGTAGCAGCAGTCTAAGCAGTTCAGAGAGTGACACAGGGATTTATACTAATGATGAAGGAAGAGAAGGTAAGTGCAGCAATTTCTCTTGTAACAGCATTTTTCAGAATGACATTTCATGGTAACATCTCAAGCATTATGACAGTCCTTTCATTTACAGCATGGCTAATTCACTCTTACAATGTTGGTGTCAGTCTTTGTTCCTGTCATTAGCCAAGCTGAGCTAGTAACAATCTTCCTACCTTGCATCCTACCATAAACAGAACTGATTTAGATTGGCATCACATGCATGCATCATTAGTACTCTTGGACATCCAATATCCAGACTTACAAAATCCTGCGACTCCCAAAATCTGGCAACTCCCAAAATCCAGCTTTCACTGGCGGCTTCCCTTGGAGATTATGCCATATTTGTCAGCCATTCTTTTTGCCAGAAGAATTTTTGCCATGCTCCATAAAAATGCTATATCATTAAAGCTAAATGCTTCAGCTTAATAAAATTTTCATTAAAACTTCATCATAATCATCTATGCAAGGAAGTATTTCATTACCTGAATCTTCATATGCATATATTCTGTATAACATTTCAATAATTTTGATAGTACTCTTATTTTGCATTTTCACTGTAACCATCTTGTTAAGAAACACTGCACTTTGCTTTATAGCTTGCATTCCATGAGACGACAGTCTTTGGTTCTTCAGTTCCACCATTTGTAAAATGTAAATAATGCTATATTATTTTGACTTTTGCACAAGAGTTGATTTGCCATGTTGCAGAAAAGATATTATTGTGCAATTGCCTTTGCTTAAAATATAATTCTTATCTGAGGGACTTTGGAAAGACACCATTTAACCTGTTATAGCCTTCCAGAATAAGTACTTAGGTAGCAATAAGTAGTGATATCCATGAACATGGATCAAATTAGCGTGTTTTTCTTCTATTATTAAATTCTGTAATATTTTGTGTTTTACAAGGTTTGTTCAAAAATTAAGTTTACAATGTGTTTTTAAGAAACCGATTTTTTTATGAGGGGAGTAATTAAGTAACATGTATTTAAACAACAACTTATTACTACTTTTATACATAATCTCCTAACAGATTCAATCATTTGTTGTAGCGTGAGACAAACATTTTGATGCCTGTCAAGTGAAAAGTAGGGTCCTTAGTCTTGTGGTTACCTGTTTACATTTTGGGAACCCATCATTCACAAATTTTGTTGAACCCAGGCTTGTCATGAATAATGGTGGATTTGGTTCCAAGTGAGAGATAGAAATTTAATTGAAGTTCATGAATTGTTACTCCTCAGAAATTTAATTGAAGCTCATAAATTGTTACTCCTCTGCCTTAATTTGTTCAATGTTTTCATCAGTTGTTGCACTTGCTGGTCTTCTAATTAGCACAGCATCACTGTTACTCTGCCTTCCCTCCCAAAACTTTATAATCCACCTTGATACACTTGGTGAACTTAAAATATTCTCTCCAAAATCTTCAACATGTTGGTGATGAATTTATTCCACGGAAACATTATTTGCATCTAAATATCGAATCACAGCACACGCTTTGTCTGTATACCATGTGTCGAGGGTAGCAATCATTTTTAACTAACACCAAGTTGCAAACAGTTACAGCTAATCCGCTTTACAGTGTTGTCACAAATGCCTAACAAAATATTGTACTATCAACAAAATTATTTTACTATGTATAATGCACCTGTAATTAACCTTGTAAACTTACTTTTTGAACAACCCTCATTTCACTATGAAGATTTCTCCCATTAACTTAATTGATAAACTGAGGAGACTTTGGAATTTGATCACCTGTTATATCTGTAAATTTAGCTTTTTTGTATGCGGTTTTACCATCACATATTTGGTCACTAGAGCCTTGTTTGTAAGTTGCATCACTGGAAATGTAGTCAAAATTTTAGCTTTCCACCTTTTATATCTTCAGAAATCTATATAAATAAATTTTAATGGATCCCTATCTGACCCTGTATATTTTTCTAAACTCATATCAAATATATTTGAAGCCTATGACGCAATGCACATATTGAGTAGAATGTGCAAAAAATATGAAATGCAATAGGTCAAGATAAGAAAATCCCTCTCTGTGTAAGTAAGCAAGATGAAAGAAGTAGGTGATTCATCACTCAAAATGTTTTGATAAGAAAAGACACCAAGACCTGAAGACTACATGTAAATATAAATAGTAAAGTTACCTGAAAAACGATAGATTTCACCTTATAACTTTCCAGTCAGCATGACTATACATTAGGGTAGAAGAATATCACATGAACTAACAACTCAACAGAATGCATATTAATAGTGCTCCAATGATGCTGGCGAAGCAAAAAATTACCTGTTTTTGCAGAAGGATAAGAAGGTTGAGGAAGATGGAGAAAAAGAAACCCTGAAAAACACATTTTGGGACCTTGCATTGCCTCTGTTGGTTTCTCTACTTCCAATAGTATGATACTGCTTCGTCAAAGCTAGATCAGTTTGAAATTTTCTTTTCATGGTGATTGAAGTCAGTAATCATGTTCACGGTCAACGATAATAATAATTTCTACTATTTAATGTTTTAATTGTTACAATGGTCAATCATATCAATTTAAAAGCATTTGAGAGGGTCTAAAAACCGTAAGAAGAAAAACGAAGAACTTGAAAACAGAGTAGAATTCCAAAAATAACTACGTTTTTACAGCAAAATTCTACACATGATACAGGCAGTGATATTGGCAGTGCTACTGGTAAAATACCTTACTAAAGATGTGTTTGTGCTTTCAATGATGTTGTGCATGTTTAAGAATTAAGAATGAGGATGTTGACAGTGATGATATGGATGCTACAAACTTTGAAACTGCTAACAGTGACCAAGATGGTGAAGCCACGGTAGTCAATGCACATGCATGTGTCAACCCAAGTAATAAAGGTAACTTTCCACATGATAGGTCACTGAAGAACAGTGAAAAAGAATTTGTTCTTTCTGGTGGTTCATGCATGCCACCAGGACAGTTTCCTGCGATCAAGTAAGTGCATGATGCTTTTCCAAATATTTTTATAATCATTATAAATAGCTGCTTCTTACATATATAGGCTACAGAGCTGAAATTTGGCATGAAGATAGATCATTGGGTTCAACATCTGGAAAATCCAAAATTCTGGAAAAAGTTATATTTAAGGGATATTTTTGACCCCAATATCCAATTTTAAACACCCATAAGAAAATCATTGAAAACAGTGCAGGGCTATATAAAATTGCTTTTTTAAATTATTTACAATTCAGATACAAAGTCGGGACATGCACCATACCGTGGACAAAAGAATGAAGTTTATTTTTCTTGAAGACAAAATTCAAATCCATGCTGAATTTGCATAAAAATTTAATTTTAATCATAAAATTATGAAAAGTTTTTTGATTTTCAACAATGAAAAATATTAATTACCATAGCAATGACTCCAATGCCTTTCAGTGGGAATTGATTATCCATACTTCAACAACATTGATTTAATGCTTAAAGACTGCATTATAATCTATTTGATTTCAGCCAACGATGTATACATATGATGTGATAATTTTAAATTAATTTTTTTATCCGGATATGAAATAAAAGCCACAGATGATGTCGCCATAATCCTAACACACAAAATATCCTAATTTTTACATAAATTCTAGTGTGATATATAGTCTATATTCTTATTATTATAGCTATTGCTGAAAAGATATAAGCCATGAAACCGGAAATTTGAGAACTTGGGCGCGAGCCGATTGGCAGAGAATTTAGAAATTCTTGATTTCATGGAAAATGAAAATTATAGTCTTACTTATATATTATTATGGCAGTGATTTTAATTATGACGTAAACTTTTGACGATGTCATTATATCTACTCACACGAAATTTAGTAAAACTAGAGGAATTACCCGTTGAACATCAACGGGACTTTGTAGTGTGATTTAAATTTAACTTCTGAGGGGTGTATGTTAAAAACTTATATATAGACACACAAAGACTTGACTGTTGATATATGCTACGGGTAATTCCGATAGTAAGTAGTAGTTAGTAAAATTAAAATAAAAACAGAAATATTCGAAAAAGATTTTACAGATTCATATAATATGTTCTAAAAAATCTCGTAATATTTCTTTATAAACAATATTTCTTGTGTAGAAACGACCATCTCTCATCTTTCCTTGTCCATAACTTTCTAAGATCTTCGCTCGGATGTCTTCTAAACGTGTAACTCTGGAAAAGGCGACGTATAGCTGTCTGATGGGTGCAGCTTAAAACACCTCGCATTCCAACAGTTTAGAAGAAGAAAATAAGAGAAGTTAAAATGTAATAATTAACATGAAAAAAACCTGATCTGGCTGGGAATCACCATATGAAAAAATATGAGTACAATGGGTTAAAGGCTGCTATTTTAAATACAAATCAATACAAATGAGCTATATAGGTTATCTGAAATTATTTACGTTGCTATCAATTACGTTTGACGTTGCTACAACAATAATTTCGGTTTCATAAAACTCGTGAAGCGAATAATGCAATTATTTCATCTATTTGAAGGCTTAATAGACACTAATTCAATCGGAGGCAACAATGTGGGTTGCCTTAACAACACCTGGAAAGAGTACGAAAAAGTTATAAAATTTCGAAAAGAAATGCGTGTTTCGGACAAATTCTTCCGTGTAACATCTAAACATTGCAAGAATAAGATATTTTATAGTTTTAGCTGTCGAATAAAACAGGGAAATTTGGTCCATATTTACATATTTTAATGACTGAATGAAATAAACCTTACACCTTGAGAAATCGAAAATCCCATGTAAACTTATAGGAAAATATAACCATCTCCCGGAGTCGAATCCGGGACTTTTTCTGGGATGTTTGATTTTTTAGGGACCACCTCATGGGGGATTAACGATTGTGAAAGTTTCAGCTCTTAATTCCATTGCAAAATGCCCAAAACTACTGGGACAGACGGACAATCGAGAATTATTATATAAGGATATGAAAAATATTTTAATGTTGTTGTGTAGTTTTTTGAGAAATTTTAACCTTTCAATTGTTATACATAATGGCATCATACCTATTTCACGATTTTTTAATCCACAGATGATGATGCCATAATCTTAACACAAAATATTTTAATTTTTCCATAATTATAGTGTATAGAGTATTGTCTTAATGATGATTATTCTTATTGTTCACGAATCTTAAAATACGAAAACTTGAACACGAGGTGATTGCCAGAGAATTCGGAAATTACCGATAGTTGTATTAATGTCGCAGAAAATTATAAATATTCTGCTAGAACTCATGGAAATTATTGTCTAATACATATAGGCTCCACGTGGCTGAAGTGCTGTTGCCCTGGAGATCATGTTGGTTTATATGTGAGTTTAGATCATTGTGTATGGTGATTTTTTGAAGTGCTTGCAGTATGCAAACACCAACAACTCATACTAAGAACAATGCCAAGGTTCTTCCAAGAAAATGGCTGTGCTACTCCCCAAAGGAAGACTGCATGTATTATGAGTCATGTTGGCTATTCGCGGATAGAAAGAACTGATTGTACAATGATGCTTTATTTAAGGGAGTGCATGCCTGGCAGAGATTAAAAAACAATTAATGACTATAAAAAATCTCATGTTCACATTAAATCATGTGTTATGAACAATGGGAATCGAATAGGACTATAGATAAAGATCTCAAAAGTTAGTTATTGAGGGAAAAGTTATTTTGGTGTCAACTATTAAATGTATAACAAATGTGACATGATTGATGTTTGTAAAAGGAAATGTTGAGGCAATTGGGGCAGGAGATGACCAAGGGACATGTAAAATCGACAACTTTCTGTCAATTATTGAATTATTGGCTATGTATAATTAATTTCTAAAACAATTAATTTGTCAATCTAAAGGTTCGGTCTGATACTTAAGCCCTGATATTCAAAATGAACTAATCGACCTTCTTTCCCAGCGAGTGAAGGTTAAAATTTTTAATAAGATTAAGGAGGCACCTTGCTTTTTTTATAATGGCCACTACACAAAATGCTGTAAAGATAGACCAATTGAGTCAAGTGTTCCGATATGTTCATATATAAAGAAATTCAAATGGGAGACCAAGTGAGCTAAAAATAAAAGTTTTTCCTCGGGTTTAAGAAAGTATCAGACTAATCAGCTGTTGGTTTTTTAAAAAAACAAATTATTGACTCGAGAGTAAGGGACTGGATATATTGACATGTCGAGGTCAAGCCTCCAACTGAGCTGCAGTTATGAGTCGAGTTTATTCTGGAGTTCAGGCCAGACTTGTGACAAAGGGGGAAAATGCACAATTTGTGCATTATGCTTCAAACAACTTAAATCTGGTCCTTAATGATTCATCTTGCATCATACCTGGAATTTCTTAATTTTACAGACATATGGAGAGAATTACATTTATTTTGGACAAAGCATCAGGAGATGGCAATTATCATTTATAAACCTGGAAAAGAATTACAGTCTAAAAGGACTGCCCAACTAGGTAGGCATCAAGACAGTAAGATGTAAATACACGGAAATAAAAGCTCTGTCTAGAATTATTCTCATAAGCAAGTCTAATGATGAAATATGTGAAGCAAAGTCGCTTAAGACAATATTAGAAACATTTCAGTTTGTACTTTTTGTTGTGATACAATCAAAAATACTTCATTCTGTAAATGCAGTATTTAAAATGCTACAGGCAAAAAATTCTGATATTTCTAAAGCATATGTGATTATTAAGAATGTGTGCATGGAACTAAAATCATTTAGGAACAACTTTGAATCAGCCAAGCAATCTGCTACAAATCTTTGTATAAAATGGAGTATTGAGACAAAATTTAAAAATATTCATGGTCATGTGATAAGGCGTCTTATTGAGTGTGGTGGTGAGATGGGGTTGGATGCTGAAATACATCGGAATTAATCTCTTTAATGGATGTCTTGACATTGTAATGACAGGTTAAAGGGTTTGAATGAATGGTGGAAACCTTCAGTGTTCTGCAACCACACAAATAATTGCTTGAGATTCAGAGGGCCAGTGGTAGAAAAGAGCAGAAACACTAGTGAAAAGTACAGCAGAGTTCACCAATTGCAGTGCAGCTGATTTCATTTTGGTCTTGCTTAAAAAATGAAATTGCTAAACTTTCAACTGTAAAGGAAGTAGCTAACCTGCCTTTGAAAACTCGGTGCTGTCAACCAGTTTTCCCAGCATTAATGCTATTTCTAATCGTTCTAGTCACTGCCCCAAGTTCAGAATGTGCGTTTTCAAAACTTAAACTTATTAAGATTTATTTGAGAAGTACTTTGGTCAGGAAAGATTAAGCAGATTTAGTTTTCTTTCAATTGAAAATGAGGAATTACCCGAGACACATTGGTTGGTGTATGGCAAGAGGTGACTCCCAACCCAACAAGTGTATCCTCCTGTTGTACACCAGTCATGGATGTTGAAAATGAAATTTGGAGACTAAGTTGTACAGAATGGAAATAAATAAAAACTCCTGAACCATAAGATAATCCAAGTGAGCAATCACACGTCAATAAGAGAAAAATAGAGGGGGAAAAATTATATTTATACTTACAAGTTTGCAGGACGATGGCCTACAGGGACCTGTTGTTGGAAACTAGCCTAAATAGAAAAGAAAAGCACAAACAAACGCACAATCACTCTGGAAAAACTCAGTAGATACGTATTTCGAGAGCTAAGCTCTCATCTTCAGTAGCTGAAGTCGTATCTTGATATTGTTTATTGTGATGTTTTAAATGTTTTATGCATAATATACATACAATAAATACTGAGACTATAAAATAATTTTAATTTGAGATTTCAATGGAAATCCATTTTCTAGGTATCCCCGAGTCCAAAAAAGTTGTTTTTGCTACGTTATCTGTCTGTCATATACAGCATGAATGGAGGGTAATTTAATCTTGTCGATTTTTTTCAAAAGTGGCACAATCACTCTGGAAAAACTCAGTAGATACGTATTTCGAGAGCTAAGCTCTCATCTTCAGTAGCTGAAGTCGTATCTTGATATTGTTTATTGTGATGTTTTAAATGTTTTATGCATAATATACATACAATAAATACTGAGACTATAAAATAATTTTAATTTGAGATTTCAATGGAAATCCATTTTCTAGGTATCCCCGAGTCCAAAAAAGTTGTTTTTGCTACGTTATCTGTCTGTCATATACAGCATGAATGGAGGGTAATTTAATCTTGTCGATTTTTTTCAAAAGTGGCTGGAGCAATTTCACTTCAAATCTATCTCTATACACAGTTTGATATCATGAACAATATGACATATACAATATGTTTCAAAAAATAGCTATATAGTGTACAGCGGCATTATGATAATGAATGTTATGCCCAGCTACTGCAGAGTTCTCCCCTGAATTTTGACAGCCACCCAATTTTCCCAATTTTCTTTTCACAGGATTGAGTGGATGAATAGAAAGTGTACATACATTATAAAAAACTAGGGGGAAATATGGATGTCTCTCATGAGGTTGAAAATGAATCTGACGCAGGAATTCATTGAGCGCTAAGAAAGGGAGAGAGGATGAGGGAAGGAAGAGATTGATTGATTGATTGATTTGGTCTTTAATTGGGGTGAGATTGAGACTAGGAATCCCATCTTCCACCTAACCCCTCTTCGTGATACATATAGTAATACATAAAACGTTAACAATGTAAATACAGGTAACAATAAAAATACAAGTATTTGAAAAGAAAAGATGTGATTTTGTGGGAAAAAATATGAACTGCTGAGTAATGGAATCCATGTAAAAAAACCCACTGCAGGAAAACACCCACACAAGAAGGGGGGTGTGAAAAACCTGCGAAACCTACTGAGATTCACTAAAGACATCACATAATGTTTAATGTTAAAATCATAAAGAGAGAGAGAGGATAGGAGGAAGGAAGAGAGAGGGAGGGAAAATGCAGGAATAAAGAGAGAATGGGAGGAAGGGAGAGAGAGAGGGGGGAGAAAACAAGGAGAGGTGGAAAATGTATTTATTTGTTGTAAAGCATTGTAACTAAATGGTTTGTCACACGCAATCAATGTTTGACTATTCTTTTTCTCTTTGCTCTTTGTTTTTTATTGCTTTTATCATTTCGTTTATTATATTTTTTTGACGCCTCTCAAAATTTCCTGCAGTAGAACTGTGAGCTCTCTACTAGTTAATATAACTATAAAGTTGATAATAATATATAATTATTGTAGACCATTCTTTCATGATAGCATTTTTCTTGCTACGTGCCATTGTTTCATTGACTGCAATTTTTAATATGCCCATTATTATATGTTTCTGCACTCGTTACATCCAAATAAAAAATTATACAGCATCTATTTACTGGAGAATATTAGTTTTCAAATAGCGCTTGGATAGTTGGAAAGAATAAGGAAAACATTTGGGATCAAACCTGGGCCTATGCCGAATATATTTTTCAAGTTAAAAATAAAATCGCAGTTGGGGAATAGTTACCGGCTTTTAAAGTTTTTAAACATCAGGTGAAATTGGGTTTTAATGAATCCAAAGAAAGTACATTTTTAAAGAATTAGGGGTTAAATCGGGTTTAATAGAAATAAAATTTTAACCATTGCTTGTTATATTATACACGAACTAGTGCAAAAGTCCATCAATATGATGGGATGGAATATATTATTTGTTGTTTAAATTAAATTTTCACACTAATCATTCTTTGAAATCATTTATTTGTATCTTTAAAATGTAAAAATTTGATTCCAAATAGAAACATAAAGTAACTACATCCTTATTTATTTTCCAAAGAAAACAATAGTCAATAACATTATATATCAGAACCAACTTTATCGTTAAAAATAAAATTATATTCTTTCATTTGTTCCTCTGTTCACGTCTCTAATTCGTGCTTTGACCCTCAAATGTAAATGAAACATACCTACACCATGCCATCCTTGTGTTGTATACATATCCAAGATTTTTATATATTCATGCTTATTTCAAATCTTCATTGATTTCGCTCTTTTTCGGAAATGAGTGGTGATTAAAGTTCATAAAATGTCATTCATTTGAGTCTTGTTGCAAATTTTGTCCAAAAATTTCGTCATGTAAACATTTGAAACAGTTCACATGCCCAATAGCCATGGCACAACAATCGATCTTACCAAAGTGACAAAATTAATTTTAATGCATTTATATTTGAAGAACTTTATATTTGTAGTATTAAATACAATGATAGTATGACAACTTTTTTGTTATGCAAACAAATCAAAACAAAATTAGAACCAAGTATTTTCCTCTCAGCAGTGAAAGGCAAATTTGAATTTTCAATATGTCAACAACTTATTCGTTGCTATGTAAACAATATCAAAACAATATTATAAAGGATATTTATTGTTCCCCAAAGTAATTAAAGCCATAAAATTGAAATCATATGTTTAGAATTTAAATTGCTTTTATATAGAGATGTAATGTCCGCATGAATTAATTTTTGAAATAGTTATAATGAAGTGATAAACTCAAGATTTTAAATAAATTACAGCAATCAATGAAGGTTGTTTATATCAAATGTAGACATGATCTAAAATTGCACCATTTGCATATTAAAATCATGTCTGAAAGTTTGAAGCACCTGGTTTAATATTAATTATTTTATTACTAGTGTTCAGGTTCATTAAGATTTTACTCAAATTTTCAAAAATCAAATCGTGAGGTAAAAAACAGGCAAAATCGGGTTAAAACCAAAAAATATATCCCTGCGTACTAGCCAGGCACCTTGTCTCCTCAGCAAAACCTGTGCTTATCAACAATTTGACAATGAAGCCTATTAAGTTGCATATGATGTTATTGCATATTTTCGACGTTGATTTCTCAAACCCAATAGACCATTCACAAAAACTCCAAGAAGCAGATCTCGTTATTTCTTATGTAGAATCACCTCGTCACATTTCATCAAAATCTGTGACCTGAAGGTCATAGCCTTTCCTTGGCAGTGTAACCCATGATTTTATTGTTATAAATTGAGAAAGGACATAGTATTTCTAAGGATATTAATATGTCTTACATCCTTTAAAATTTATTTGATAAATAAATCAAAGTAAAAGCTGCCCACTTTGTTATTTAGACAATTAATTACATAACCAGAATGAAATGCTATTGTTACAAGCATGGGCAGACCCATTATCTTTCCATGAGGGAGGACACTGGGGGCATCCATTTGCTTTCAAAACATTTATGCTTTTATTTTTGGCCCTTTCGGCAATTTTACCCTTTGGTTATTGTCACTTTGATCTAGACCCATTTATTTCTATAAACATTGATGATTTTATGCTATGTTTAATGATCTCAGGTGATGATGAGCAAAGTGACTGGTTTTGTGAGCCTGGTGCAGCTTATGGCATTCCTGGAGTGAAGGCGTGGTGGGAGATGGGTGCAGATGGAAGCAGTGGGGGAGGAATGGAAGGAGGAGGGGTACGCAATAATCGGAGATTGGGAATGGCTGAGGATGAGGACACCGACTGGGATGACCAAGAGGATGATGCAACTTTCAAGGTTTTCTTCCCTTTCTCACAATTATCCCTCCTGAATTGAAATACCTTCCTAATTTATTACAAATTACTTTTTTATTCCTTTCTCTCGTGTTGAACCACTGCTGACCTCTCCAACTGAAGAAGTTAAGGAGATGAAAGGTGCCTTAGGTATGCACATTTAACTTTTTTAAGAGGCTATGAGTCTATATGGATCTAAAAGCTTTATTTGTGCTCTTTCATGTTGTAATTGCATGTTTGCATTCATTTTTGAATTATCAGAATTGAATGCAAACTAACTCAAATATTAGATGAAAGGTAAGCTACTGAAAAGTTTCTTTAATCTTTCCCATGAACCGCATTCTATGATTAGTTATGCTCCTGACAATGCAAGAAAGGATCGGGAGAGGTCTAGCATGCAAAACTTACTGTTACCTACTCAAAGAAAGAAATTTAAATTTATCAACATTAACATTGTAACTGCTGTGAAATAATGAATGATTTTATTTGTAAACGTTGAAGTTGCCTTTTTTATTGGTATTACTTCATTTTCTCAGATTGGTTCAAACGTGCCCTGATTGTTGTTCAAGATGAATGATCCATGTACCTCAAACACATGCATATTCAGTTCTGTTAGAATTTTTAATTTGTTAGTTTTGTGAATGTGTATTGTTTCACTGAAATCCATTTATGCATTTATGACATTTATTCAATATTCTTGTATACTATTCTTTGTGCTATGTTTTCCTATCAGGTAGTCTAATAATATTATTGAGGTCTACTAATGTCACCACTAGAGCTCTAGGGCAGGAAGATTATAATAGTAAATCTCTAGAAAAGATCACATAGGCTCAGGTTATTGTGGATGATAAATATAAATTTCTAGTAAAACTTTGTTAGTGCATATTGGCTCATTTTGTCATAAAAATGCATTAAAATTGTACAGAGTGATTATAAGGACCTTTGGCCATTTTAAACAGCCAGTAGAAATAATCAAAACACCCTAGAACAATAGTTGACTCTAACTTGTAATTGTGCTCAAATAGATTTTACCTGTTTGTAGATGGCTCTAATGATGCACTTAACAAAAATTGTGACTGCTACAAATAGCAGTGTGTGTTTTGTGGTTAGCCATAAAGAAGTCTGTAATTTCTGTGCTGTGAAAATTTTGAAAAGATTATGGACGTGATCCTCAGTGCATTGATATGATATAAAGGCATGGTATAAAAAGTTCCAGGAGACTGGTAGCATTGAAGGTTGTAATCAAAGTGACCATCCATCTGTGACAGAAGAAACTGTTGAGCTAGTGTGAAACGCATATCAGCATAATCCACAAACATCCACCATACTCGCATCATGTGAGTTAGAAAATTCTTCACAAACGACTATATCTTCAGGCTTAGAAGATACAAATTATTCAGATATTACAGCTTATGATCATCCAAAATGCAGGAGTAAATCCTCCTTAGAAGGCTAAATATTTCAAAACGAAATACTGGCATCATAGATGTCTCTCAAATGCAAATATTTTGTAGATGAATGATAAACAATAAATAAACAAATTAAGACACAAAGGTGGGGGTAGAAGGAGGAAAGGGGGAAGATTTCAAAATGAAATACTGGCATCATGGATGTCTTTCGAATGCAAATATTTTGTAGATGAATAATAAACAATGAATAAACAAATTAACCTCACGGATGTGGTTTTAAAAACGGGAAAAGTTAAACATTTCATTTTTAAATGGTTAACCTTCCCCCTTTCCTCCTTCTACCCCCACCTCTGTGTCTTAATTTGTTTATTTATTGTTTGTTATTCATCTACAAAATATTTGCATTCGAAAGACATCCATGATGCCAGTATTTCATTTTGAAATGTTTAGCCTTCCCCCTTTCCCACCCCTGTGAGCTTAATTTGTTTATTTATTGTTCATTATTCAGCCATAATTTCAGTCTTCACAAGGTGAATTGGAATTTTCAATGAATAATACATTCGATGAATTGTGGTTTGGTAAATTCACATTTTGATGAATTGTGTTTCGATGAATTGTGTTTCAGTGAATTGTGTTTCGATGAATTGTTTTTTCGATGAATTGTGATTCGGTGAATTGTGTTTCGATGAATTGTGGTCGTTGAATTTTCCTAGACTCGATGCAGGTATCTTCTTCTACTCTAAATCCTCTTCCTTAATACTCCTGCACGATTTATTCAGCGTGAGATCAACATATGTTCCGTAACATGCATTCTGTTCTTCCTTTATATTCAAGTTTGTGCTGTTCAATTTGAAATATAATTGTAATGCAAATGACAACCTATTCTACGCTACGTACCATGGTTAACAAAGAATACTTGTGTATTATTTATATAATACTACCTATTTTCATTTCCATTAATAGAATCTCGGGAACAAATTAAATCTTATAACATCTTTTCTTATGGAAGTACATGTTCCGAATAGCACTGTTTCAGTTAGCGCTTGATTTTCCTGGCACCAATTAACACGTTCGCGACGACGGGACCCACCGGTGGGTCCTGGCTCTACGCGCCCATAGGCGTTTGGACCCACCGGTGGGTCCCCGGCATATGCACCCGCAACTGTTGGGACCCACCGATGGGTCCCTCCCCATACCTTTATCTTACCTTTTTTTCTTTTGATGCCTATGCTGACGGATTCTGTATTTAGTTTACGCTCTTAGGAGGATATGTACATATATACTGCATACGAATATCTTTAGTTAATGAAATTTTACCATGAAAAAAATAATTTTATTTGATCTCGCTGAACCATCCATGAAAAATCGGGGAATTGCAATGGAAAATAATATCATACATTTTAGTTTGAAAATGTATTTATTATCAATAAATGGTTTAGTTTAAAATTACTATTCAAGATAAATCTAAGATGATATTTTACAAGTAGTAATAATACAAATATTATATCTTTATGAATATAAATGTAAAACTTGAATATTTCTGAAGAAAAATACCTAGGAAATAATAGTTTATTATAATAAAATATATGTTGGAAGTTAAATTTACAAACATTACTTATGTTTTTCATTGAAAGTCTAAATACATCGTCGGCTGTCCATCGCAGTCTTTGCAGAATGTTTTTACTTTTTTTGCTTTCGCTTTCGCATCACTCACTCCTTTATTCCTACGATGTTTTTTATAGCAGCCGATCCAACTCTTTCTACAATCTCTTGCTAACCCTTGATATGTTCCTAGCCTATGCACTACTTTCTTCTTGGTCTTCCTAGCTTTATCACCACCAACAGCACCACTGCTTTCACCATTATCTCGAGTAAGCCCATAAATAATATTTTCCCTAAAAGTGAGCTTGTCCATTTTTTTCACATTCCCTCCGTATTTGTTATAAATCACCCATACATTCACCACACATGTTCCAAGAAGAAGTTTTATTGCTACCTTTTTATACCACTTCATCGTTCTTATGCAGGTATAATAAGAGGACATTTGGTCAGAAACATCAACACCCTTTTTGGCAAAATTATAATTCATCACAGACGATGGCTTCATTTTTTTCACCTTTCCATGACCTAGACGCTGATGGAACTAGAATGTCCGTATGTGCTGGATCCGAAGAAATCATAAGCACTGGTCTCTTATCTTGCCATTTCATCACTCTTACACCATTCTTTTCCTTCACGAAAATCTCTCCACTTTTCAGTTTTTTTGCGCATACCTCTTTTGGATTTCCCCGCTTATTTTGTCTTAGTGTTCCACTGACATAGGTCTGTTTCTTTAGTAACTCTTCACAGAGAGATACACTTGTATAAAAATTATCTATGTACAAAGTCCTACCTTCGTTCAAAATTCCCACAGTCAACTCCAGCATCACTTTTTCGGCTTGTCCTTTCCCACTTCCATCTGGGTTTTCATTTTTGCCTGTGTAAATCTTCAAGTTATAAGTATAAGCCTCAGGTGTGCACAGTTTGTAGCACTTCACACCTTACTTATTTGCTTTTCCAGGGAGATACTGACGAAATATCAATCTGCCTCTCCAGGGCACCATTGATTCATCAATGATGATTTTTTCACCAGGAGTAATTGTAGGCTGAAATTTTCTGCAAATCAAATCAAGCAATGGCTTGATTTTGGACAATCTACTTTCACTTGTATAAGCACAGTTATCATTGAAATGAAAGCACTTCAGAAGCATCTCAAACTGATCAAGTTTCAAAGTGTTTCGTATGAAGTTGTTCCGGTATAAAGGTTTGTAGGACCAATAAAAATGCATTTTAAGTAGATGGTTTACACCCATAGCCATCAGAACTGATATGAAACTTTTCATTTCACTTGATGATGTTTCCTTCCATTTTTTCATCATGGATCTTCTCTTAGGGACTTCAGACGCTAAATACTGTCTTGCGTATCTGTTTGTCTCTGTTACTAGTAGATCCAAAAGATCGTCATTCAGAAAATGTTCATATGAGCGTATCGGATCAGCAAAATCCTTCTCAATCAGCAAACCATCTTTACCTGTGTAGGAAAAAGGACGACCAACATTCGAGCAATCTCCCCACAAGTCGGGAACATTTTCTATATCATCGATGTCTTCGGATGATGCTTCTTCGATGCCTTCAGATTCTGATGAGGATAAATCACTTTCTACTTCTGATGGCTTGTAGGAAGATTCAGAGTCAAGGTAACTTGACATTGAAATGTCAGAATCAGACATGGTATAGAAAAAAAGGAACTTCAGATAGAGAATTACACACTGACTTTCTAGAAACTCAACAAGAGCACAATGTCACTCGAAGAAAAACAGCAAATGACTGATGTGTAGGACGGTGCACTGGTAGAAAGAGAGGAAGGGAAATAAGCCAAGGGAGAAAATTCCTGAAACCGAAATGGGAATGGGAAAAAGGTTGACATGTAATAAAAAGAAGCCGCTTTGCCAACAATAAATGGCACGTGAATTGAGAAAGACTAACTATTAACAATACAAACAAAATAAAAAATAGCTGTAATGAGGAAAGGAGATAGTAGTGGAGAGATGTTACAAAAATCACATGAGGATTAAATACTAATGCATAAAATTATGCAGAGTAAATAACTGCAAAGAGTAAACAGAGATGTAAATACATAATAATGCAATCAGACAGGAGCACCATTCATTGAATGAACTAATTACACCTAGTAGAGCGTTCAGACTCTTCTATAACATAACTTTTAATAATGGCGATATTTGTTCATTATTGACAGCGGTGTGGAGAACTGTGGGTAATTAAGACTGTAGGCCACTTTTGAGAAAATGTAAATCTAATTTAAATTAATAGGCCCATTTTCTCTGTTATTGCAAGTGTTCAGTTTGATCGAAACTAGAGGTTTAACATAAAAGAGGTCCAACGCTTAAAAAATAATTTAAATAATAAAATGTTAGCAACAACATTTTTCTAATTGTATAGATTATATTTATCCCCTTGGCTATTAGACTGTGATATCGAAATTCACGCTGCGCACTTATGTAGGGAATCGGACCAAAGAATTTGGAGTGGTTTTGCATACATTTAGGGGCGAGCTGGAAAACCACGGATACTGGAAACCATGGTTGGAGAGGGACTACTGTATAGATATGCTAATGAGAAATTTTGTTTTCCATACTTCTGCTGAGATATTCTAGGCTGGCATCAATTTTGGATGTCGCAATTCTTAATTTATTTTCCAAATTTGCATCAGTTATTGAAATTCTGGTTTTATTTTTTGCAAATTTTAATACTGAAAAAAGTTTCACATCAATATGTACTTCTGAAATGACTAGCAATTTTAAAGCATATTTTCCTAAAGCTGGATATTTTTTAGCTTGTATGAATTTGTTATAAACTCAGTTTTATCTTCCATTGCTGAAAAAATGTTCTGCATATCATTAATGTATTGCAGATCTATTAATTCTAATTTATATTCTTCAGGAATGGAACTCGCGTCAATGTAAAATGGGCTTGTGAAAATTTCAAGAAGTTTGTCGTATAGAGAAATTTTTCCAAATCATTGGAAAGTGGGTAAATGAAGTGGAAAGGATTATGCTTGTGTTTAAAGGAGTAAGGAGAGGTGGAACATTGGAAGGTGTTTTTAGTTACTGTAATACAATGTATTTAATTGTTCTCCCATTCTCCCACTGTTTTGCTCTTCATTTATTCATTGTTGTTGCTATTATTTTTGTTTGTTCTTTGTTTTGTTTGCTTTTTAAATGTATTATTTTGGATTTTATGTTTTTGAAAATTTAAACCAAAAGAGCCACATGTGGCTCATGAGCCGCAGGTTGCTCAGGTCTGATGTAAAGGATACTATGTATGGAATACCTGTCACAAATTTGGGAACACTAAAGACTCTCATAACAGAAGCTATTGCCAACATTATGCATGACATGTTAGCTATTATATGGCAAGAGATAGAGTATCGCCTTGATATGCTTCGTGCTACTAATGGTGCTCACATTGAAGTGTATTAGTGATGCACATGAAACTCCACGAGTTACATTTTTGTTAGTTGTATCTTTAGAGCCATCTACCTGCAGGGGTAAAAACTATTTGATTACCATTACAATTTTAGAGTAAACTATTGTTCTAGGGTGTTTTGATTATTTGTATTGGCTGCTTAAAATGGCCAATGGATTTTATAACCACCCTATATTTTGAGAAAGAATAAGCTGCAGAATTCATCTTAAAATTGGTATGAGATAATTTTATAAGTAGTTGGGTATTTTAATCAAACTCTATTGATAATGTTGAACATACTATGTTGACATTTGTATTGCAATTTAGACCTTTTAGGAAAAATTATTTATGGATCATGCATTTGTTTGCCATTATGTTCCATTTTAAATATTCTTATTACTTCTTATGTGAAAAAGAACATTGTCTTCATGAACATTGGTATACATTACTTTTCTTATTATTATTATTTTCACAACAATGGTAACTTCATAAAAGATTTACTCCCAGTATGACTAATAGCATAAGATAACCGTTAGAGTTAGGATTTGTTAGCTTTGGGTTATTCTATGGCATACTCCTTATTGCCATGATTACATACTTTCTCCAAGATAACAGTGATTTAAATTAAGATAGTGTTAGCCCTTTGAAATTCATTGAGATTTGTTAGGGTTAAATTGTGGTTTAAATGAATCATAAGCCCACTCCTTTGAAAATTGCATTATGTATGCTGCTGTGTATCTCAGGCTTAAGCTTGGTCTTCAGTTGTGATCTTTTTCAATATAGTGCTATAAACTCAACAGAGGCATTGTTAATACAAATGTACATTCTTAAAATTCAAGCATAGAATATAATCAAAGCAATTATAATTTTTGCTGCAGTGTCTTGTTAGTGGGCATGAACAACAAAGATGCTTTCTTTCCAGAATCTATTTCTCTTAGAAGGATGGGAACTTTATTTTAAGATATTACTATCATAAATTATGTTTTTAATTTAGCATGATGCTTTCTTTTATGCATAATTTTGAAGAAATTCAATACTTCAAAATACTTATATATATATATATATATATATATATATATATATATATATATATATATATATATATTTGTCATAATCTGCTTTACTTGTATAAAAACTTTTAAAATAGCAATTGTAATAAAAATCAAATTTACATGGTAATAATTAATATTTTTATAATGAAATAGCTGCTTTTATACTTGGTTCAATTATGTGATGATCAGATATAATTTTTATTGATATTATTGTGTACTTTAACCAAAGCTAACAGCCATGCCAGTAATGTTTTTCTAACATTTAATTTACTACATATTTTACTTCTTGTAATTTTTGAGTGACCAAGTTTTTTAAAAATACAAAATTTTACTTTCCTTTGGACCAGAAGTCGATATTAATATGTTTTCATTCTATTTTTCCAGGCCATTCTCACTGGCAGTTTTGAACATCTATCTGATGAAGCCAAGATGAGGTATCGGAACAGAGTTAAATGGATAACCAATGGACTGGTAAGTGTAAATTCAACAATTTAATTTTCTGAGGATTCTGTTTACATAATTATTAAAACATTATAATAAATTATTGAATACTTTATTTTACTTAGTGAAAAATGAGATTTAGTTGTTAAAGATAGCATTGTATAAGTGTAGCTAATTTTTACTGGTGAAATAATCTTCTTCTGCCTTTGTTATGCTAGACTGTTGCACAGCTATCAAGCATTTAAATACATTCAATTGGGTAATGTGCTTTTTAAAGCAAGGAGGTGTTAACCACTTGAATGGGAGAAGCAAGAGACCAGAAGTCCCTTCCAGTTGGGGAGTTAGGACTGAAATGTATCTTTTTTATATTACCTCTTACCATATACAGTAAAACCCCTTATTTACACTTTTCTAGGGACCTGGGGAAAAAAGTGTAAATTGCGGGAAAGTGCAAATTGAGGGAAAAGGGGCTAAACTGATTTTACTTTTCAACTCGCTCATTTGTTACAGTAAGACTAACATTAAAATCAGTGTTAAAAGAGCTACGTTTATAAAGATTATAACTATTTATTCATTTACTTAACCAGCACACTTTTTTAATAGTAATAATATTAAAATATTAGTAGTTGGGCTTGCATACTGCAACCGCTTAAAAAAATCACCATACACCAAGATCTAAAGTCGTAAATAAACCAACATGATCTCCAAGGCAACAACACTTCAGTCACGTGGAGCCTATATGTATTAATTAATAAATTCCATGAGTAATAGCAGTATCTTTATAATTTTCCGTGAAATTAAGGCAACTATCCATAATTTCCAAATTCTCTGGCAGTCGGCTTGTGTCCAAGTTATCATATTTCAAGTTTCATGACTCAGATCACACTGCATGAGCAATAAGAATAATCATCATTCAGACAATACTCTACACATTAAATTTATGGAAAAATTAGGATTTTTCCTGATAAAATTATGGCATCGTCATTCAGGCCTTGAGCACATATTTGGATAAAAAAATATCACAAAATAGGTATGATTCCATTATATTTATCAATTGAAATGAGTTAAAATTTCTTGAAAACCTATGAAACACAACATTAAAATATTTTCACGTTTTACCGCCAATGCTATCAGGGTTGCTTCTCCAATTGTGATCCCTTATAGTCCTAGAGAAAAACAAACCTATTCACTCCTTCCTATAGTCGATATCCCAAATTTAATCGTCATGATTGTGCTTTCAGTAGTACGTGAGAATTGCAATTATCTATTATACCCTCAATCACAGTGCATGATGCAATCAGTTTTAGATAGAGTAAAATCTTACATATTATCGAAAGAAAATATTGGTGATGATTTTTTCATAATATGCATGATATTGAAAATTAGAGTTATATTCTTATTTTGCTTATGGGAATAAACTTGATGTTAATTCAATTAAAGAAAAACGAAAAATATATTTCCGTAACTCGAATTTTCTATAACTCGAATAATTTTTGCTTTCCTTTGAGATTCGAGTTCCAGAAGTTCCACTGTATTTATACAAATATTTAAAAATATATTTCCATAACTTGAATTTTCTATTACTCGAATAATTATTTCTTTTCCTTCAGATTCGAGTTATGGAAGTTCAACTGTAATTGGTTATGACGGCATTAATTTCCATTGAAAGCATTAAATCACTGCAATCCTAATGTATAATATCAGATCCCTTGAACCGCTTCCCTGACGATTTTTTTACGATATAGGATCTAAAAAAGTCATATTTTTTATTGCAATTTCAAAAAAATCATAATGATACAATTAAAGAAATGCATTCATTTTTTAACAGTAAATTTTAATAAAAATGTTATCGAACTTTAAAATTTTTATATTATTGATAGATACAAGGTACTTGAACTTGATCCATATTTAAAAGTTACATTTCTTTTGTGCAAACTACAAAATTAAGAAAAACTTATGTATAAAACGTACTTATATACAACATAAAACATTTCTATGCAATAAAAAATACATAATATATGGTGTAAATTATATATACACTTACATAATAAACATGAAACAATAAAATAATATACAATAAAAAATAACTAATAATAGGTAAAAAAGTACTAAATATTAAACAACTAATTCACATATGTAACAAATAAACTGTATACAAAATATCCAACATTCTTATATTTGAACTTGAATGATAAATCCTAAAACACGGCACCATGCATAATGGAACATTACACGTCGCTCAGTAGAAACGGCTCTTTCCTTATCTCGCTTTCGTCCACACAATGCACACTGCTTCGTGGTGTTCTTCTTCTTTTCAGTAGGGGAAATATAATCAGGGAAGTGTTTTCCTGAAAGGCGAAGGGGATGTGGCATCGAAGGTGGTCGTCCAGCCCTAGGAGAGGTGACGCTAGGATTATAAACCTTGATTGTCTTTTCAATGACCTGTGTTCTGTATTCTAAATGTTCATGTTCTTCTCCAAACTTTTTATACAGAACAAATGAATTCCATACTGCTATGTCCAGAAGATGGAAAAATATTTTTTATAGTATTTTTTCCCATGCTTCCGTGGAATGGGATTATCTGAAAGTGCTGGTCCACTTTGTCTACCCCGCCCATTGTGTCATTATAATCAATGACAACCTTTGGTTTTCTTTGCATATTGCCACTTTCCTTCCACCGTCACCATTTCCTGGTTATGGATGGTAGAGAGAACTGTTACATCTCCCACATCCCTCCATCGAAGCACAATCACTTTCCCTCGACGATATGCCACTATTTCTCCTTATCTCAGTGGTTTCTCTCTTAGGCCAACGGGCATCTCTTTTCGAAATGTGCGCACAGTTCCATAAGTGTCTGTTGACCGTGATACCAATAAATCCGCCAATTGTGGCGAAGTATAAAAATTGTCAGTTGTTAGACAGTAACCTTTGTCTAGCAAGGGCTCCAACAAAGTCATGACCACCTGCGATGTCATCGGAAGATTTAGGAATTCCCTGTCGAGAATAGTTCCTTTCCCCGTGTAAATTACACTCGACCACATATACCCTTTTTTCGCCTCACAAAGCATAAACGTTTTTATGCCAAATCTAGCCCTTTTTTGCAGAAGATACTGTCGCCATCCCAGCCTTCCTTTGAATAATAAAAGGCTTTCATCAATCGTGATGTCTCTCTCGGGCGTGTAAACTTTTCGAAACTTTTCCTCTAAGCTCTGAAAGACTGGCCATATTTTATTTAACTTCGGATTTGGGTGATTTTCCGGATTGTAGGTCTCATTATCGCTGAAATGCAAAAACTGCCATATTTTCACAAACCGTCTGTAGGACATTGTCTGTCCAAAGATTGGGGAAAAAACACAGGTCTTGTTGACCAATACAATTCTTGGTCAGGTTTATGATTAATGCTTTGCAACATCACTATCGCAAGAAAAACACGAATTTCAGCAGCAGTGGTGTTGTGCCACTGACGTACAGCAGTACTTGAAGTCGATGGCCTAGCGTTGAGAGACTGAGTCGTATATATCTGTTTGTTTCATTAGAAATAGAAACAACTAGCTCCTCATAAAAAAATTGTAAAATACCTCCTTCTGGATCGACTTCAAAATTCAATGAAGAATCACCTTGAAAAGGAAATCTTTCAGGAGCAGGAGGAAGAGGACCTGATATATTCACTTCACGCCATCGATTATCCTGCGATGGATTCACCGTGTACTCAGCATCAGAACTAAGGTATTCCTCAGACACACTTGACTCTGATCCAGATTCCTCAATGGAAATCTCTTCAGCGTCAATATCACTATCAAAATACTCCTCACGCTCCATTAGGGATAAGTAAAGTGATATAAAATCACAAAATAACAAAATAATATACAATAAAAAATAACAGAATATAACACTATAACATAATATAACAATATAAAAAGGTAACAGAATATAACAACAAAAACAAGAGAAAAATAAAAATGCTACGGAGCACAAACTGAAGGAAAACTGCTAGACGTATTCACTCGAAAGCTGTACAAATAACTGACCCGAAAATGTCTTTGAAAGGCTGATCCTAAAGGGTGCATACTTATCTCGAGGCAAAATGATTTTTCGAAACATGATATTACGATTTTTAAAATCACTAGTACACTACTCCTCTGTTATCCGCGAATGCACGTATCCACGAGTTGTTTTATCTCCCATTAACCAGTATTCACGAGCAAGGTCTCACATATCCGCGAATCTCTCCAACACTTTATTTTACGTAACCTCTTTAAGGACCGAGTTTTTTATAAACATTTTGTTTAGTAGCGATTAATAAGTAAAAATTGATCTTTTAAGATTATTTATTGTACACACAAGAAATGATAAAATAAAAATTGTTAAAATAATTTTGACTAAATTAAAATCATTATTATTAAGTTTAGTTTTCCATTTTCTTTTGATTGGCTGTTCGCTTTCACTATCGTAATTTCAGACATTAGGAGTAGAATCGCTTTTGGTATGTTGTAAGAAAATTACTACACAATTCTTCTAAATCTGCGAAATCGTATTCAACTTCGACTGTAAGAGCTTAATTTTTATAAATTCAAGAATTTCATAATCTTGCCATTCAAATATCCCATGCCATTTACTACATATGCCGTGACTTGGCAATAAATATGCAGTAGAAACCTTTTTACTTTTGATAGCAGTATCTCTCAGATAAGCAATAATGGGTATATACTTATAGTATCTGAGTCATATTCTTTTACAGTATATAATATAGTATTTAATATTTTAGTTTTCCTTTTAGAACTACGAACGTAGGTAACAGTTCATAGTTCTCAAAGGAAAGGTAAAAGTAACGCAGATACGCAAGGCTGTTATTTCTTTTATCCCTAGTAAAATATGATGCTAATAGTAATTTACTCAATGTAATACGATTTCTTTCATAAAAAATGGACAAATTCAATTATTCTTCTTTAATTACTGCATGGGGATCCCTAACCTTACTTGAGACAAACCGGAACGAATGTAACTGATGAAATATTCTTCAAATTCATATAGGTGATATTATCTTGTACTATTACCAGTAAAAATAAGCCTAAATATTGCATAAAATTTGTTGAAATTACTTCTTTTGTATGGTAACCCTATCGTACGATATAATGTAAACATAAGGCCCAGTATCCGCGAATTCAGAATCCGCGACGTTTTTGCAGAATGCATCCCTCGTGGATATCAGGGGAGTAGTGTACTCGAATATAACGTGGAGGCTACATTTAAAATTTCATTTTTTGGAAAAAACATTGCGTTATATTTGGGACAATACGGTAATTTAAATTACAATTAACTTAAATTTAATTACAAACTGTGGGAACCAAGGGGCAAAGCTTGAGTGGAAAGGGTTAAAACATGATAACACCAAACTTTAACATCTTTTCAATAGCATTCATACTTGGTTAAAAGAGTAAATAGCGTAAATAGTATTTCCATATCTAGGTGCACTGTTTATGCTCTGCTAGTATGATTTATGTATGAGGTTTTAAGTTTTCACCCAAAAGAGTTCATACGTATTTCCATCTCTTAATACGCTGTTCCTGAGTAGCATCTGTTAAAACGAGTACAGCCACTCCCCAACTTACGTAATGGTTCTGTTCCGCAAACCTTTACTTAACCCGAGTTTTACGTAAGTCAGAATTCGCCTAACTACCCACACAGTTCAGTACAATAAATAAGTGATTGGGAAAGAATCATTTTAATCATAGAAATTAAGGAAATTATTTAGACCCTGTGCTATCTCTCACTCAGAAAATAGTAACTGCAAAAAGTTCCAACCTCACAAGCAGTAAACGGTGACAATATTCCCGATAGGCGGAAGTAGTTGGAATGGCAGACGTTAGATAGCGCGCTGAACAGTGGTAGTGGTAAGGTTGCAGAAGTGCAGACCCAGGATCTAAATAATATCCGATATTAAAGAAAAGATGCCACTTACATTAATCCTAGTGTTATTTCGGCTCACTGAATGCAGCATTTCCATGGGAGATCTATTGCAACATTATTATGTTACGATTTACGACAGTTAAAGATGCACTAGTAGGTAGGTACTTCACTCATTTTCTCTTCATTAATACGTAAATACAGGTAATTAAAAGGTATTTTTTCAATTATAAGTACAGGTATACATTTGAATGCTTTCTCTTTACTTTCATGAAGATAGAAATCGTATGGAAATGAACCAAAAAAACGCATTATATTTTATGGGAACTGAAGGTCGTGCTACCAGAACTCAAAAATTACAACTCGCACATTACATGACACATTAGATGAAAATAAGATTTTGAGGCAAAAATAAGGGGTCACAAATTATGCGGAGTCGTAAAATTCTCGTATATACAGTACGTACTTTACATTCTGAGCATAATGTAATATGTACACACTTTTGCATTTTGAATTTTTCTGTTTGTGGCTTATGGAAAAGTTTATGTAAGGTCGAGTTTACGTAAGTAGAGGCTTATGTAAGTCGGGGCTTACATAAGTCGGGGAGTGGCAATACTGTTTTGAAAAATAAGAGTTCATATTTCTGCCTCTAGGGGCGCTGTTCCTACTCAGCCTTCATTTTCGAAATATTCGCCCAAAAGAGTGGATTTTTTGCAATGCTAAATCAGAAATGTTAAAAAGTGTTGGGAATCACATGCTAAATTGTTTTTAAAAATTGGAAATTCTAACGTAAAATGACGCGAATGGCAGGAAAACTTAAAATGAAATAACGTAAATACAGGGTTTTACTTACATTGCAATCATAGGAAAATTGATGGGACCCATATAAAATGTTGTAAATAGCAGGAAAACGTACCTTCTGATAACGTAAATACAGAGTGTTACTGTATTTCTTTTTTCATGTATGAAGGAATTTGTTAAATTTGCAATAAAGTAGTCAAAAGTTGTAAAGTAAATAATTGTTATTTACAAATAATTTGTTAATAACACTTTGTTATTAATAAAATGTTAATAATTAAAAATGTGTCAAAATATTTTGAATCAAACTTCTCAAATTTTCTAGCAAAATAAATTAAAATCACTAATGAATTTGTTTTTACGACAAGCAATATGTAACAATCAAAGGAGCGAAGCACCAGTAAAAGTTGGATTTAGCATTAAATTTATACTTCTACTAAATATAAGTAAATTAAAGAATTTAATCAATTTTTAATAATGTACTAAAAATTCATCAATTCACAATTTGTTATTAACAACCAATTTGCTAAACAATTAAATTTTTAATGCTTTTTGAACCAAAGTTTTTCTTAATGTTTTCAGACGAATTAATTACAAACCAGTAGTCCATATGCTATTTGATATTGAGGAAAAATAGAGAAAACCATTCTTTATAACAAAAGATATGAAGTAACAATAAAACTGTGAAATTGGTTAAAAACAAAAGTCCTAAATATGATGCATTCACTTACTCAGTCACTCTAGTTATCCCACAAATAATTCAGTCATTTTACAGCAGCATATTGAAATGCATAAAATAACAATGTATTATTGACAATTAATTTGCTAAACAAATCAAAATTTTATTACCTTTTCAACCAATGTTTCTGTGTTGGATTCACTATCGCTAACATCAGTACCTATTTATGTACACATTGTTGCTATCATCACTGAATTCTCCATCACTTTCTTCTAAAATATCGGGAACATCTTTGTCTAAAATCTTTGACTGTTTACTTGTAGAAGCCATTTCATGATATTCACTATTAGGACTGAAATCTATTGCAGATTTTCAGAAAAACAAATAGAAAAATTACACTGAAATTTCCCAATGCTAATGTGGTAACTCGCAATGCTCGTACTAATAAGTCACATGAAAACTAACCTTTCTATGAAAAAAGTACGTTAAAAATAATGTTTCTGCAAAGGGTAGTGGGAAATATTTATTAGCCCTGGTAATCCAGATGTGTCAAAGAAGCAAAATGGTTAAAAATTCCAGATGTCTGAGTTCGCATGTTTGTGTGAAATAGATTTTATTGCACATCTAAGAATTGCTGACCAGGCGGTGCATATATGCAATCCCACACAACGTGTAGAATTTCGCGACGAAGGGTCTACATCTTGGCAAATTTGGCCTAACCGCCATCTGTTTGCATGAATGTGAACCTAAAGGACCAAGGAATACAAGGGGAAGGTCATGACGAAATAGCTTGTCACGCCCATAGAAAAAGATGAAAAACTTTGATGACGAATATAATCATCATGCCCAAATGGTTTGCTCTGTGTTCATGTTGAATATGCTCATCATGCCCTGTCAAGTGGTTAATAAGTAAATTATTTATCATAGAGTTTTTTTCTTTTACAGAATGGCCGTGAGATTAGAGGAGGTAGACGAAGAGTTAGGAGTGAAAAACCTGCATTTAGTGTCACAACATCAGCCAATGAAAAGTTATCACGTTTCCTGCAAGACTCTGGGCAGTCTGAGTTAAGGTAATTATAGGAAAATCATGGCTTTCAGTATATTTTGTGGAATATCAAAGTGGGTGCAAAATAAACATGCCAGTCACACAGAAAGAGAGATGACAAAATAGTATCAATTTATTTTACACAATTCTTAAATAGTTTGCACAATAGAAAGGCAGCATCTTCAAATTTCATTACATTTATGCTGTACTGTTATTCAGCATACCTAATTACAGTGTTAGTTTTAATATAAAAATTTGTATAAATTGGAGAAGTCTTTCTTTTACAATTTTATTATTTTTACTTTCTCATGTAGTATATAGAGAAAGTATTGTATTAGCAAAAAATTCAACTTCGAGATTTTGACGTAAGGCTTCGTGAGTCCAAAAAGGTGGTTTTTTCCATGCCTCTCCAGTATTCTCAACAATCGTCGTCCAGCAGTAATGCTTCAGTGCCTATGAGCCTTCATCAATCTATAAATATTTTACATTTATATGTGGTATAATTATTTCTCAAGTTTGATTTATGCATAATATATTAATACCATTTACACACGCAAAACATTTTCCCTGATTTTGTTGTTCTTTTAGTAGTAAGAGTTCCTTTCAGTCAGGAAATAATGTAGTGAGACCAGAAGCATACGTAATATATGAGAAAGTTATGAAATGTATATTGTATGATTTTTTCTAATTAAAATATTCTTGGTATAAGTTCTGCATTTTTTCATTTTTCCTCGTAGTTTGCTGATGATTTAACATTTTTATAAATTTCAGGCTTCACCCAATGGAAAAGCAAGAGAGAGATCAGCTCTGTCACCTGGCCAGTCTGTATTCCCTTAAAATGAATAATGATTCATCTTGTGGATTGTCTTGTCCTGTTCTCACTAAGACTAGGTAATGATCTAATTCCATATTTCTAACAGTATACTCAGAATAATAAAAAAATTAATCAAATTCTTCTTCTTACCTATAAATTTTTCCAAATTAAAGGAATACTACTCAAGCTGTTAGATTGGGCCAAATATCTAGAAATGGATTACAATCAAGACTGAAGGCTTTTAGTGATTTTAAACGGCGAAGGAGAGTCCCTCCAAGCAGCCCTCAAACTTCACACATGGGTATTTATTAAATGTTTGTTATGTAAATGTGCAAAATGTGTAGGGATTCTTGTTGCATCCTTCTTCCCCTTCTTCCTCCTGGCGCCAGAAAGTTGCTGAGGATGCAGTCCTTCCTCACATTACCCTGCCTAACCCAATCCCAGCAAACCATCGATCGCCCAGTCATGCGATCGAATGGTTACAACTGGTGTCAGAAGTGGGATTACCACAGATCGACTACTGGGGAGGGGCAAGGGAACATGGAGGAAGAGGGTGAATGACAGGCTCTTACACGTACAACATTTTATTCTTCTCACTGCCTGCTACATACTAACTATCCTTACAATTACAGCCTCGGCGTCTTCTAGTGGCGTCCCCATGTGACTCTCCGTGGATTATTCTGAATGACTAACACTGATGTCACTAGTGGTCCAAGTTCGGCACACATCACTATTAGGGTGGTGTGCAAAGGCTGGTTGGGTGATTGGGTAGGCATTCTCACGGATAGGATGATATGAGTTAGGGTAATTGAGGAAGGATGCAACAAGAACCCCTACACATTTTGCACATTTACAGTTATTATATATCGGGCATGAGGTACCATACATATTTACCTATAAGACACACCAAGATTTAAAATAACATTCAGAAGAAATTCCAATGCATGTGCAGCTATCACTGTATGATCATGTTATTAATGATAGAATTTTGCATTTATAACACCATAACAGCATACCCTTTTTTGTTATGTAGCTAATTCATGGTTGTAATACTGGTGCCATTTTTTGAACCTGTCATTACTTGGTACACAGCTTGGTGACAGTCCTTGTGCCAATCAGTCACAGTACTCAGTTTGGTAATATTTTTTCTCTATTGCATTGGACCATAAAAAAGTTAAGACTTAACATACTACTCTTGTGCATCATTAGTTCATTTTATTGCTTTGGTTCTGTCTTATGTCAGCGTTTCAGATCCTCCTACTATGCAAATATTTAATAATTTAAATGTTAATTTATGAAAAGGACCCTCTTAATCCATTATAGTTGTTCCTATCAGATTTTAACATTTGCATAATGAAACATTTTCATGGGATGGATTAATGTTTTATTTATGTGTATATTATGTGTGGGAACAAAAGCAACAATGCATCACATGAAAATACCCAATTAAAACTAACTTGATTCTAAAATAACTGATGTAACTCCAAAACATGTCAAACAAAAAACAATCTTAAATTGAAACATGCATGAATACCTGGCCAGTATGGATAGATATCCAGATGAGAATCAAAGTAATCTCAAAAATATTTAAACAGCCATTTAACTTGTATCACTGATACATAGAAAAAATTTAAAATTCTTAATAGTCTCTTTTTATTCTTTTGCATTTTTTACCTGGCATACAGTGAATTTCTGTGGAGATTTCTTTTGGCAGATTTTTGTGACTAATTATTTCTGTCTTATTTCTTTAGAAATAATGGCTGAATCTCCTCCTAGCCCAATTCCAGAGAGCAATGTTGGAAATCGTATGCTTCGAGACATGGGATGGGAGCCTGGTACTGGTCTTGGTAGAGATGCAAATGGTATACATGAGCCAATCACGTCTTCCAGACGTGCCAAGTATCAGGGTTTGGGTTATGCCTCAGCCTATAGATCAAGCTAGTGTGAATTTTAGAAAGTTTCCTTTTTTGTGCTCCTGAAACTGGAAGTTGTAGTTGTGATTCCATCAAGACTTTGATAAACATTAAAATCCATTACTCTTTTCATAGTTAATTCATCATTTGTCAAACTGCCACTTCTATATCTTACTTTTGAAACATTTTTTTATAGTTCTAATAAAAGACCTCATATATTTTGAAGTAAATTATGAATTGAATTTCCCTATTAAGATCAGTGAGGGAAAACATTTAACTTACCATTATGGTTGTTTACCATTTTGTATATGAAGGTCATGTTTATCATACATATTTTGGGGTTACAGTTCATCCGTCAAATGTGTCAATTTATTTATAAGAAATATGTTTGCAAAAACAATTGCATTGTTTTGTGGTAGGGTTTAATTGAGTTTTAATTATTGATCTCCCTAAGCATGAGTATGTTTAAAATTAAAAGTTGTTTTTGTTTGTTTGATATGCTGGAAATGTTTGTTAAAAATTTTAATAGGGTGTGATTTAAACTACAAAAAAATCTACAATTTAATTGCTATTGAGTGTTCACATTTGAAAAATTCTTTACTTTTCCAAGGAGAGAATAACTGTTGCAGTTTTTGCGAGTTATTGTGCTACATTGAAATACAGTTAACCTTTTAACTGGTAGTACCTGTTAGAAATTACAATTCCTGTTTTCTAGTATCCTATTTCCTATTTGACTGGAACTTTGATGCCCATAAAATGGAAAAAAATTATGGTCTTAATCTTGTTTGGATGGCAAATAGTGGAAATATCATTTTTCCAAATGCTCTATCTTACACTGTGTTTCTACGTTTAAATTGTGTGCACTAAATGACACACAAAGCAAACTACTTATTTCACGATGAACATCCTTAGCAAGTATTTAAATCCATTTAGGCATTGCCTGTTTCTACGTGAATATTAAGTCACAACTTGTGAGTAAAGAGACTAGCCAATCAATGAATTTATCTCACAGTTTCTGTGCATTCTAGTTGGAAAAATAAATGATTTTCAAGAAAAAGAATTTTTTACAGTTAAATGGAATGGGTGAAAATCAATGGCAAGCCAATAATTTATGAGGTTTTTAAGAATAGTCTTTCTTTATGGTATCTGCTCAAAGTTAAGTGACTAAGGTATTTTTTCTGGACTGAAATTATTTTGCAATTTACGTAATTGCAAAAAATTTTTTTTGTATAATATTCTAACTTCACAAAAACATTACTGTCATTAATCCTACTAGTGTTTTAAGTATGAACTAGTAAAATGTTTAATATTTCTCTAAATTATACTTTACTAAATGGTTGATTGATGATAGTGTTTATGTAGTCAACTGATTGTTCTCTAAGTACAAGTTTTCTCTTTGAAAATAGATTGCCTTAACATATTGTTTATAGCCAATATGTTAGTCTTATTGTTTTGTTAAATTTACAGGAATAGCTATCCTAAATTCATAAACCATTATATTTATTTAGAAATGTATTTTTAATCAAATTTACCTTTAATTATTTGTGCCCATGTGTTTAAATTAATTAGACTTGGGTTTTACAATTTCTCATACACACACACACATACAGATATATATATATATGTTGATTTTTCAGACAATGCTATATGCAAAATGTTTTATTTGGAAAGATGAGAACAAGTCATTGATATTTTAATCTTAAATTGCAGACCATGCAACCACAGTTCATTATTTATTATTTGGTTGTTATTTAGCAATCACATTCTTTAGCTACCTCTTGGATTATTATCAGAAAACCAAGTCACTACAAATATATGTGAATATTCCAGCTGATGTGATTACATTTTATTTCTAAGTAATAATGTTGAATTGTTTGTAAGAATAATTTAAGTCATTTACATTGTGTATCCAGCTCATTTTGGTTATGGGTTTTGAAGTTTCTCTGTAATCAGCATTTAAATCTGTTCAAAGGAAGGCATCAAATGAGATCTAGGTCAGTTGATTTCACATTTAAGGAAGTTTTTGGTGATGAGTTGATTAATTGCCACACAGGCCAATTCATCACTGCAATCTAAAATTTGTTTGTTTAGTTTTTGTGGAAACCAAGCAAATGCTTGATATTCATTGAATGTTTTTACTTCTTGTTTTGTTATTGTTTGGTGTTATGCAAAGTTATGATTTGTGATTTTTCATTTGCCAGTTTTTTGGATTGATATATTTGAGTTTGATTTGTGTTACCATAATATTTGTATATTTATTTGTCTCTCTTATCTCATTTGAAGGTCTTAGGGCATGGTTATTTATGTATTCATTTGTTCTATAGTGTAAATTTAAAATACATGGATGTCTAAATTCATATCAGACTTAATTTTATACTAATGCATTTACCTGTTGTTGCCTGATGGTTGTTAGAAAAGTTTGCAGTCTAAATTTACCCATTGAGTGTGAAAGAGGTTCACCAATTTGCTCTTTTTATATGGGTCACCTACCTGGTGAGCAAATATCCCCTCATCAAGAAAATGGACAAATTAGTCACCATGCAGGCATTCAGTATCTACAGAAAAAATCCTTTACATCCATGATCATCCACTGACCCTATTATGGAAGCATGTTCCTGCCTATACCATGTGTAAGAAATGCTCAACAGAAATCTAATGCAGAAAAGTGAGGCTCAAAGATGGCCTTAAACAAAAAACCACTCCATTTTGTTGATCATGTTCATGAAGTTGCCATGGTTAATTGATGAGTGATCACATAGTACTGTATTATACCCATAAATGAGTTCATAACTTCCTAATGAATGTACTGGCTACAAGTATGATTTCACCATGTTGTACTATTTATCTGACTCCAGATGAAAAACACATCAGGTTCAACAAGACCCATTGTTTTGAGGCATATACACTCAATTTTATGGCACAACTTATAACTATATGCGAGTCCTCATTAATCACATACAGCCAGGCAGCAAACAGAGGTGAAACACCATCACATCACCTACCCCCTCAAAAGATGAACAAGCCTGTTCCCTCAAGGCAAGGTTATGGTATCTTTTACTGGTATGTAGAGGGAATTTTCGTTTTAGATTATCACCCAAAGAGATAAAAACCATTGAGTATCATGCTCTGCTTCTGAAACAGTTTCATTTGAAGATCTTTGCTAAATCTGGAAAGTTCCAGAAAAGATCTATTGTTTCACCAAGACAGCATGGTGATTCACAAATCTGTAATAGGTATTAGTGCAGCGCATGGCTGTAGCCTTGAACTGATTGGAAATGCAACCTATTTCCTTTATATTGAAATGTAAGAATTTTCAAAGCTTCAAAAAAGGGCTGATATTAATTATTTTTCCAAACTTTTTCTTTCCATAACACAAAAAATATTGGTGTCACATCGACCCTTTCTCCCTTTATCTCCATCTCTGATACACACTTTCAAAGTGAGATCTCTGCTTATCTCAAAGTACATAGTCACATTATACTGGTAAGGATAGTGAAATGAGGAGTAGTTGTTCATCTGCTGTCATACATTCTTGATTTTCAGTTTTTTGTGTCAAATTTAAAGCAACTTGCACAAGTGCGCTGTTGCAAATGGCAATAAATATGAGATTGTGTCATCTCATACTACTAAATGTTCATTTGCAACTATAGAATGTGTCCAATGGAATGTCACCAAATTTAATTTTAAAACATCCATTCTCAATTCCTTAAGTTGCTCTTGAACCTACATTGAAATATTCAGATCAAAAATGTGAGTTTCCCTAAGTTCCATAGCACACCTGCTCATGTCCGATGATACACCAGTCGGGTAACAGTGATGTAATCAACAAATCTCTGAAGAAATGATGCACTTATGACAAAACTGCTATCTTTATTGGGCTCTAGTCACTGCAGTCCTAAGGGACTACCGTATTTATCTGAATCAAAGATGAGGTTTTTTCCAAATTTCAGTCTGTGAAAATCGAGGGTTATCTTCAATTGGAATAAGAAGTGGTATACTGTCAACACATCACGCATCAATTCATCACGAGTCAAATTGGAAGGTGAGACATCTTGACTGATATACGGCAGAGTGATACACTTGTTGGGTTGAGAGTCTTCCACTGCCATGCACGATCCAATGTGTCTCATCTTGCATAATTTGCAAAGAGAATTGCAATTCATTATAGTATTATTGAAATGTAAAGAAAAATTTTGCTCTAGAAAAGTGTCTCCCCCTGCCGTACACAAGTCATGGTGCCTCACCTTTCAATTTTTCTTGCGACGAAATTGTCGAACAATGAATTTTCACATGAGTTTGTCTTACATGAGCAATGAACTGACCGCGACGAGTTTTAGAACAGAAGGAAGTATGGTTACACGTTTAATCAATGTTTTTTACTTTCTCCATATGAAAAGTATAAAGTAGTTTTCCTGAAAAAAATCGAATTCGAGATTTCAAAAGAAATACATGTTTTAAGGTCCCCTGAATACGTTTTGACTATTTTCTCGATGATGTCTGGGAGTGTTGTGAACGGAATTTTGTGGATGCTCTGACTCAAAAACCAATAATCCGATCAGCATAAAATTTCATATTTAGCATTTGTATTAGAAAATTAAGAACTAGTTAGATTTTAGTTAAAATTGGTCAACCAGAAGTGGATGTTTATTCTTATCACTTATCCGGTTTTTTTAATATTTGCTTTAATATTTGATGAATGTAAAAAACTATTGGAATGAAAACTGTAGGAAATTTATTTTTCTACAACCTTTGTTTGAAACATTTTCCCATACAATGCATTGTTGGAGAGATATCGTAAAAACTAAATTTTTTAGCTACCACCACACCACCTGCTGGTGAACAATTGATGCTTAGTTATGTCTTAGTAATGCTCCTTTTTATTTTCTTAATTGTTGGAACTTCCTGACTATCCAATATCAGAAGGTTACGGTTTGAGTTTATTTCTGTTCTTTGTCAAGTCTTTAAATTTTTCTCGCAGTTCCTTACAATATTTATTATCATTTAACCTCTTTGGAATAATTAGAAATATTACAGGTATGGAGAAAGTCATGTTGTGGCCACATCAGATTTTTAAACAAATGAATCATGAGATAAAATAATTGTATCTTCTGAAAAATTTCATTTCAAACTGTATTCATTTAAAAAAATACATTTTTAAAAGTCTGTGGCCACCACATGACTTTCTCCATACCTGTAGTATTTCTGAAAATTCCAAATAGGTTAAATGATGGGAATAATTTTGAAACGAGAAAAAAGTCCGCTATGACTGGGAATTGAACCTGGCTCTTCCACTTGCCGGGCGGATATTCTACCATTGAACTATCGTAGCAGATCATTTTTCTCGTTTTTGAACGCGGATGTTTTCTTGGTTGGGACGGAACTAGCCAAGTTAGTATCAAACTGCCCCAACCAAGAAAACATCTGCGTTCAGAAACGAGAAAAATGATCTGATACGATAGTTCAATGGTAGAATATCCGCCCGGCAAGTGGAAGACCCGGGTTCGATTCCCAGTCATAGCAGACTTTTTTCTCATTTAAAAATTATTCCCAACTTTACAGCTTATGCCTGTCTGCATAGGATCTTCGGATCACTTTATTCCACCAGGTTAAATGATAATAAATATTTTAAGGAACTACGAGAAAAATTTAAAGACATGACAAAGAACAGAAATAAACTAAAACCATAGCCTTTTGGTATTAGATATAGCCCTGAAGCTCCAACAATTAAGACAATAAAAAGGAGTGTAAAGTGTTTACAATAGTTGCCGGTAGGTGGTGTGATAGTGGCAACTAAAAAATTTAGTTTTTAAAATATCTCTTCAAAAATGCCTTATATGGGAAAATGTTTCAAACAAAGGTTGTAGAAAATTTAATTTCCTACGACTTTTATTCCAGTACTGTTTTACATTCATCAAATATTAAATAAATGGAATGTCTCAACAATGCATTCTACAAAAAAAATGTTTTAAACAAAAGTTAAAGAGAATAATATAATCGAGGAAATTTATAATAAACAACATTTTCATTTATGAAGATTTAAAAGAGTTATTTGCCAAAAACCAAAACATGACTAGTGTAAACATCTACTTCTGGTTGAGTGATTGTTGCCAAAACCTAATTAACTCTTCATTATGTAGTACCCTTTCTAAATATAAAATTTGGCATTGATATGAGTGTAAGTTTTTGATTTAAGAGCACCCACAAAATCCTATCACATACAGACGGACACACAGACATCAAGATAATAGTTAAAAGGTGTTCAGGGGACCTTAAAACATGTATTTCCATTAAAATCTCGAGTTCAATTTTTTCCATGAAAGCAATACTTTCTCTATACTACTTCATATATGGAGAAAGTAAAATTGATTTTTTCTCAAACAAAACTTCGCAACAAACCATTACAATTAATGAACGAACTAGTATACCTATTTAGTGGCAATAATTCAGAAACAGCTTAAGGCCAATTACACTGAATATAATAAAAAATAAAGTATAAGACAAGTAACGTAACATATAAATAAAGTAAGCAATATAAAACAAACAGTTGGCATATAAATTAAAAGTAAGGTACAATAAATATATAAATGGAGGCATAGAAAGACTCATTTAAGAAGTGAGAGAATAGATGTCATAAATATAGTTCTATTTTGAAAAATGTCGAGATCAGATTTACTGCTGAAGAGATTGCATGATTTGGGAATATGGAAGAAAAGACAGTGCTGAACTACAGAGAGGCAAGGTGTATACAAGTGAAAGAGTGCAGATAGTCTTATTTGGATCTTGAGGGAATTCTTAAAGAAAAAGGAGAGAGGACCTTAGATTACCATTCATGATATTATGTATAAAGAAGAGAGAAATTGGATTTGATTATGCAGGAGGAGAAAGTTGGAATTTTGAGGGAACTTATGATATCAGCTTTGGATAAATGTCGCAGATGAGGGATGTGGTAACAAACTATAGCCAAAAAGAAGGACGATATGCGCTCCAATTTATCAAGGTGAGATTTGGAGGCCATTCTCCAAATAGGTGAACAATAAGTCACAATTGCTAAGATGCACCCAAGAAAGAAAGAACGATAGAGAATTACATGATTAAGGTTGGTATGCCTGTAGATAATGCCCAATACGGACATGCACCTCTTCACTGTATACTCAGTATGATCACAAAATGACAATTTATCATCAACAAAGATGCCAGGGTCTTTCAAATGAATTACCTCTTTTATATTTACATTCATAATAGAGTAGATGTCATTAATGACGTGTTTACGCACTGTAATAGAGAGATGGGTACATTTTGAAGGATTTGGCTAGAGGACCCACGAAAGACACCACTCAGCAAATTTATTAAGACCTCTTTGAAGAGATAGAATATCATCCATACAGTTAACATAGATAAATATCTTGTAATCATCTGCATACAATAAAATGGAATTATCAGTGCTATTTATAATATTGCAAACATCATCAACATATAAAAAAAATAACAAAGGCCCGATTACACTGCCCTGAGGTACACCAGAAATAACAGGAAGAGATGAAGAGCGTTGACCGGAAATAGTTACCCATTGCCTACGATCAGAGAGAAAACTGGAAAGGAATGAAAAGAAATTGCCATGAATGTTAATCTATTAAATATTTTATGCTGTAGAAATTTGTGAGGAACAGTATCGAAGGCTTTCGCTAAGTCAATGTCTACAATATCAGGTTGAGACAGTGACATAGCTAGGGTCTTTAGTGCCCAGGGGCAAGGCCTCTTCTTGGTGCCCCTAAGGGAGGGGGAGGTTGTACCCCAGTCCGGACAATACGACATTTATTTCCTGTCGCCAAGTTCCAAAAGAGGGGTTTATGGGGTCTTTTGTACTCAATTTAGCATGTTGGCATCCTTAGGTAATTCCCTGTTTTACTACCGCATTACAATGGCTCTGGGGAAAATAAAATTCAATCAAATAATGATATCCTAATCTAATAAAATATATTAACTAGTGTAAAGAAGTTTTTTATGTATAAAAACCTTGTGAACTAAAAGAAACAACAAAGTCAGTATTAGGAACTTTTGATATTTTTGACAAATAATTTTAATTTTGATGATTCGTGCCTCTCTTAAGTCTTAATCCGCTAGGAAATTATGTTACTCTGCGACCTCCTAGCAAATCTGCTTTCACCAATAAAAATCGGTCCGTGAGTTTGCTCCCCTTAAGCCCTGTGCCTGGGGCAACTGCCCTCCCCCTCCTCCCCCCCTTGCTACACCACTGAGTTGAGATTTATTTGTGAGAGCTTCTACAGCAGAGTACTGATGTTGGACCAAATTATTGTAACATGATCTTCCAGGAAGAAGGCCATGTTGCTGTGGAGACAGATATGGAGGAGTAAATGCAGACAACCTTCAATAAAGTACCCATTCACAAAGGGTCAAAATTATAGGAGGAAAAGAGATAGGCATATATGAATCAACAGATTTTCTATTGCCAAATTTAGAGAGGAACTATGTTAGCCATTTTCCATTTGGAAGGAAAATAACCCAATTTAAAACATTTATTGAAGAGATATACTGAGGAGGATGCAGTATTTTTCAAAAAGATAGCATAAATAAGATCAGGGCCAGTGGCACGGGTGACAGAAAGGTAGTTAAGGAGTTGGTGGCACTCATCAGGGCAGGTAAAGAAAGATACAAGAGACTGAAAACATAAACTCTCCATGGAAAGACTCAGTGCCAACTTAAAGTCCGCACTAATGTTAAAATTAGAGAAGAAATATTCATTAAATAAATCATACTTAGCGCTTCCAGAGGCAATCTTGCCATCTAGGGCTACTTCCACTGAATGCATGCATTCAAAATATACACCAAATACATTCAGTGAGAAATTAGGTCATAAAATCTTCACCATAGATTCGAGGTCATCTTGGATTTGGATAAATACAGTATGTTGCAAAATAACAGATAACCAACTCCAGCATCCAAGTCCTTCCTATTTAACCTACAGATTTATGAATTATGGTTTTACCATATTCTTTCTTTCAAAGCAGTTTGAAGTTTCTATGAAAACTCTTTAAATGGTCTGTATAAGAGTATACAGCACCATAAATAATAAAGAAATTAACTATAAAATGAAAGTGACTCAAGTAAGACACATCAATTCACAAATCTGCAGTTTGCCATATAATCATTGTCCTCAGTGTCAGTTGAGATAAAAAGTTCCATTTCATCATATCCTATCTGGAAACATTAATATTATTTTTCTATTAAATTTTTAAAACTAAGCTCTGATTGTGTATTTTGGACTTTTGCATCAATTAATAGGGTCTGACTCTCAAAGAAGTAGGTGTTGTGATAAGTAGTGACAGTTTCTGAAATAAAAAATATGCATTTCTATATTCATCTGACTGCTTACCCATTATTTTTGTAGGATGTGTGAGGGTGGACTTATTGCCCAAGAATTTTAACTCAAGTCATTTAGAAGGCCTGAAAACATATTCCTTTCTGAACACCAGCTTTTCATTTGGGTTGCAACACAAACCTACGTTTTATAAAATCATTTCCTTAGTCTTAATTAGTAACATATAAAAATCTTGTGATATAATCCTTTTAACAAAACAGTAGAATAGAAAATAATCCAAAAAGGCATTTTTCCTTTCTCCCATTTTTATTTTTGGAATTTTGAATAAAGAAACTTATAAAAAGGGATTCATGCAGAGTATGTCTTGACTTAGCACCATATTTTTAGCCTACTATCTTAAATAAACAAGCCTTATTTACAAGCACGTTTTATTTTGAGTTTCCAAATGGTAAATTTTTCTTATGTTCTTTTGATGTATTCAAAACAAATGGAAACAATTTTGCAATAGGGAATAAAGTATCACCTCAATTTTCAAAGCCTTTTGTGCATTAAAAACACCAGTTAACTTTGAAGACCGCATACTGATTCATTATATATATTGATTAGGAGTGAAAGAAACTCACAAATACAAGAGGAATTGTTTTAATCTTTTAACCTAATAATATGCTTTTACAGCTGGTGAACAATCACTCATTCCTTTTAATTACTCACATTCATAAATAATATAATCTTTCATTTCTCATCCCAAATTGCCAGTTATATATGTATTAAGTATACAACTAAAATTTGCAATTTGGTGGCTAAGCAGTTACTTATGTTGCTTAGTCCTCTCTCAAGATATAAGAACATCATATTCTTGGGAGAATGGAGATATAGTGTTTAAATTATTTAATTAAACTTAATTACCAGATATTTTGATATGCTAAAGAATGTTAGATAATTTTTGGTATGTCTGATTTCATAGTTTACTAATGAAGTTCAAAATTTACAGGTGGTGATTAATATTTTAATTCAACATGGCAATAGTTAAAATTGGAAATTTATATCACAGTTGTAAAGATATATATACATACAAATCTTTCAAATTAATTTTATGAAAGCCACTCTGGCTAAACACAATTCAAGTTCAAGAAGAAAAAAAATAATGGCACAATTTTTAAGCAATCATTCCAAAAGAAAGCTTAACAAATATATTCTTATTTAGTTATTTTTCAACTTAAATATTGTTAATATTTCTTCCCACAAATAAATAATAAAAATATTGTTATTATAATGTAATTAATTGAATACCTGTTGTGTGCTGATGAATTACTTTAAAAATCCATTGAATGGAGTCATGGCTCACTATAGAAACCCATCAACTTATACATGTTCCCCTAAAATATAATATTTTATTGCGAGGATTACAGAATATGATCACTCATTCGAGAATATTATGATTGCAAATTGTCTTAATTGCATCAATGGTAACATCATTTCAGCAATTTAAAATGGAATCAATCACTCAAGAAGTATCTATTTACAAAGAATCACTCAATAGTTTTGAGAGGTTTTACTCTCTGAAATCTTTGGTCTCGGAACCTTTTTTGCCTGAAAAGTTGTACTGTCACGACTTATTTATGTACAGGTTACACTTTTTCACATACTGTCATCAAAAACGTCAGGAAGTTCTTCATCACAAATGTTTCCACTTTTGCTGCCTTTAACTGGTGTCATTGCTAAAGAAACATGTGAAACCAGAGTCTTGCTATTATGTAGGTCCTTTGATTTTTCTGCAAAGAGAAATAATTTTGGAATAATTAAAAAAAATATTTCGATTTTTTTGTGAAGATGATTTACTCAAATTTTCACTGTTGCATATGAAAAATTGCAATTGTTACTATTAAAAGATTTTCTCAATAATACATGCAACTACCATGTAACTTTCCATTATTTAAATTTGTTCTCAATTCGTAAATTTTTGAAAATTATGCGAGATTACTCAAAAAAGCCATTTTTTCCCATAAATCTTTCAAATGCTAAATTGTGAACATCCAGAGTTTTAAGAATAAATGCTATTCACCAATATGATTTTTTTAATTGTTCAGCAGAAATTGTTGTAGTGCTGAATTAAATACATAAGAGTTTTTGTATGCCACATTTTATAATGATTTTGGTGGATTTTTACATTGTTACATGTGAAAAATAAGCTACGTGGTTTAGCTACAAAATATACTTATGGATAAAACATTTTAAGAACTAGGATTATGGCATTTGAAGGATTTAGGCGCAACAAAGGTCAAAGGTTGAGCCGTCGAAGGAATGGCCCTTACTGCATAGTGAAGCCATAATCTCTGAGCCAATTTAAAGCTCTGAACTGATTTATGTTACCGTTAAAATGCCTCAAAGTCGCTGGTTCTCATGACCCCACTTAGTCTTTTCAGCTGTTGTTTCAGTAACAGTTTGGTTTCCATGCAACACTGTACCTCCCACCACTGAATGATCTATAGCCATTCTTTCATCAACTCCACCTTTGGGTGTAAAAGTAAATTTAAAAAATACATTAAAAGCATCAAGTGTAGTGAAAGCCAGATATAACGTGGCCTGTGATACTGTAGTATGGATATAGCATGGCTAGGGATGCTAAAAAATCAATAGAAATATATTATCATTGTAGGTAATGTATAAAATTATTTAATGATCTCACACCAAAATCTGTTGCAAGTTTGGGATGCAGGCTCATGAGCAAGTGCCATGCCTCTTGAAATTCAGTATCACAATATTTAAGATATAGGTATGAAATGTTGATCTAGCTTAACCCTTTATGTACCAAATTTTTTTATATTTATATTTTTTATTAATATTTTTCTTAAGCTTAATCCTGTTTTAAGAAATATATCCTGATAGATAAAATTAACCAAAACTTATTTTTTTGTTATAGAAAATTATTAATACTTTTAATATATTTTGCATAAAAACATAAACCATAACAAATGTGTAGTTGAATATGATTTCTAATCAATAACTAAACTTTAATAAATCACAAAAAAAATTCTAAGATACTACCTACCTAGAAGATTTTCAGTTAAATAAGGGCAAACATCGACAAATCTAAAACCATGCACACAATAATGACTGGTGCCAGGGCTGCCCCTAGGGTGTGTGGGGCCCTGGGAAAATATTTTTTGTCTATATATATATTTAAAAATGTATTACAAAATTCATGGGCCCATGTGAGGTTTACTGATTTATCGATGAAGATTTAGAATAATGGGTAGAGAAGAGGTACTTACGTATTTGTTTATTGTTCAATCAGTTCTTGCCCACATGTCATTGTTGCACACGTTAGTGTGCATTTATGTTATTATTAAATTTATCGTCCGCGACAATGTATTCAGTCAACAGTATACATTGTACTTTCAAGTGACTCATAACAGTTAACAATGAGCGATAAATCTACGAGCACTTAAGCGATTCAATGAAAATGCGGGGCAAGCGGAACACGTTAAGCAAATGCGAAACATTTTCCGGGACTCTTTGCCATACGGGGATCTGGGGCTATCAGAATCCGGAACTATCCCGTCTAATCCAGGACAATTGGCTGACTTAATTTAGGTGTATTCAGATGTTCCCATATCCCATACAAATAGGGAAACATTCACCTGGTTGTGCAGGTCATTCATAATTATTTGGTTTTATTCTGCATATTTCATTTTTATCTTAATAATTTTTTGTGCCCATGATGAGGGGGGTCCTCCAAAGTGCGGGCCCCCTAAGGTGCGGGGCCTCCTGAGGTGCGGGACCCGGGGCATGAGTCTCGCTTGCCCGGGTCTAAGGGCGGTAATGACTGGCGTGACAACACAGGCTAAAGTAAAACCATGTGGTATCAAAAGAATACAGTTAAGGTAATCCTGCCACTTATTGGTAGTAATATTATACTACAACAAATGAAAGCCTATTAATATCAGCGCTAAAAAATTCAAATACAGTGTAAATATTTGCATTCAATAAGTGGTACTTGTAAGTACCATTAGTACATAAAGGGTTAAAGAGAACGTTTTGAAATAATTCACCATATCTGATACTTGTATCATATCGGGCTTTCACTAGGATTTCTATTATTTTCATTTTTGTAACTTTTATGTAGAAGGATTATTCATGATTTCACAAGAGTCAGCCAAAATATTAAAATAAAATTTTTCATTTGAAGATTTTCGTTTCAGTATGCATAATCCAAGTATTAAAATGGTATTAATTTGGCAAAGATGTTGATATTTTATATATGATATGCCTAAGAACATAGTGCTTAAGGCAGGGGTTTCCAAACATCACAACACCATGCCCCCCACTCACATAAGAAAAATGTCTGCATCCCCCTCTACATCATACTCAAAGTTCATCAAAAATATCTACTGGATCTACAATAAACTCCTTAAGAAAAATATGGATAGAAACAATACATTCTATCCACTTGAGTGCTAGAATTTGGCAGTTGCATGTTGTAGGTCTCACGACTAAAGTAGTTAAACAGACAGAAAATATATGACAAACCTTTTGTGGCCCCCAACCAAAGGGAGCATGCACCACAGTTTGGAAACCACTGGCTTAAGGACAATAATAGATTTTCACTGATATAAAGTCACTTAAGAGTTTCTCAAATAGGTATGAGTTTTTATTTAGTTTTCTAAGCAAAATTTCCATTTATTAATAGATAGTAAATGGTCTTTTAAATTTGAAAGAATTTTTAATCTTTAATACAAGTTACAGATGAGGCATTAACATACAAATGCCACCGTTTTTGATGTTGAATTGACAAAAGAATGAAGGTTTCTCATTTTGAATTATACTCAATAGTGTTAGTATACTACACCATAATAGCCTAGGGAAGGAGATAGTAAGTGAAAGGATAAATTCATTATTATGGTGTTAAAATGGATCAGAGAAGCAAACTTTAAAAGTTGCATAATGTAATGCAATGTCTTAGATTCTATATTGTAATGAGTTATTGAATGCATTGTAGAATCACTGTGTGGGTGAATGCAACATTTATTGTATATTAAAAAGATAAATTATGCAATCAGTTTAGTCAAAAAATAGATTTGAAAAATTGGAGAGTAAGAACACAGTATATACTCATGCATTACAGGCCTCAGCCCAATAAGCAACATCATAAAATTTTAAGGTTAATTTATTTTATTCCCAAAATACATTTCTAAGGGAATTAATGTATAAATTCTAAGATGATTATACTATTGGTAAAAAATATTCGCTCTCAGAATTGAAAGGGTATCTGAGTAGTTCCTAATATTTACATAATTTATCTTAAAGAGTTACATTAAACTCACCTGCTAGACTGCTCCCTCCAGGAGCTGTAAAGGAAAGTAGCCTCGGTCTTCTACAAAGAAGAACTGTCTTGTATGCCTGTCGGTACTGCTTATTCATGATTACATAAATTATCGGATTGATGCATGCTGACAGGTAAAGTAGGATGTAACCAAGTACATGAAAACCTATTTTTTCCAAAAAAAGATGGCATGTTAAGAATACATACTACTACTTTTCTTTGAAATAACAAATCTGCACTATTGTTCCATGTTTTATGAAAAATATTTGCTGCATAATTGAAGTTTAAGTTCAAATACAGCTGTTATTAACTATTTTAGTATTGAAATGTTAAGATAAATTAAGAATGGTTTTAGATTCAATGAGGAAATTAGTTTCGAAGAAGAATCTAAATTGCAAAAAAACATGGCAATATCATTAGATATAAAGTTGAGCAATAAATTTGAAATTGTTTTACCCAAAATGCAACTTTACAGTGTAAGTAGAACTGATTGGCATGATAAATGTAAAAAAGGTTCAAATTTATAAAAGTTACTGAATAAATAGGAACTCACAGGAAACATTCATGCTCAAAACTACATCCATATTCAATAAGTATTAAATTTCATAACTTCCATGCCTTGCAGAAATAATGCAGTATTCTCTCTCAACCATATTCAAATATGGATAATGCTAATTTTATCTTAATAATAAACTAGTTGAAAAATTGTAAAACTGCAATGAAACCAAAGTACAATCACATGCAATTGATAGTTTGTTGATTAAATTTTAGAAGTTTTCAGATTATACCACATACATATTACCATTCTCCAATGAAAGACCTACAGAAATAATCCTCATAATAATAACAGATTTTAGCAAATATTCTAAAAACTTTATTACAGTTTTTCTTAATTTATCAAAATCAGAACTCCTTTAAGAATACAAACAATATTGCTTAACTAAATTCAAGGGATTTGGATGAGGAAGTTATCCTAACATCTAAATCTTAAAAGTGGAAAACCTATATTACTACAGTAAGCATTAATTTTACTTTAGTTAGAGAAATAGAAGATCCTTCAGCAAGAACAAATACATTGTTTCAAATAAAAAAGTAAGTTCAAAATGGTACAAACCAGGATAAGAGACATCTCTATCTGTCACCTTCACTATAGTAATAGGAAGATAACATACAACAAAAGACAGGAATATGGCGAGAACCATTTTGGTGATTCTCCACTCATTTCTTTTCATCTTGGCTTCCTTATCCCTCTTCCTTTTCTGCCCTTCATCTTCCCTTTTACCGCCACCAGCAGATACTGCATGCTTCCTCATCCTTTGCTCAGAGCTTTAAATAAAAAATTAATTTGTTAAGATAAGCTTTTCTAAATTTTGGTGTCAGATATGCTAGGGCATTGTTTCTCAACCAGGGGTCCCCAAGTTGAGTAGGATATGATGTTTATTTTTATCGATAACGTCTTCGATCCCATGCACAGCTGATAAAATTTTCAAAATAAAAATATGTAACAAGTCAGAAATTTTGGGAGAGGTTGAGAAATACTGTGCTAGGTGATGAGTTTTTTATAAAATGGAGTTTCAGATTTAATGAATTCCTTACGAGGGCAAATAAATTCTCCAATACTTCAACGAAGCACCAAGACGATATTAATTATAAGCTGATCAGAAAAATATCCAATTAAAAACTCTAAAAAGATTCTTGTAATATATATTAAATTTCAATTCACAATCGCTGCTCGTATTTCATGCTTTTATCGAGCATTTACTATTGGAATTAAGAGAAGACATTTTGTAAATAATGTAAGAATAAAGATAACTAAAGATAATCTAAAAATTCGGAATATTAGTACTGGTCCGACTACAAGAATTTTTCTTTTCTCTCTTTGATTACCATTAGAACAAGTGTTAGTTTGAGTTAGCATTTTTTAAATATTTAAAATATAAATAAGTACTCTTTATTAATGCGCGGTAAGAGATTTAAATCCGTTCCAAATAAGCCTGCATGAGTTCTGAATATAAAAAACGTTATTTTTTTCAAGCCTTCATCATTGACAGAATTTTAATTATGTTTACTTCTAGTAATTTTCCCGATTGGTTGGTTATTAATAATATTTAATTAAATTAATTATTTAATAGGATAAATTTACTTTTTTTACGCAGAGATGAATAACCAACAAGAGTTGTTTTCCATTACAGCCATCTATCGGCTAATCAGCAATACGTCGAGTAACAGTTAATTGTGCATATGAATGTGTTAATTGATTTATTAGAAATTCTTACTCGGTTCAACATTCCATTAAATATAACATTAAGCACTATTCTCATATCATTATATTTATGGAAAACAAAACCTAATTAGAATGACGAAGTGAAGTACCTAATAAATAGTATTTTTGGATAAATTTGAGATTACAAATGGGTACCATATTGTGTCAAATTAATTTAAGTCCACAATGTATATTGATTTTATATTTGTTTATTCAGGAACTAGAAAGCAACGATTCAAAGGCACTGGATCTCTTGTATTGGAATTACATTGTTTCAGATTGTTTTTTAGTATATTCGACATGGAATTTTCTGTAAAATTTCTTCTAAAATTACACCACTTTCTGATGTTGGTAAAGTATAATTATTAATTTTTTCTTTAAGATGTAGATTTATAAAATTTTAAATGTAATATATGAAGTTATTTTGAATTAGGGAATACCCCTTTATCCTCTTTTTAATGCGAAATATTTAAACACTTTTTAAAGTTAGAAATCTTTTCTTGAAGTTAAACTGATATATTGTTACAATTCGCGGTTTGGGTTCTTTACAAATATTAAAACTCAGACATTTTTATTATTTAACTGTTTGTTTGTATAAACCTCTAATAAATATAGGTTATGTTGAAAAAACAACGCCGAACTGAGTTTAATGTCAATAAAAATATGTAAAGCAAGATGCTATTCATTACGCCGTTTGTTATATATACTTATGGGTGTTTGCATTACTTACGTAGTAGAAGCACTGCATTTAAAACATTTTATTTTCACAAATAGCTGCACTATATCTTACGCTCATATAAGTTGGTAAATCTATTCCAAAAGTCCAAGTTTTGGAGTGCTTCATTTTGCTTACTCAATATCACTATTTGAAAGATAATATTAAATATTAAATGTGTAATTTACACAAAATCCAGGTTCATTAAGGAATGCTGTGTACGATTTAATGAGAAAAACCGAGAACGGCTCGTTCGAATGCATTTTATCAACAGCGTCCCATCGTGAACCCTTACAGGTATTATGCCTGTAATCAGGGCGTTGCTTCGATTCCAGAATGGCTTGCTTTCTCTATTGATATTAATTTATATTTTATTTGGATTTTATAACAAATTAAAATCGAAATAAGAAATTTAGATTTTAGATTTAGAAGTTCATTTTTAGTTTATTAAAACTTTGATCGTTTCTGTATTAGGTAAACAAATTGATTTAAATCCGAATAAATGTCACTCGTCCATGCCTTTAACAATGACAAATTCATTCCAATGCAACGCCGTACCGCTGTAATTTAGCTCGCCAACTAATCGTTCTTTCCTGCCATCTATCGACTAATGAACAACATATATTACGTTCAAGGACATCATGCGCACAAAGGAAATTTTGCTCTTCCGACAGTTAAATCCGTTTAATAATGAAGAGGAACATCGAGAATGTCATCGACGGCAAGTCAAAATTTTGCATTTAATCAGATTGTTTTCTCAAGCATTTCATCGTCCATGATGATGGCACGGGTTCTACTACAGGAGCGATTTTCTCCATATTTTTATAAGCGAGAACGATTTGTGGCCAAACCTGCTTACCCTCAGAGCAGCATATAATAATCTTCATAAGTTCGAGAGTCGCAAGATATACATTCTGTGCACAAAAATGTATGAACGGTAAACATAACTTCAATTCGAAACAATACAGAGAGATGCAAGTCCCCTAAGCATCCCCAAAACGACTTAGTCGCCGCGTTATTGCATTCTGAAGTGATAAGCCTTGATGCGCCCTTGAGTGTAAATATTAAGAGCCGCACGTTAAGTTAAAATGGCAGCATGCGGATCGTGAGCCGCGGTATGGCCACCCCTGGTATATACGCATGTGCATTTAAAAAAATTGTTGGTGATGCGATACGAGCTCTTAACTTATTTGAATCAATTCCTTATTAGCATAAAAATTACTTTTTGAATTGCAAAACCTCACCAATTTTTCACGCGTTCTACAATTAGAGACGATTGCGATTATCATCTTCATTCTTTCGCCACAATTTCGACACAAATATTTTCATCCAGCGATAGGGTTACCAGATCTCTCGAGAGAGAATAGTGAACATTTGGTGATTTTCATTGGCAAAAAAGTACATCTGACCCTCCTATAACACGGGTTCTTATGATACGGAAGCGCTGCGACCCAGCTGGTTTTTATTGCCAAAAATTCATACAACGCAAATTATGGTTCGCATTAATGCGGTATCGGTCGGATTTGGGATGTGGGATTCCAAATTGTTGAGCGAGGAAGAGACGTGTCAGGAATGCCGCGTGCTTTACTTAAGGGGCGCGACAAACTATAAGAGAGGAAAGAGATCCTAATTCGTTCCGTTTTAGAGGACATGAGATAAAAAAGTTCGATGAAAACTGGCCTAGAAGACCAACATCTTTTAATTTTCTTGCAATTGTCTCAGTTAATTGCATACCGGCTCTGAAGAAACCTGATGTGTTTAACCATTTTTCAATATAGCTGGATTGCAATTCTTCTAACAATTCTGATGTACAAATTCAGAATTTTCAGATATGATGTCCTACTAGTAGTGTGTTTTTTGAATAGGAGTATTGCTTAATTTAGCTTCCGGCTTATATTTTCCCTTACTGATTAACAACTTAAATTCGAGAGTCAAGCATTAATTTAGAAATAATAAAATAATAGGCGGCCCGAGGTTGCGTTGAGGTTGTAGGCATTTGAAGAGGGCTTCAGGAAATATTTGGTTTTAAAGTGATATGATGGAGCATCATAAAATTTAATGTGTGTTATACAATGGAATTTATAACTTTTAAGTATGTCCATCCCGGTTTATCAATCCCACATATTGACAACGCCAAGGCGATTGATTATCTTTTTATAACAAGGAATGACTTCGGTAGAATATCAATAGCAGACATTGACTTTTGCACGAGAAAGAAGAAACACTCCTTTAGTTTTCGGACACCCGGATTCGGCGAAATATTTGTGGCGCCTGATTCAGTCCGGCGATTGAGCAGTGTTTCTTTTTTATGTAAACGACAGCCATATGGTGGCGTACATTTTTCAAGTTGCTTTTATGTTTTGACGCCGCGTTAAATGATTTACAGGTGGAGATTCGGATTTTGCGTCATTCGAAAGATTCCGTTCACCAGTTCAAAAGTGGTCTAAAAAAACCTCTCGGGTGTGTACGGTCGGCTCGAGTCGCGTCTCATTTCCACAGACACGGCTTTTCATCCTCACTCACCTGTGAACCACCCAAAAGATGCGTGCGTAGCACACGATGATGACGACGCACGGCGTCAAGAACCCTATGATGAAGAGGGCGGTCTTCGAGGAACGCATCTCACTGTCGTCCAGGATCGAGCACGTCCCCAGTTTGGTGTCGTAACCGAATGACCCTGCAATATAAAGCATGAGCAATTAGAGGACGTTGAAAAACAACTGAAGCGACCAGATTTTCCTGCAATTTACATTGGCACACCGCCTACCGGCCCGAGTTATATCGGCGCTCCCGGCAAATTTTCACTCAAGCGCCCTCTTCACTTCGGGAAAATTTTTACGGAAACAATTTAATTCATTTATTGCTGCTCGGGCCTAACGATGAAAAGTGGAGAAAATGTAAATTAGAAAACTAAAAAATGTCACCGAAGATGCCTGATTATTCTGCGATATCTAATGCTTGACAAAATCTATCAACTTGAAAATAATACACAGAGAAATCGTTGAGAAAGCGCTCTATGAATTTAGGTGCCCAGGGCAGCCACCCAGCAGTTGTTGATATTGTGTTTTAACCTTTTTTATGCTTGAAATGCATCAGACATCTGTTTAACATTAAAGTGAATTTCTATGAAAAGGAATTGCCCATAAGTTTAAATTCTTTGCAGGGCGTATAGTTCAAATTCGGGACTGTCTGTCTTGCTTCGGCCTTAGGTTAATGGATCGCATTCGGAAGCGGCGCTTCATATCTGAGATGCTGAAAGGCTTTTCTCGCGGGTACTCAGCATATGGAATGACAACGATAAACACAGTGTGGATAGGGAGAGGTTTTAAATAGGTAATGATGGTGTATAACAAAGTATAAGAAAGATGAAGGGATCCGATGAATGAAATGGTTTGATTTGCTTACGGACGCTTCACTTAATTTTCATTTGATTTGATATATGTTAGAACCTGCAAGTAAAATTAGAATTATAACATTCTACTTCTTTCTAGCAAGCCGAAGAAGATTTATGAATCTGATTACTCAAGGTGGTTCAAATGATGATTTAGGTAACTTCAAAGGCCCTAGAGAGGTTTGGAAAACCAGATGTTCATTTCGGCTGTAAAGCACCCTCCCTCAGCGGTTATCCACAGACTGTAAACGACTGCTTTGTAGCTGAAATGCGCGTATGGCTCCCCAATTCTTTTTATGGATGTTTGAGCCATTTAAATTATCAGTTGGATTTCAGCCATAAGGTGAGTTCTACATTTTTTTAAATTGAAGTGATAATTGTATGTCGCATTTTTTGCCGTAGTAATATTTTCATGTTCTCAATTATGTCATCGCTCATAAGTAAACAAGTGTTCCTTTACTATGATTTAGTTTTGTGCTAGACTAAGGAGTAGGTTTTGAATTGGGTTAACCAAGTTCAGTTATCAAGAAGTCATTAGAGCTCATAGATGAATGCCATTCACGTACATATGTATTCACCTATCGAATCGGTTAACCTTGCTTCGGATAGTTTTCCCTTACGATTCACGGATAGCCATATTTATGTCACCAAATAGGCAGTGGCGGATTTAAGGGGGGTCGCACTTGGCGTGCGCCAGGGAATCCTTTAAAGTAAGGGGCCTCGAAAACATATTTTATATATGATCTCAGAACTGTTAAATATCTCATTTTAAAAATCACGAAGAAAAATACATCTTTTGCACTGCGATACTTGATTTATACAAGCGATTGTTTATGGGTGTCAAATAAAGGAGTCAGTGGGGAGGTTTTGGGGGTTTTAACCCTCCCCCCCCTCATGAGCAACGTATACTTAGAATATCCTCTGGAAAAGGTATTGACGCCCCAAGGTAATTGCGAACGTCGGAACGAGTAAATAAAATTCATTAGTGTTTTACTTGGCGTCCTACAAGTTAACTTTCTTTAAAATACGAGTTATGCGATCAGGGCTTCCAAAACTGAAGCAGTATCGTGAGAAAGGGACCCATGTGCACAGCACTCCGGCGGACGGAGAGGTGGGTGACCGGAGGAGTGCCTCTCTCGGGCTAAGTGGTCGATTCTATTCGGGCTTTTTCGGGCCTTAAATGTGACCCATGTTATTATTTGCTGAATGCAAACGCCTTAGCTCTGCTTGTTGTTTATCTCTTTAATAATACCTAGCTCTTCATCTTATTTTCCATAAAGGCTTAGGAGAGAAATAAATGCAATGTGGGTTGGAGGGAAAGGCACTTAGTGGGGGGAAAATGCTTGCCACTTCAGTGTCTTCTCACGAAAGAAATTTGGTGCTGTGAGGAGGAGCCGAGATAAACGAAGAATTTATTAAAACCACTCCGTAAACAGAACATGGCTCAACCTAAGCGAAAGATTTGAGTTCATTAAGCATCTGCTGCCCGGCTAGTAAATCAAAGCGCGCGTATGTGTATTTTTGTTTATCAACCTCTTGGATTATTATAGAAAATAGAAGCGCAAAAACTAAACATCAAATACAGAGAGCTTGGAAGAAAGCTGTAGGTCTCACATGTTCTGATGCTGAATGTACTCTCACTCCATATAATTTCCAATCACTTTTCGTCAGTGATTCATTGCTAGTGGTCGATGAAGGATCTCCTCGTTGCCTTTAAGGTTTGTACATGCACGCGCACACACAAACGAAAAACGCACACGCACACACATATTTCCGCGAATGTACCGCTGTGTGAAATTAATTAAATTAAGCGAGATTGCTAATTTTTAGAATGAAATTTCCGAAAAGTTTTATTCCAAGTTAAAGCAACAGATGGCAATGTTTGCTGGGTTCTGCAATCATACTTTACAAGTTAGTGAATTTATTTTATTTCAATGTCAACATGTCGCGCCACGCATCATTTATCTAAGCATTTTTCTTAAATTAAATCGCTAAACATAGAATCGTTATTTTTTGTTCTACTTCATGAAAAATGTATTATTGAATACAATGTTACGACAATTGACGTAACACAGGAGTGGGGAGACAGCGCTTATTCGTGCTACACAGCAGGTCAATAGGATGATCTTAAAAAATCTAGTTTAATCTTAACTTTCCCTTTCAATTTTTACTACTCCTTCATAAACAATTTCTTCTATGTTTACACTTTGTCCCTACGTGTACAAGATATCTCAAGAAATTCCAGAGGGAGTAGGCATTTTTTCAGGATTAAATTTCTCATACCTTGTGTTCGGAATAGTAAAAACGATTTTCTCAACTCGTGTAACACAGGAATGATCGACACGTAGGAAATTTTTAATACTAAGATTAAAATATTAAAAAAATACAAAATCAAACATTTACGTAGGTTTGCACAAACTATTGGATTTTCATTTTATCATTGCCAAAATAAGAATCTCATTCTATAACTTACGTAAATTGACTAAGAGCGCGAAAGTAGATTGATTTTAATGTTATATCATATCTATTGGTTTATTATACCTAATTATGCTAAATCTATCATGTCATTATCTACTTATGCAACGTATTTTGTTGAAACTCTAAAAAAAATGGAGAGAATACCTACTGAAAAAATTATGTAAGAATTTTGATTTTACTAATGATACGAAAAAATAATTTGATTTCCATTTTTTACCGTTTCGTAATTTCAAGTAAGCCTCGGAATGATAGGCATGGTTATTTTTATTCTTTCCTAATGGAAACAACGGCACGAAATAGGTGCGGCTTTTCTGAATGTTGAAACAGTTTGATATTTTCAACAAATTGTATTAGTCAATCTTTTTCCTGCCAGTGTTGAAAATGTAGATATCTTAATCTACCGCCTGCCGCCGGAATTCTGCTGAACGATTTTTTTAAATCTAAAAGATGACATTTCATGTAACTTAATGGTTACGAGACGCGCGGTTTTCAAAACATGCCCTTTCTGTACTGCTCCGCATCTTAGGGTCGCCGACCTCTGGTTTAGGGTCGGAAAGAAAGGCCGCAATTAAATTTACGTCATATTTTCCTGAGCACTTGGCGACAAAAAAGAAAAGAAAAATCTTTATTGTCGCAACCTTTCATCTTCGACGACTACAATTCCTTTAAGGCAAATGCTCCATCGACTTTGCCTGGGTTGCGTTAAAAACAACGCCTTTCAAAGGGACCCAAAGGGGTTAAGGGACAATCAAAACATCTGAGTGATTGCGTGTTTTCGTCCCGAGGATTCCTGACAAGGGCGCTTCACTTAACCTCCCAACCGTCTACATTCGCGGCAATCAAATTGCGCCCGTATGTCAAATGGAGCTGCTCTTGAGTATGTTTCGGAAAGAATCGTCAACGAGGTTGTCTTTAATTGAGAAGAGAAAAAATGACTGGCGACTTTTCATCGCGGGGCTTTATTCGCTAAAATGGAAAGGTCGTCGAACGATCAATTAATTACACTCGCAGTTCTGTGAAGCGAGGATGCGGGCAGCCGGAGGCAATCGTTGGAGAGGCAGAAGTAGAGAAACGGGTAAGTGGAAGGAGCAGAGGGCAAATAGGACTGAAAAGAAGAATGATGGATGGAAAGAGAAAGAAGAAAAATGGTAGGTGTAGAAGAGGAATGCCAGGAAGTTTCACAAAAAACTGCGTGTCAGATGAATGTAATGATTTGTGCGGCAAGAGAGGAACGAGACCCAATGGAGAGAATAGGTGCAGGCGAGGATTTGGTCCGAGGATGAAGGACGAAACAGAGATGAAGCGTAGGGCAAAAGTGGAACAAAAGGGGATAAGAGCATAATGGGTGGATGTTGGTTCCTGTGTTGCGTTGGTAGAAAGGTTGCGTTCGAGAGCCTTTGATAGCGGGAGTCCAAAACGAACACAATTATAGAGCGTAAATTAACCTTAACGAATCTTTCCGCTTGAAAAGAAACCTAATTTTAAAGGGAATGAGTTGGAATATATACGTATGTGTGTGCTTGCGAATACACTCACCTATACATAAATATACATTATGTATTTTCACGTGTGTTTTTTCTGTTATCTGTCAACTCCAGCGATTGCCATTTTCGTTTATTTTGCTCCCTTTGCAGTGCAGTTATTCCTTGTGTCGGGGAATAATGTTCTTAAGTAGATTTCCGATATTGCTCCACATGAAAGGATATATATATATATATATATATATATATATATATATATATATATTATATATATATATATATAATTTATATGATGACAGTGAAGGAGTTTGCCTTCTCCTCTCCAAAAACACGCCTTTTACAGAATCCATCCACGCGCTCTTCCGCCATCCGCGTAACTTTTACGGAGTCCATCGACCCGCAGTTTCCTAAGGGATCGAGATCGAATCTCGCTGCCTGACTTTCCAAAGCACGTCCCATAAAGTCTTTCTCTACAGTCTCATCGCCACCTCCACCATCCCATCTTCGGGAGGTATGGATCAACGTCTGATTTCACCGACGTACTTTCCTCTCATTCGTTTGAATGAGCGATCGTCATTCTCCCGCTGAACGATGGCTGGTCATAAAAGCAATCCAGTCCGGAAAGAAAGTTTAATGGCTCGAGAAATTACGTTTTGTTTTTAAGGAGCCATATTCCTAAGAGGGATCGTTAAGAAACTGTGGGACTTACAGCTAATATCACTCTGATTTATTAGTAAATTTAAAATAAAATGTTTTTGATGGCGTTGCTTATGCATCTAGATAACATGCGACAAATTGCTAAGATTCTTACGTGGCTGCCGTTGATAAAAAACTACGTAATAATTAGCTGTTTTTATTTGGGGCTTTGAAGCTGGGCAGCAATATTGGTAATCTCTTTTTGCAGTCATTTCATTTAAAAGAATAATTGATATCTTAATCTCTTCATAAGAAAATATCTCGTTTTAGGATAAAGAAAAAGGCTGGCATGGATATAAAGGAGCGACAGCAATAAAACTCTAGGTTTCAAAATCTGATGTGTCCACCACATGACTTTCTCCATACCTGTCATATTTCTAAAAATTCCAAATAGGTCACATAATAATATTTTAAGAAACTGCGAGAAAATTTTAGACTACAACGAACAGAAATAAACTAAAACCATAGCCTTCTGATATTGTATATATACACGAGGTTCCAACGATTAATAAAATAAAAAGGACCGTTACTAATACGTAACTAACCGTCAATTGTTAACAATAGTCGTCGGTAGGTGGCGTGGTGGTAGCAGCTAAAAATATAAGATATTCCTTATATGGGGAAATGTTTCAAACAAAGGTTGTAGAAAATTAAATTTCCTACAACTTTTATTCCAGTACATTTTTACATTTATCAAATATTAAAGCAAATATTTCAAAATAACGGATAAGTGACAAGAGTAAATACCCACTTCCGGTTGACCAATTTTTACCAAAAACTAACCAGTTCTTGTGACGCGTAAAAAATGTTAAATATAAAATTTCGCATTGACCTGATTTATAGTTTTTGAGTTAGAGCACCCACAAAAAAGCTGTCACATACACACAGACATCACCGAGAAAATGGTCAAAACGTGTTCAGGGGATCGCAAAACATCTATTTCCGTTGAAATATCGAAATCGATTTTTTTCATGAAAACATACTTGCCCCTATATGAAGAAAGTAAAAAATACAAAGTTAACGCGTTTCAAGGAATGATAGGTTTCGTACTGTGATATAGTTAATTACTAGCGTAATTGCCCGTTAAATATGACGGGTATGTGCAGATTATGTATTAATATTGAAGTACTTTCCATTCTTCCTCCCTTTCTCTCTGCCTCCCTCTCCCTCTATTCTCTCTCCACCTATTCTCTCCACCTATTCTCTCCATCCCTCTCCACCTATTCTTTGTCCCTCCTATCCTCTCTCTCCCTCGTATTTTCCCTCTTCTCATTCTCCCTCTCTCTCCCTCCCCTTTTCTTCCCATCCTGCATCTTCCTCCCACCCATTCTCCTCCCTTTCTTCTAAAATTTAATTAGTTTTATTCGGAGGAAGTACAATATATCCCTCCTCAAAATAGCGCCACAAACGGACAGTAAATTCTTTAATTACCATGTCAACCTTAAATTAAAAATTCTGATTAGCTCATTATATAAATTTCTGAAAAATTTCAATTTTCTATCTACATCACTGATGGAGTTATTCGCGTTTTAATAGCTTGTCACTAGACTAACGGACTGAAAACTTAGCCTTTTATTATTATTTTTGTGATTCTTTGATTCTTTAAAACCTCTCTTTCTCTCCCTATTTCCAAAACCGTCCTCAAGTACTCCATTCTTCTAACTAAATCCCGTAACCTATCGAACAATCCTTCACGCTATAAATATTTTACATGCTCGGTTTGTTTATTAAAACGTCCAGCAAATACCTCCGATTTTCATACCGTTTCTATTTCAGTAGTATCGAATTTAGCTGCTCATAATGATTTTAATCTTTTTAAATAGTATTTCAGGTTTTTAGGTATACCATCTCGTAAATAACGCAACGAATGTTGTTTACATTGATTGCTATGAAAAGATTTTCCCCTCCTTTCGTCTTTCTCTCCTTCTCGTATTAAAAGCCTTCAAAGCACGCTTAAACCCAAAAGGTTTGAAATAACAATAGGATTTCGAGGTTTAACAATGTAATAGGTAGTCATGGCCACATCCCGTTAAAATGCAAGATTTCCCCAGAATATGCGAATTAAACGTTTAGCATGAGGAATTTCGAACTGTAGGCGGAAAACGATGAACAGAATAAGAAACCTTGTAATCTTTTCGTTAAAATGGTTTAGATCTTAAGCTCGTCAGTCAATGTTTTCTAATTTCAATGCCAAAAATAAGATAAGCCTGCACGTCAAAAAGTCGATTTTTACCTGTTATCTTATGGAGAATGCAAATCATTCCCTGGAGTCGAACCCTGGAGGTTTTAGGTAAATTTCTCTTCGTCACAGTATTTTCATATCCGATTAAATTATCTCTGCCAAGTTTCAAGTTTATATCTGCATATTTGATCGAGTTATTCGCGTTTTAAGAGCTTGGCATGGACCAACCAACGCCCCCTGCAGACATCCCCGGCGATGCATCCCCGTCGCGCAGACAAAGATATATATAATAGGTGATTATGTGAAGTAGACACGAATTTAATTTAATAATTTAATTAGTAATATATACTTAATGGTAAAAGTGATTATTATTTTTCTTCGATAATAAAAAATAATATTATAATAATATTTATTAATTCCTTTTGGTCATAAATTACATGGAATAAGTCGATAAAATAGAAATAGCAGCTTCAGGTATATTACACATAGCAAAAGAAGAATAACTAAAAAGTACATAGTACATATTACAAAACAGAGCAACAAATATAACTACAATTTTCAGAAAGAAATTCATCAATGCTGTAATAGTCTTTACATAAAAGTATTTTGTTTTATTTGTTCCTGAATAACCGAGGTGAAGAAAGTAATTTTATTTCATTAGGTAAGTTGTTAAAAGTAATTGAGACTGAATAATGGGGACCTTTTAAAAAAGTGTATAGTTATATTGCGTACAGTGAATGCCATTTTTAGCACGAGCATGGTAGTTATGAAAGTTAGTTAACAGGAAAACTGTTGTGATAATTTTTCACAAATATAGCACAACTAAGAATACAAAGTGAAGGTGGAGTTAGTATGTTTAGTGACGAAAAGAGCGGTTTACCAGGAGTACGTATATACACATTATACATGGCTTTTATAGCCTGTTTCTGTAGAGAGAAAACTTTTTTGATAACTTAAAATTCCCCAAAAACATAATAGCATATGACAGGTAGGAATGCACCTTAGCGTAATATAAAGCTTTTAAAGTATCAATAGACACAATTGGTACCAGCTTCCTAATCATAAATATACCTGTAGTAACTTTTTTAAATTAAAACATGTACGTGAGTGGTAAAGTCGAGGTCTTCAGTGATATGTAGGCCAAGAAATTTAGCAGAAGGTGAATGACATATACTTAAATCAGACTTAACGGGAAATGGATTGACAGAAGGAGAATATCTATCTATTTTTAGTTTCTCCGTATAAGAAGTATAGAGTAAGTATTGTTTTCATGAAAAAAAATCTAATTCGAGGTTTCAACGTTTTAAGGTCCTCTGAACACGTTTTTACTATTTTCTCGATGATGTCTGGGAGTGTGTAGTGACCGGAATTTTGTTGACGCTCTAACTCAAAAACTAATAATCCGATCAGCATAAAATTTCATATTTAGCATTTGTATTAGAAAATCAATAACTTGTTAGATTTGAGTTCAAATCGGTCGACCAGAACTGGATGTTTATTCTTATCACTTATCCGTTTTTTTTATATTTGCTTTAACATTCGATGAATGTAAAAAACTAATGGAATAAAAGTTGTAGAAAATTTAATTTTCTAAAACGTTTGTTCGAAACATTTTTCCATATAATGCATTGTTTAAGAGATATTTTTAAAACTAATTTTTTAGCTCCCACCACCACACCACCTACAGGCGACTATTGTAAACACTTCACGCTTAGTTGCGTCTTATTGTTAGTAACGCTCCTTATTATTTTTTTAATTGTTGGAGCTTCGTGGCTATATCCAATATCAAAAGGCTACGGTTTGAGCTTAATTCTGTTCTTTGTAAAGTTAAAATTTTTCTTGCAGTTAGGTACTTAAAATATTTATTATTATTTAACCTATTTGAAATTTTTAGAAATATTACAGGTATGGAGGAGAAATTTTTTAATTATCCCGAAAAATTAATCATTGATACGTGAAGTTTTTAACTGAATTAGTGTAATTAAAAAGACACGAATCTATCAGAAACTTATAAATGAGGACAACAATATAAGTTTGCGAATCAGCGTTTTCAGATCAACAACATTATTGCCCCTACAAAAAAGTTGCATTCGTGTGTACATTTAAAACTTTTAAAACGAATTCGATTGTTGTCGATGCAGGCGTACATAATACGAGCATAAAAAGAGTTCAATGTACATGAGCAGAAATGGTGCCCCTTTTTCCGCAGTAATGAAGAAGAGGTCATTCACACGCGTTTTAGCGTTTTTTTAACGCTGCGCCTGCTACTTTTAACGCGCCACTTCCGAAAAGAGAGTTAACCTAAATACACTTTTCGATTAGATACTATGAGACTATCCACCGCAATGGAATACGAAGTAACAATCGAATTACGGCTTTTCGTTTTTTTTCAAGTTCCTCTCATCAGGCGGAGGATAGGTCAGTGCACGTCGCCCGAGAAAACTTATTGTCGAGGTCGTAAAAGAAACAATAAACTTGGCGCGAACGGGTTTTTCTCATTTCGTGCGGGGAGATAATCCAAATTAAGCTCTTTATTGCCGTGGCGTACGCTATCTTTTACAAACTTAATATTTTTTCTAAAGTTTCTTTTAAAAAGCGCGTTCAAAATATAATTAGGTGAACGAAAAAGACATTTTGATGCATTTACTTAGTTCACTCGAGAAACATAAATTATTGTTCATAAATATCTCCCGATAACTCAACGAATTTTTACGTAGTTAATACGCTAAAAGTTATTCCCCCTTGGCAATGGATCTGAAATTCATCCAATTCATCGAGAAGGAACTTCCCGATTTAAATTATAGTTCCAGTAATGCGCATTTCGATAAATCTCTCTCTCACACATACACACGCGTGAATACATACAAATACTATATTAGTAATTTAAACTAGAGAAAGGATTCGCAATCTTGTCTTCGCTATCACCGCCGTGCACTTGGGCAGTGTGCACGTGCTCTTCTACGGTGCTTAAAATCGACTTGCTTAGCATCAGCATTTTAATTTGTTCGTTTTTTTTTCTTTATAAACGAATTTAAGAGCATTATTAATGACTTTGAAGTTGGTTTAGCTTTATTAATGACTATTCCTATTTTTCGAAAACGTATATTGGCGCTCGCTTGATTTTCTAAAAATAACTTTGTACTGGCCACGTTGAAAAGTTGGGGATCCCTGATTTAGAGGCTGCATTAGAAGTTTATTCGACTTATGGATAACGCTAGATTTACCAGATTAAAATCTCATAGTTACTAGTGGCCAATAAATTCCATGCGTTGCTGATCGTCGTCGTCGAAAATGTCTTACGTAAACCCGCGATATCTTATGGATTCCCCCTTAACCCGATCTCCATTCTGCTCCTTGCACGCCCCACAGTTTGGGAAGCATTCGGGGTGGACGAGGGGGGTGAAGGGGAAGGAAACTGTTTTTCACATTCCTAGAATATTTGAGGTCTGTGTTCCATTATCTGAGAATACCTTGGTGAGCGTTTGGGGCGAAAGAGATTGGTGGTGGGCGGTGAGAGGGGGGTTTGGGGCGTAGGGACGGAGAATATTCCGGTCGCAAAGGGGTATGTGGGACACGAAGTAGGAATCTTCGTGGTCCATAAGTAAGAAAGATTATTATCCTGATTAGGAGAGGTTGGATGGTCGTCTTAAACATTTATTAATACATATTGCTTCGATGTTGAACCAAGTTATAGGTTTTATCCACTGTGCATTTTGTCTCTTAGAGCCACTGTTATGTTACACAAACAAATAAATTTAAACTTAAGGATATATTCGCTGTTTAGACACATTTTTGTTCGAGTTGGATGAATATTTTTTTATAGATTTCGCTTTAAATTGCTCTTATTATGCAAACGACAGAACATTTGCCAACATTTAAAGCGACATATACGATAGTTTTTTATCAGTAACTGAATGTAATCCTCTCGTTCGTTAAATAACGGTGTCTACATAAATTTCCTTCGATCTTAACGAAAAACGAACAGCATATATGCTAAATCAGAGTTCGACCGAGAAACTTCGTTATTTGGAAGCACACGCGATCTATTGCGTCGTTAAAACTATCTGATCATAAAAAACGATGAGAAATTGTAATAAAAAATAAAACGTTTAAGATCAAATGGAAAACATTATTGTATGCGCCTTCAAGCACATAAACATAAGACCAACGTTTTCCATGGGGAATAAAATGGTCGAATGATAAAATTTCTTACAAAAATGATAACAACGGAATTTCACTCTCATTTAAAAGATTTGAAGCTTGAATTAAAATTAGAAAGTTAATTTCTAGCTAGAAAACACAACTGTCTTTATCCATTCTACGGAGTCCCGAATTTTGTAATCCTTCAAAGAAATATTTTAATAGTACATATATTACGAAATTTTTCCAAAATAAAACTTTGAGCTATCACTTAATGGCTCCTTAAAACTGTTTTTATTGCTTCCGCGTCCCTACTGATATTGTATCATTCTTCGTTTCCGTCAGACATCCATTTATAGATAGGTAAAACGGATAGGATAGTGAAAGTTACAGAATTCTAAATAAAATGTTTCAACAGTCATCTTCTTGATCTCGACCATAATTTTCGAGTTTCTAGTTTTTCGGAGATTATTGGCGATTTTTATTGTTAGTCCGTCTTCTCCATATTTAAACGGGAATTTTTTTAAGTAGATGAGTGCATTATATATGTTTCAAGGAAATGGTTACAGTTTGCGCGGAAAGGTTTCGAATTTAGAACTGCACCAAAAATTCCGGTAATGAATTTATTCCTTTCTCCGGGAAATCCAGCTTTCTGTGGCGACACGGGCGGAAATAGGTTTCTCACCAAGTCTGGCTATAATTTGGTTCAAAAGATAAGAAAATCATGAGAAAAACCTCGAGTAATATCATCTAAGTTTGAAATTTATATAATTCAAAACCTTGCGCCTTGGGCTTCTATGCGTATGTACTTTCGTTCGATAGACTATGAAGCTAAGATTTTGATCCAAAGTTTTTCGTTTAAGATTTCCATCAAAAGTTTTCCGATATTTTTTTATCCGGGCGACACTTGGGTGTACCGATAAATCGCTGCAAGCGAAGATCAGGAGTGATACCGCTAAAAAAAAGATCTCGTTGCATTCTCTGTGTAGTTGGGTAAGGAATGGCAACTACACTCTAACATCCGTAAATGTGTTCCCATAAACTTCACGCGCCCTCTGAGAACTTTTGCTGTAAAACTTACGGAATGCCGGTTATGGTCCGAGATTATTTCCATTATTATAAATATGTAGGAATATAGCCGAACAGATTTTTCTTTCCGCGAGTAAAAATTGGCACAGAGTTAGAAACTTGACTTATTTGTGGAGATGAAAAATGAACCGTCGTCTTTATCGATGAACAAATTTAGAATTTGTAATCTATTTGCATAACTTATCCGAGATTAAAACAATTGTTGCAACGTCACAAAAATAATAGTGTCTGTTAAAAAAACCCTTAATAGTTTTCCTATATTGAGAATAAGCGTCCTTTCCATCTGGGCTTTTTCTTTTAATTAATCCAACTTCTCACTTTCTCGCATAATTTTAACATTGTTGTACATGCATCCACACATTTTTTGTGATTTTTAGCCTACTTTCCAGAATGAAAATAGGCTTATAGTTTCGTCGTTGTGTCCGTCTGTCTGTCCGTCCCTTCCTATTAACTTTTGAACCAATAGATCGATTTTCATGAAACTTGGTGGAAATCTCTTGCTACATGAGTCGAGCTCCCGAGAATAGTTTTTGTTGCAAAGATTGAAGTCCCGGATTTCATTCCAGGAACTGTCCTTCCCATTTGATTTACATGGTGAAATCTGAAATCCATCGTGCAGGGTAATTTTCTCTTGCACATTAAAATGTCGTAGAATTGTAATATCGAAGCAGTTTTGTACCATTCTCTGAGGAAAGGAATGAAGATTCTAATTTTTATCGTAAAATTTTGCTTAATGATTGTATTTATTCGAATTTCTCGTAAATACTGACGATTTTGCAGTTTTTATCAGTCATTACGAGAGTGTTGCCATAGCAACAACAATTGTTGAACTCAGATTCGATATATTGTAATACGTACACGCATTATTTTTGCCGAATAAATACGCGTGATCAATTTAATATTCCGTTCGAATGTATTTGTAGTATTTTATAACGCTAAATTATTAAATTTGGGAACACAAAGAGCTACATATCCGCGATTACCCTAAAGCTATTAAAGGTAATATAAGTATTAAATAAATGATTAAGTGGAAAGTAGGCATCATAAGTTCTGTTTAGATCATCTTGTTAATGTTCATTTGTGCGTATTATGATAAACATTTAGAGCAACCGAATCTGTTTTCTTTTTATCTCAGAGCTAAGCTATGAAAAAAGCGCACGTGACGTATCTAAGGTTGACGTTACACCTCAGGATAAATAAGATAGTATCGACAAAAACAGCCATTTTTAAAAAGATATTCTCGTCGAAACGCCTGCGAGAAACCGAGACTCGGAATTATAAACAAAATTAATCATCTCGATTTTTTCCCGGCACTCGATCCGACTTAGCGATGTTTGTTTGATGCCAGTCATGTTTCCCTCAGTACGTGCTTCACTTGGACACGCGTCGTTTACGAAGGGAAGAGAGAGAGGGAGGACTCCCTCCCTATCGATTTGGAGAGAATCCAACGTAAATCGGCGAGATTCACGGTGCTCCGTTTCGACGCGGACACCGGTGTTGCCGACGCGCTTTTAGGCGAATTAAGGATGGGAACCGGCGACGATTAGGCGGACGAGCGCCAAGGGGCGGAAGCTTAGGGGATGGAATATAGGTCGGAGAGGAATTTTACCAAGAAGCTTCGGATATCGCGAGTGCCGTAGAGTTGTTTATTCGGTCCCTGCAGAGTATGACGACAAATTATGTGACGTAAAACGCAAAAATGATCTATCGGAGAGCGTTCCTCATTTCTTCCATCTACGAGTAATAATTAACTTCAACGTGAAAGCATAATTCGCCGAAGAGGCCGATGTTTGGTGGAATTCCATAATAGGGGAATGGTTGGAATCTGAACTGAAAATGATAAAAAAATTGCACACTGCTACGAGCTCTGTATTATTTTCACATATACATAACGTGAAAGCGTCTAGAACACGTGACCCGCTGATCACATGCGGCCCTCCCATTACTTTGATTTGTGTGTAGCAGGATGAGAAAGATTGGACTAGACAATAATGGAATAACAAAGAGATCTGAAACAATTTAACAATGTTCAGTACATAGGAATGCTTGATAGATCGTTCTTAATTAAAATCTATACTATTTTTAGTCACTTGCTTTCAAAAAATGCCCATGGTTTAGACATTCGACCCGCCATCTATTTCAAAACCCTCTATTTGGCCCACATGCAATTTGAGTTTGAGTCCCCTGATCTAAGCTATGAAGACGGCGCTGCGAACCCGCCGCCGCCTGCAGCTTATGGATAGTGACGGAAGTATGACTTTGACCGGGACGAAGTCATCGAAAGGTCTCCTTGCTGGAATTTTCCGTCTATTTTCGTACTTCTTTCTTTACAAGACCCCCGAAAACATTCCGAATTCGGGTGGTTCCTTTTCAGTCGAAAAAATAATATATCCGACCTCTTATACGTTATTTCTGTCTTTTATTACTATCACCGCCCACGCATTACCTCATTTTATATCGCTATAGACTGCTTTGTTAATGTTGCACGGGTCTGGCAATTTGACAGGCGAGTGGTTTTGATGGCATGGAAAGGATGACGGTTAGATGCTCGGGAATGGAGTTAATGTGGGCGTATTGGACTGGAGAAGGAGGGGGATGCAGGAGGCAGAGGGGTAGGAACAGGGAGGAGAGGCAGGGGGATAGCGGCGCGGCAGGGGGATGCGAAGGGGAGGAGCAGCAGTCTAAGTGGGTGAAGAGCAGAAATGGGAGAGCGGGAGGGGAAGGGAGGAGTGGGGAATGGATGTAAGGAAAGGGCCGGGAGGCGAGAGTGGGAGGAGGATGAAGTGAGTCGGAATAATTTTGTTTTAAATTAATTCTTATTAAAATTTTGCTAGATCTGAATATAACAATATAATTGTTTTTGAAAGGATGTCACGACATGCAATGAATGTAAAAAGGTTAGGAAAAGACGAGGGCGAGGAAGATTAAAGATTGAGGGAGGTTGCCGACAGGGAGAGGAAGGGGATTAGATGTAAGAAATCGTATGCGCGAATAATGGACGCTTACCCCAAGCTCCAAACAGCGTGGGCAGCTGCATGCCGTAGCTGAAGACCCAGCAAAAGGCGATCATTACGCCTATCCACAACTTCGTATATATCCTGTTGTAGATGTTGTGGTGTGCGATCATGATGTACCTGTTTAAATAAAAGAAGGCGCCATACGTTATTTTACATAATCAAAGTTCGGAAGCAATGGGAAAACAATTTCTTGAAAAATTATTGCTAATTGAATGGTTTCCGTCGACGCGTTACTGTAATAGCAAATAACTTACCTTCTTCCCTTCATACTAATATTTCTCCATACATCCAAGAATAAGCACTTAAGTCGAAATAAAAATTGAGAAAATAAGTACTCATCCTAGGAATCTCATATACTCAAAACAAGGTAAAGAAAAGATCTTTTTAGAATCAATTTTCCGTGAATAACCACTGAATACGGCTGCATTGCAACCGAAATGCTCATATGGCGTTTTATAACCTTGTTATGGCTATTGAAGATGCCTAAGATAAGCACTTATTTTCTCAATTTTTTTATATTTAAGTGCTTATTCATGGATTTATTTTCAGTCATAAAACGAACTCGATAATACTCTAGTTAATTTCTACACACCTTATAATGGGAGTTCACGCGTGACGAGATATTTTTTACATTCTCTTAAAATAAGAAATAAAAAAATACAAGTTTTTATTTATATTTTCATAACTTATTATCAATAACAATTTCATTCTCAAAATTATTTTATTAACACACATGCACTATTTTTTAATATGCATTACGCATCATCAGCTCGGAAAAGTTATCCTGTATTGAATTTTAAATTACAGCCCATCCGTCACGAAAAACCGTTCTCAAACATAATAATTGCGCCTCTCAATCCTTATACACCCTATATTGCCACTGGATACGCGAATGCGGTATTATATAAACGAAGTGCACATTGATTTCTTCCTCCTACCGCAGTATAGTCCGAATTTTGGCATGCTTTTCCATGCCTCTATGACACAATTTCCTTCATTATGCTCAATGCTGGGCGAGGGTGGGGAAAATGAGGCGCCCGACCAGGATGTAGCGCAATAAGGGGCGTTAAAAGCATTGTGGCGATTCCTTCTCACGAAATCGTCGAATAAATAAAATTAAAACGTATCAGGACATTATGTTAATTTTTAAAATAGTTTCACTGGACGATTGACGACGAAAGAAACGTTGGATGTTGTTCAGTTTTTTCGTCTTGAAGTTCAGGCGTTTGCATGAGCCAAGACAATTTAAGCCGGACCAATCGGATATTTAGAATTAATATTTAAACTGACTCATTACTAGAATACTATGTATACCATTGTGATACATTTTTGATGACATTTCTTAACCTTATTCCTAGATGGAGCACAAGGAAAACTCCGGATTGAATCCCCTACGAATGGAGCTGATGTATAAATTAGAACATTGTGAAGCAGCCTACCCGAGACATTAGAAACCACCAATTCATACGGTAATTGTGCATAACTTTTCATCTTCAACCCTTAATTTGGAGGTATTGCTTTCATACAACGTTGTTTTTCATCCGCTTTAATGCTGAAAATGCCCGTAAAAGATTCCCTTGCGATTATGTTGAGGGTGGAACTCAATAAACTTAATCCAAATGCTGTTAAAATATTCACGTAAGAATTATTTAGCTCATTTTATGGCTGAAATCAAATGAAAAACTGTCACCAATGGTATTAAAAAGGTTGGGAAACCAGATGCCTTTTAAAAACCTATTTCCGGTGAATCGCCACTGATGACGGCTACTTTGTGGCCGAAATGCGCCTCTGGTTTTCCAAATATTCTTATGGCTATCGGAGAAAAAAAGTTTTTTATCAAATATATAAATACACTATAAATGAGAGTTACAACGAATAATTTGATGAAAAAAAAACAAAAGGACAATCACGTTGATTGAGGGAAATGCAGCAATAATACAGGGATATATTGAAAGTTATCTTTCCCTTTCTCGGAAAAATTTGCGGGGATTCGCTACATGTTTGTTACGTGACAGAGTGAACATATTTGTTAGTCCGCTTTTAATTTTAACGTGCTCGACTTCGAAGAATTTTTCAACTCTCCCAATCACATGTTTCCCTTGCTTGTTTGTTGTGGGGAAACGAGGCAAAATAACACTCCGGTTCTCGGAAGAGACCCAAACGCGTGTGGTTCGTACCGTTTAAGACCCAAATGTATCTTTGGAGAGGATTACTCTCTTCCTCGCCTGAGGACGAACGTGGGAGTGGATGCACAAGTCCGCGGTTGACATCGTATTGGACCCGAGCCCGGAAAAAAAGCTTGACCCAGAATTGTCCCCTAGAAGTGACACACGAAACTGTTTAGCGGCTACGCGTCGAATGAAAAATAGAAAGACTGCGAGAATAAATGCATCTCAAGTCAATTAATTCCGTCTCTAATGTCGATTAACGCCGATTTATGGAAACTCTAAGGACGGTGCAACTTCGAAGTGCTAAGCTCTTCGGATTTATTGCGCCTTAAGTGTCGGAATTGGCTCGTTGCTACGTTTTAAAACGCGTAGTCTAATCTCTCTAAACTGCCTTGCTGTTTGTTACAAAAATAAATTATCGAGCTTACCTTTTAGCTAAAATGCAATTCTTTATCAATATAATTTCGGTGGCATTAAAGGGGTTTGGTAAACCCGATAGCCATTTCTGCCATCCTCAGTGGTTCAATGATTTTTTAAATTAATTATGAGTAAGACATAAGACGGCTGCTTTGGAGACTAAATACGCATTTGTTTTTATCGGGCATTTTACAATGAACGGACTGTTATTATTGATTGCACTAATGTTTGAAAATTATTTGGTCAAAGCGTACGTATCAAATCCTAAAAATCGCCATTAAAAGAAGGACCAATTAGGCATCGAAGGTCCGAAAATTTAAGCTCACTCTCTGTGGAATCGTTAGACCGAACTTGCAGAATTATTAGAGTAAACATATTCACTATCCCAACAATTTTAATTTCAAGGCGATAGAAGATGAAAGATTATTGGCTGGTTTAGTTCTGATCCTATATATGTCTACAATGTATACAATCATATACCGTATAGTAATGGCTGACACGTTACGTGATTCAGATGATTATTAGGGCTGGAGCGAAAGTTTTGTTAAGGAAATTACCGAGTTTGGAAATTTGAGTAAGTCATAATAGCATAATATAGCAAAAGTATCCTAGCTGCTTTTCTCCATTTGATAATTTTAGTATTTGCTCAAATATTTTATATTATTCGTGAAAGTTCCGCGATGCTCTGTTTAACTTATGGAAAGTCCGATACCTTTAATAAGGCCAAGATAAAGTATGTTACGAGTTATCTAGCATTTTTATCAATGTTTCGTTTATATTACCGAGAATTTCTTCATTTCTGGTCCGCTTGGTGCTGAATTATGAACAATTGCTATCCTGTTCTGATAAAAGGGATATTACACCACCACTATTTCGTCCAATCAGAAAGAGGCGAGGCATCTGTCAAGTACCCCTGCCCGTCACCGATATTGAAGCATTGCAGAGAGTTTCGGTAATAATTTTGGTTGATCAATTTCCCGCTGAGTTCTCACCCACCTCATCAAATTATTTTAGGCCGGTATATGATTCAGGATGGGTAAATTGACATCGTATTTCTAGGCGTGCAGTAATTACATCATGAATTCTTAAATAGAGCCTTATGGACAAAATGAAATTCGATTTTCCATGGCTAATTAATTAGCATTTATTGCAGCGCAAGTTTTAGAGCAGGGGGTCTCCGCCTAGAATACGCGTACCCCTGGGGAACGTCCGAGTGCTCAAGGTCTATAGAAAATTTTTAAACATTTTAATTTTTCGTCGCACCTCTATTTCATACATTACTTCGGAATCAGAAGTTGTAATATTAGATCTAAGAATTGCTTAAGGAAACAGAAAAATAATAAAAAAACTGTGAATTACAACGTTATAAGCATAAGTTATCTATTTTAACATAAGTGTTATTCATTTTATTATCACTTTAAAATATACTAGGTGGTACGCGACCCATAAAAAAATGCTCAAATATACACACATAAAAAGGTTGAAGAGCCCTAGTTTAGGAGAACATATCATGATCCGGTTCAAAACATCTATCTATACCAGTGCACTGCAGTGATGGGAAACCTTGTCTACGTGGCGGGCTGCATTGGTGGTTGCAAGTCCCTCGGCGGGCCGCATTGGAAGTTGTCAATGCTTCGGCGGGCCAGATTAGACTTTAAATCGGAGGTTAACTAAAGATTCCGAGGTATCATATCAGCGAAAATCAATTCTGACTCGGGTTTTTAGGGTTAACTTTTTATTTTCAAGTGTTTCATTGTCTTAATTTGAATGTATATGATATGAATTTGTGTTAAATCGATTTCAAGACTTAATCGGAAATACACGTTTTGAGGTCCCCTGAACACGTTTAGACCATTTTCTCGATGGTCTGTGTGTATGTGTATGTGATACCTTTTTTGTGGGTGCTCTAACTCTATAAATCAGGTCAACGCGAAATTTTATATTTAACATTTTCATGAAAGTCACAAGAACTGATTAGTTTTGGTAAACATCGGTCAACCAGAAGTGGGTGTATTGTTTTCATGAAAAAATCGAATTCAAGATTTCAACGGAAATACATGTTTTGAGGTCCCATGAACACGTTTTGACCATTTTCTCGACGATGTCTGTGTGTTTGTGAGTGTTTTTGTGGGTACTCTAACTCAGACTATTAATTAGGTCAACGCGAAATTTTATATTTAAAATTTTTATGACAGCTACAAGAGTTGATTAGGTTTTGGTAAAAATCGGTTAAACGAAAGTGGGTGTTTACTCTTGTCACACCCGTTATTTTGAGATATTTGCTTTAATATTTGATAAATGTAAAAATGTACTGGAATAAAAGTTGTAGGAAATTTAATTTTCTACAACCTTTGAAACATTTTCCCATATAATGCATTGTTTAAGAGATATCTTATATTTTTAGCTGCCACCACCACGCCACCTACCGACGACTATTGTTAACAATTGACGCTTAGTTACGTCTTAGTAACGCTTCTTTTTCTTTTCTTAATTGTTGGAGCTTCCTGGCTATATCCAATATCAGAAGGCTATGGTTTGAGTTTATTTCTGTTCATTGTAAAGTCCTTAAAATTGTCTCGCAGTTCATTAAAATATTTATTATCATGTAACCTATTTAGAATTTTTAGAAATATTACAGGTATGGAGAAAGTCATGTGGTAGCCACATCAGATTTTTAATCATAGCTTCGTGTACCGCATAAAAAGCTGTCGAGTCACGCATGCGGCTCGCGGGCCGCATGTTGCCCACCACTGATCGATATCCATCGTCATAATTTTGTTTTGTAGAAGCAATCATGCGGGATACACTTGTGGTTTCATCGAATAAATTAGAAAAACTACTTTCCGTTTATGTGTTAATGTGCGTATAATAACCAGGCCCGGCTCTTTATCAGTAATATACAGTATATGTAGATTATTTTCTTATTCTTTTAAGTATACATGCCAGATTGTAATCTAAAGAAATGGATCGATCGCTCCCCGAATACCCTCCCGAATCCATCGCCGAAAATCATCCCATCTGTATCAACCTGCATCCGTTTGAATATTACTCTCCTTTCCTCTGGTTTAAAGGTGCCATACGCGTTTTTCGCCGCGTTTCGGAAAAATAGAATTTTCAGCGCCCAAAAGATAACAGCAGAATGGTGCGAACGTATCTCTTTAGGATGGCGTAAACAGGATGCGGTTGGGAATGTGTTCGTGCGTGTGTGAGAGAGAAACATAGAGAGAGAGAGAGAGAGAAAGAAAGAGGGCCCTAGGGGAGAGAAGCCGAGGCTCGACGGAGATTTCCAAGCGCTAGCAATTAAGCTCGCATAAGCTCTAAACGGATCAGATATTGGACGACCTCGTAAAAAAAATAATAGCGCGTCGCTGTGGACGGACGCACGGCCGCCGTGAAACTGTAATAAAAAGCGCCTTAAACGCAAGAGATTAGACATACTTGAGGATGAAGGAAAATATTTAATTAAATTTAATTCCTTTCCGAGCGTCTTATTTTTCGTGCGAACGAGATAATCAAGAAAAACCATTTCACCCGCTCGTTACCTCTGCTTATCTTTATGTAGGTTTTTGATTGCCTATAAGCTGTTGCAAGAAAGAAGTCGAAATTTTAGCTTAGATATTTTCCGGACAATAAACTATCGATTATTAGCTTATTTTTTGTGATAAAAAAAAGACGAAAGACGTCTGCCCGCTGTGAGTTTACCTAAACTGAAAATGTTGCTGAATTATATGGTGCAGAAAGATAACAATTTTCGAAGCGCGCTGAAATATTGATTCGGTCTATTAAAGTATGTCCCTATTCGGTTTCTTTCATTTCCGCTCGCCGTGCTCTTTCTAGATTTTATATTGTGACGGAGCTAGGAAGCCAAGGGAGATGAAAATTTCATATTAGATTATTACAGTTGCCGCCCATTAAATTGGTTTTCCGCAGCAGTCGGAAAGGAATAATTCAGTGAATGAAACGCGCTTAATCCAATCGTTCTTTACGATGGAAAGTTTGCTTTTTCGTGATCGATAATTTTTTTAACTATCAATCAAAGAAAAAAGGAGTTTTGCTAAAGAATGGTTTAATAGTTTTTACGTTGGAATATTCTATTCGTTTTATATTGAAGAGCATAAAAGTAGAATGTTCTGTCGATAATGGATGATATAACTTGTTAAATCTGGAAAGATGCAAAATTTCAGTAATAGTGGGAGGGTCGCGTTTAACAATCAACCGACGATAAACGCAACCACAAGAGGATTCGATTCCCGGTCATAGCAGACTTTTTTCTCGTTTCAAAATTATTCCCACAAGAGGAATATGTTCAAGTTAACTACGATTCTTTCATTCGTTTGTGAATAAAAACTCGACTTGCAAAGACAATCCTAATAAATAAATTTAGATTCGTTTAATATCGAAGAAAGTTAAAAGAGGTATAAAAAGGTTTTTCTTTCGGGTGATTCTCTATATCAGGGGTTCCCAAACCCAGGGTCGCGACCCGAACTTGGATCACGAATGGGTCGCGGATGACCCCTAGTCCCAAAGTGAAAAACTAAATTTTCGATGCTAGCAAGAATAAATTTAAAGAATGACCACCAAGAGAGGCAACAAATAAACTTTATCCTCAACATGAGCTGCACTGCGCTCTCTCCATTAATATTAAACCAAGATTGGGTAAGTTGATCATGAAGATGCAACAGCATCATGGAAGCCACTAAAGACGAGGAGCTTGCATTAACAATCATCCGAGCAAACCGTAATGTTTATATTTTATTAATTTAATGTAAATTAGTACTTTCAGCTTTCTTTGTTCTAAAAAAATTTGAAAACTCCTAAAATTTCAGTGAAGGAATGTCTTGATTCAATGGTCCCATTTTGTTTTGTCATGCACCCATTTCAAAAATTGAACTTATAAGGAAAAAATAAAATTAGACGAAATTGAGCGATTGTATCTACAATTAGTTTTCTAACTGTTTTATTTAGTATTATGCTAATAAATCTACGGCGATTTGCTGGGGTGCTGAGTAGGTACCGGTACCATTTGGGTCGCAATGCGAATGTGATATCAAATTTTGGGCCGTAGACAAAAATGTTTGGGAACCACTGCCCGCGCACAGACGACACTGCCGTTAGACTGAATTACATAATCCTTTCTCGGACGTAAAAGGCGCAGATTCATCAAAATACCGAAATCGTTTTTTTTTCACGATCATTTTTGTATACTTCATCCACGAGATAGTAAAAATTGAAAAAGGAAGAAAATCAGTCACATCGGAATAGGTTAAGAAATATGACTCTAAATAATTAATAAAGAAATTTCAAGGGAGACGTAAAGATTAATCCGCCAAGCTAAAGATATAATAACTAAATTTTTATAAAATTCATTCTCGTCCTTTTTATGCAAACAACTTTATCGAACAGTATTGATTTGTTGATTGTTTATCTAGGGTGGATATTAGGAATCAGTGTGATGCAATTTTCTCACAATTAACAAATGAATTAAAATAGCTGTGAAATTATTCCCAGGCTACAAAAGACGAACGTTCCTTTCCATCGAGTAGAATCTTAAATCACATGACTATTTCAAATATGTATTAGAAAAGGTGTCGTTTAAAGTTGCAATGGCGTGGTGCTACGTAGTGCCTTTGGAGATCACGTTGATAGGAGAAGAAGAAGAGGAACAGAAAATGAGTCCCTCTGCGTGTACAGCCTAGAGCTCTGCACGGGCCTGATTTTCTAGGCCCGGCCCATACAAATTCGGACTCGGCCCGGCCCGTACGTTGTCGAAGAAATTCTAGGCCCGGCCCGTGGCCCGTTTAAAGCCCCTCGGCTTATTATTATATATTATTGTATTCAAAATTTTCTACCAACATCCATGGGCTGTTCAATGACTAGAAAAGGATTTTTTTTTAAATCCACATTTGTATGCCTTGGAATACCACAAACAAAATAAATTACTATACAAAATACACAAATGTAATTTTATAGGCAAAAAATATATTAACCAATTCAGTACGGAGGACTCATTCTTCACTAACCCTTGGTTAGTTTACTTTAAAAAATCCCATGCCACTTTTGTTGCTTGTTTGCTTGCTTGAATGCCCAGTCAATTCGCCTCTCTTGCAGCACGAATGGGTATCTCAGGGGTAGTGCAATGAATAACTGGGGAGGGAGGAGGGAAACCCGGCATTTGCCTGCTCTTACGAAGAACACCAGGGGGCCAACAGCTTAACGTCCCTTCCGAAGGACGGAACAGCTGAATTTGCGCGGTCTCCTCAAGCTACGCAAACAGGGGGCCGGGTGACCTTGAGAAAAATCCTACTCGCACAGGATTCGTACCAGATGACTTTTTCAAGCATCGGGCGAGTAGCAGCCAGCGTCCTAACCACTACACCAACGGCACCCCCTTGTAGCTTGAACCCATTCAGTACGGAGAAATAGTGTGACACGTCCTCCGTGTTGAATGGGTTAAATAAAACCTTATGCAAATCGTATACGTAAATTTCAGACACCGACTAAAATATTTCGGCCCGTCAAAGCCCGAAAATTTGTATAACAAACCTGATATATCCAGCAATTTTTAAAGCCCGGGCCCGTAATGAATTCCTAAGGATCGGCCCGTGCAGGACTCTAGTACAGCCACAGTGTTGCGAGACATCAAATTATGCGCGATTTACGAAAAATAAAAACATTTCCATCAAATGTTGTATTACTGACAATGAATATTATTTCTGAAAATTAAATACATTTCTCATGTCAAGTCGGCAAGATCGGATGCCGTAGCGATATAAAGTGATTGATTTCTACAAATATGTAATTTAACCACAATATTGATATTGCCGAAATAACTCGTTTCAAAATTCATTTGCCCGAGTCGAATCGGAAAAATCCATTTCCGAGCGTACCTTTCATTATTTTCCCAAATATATTCACATACATCTATACTCACGTACTAGTCATCAAATGGAGAAATAACAAAACATGACTTTTTATCTCATTCCAAAAAAAGCTCACTGAAGTGTCTTAAAAAATATGGGACGCATTTAAAAATTCTACTTTTTTTGCGTGTTTAAGGAGGAGTACGCATGTTTGCTAAGTAACCATAGTCGTGAGAAACGTCAGGCAGAGTTTTGCCCGGGCGAATTTTAGCCCCACTTGAGCTAATATCAACACAAAGGAAGCCAACGTTTTGCACGCGATTGTTAACTCGTGAGGTACGGGCGTTAATAATCTATACCGTTGGCGCGCCCTCGAGCGCCTCACGCGGATTTCCCTTGGTCTCATGAATGCACGAAATAGAAAAAAATGGACACGAGCAAAGATTTTAAATGGGATTTAACGAGAAATGATATCGAAAGTCATTGTCGAGTTTACTTTTTTCTGGTAGGTCCATAACACAGCTTTATAATCGACAGTTGGTGAAATACCACTGATGACGGCTACATAGTAGCCGAAGTGTGCATCTAGTTTTCATAAACATTTTGTGGCCATTGAATCGACATGGTTTGTCAATTGATTTTATTCATAGGTGAGATTAATAACTTTTAAAATCAAATATACCATTTTGATATCCTTTGATAATAATTATATAATATTTGATATCTTAATAATTATTTTTTGGAATCGAATATATCTTTTTGACATCCTTTCCCTTTCAATTTTCATAACAATTTCCATGGTTCAGAATTGGCTATTCCTATCTATAATATTTCCTTCGATAACGGCTTTCATCGTATTTTACCCAAAAAAAAATCCTTATTTCTCCATTATCGTCGGTCTTCATCTATTAAAACTGAATTTCTTACCATGAAGCTCTCTTATGAGGCTTCTATCAGACTGGCGTAGATCTTTTCATCCTTGGTCTTATGTATCGTATATCAGGATATAAAGAGTTGAATACATACCATTAATAAAAAGGTTAATATAACTATTATTAGAAAGATAAAATACTTAAATGACCTGTTGATGGTGATCATGGCGATGGACAAAAGAGACACTCCGATGTTTCCGTATCGGAGGAATGGGAACAAAGTGCAGAGAGCCAATCCATGAACCCATGTGCCGTGAATGAATCGGGACGAGCTGAATGGCAGGACGAGGAGGCAGAAGAGGAAGTCTGCGACGCAGAGGCTGAGCGAGAGAGGAAGAAAGGGTTCTTTGTATTAGGCAAGATTTGAAACCATAATATTCGTCTTCACACCAAACCCGAGGTCAAAATATTAAGCAGCAACCTAATTAGTGAGAAGCTGATGCAAACAAAAAAATATTTTCCTTGCCACGGGTACAGCGAGAGATTTTATGGAATACCATTACGGTCCAGAAGATATTGAGTGTGAAACAACTGCATTATCTTCGGAGGAAGTCACTCTAAAATTAAAGCATTCTATTAATGAAATATTACTTTAAGATGGCATTCGATAAAAACAATAAAAGCATAGCATATTTCTTGCTTCGATATAGAAATTAAAAAGGAAAACATAGAGCTGACACATGAAGTTAGACACGCTTAATTTTAATACAAAACTAACTATTATTAATTTGACAGGCATAAAGAGTCAACGTATAGAAAACAAGTGATAATATAAAAATGAATTATTATAAATAACTTTTACATCATTATATATCGACGTTTCTTACAGAGGAGGAGGATATAACATATTAGTAGTTGGTGCTTGCATTCTGAAAGCATATCATCTCAACATAAAAAAACATTCATTTTTCATATTTCATCATTACAAATATTTTTTTAATTCTAAATATTTCACCTCCGGAGCGATTTTCGTTTTTCCCTTATGTAAAAATAATAGATTAAAACAATCCCAAAACTTTGCAATTTTAAGAATTTTATGCCTTCTCCATTATGGGGTACTAATGCTACACATTTCTGCCAAATTTTAAAGTTGTAGTACTTCTAGAAGTGAAATAATATTTTTTCAATTGTTTAAAAATTTTTAAACATTTTTAACGGCCGTCGTAATATGTTTATGGAGAGATTCAAATGTTTATTTGTGCAAATGCACTACTCTGTACATACCTTGAAAATTTCAGCTTCCTAGCTCATCCCGTAATGTCTAAACAGTTATCTATTTGTTTAAATTTTAAGAATTTTTAACTGCCAAACAAATTAAAATATCAAAATTTGTATAATCCTTATTTCGTTTTTTTAAGAATTCTACTTACAAAAAAATTTCAACTCCATAGCACTTGCAGAAATACATAATCCTCGAAAATTTGTTTAAACAATTGCGAATTTTTAGTGATCGCATTGTTGCACTTTTTCAAGATTTTCGTTTTTTTTCTAGTCGGTTTTGCACAAAGTCCTACCTAAGAAAATAATTTCGAATCTCCAGCTCATCTGGAAGTGCCTAAACATTAGTATCCTCCTTTGTAAGAAACTTCGATATATAATGACATACTAGTAGAAGGTGCTTGCATACTGCAAGCATTTCATTTCACCTTGAAAAAACATTCATTTTTCATATTTCATCATTACAAATATTCTTTTAATTCTAAAGATTTCACCTCAGCAGCGATTTCCGTTTTTACCACATGTAAAAATAATAGTTTAAAACAATCCCCAAATGTTGCAATTTTAAAAATTTTACACTTTCTTCATTATAAGGTACTAATGCTACACATTTTAGCCAAATTTTAAAGTTTTACCACTTCTATAAGTAAAATAATATTGTTCTAATTGTTTAAATTTAAATAATTTTTAACGGCCGCCGAAATTCATATATGGTAAAATTGAAATGTTTATTTGTGCAAATTCACTACTCTGTAAATAATTTGAAAATTTCAGCTTCCTAGCTCATCCCGTAGTACCTAAACAGTTATCTATTTGTTTAAACTTTAAGAATTTTTAACTGCCAAACAAATTAAAATATCAAAATTTGTATAATCCCTATTTCGTTTTTTTAAGAATTCTACTTATAAAAAAATTTTCAACTCCGTGACACATTCGGAAATACATAAACCTTGAAAATTTGTTTAAACAATTGCGAATTTTTAGCGGCCACATTGTTGCACTTTTTCACGATTTTCGTTTTTTCTAGTCGGTTTTGCACAAAATCCTATAAAAAAATTCGAATCTCCAGCTCATCTGGAAGTGCCTCCTATATGTATGTTGTATGTATGTATGTATGTATGTATGTATGTTGTTGTTCCTCTGTAAGGAACGTCTATATATAATGATAGGAGGATACTAATGTTTAGGCACTTCCAGATGAGCTGGAGATTCGAAATTTTTATCTTAGGTAGGATTTTGTGCAAAACCGACTAGAAAAAACGAAAAATCTTAAAAAAGTGCAACAATGCGGCCGCTGAAAATTCGCAATTGTTTAAACAAATTTTCAAGGTTTATGTATTTCCAAATGGGCTACGGAGCTGAAATATTTTTTAGAGGTAGGATTTGTAAAAAAAAACGAAATAAGGATTATATAAATTATGATATTTTTATTTGTTTGGCAGTTAAAAATTCTTAAAGTTTAAACAATTAGGTGGATGCTTAGAAACTACGCCGCAAGTTAGGGAGCTGAAATTTTGAAATTATTTAGAGGTTAGTCTATGTAAACGAATAAAAATTTCAATTTATCCATAAAATCGTTATCGTTATCGTTAAAAATTATTTAAATTTAAACAATTAGATAAATGTTATTTCAGTTCTAATTGTACTATAAATTTAAAATTTGGCAGAAATGCGTGCCATTATTAACTCAATGTGAGAAAAGTATAATATTTCGAAAACTGCAAAAGTTAGTGATTGTTTTACTACATTATTGTTCCATAATGAAAAAACAATAACCCATCCAGAAGAGAAATCTTTAGAATTAAAGTAATATTTCTCATGATGAAATATCTCCCAGAAAAATTAATGTTTTTTTCAAGGTGAGATTAAATGCTTGCAGTATGCAAGCACCTTCTACTAGTAGATAATACCTTAATATGAATTTATTTTATTTTATTTACATTAGCTTAGGTCACATTATTTTCATTAAACTTTGGTGAAGCTCGAACTCTTTCTAGTTCTACATAAGCACTTTGGTTACAGACATTCCAACATGACTTTGTTGCTTTTTAGTTCCGAGATGTCTACTCCATCAAGAGATCTTACTCGATCAGGGTGAATCTATAATAACAAAAGAAGCTGTGTGTGTGTCTGTGGCAGTCATAACTCTTCAGAAAATAAACGTAAGAGCTTCAAAATTTGGCAGCAGCTTCAGGTTGATCCTGAGAGTGGTAGTGCCAAAAATAATTCAAGTCGGCCCACGGGAGCCAGAGGGTCCCCATTGTTGGTCCAAATTTCGGTTTTTAAAAGGATATCTCAGCAAACAATTGACCGATTTTGATGAATTCTCCAACAATATCAATGTTTTGATGAGAAACATTTTCGAGCCTAAAATGGATAAAATCAGTCTACGGGGTAAGTACCGTAATGTAAGGGCCGATCCAAAATTCACGATTTCGAGGGGTCCCCATGGAACGGTCGGTCCAAACTTCGGCGATGCCCGTCCGCCCGTACGCATATATCAGGGAAGAACTGGCTGAACCATTTTAACCAAATTTGGTAGGTACATAGAATATTCACATAAATTCATGACCAAAATGACATATTTCGACCCGATTAACTAAGTAAGGGTGCCACAATTGCAAAGTTAAACTCTTCGGTAATTATGAGTTTGGAAGGAATTGGCCGAACCGATTTTAACGAAATTTTGTATGTGCAACATAAAAAACAAAATCAAGATTTTTAGGATTGATATAGAAAGTAGGGCTGCCACAATATAAATAATTAAAAAATTCTTTTTACAAGTACTTGTGTTGAATTGTCCGCATTAATTTTAACCAAATTATAATATCTATTATGTACACACATATAAAAAACCATAATAGCATATTTGGACCGGATCAACTAAACGGATGCCACTATTACAAATTAAACTCTTTCAGTAACTATGGATTTGGAAGGAATTTTCTGAACGGATATCAATTAAATTTTATATATATGATTTTTACCAAATACCGTAATGAAACCAAGATTTTTAAAGCGGAGCTCAAGAGTAGGGCTACCACAATTAAGGGTAAAATAATATTTCATTTACACGTATTTCTAGAGAGCTGTCCGAATGGATTGTAACTCATTAGGGTATATATAATCTTCATATAAATAAGTAACCCAAATAGTATATCTCCACCGGGTTGACTAAACAGGGCTACCACAATATCAAGGTTAGAATTTTTTGTAACTATGGATTTCGAAGGTATTGGCTTAACCGATTTCAATAAGAAATTTCGTTTGTACGAAATGAACACGTTTAGAACGGATCTAAAATGCAGAGCTACCACAATACAAGGAAAAATAATTTTCTGATTTCAAAGGAAATACATTAATATTCGTTTATACTACGGCGAATTTGACGAAAAGTACTCTGTTTGAAGATATCTCAACAGCCAATTGACCGATTTTGATGAATCCTCCACCAATATCAATGTTGAACCAAGAAACGTAGTCTTAAAACTTGGTATACATACTAAAGAGACGTTGAATATATGCACCTCGGTGTTGGAACTTTGATTTCTTGGGGTGGGGGGTATCAAATTTGAGTCTATATTTAGTTTGTTCATACCAATTAAAGAGGAATATTGGTCACTTACCTTGAGAGTACCTTGAGTTTGGATGAAAATATTACCGAGTGATATGTGCATGAAAAATTCTAACCCAGGGCAAAGCCCGGGCAATTACACTAATTTAATATAAAACTTGTAATCACATTTTAAATGGAGCATCTTAATTCCATATTTATATATTCATACTTTTTTCAGTTAAACCTTAATATCACGGATGTAAAATCAAGAAATATTTCTCGTTTTCCATATAATTAAATGCAATGTGCGTAATTTTGCCAAATCAGCATCAATGGGGTATCCCCTGACAACGAATGATTTTCTTATCAAAAAACGTAAACTTTTTGTCGTGTTTAAAAGAAATCTGCGCATCAAATCGACGCGTATTTAAAAATCGACGGTAGGAAGATTAAATTTCATTATTCTGGGCTTTCTTAGGTTCATGTCCCAAGGTTGTACGATTATTTTGAGTACCTAATTTTATAGTGCGAATCAAAAATATACTGCAACAATTCCCATGTTATTCAAATGGAGGAAATAAACGGTACTGGAATCGAACTCGGGCCATTATATTACACGGTGGTTATTCATAAGCCGCTTTAGATGTTGGTCTATTTAAAACTGAAAAATTGTTCAAATAGATTCAACCGTTTTCGTGTTATTATAGACATTCTTTGGGATTTGAATACTAGAGCACAAATATACAAATTTCCAAATAGAAGTGCACATAAAAGTTACTAATAAACGATAAAAATTAAATTAAATTCGGCTAATAAATTCAGGTAACGTTAAGCTTTATTTGAAGAAAGTCAGGTGTGGCTTCGGGAGTGGAGTATGGAGTGGTTAGCCAGAATTTGAGAAGTTAGACTAAAAAGAAGATTTTTTCACTCCCCATTAGTGCACGGGTAATAATGAGGAAGCAAATATGGTGTGGAGTGAGAAATTAATATTTATACATAAAACAGAGGATTTAATTCCAGAAACTGATGTTACAGTAAAACAGAAAAAAGATACAAAAATAAGGACTTGATAAAACTAAACCAATGAAACCAATAATTAACACAGCTGTATACGCTTGGTTAGCTTTCATGATATTTCAAATTATTCGAAGTTGACTTAGTGAGATCATCATATGGCTTTTAACAAGTGACGTCCGTGACTGAACAGTTCTGAAGCTCTAAGAGTCACCTGCATCCTCAAAATATTGAATGGCAATATAATTTTGGGAAGAGGATGTGAATTGAAAAACAAATGAACTACATTTGTGATTGGCTCTGAAATCATACATTCGCCTGGAAAATGTCTTGCTCAAAAATGGATGAGATGGATCTCTATATAAAGAAAAAATAAAATTCATAAGAATGGTTTCATAATAATCAACTGTGTTTCGCAGCTAAGAGGCCAAAAATGAACAAGGAAAATTAATTCCTTCATTTGCCTTACACACACGCGCGCGCGCGCGAGCGACCACACACACACACACACACACACACACACACACACATATATATATATATATATATATATATATATATATATATATATATATATATATATATATGAGTATGGCAACTGGATATCTCATACCTCATAGAGGCATTCTCTTCTAGACAGTGAACTAGACGCCTTCCTGCACGTGGTAATAGCCTTATCTAATGAGAAAACTCCGCTAATTCCTGCAATGGTAGAATAGATGGCTATTGAGAATTCATCGCCAATCTCCATCTCCCGTAGACCTTGACATCAAACAAGTAACCAACGCAGTTACCATAAACCAGGACTAGACAGACAGCAACAGGCAGGGATAGCGGAATCGCGTCTGCGAAGTGACACCGCTGCCTATCCGCAGGGGTTGGCAAAGACAAGGTGGAATGGTAGAACTGCACCTCGAATGATTGGCAGGTGGGAGTGGGCGGCGTGAACGCGCTTCGCGGCTTACCTTATGATGAACGCGGCTGCCACGTTGCGAAGCCTGGGGCAGCGTAGAAGGGCGACGACGGTGAGGAGGTTGCCCACCAGGCCGACGACCATCACGAAAATTGTGGCGACGGCGGCGAAAGTCAGCAGGGGTCGTGGAAACCTGTCCGAGACACGTAAATGGATTAAAGCAACGCATTTTCCTCATGTGAATACAACGTTGTTGATATATAACGAATAATTTACACGATCCCTTCTAAAAAAACTCGACTACTTGGTTCATTCGAAAGTTTTTCCTGCTGGCAATTTATATCACATTGTCAAGGATGGCATATGGGAGGAAATGTTGATATTTATGATTAATCTATCTTTCCCCAGAGAAATAATTATTCTATTCTCAGAATAGGGATGACAAATTGAGCGGCTCAATATAAAGGGAGGGGTTTCGTTTACTTGTATTTGTCAGCAAAAGCAATTTATTTATTGCTCAAACGCAATTGATTATTTTGACTTGATACTGATATTAATGAATGCAAGCGTTGGTGCTATAAATTATTCACGGGATTGGAAATGTTAGACATCGTAGCGGTAATTAAATTAATCATTGATAGTTTTTTATTGGTCCAAGTTTTTGATAATCCCGAGCTTGTTTAATGCAAAGTGAAAGTTTGAACTGTCTAATCTGGAACAAAATAACGTTTGTTCAACGAATCTAATTAATGGACTACAAAACCGACATTCTTCAACATCCAATCACTCAGTCCGACTTGTATATGCACACGGACAAAAGTATGGATACGCCATGGGTGATAGGTGATACTGAATTTATAGTCATACCCCGTTTAAGGCGGGGGATGCGTACCTGAAAACGAGAGCGCTAACTGAATCAGCGTTATGCGGGGTCATTTTAGTATAGTATTTATGGAGATGCGTTCCTAAAATCGTAATTTATTACCTATTTTCAAAATATTAGTATAAACGCTCTTCTCTCCGATATTTAAAAAACTGTACTGTAAATAATCAATCCTTAATGCGCAATTTAGCAGATCTGCTACATACCAGAAATCCTGCAATATAATAACTGTAGCAGCTTTTTTTACATTTTCTCACACTGTAACATTACACACACCCTCCCCTTATAATCTGCGCCAAATACCACCAATAGGTGTCGAATTTCGTGAGATATGTAAACAAAAAATTGTGTCAAATAAAACTTGTAGAGAATAATATTCTCTACAGCTTGTACAATAGCAAAGATTTACATTGATGAAGCCTTATAAGAGACATTTGAGAAGATGAAAAAATGCTAAAGATAACACGAATAAACCTCCACTTCCGGTGGACCTATTTTAACCAATAACTAATCAGCTCCTTTTCTTATAATAAAAATATTAAATATTAAATTTGATGATGATTCTGTAATTAGTTCTTGAGTTAAAGGGCTTACGAAAACATGGAGAAAGTATAAATTGGTCCAAGAACAAAGAGCGTTATAACGAATCAGCGTTGTACGGGGAAGCGCTAAACGGGGTATTACTGTATATGAAACGCTCCCAAGTGCGGAAGTTGATTAAGGCAAGTCGAAAGTATCCAAAGGCCGAATTATTTTTATAATTGCATGTATGGCTCCGCATTAAATGAGATGATACGCACTCTCCAGCCAAGATTCAAAGTTTTAGTGTTAACTTTATCATGTAAATTGTTCCAGAGCGTTATACCGAGGTTTAATAATGTACGAATTAACTGCTTATTACCAATATGTGATTCAATCTTTTCTGTCATTTTTCATGTCTTATAAGTTAATAGGTAAGGAATTAAATGAGAGGCCGAATGTTTTTCACATGGGAAGGTATTATTTCGAAAATTAGAACAACGTACATGGGAAAGGAGGTGAAGGGGATTCAGAAATTCAGATCAAGAATTATTTATCGCTGTTATATTTACTATTTTAGTAATGTGTGCTTAGCTTCGAGTCTCATCAGCTTCGATAAATTTTATATTTGTCATGCATTTCAATCATTATATAAACAGAAGTCGTTTGTAAATAGACTTATCTTACATAAATGGAAAGTTTTTCGAGAGGGGATTTTTGAGACTTGCTTAAGATAACTGGTTTATTTGGCATTTTTATCATCTAGGGTTGTCAACGTTGTAAAGAGGCTTTACGTTGGAAACGGAAGCCATAGACCAGTGGCGAAAAGGCGACTAAATAAGAGGCTAAGATAAATTTTGAAATAAAGCGTTCCTTGATCTTGCTGTATGGATCGTAAAAGAGAAGTGTTTATTTATAAGATTAAGCGCGGCAGAAATAAAATGCGTCGTTTGGAGTAGAGGGTAAAGGCCTCTGCTTAAGTGATGAGAACTTATTACAAGAAAAACGACCAAGAATCTTAATGTGAGCTCTGAGGTTTCTGAAATATGAGCCATGAAGGTAGAGAAAATGTGGAGATTAAAATGTTTTAAAATATAAGCTAGTTGCTAATAAGACCCATGAGAAAGCCAACGCTTCACAAAGGAATTCATGAATATGGCAAAAAATGCTATTAATGAAAATTTGAGACTGTGAATAAGTAAAGACATGGAAATATCAGATCAGGATTGTATCATTCCATAAATACAGATAAAAAAGGGGATGCGAATTTCAGACCAAAAGTGAGATAAATATCTATGTAAATGTGTGTGTATTTTTGGCTAATTAACCTCTTGGATTATTATAGCCATATATCCACACCGAACATAGAAGGGAGGAGGGAAACCCAGTGCCGGCATTAACCTACTCTTAACGTAGAGCACTAAGGGGGCCAACGGTTTAACATCCCTTCCGAAGGACGGAATGCTGATTTTGCGCAGTCTCCTCAAACCACACAGACGGGGCCGGGCGACCTTGGAAAAAATCCTACTTTCGCAGGCTTCGTGCTCGCTGCCTTTTCGAGCAGCAGGCGAGTTGCAGCCAGCGTCTTAACCGCTACACCGCCGGCACTCCCTATATAAAATATGCTGGGAGAAATTTACCAGGAGTGAAGCTTATCTTAATGAACAACTGAATTGTCTTTCATCGTTTCATTACGGAAAACCTTTGAAAAACGAGAATTAGAACTAACATAATTTAGTCAAGACAAAAAAAGAAGTGCTTAATCAAGATGAGACAGCGTTTTATAGAGTAGAATCCATAGTCGTGCCTCTGGGATTTCACACCAATCAAACAAAACAAAAACAGGTAATTACACATGTCTCCTCGTGTTTGACGCTGTCTTTAAGATTACATCATGTTCTATTTCCGTTAGTCTTAATCAAACCTGCGTGTTGTTTGCGTTGGAAATTGTGAATTTGAGTACTTTTTATGCAGATGCCAAATTTGGACGATAAATTTGTTCCCCTCCTATAAGGAAGGAGGCCATATACAACCGAAGATGAAAATATATGGAAAAATATTATGGAAAATTTGTATGGTCCACTTTAGTGCAGTTCTACATCTACATCTACAAGTTACCCTGCAATTCACCAAGTTGGTGGGTGGCAGGGGGTGCAATGCACCAAATCCTACCTAAAGATTGTCTAACGCAATTCGAAATTTCCTATTGCGATCTCTTATTGTCCTCGGAAAGAACGAGCCTAGATAACGCTCCGTCCTACAATCGATCTCACGTATTTTATCGTCTCGATCATTTCTACCTATATACGTCGGTGCCATAATTATTCCCACTACCTCCTCTTTTAGACATTCTGACCTATATTTCTCTAGAAGTTTTAACCTTGAGTGCAATCTACGGTCCTCCAGTGATACCCAGTTCAAATCGCTCAATAAAGAGGTGACGCTTTCCTTATGTTCGTACTTTTGTTTTACAAATCTGGCTGCTCTGCGCTGTACTCTTTCTAGTTGAATTATGTGTCCCTTCTCGTACGGATCCCATATGCTCGCTGCGTATTCCACTTGTGGTCTTACCAGTGATAAGTAGCATGTTTCGCGTACTTTCTCTGTAGTGTTCCGTACTATTCTACCTATGAATGCCAGTTTCTTGTTGGCCGCGCCTATAACTCGACGAATGTGCATGTCCCACGAAAGATCTCGACAAATGGTTACTCCTAAATATTTTACATACTCAGCTTGTCGAATACTCATTTCATCTATTTTATATTCGAAACCTAAATCTTTGTTCTTACTTTTCCAGAACGTGACTGCGGCACATTTAGTATAATTAATTTCGATTTGCCATTCTTTGCACCACGCTGAAATGGCTCTTAAGTCTTCACACAGAGACTGATGGTCCTCCTGATTTTTTATTTCTTTATATAGAACGGTGTCATCGGCGAAAAGCCTAATTTTACTACGAACAACCGAGCACATATCATTTACATAGATTAAGAAGAGCAGAGGGCCCAATACACTTCCCTGAGGAACACCCGAAGCAACTTTAACGGGGGACGAGTATTTCCCATCGATGACAACTATCTGTTCCCTATTCGAGAGGAAGTCTCTCACCCAACCGACAACTTTCGAATTGATACCACATTGTCCTAACTTCGCAATTAATTTCCTATGAGATACTTTATCGAACGCCTTCCTGAAATCAATGAATATGGCATTGACCTGAGTATTTTTCTCTCCGCATCGCAACAAATCGTCCACGAACAGGCCGAGCTGCGTTTCGCATGATCTACCTCTCCGGAATCCGTGTTGGCATCCGCTAAGCAATGAATGACTATCTAAATAGCGCATTACAGAGCTAAAGACTATGTGCTCAAGTATCTTGCACGTTCTCCGTTCAGCAATAGGATAAACCCAGTATCTACGGCGTGTCCCTTCCATTTCTAAAATCCATTTCCATATCACAGTTGCGGATGCTCAAAGGCGTACTGTACTTCCTTTTCATCTGATGTATTGTCTCCAAATGACTAAACAGTGTGGAAAAGTATGATTCGTTTTGTCTCCTGTCTCGATTAATCATGCCTTTTCTCGTCTTGTTTTGACTAATCGTTCTTAAAGAAAACCAACTCAACATTTTTACGATCAATAACTTCTTGAATAAATTATGCGTGAAAAATCAAAGCAACATTACTATCTTTCTCTGCAACTTTTTTGGATCTAATCGTCACTTGGCTCCCACCGCATTCCTACCTTGCAAATATGAACACTTCTTTTTACTTTCTCCATACGTAGTTAGGAACTTGGTGCGCGGCACCCCCTGCCATCCACCGTCAAGGTGACTTGCAGGGTAATATGTAGATGTAGTGTAGGGGAAAGTATTGTTTTCATGAAAAAAATCGACTTCGAGATTTCAACGGAAATACACGTTTTGAGGTCCCCTGAACACGTGTTGACTATTTTCTCGATTGTCTGTGTGTGCATGTGACAGGTTTTTTGTGGGTGCTCTGACTCAAAAATTTAATCAAGTCAACGCGAAATTTTATATTTTACATTTTTATGACAGTCACAAGAACCGATTAGTTTTTGGTAAAAATCGATCAACCGAAAGTGGGTGTTTACTCTTGTCACATCCGCTTTTTGATTTTTTTAAAATATTGATAAATATAAAAATGTATTGGAATAAAGGTTGTAGGAAATTTAATTTTCTACAACCTTTATTTGAAACATTTTCCCATATAATGCAATCTTTAAGAGATATCTTAAAAACTAAATAATTTAGCTGCTACCACCACGCCACCTACCGACGACTATTGTTAACAATTGACGCTTAGTTACGTCTTAGTAACGGTCCTTTTTATTTACTTAATTGTTGGAACTTTGTGGCCATATCCAATATCAGAAGGCTTTGGTTTGAGTTTATTTCTGTTCTTTGTAAAGTCTAAAATTTTCTCGGAGTTTCTTAAAATATTTATTATTATGTAACCTATTTGGAATTTTTATAAATATTACAGATATGGAGAAAGTCATGTGGTGGCCACATCAGATTTTTTACCTTCTCCATGTACGAAGTCCAGAGAAAGAAGTTTTCATGAAAAATCGAATTCGACATTTCAACGGATATACGTTTTAATGCCCCCTGAACACGTTTTGACTTTTCTCGATGATGGTTGTGTTTGTGTCTGTGACCGGAATTTTGTGGGTGCTCTAACTCAAAAACTATTAATTAGATCAATACTAAATTTAATATTTAACATTTCTTTTAAAGGGAAAAGAACTGATTAGTTTTTGGTAAAACTCGGTCAACCGGAAATGGGTGTTGAATCTTGTCACACACGTTTTTTTGGAATATTTGCTTTAATATTTGATAAATCTCAAAACGTACTGGAATAAAAGTTGTAGGAAATTTAATTTTATACAACCTTAGTTTGAAACATTTTCCCATATAATTAATTGTTGAAAAGATATTTTTAAAACTACATATTTTAGCTGCCACTACCACACCACCTACCGGCGACTATCGTAAACAATTTACGATTAGGTACGTCTTAGTACCGCCCTTTTATTTTCTTAATTGTTGGAGCTTCGGGGCTCTAGTATCCAATGTCAGAAGCCTATGGTTTGGGTTTATTTCTGTTCTTTGTAAAATCTAAAATTTTCTTGCAGTTCCTTAAAATATTTATTATTATGTAACCTATTTGGAATTTTTAGAAATATTACAGGTATGGATCATCAGTTTTTTAAGTTGACAGCATAAATGAGTTCTTTTTCAAGATATTTTGTTGATAACATCTATAAGTATTTGCAGTTCATAGTGCTTTGGAAAAATAATAAATGAGAACTTTTTACTTTTGTGATATATGACAATAGCGCCTTTATGAATAGGACCTTGTCCTAGAAGCGATCTGTTTCGTAAGTTTTCTAAAATAAAAAACCGACTTCTGTTGCACCATAGTCGGAGAATTTGTTTTAGGTTAGATATATCCCTAGTAAGATATTTTTAGACGCACCCTATTTTTTAATTAGCCATGCACACCTATCAGTTGCAATTGTATCACGTTATCCTGAAGGAGAAATGAAAGAACGAGAATAGAAGTAGAGAATAATGCCGATTGTCGTTTTAACAATCCCCCTTTTATAGTCACGGGTGTTAAATTCTATGAGTTCTGATTACGACGAAAATTTACGAACATTATGCAGTCGCGTAGCGGAATGTATATTCCTCAGACAATCTCAATTTAACGTCGATCCCGTTCGTTCTCTCGATAAAACTTTCGGACGAGATTCCTTTCGAATGACAGCTGTTCTAGTCGTTCCGGCGAAACGTTTTTTTTTCAAGAGCTTAACAACCGCATGGATTAGATCTCGTGCAATGCGACATGCAGCCGTCGCAGGTTCCATGGATTGGGGGGGGGGGGGAAGAGAAGAGAGGAAAAAAGATGACCTTCGCCGAGCGCACTGCGTGATGTATTAAATTTTCTTAGGCTTAGGTACCGTGGAATAGGGTCCGCGCCGAGTTCAACTGGTGCCGATTAAAACAACCGCACGGAGCAAAAAGATGGTTTTTGAACGTCTCCTTCTCTTTCTAAGACGCCACTTTAAGAGAGGGTTAAAACAATCGACGCACTCACTGGCGCAAGAACAAAAAACGGTGCAGCTGGCGGCCTCTTGCGGTATGGAATCTCATTTAGCTGTTTTTTCTCCCTGTCGTCTGCTTTCCTCCTCTTCCTCCTCTCCTCGACTCCATCAGGCGTGCTTCAAAGTTTATAATGAAAGCAAACTCGTGTTGACAAAAACTGTAGCTATTCTGCTCTGCCCCCTTGTCTCGCCTTTTTTTTAAATAAACCTTTTACTTGATAGATTGTATCGAGGAAACGGGTTTGTTGATTCAGCGCCAATAATCCTACGCCTTAATGACCAGGTGTCATTAACTGACTAAATAACCAGAAGAGGCCAGGAACTCTTTCAATTTCGTAGTGTGTGGCGAAAAATTACCGCATTGCGTATTTTTTTCGTCTCGGGGAAAATATGAGGAAAAGTTGTTGGCATCTGCATTCATTAATGCTGTTATTACTATCACCAATGCGTAACAAGATGGCCAGGTGGATATATTTAAATTATTATTGCAATTATTGTGACAGAAAAAACTACGGTAAGCCTTCCATAAGAGATTTATTTTAAACACGTTATTAGAATAATTTCCTGCGGAAGTTTAAAATCGTCCATTCTTTGTTACAATATGAGTCGATTTCACAAAGCAAGAATTATTGTAAATTATAATAAATTACTGGAAAAATATGTAGGTAGTAAAAAATAACAAAATTGTACATTCGCTGATGTATACATATTAATTTTAAAGAAAAACAACAGTATTTACAGTAAGCTATAAGCTATGAAGGTAAAGAAGAGCTTTAAAGAAATTTCTAGTGTTAGGTTTTCAAGATTCGTATTTGGATGCATGGCTATAATTACGCGTAAATGCCCTTGACTTCGCCATGAAAATAAATTATAATCGAAGGGAGAGGGAGAACGGGGAAGAATTCGACCCTAAGGCAAGGTGCTTCTTGGCTCGTTAACTGTTTTCGAACTTTCGCTACGAAATAACTCCGGCCTCACGAGATTGTTAAAATCAAGAGAATGTACTTTGAGTCGTCATTAAAACTTCTTCGCGACCTCTTCCGCACGTTTTCCCGCAATCCTGTTATCCGTCTTGGTCTCCTTTGAGAAAGTATATTCGTAGATTTGGCTATTATCCCTTAATTAATTCTGCACTTCTAGAAGCAGGGTGGTAAAGTAGGTTAGGATCTCTGAAATTCAGGGTAGAAAGTTTATCATTCTTTGGCAGTTTAGCAAAAAAGAAAATAAAAAACTTTAAGCGATGGACCAGAACGAAAAAATGGAATTTTAAACTAGACACTGGTTATAAAAAAGGAGTAAGGACTGGAAAGACACGATTAATTAACGCTTGGGAGGAATTGCATTTGCACTGTTAGTAAAAGAGATAATGCCGAGAGTTTTAATCAGGAAAATACGATTACTGAATAATAAGGGGAATATGCATCCGTATGAGAAAGGCCATATCATTCAGTTACAAAGAGTACAGCAGAGAGCATCCAGATTCGTTGAACAAAAGTACGAACATACGGAAAGCGTAACATCATTATTGAAATTCTTTAAATGGAGATCTCTGAAAGACCGTAGACTGTGCTCAAGGTTAAGCCTCCTAGAGAAATACAGACCAGAATGTCTAGCAGAGGATGTATTGGGATAATCGAGGCTCCAACATAGATACATAGGTAGAAGCGATCATGACGATAAGATACGTGAGATCGATTGTAGGACGGAGCGTAATAGAGGCTCATTCTTTCCGAGAACAATACGAGACCATAACAGGAAAATCAAATCTGCGGGTAACAGCTCTTAGGTAGGCCTCGGTGCATTGCACCCTGCCCTGGGTAACGTGTAGATGTAGATAAAATATGAAGTGTCGAGCGTTGCTTCTGCTTAAAATATTCAGCAAAGAATTTACCCTAAAATTTTATTTTGACACATTTTTGTCAAAAATATTTTCAGAGCAGGAGACGTTAAAGAAAGACAATTGCCTTCAGATGTGCGATTTTACATTGAGGTGTTTTCTTCTATGGTATTTAAATGCGTAAAATGCTTGAGGACAGCGGTTCTCAAGACGTTAAAGAAAGACAATTGCCTTCAGATGTGCGATTTTACATTGAGGTGTTTTCTTCTATGGTATGTAAATGCGTAAAATGCTTGAGGACAGCGGTTCTCAAGCATTTCATTCACAAAAATTCACACAACTTTCTGCACCTACCTAGAAAATTGATTTTTGTTAAGTACCTATTATATTTTTATGAAAAATAAAAAATAAAATAAAAATAATCCATGTCAATTACTTTGACCTGATAATATACTTTCTAAAGTTTGGGTTACTTGGAAATGGTAGCACGTGCCCTCAAAGTGGTTTTAATTATCCGAAATATGTGTTTTGGGCAGAGAGTTCTAAGAGAGAAACGTACCTAAAAGTTTTAAAGCCAGGTAGAAGGTCGTTTACCCGTGCTGCCCTCGTTAATCTTTTATCAGCCTGATAAACTGATTTATCTCTTTGGTTGTGTTCTTTCATTTTTGCTTTACATTTAGGCGCTAGCGCAAAATATGAGTCCCATCCGTATTGATTTTGTCTTTTGTGAATGGGATGTTTCAGTTCAATGGAATGCGAATATTTGTTAATTCATCTTTTATTGTAAGGGGTCGCGAGGTTACTTTAAGGGATATGTGACACTAAATCAAACTTTTAAAATGCACACCAGAGTTTGACTTAAACACTATCATTTCCTGTCGAAAATTTTATTTTAAATAGAATAATATATGCAATATGTATTATCACTAGACCCAAGAATTTACAAGTGAAAATTGCCTGTATAATAATTCCTTGCTATGGTACTGATTGAGAGGGGTTCGTGATTATCTCATAAAGAGTAAAGAAGGTCCATGAACTTGGATTTTAAGAGTATATTTTTGTTGTAATTTGATTGTTAAAAAGTATAGGTGTGACACGTACAATGAAAATGCAAGGTGGGCGATGGAATAACGTTTATATTCACTGCTAAAAGAATTTTAGGTCATTTAGAATCAGCCGAAAAATTCGTTTTAAATATATAAAAAGTTATAATTTCTGGCCGTGCTCAGTCAGTAATTCATTAACCTCGATCCTAAACACATAACTGACGCTAAATACATAACATAGTTATATAAAAGATACTCATTCTAGTATATTTAATAGAGTATGTTACTATTTCATATATTAGATTGAAAATATTTCCAGTTTTAGACCAGGAAACAGGTTACTTAAACTGGAGTATGTATTTTTATTGCCACAAGATATTAAAACATGAAATTTTGAAGCCAAAGAGAAAATGAAAGCATTTGTAAATAATCGTACAGCAATTTAGATTCGAATTTTGAGTGAAGGATAGGTCACTGAACTTTGAATCAAACTTTCAGGAGGGTTCTTTCATTCTTTTCGTGGAGGATGTCATTGTAACCATAATTATTCCTTCTGCGTCACATCGTCTGAAAGCTCATTTAACGCCTCATCTCTCAGTCAGGTTCGTTCAAAAACGATCCACCCAATTTGAACGGTTCCTTGCGTTAAACTTAAAATTCCCTCTTATACCGCCCTAGTTAGGAAATTATAAAAGAATTTAACGAATATGATGAAAAGGAAGGAGAGGGGGTAGGATAATGGAATGTTGTCGGGATGGAGGGTGAGGAGGGATAGGGAGGGAGGAGATTAGTAGGACAGGGAGGTGGAGAATGACACGAAGTAGAGCGTCGATTATCCGAACGTCAATTAACCGAACATTTTATCTAATCTCTCTATGACCGATAATAAACTTCTCTGAAGAAAACAAATGCTGCTGTTAAATGCAAACAAATATGTTTTCGCATAATGGCGAAATTCGAATTATTTTTTATGGAAATACAGTCCCTTCAAAGTTGTAGGAATCGACAAAAATTTACCATTGAAAAATTAATTAAGAAAATAAAGTCATTGAATGTTACCATTAATTACTGTGGGAAATATTAAATTAAAAATAGCAAAACTTCCAGATTTAGCACCATAAAAGCGTATAACTATTGTAGTTGAGGGGAAAATCGACTTTTAGTTTGTCTAAAATGCTACAGACTTGTTCATTATGATTTAATGTATTACAATACATATCTATATCAAATTTCAATTCAATTTATGTATATGTATATTTTATGTTCGATTCCGTTACTGTTCCACTATCCGAACAAATCGATAATCCGGATTAAATCCGCCGCTAATCGACGTTCTACTTTAAGAGGAAGAAGAGATATAAACAAAAAATGGATAGAAATCGCCCGAAGAAAGAATGGAGTTTGATACGAAGGAGAGAACAATGTATAGTAAAAATGCTCTAACGTGGCGGTGCGCAGTAGGCACATTTACGGAAGGACGAGTCCATCCTCGAGGCGGGGCCGCCTATGGGGCAGGTGGTGTTTAGGTGTGAGCATTTGATGCGCGAACTTGGACTCATGCGAACCAAAATTGTGTTGCTGCGCATAGGCTCGGACGTCGCCTCCCTCTTAAAGTTTCTCCTTCCCATTCCTTCCCTTCCCCTCTCACGTGTTTCCGCCTGCCACCTTAGAGCGCACGAGCTGTAAAGGGTGAGAGAGAAGGCAACGGCGAAAGAGAAGAAAGCGAGGAAGATGCAAAAATAGAAAAGACAGAGAAGAAGATGTAAGATGAAAGAAAGAGGTAAAACTGAAGTCCTTAGGCGTCGCCTCACCTAATGACGGCGCCTCCCTCATTTCAGTTTCGTCAAATTAATTTGTCGTCACTTTTGTCGCAAGGGAAGACTGTTGATTCGCTTTCTTTCAATTAGCGTTATGGGGTCTTCCCTAAATGAGCGATTCACCCTTAGAGGGCGCGGCTACAAAAAGTTGCGGCCAAAGGGGCCAACTCGGTTCCTTGAACTCGGGCGGGTCACTAATTTGAATTCTCCTTTGATGAAGTGACCTTTAAGGGAGGATATCACGAATTTCGCATCCAGCTAAAGAAAAATTGAAGTGGAATCGTTCTATTTTATCGCGAAAAAAACGGATTTAAAATTTTCCTTAAAATGTTTATTTAGCGGTCTTACAAAATTCCCTGGTTTATTCTTTCGTAAAATTTGTAAAATGCAATAAAAAATTTCTTGTTTTACCCTTTCAAAGTTTAAGTGTTATAACTTTGGACAGCTTTGGCCTTGGAAACTATGATGATACTAAATGTCAACTTTAAGTCGAAAGTTACAATTCAGCTGCGTTGACAATTGGTAAAAAATGCGATCATAAAGTGTAATAATATTTACAATGGACTATTTATGCATCAGGCAGTTAAATATTAGATAACAAATACACAGTGGAGAAAATTCATTTATTTATAACCTGTACATCTTATTTTGTTTTACGATTTAACGTAAAATAGAAAAATGCGAAAGAATTAATATTTTTAAAATAATACTCTTATTGGATGAATTAAAAAAAAATAATTTTATAAATTAAAATAATTCTATGAAATTAACGCGAAGATTAAAGACGCAATATTTTACATATAAAAATATCGTTTTTGGCTTAATTACGAACAGATACGCATTGGATTAGATTAGTTTTATATTAAACTTGCAAGAACCTCGTAAAAAGAGCAAAATCAACTCATAATGATAGCGAGAAATAAACGATAATTGTTATATGTAAAAATAATTTTTGACATTTTAAATTACGGAATAAGACGCCAAAACCGGTGAGAGAATAATTACATATGATGTAGTTTTTTTGGCGATCAACAAGATTAATATCACTCACCTGGACAGCTCCAGATCGGGGATCACTGTTGTGTTTCCTAGGCCTCCTATCTCACTGTCTGAGTGAAGCGTGAGTTCCGTCGCGGAGTCGTCATCCCAGCCCCCGCCCGAATCCCAGCTTGGTCCCACCCCGCCCCCGGTCCCCATCTCGAAGACGCAGGAATCTCAGCGCACCTACGAAATAAGTACAGCTAATTGTAAGATAAGCGACAAGGCAATACGCTCCTCCGGTGAATATATATGTACTTTACAAAAAGAGGTATTTGACGCAATTTCTTCAGTGGCCAATACATTTTGGCCCCTTTTCCATTCAGCTCACGTTCAATCTATTATAAATATTTTTAGTTCCTTAATTTAACATAAATATTGGTTTGTCGCTTGCAAAAAATTATTAGAAATAGTATTTATAAAGATTTCATTTTGTGTAGTTTCTATAATGACGGCATAAGGTAGCTCGGGAGAGCAGCTTAGCAAATGCGCATATCGGCTAAACAGGTGTAGCAGAACTTGTTGTCATATCCACCGTATTTGCAATTGTATTAATTAAGTTTCCATGTTCCTTTGCTATTCTATGCATACCTTTCTTGGCTATTCCTCTGTTAAGATTCTATTTCACCACGTTTATAATTTCTATTTTGATGAATAATTCTGTGCTTGACAGATATCTGCCGAAATAGCTCAGTTGGGAGAGCGTTAGACTGAAGATCTAAAGGTCCCTGGTTCAATCCCGGGTTTCGGCAATTTTTTTTTCATGCATGTTATAATAAATCCTCCTCCAACTTTCCAACTCTCAAGTTGACTTGTTCTACATTTTAATCTTCTGAAGTTTTTTCTATTTTCAGAATTCGTTCAGTTCCTTTTAGGCGCGTTTCTTAAAGGAAAAATGTATTGTATTAGTTTGGTCAGACTCAGTACGTCTATATGAAGCGCTTTATTGCTGAACATATATCGATGAAATTTGGTATTGAGGATTTTTATCCAGGTAGAAGACGAAAGTAACATACGAGGATCAAATCTTTCCGGTTCCATGACGTTTCACCCAAAGCACTTTACCCACGGGACGTTTCTCCCACAGACACTTCTTCCACGGGATATTTCACCCATACCCTCTTCACCCACGGGACGTTTCACCCACAGACACTTCACCCACGAGAAGTTTCATGCAAAGACCTTTCATCCATGCCTTTTAACCCATAGGTTTTTCGTTCACAATCCATAACGTTTCAACCAAACACATTTCACCCATTGTTTTTGCTTCAGTTTAAATGCTAAAAATTCAATTGAATCTATTATAGAAGGAATCCTTTACTAATATAATAGAATATCAAGGTAATTATTATGTAATTACCATTGTAGTAACGTAAACAATACAAAGAAACGGAAAGAGGAAGAAAACTTTTATTATTAAATGGACTATTTTACCGAGGCTAAGGTAGTTGAAATTACGTACTTATAGTAATTCATTTTATTTAAGTTGTAGTCTATTGACCGTCGAAATTGCAAATACAAAGCAAATTCTTCTACAAAATAATATGCGTGTGTACAAATTCATTTTCTTAAATAGTCTGATGGGTTAAAATCCATGCGGTCAGATCTCTAAAAATACGCGTAAAAGAAATATTATTTTACTTGTTATTGGGGTAGCCCTACTCTTTAGCTGTGTTTTAAACATCTTGATTTCATTACGATATGTTGTACAAATCTTACATACAAAATTTAATTGAAATCCTTAGAGCCAGTTCTTTCCAAATGCTTAAATACAGAAAGTATAATTTGTAATTGTGACACCCCTTGTCGGCTGATTCGGTTTAAATATGCTAATATGGTTTTGTATATATGTGTCCATTATAAGCATTATATTTGGTTAAAATTGATGTGGACCGTTCAACACAAATACGTGTAAAAAGAAATTTTTTATCCCTTTTGTTGTGGCATCCCTGCTTTCTATATCTAGAAAAATCTTGATTTTGATATTTTATGTTATGCGCCTCCTTCATACTAAATTTCGTTTAAATCGTTTCAGCTAATTTCTTCCAAATTCATAATTACCTAATGATTTAATTTTACAATTGTGGCACCCGTTCTGAGTCGATCAGGGCGAAATATATCATTTTGGTCATTAATTTGTGTGAGTATTTTATGAACCAAATTTGGTTGAAATCGGTTGGGCCAATTCTTCCCTGATATATGCATACGGACGTATGGACGGACGGACATCACGAAGATAATAGTGCTTGTCAGCAATGACGAAAAGCACTAAAAATCCAAAGCCAATAATAGTAACAAAAACAAATAATCAAATTATGATAAATGTTTTGCTTAAATTTATTATAAAAGTAATAAGCATATGTACATTAGTTACGTTCAAAAGTCTTTGGGTGAACTGAATCGTTGGTGAAACAATTATGGGTGAAATATCTTTGGGTGAAACCTTATGTGGGTGAACTGGATTGTGGGCGAAAAACCTATTGGCGAAAAGGCATGGATGAAAGGTCTTTGGATGAAATTTCTCGTGGGTGAAGTCTGTGGGTGAAACGTCCCATGGGTGAAGTGCTTTGGGTGAAACGTCCGGATACCAATCTTTCCACGTATCCCATTACTGAAAAAATCTCCATTAAAATTGGCATTTAGATTTTTTTAATTAGATGAAAAAATTACGTATTGGAACATGCTGTTCTATCAGAGCTGGAACCTTACAAAAATTTGAATTTCAACTTAATTTAAAAGTTGAAATTCATTTTTTTAATTCCTGAAAGCGATTCGACTATTTCAAACTACATATCTATTTTGGGTTACTCCAACGTTTGATGGGTACTTAATGCTGTTGACTTGATATGTGAAATAAGAATGTAATTTTTAAGATCTTTCAGCCAATATTCGCCATTTTTATGCGGGTGAATTTTTCCTCTCATAAGCAATTAAGGTTAAGAGTGTGCGTTCTTTAAGAGGTCAGCGATTTCTATGGAAAAAAAACTCCGCGTACCATTTATAAACTTTCATTAATCGATTTCGCTATCACGATGAGAATATTGAGTTAAATTTTACCGGTAAAATTGATAGCACTTTCCGCAGAAATAAAAGTTAAAGAATCGAACCTAATAATATACTTGCCAGTAATAATGCTAATTGTGTGTCAGCATTTATTGGCGTCTACCTTTTATAGTGCAAAATTATTAGGGATTGGCTTGCAGTCTGTCTTTCCGACTCCAGTATCCTTTACCTATCACGGCCATATATCAGCGATAATGGTTCCCTCGAAACTATCTAATTTCCACTTAATTTACACCATATTAACCCCATGATCTTAACCGTATATAGTAAATCATCACCATCATTAGCAGTCTGCCCGCAGACGTGCGCTATTATATATTTAATTAAGTTCTCCGCGTGGCCTATCCACTAGAACCTTCCTCACTTCTTGATAGCTCTTTCCTTTTCATTAGCCGAATCCTTTTCATTCCACGTCCTCTTTTTCCTTCAAATTTTTCGTCGATCACATATTTAAGAATGAAGCCTCTTCACAAAAAAGTGCCCGACCCAGTTTGCTTCCATCTATTTATCAGCATTGTTGTTCAACTTTTTTATCTTTGACATTTAACTAATATAAAATGGCTCCAGAGAATTTGATTAAAATCATACCAATTGTAGATCCTGATGTCAAAAATAATACTACGTAAGCCATATTTCTCAAAAAATCACCATATGGCGTCTAGTGACATTACAATTTACGCTAAGCTACCTTACCTAAGCCCTATGACGTCACGCTTCCGCTGCGATCCACTCAAAACCTTACTACAGCCTTACGGTTAAATTAAATCGAATGATATTTCATATATGTAGATAATATCATTCATAAAAGACATACTGAAGATATGAACGATATTGCGCAACAATTATGGGTATTTTATTCTTGGATATTTTGAAACAAAATTCGATTTACTCAAAAATGGCTCAATGGATTTCGTTAAATATCCATCCAACCGTAAATCCTGATGTCACAAATAATACTAATTAAGCCATATGTCCCAAAAAAGTTACTATATATCGTCCAGTGGCATTATTACTATACAAGACGCTCAGCGCATGCGTCAGAGGGGAGTTAATTTCGGGGTAAAAATTGTAGTGAGATCAAACGTATATACGTATATGAGAAACTGTGCAACGCTGTTTATTTCATCGTGGATTTTCCCTCTCCCCTACCCCAAGACTGAAGCCTGGGTCCACCCTTGGATGACTTCCCATGCAAACATAAGATGCCACTTTCTTGTTGCAATGAGAACTCATCCTCTATCACGCTTTTTTGTTATCTGGGACAGATTCCATATTCCAGCTGCATTCTCATCTAGGAAAGAGAGTTAAGAAAAATGCGCACACCTTATCTCTCCTCCGTCAGACAGTTAAGAAAAAAGAAACTCAACTCCTAAAAGAGCTTTCTCTACGATCCGGCAAACGTGCAGTTTCCAAGATGGCTCGAGACTTTAGTGCGAAGCTTAAGCGCTTCCGCGATTTAAACGCAGGAGTTTTACCGTCTTTGAAAAACACTCGGCTTAATCTGGAAGAACGAACGTTGCTTGGAACTGTATACGGAACTTTTATCCGACATCAATCTCTACATGCGATTTTTGCACACGCTTGGTCGTAAATTAAACTTCGAGAAAAAAACATTAGGTGTGAGCGACCTCCAACGCTGATGAATTTAAGCAAATTATATGAGCTTAATTAAAAATTTGATAAACGGATTCCATTACCTCATTGCTTTGAAGTGATTAAAATCCACGAATAAATTAATACTAGACTGCCCGTTGCAACGTTGCTTGAAAATTTTTCCAGATTTATGCAGCAACAGTAAGTAAGAGTGCGGAAATGTAAGTGTTATATCACGTAAGCGTTAAAACTCAAGTCATCCCGATTTTCAATAAAACAAATTTAACTTTATTGTTCAAACAATAGCAAAGAAACGTTTACTCAAATGATCACTAATAATTTTTCTCGTTTTTAGGCGTTCTTTACAAGCGAAGCAGTAGTAGCGGAACGCCTTATGGGAACACCTCGTCTGTCTGCCTGCTGTAACTTTCATCTCCTAAACCGCTGGACGGATTTTAATTAAATTAATTTCGAGTGATTAGCGATCGTTATTAAAATTTAACGCCCAATTTTGATTTTGAGCTGCATCCGTCAAGTAGAACTTTCACTATACATAATTAATTTAATAAATTTATATTCGTATCTCGTGAAATGGCATCCGTAAAGCAACAACGAAATACCATATTTTTCTCTCCCTAGCTTTTGTATGATATGTTAGGTCTAGATTTAAAAAACTATTCGGACAGAGGACATAATTTCCCACAAAAAAACTACGAATTGTAATTTGGGAGATAAAAATTCGAGAAAATCCCAAGTATAACATCGCATATTTTGTTTACATCGGCCGTTACTACGATTATATCGGCAAACAACAGTTAAAAAACCATATATCTCTCTCCCTAGCTCATATGATGCGTAAGGTGTAAATTTAAAAAATTATTTGGCTAGAGGACACCATTTGCGACAAAAAAGTTTGCAAAACCACGTAATTACGACTTATAGTTTCGAAGATAAAAATTCAAGAACCGCCTAATCTTTCAATACTGTTTTATACGTATTTCTCTTAAGGAACGCCTTTGAAATCTCTCTGTATTCCATTTATGGAGTATACTTTTCCGTCTTGTTTTTCCTTCTCCCGTTTTAGCGGCTGATCCGTAGTTCTTTTCACATTACTGAAGCATTTGTTTAATTTACATGTAGACGTTGTATTGGTACCGCGATTTAAAAATGTATTTTTATTTTATTATTTTATTATGTAATGTTTCCTCGTTTGAGAATGCAGATTATATTCACCGTTTTTAATGTGAATTTTCTTTAAAACCTTCTTACTTTTTACTGAAAGTCCCCGTATTTATAAAAATTGGAACTGGAGCCTCTCGTTACGTCACCGGAAACGTAATCTTCATACGAAGAGCTATATTACGTTCTAATATACGATTCTGAGTAACTAAACGACTTGTCATCGTTGGTATGTGCGTCAGTTGATGCAATTTATTGTATCTCAAATACTTTTGAAAATCCCATTTATACTTTCTCATCTTCCCCTTTGGTATCAATTTTCCTTCCTGGCGGAATTGGCTCCGCAGTTTCCGAATCGCTGTAATTCGATTGGGCAAGTACGTATATTCGAGTCGGAATCAGCTAAGCTGTCAGTAGGTCTTTTCATTAATAAAATTTACCGCCAGTGAAAGTCCGATCTCACTACAGTTGCAATCTTAATCAATACGTTGGAATTTTTAGTGCGATGATGAGGGTCGGTCCTCTTTTGGACTTGAGCGCCGAAAGAATGCGACAGATTTTTTCCAGTCTGTCCGAAAATAAAATGAAAATTTTTAAAAAAATGTTCGCGTAAAATTAAGAATGGCCTGTAATACAGGGTAACCAGGCAGCCCCTGGAATTTCTACTTGTGCGTGCATATTATATTTACCATATATTTCGTATAGCATTTATTTGTGTATAATCTATTTAATTGAAACTATGGTTTTCTTCGTATTTCGGAATACCAGAGTTACAAAATTGAATTTATTCATTAATCAATTTTAATTATAATTTTTTTCAAATTGCCATGGACTTCCTGAACACCCTTTATGTGCTTTTAGGGGTATCACGATCTCCTGAGAGGCCGACCGGGATTTTCAAAGCGCGCAGTTAATTATTTCCGAAACTCTTTTTTCGCCCGTGGGCGTGGTTTTCTTCTTTAGCCGTCTCTCACGAAACAAAAATGCATGTATGCACGTTGCGGGAATTCAAGGAAGGGTTCAACAACCTCCGGAAGGAACGCGCGTAATCACGGGAACGGTTCTCGCGGGCACGTAGTATTTTTTGTTGCGAGTTTTCCTTCTTTATGTGACAATCGGTCCGGCGGATGAAAGTGTTCGGGGAACGTCAGCCACCGTCCTCCTTTTTTGCCCTCCCCCCCTCCTACACCGCTAGGTCCGTCCATAAATAAAAGCAGAGCCAATATGAAGGACGAAAAGGCTAGGAACGAGTACAGTTCCTCGCAGAGTGCGAAATAGAAAGAGATACAGGGGAGCGTGGGAATCGGCCGAGAGAAGGGGGGAATGGGTGGGAGACAGGCGGGGGCGGAAAGAGGGGTAAGAGACTGTTTGGGTGAGGAGTAAAGGGGATGACGGAACAGAAAGGGGTTGCTGGAATATGGAAGAGCTGAAAAAAAGGGGGAAGGAGGAGAGGGAGAAGTGAATGGCGGCGATGGTGGTCTCGTGTAGGGAGAGGACGGAGGGAGAGAGGAAGGAAGGGAGAGAGGAAGGAAGGGAGAGAGGAAGGAAAGGAGAGAGGAAGGAAGGGAGAGAGGAAGGAAGGGAGAGAGGAAGGAAGGGAGAGAGGTTAGAGGGAGATGGGATGGAGGGAGAGGGGGATGGAAGGAGAGGGGGATGGAAGGAGAGGGGAAGGGAGGAAGGGATAGAGGAAGAAGGGTTTGCCTTTCGAGGGGAGACGCGAGTGATTTCTTCGGAGACGGAGGCGATCTTGCACACCCACTTGGGACGACGCGACTTGTATTATTGGATGGCTTCGTACGATCGGCGTCAATGTGTCCCCCTTCGTGAAAAAAGGAGGGAAGCGGGCGTGGGAAGGAGAGGAGAGGTCTGGAGAGAGAGAGACGTAGAAAGAATTTGGGAGAAAGAAACGTAGAAATAGGTCGGAGAATGAGAAAGATGATTGAAGGGCAAAATATAATGATAAATAAAAGGAAGAGGGAAACAAAAGAGTCAGGAAAAGGTGGATATAGGAGGAAGAAAAACGAGAGAAAAATACAAGGGGACAGAGGAAATAAAAATGGAAGAGAAAAAAGAATGGAAGAGAGTAAGAAAAGAGTGAGAGGGAAAAGTGGAAATGGATGAGACAAATGGAGAAAAAGGAAGAGGAAGAAAGCCAGAGCAGAAAAGGAAGTAAACGGGAGGAAAGCCACAAATATTAATTAATTGGTCGAGAACAATAATAAGAATGTTATTGGATATGGAAAAGGAATGGAATTGATTTTGCCTCCTCGAATGTTTCGCCATAAATTTCCCTTTTGCATTCAGCCCAATAAAGAATGAAGAGTGAGGGAAAATCGTAAAGTGGGTGAGAGGGAGAGAGATAGGGCGTGAGAAAGAAAGAGGTAGCGCCAGGAGTTAAGAGAAGGGTGGATAGACAATCTACTTCAAGTTTCAAGCGAAATTGACACCGTAAAGTCCCTCCTTACTTTTAACTCGGAAAGGAAGACGGCGTGATGATACAACGAATGTTGTGTTAGTATGCAGATAGGAGAGGGGGCGGAGAGGGGGAGGGAGGGATGAGGGGAGGAAGGAAGGATGAAGGGTTTTAGAGGAGGGATTGGAAGTTAGAGGAGTTGGCGTTTAAGGAAGTTGGAGAGATTGAGGAGTTAAGAAGGGTTGAAATGTCACAGGCTGAAGGAGTTTGGGTTGTTGAATGCCGGAGGGAAGGAGGGAAGAACGAGGTCGAAAGGGAGGGCAAAGAGCCCCCGAGGAGAAAAGGGGCTCAATTTGGGAAGAAAAGAGGTTCAGGATTATCCGTGGGAGAGAGGAAGGGGAAGCTGGGGTTACAGGAAGAGATACGTGGGAGGAAAATGGGGTACAAGGGTGACTGAGGGAGAAAAGAGGAACCTGCCGGAGAGGGAGTTTTCGACGCGTGGAAGAAGAGAATGACCGATAATAATTGGAAGTTTGATCTTTAAATGTACAGTCACGGTCAATAGTACACTATCATTCGGCCAGGTTCGTGATTCATTGGTTCGTTTTCAAATAACATTCCATCGATAATTCCGTAAATCCTGGAATCGGAACTCTCTGCCATTCTCTCGGTCTGTTTTACCTTCTTATCCGGCAAACACGTCAAAATAGGTTCCAAAAAGTATTATTTTTGCTCTCATTTGCGGACTCTAAACCAAAGGTGAGCAAAAATTTGACGAGGCGGGCCGCATCAGGGTTCTCATCGAAAATTAATAGATAATGAGGAGGAAGCCATTAGTAAAAATTGATACCTAATTAATAATATTTAAGCGTCATAAGTTCACTAGGAAAGGTTTTCCGGCATTAATTTTAAATTTAAACGGTTATTTTAAATATGATATTATCTGTATTACATTTGACGGTTCGCTTTCATAATGGCATCAAAGGCCGCATAAATTCCACCGCGGGCCGTAGTTTGTCTGACCTTGCTCTAAACCCTTTTAAAAAACTAATACATTTTATTATCTACGCTATGCATGTATGTCATAAGCAAATTTAATGCCATAATTATCCTTAAAAATCAATTTCGAGTTGAATTTAACTGCTGTTTTTCTTGATTTATACTACATATATATTTTTATATATGACATTGTGGTATATTAATAGCAAGGAGCAATTTAATAAAACAACCTAAGCACCATTTGAATATGTTTTCACTGAGGGGATATGGTATGTTTTCCTCGAGGCTGTTTATACCGGGTTGGAACAAGTGCATTAGTTTTCTCTGTCGGCTTAAACCAAATGAGAGATAAATCATTTCCTTTCTGGTCACCACAAAACCTGTTTCTCTCGTTCACAATCGCAGCAGTTGGGAAATAGGACGTGATTCGGAATAGTTTCGCTATGGTCGGAGACATTTGCGTGTCTGAAACACGAATGCTGAATGTACGTGTATTTTATCAAAAGAATTCATTGAATAAGAATGAATAGATAAGCATATCCTTTCCTCTAGGTATAAAAAACACGTAAAATCAAAGTATTTACTTGAATAAAAAAATATTCATCAAGTCGTGTGAGCCATAGAATGACGTTTCTACGGAAACAATGTATGCTTACACCTTAAAAAATTATTTTCTGCAAATATTTTATCTTAATACCATCCAAAAGATCACAAAATTATAATTCACCAGGATTGTGCGAAGGAAAATGAGATGACTTCGATAAAGATGGAATGAGATAAAAATATCCGTTTCCAGTGACTATAGTGAACCTCATTCTAGGCTTTTCGGACGTTCGAGCAATATATACCTACAGAAATGCCAAATAACTAATGAAGTAGTGTATTTTAAGCGATGCCAGGAGAATAATTATTGACAATGGGAATATTAATATAACATACCATTGAACCAGAATTGTTATTCAATTGTTTAACGCTTCATTACAAACCCATCACGTAAAAACAGCGCCAATTAAGGTAGTCATATACTTTTATATTTTATGGCAATATTTTTGCGTGATTCCAACTAGAAAGCTGATTTCGCTTAAAGGATGCGCACAATACTTTTTCAAGTAAAATTTGTTCTCTTTCTAATGTGACTGCACCGGCATATATGTTATCCTACACTATAAATGTGTTGATCAGTATTTTACAACTTATCATCTTCAGGTTACTATTTACAAATTTGGAAATAAAAGGCTTTTTGACTCTGACTCCAACTTATCAGTTGAATGTAGTTTTATAAATTCTATAATTAACTTGCACTGTTAAGTCGTAAAGTGCATTCTATCTGACCAATATAATCACGAGTGCCTCTAACAAGGAAACGCCTGACTTAATGATTAAGCTCTTATCTTAAGCTAACTTTTTCACGACTATCGTCAAAGAAATTTTTCTCCTCCTAGAAGTGCGTTAACCAAATTCAATTACAACTTAATGATGAACTTCCTAAGCAATCTAAATGTATAGTGATAATATCTTTCTGTCTTTTCTCTTAGGCGAAATTATTATTTACCTTATTGAAAATTATTAAGATAAGCTTTTACTTAGATCACGTTTTTTCAATACTTTGGAAACCTCTTTTGTGTCAAATCTTTTTTACTGGCAGTTATAAATACAACGTCTCCAGATTAATTAAAATTTTAATGATAATCTTAAAAACGCCCGATTTAAAGGAATCTGATAATTAACAGTTAAGATTTTATGAACAAGTTGCAGAAATTGCAATATTTTGGTGTTTCAACGATTTACCTATACTGGACTATCATTTTCCAAGTAAACGACGCTTTTACCATTTTACTATGCATGTTCTCACAACAATAATTATAAATAAACTGCTTAACTGAACTAAGACCCAAATTAGACAAAAGAACTTTTAGGAATGTGGAAATGCATATCTCAAACTGTTTTTAAACCTGTCCACCAATTTATTTTTCTCTCTATTCCATCCTATTGGATATTGTGAATCCGCAATTTTACTTCGGTCATTCTTCAATCGCTTTCGCCTAACGAACTTCACAATACTTCCCATCCGTTATCATTATAGTCACTACTTTGTCCGGTTAATCTCCTTTGTTTCTGAACCTTACCCATAAATCGTACAGCTCCCCTTCCTCACATATCGCTCTCCGTAATTCCTTACACTGTACTTACATGTGCTCTACTTTTTATTATTTCAATTGCCCACTTAAATTACTTTTCTCTGTGTAGCTTATCATTTTATAGCATTCACTTTCACTGTCCTTCTTTCCTGATGATGCTATATGTCAGAAAATCCCAGGCAGTGTTAAAAACATAATTGTCGTTGGGCAGACTGCAAATATTTTTATCATTTGAATTAATATTTATGACTTGTTTACTAAGAAAAACAGATTTAGAAACTAATTTTGGGAGCTATGCAACCATCGTTGATTACCGATATCATTAAGATCATACGGGTTAAGTTACCCGATTCCATTTTTATAATTAGATATAATAGTCGGTTTGATTGAAGACCGCTTATGGTGGTAGAATAGCTACCAAAATACATAATTTACAATTTTATTCCCTTGCGCGAGTGTAAAGTTATTACTCTTCATTTTCATTAATAAAAATGTGGAATGCGCTACTCTTTCCTCGAAGTCTCCAAAAAGTCGGAGACTAGATTTCATTCATCCCTGAGCGAGAGCGTCCTCATACACTTTTCATCCATGTAACTTAATCAATTTCGAGAGAAAACTGCCGAAATATCAATTCTTCCCCATCTCACCTCATTGGCCTCGTTTAAACCCGCCGCCTCAAACTTCCGAGATCCAATCTCGAACTTAATAAATGCAATTACCATCGTAACCCTTCCTCAACTTGCTTTACACCCTCCCCGTATCGTCTTCTCCCGACCATTTTACCCCTCCCTTGTACCACTGTTATGTTTTCCTTCCTTTTTTTTCCTCCCATAAAAAATCCCCCTCTTGCCATCGTCTCTCCATTCAGCCTCAGTTCTCTCCTATTCTTACTCTTCATTCAGTCTTTAAAACTATCCTTCTTTAATAAAGTCGTTTATCTGTCTGTCCTTTCGTCAAATATCGTTATATTTCAATTCCTTTTGTATTTGCCTCCACCAATTCTTTAGTCGCATATATTTTTCCCCTTTTCTCTTAACTTTCAAATTTTTGCCATTCTATTTTCAGTAACTATCATTGCCCTTCCAACTATTTTCCTCCTCATTTCCCACTCCTTTCGTATACTCCTACTCTTCCATCTCCAAGTCTTATCTCATTTTCCTTTTCTAGCTCCTTGTTTTCTCCCTCTATTACCTTTCAGCGTCTCTTTTTTTTCTTCTCTACCACACTTCACTTTACTCCTGCAATCTCCACATCCCACTCCACTCTCCCTCTCCCCCCTTTCTCTCTCTCTCTCACCTCTCCGGCTCCTTTCGCAGAAGGGGGCACCACCACCTCCTTTGCGTGCGCGGCGAGGGAAGTCGTATGTCACAGGGCCGCTACCAGCCAGCTTCCAAAACGCACTTCCAATGCTCTTTCTCTCACTCCATCCGTCCCTCGGCTGGAAGCGAGCGACTGAGGGAGGGAAGTGCCCCGGCTCTGTATTCTGTCCCCACAGAACACATTGCGAGGAGAGTGTTGAGAAGGGAGGGAGGTATGCCCCCTCCGCTTCCTTCTTCTCCTCCCGCGGCAGAGCTTAAACGCCCTAGTCTGCCGCGGCCGCCATTCCCCCTACTCCTCCAATCCCTCACTCTCCCCTCAATCCCCTCCGGAGTCCTCAACCGCCTGCCTCCTCGGCAAACCCATGCATCCGCAGTTGTCTTTCCACTCTCTCTCTCTCCCACTCACTCTTCCGCTCTCACGATCTTTTTCTCCATTCCTCTTCCTCGGAATCTCTTTTGTAATGCACAACAGCGCTTATGCCACACGCTATTATTGGAATACGGTATGTTTCGCGCGAAACCACTATTTCCTGGAACTTATCCGAAGAATTTATCTGAGCGAATTAGTGTCAATGATTTTTTTGCTTTGTTTCAACCCATGACATAATTATTTAAAGGCAACTAACACTAACGAATTCAAACAGAAGGAAATAATCAGATAGCAATTTTTTTTTAAATCTCTTGGTTTGCCTTTATATGTGTAGCAATACTATTCTTTTATCGCAATTATGGGAAAACTTGAATTATTTATGCATGTTTATTTTGGCATTTTCGTCAATTTTTTTCCTCTCTTAGCTGCATTAGCGAAAGACAAGCTGTATAAATTACGGAGAAAACTACGAAATCCCCCATTCATTCTTTCCGCTCAGCAATTCCTACTTTTCAGTGACGTACATCAATACATTTGGTTCCAATAAAAAGTTTAGGTTCAGCGGTCGATGACGTAATGCCCAGAGATCTTGGACGATATCTATCTGTCCCTAAAACCTTCGCCGTCATTTGAAACATCTGGTGAACTAATTACGTCCGAGGTCATCATGAATTAAATAAAAAACACGTGTTTTTAATATAATAAGTCTTCTTCAAAGAATTTAAAAAATGTATAAGTAACATGAAACTAACGAATTCCAGAGAGGAATATGTGTAATTTAACACACATATTACCATACGATATATATATATATATATATATATATATATATATATATATATATATATGTGTGTGTGTGTGTGTGTGTGTGTGTGTATGTATGTGCGTTTTAGGAATAATGTGGATACCTGTCGAGTTGGCTTGGCTGTTACTAGATATTTTATGGAAGCTTTGAAAGAAGTATTCAAATAATAGCGCCTAAATTGCAACTTAAACTTACTAAATTAGCCAAAGCAGGTCATCGCTATCTTTTAATTGCATGACTGCGAAGTAAGAATCGTATTTTTTAAAGGTATATAGATTTTATTTACAATATTACCCAGGTGAACCTTGATAATGTCGACGATAGCCAACATTCACATGGCTGATGTAGAAAATATCCACAGTTGGAGCATTAGCCACACTTCGAAGCAGTAGTGGAAAAACAGTGTATCACGCAAACCCATCTCACGGCGATGGTCTCCGTGTAACTCGCTCTCCGCGAAATGCATCATGGAACCACTCGTTTTAAATGTCCGTCCCTAAAGGCCGGAACTCTTTTTCTCGCTTATCCTAGCTCTGACGTGCGGGTGAGGGATTTTACAGGTTAAAATCCCGCCTTCGTCTGGATTCCAAACAGTCCTGTGGAAATACAGCGCCCAAATTACTTCCTCACCGCTTCTAATTTCTAAACAATCCGGTAGTGTGGGGACAACATTTCGCCACCGTACCATGTCTGGCCGAATCATGAGGAAAGTGGGATTCCTAGTTTCGAAGAGAAATAAAATTCAAAAATTAAATTTGAAGATGTATTCTGGCGTTTTAAAAAGTAAAAATTATATGGCATAGAATAAGTGCCGGAAGATTGTGGGGTTTACCGAACATGCGGAAACGCTACATTTACCATGGCCTTGCGAAACACTCTGTTGCCGAAAAGTTAATTAAGCTTTTAAAAAAGGCACGTGCTTCTGTTGAAATTCTCGGAATACTTGTTCAGGACAAAAAATTCTTCACCGAGCAACCTCATATTACTATTGCAGCGGAAAATAATAGGGAATAATTTGTATATTTTCTTTTTAGTGGTTTACGTGCCTCACATCCAACCAATTACACCTCCCCGAGCTACCTTATCTAATTTTATTTAACGCTCGGCTGTTAGCGTGGTACAGTATTAGCGAGGATATGTAAAGGAGAGAAGAAAGAGGGCAACGAACGCTAATCCAATCTCTGTGCATGGACGATGTTTGTGAATTTATCCATAAATAATACATTGCAGTAAACAAAGAAATTTGATGGTGTAATGTATAAGAACAAAAAGGAAAAAATTATTGCGTTCTGTAAAAGAGTTTCTGGAAACTAACCGAGTTTCGCTGCTCTAGGGCATCATCAAGATGATGGTTCTATAACAAAAACCATCCGTAGGTTATTGTCGTTGAAAAGTTTTATTCCGTGCATAAGTCATAAATGAAGGTTAAATAAAAAGACCGCCCATTCCTCAATATATCACCATGCTTGAGTCGGCGCACGAAATATAGCATAAAATATGCCCAAAAAACGAAAAAAAAAGAACGGAAGAAATAGGGAAAACAGCTAAGGAAATAAAGTGAGATTAATGGTAAGATAAGCAGAAAACACTATGAATTGAGTTCCGGTATGAAAAAAATGGAAAAGAAATGAAACAACCCGTGCGGAAAGAACTTCCATTATAAAATACAAACACAACAAAATTTCCTAGTAGTTACAGAAAAAGCAAACATTCGAAGTAACTATAGAAATAAGGAGAAAAGTGCCTTTTACCAAAAAACTTTTTAAAAAATTAATTACATTTCTATGTTACATCAACTTAATTATATAGGTATGCTCATTTACTTTAGTTTCATAAGAATACATGTTTCAACACCCTAACGACATAGTTTAGTTATTTTGAATGTGATATTTTATGACTTTCGGGAAAATTCACGGAATATTTTATTTTATAAATCACTGGTTCAATGCGTTTAATTTCTCAAATCATTTTGGCTTCCCAATTTGATGGTTTTTGCTTTGCTTTGTTTTGTCGTAGCATTGTGTTTTACTTTCTCATATACGTAGTATACTTTACTTTCTCATAAACGTAGTGGAGTCTCGATTATCCGAGGTAAAGTGGACCAAGCTAACCTCGGATGATAAACTCGGATAAAACGGAAGTTTCATTTTTAGGTATTAAAAATAGGTCTATGTACGATCAGAAAATTTATTTTGTACCTATGTAACTAAACTAAAAGAACAATTTATTGATATTACTTAAACAAAACCCAAATCATCAGCTACTTTCTTTAGGGTTTCACCACTATCTAATCGTTGAATAGCCTTTAATTTGGTCTCTAGAAACACCACAACAAGCTTTCTTTTCCCACACATTATTCAGTCGAGTCAAGAAACGTCTAACTATTCTAGGGTCCGTGGGTATCGAAATATATTTTAAAAATTACTAAATATCGATCAGTGGCATTAAAATATACGCCAAACTACGGTTAACTTTGAATTATAAGGGTACGCAGTCGACCAAACGTGAGAAAGTTTGTGCAGTGTATATTGCGCCATTTAATTTTTTAGCTGTCGATAATTGCATAAGACAGGTGTGTTTAAGGGACGGTGTCGTCCCAAGAAATCGACAGCATTTTTATATACTGCAATTTTTTCTTCTTTTGCAAAGTTATTGGACGGAATTTTTTTTTAAATCCATGATTATTTATCAGATTATTTCCTTTGAAGATGTTTGGCAGGATAATTATGTGAAATTTGATATTGGAATTTTTTTTGGTGTGGTTAATGAAATAATTCAGATTTCCGTTTTTCGGTCATATTTCGTGATCTAGTTAAGAATCAACGATCGATAAATCGCCTTCCCTTGTTTTTTCGTCGTTTTAGCGGTTTTTTTTCTATTAAAGCAAAAATTTTTAGAAAACGTGGAAAACTATACTTAATCGTAAGTTAAAACTACGAGAGTCAACTCTCGGGAGTCATTCGGAAGTAAAAAAAACTTCCTTTCGCAATTTCCTTTTGTTTTTAACCAGGGCAGGATTTTGCAAAGAGGAAACCGACCTTCCCATCTCGCGTTTCGATCAAACTTGCGAGCATAATAAACGGGAAAATGCGTCACAATCAACCTCCAGTCGGCTTCCATTCTGATTATGGCCGCTATCGCGGTCAAATGCGGTTTCTTGTTAAGCACCCTTTTCATTAAACTATACGCATATTATCACAGCTTCTTGGCGCTACCCAACAAATACCACAAATCGTGATTGCCATTCAGAAATCTCCTCCTATTAAAACAGCCTTCCATATACTACGAGTATTTCCGAGTTGTATCACCTACTACCGGCCACAAAACGCTTCAAAAGTATCATGCCCATAATCAATGAAACAAAACCGCTAGTATTGTTTTACTATCACGAAGAATTCTACTTCATTAAGTAATTTACAGGGATCCAAAATATATCGGTCAAGCTTTCTAGATCGCGCTCATTTATAGAGTGGTGCACACCAATGGTCCTACTGTTGTGTTAAAAAAACATGGGTTCAGTAAACTTATAGTGTTCTTGAAATTATGTGAATAAATGTACGTAAATGTTAGCAATCGGAAGGAAACAGTGAGTCATTTAGTTTGCTTTCATGAATTTAAACGTGCTGAATCATATCTCATTCCTCAACTGAGCACTACGTTCCTGATTTGTAATCGTCGAAAGTTCCTGTTTTCGCAGTCGTGATGTTGTAAAGAAATTTACTGTAATAATATGTTTTGTAAGATAGGAAATTATCAGATTGGTCATCCCGCTAGCTGTTAAAATCGCTCAGTGTAATGAGTGCTAAAAGTAATTTCAGTATTACCACTTTTTCTTAATAAATTGTTGTTTCAAATGCTTATTTCATAAACCTGTTCCGCAATTGAAGACTACGCTCCTGATTTGTAATCACCGGGAGTTCCGGTTTTCGCAGTCGTGATGTTTTAAAGAAAATCACTTCATTAATGCATTTTGTACATAATATATACAAAAGAATCAGATGGAGAATATAAATGTCCGTTAGAACCACTCGGTGTAATGATTGCTAAAAGTAATTCGGCAATCCGGTATAAATAATTATTTGAAAAGCTCAATTGATAAACCTGTCCTGGATTGCAAATCCAAAATTTTAGAATAGTAATTCGCTCTGGCAATTTCGAATTTTAAAATTCTTGGAGGAATATTTAAGTAGAGCGTATTTATTTCTAAAAAAAGTGGAAGTATCTCAGTTTTTATCTCTTTTTTGGGTCATTTTAATAAGTACTTTTAAGAGTGTCAACATGTGTTTTGGATAGGAAATAATGCAGAAAGGAATTTAATAATGTTTTAAGATATTAAAACGCTCGCCTTATGCAAGAGGCTGAGCGAATATATTGTTTTAAGATTAATAAGATAGTTCGAGAACAGTTTTATTCTATTCAGTAGAAGCTAAGGTGAGAAACTTCTCTTATTAAACCACGACTGATTTATAAAAATAACATTATTTTTGCCTCATCTTGCGAATCGTTTTGAACGATAAAAAACCATCTCCGGGATCAAAAACTACTTTGCGACTTTATCGTATTAAGTCGTAATAATCAAAGAATTATACCAGCAATTCGAAAAAGAGCTCACGAGGGAATTTCAAGGCTGATACGCCAGAGAACACGCACACACACACACACACACACACACACACTCCACCATCTCGAGGAAAGCCACTGTTCCGTTGAGAAAATCCACACACGCCAAGGCACAGACGCTCAAGGCGGCGCTCTTGAAATAAAAATAAAAGACTTCCAATCTCAGGATACGAAGGATATCTTCGCCTTTCGTGTCCCCAAGTTCTCCTTCCTCGCCCGAGGGCGAATAGAGAACAAGAATCGAGGAAGGAGAGAGGGTTGGTAGGGGTGGATGGGCAGGAGGAAGGGAGCGGTGGGGTAGGTAATGGGGAAATGAGAAAGAAGGTGAGAAATAGGGGTTGAATGAGAGGGAGAATGGAGAAGTAGGATAATCGGGGAGGGGACAAGGAGTCTTGGAGAGACAGGGGAAAAGAGAGAAATAGGAAAAATAATGGAGATGTGAAAGGATAGCTTACAAAGCGAGATAGAAGACTATAAAAGAATAGGGCGAAACGGAAGAATGTAGGAAATGCAGTGTAGTAAGTTGGCGTAAAGGGATATAGTTCAGAAGTATATGAAGGTACGAAAAGGGTAGTTCATGAAGGCTAATCGCCTCTTTAAATAAACCTTGACATTTCTCGCCGTGATGTCGAGGCGCTTGGCTCTCCAAAGTGCGGGGCTCGAGGCGGTCTCTCCGATTCGCCCTACCCTAGGACCCCGACAGTGGAACAGAGAGAATGGACCTAAATTATGGGCCCACTCATGTAACTTTAACTTTCCGTTATTACTGACGGTAATGCAAAATCAATGCAAAAATGCTGAAAAAATAAAGAACAGGATTAATGGACTATTTGTTAACCACTTTCAATCAGCAAATAGTTCTAAATTTGGGGAATATTTTTATTGTATGTTTTTTGAGCGAACAAAATAAAATATTAGCGAGAAAAATGTTTTAAAAAGTATTTTTACTAGGCCAATGAGCGAAAAGATTAAACCCATATAATTAGGTGTGACGAATGATAACGAAAGATGAAGAGAGGTGCACATCGGGAGGAATCGAGGCAAGATTGCGAGGAAAGGGGAAAGGAGAACTTGAAGGAGAGCAAAGGAACGGAGGAAGCGAGAAGATGAGAGAACAAGAGCGGGAAGTTGAATGAGACCGCCAGGTGGAAGGGAGTGGATTGGCCGTAAAGGAAGAGTATAAATAGAAAGAATAGCAGTAAAAGGAAGGAGGAAATGGCGAAAATAGAAGAGGTAAAGAATAAAAGGGAAGGAGGAATGAACGGTGCAAGATGGGAAGGTAAGGAGGTTTGGAGAAAAGGGGATTGAGAGAGAGAGAGGAGTTGAGGGAGGGGGAGGGTGCAGCCGGGAGGGCGGACGTCGACCTCGTCGCCTCTGCACTCTATTCCCCTTTAAGCAGGCCTCGGGGAAGGTTAGGGGTGCGAAGGGGGGAGGGTTAGGGGGAGGGACACCGGTGAATACTGGACTCGGAAGCTTAACTCGCGCACCTGCCGCGGTCTCAATCGGACGGGGGAGGGGCAGAAGGGGGAGAAAAAGGGACTGCGTGGGGTGGTGGTGACAGAGGAGGGTGCGGTTGCGGGGATGGAGAGATGGGAGCGGTGGAGGAAATGCGAGGGGCAGCGAAATCTCACCACCGGCAGTCGATTCCAAAGGACCCTCGGATTTTCTTTCTGTGGGAGGTGCCGTGGGTTGGAGTTGTGGGAGAGACGTGGTCCCCACTCTATTGACCTAAACTTTGCGCGAAGGGGTTGAGAGAAGAAGAGATGGGGCGGGACCGGAAAAATCTGCGGCGGCTGAATGGAAATGGATTTTTTTAAGTTTTCGCATAATTCGCGGGCAAAAACCAGATGGTAATCTCAGGCAACTTCCGCTTTATGTATATATGTATTTATATGTATATACACGCACACGCAGCGCTTTAAAAAAAGAAACAAGTCCTCAGATTTGACAAACTCATATAGGGTGGGAAGAAATTTTTTGAAAAAACTATGGAATTTACCAATTTTAAAATTCTCTTTTAACATTTTTTTGAGGAACGTTTTTCCAAGAATGCTGAAATGGGTTATTTTATTTTTAAAGAAAGGATTTTTTAATATTGTTGAAAACGGTACCGTACTGCGTACCGTTTCCTATCGCCGGAAAATAAGCCCTGAATTTGCACACATATCAAGAGAATATAGTCGAGTAAAGAAATTTTCATTCGATTCGATTTATATGCATTTGTATTGAGGATTTTGACATTGAACAAATAGATTGTCAATTATTTTAACAAAATTAAATTAGTAAAAATAAGGCCTTGCTGAACATAGTTTAAAGCAACAAATGAAAATAATTCTTCCAAGTTTTCATTGTAATATCCTAAACTAAGGTATTTTCGTTTATTGTGCCAGCAAATTATTTTATTAATGTCGTTTAAGATGCGGACATTATGATAAACAGTGCATTATAATAACACATTTTTCAAAGTCAGCCTTTTTTGTACAGCTTTAAATCTAAAAGTCGCTAGATTTCGAAAGTCATGCGATCGGAGACGTTATAACCAGAGCTGGTTTTGCTACGTATTCTTCTATTCGTTCAAAAAGGAGACTGAAAATTCCATGTGGAAAGAATTGTTCACTTATCACGAATTGCAAAAATTCCGCTTGAGCATTAATAACTTTACGTTCTTTTGAGGAAGTAGTCACTCTAGCCTGGCTGTACGTGAATGTCGTCGGAAATGGGAAATGATTGGGGGAGGCGAAAAGGGTGGAAGACCGCATGAGACTCCGGGAAAATAGAAAAAGTAGAAGGTTTGGTTCGGAAAGGGGATCCTTCGTGCAAATCCGGCTTTATTTTTCCGCGCGAACGTTAGTTCAGATGTTCCATTTTTAGCACTCCATGGAGCAGCGTGTGTCTGGGATGTGTGTAATATATCTGCAGGCGCTTCAATGATTTAATTTGACCTTTTATTGGCGAGGTTAGGCCAGCATGGGTCTCTCTTCCATCTAGACTTGTGGAGTCGCTATATATGTACTGCATATATATCTTCATCGTCATCGGGCTTTCTCACCGCAGGACGAAGACGTCTCCATGAACTTATGCATGGGTCGTTTCTTTCTCGTTATTGCCTATTCGTAAGTATTTTTATTCTCCCTCTCTCTCTCTCTATATATATATACGATTCTCTTTTGCTGGGATACGACGATTCTTTCTGCATTATTTCCATCTCTCTCTTATATATATATATATATATATATATATATATATATATATAAGATATATATATATATATATATAAGAGAGAGATGGAAATAATGCAGGAAGAATCGTCGTATCCCAGCAAAAGAGAATATATATATATATATATATATATATATATATATATATATATATATATATATATATAAGAGAGAGATGGAAATAATGCAGGAAGAATCGTCGTATCCCAGCAAAAGAGAATCGTCAGAAGAGAGAGAATCAAATAATTCTCACTGATAAAGAGGTACAAGAAACACCAGGCGGCATAAAATTAAATCAGCAGTCAAATTAAGCTTTGCAAAAAGAACGAGACAATCGTCACGGTAAATAACGAGTTATGGATAATTAAAAATTATAAATTCACGAGAAATGAAAAATGCATAAGAATTAACAATTTTAAGCAAAAGAAGTTGGTAGGAGGTGAGAGCTATGAAACTTAACGAAAAATTAGACTGGAACGAAATAGTTACGATGGTTAAAATAGGAATCTGTCTACCGCAGGAATTCCAGACGTAATAAAAGGGAAACTACGAGCCGCCTTTGAATATTTGATAGGTGGGTGGGCGCTAAACCAATGGAACGAGGTTAGTGACGTCGTTTTTAGTTCGATGGAGACATAGATTCAAAGGTTTAGTTGCACGTTTCGTGTTTCTGCTTCGGGTGAGATTTGTTCAACAGTTTCGTTCCATATCCAGGATATCTGAGAGTTAATAAAACCCTTAGTCTCATATCTGTTTCCAATAGCGGAATTTCCGATATTCAGTCGTTATACATTTTTCATCCGTTTTACACCAAGCAAAACAGGCCATAGTATTTATGTATACCGTTTTACTTTAGTTCCTGTTACTTATCGCATGCATCTTAATGTAATATTTTATATTCTATTGATTTATCCATATTTATATTAGTTATTATCGTTATACTTATATACCGTTTATGGTATCTAGAGCTTCTATACTGCATGGATTTATTTTGTAAGCATTTCCGTCGTCCATTTAAAATTTTAAATGAATTTGTCTATGGTTTCTTCAAAATTTTAAGACAGGCTTTATAAACAACACTTTTGTAAAAATGATAAATATTCACGAAAATTTTTAATCGAATCAAAGATAATCTACACTTCTTTAGCTTACATTCCACGAGCGTGTATTCTTTATCGAATTTAAAGGCTTAAAAACTCTTTATATGGCATTATTGTATTTGTATTATGTTCTTTATAGAATAATAACTTTTCAAAATTAAAAAGGCGAACGCCATGCAATCTTATTCGGAAATTAAACGTCCAAAGAAACGCCTGCAAATTATTACGCGCTTTCAAGTGACAATTACTATTAACGGGAAAATTAATGGCTATAAGCTAGACCAGGGGTTCCCAACCCTTTCCAAGTGGCGAGCGCTAAGTTGTATTCTGGTATATCAAGTGAGCACCACTATACTGTTGCGAAAAAAATAATGATCATAAATACTAAAATCAAACCAACGTCAATGTTATTAGTAACGTTCTTATATTCATTTAGTAAGAAAGATACTGATCATATTAAGAAAAGCGATTTAAGCATCACAGAAGTGCAAAACCAGGCTGCCGATGAGCACAATCAAGTATCCAAAGAGCACAGCAGTGCTCGCGAGCACCAGGTTGAGAACCCATGAGCTAGACGATATATGCATGAAGGATAGATAAAAAATTGTATTAAAACCACATTTAGTTTTTCATTCATATTGCGGTGTAGAGTAAATAGCGTTAACTTATTCGTTGAGTTTATGCTAAGTGGCGGATGATCACGATTAGAAAGACTTCAGTAAATCGCACCACTGTGAAAAGGTTTTCCCGCAAGGTCTTTTTTTTGGGGATTTTCGGAGGAGAGAAATATTTTCCGAAGATTATCGCCGCGAGAAAGGGGAAGGCTGATGTAGGTGATCGTTTCGGTACGAAGGAAGGGAGGTGCGGGGGAGGGCGTCAGAGCGCGAGAGAACCTCTCAATGGAGAATTCACGCTCCTTGGCTACCAACCCCATTCGCCGCTCTTTTGTTGGCGCCAGAGCTGCCATCTCTCATCGCTAAAAGAAAACCTCCTGCGATAAATTTTGTCCGCACCCACGAAAGTTCAGCAACTGCGACCAACCATCGCTCCTAACCTTCTCTCTCGCTTCTAATACATGCCACGAGAAGAGAGAAGGGGAACGAGAGGGTGGGGAGGAAAGGCGGAGAGGGTATAGAGAACGAGAAGAAGGAATCGAGAAAAGAAAGGGTAAGGAACCCTAGAGAGTCGGAGGGAAAAGGGGCATTGTAAAGAAGAGAGGGAAGAAGAAGAAAGGACATGGGTAGGGAAGAGGAGTTGGTAAAAACACAGAGGGAGCTGTATAGGAAGTAAGAGATTAGGAAGAGGAAAAAATCATATAGGAATGAAAGAGAGAGAAATATATGGGAACATAAAGGAGAAAAAATACGAAGAGACTAGAATTGCCGACCGTCTAAAATCCGGAAGCTCCCAACATCCGGAACTCTCCGTGGTTCATGAATTCTGGGCTCAGTCGTTGTTCCAGTCATATTTTCCACTACTCTCCATCGCTACCATTTGCTTATGTAGGATTTTTTCAAGCAGTCTTTCCCACCATTTGTGACAATAATCCTATTATCTAGCATAATTTTTGTATGAATATCCTGTCACAGATTTAAATTTATTTTCATTGCCTTATTTTTGTATACTCCTTTATTTTTCTCCTTTGGTTTCTCTTGCGCTTTTCATGTTGATATTATTTTTTATATTTATCTCTTTTGTTAATGTTACGTTTAATAATTCTATCGTAATTGTTATATATCAGACTAGCTGAAATGCCCGGCTTCACTCGGGAAAGTTTTCTTTTTAGTGGCAAACGATTTTTATTGCTCGGGGACCAGCACTGTAGGTGACCCCCAATTTTCTCAAATGTGTTATTCAAAGAAGAGGTTCATACGGGATTTTAACTACCACCTCAAGAAACCATTGAAAAATTTTAGTCAGATTTGTGCTCGTGGGCGAATCCATCATATAATCAAGGCAGACTACTTTTCCAAGGATATTTGGGGTAATCTAGCAGTTTTATTAAAATTACTCCGAGTGCACCATAAGCCCTGAATTTTTGTTGCCCATGCCTTAATTACGCAAGCGATGTTTACATTAACATTTACTATTTTATGTATTCTATTGTAAAGTTTTACCACTAATATAATTACGCAATAACGTCTTACTTAATATTCACATGGGTAGATGCGCCAAAGCCTTTAAAGCAGCAATAAAATTATGTGGATTATGTCACTACTATTAGCCAAAACGTAAACAATAAACAACATCTTGGTTACAGAACAAATGTAAGTAGATGTATCGATTTATGTTGCGAGAAATATTTCAATGTTAATGGTAAAAGATAACAATGTTCTAATATTTCTTAAAAATCATTTGACTCACTTTAAAAGTATTCATAGACTATATTTAGGCATGAATCCATTTGTACCCTTTATCTTGGCGTTGGCTATTCTTCCTATACGGCGCGCCACGGCGTGGATTTTCCTCGCATTAATCTTTACGTGGCTATCTCCCTTTGAAGAGGACAACAATTAAGAAATTTAGCTTTGTTGCCGCCTAGAAAATGGTCATCTAAACCGATAAATTTTGCGCTTAAAGGAGAATTTCAAGCAATTTAACATGTAATACGACAAAACATGAACAGAATTAAAATATTCAGTCTTTCATTCGTAAAATAGCTATTTCCCGTTTTTGTAAGTTAATATTTAGGTATATTTATATCCACATCAGTGAAGGGCTGCATGTCATTTTGGGGTTTCTCCACACCATTTTCCATGCATTCTTACGGAAATAGTATTTCGTTGACCCGTTATAAGAAACCCCACGGTCTGCAAACCTAGACCAATTTCTTCCTTTGGTCCATAGGATGGCCCATGAAAATTTTGAATGAGATAGCTCTTATAGTGTCCAAGTTATTAGCGAACAAACTTACAAACATTGTCCTTGATATATTAGACGATTTATTGAATTTTATTGACTTTTAATAAATAAATAAACCTATTACTATTATCACAATTACTTGGAAATTACTAAAATAAAGATGGTCGGTGCATGTTTAAAAATTTTTCCCCATTAATGTTATATTTCAGTTTAGAAAAATCCGCAAAATTTTTTAATGTAGAATGGATGCGTTCCCGAGGTATCCGGTTTTTCTACGCTAGATAATAATACTGAAGGAAAAGAGAGACGTCTCAGAGAATAGATGTAGTGATGGAGAAATATGGAGTATAATAACAGAGTGGAGATAATTGAGCAAAAGAGAGGGAGTGAGAAGCACAAGAAGAAGAAGAATCAGGAAGGGAGCCAACAAGATGAAATAGATCGATTGGGAACCAAAGAGGAACTGGAGTTGGAATAAGATTAGTGAAAGCGCTAGGAAGTGATAGAGAGAGAGGAAGAAATTGATCGAAACGATTCCTTCGGATTGGGTAGTATGATTCAGGCGTCCCTAAAGTCAAAGATTCAATTGGAAGGAGGGAAATCGTTTAAAGCGAATTTTAAGCGGATTCCGAACCTTTTAATCTGGTTCGAAAAAATAAAACGAGAGAGCTACCGTATAGAAACATCATTTTCGAGTTTTTTCTCCTGGCCAGACGCCAGGGTCGGAGGGAAAATTTGTATTTTCATCTCAAACTGTTCAAAAATTGTTCCTCTAGTTTTCAATCCGATTTCAATTTTCTTAATTGGAAAATCGGAACACGTACGAACATGGTCGGGCCGCTTTTATTTCACGGCAGGTTGATTTATATGGACCGGTGCATACGTTCGGGTTCTTTCCCCATTCAGCGAATTCCGATTCTCTTCCCGCTCGCCTCCTCCATCACTCGCCTTCACCACTACCTTGCATTTTCCGCTCCCTCCAACCGACCTCGAATTTAAGCGCAATAAAGGGGACATTGGTCTCAAACTTGCCCAGTTAGCCATTTGCATACTAAATGAACATAGTTATTCATTTAGATAGTTATAAATTTGGTAGCGTTTGTTGATGATGAAGAGTGAAGTCATTATATCTCGTTGCTGCTTGGCGGTATTTATTTATATAAGGAATGAGGAGTCCCGACATGGCATTCGGGTTTCTAAGTGACATTTAGCAAACTATTACATTCTGCTCAGCGAACATATCTTTGAAATTGACTTGAAAATATCTCACTACGAATGAATTTATTCATTTATCAACAATATGTTTGAATTTCCGGACTAATCCCTCTCTTTCGTCTACTAAAAGCGTCCAGGAAAATAGAATCTCTTAAACTTGCTTCGAGCACTCAAAAGAGAATTCTCGAGTCTCGGTAGCTGAAATAAATAAGAAACCCTTTCTCCAACATTCATAAAAGCTTGGAAAAACTAGATTCGCATTTAGACTGCAAAATAGCCACCTTCAGTGGTGATTTGCTAGCAGCAGATTCTAAATATTTTTAATTTCCTTTGACTAAATAAATGCTAGTTAAAATTCCAAAGAAATGGGAGGGGAAAACTTCAGAACTTGACCGGAAATTCAATCCGGCCCTTCAAATAGCTAGGTAGATGCTTCAACCATCTAAGAAATTTTTCATCTTATCTCTCTTGAAATCGATGTTCAAGAAAATGCATCTAGACCTCTTAACTAGATTACCCCTCGCTAATGCTAATTGCTGATGTTTATTAATGGCACTGGAAAAACACATCAAGCAATGGAATATATCAGTCAATTGCTTTGGCATTCGGTCAATTTTTATCGAAAAAATGGGACTTTAAAATCTGGTCAGTATATAAAAATTAAAAAAAGAAAATTTCCACAATCCTCACGTTGCCATCATTTCGCTCACCATTATTGCGATATCTGTTTTACGCTCTCTTCGCATTCCTCGACTATTTGAGAAAAGAAGGAATATTGTAACGAATGGCCTCTGGAAATCGCTAAATGGTCTGGCAAAATACAAACTGCTCAGAAGTAAATCGCTAATGTTTTAGAGTTTCAATAGATACTGACTGTGAAGTTATGAGTTAGAGCGCTGTAATGCGATACGAAATTTCTACGTTATGAGCCACAAGGGCTTACCGAACCTATTTGGTTTCTTACTTGCATCAATTCTAAGTCGATAACCTGTTGAAAGAAACCGATAAAGATGACTGATAGGATACGCCTTTGATACGTTATTTTAAAATGTGATTGTAAATAAAGAAAGAATATTTTCGTAATTGGCCTACAAATTACTGATATGAAAAATGTTAATTTATGAAACAGGAGATCTCCTTGCCATACGCTTTTGGTGACTTGCAGGGTAATTATGTAATTGTAAGTATGGCCATTCGGCTTTGAGAGTCACCGACATCACGTATTGGATTCAAGCCATAAGGTGAGCTCGATAATTCATTTTAGATTTGATTAATGAGGCCATTTAAATCTACATATTATAACTAGATTGGTTTTCAGTGATTTACCCATCTGCACGCAAAATTGAGACCGAGTGGTATTTATTACTTTCGTTTATGATATATGCTAAGCTAATTCCGAATTTCAATCACAAGAGTTTGCAGCATTCTAACGATTTCCATCATATGCTATTCTACTTTTTTTAAATCAATTTAATAACTGATTCATATATAGAGTATTCTTTAAAATTAAATAAATAATATTCTTTTAATGTTATGCAACTGTCTTTAAAATGCATGTAAAAGAAAATTAGGTAATTTAGGTTTCTCCGTAATGATACACATAAAAACAAAGTAAGTGAGAATCGAAACAAAATTTTAGCAAACTCGTCGTTTTTCTATTCGTATTTTATAAATATTTTGTAGCTGTCGTTTGGTAAACGTTTTTGAATTTTATGCAAACTTTAAGTATTTGAACAAAACGTGAGAATCCTAATAGCATTATCGGTATGAAATATACTTAAATTAACACATTGAGTACTCGATTTAAAAAAAAAATGTATTAATTTAATAAAACATTTGTAATTTATCCTTGCCGGTTGCGTTAAAACATAAAACATTTCATTCTTTAGTTTATACAAAAAACTTTAGTGCGTAAACGCGCCAAATAATTATAATCCCAACCATTTATTAATCAATCTGAAATTATATAAAATTTCCATCTCACTCGTTGCCTCTTATTTTATTATTTCTCGGTAACATTTTAAATAAATATTACACGTCAGACAAACAAGAGAAAAGGTATATAGTAATCTTATTCACTCTCTGACGATTCTTTGTCGTAGAATGTAACACGAAACATTCGCCGAACCTGTTTTTTTCCCCTGCCTGACCGTTCAGAGAGGGTAAGCACGATAACTCAAGCATTAATGTTTCGAACGGAATGAAATTTCTTGCGCGATTCACTATATCACGACCGAGTTCAACTCTTTTTAAAAGTGTTCAGAATGGGAAAGACGCAACCGATGTAAAAAAATAAGAGATTCGGCGTCTTTGGGTCGGCGCAGAATGGCGAAAAACGAACTTTTGCGAAACGCGCACTATTGAAAAAAAAACAACTTCGCTCTAAAATGAAAAGGCAAACTGTAACACGACCATCGGGCGCCCTTTTAAAAAATTGGAAAAATAATATCAGAAATACAAAAGCCGAGAAATAATAAAGCCCTGTCTAATACGTTCCGACTGGCGCAAAATTTAGCACCCATTTTATGGGGAAAACGTCGCACGTTTCCTCCCGGAACATCAACAAAAGAACTCGAAATAATTTATCGAGACCTGAAACGTGTGCGAGCGAGGCATTCGGGAAAGAATAAAATGACCTATTGCACAACCTTACTTGTTTACATATACGTTTATGCCATGCAGTCGGCCAAAGGCGCCCGGCAGAGGGTATTACTGGAACGGCGAATAAATTAGCCAAAATGCATCGCGATATCGATAACCTCTCACGATAAATCATCGCCAAAAATTTACTTTTAATTTACGATAGTGATAAATTCAGTGCTTACTACATTTGTTCTATTTAGTTTTAAATTAGTCAGCCAGAGACCCTGCAGTTTAGATTACCGAGCAACGTACATAAATGAATAATTTAAACTTTCTTGCGTCATCACTTTTCAAATAAATGAATTTTTCACTAGAAAGCAAACAATGGCTGTTATACTGAATTTAATCTCACTGGCACGAATAGCTATTCTTGTACAGATATTGAAAAATACGGTGAAAGTTTGCCATAACGAGAGCTTATAAAATAAAAATGAATTCATTATGAAGGACACGCGTTACAGACGAACACAACACTTGCAACACAATTGCATTAACCTGCACAGAGATACTTCCCATTCTTTCTCTCTTCCACTCTCTCTCTCCTTATTTTCGCTCTCCATCCTATTTTCTCTCTTCCTTCTTCTCATTCTCCATTCCTCTCTCCCTCCTATTCTTTACCCTCAGTTCCCATCCTCCTTTCTCCCTCACATTCTCCTCCATTACTCTCTCACATTCTCCCCTCAAAATTAGAGCTATCTCTCTTAGCGTGATATATGTAGATACAAATCTTACATACAAAAAGAATATTTATCTGTTAAACATTTCGCTAGACAACTTTAGCTGGCCAAAATTATTTCAACTCTCTGGAACATACTATAATGTGAATTGTATATATATGTCTAATGCAAGAAGCTTTAAAAGGCACAGGAGATTTCAAAATTGGAGGAAGGATTAAAAGAACAGTAAAATACGCAGATGATCAAGTACTTCTAGCAAGAAAGGAAGAGGAGCTACAAAAAATGATAAACAGACTAGTGATAACAGGAAGAAAATACGGTATGGAAATAAATACAGAAAAATCCAAGGTCATTCGAATATCGGGTAAAGAAGAGAATCTGAACATAAGTATTGGGGGAAAGCCTTTAGAACAAGTTTCAGAATATAAATACCTTGGAAGCATCATAACACGAGAAGCAAAATGTACGGATGAGATCAGGACTAGAATAGGAAAAGCAAAAGCGGCTTTCAGGAGAAAGAAACAACTACTTACAGGGAATATAAGGGAAGATATCCGCAAGAAGTTGATAAAATGCTACGTATGGAGTATAGCATTGTATGGGGCAGAAACATGTATGCTAAGGAAAAATGACATCAAATACTTGGAAAGCTTTGAAATGTGGACTTGGAGGAGAATGTTGAAGATAAAATGGACAGATAGGATGAAAAACGATGAAGTGCTACGAAGAATAGGAGAGAAGCGAATGATTATACAGACTATCAGAAAGAGGAAGGCTAACTGGGTGGTTGGATATGATTAAAGACGTGTTAGATGGGAAAAGGGAAAGAGGTAGGAAAAGGTTTCAGCTGATAGACGATTTGAAAGGGAAAGAGAGTTATCAAGATATGAAGAGGACAAAATAGGAGTATATGGAGAACCAGGTTTAACCAAGAATAATCACGGACCTGTCTACGGACAGACTGCCTATGATATATATATATATATATATATATATATATATATATATATATATATATATATAAACTAAAGGAAAAGAAAAGGTAGTGATGAGGGTGGCAACAAGGTGTTGAGGGAAGCGGACACTTACCAAGTTGAGGACCAAGCTATATATATATATATATATTTATATTCATACCGTTTCTATTTCATTAAAATTGAATTTAGCTCATTATTATGATTTTTATTCTTTTTTAATAGTATTTCAGATTTTTAGGTATTCCTTCTTGTAAATAACGCAACGAATGTTGTTTATAATTATTGCTATGAAAATCATTTATTTATCCTTCCGTCTTTCGCTTCTTCTCGTACTAAAAGCCTTCAAAGCACGCTTAAACTTATAAGAATTGATATAACATTAAGGTGCGTTTACACTATGCGACCACGAGCTAACGAACGATTTCGAAATGTAGGCGAAAAAAGACGAATAGAATAAGATACGTGAAAATGTTTTCTTTAAAATGGTTTAGATCCGAAGATCAAAGTTCAAATTTTTATAATTTTAATTTCCAAAAGAAGAAAAGCCTGCACGTCAAAAAGTCGATTTTTACGTGTTATCTTAGGGGGAATGCAAATCATCGTCTGGAGTCGAACCCTGGACGGTTTTCGTTAATTTTCCTTCGTCATTGCATTTTTATATCTGAATGGATCATCTCTGCCAAATTTCAAGATCATATCTCCGTATCTGATCGAGTTATTTTCGTTTTAACAGCGTGACATTTTTGTGACATCATAACTTACGTCATGACCATTGTACACACAAACAGAAATATCTGGCCTTTTATATTAGTATAATAATTCTATTATACTGAAGTTGAATTCCAGTGCAGACCTCAGCGTGCGATATAGGGAATGAATAACTGCTTGATACATAATAAAGTGCGCATTAGAATGGCGTAATATTATACATAATTCGCTCGACATTACATCAGAAATTCCATATTCTAAAAATTTCAACTTCAGTATAATAGAATTATTATACTGAAGTTGAATTCCAGTGCAGACCTCAGCGTGCGATATAGGGAATGAATAACTGCTTGATACATAATAAAGTGCGTATTAGAATGGCGTAATATTATACATAATTCGCTCGACATTACATCAGAAATTCCATATTCTAAAATTTTTAAAATTTACGGCGCATTGTGAAGGGCTGGTTACAGGGGAATAACTACGATGTTGGGGCCCCTATGAAAGTAAAAGTTTTGGGCCCCCGCCTATGTAAAAATTATCGTGACAAAATTATTTATATTTGATTTTAATTTTCGAATTTTTCTCGATATTTCATTTCGGAAAGTTTCTCTATCAACTCATCAGTTTTCATTTTGCATGCTTCTGAGATTTCTACGGGAAGAAATGATAAATACTTGAATCTACTTCTGGGCATACTTTTATAAACTTTAATTTTGTAAAAGGCCTTTCATTTGACCAGTTACTGGCAATGTTAAATAAATCATCAAAGCAGCACGTATATTACTATAGATAGATGCAAGTTATTATTCAATCATTATTAAATCCAATAGTTTCTTGGCGTCCATACAGCTTTCAATCTCATCTTTCAAAACAGTGTTTTTTGATAGCGAGAGAAGTTCGTCAGAAAGGCCTTGGCCAACAAATTTCTTATAAACTTCTGTGAACATTCTCTGATTTCCTTTTCATTCAATTTAGTGAGTCTTCTAAGCATTATTTAAGGGAAACGCAAAAAGCTTGGGGAACCCAAAAAGTTTGGGGACCCCGCGCACTGCGTTGACGTGCACCCTCTAATTGACTCCCCTGGCTGTAATACTAGCAAACTTCTCATTAAATGTGAAATCTTACTGGATTTTATCGTTGAATTCCAAAAACTGCATGATTGAGTCTTCCTATAATAAAAGGAACTATTCTTATTTTTGGTGAAATGATCATTCTAAACACTCAAATTGGAGTAGCACGCTCCGAAGAACACTAGTTTAGTCAGGAGATGTGTTCATGACGAAATATTTTTAGGGTGATTTACCGATTATAACTTTAAATGGATAAATTATCTTGCACAGTTGATTATTTATTTTTCTTAGGTTCGCCATTGAGCATAAAAATTTTATCTCTTACAGTTTTAATAATAAACATATTCAAGCGCAGTGATATTTATCTTTTCAAGTTCACAGTTCTCGACATCCCTCCGTTATAAAAATGAATGAGGATACATATATTCCACGGCAATAACGTACTTCCGCTCAGCCAGCAGGATGCTTTTAATAAATATCACTCGTAAATCATTTCCATCGGCAATTCATCCTCCTCTGCTTATTCTGTCCGAAATAAAAAGCGAACGAACATCTCGGGGATCGCGAGTAATCGCGGCAATTAAGAGTAGATTTAAGTTTGGGGAAGAAACGTGTAGGACAGATTAGGTTACAAGTGGTCGATATCGGGAAGTCAACACTTTCAATCTGTCCCTTCCTTCTGGTCGAGTCTCGCTCTCCCCGAACGAGAACTCCCTAATTCATTTCTACAACCCCAGCGAGCAAACGCCCCTCTGCTCTCCCGGCTTCCCGACTTCACAGTCAAACCAAACCCCTTACACCACTCCTATAAAAAAATCCTACTTCACCCCATCCAGACCCTCACCCCCTTGAACTAAACGCACATTTTCCCCGCTCTACCCCTACTCTTTCGCATTCAATCCCGTCACCTCACCCTCTCATCACCTCTCTTTTTCCCATGGCATTCCTCCACTAAAAATCTCTTCCCCTCGGCCACTTTCATCCCTCTCCGCCATCCTCCCCACCGCTTCCCCTAGCAGAAGCACCTGCTCCCCTCCTCTCCCGTATTCCTCCTTCCTGATCCTTCAATGTGCCCTCCTCTCCAACTCCTTATGCTTCGCTAACCAACAAAGGGAGACGTGGAGACCAATGTGCAGCTGAGGGAGTTAGAGCAGTTGGGGTATCGTGAAACGGAGGGCTATATGTCGAGAAAAGGTTGAAAGAAGTCCATGTGAGTTTGAGAGAGAGAGAGCGTAGGAATGAGAAACGGGAAGGGGGATAGAAATACGGAAAGGGGAATGGATGGTTGCTTGGAAGGTTAGGGGGTTGGAGGAGACTGCTGGTCCACTTACATCACGCTCGGACGCCATATACAGACTGGCATTTACCCTATCCGAGCATCTCTCCAACAGAGAGAGAGAGTCTTATCGAGAAGATGCTTCCGTCTCAGGCAATTTAGCCGAAGTCTGTGGTACGAGTCGCAGCAGGCTTTGGGATTACATGTCGACGAAAAACAGGCGAAGGTCCGTGGCGTTACACGGAAAAATGTCGGGAAGTAATGCGATAGTATTATCGACGTCTCAATCATCAACAATATGGACGTGGATTGAGTGACCACCATATGCCACGGGAAGAATGTCGGTTGTAAATTTAAACTCGGGACTGGTGTTTGTATGTCTGTGATTTAAAATTGTGGGATCTCTTTATTGTTGATACAGGAAAATGTTCAAACTTCCACTGCTACGAGAGACGGATTCAAGAATAAGCACTTAAGAATTAAACAAGATGATCCAAACAGAACTTATGATGCCTACTTTCCATTTAATCATTTATTTAACACTTTTATTGCCTTTAATAGCTTTAAAATCACCGCGGATATGTTGCGTTTTGTGTTCTCAAATTTCATAATTTACCGTTATAAAATACTACAAATACATTCGAACGGAATATTAAATTGATCACGCGTATTTGTACGGCAAAATAACGCGTGTACGTATCAGAATATACCGAATATGAGTCCTACAATAGTTGTTTCTATGGCAACACTCTCGTAATGAGTGATAAATACTGCAAAATCGCCAGTATTTACGCTAAATTCTAAGAAATACAATCCATAAGCAAATTTCTACGATAAAAATTAGAATCTTTATTCCTTTCCTCAGAGAATAGTACAAAACTCGCTCCGATATTACAATTCTAAGATATTTTAATGTGCAAGAGAAAATTACCCTGCACAATGGATTACAGATTTCCCACGTAAATCAAATGGGAAGGATGGTTTCTGTAATCGAACCAGGGACTTCAATCTTCGCAACAAAAACTATCCTCGGGAGCTCGACACATGTAGCAAGAGATTTCCACCAAGTTTCATGAAAATCGGTCTATTGATTCAAAAATTGATAATGGGGGACGGACAGACAGACAACGACAAAACTATACGCCTATTTCCATTCTGGAAATTAGTCTAAAAATTAGAAAAGAATCGCTTATATCTTCAATTGACATAATCATTTTTTGTAAGGTTTTTCATAACTTCGTTATTGCTATTGGAGATGGCTAAGATAAGAGCTTATTTTTTCAATTTAGATACTTTAGAGCTTATTCTTGGATTTTTCAGCCATAAGACTATCTCGGTTATCCTAAAATGAATTTACTACAAGAGATGATTTATCTGAATGTAAATGTAGACCGACCTATCATGTTATTCTCCTGTTAATAGTCTCTTATTCTCTTAGGCTGTTTGGCTGATGCGGACCAAATATGCTATTATGGTTTTGTGTATGTGTGTACATTATAAATATTAAATTTCGTTAAAATTGATCCGGACAATTCAACACAAACACGTGTAAAAAGAACGTTTTTATTACTTTTATTGTGGCATAACTGATTTCTAAATCTACACTAAACATTGATTTTGTTTTTCTATGTTGCACACCTCCTCCATACAAAATTTCGTTGAAATCGATTTGGCCAATTCCTTCCAAATTCACAATTACTGAAAATTTAAACTTTGCAATTGTGGCACCCCTACTGAATGGATCCGTTCGAAATATGCCATTTCGGTCATTAATTTATGTGAGTATTCTATGTACCAAATTTGGTTGAAATCAGTTAAGCCACTTCTTCCCCGATACATGCGTACGGACGGACGGACATCACGAAGATAATAGTGCTTTTCAGCAATGACAAAAAGCACTAAAAAGCATTGTTAGACTGACTGCCTTGCACTGAAACCCGTGCTATTCTTATGGGGTATTGAAATTGAACAATGGGATAAAAATAACCCTATAAGAAAAACATGAGGTTGACCAAACCTCGATCATTCGCTAAGTTAGGATGTAAGTATGAATCATACCAAATTTGGTTGTTCTAGCCTTTATCGTTTAGGAGGAGTTCTGTGAACAAACAAACGCGCAAACATCCAAACTTCAAAATATATAATAGATTGCGTATTTTAACTATGAAATTTATGGACGGCCGGATATGGCCCACACGCCGTAGTTTGAGCACCACTGCCCAAGTGTATCGAGGTGGCGATATCGCGAAATGTTCATCTTTGAAAGGATGCCGCGCATAAGAAAGTTTTGGGAATTTCTGCATTAACTCCAATTCCGTCATTTGGAAAATTTCATCGATTTTTCGCTTTTGCCTTTTACCCTTGGTGCACTGCACCCTCTGCCATCCACCAAAAGTGTGACTTTCAGGGCACCATGTAGATGTAGGAAAAAAAGGATTCAAGGATTCCTTGTATCTATCCGTCCTCCAATCAATCTCTCGAATCGATGTGGTCGTGTGGGCTCTTAATTACGTCTGATAATTAATCTTGAAATTCGTCTGATATAAATCTCTTCAATAGTCGATCTCTGGACTTTTCACGCCGTTTCTCCAGAAACTCCCAACCAAGCTCATCTATTTACAGTGTTTCTCAGCCGGTGGGAAGGACGTCTAGATGGGACGCGATCTTTCGAAGATAATTGTCATAAAACTTTTTCTTTTTAAAATTACTGGAATATTTAAGGTTCTTAAAAATTTCCATTAATGCTTAATATAATATTGAAATGCAGTTGACGTAAAAATCCACTTCTTAGGGAATTGCTTTTAGCATGGTGGAACCAATGTTTTTTGACAAAATGGTGGTGGGAAGCAGGATGCAAAATACTGGGAACCACTGATCTATTAGACTCATGGCACTTAGTTGCCTAAATGTGCTCAATGTGCTTAGTTGTTTTAACTAAACCAATAGCCTCGGCAAAACCTTCCGACGTATATGTATTTCTCCAGAAGACAACATGAAGTTGAAAATTGAACTTAATGATATGTTAATGGTCAATCAAAGATGGTATCCTGAAATCTTGACGTTGCATCTCTAATTAACGACTACGTCATGCATAGCGTTTAATATGCACATAATCTGAGCAACATTCCATGAACTTAGTTACTATGAATATTAAATCGACGCGATAACCCGAGACCGACCCAGATTGTTACGAGACGTAGGATTGTAATCACCGACCTATCTCATTAACTTCCTATTGTTAGCGCCCTTAGCCTTTTGGGCACATGGGATCTCTCAAAACGATCGCTTTCAGGATCCTAACTCCCTTATCATATCTCACGATCGTTAACCGGATAATGTAATGGGCGATTTTAATCGAATCCGGACTGACGAGGCGTGGGATGAATGAGGTTCCTCTATTATACGAGGTCGATTACGATCGTGAGTTTGGCCCAAAATGAAGTGCAAAGCCGATCGTCTCTAAGGATCCGTTATCCGTTTATATGTTAATTGTTTCGAGCTGGAGCCGTAGTGATTGGCGTGGAAGGATTATCGCGGAATTATAACGCGTTTACGCCAACCGCTTTCGCCCGCGCAATGATTTTAGCCGTAAAGGATATAATTTGTTTTGAAGAAACAAAATGGGAATTTAGATAGTTCCTTTGGTAACCATATCCCCCCTGCCATACACACTGGTATAGGGAACTATTTGATAGGAGTGATAAAGTTAAATTTACCAAAAAGAGCGAGTGAGAGGAAAAAATTGAGGAAAATCAGGCGTTTAGCCGTTTAAAAAAATCTGAACTGGGCATCTTTTTGTGTTCGAATATTCCCTAGGTTAAACATTCTTACTCATTACAGAAACAAAGTAAAAGACGATCAGCTCTTTCACGAAGTACCCTATTAGTCGCATATATGTAATGAGAAAACACGTAGAACGTGCTACTTCTCGTTAGGCGAATATTCTCGCCTGGAGAAAATTCAAAGAATGGGATAGAAAAAGATTGGGCGTAAAATGGCACAATTCGCAAAACGTGTGTTGAAAAAAAGACCTTAGTGTTAATGACCTTTATGACGTAATATGGAGGCGTCTGAGAGTAGTTTAAGCACAGAACGTAAGGAAAAGTTAGGAAAGTTACGAAATCCATTCCCTATTTAGGACTCCAAATTATAAAGGACGATTGGGTTGTGAGAATCAAATTTAGGCAATGTGAAATGCATCGCTTATAGAGGCTCGATTCAGAAACAAGTACAAAATCTTTATGTGAAGACCTGATTGCGGTTCGCAATTGTTATCACCATGGATAACGTTAAGGCAATCGTCTAGAAATAGGTTATTCAAAAACAAATGAAATTTATAATTTAAATAAGGCATATTTAACAGTGTACTTACAAAACCGACGAGCTAAAATTTTCGTTCGAAACGAAAATTTTCCGTAGAAATAGTACTATGTAAAAAATTTAAAGCTTAGAACTTTTCAGAATAAATCTTTACTTACAAATAAAAATATGAAATATAATTATCAGCAGGTTATTTTCTAATAATTCGAGAAATAGAGCTCTTTAGGGCGAAAACATACCGAGGTTTAACTCCCATAATTACACGATAAATTAATTATATAATATCCTACTGAATGTTTTTCTTAGCTGAAAGGGCGATAACGTTAAATCTGTTTGTTGTACGGTTTTATCATAAAGGAAAGATGTTGAAATAGAGTATACCTATTTTAAAAATAAAAAGGTAAGAATGAAATGGCGTGAAATATCTTGACACATTCATAACAATTCTATCTCTCGTCGAGTAGCGATCAACGGTGATTTAAAATCAGGAGAAAAAATATGCAATTATTTTGGAATACAGCACTTGCCCAATGGAATTCTGGAAAATCACAATTTTCGTTTCTCCGCTTAGCTCGACGTCTTCCTTTCACATTACACGAGGTATTGGGACATTGCGTCCAACTAAAACCGACGTAACCGTCTACACATTAGAGACTCTTTAAACGGAAAGGGGTGGCCGCCCATCCGTTAAGCCAGTACCGATTTTCCCAACAAAATACCATTCCATTCCACGGAGGATAAGGGAAAAACCCAGTTAGTCCATTAGTCCACTCTTGCGAAATCTCCCCCAAGAGAGTCGCATACACGAAGCCCAAAACTTCCCTCCCAGATCCACGGTATCCATTGTTTGCGTAACTTTTTTTTTTGGTACGAACGACACATTCAGTCCTTTCCCCTTGTGGGAGCGGTAGAAAGAAATAAGTTATCTTTCCTAAAGTCAACTTCACGAAGCCTCTTCCGCATTTGTGACTCCGCCGTTTTTTTATTAAATATTTGTCCGGCCCGAGATGAGGAAGTGCCGATAAAAAAAAACATTTTATCTCCCAAAGCTGAAAGTTTCTCTTCCTGGGATCGTGGAAGTGGTCAGCCCCTGACACTTTCACTGGAAAATGTTTAGTGCGCATTGGCCTTGGACATCCGACCGTATTGTGGATTTCGCCTAGTTGAGGTACGCCTCAAATGGAGAGGCGACCGGTGTGCAAGCTGTAGGGAAGCGGGAGGGGAGAGAGAGAGGAGGGGAGGTAAGAAAAAGAGAGGGATGGGGGAGGGAGGGACAGACAGACAAATGCCTTTATTTGGCCGAAGTTGAGGTTTGTTAACCCCCTCTTACACCTGAACCCAAGGGAGGTGGGAAGAGAGGGCGAGGGAGTGAACAGAGGGGGAGGGAGGGAAGAGAGGGGGAAAAATGGAAGGGAGGGAGAGGGAGGGTACATCTAGGTAGGGTAGGGTAGGAAAAGAGAGGAGGAAAGGGAAAGAGAGGGAAGAGAGAGGGCAGGGCCAGATAGGGAGGAGGGAACAGAGAGAGAGGAAATGTATGGAGAGATAGATCCATCTTTATTTGGACGAGATTGAGACAAAGCAGTCTCTTCTTCCATCTAACGCATTGTAAATTACAAACAAGAATCAAGGAGTAACAATGAATAAAAATAAAATAAAAGATAACATAAACTAAAGTACTACATAAATACAATGCCAAGTTAACATTTTCGGAAATGAAATGAGATGGAGATTTGTTTTGTTTGGAAGGAGGGATGGGAGAGAGAGAGAGGAATGAAGGGAGAGAGAGGAGAAGGAAGGAAGAGAGAGAGGAGGGAAGGGATAGATAGATAGATAGGGAGAGAGAGGAGGGAAGGGGGGGAGACGAGGGAAGGGAGAGAGAGGAGTAAAGGGAGAGAGAAAGGAATGGAGAGAGAGGGAGGAAGGGAGAGAGGGAGTGAAGGAGGGAGGGGGAAGGGAGATAGAGAGTAGGGAAGCGAGAGAGGGAGGAGGACAGAGGGGGAATGGAACGCGGGGAGAGATGAGGTATAAGATAATGAAAGGGATGTTTCCAGCCGCGAGTATGGGAGAGAAAAGAAAAGAGACAGTGGCCGTGAGTGGTAGTCGCGTACTCGTGTGACTCAAAAAGGGGAAAAGGGGGAGGAAGAAGGTGCGTGCTCTTACGTCACGGTATTGATTCGTCATTGAGTAATCGTGAAGTCACGCCCTGAGTCAACACGGTGAGGATCGTGCACGATGTAAACAAAATAACGAGGAAGCGTTCCGATGGTTTATTTATTTTTCTTAATTTACCCTTTCGATTCGCGACGAGACTAAATAAACTTAGCGATAACTCTGCCCTTGTTTACTTTTATAATGCATAATGTATCGTTTAAGGGATATGCTATAAGCAGGCCGGCCCAAGGTATCCCTGGGTCCTCGAGAGAGAAACCTTGTCAGTGCCACCTTCAGATAACTTGAAATAAAAATATTTCTATGATGCACGATTAATTGCCGTATTTACTCGACTATTTTCCCCTATTTACAGAAGTTAATTTGGACGAAAAAATGTTTAGAGTCATTCTAAAGAAAATAAATTCATGAGATTTTTTTTAATGACTAAGAATTATCATCACAACGTGCTGTCCAAAGAAAAATGTGATATGGACCATGCTATACTAGCCATAACGACTATCACTATTTTTATGCATTTATTTCTTTGTTCGCTAATATTGGACGACCCACAGCCTTCCATCAATAAAAAGGAACAAAAAAACCTCGTCTTATAGTCGGACAAATACGGTATTTATCCCTACAGTAAACGAGAGGAAAAATTATGCATAGACAATATTTTAAATTAATAAATAAAGCCAATCGGGACTCCAGCAATGGCAGATACAAAGGGGGTAATAGGGTAACAACCACCCCTCCAAGGGAGATGATCAATCGAAATTAAAATATTATCTCAATTAATTTATTTTATATTATAGGCATTCTAGAAATATCTAGCAAATATCTTAGCATTGTGTAATATACGCTGTATATTTATTATAATGAGACGATATTATTTTTCATAAATAGGTGTCAGTAAATATATTTGTTTTCTTATTACCCCCTTAAGCTATGCGCATAGATCCGCCCCTGAGCTCCAGTCTGTTCACCAATATAAATTAATAGCCAACATTTATCTACTTGAAAATGTGTAAATAGATAGTCGGGAAAGCACCCCGGGCAGTCTCCAGACATCTATGGCATGCCTCAGGTGTAATAATGGTAGTTTTGTCAGTTTCTAAACGATCCCGAACTCAGCGTTCTGTCTCAGGAGGAGGTAACGACATTAATAAGATGATTGGAGCAGAAATGGAAAGCGGAGGGAATGAGTAGGGAGAATGGGAAAGCGGCGGGAATGAGTAGGGAGAAGGGGAAAACGGAGGAATGAGTAGGGAGAAGAGGAAAATGGAGGGAATGAGTAGGGAGAAGGGGAAAACGGAGGGAATGAGTAGGGAGAAGGGGAAAACGGAGGAAATGAGTAGGGAGAAGGGGAAAACGGAGGGAATGAGTAGGGAGAAGGGGAAAACGGAGGGAATGAGTAGGGAGAAGGGGAAAGCGGAGGTGAACGCGACGCGATAGAATGGGTGCGAGCGACCGTCGAGATAGGGGAAAGGGTTGGGCGAACCCGGGATAAAAGGGAAAGAGGATATTGAGTTGATCGCGTATTAGCTGAAGGTGTTTGGAAACACGCGACGGGTCCCACGCGTGGTGACAAGTGAATGGATATCTCGAAGAGTAGCGAAGGAAATTAGCGACACCAGAGAGAGAAAGAGAGAGAGTCGCTAATGCGTTTAAGTTAAAGCAGTCATTATTCTTATTGCGTTGGTCTTTTGTAGATTTATGAAACAAGATAACTGAGGGAAATTTTGAAAAATATGTTTTAGCTGCACCGTTTTATCGAATGTAATTAAGCATCGAGATAGCAAGAAGGAAGTTATAAAACTTTACCTTGGCAGGATTTAAACCCAATTTCAGCACGTCTGCGATTTAAATAGCATAAGGAAAAAGCTAAAATACGAGCATGAATTTGATAACCTTCTTTCTAAACAGTCTCCCTGTGTTTTTCTGGCATACCGATCAAATTATGGTTTGCGAGCGAAATTTTCTTTTGGAGGGCAAATTTCACGTTTTCTCCGCGAAGTATGTACAACCAGTGCGCATGTTTGGGGGAGGCAAGAGACTAACGTACGAACCTTCGCTATCACTCAAGTGGGAAACCCGTTCCATTATATCTCGTAATAGCTTCCGGGTAAAAATGAGGTGAAATAATTAACGGCCAAATTTTCTCCGAACGTCATGACCCATTTGGAAGCGACATTCCCTGTCAACATTTCCCATCACGTCTTCGATAACATCTGAAAATTCCTCGAAAGAAAGCCTAGTCCGGTGGACTTCCATTACCATTTATAGTCGCGGATGTGACGATAGATTTACGCACAGTCCAAATCGCGGGTGAACTGCTGTAAAAAAAGATGTTAATTCGGCTTTATGGAAAACACGTTGAGCCGTTGAACTAAAACATCATTGGCAAATATGGAAGTAAATATCAAGCGGTGAGTGAACGTGGAAAGATGAATGGTCTCTCTGTATATCGGGTATTAAATCATAATCAACGCGATAAACAGCGGCCTGAGATGCTTTCGGGATCGCGTCTCGGATTGTTTACGTTTTATACTCGCCTGCTGTTCATTCCGCGGCACCGGCTTGGGCTTGATTATAATAACTAGGTAGCCGCATTAGACACCGGAAGTATTCCTCATTTAATGTAAGCATATAACAATGGAAATTGCACGGGTCGTATGCATGTGTGTTGAATAATTAATGTGTAATCATACGCAGGCCATCTCAGAGATTCAGAGAGGCCAGGGCCACTTCCAGATTTTGAAGCCCCTGGCCATAGTAAAAATAAAAACATATGAAAACAATATGATAATCGTTTACTAAAGAACAATGAAATCTAATTTGTATATTTTTTATTTATAAAATGCTATTCTAGCCAATTTCCAGACAAATGTACCAATAATTGAGGAAAAATCTAATTTTTCTGCAATTTCGCAGTTGATATTAATTATGGCGAGTCGATTCAGACGCAAATATGGGTCCCATTGGGCTTGAGGCCCAGACCAAAAGGTCCTCCTAACCCCCCTCTCAGAGGCCCTGATTCAACGTCACACGTTGTTTCCTCTCCATTGTTGACGCTCCAAAAAATCAAACCTGACGGCATAAGTTCACTTTGCTCGCTAAACCTTGAAGTTAATGGACGAGGCCAAGACTTCGTGGAATTCCATAATCAAATAAAATTAACGATACGAAAAAGTATTTTTAATAAAAACTTGTGCTAACTTATTACCTGGTGATAGTGATTATTCACCGAAACCGGTCGTGTTTCTCATTCATTTGTGGAAATTAGAAAAAGCCTTTATTAAAAATACTTTTTCGCATGGTTAATTTTATTTGACTTTTAAGTGTCACTTGGAAGCTGTATCAAGCCCGGACGCACGCCGAAAGAACACCGCTAAAAAAAACTTTCATTTAGTCGTCCAACGATTAGGTTTCGTATGCGCGGGCATAAACGACCGGGCAAACAAAAGCCTACTTATTCGGAAAACCTTTTTTTTAAAGAGGCTAATATTTTGTGTCAACCGGTTGACGCACGAATCGACTCGGCTGTAACCCACGACGCACGTAAACAAGAACGCCCTTTATTCCTCGTCCGACTCGGAGTTCGTTCAGGCAGGCGGGAAAATTTTTAACGCCCGCGTTAAAGGCCCTCCCTTCTACACTCACTCACCTCGAACGAGAAGTGTCTTCTTCCTCCTCGATTCCCGACGCACTTCAAATCAGCTGCTACGAAATTTTCCGCTCCTCTCTCCGTGGCGATCCGATATCTTTCTCTCTCTCTCTCCTCTGCTCGGACGGCTCCGCAGCGATGCTATCGGGAGGCGACCCGGAGCAGAGGGCAGGGCGACCTCGCGCTGAGTCTAGAGAAGTTCCTCTCTCTTTCCCTTTCGCGAAGAGCTCGCGATGCCGTTCAAGCTCCCGCGACGTGCCTCGCTCCAACGCGGGCGGGTGACTGAGATGCACGTCCTCCACCTCCTCCCTTTCGCACGCGCGCGGCCGTGAGCGATCGCTCCGATTCGTCATAGGTTCCAGGATTTTTCGCTCGAGGTCGCCGCGTGGATTACCGATGCATCCATCGACATTCGCGACGTTTTACGGTCGGCGCATAGCGAGTTAAGCAGTCCTCGTTTACTGCGTAGCCTTTTCCAGTACGATTTCTTCGCCCTTCGACGACCAACGTTCCGTTGGAATACGCTCGGTTGCAAACGCGGACGAACCCTTACCCTTTACGTAAATAAAACGTACTAGTTTCGAACGAGATTTTCGCCACTTTTTACCCTCTCGATATAAAGAGTTTTATGATGAAAAGACTTCGAACCAGGCTTCGGAGAGGGGCGGCGTTGGGTCTCGCTACTCTCCGATGCGGTAACGATGTGCGTCCCCCACGGGGAAAGTCGCAGCTCTGCCGGGCACCACTGCTCGAGAACAGCCCTCACAGATCCCGAAGCGAGGAGAAACCTCTCTGGCCTATCCTCGCCTTCCGCCTCCCCGAAGCGACATCCTGCCATTCGGTCGGTGGCTCCGAAGGCGGGAACTCGCTCGCTTCGGGGGAGAAGGGGGGAGGAGGATGGGGGAGGGGGAGGCTTCTGCCTGGTGCTCTCTTTCCCTCCTCCCTCCTCCGCCACGGTCCCCGACCTCGCTGCTCCCTAGATGGGGTCCCCCTGGCCCCCTGCGAGGCCCCCACTCGAAATGGGAGAGACTGAGGTCTGGTGGTGATGGCGAAATCTCTCGCACAGACTCCCCGACGGCTCTGTGGCTCCCCGCCGAAGATTGCGATGCCACGATGTGTGCGAAATCCCGCAAAGCAGCGTTCAAGTCGAACCTTAATGGGATTCTTGCGAGGGTATCGTGTCCAGGCAAATTTCAGAGCGTGGGTATTTATATTTCAGTTTTTCGACTATATTGCCTTCGTTACCTGTTCCATAACTTTCGGTATTGAAAATTTTTACCGCGTGATTTGTATAGTTGTAGGGTTAATAATAAGTTGCTTTAGTTGAACATTATCTAATCTATAAAAAGGTTCTAACAGCGCGGGGGATAACTTGATGGCGATAAAAAAATAAAGGTAATAAAATGAAAGATTTTGTTTGTTAAAATCCGTTTCACAATTTACGTAGGTTTATCTTTTATCTTTGTGGTTTCCATCCTGTAAATGTTTCTGAAGGCGTTTATCTTTTAATAAATTATCAACGAGAGGAGATTTATTCACACAATAGCTGAAAGTACCTGGCGTTGCTCGGGGTTTTTAAGTCAGGACAAAAAATATTGAGTAAGATTTGAGAATAAATCCAAGTATTGAAACCAAGTTGATTTTTACTGTAATGCTTAATGGTATGCAATATTTCTTGTCTTCCCATCTATTGCCGAAATAAATACATTTTTTCCCAGATCCTTTATCGACAAATTTGGTGAATTTATTTTTTTATCATATAATCATAATAAACAACCGATGGGATCACTTTTAAAATATAGTTATTTCACTCGGATTGATTTCCAGTGGAAAAAACTGCATCATATTATGTGATTATGAATCTCCGAGACAGTCAAACATTGGACAGGAGTTGCAAGCTCTAGGGATGCATACGAATATTTTTGTTATACAATTTATTGCTGAGTAACACAAGGACCGAAAAAGTATAATTCAAAACTTTTACGTAATAAGTACAGAATCTTGCATTTCTTGCAATTATCCCAAAAGCGCTAAATATGTTCCTTAATAGATGTTGAACTCGCTTATACGATAACTACGTAGACCAAAAACGAATTCTAGAACAAATGATAACAGAAGTGAAGTATCCTTCGTGGGTAACCAAAATAATGTTGTCCAAAATAATTATCAAAGTAAATAATAAAACTCGAAATACGTTACTATTGCAAAACGTTTAAGACAATTATGTCAAGCAATCAATTCTGATTCTTTATCATGTTACCATTTTAATAGATTATATGCAAATATATATCTTATATGGTTATGCATATGGGATCCGCACGAGAAGCGACATATAATTTAGCGCAGAGCAGCCAGATTCGTAAAACAAAAGTACGAACATAAGGAAAGCGTCACCTCATTATTGAGGGATTTGAACTGGGTACCACTGGAGCATCGTAGATCGAACTCAAGGTTGCGGCTTCTGGAGAAATATAGATCGGAATGTCTAAAAGAGGAGGTTGTAGGAATAATTGAAGCACCAACGTATATTAGTAGAAATGATCGAGACGATAAAATACGTGAGATCGATTGTAGGACGGAGCGTTATCTAGGTCCGTTCTTTCCGAGGACAATACGAGATCACAATAGAAAATTTCAGCCTGCGATAGACAATCTTTAGGTAGGTTTTGGTGCATTGCACCCCCTGCCACCCACCAATTAAGTGAATTTCAGGGTAACATGTAGATTTAGCTGTAAATAACAGAACAAATATGAACGTAAAGAGTAAATAAGTAAACTAATATTAACGTGCGTTGTCATGCATATCTAAATGGCGCTCAACAATAAATGAATCCCGTAATAAACGAAAATAATTATTTAAACCTTTAACATAAATTATTTCGGCGTAAAAATTAGCGCATTCGGTTAATTTTAGTGGTAGGATTGTTATTAAAAATTTTGAATCTGCAGTTATTCGGGAAGTATGACTTTATTTTGCACAAACCTACAATCTCTTCAAAATATATAATAGGTTTATGAAATATTTAATTTTGTCTCTCTCCCCCCCCTCTCTGTCTCTCTCCTACTTTCTTTCATCCTCTCTCTCGTATTAGAGCACGCAATACTTACGCATATAGTATAAGGATTAAAGCGACAATACAATCTCGAGGTTTAACAATGACACAGTCGGCATGGCAATATATCGATAAAAAGCTTAAAATTTTCAAATAAATGTAATTTAAATGTATAACTTGAGCAATTTCGAATCGTAGGCGAAATGTGACGATAAGAATAAGAAGTAATATTAATTTTTCTTTAAAACGCTCCAGGTCCGAAGATCGTAGGTCTATTCTTTCTAATTTTAATTTGCAAAAGAGTAAAAGCCTGTAAGTCGAAAAATCGATTTTTACGTGTTATCTTATGGGAAATGGCACCCCCCTTCAATTCCCCCCTCTTACCAAAAATAAAAATTCTGGCTCCGAATGCTCATCTTCATGGTCCCATTAGTAAGTTTACCAAGTTTTAAGTCTCCAAGTTTCTTGGTTTTCGAGATATGCTGTCCACACACACGCATTGCCTTTTATTAATACAGATTAAGGTCATTGTATAAATTATTAAAAAATTAAAGCAGTAACAGTATCATTCAGCTTCCTGTCAAATAAATATATTAATGCTTAGAGAGAACGCTACGAAGGATGTATCAAATAGGGATGAAGGAATTTGCGTAACTTATGAAGAAATTATGATTTTGAATACAAACATACTATTTCAGAAAAGCAACTTCAACTTCAGCACGAATATCATTTCATAAATTAAGTGAAAAGTCAAGCAGTCAACCTAATGCGATTCACATAATTTTAGCGGTAAAGAGCCAATCAAATTTATTAGAACTCGGATATCATCTTGCTTAGACGTTATAAAAGAAATGTATTTCAGATTTTAGAAAATGGACGTAGTCTTAGGTCTTTGTCGTATTAGTTACTTATTAATTTAGTGGCGACCAAAAGTAGTATTTTACTCACCAATTCAGGGGCTGTTGTTTTATAATAGGGTATTTAATTTGTCCAAGAATGAGCACTTCGGTATGATAAAATTGACAGAGTAAGTATTTATTCTAGATACCTCCTATAGCCATAACAAGGTTATGAAAAAGCAGATGCGCATTTCCGGTACAATGCAGCCGTCTTCAGTGGTGCATCACAGAAAGTAAATTCTTAGAGCTTTTCATCAAAAAAAAATCCTATGCATATATTTTTCTCAATGTATGGAAGTCAATAAAAATTGGTAATTAACTTCTGTTAAATGTGTCATTCATCACAACGAAAAAAAAGCAATGATAAACGGAAGTAACAGGAACAGTTACCTCGGAATTAATGTTACGATGGAGGCAACAGCAACGAGGAAAAAACTTGCCGAAACCCGGGATTGAACCAGGGACCTTTAGATCTTCAGTCTAACGCTCTCCCAGCTGAGCTATTTCGGCAGATACTCATTTAATGCAGAACTGGCCGTGTAAAGAGAAATTATTAACGTAGCGAACAAAAAAACGGATTAAACGGAATAAGTAGATAACTTCATGAATTTGGCGCCGAAAGGGCATAAGACCGGAAGAGAATCTTGGGTAATAACGGCCTGGGGTTCGATTCTTTTACAAATCTTCAAATATCTTTTAAATATCAGCAAAAGGAGGAGGATGAGGTGCTACAGTTATGTTGCCTTATAATATCGACGTCTGTAAAGGGTTCGTCAATTAAATCAATCGTATGGCCAAATTTTGAAGAAATCCCGAAAGTTGAAATTGGATTTACAAATAACATTGGTATCTATCTATATAATCGAATCAGTTGAAGTACAGTTTGAAGCCAATTTCGCAAATGGATTAGCTGAACGTAAAACACTCCCGTTAATTCTTTCTTTGGCAGCAGCAGTACACATGCTTCAAGGTTGTGCAGTTAAAAAAGGACTCGTTGATTTGGGGAAAGAAATATTGGCATAAGAGCAAGCTTACGTTGCTTTAAGGTCTTTAGAAGGAACTGAAATTTGTGATTTAGACTCTAATAGATTGATAGGACAAAGTTTATTTAATGAAGAAGCTCTCAAAGAATTAGAACGATTGAGGCAATTGCCATAATTTAATGTTCACTAGCAATTCAAGTAGAAAGTGGAGAAACTTTTCGAGTTCAATTAAAATTTATCAAATGTATCCAAAGATTATTTTTTTAATTTTTAGTTCATTTGAATATTTGTATGAAAAAGTTGTTTAAGATGAAAAACATAAAATGAGATGATACTATGCAAGTAAAGCACATGTTGTATTTTAAATAATGCCTTTAATCATTCAAAATCTGTCTCTAGGGAACATCAGGTAGTACAATGATGGAAAAATTCAATCACTCTATTTTTAGACCATTTTATATTATTAGTATTTATTTCTCTAAAATATTTTACTACATTACTTAACTCACTAATGTTTACACACACAACACACAGTAATTGATATTGATAGACACACTATCCGTGCTGCGTAGAAGTGTGCATTTAATATCCATTGCCTTGCTATGACAAATCGGCGAAACCTTACGGCAGACTTTTCTTAAAGACAATTTTTGTTGAAGATGAAATATAACAAGTAGTTCTGGAAAGAACTAATCCGCCTACTTTAATTTCAATACAATTTTAATATATAACAAATAGGGGTGTACACAGGTTTCCCGGTGTACAGATATGCTTTTCGTCAAATTCTCAGTAGTATAATCGTATACTAATGTATTTTCTTTGAAATCAGAAAATTATTTTTCCTTATATTGTGGTAGCCCTGCTTTATTGATTCTTTCTAAACGTATTCATCTCGTTTTCCCATTCAATACTCGCCCTAGAAACGAAATTTCTTTGAAATCCGTTCAGCCAATACCTTCAAAATTCATAATTACAGAAAAATTCTAACCTTGATATTGTGGTAGCCCTGTTTAGGCGGCTCGGTTGAAATATGATATTTTGGTAATTAGGCGTTCTTTACCAGCGAAGCGGTAATAGCGGATCGCCTCATGGTCGCGTCTGGTTCGTCCGTCCGTCCGTCGTAACTTTCATCTCCTAAACCGTTGGACGGATTTTAATTTAATTAAGTATTAGTGATCGTTATTAAAATTTATCGCCCATTGTGATTTTCAACTGAATCCGTCAATTAGAACTGCCATTTTACATAATTACTTTAATAAACTTATACTCGTATCTTGTTAAATGGCATCCGTCAAGCAACAATGCAATACCAAACTTTTCTCTCCCTAGCTCTTATACGAGTATGATCTGTAAGGTATAGATTAAAAACATTATTCGGATAGAGAACAACATTTACTAAAAGAATGTCCGCGAGGCCACATAATTACGAGTTATAGTTTCAGAGATAAAAATTCGAGAAAATCCCGAGCAAAACATCGCATATTTTGTTTACATCGATCGCGAAGACGGTTCTCTCGGCAAACAACCATTAAAAATCCATATATTTCTCTCTCATTCTCTTATATGATGTGAGGTATAGATTTAAAAATTTATTTGGATAGAGAGCAGCATTTACTACTAGATAGCCCCCTGAGACCATATAATTACGACTTATAGTTTCGCGGATACAAATTCGAGAATCCAATCTTACGATACCGTTTCATACGTATTTCCCATTAAGAACGCCTTTGAAATACCTGTGTATTCCATCTATGGAGCATTTTTTCCATCTTGTTTATTTATATATGAAGATTAAATCTTTACTATAATTCAGAAAGTTTGTTGGTTTGTATGTTTGTCCGGCTATACAAATCCACACGGTTGATCCTAGAGCCACCAAACTTGGCATGCTATCTAATAGGGCCAAAAGGAAGAGCGTAGGTGTAGTTTGACCCGTGGGGTCTTTAGAACCTCATGGAATCCACAGAATAGCATTTCCATAACATTAATACGGGAATAGGTGTAGTCATTTTGTAATTTGAACATTAAAATATGAAGTCATTGACCTAGCGTCGTAAAATTCATACTGATTTACTCCTAATAATATAAATAATATTATTCAGGTCATACAATTTCGTCTCTTGATCGAAAACGATGAAAAATTACATTTGAGTACGAAAATTGCATGAGTTTTTAGGCATTTTAACAGAATATCACTATAGTTACTTCTAATTGTTGGGGTTAGTTTGATTTAATTTTAATAGTAACACTTAAATGATATTTAGATTTGCAGTGCCACCCAAAAAAACCACGTTTAACTGGCAGCAAATCAGAAGCGTAAAGAAAGGCTGCTCCGAGACATCAGAACTCACAGAGAGATGCATAGAAAAACAGATTACGACAATAAGCAGTTCGAAACTCTTTTCCAAATGAGAACAGGTAGAAGATTAGCATGTTTTTGCTAGACTATTGTTAGAAATTAAAAAATATTTATTTATCTCCAATATCAAATTTCATCAAAATAAATCAAGCGGTTCCCGAGTTGAAACAAAGGAACATTGTCAACTATTTGTAGGTCATGTAAAGTGATCGTAATTGTTGTCCTATGTTAACGAGAATTGGAATCGGTCGACCAATTTTAGCAAAACTCCTCAATACCAAAATACGTCCAGCGGTTCCCGAGTTGAAACAAAGGAGCATTGTAGGACTTCATGGAAAGTGGTCATCATTATCGTCCGATTTTGATCAAAAATGAAATCGGTCGACCAATTTTATCAAAACTCCCCAATACCAAATTTTATCATAATACGTCTAGCGGTTTCCGAGTTTTAACTTGCGAGCGGACGGACGGATATAAATCGGTATGGGTAGGTCGTTTCCGTCCGTCCATCCGCGTGTTAATACTCGGGAACCGCTAGACGTATTTTGATGAAATTTCGTGATGGGGAGTTTTGCTAGAATTGGTTCACCGATTCCAATTTTGGTTAAAATCGGACAACAATGACGATCACTTTACATAAAGACCTACAAAGTTCCTTTGTTTCAATACGGGAATCGCTGGATATATTTGATGAAATTTGGAATTAGAGTGTTTTAGTAAAATTGGTCGACCGATTCCAATTTTGGTTAGAATCGGACCAAAATTACGACCACTTTACATGAAGACCTATATGTAATTGAAATGTTCCTTTGTTTCAACTCGGAACCGCTTGATATATTGGATGAAATTTGGTATTGGGTAGTTTTACTAAAATTGGTCGACCGATTCCAATTTTGGTTAAAATCGGACAACAATTACGATCACTTTACATGAAGACCTACATGTAGTTTACAATGCTCGTTTCAACTCGGAAAACCTCTGTACGTATTTTGATGAAATTTCGTATTGGGAATTTTTTATTAAAATTGCTCGACCGATTCCAATTCTAGTTAAAATCGGACAACAATAACGACCACTTTATATGAAGACCTACATATTGTTTAGAATGCTCCTTTGTTTCAATTCGGGAACTGCTTGACTTATTTTGATGAAATTCGGCATTGGGGAGTTTTGCTAAAATTGGTCGACCGATTGCAGTTTTGGTTAAAATCGGACTACTTTACTTAAATACCTACATGTATTTTACAACGTACCTCGCTAGCTTCTCGTTAAATACTCATCTGAGCGAAAATATTGAGAGCATTATGAAATCTCAAAGAACGCATTTGGAAACTGTACTCCGACATGGAGTACACCCTTCCAATCTTGTTGTGAATTGAAAATATCATTTTTGTTAACGGTTTCGAAATCTAAACATTTTGTTTTGGTTTATAGTTCATATAGTTCATTTTCCCTTTTTACTATTTCACTACTACTACTTACTATTTACTATTGTTTGCCATTATGCTATCTAAGAATAGAATAAAATTAGTTGATTTTCGCTTCCACTTTACTCTCGAGATCTGTAATTTGTCTTTTTGACTCCCTAGCTTAGTTATTCACTCTTGTCAAGTGCGATATTGACCTTATCAAGTTCTTTTAGTTTCTCCTATTTTAGGTCTTAAAAGGATAAATTAAAAATTTATACAAACCGTATTCATCCAAACAGCTAATTTACCTAGCGCTAAAAAGACAGAAATTTTATTCCAGGGAATATTAATCGTTTGTCCTATAAGTTAACAAAAATAGTTCCACGAGTTTTTTCTCACCAGTTGATATTCTTTAATTTCAGAATACTAAAAAGTTGTTCAAGTTCAAAATTTGCATGCACATTATATGTATATACTAGTAGTACTGTAGTATATTGCAGTAAAAATGCATGAGATTTGGAATATGATTAGGATTTTAATTTAAAATCCAAGAGATTTTCAGTATAACTTGTGGTAGACATTGAAGTTATTTTTGCGGAAGACTAACGGAAAAATCTGATGTGGCCACTACATGACTTTCTACATATCTGTAATATTTCTAAAAATTCCAAATAGGTTGCATAATAATAAATATTTTAAGAAACTGCGAGAAGATTTTAGACTTGACAAAGAACAGAAATAAACTCAAACCATAGCCCTCTGATATTGGATATAGCCACAAAGCTCCAACACTTAAGATAAGAAAAAGGAGCGTTACTAATACGTAACTTAGCGTCAATTGTTAACAATAGTCGTCGGTAGGTAGCGTGGTGGTGGCAGCTAAAGATATAGGCTATCTCTTAAACAATGCATTATATGGGAAAATGTTTCAAACAAATGTTGTAGAAAATTAAATTTCCTACAACTTTTATTCCAATACATTTTTACATTTATCAAATATTAAAGCAAATATTTCAAAATAGCGGATGTGATAAGAGTAAACACCCACTTCCGGTTGGTCGATTTTTACCAAAAACTAATCCGTTCTTGTGACTTTTATAAAAATGTTAAATATATAATTATTTCGCGTTGACCTGATTAATGGTTTTTGAGTTATAGCACCCACAAAAAGCTATCATATACACTCACACACACACAGACCATCGAGAAAATGGTCGAAACGTGTTCATGGGACCTCAAAACGTGTATTTCCGTTGAAATCTCGAAATCGATTTTTTCATGAAAACAATACTTTACCCTATACTACGTATGGAGAAAGTAAAAAGCGATAGAACGAAGATGAATTATGATCGGTAACTATACACTTATTGATTTAGCGAAAAATGTAGCAAACTGCACTAATGAATGTTTTAAAAAATTGAAAAAACATCTTGGAAAAATATAGGTGTCACGGATATTTTATTATTTATAAATTAATTAATACAGGATTCGACCTGCATTTGCTTTTTGCATTATGTATACTCACCTGAAGGGACGGAAGCAGGACTTGGATATAGAGGCCAAAGCGAATCTTAACAAGAATCAGTTCTTTTAGAAAAGGAAGCGGACCACAAGACGCGGTGGCCTTGATGAGATATCAGATAGGAAGATGCTTACTAGGTATAGAGGTTTTCACTTGTTTTCTAGGCTTAATATATATGAGTTCAGTAGATTTAAAACAAAACTGAACGAAAATTTAAAATTCTCCTTGGATTCAACGATTCTAAAAATTATAAATGAGTGAATTAACCTTGAATTATAAACGTCACGGACACCCAAGGCGATAAGGACAATCTTAAGATTTATCGGCACAATGGAAAAAAGTAACAAAGAGACATTATTATTGGAATGGAGGATAGGACATCAATAAGGGAAGGTAACTGATGATGCAGCGATAAAGCAACTAATTGATAAGAATTAATCATAAATTTTAACAATTAGCTGAAAATTCGGAACGGAGTGAAAGGGGCGAGAAAAAACGGCTCATATCGTGGAGGAGGACGTAGAAAACTGGATGTTAAGTGAATAAGATGAAGTGTTGAATATTGCGCCGAGAAAAAGCGTAATAAATTTCGGAAGACGGAGGAATAGTGGCAGGTCCCTTAAGTAAGAAGTCATGCTTCAAGCTTCGGGAAGATTAGAAAGAGGCGAAAGACGAAGAGAAGCAAGGAGATAAGCGATGATTTAATCATCCGAGAAGAAACGCGGGTTATGAAGGATTCAAAAGAAGGAGGGTAATGAGGAGTGATTAATTATTACTTAGGATCTGTCGAAAGGCGGAGATATTTCGAACGACTTCTACAAGATTTATTTTTAATTAAAACCATTCAAATTAAATGCGCAGCTTTAAATCGCTTAGTTCTCTTTTCAGTCGAATTCATTCTGTGATTGGTATTTCGTAGCTATGGTAGTAATTTCAACGTCATTTGAAATATGAGAGTTTTGCAGCAATTTTAAATAAAGCAAGATCAAAGAAGACGTTATAGGAATTTATCTGCGAAAAGAAATTCAATGGCTGTTAATTTTTCGATCTTGGGATGAATTCTCCCGTGATGAGAAACTTCAAGATTTTTTTAATGCTAGAAAAAATTAAATTTCAGTTTTAACTATTAACATATTTAATGTACTTATGCAGGTGTGGTAATGTTAGTGTCTAGCAATCCGTTTTTTAATAATGAAAATCTGAGTATTCTGCTCGCAATTTTAACGCGAAGTTGATCTCTGACAGGTCTTATATATATATTTCTTTGGAATTTATGCGCCGATTTTTTCCGTGCATTTTTAATTTGAATATTCAGATCGTTTGAGTCAAGATGTCTTCCAATTCACGCTCTCCCGTACTTCCCACTACGATAAATTTACCCGAGTCCCTTAGACGCCTCTTTTTCTCTGTCCGGTCCCTTGACATCTCGTGGGATCCATTCGATTATCTCTGACGTCCTATGCTGATCGTGTCTTCTTGCACCATGACCTGCCCTGATATGTGAATGCGTGTACACACATCTCTGTGAGTATATGTACTATATGTGTGTGCACGTACACATACGAAATAGAATATCGATAACAAGAACCTCAAGGGAAGACTGATCAAGTTAGAATTATCGAAATTCCGAGTTACAGAGATTCATTTTATCTTATACGACCAAGTGCGCGAAAAATGTGTACTTCGACTCATCGAAAACACGAGTTATCGAGGCTCGATTTTATTTACATATGTTTGTTCGTTTGCATGTATGTATAAATCCATGTATGCATTAGTGACGATTTATAACGTAATAAAGATTTGATTAATTCGATGGAACGAATAAAATTTCCCCTTCATGAGAATTTATCCAGCCGTAGAAAACTCCATGATGAAGTTGGATATATGTATAAAGATAAAGCCCATCTCCGAAGCCACTTCCTTTTCATCCCACGCTCCCGCGTCATGCTCCTCGCATCTATCATCGCATACCTACGCGTCCAACTCAACCCTATTGTATGCTCCTGCAAACACTCCACTTTACCACCCCACACTGCCCATCACAGTCTCCCCCTACCCTTCCTTCCCTTGGAGCATTCTAGCACTCTTCCCTCGCTGCCTCCCCCACTACAAATCTCCATCCGAGCCCATTCCCTCCTTCCTCCAACTGCCCCCTCCTCCTACCCTCTCTCACTCCTCCTGCCCCCTCCCTTCCCCTAACCTCCTTCCTTAATTTCTCTTCTCTCCCCCAGCTCCTTCTTCATGCTGGCTGGCTCTTATCCTCTCTTATCCGCCATTCCCTCAACCTCCGCCCTCTCTCCCTTCCTCCGTATTCTTCCCCCTCCTCCCCATTCTTCTTCTCCTTAGTTTTTCCTTTATCGTATCCTCTCTCCCCCCTCCTACCCTCTCCTCGCTTCCCTCATCTTCTCCTCCTCCTGCCCCTGTCTGCTGACCAATGTGTCGCGTGCTGAGGTCGTGACCCGATTGCTAAAAGAGCTTCCCTCGTCCTTCTCCGTCCCTTAAACGGGTCAGCTGCTGCTGCCCTTTGATGACCAATGCTTCCCTTGCTCTCGGCACTCCTCAATTGCCTACGCCCCCGCGTAGCCATTTGATGGCGATAAACCCCGCCGAGACGATTTTTTTCTGATTTTTTTTTCAAACCCCTAGTTGTACAGCTAGATATGAGTCGGTCCTCAGCGTTTTAGATTCGCTGAAGGCATTACTCAGCCAATTTCGCGCTGATATTTTGTCTAGGTTTACGACTCAGCGGGCGGTTTAATGTTTTTTCATCAAATGTATAGTAAAAATCCGGATATAAGTTACGGTTTCAAAAGAATTGGCAGTCCCTGCCATATTCGCGTACATATACGAACTCATACACATTCTTTATCCTCCAACGTAAAAAGCGTTTAATGCCAGTATTTATGCACAATATGTTGTAGAATGTGTATAACTCATGTTTGTATCTAAGCTTTTATCACATAATTTAAGGCTTAATCAGTGTCAGTAACCGCGATACTAGACAGTACTTCCCGGTCATACCGCAGATTTCGGGGGCGGCGCTAATATACATATTATACCAGTGGTTCTCAAGCTTTCAATTGCCGCGGCCCCCTTGAATATCATACGGCCCCTTTGAATTGAAAACAGTAAAAATAAGAACCTTTATTGCAAATTTCTTCATTTTATGTAACTATTAATAATTTTTATCACATCGTTTTTCCAGAAATTCCCAGATAAAATTTTATTATTTGTGAAAACTTTATTTCACCTTGCATCCAAAATAATTTTGCGGCCCCCTGGAGGGCCGCAGCCCACAGTTTGAGAAACATTGTCTTCTACGACATACCACGGTAAAATCGAGTACACGGTCCCAATCCAGTTTGTAGGGACTTCTTATTTTTTATTTAATCTTTTATGATTGCTAGAAACTAAGCATAAAATAAACCGACTTTCTCCATATTTATATGGCAAATTACATGTTGTTAGCTCTGGGATCGTTGTCAATATTTACTTCCGGTTGACAATTAAGAAAAGAAAAAGGAGCGTTACTAAGACGTAACTAACAAGCGTCAATTGTTAACAATAGTCTTCGGTAGGTGGCGTGGTGGTGGCAGCTAAAAATATAAGATATCTCTTAAACAATGTATTATATGGAAAAATGTATCAAACAAAGGTTGTAGAAAATGAAATTTCCTACAACTTTTATTCTAATACATTTTCACAGTTATCTAATATTAAAGCAAATATTTCAAAATAACGGATAAGTGACAAGAGTATACACCCACTTTCGGTCGACCGATTTTTACCAAAAACTAATCAGATCTTTTAACTTTTATAAAAACGGTAAATATAAAATTTCGCGTTGACCTGAGTAATAGTTTTTGAGTTCGAGCGCCCACAAAAATCTGTCACATACAGTCAGACTGACTGACAGACACACAGATATCATCGAGAAAATAGTCAAAACGTGTTCAGGGGACCTTAAAACATGTATTTCCGTTGAAATCTCGAATTCGATTTTTTCATGAAAACAACACTTTCTCTATACTTCGTATATGGAGAAAGTAAAAACAATCGTGGTACATCTATTCTCATTACGGAGAAATTTTCTAAGTTCAATGTAGAAGTTAGGAGTAAGGAGGACCTGTGGTAAATCCCTTTGAACCGCAGATTGAGAATTTAATTTTTTTTTTCGAAAAATTTGGATACACTTATCAATAAATGAATAAAGCAGTAAATGGTGAAAATAAAAACACCATTGAGCTTCAAAATAAATTCATTTTTATTTGAAACTACTATGACTCAAAAGTAATTAAATAAAATAGGAAAACCTAGGAAGTTTCAGATAAAGTCTCTACGACTGAAAGCTACGGCGTTATAACCTGGAAGTACATTACTTCGAAGCCTACCTTATAAACTTAAAAAATAATAATGTAAACAGAATTTTCTCCAATTTTCCGTTCATAAAATATACAGACTGTAATTTCGCCAGAAGAAAATATCGGAGATATTAGCATCCAGTTTCTTTCGACCTTTCTGAAATCGTCGATTTAATGAAACGCACGCACCGAATATCTTTGCTATTTACGGAATGACTCCGAAAATTTATCGACCTAAGGAAAACTGTCACGCGTCATAAAGTTTTAGCTGTCGAAAACAATGATGAGAGGTTAGACGAGAGAGATAGAGAAGATAGAGGGAGAAGTGGCAATTGAGGGGAATATATACTCGCCTGTATATATGTGTGTATGTATGTGTATATATATATATATATATATATATATATATATATATATATATATATATATATGTGTTCGTGTGTTTTACGTGTCTCTTCGACGCCCCCAGCAGCCTGCCAGCTTGGTCCTCAACTTGGTGAGTGTCCGCTGGGCTTCCCTCAACACCTTGTTGCCACCCTCATCATTACCTTTTCTTTTCCTTTAGTTTATATATATATATATATATATATATATATATATATATATATATATATATATATAATAGATTGAAAATGGTAGAGGCGGTGATGTTCAGTGGGTGTAAAAAGGAAGAGATGTTAGAAGTAGAGAAAAATGAGTTTTTGGAGGGGAAAATAAATGGAGGATAAAAAGCTCTGAGACAAATAATAGAAGACAACTTTGGGATCATTTTCTCGTATGTGAGGGGTGGCAAAGCGTGCCTGTCTCTCGATGATATTGCCGCCCGTTTGAATCTGTCTCATGCGCTCTTCTTTGATACTATTTACGCACTCATTGTGAAAGACCGTAAGGCGTTCTTTATGATTGGATATAAAATTTAAAAATCGGTGGAAATATACGTGGTATCCTAAAAATACCTTCACATCCAGTTGTCAAGGTTGAGTAGCATAAATAAAATACACTCCTCCAAACGAGCTCTAGTCTCTCATATTCACCCTTAATAAAGTAAAACTTGAAAAATGTAGACTGTTATTCAGGAACATTGATAAAATTGGCACATTTTCTACTATTAATTTCGGTAATACGTTGAGTGTTCTATTTCTCTATGAAGATTTCTCCGATTAACCTAATTGACAAAGTGAGTAGAATTTGGAAATTGATCACCTGCACATTGTCGGAAAAAGTGTTGGGTAAAATTTAATATATACAATTTTATATTTATCAGTTAAATTGTGATCTCTAAACCTATTTTGGTGAAGCCTTAGTGCTAGTATATTAATTATTTAGAGTTGATTCTCACTAGTATGAGACCACAGATAGATAACTTTATGATGTAAACACTCACCTGGCCCGCCGTAGCTCTCGTGACCTCCAATGCGACCTTTCGAAGCATTCAAAACTACGAATGTGGCCCCGTCATGCAGAAAAGCTTGCTGAACCCTGATCTAAAACATGGATATCTCGAAGTCGCATTTTTTTACGATCGCGATATACTTTCTCGATGTACTTTGCGTATGAGAAAGTACGGTGCAGTATATAATATGCAGTGAATAAATCGACCGAAGAAGCCGTAACTTTGTAAAACTACATTTTATAAAATTGAACACTCAGTAAAGTAGGGTAACTTAGTACAAACAAAATCACAACGACCATGATTTCGACTCTCAGATGACGATGACTCTCAAGAGTCGATACCAAGGTTGTGTGATTTTTTCCGTTGGTGGAATTTTGTTTCTTCTAAGTTTCTTTAATTTCTTGAGAAAAAAAATTTATGTACGCTATAAATAGTTTAACTCAGAAGAAAAATATCGTGTTCACGTAATGACTAAAATCATACTGACGAACTATGACCATCCGATAGCCTATAAAAAGAATGGGGAAACCAGATGCGCACTTCTACTCCGAAGCAGCAGTCGTCAGTGGTGTTCTTATGATATAACATCAGTGAATCATCACTGATGACGGCTGCTTTGTAGCCGAATCGCTTTTTCCAACTTTTTTATGCTTTTCGGGGAGGCTTTGTTTGTCAAATACTCCGCCATTTACCACATTCTCTTTCCGACCACTTTCTTCTCATTTTCTTGTCCCTTCTAGAAGCTTCTCTCCCGCTTCTTTATTGTCTAATTTCTTATTACTTAACTCCACTCCTGATCCTTTATTCGTTCCTCCCAACCACTCGCCCACTTTTCTAATATCTTCTTCGTCCTTTCTCTTTTCACATTTTCCTCGCTCCATTTCCCTCTCATTTCTTCTCACCCCTTTCTCCCACATTCCCTCTCCTTTAGCATCTTACGTATTGCTGCTCTCTTTTTTAATATCCTTTCTTTTTCCTCTCATTTCTTCTTTCCGCTTTCTCCCGTACTCCCTATACGTGCTCTATCCCCTTACGTCCCTTTTGTTCTCATTTTTAATCTCTTTTCTCTCCCCCTCTCTTAATTTCCTTATCATTTCTTTCTTTTTCTCCCCATATATTTATCTACTTTCCTACGTTATCATCATTCTCACCTCTCTCTACTCTTATTTTCTCCATTCCTATTCCTTTTACTCAATCCCTTTTTCTCTTCTCCAGTCACCTAATCTTTCTCTCTCGTTTTCATTCCGAAATGTGACTTTTTGCCTCTTCCCAGGGGAGGACACATCAACGCACAAACCGCCATTTGGTGCGCCTGCCCTCACTCCATATCATTCCTAAACTTCCTCTCCCTCCTTCCTCCCTCTCTCCCTCCCTTCTCCCTCCCTCCTCCTTCTCTCCCTTCTCCCTCCCTCCTCCCTCCCTCCCTTCTCCCTCCCTCCCTCCTCCCTCCCTCCTCCCTCTCTCACCCTCCCTCTCCCTCCTCTCCCTCCCTCTCTCTCCCTCTCTCTCCCTCCCTCTCCCTCCCTCTCTCCCTCTCTCTCTCTCCCTCCCTCTCTATTCCTCTCTCTCCCTATCTGTCCCTCCCTCTCTCTCCCTCTCTCTCTCCCTCCATCCCTCTCTCTCCCTCTCTCTCCTTCCCTCTCTCTCCTTCCCTCTCTCTCCTTCCCTCTCTCTCCCTCCCTCTCCCTCCCTCTCTATCCCTCTCTCTCTTCCTCTCCCTCCCTCTCTCCCTCGCTGTCACCAGACAACCGCTGCTCTCATTCAGGCCACGCTACTTCCCTCTCCTTCTCCCTCCCTCCTACTCCCTCTCTAACTCTCTTTCACCCTCTCTCTCTCTAAACGCCCTTCTCCTTTCCTAGCCAATTTCCCACAAATAAGGATGTGGGTTTTGGGAGGGGGGGGGGAGGAGAAGAAGTGTCGGGTAGTATAGTTGTTTGGGAGGGGGGTGGGTCGGACATTTTAGTGACGGGAAGGATGAGAGGAGGTGGGGGGAGGGGGCGGAAGGGGTGGGAAAGGGGACGAGAGCCGGGGGCGGCGATGGAAAGAGCGGCTTTACGGTATAGTAGAAGAAGCGTATTTTTTTAAACCCGCTCTCATTCATCGGGACGCCGTAATTCTCCTCCTTTTTTTCCTCGAATAAAAAAAGCTTCACGCGAACAGTTACACTAATGTAATTTGCGTAAAATTTTCCAGTCTTCTCTCGCGTGCATTTTAAATCGACAGGAGTAATTGCGATCCTGCGCGGTCGCTCTCTCTATCCCCGTGCGCTAAGCTAGGTCCTGGTTGGTCGAGTAAGGATCTGACAAACATGGAAGAGACACTACCATTAGCTTTAACAGTCTCCTTTGTTCTTCCCCCGTCCAAACTTCCTAACATCGACGGACGGACGTAAAAATATTCATTTAAATACACCGAAGGGCGCTTTTGCTCCGTTATGGCGACGAGTGAGGGAGTGATCAAATATGGTGGTTATCGAGGCATATAAGGAAAAACGGTTATTTTTTACTATATGTTCCGATGGGGGAGAAGGGCAAAGCGATTGATAGGAATGGATGGAAGGAAGGGATATAGGGCCCTCTGAATCGTCGCGGGATACGATGCCACGAGGATGGAAAACATCCCCGATGAAGGACATCGTGAGAATAGACTATTAAGGAATGGCAGTTAAAGATGTAAGGGATGGGAGGGGAGAGATGCGTAAAAAAAGTTAATGAGTGAGGATATGAGTGGCGTGAGAGTGAAAAAATGGTTTTCCGCATGAAATTCGAAGGATAGAAGAGAAGGAAAGGAGATGGGAGTGAATTTGTGAGAAAGAGAGAAAAGGGAAAGATGAAAAGATCGATATGAAAAAGTCGTCCGAAACGTTAGGAGGAAGGGAAAGGTCAAAGGGAATGATACAAGAGGGAGAGGGTTGGAGAGGATTGGGCGAGGAGAAGGTTGTTCGGTAGAGTATGGAAAGGAATGAGGGTATGGTTTTGAAAGGGTAAGACGGGATTAAGGAAGGAAGAAAAGGACCCGGATGCCAAAGCTAAAAAGATTGCCCAAGGGAAAGGAGTTTGGGAAAATGGTAAGCAACAAGTAGTAATTACGGGCTGAAGAAATGATTACACGCAAAGGTTATTGATGGAGAGGATGTAAGGGAGAAAGACAGCGGAATTTAATTCGGTCGGAATTGAGGTAGCATGTTTTCTATCGAATTGAAGCAACGTTACGCGTGCGTTTGAATTGGACGGATTACTTGTTTGTGAACGCCATTAATTATTAACGCAAATCTAGGGAGGGAAGGGAAATTAGCGCGAGAAAATATGTACATTCTATGAGGAAAACCGAGATGAGATAAAATTAGAAGCAAAATACCCGTTTGCTGGAAGAAGGAATATAAAGTGCAACAAAACTACATGCGCTACAAAAGAGAATATAGGGAGAGGGGAGCGATGAAAGGGAAAGACAGGCTGTAATGAGTGCAGGAGGAGGAAAGGGGGAAATGGTAACAAGCGGATGACGATAATAATATGGAAATAAAAACGAGAAAGGAAAGTATTTTTAAATCAATAAGAGCCTGCAATAACGTTTAGTAAAGCTTACTGGTCAAGCGTGTCAAATTCTTTAAATACTTCTAGATATGGGAATGGGCGTAACTTGCACGTAAATGAAACAATTTGCGCACTGTTTATTAAAACTTTGTGCTATTTCCGCATAAAAACAATGCGCGACCGGTTTCGACGAGTGATCGTCATTTTAGGTGACCTGGTCTTGCATTTTTTATGCGGAAATGGAATTAAGTTTTAATAAAGAGAGCGTTATTTGTGCCATTTACGTGCAACTTACGCTCACTCCCATACTATGAAGTTTCACCAAATATCGGCCTCGTCAGTGAACTATAAACTTCTAGGTATTTTAAAATTGATAATTTCCTCTGTTTGGCATATGATTCAGCGCCGCGAATAATTTTGTATGCCATTTGCTCGACATTTCGCTAATATAAAAAAACATTTGCTAAAGAGTAAAATAAATTTTTTCGAAGAAAACTTTTTCAAACGGAAAAAACGCCATCCAGAGAAGGCTAAGCGATTGCCATTGCCATAACAATGTCACGGAAAAACACTTAAAGAGGTAATGGAATATAAGGGCCCTTCCTCTAAAAGTTAAAGAGTAAAATGTTACTACCACTAAAATTTTCACGTCGTTCCCCCTATTGTTTACCAAAGGGATTACCGGCCGTTGCCTAGTTGAATACAAATTTTATTAATCCGTGTAACGCGTCCGCAAACATTTTATTCGGAAAAGCGAAAGTTTTTTGCCGTGCTATCGGAAAGGGAGCGGCAGACACCACTGGGACGGCGTAAAAAAACATTTTCCTTAGATGGAAACAAGCCCATGGAGATCAAAATGAAAGGAAGAAGAAGAGGAGAAGAAGGAAAAAGGACGATGGGATAGGAAATAGGAATGTCGTTAAGTCCGATAAAAAAACAAGAGATGGGAACGACGGCGGAAAGAAGGAAAATACGCGACCGAGATGCTGGATTTATATTTAAAGCCGAAGCAATTAAGAGAAATGTTTCTACGCGTTAGAATCTCGCAATGAAATATAAAATTATAACCTGGCACTTTATCGTCTGTTAATTGGAAACACTGAGCGATTTATGTTTTTCCGACTTTTTCTGGAAGTACGTGATTAATAAGTGAAAGTTGGCCGCAAAAATATCTTCTCGAAACATGCTTGAGCTGTCGCCGGTAAATATTTATGGGAAAATTATTGCCGTGATGTAGAAATTTTTATGGTTTATTAAGCTCGATTTCCGATTTTATAGACGCTCAACAGCAAACGAATGGTACTTTGAGGCAGAATCTTTTCTTTTTCACAAGGCAAAAACGTTTCATAGCAAAGGAATTCAAAACCGAAGGATGAAATAATAACGAGCTAAAGCGATAGCTTAGACAATTCCAACTTCCAAAGTTCCAAAAACAAGTTAATAAAAGTATATACCAAGTTTGTATTTATTTATTCAAGATGTGTTGTTCCAATAAATAATGATGACGGTACAACTTTACTGCTGGCTCCAGCTACATTTTTTATTCTATTGCGAATATAATAAGGTTATTCACATAAAAATCAAAATTATATACTTAATTTGTATTTGCGTAACTGAAATAATACTGCTAAACATATGTGAACGAAATTTTATTGTAATATTATTTACCTTATTGGTTTATATTTATGATATAAGTTATACCGATGATCAAATTGAATATTGAGCAACGCAATATTGAATAAATAAATCCCCATATATTCGATCGTTTAGGGCAGCGGTGCCCAAACTACGGCCCGCGGGCCAAATGCGGCCCGCGAAGGGTGTTTGTTCGGCCCGCGAAGCTAAGGCGAAAAATCAATTCGAAAAATTTAACACACAAATTCGTACATTTTTTGAAAATTTTCATAATAAAACTTTAAACATTGAAATGTTAGCCATGAAAACCTTATTTAGTCATGATTTTCACTTAATGGCATCTCAGAATATATAGAAAATTTCCGATTTAAACTCTAATCCGGCCCGCCGAAGAATTGACAACTTCCAATGCGGCCCGCCAAGGGATTCGTAACCATTGATGTGGCCCGCCATTAGAAAAGTTTGGGCACCGCTGGTTTAGGGCAGGGGTGGGCAACCTTCTCTGCATAGTGGGCCGCATTGTTAGTTGCCAACGCGTTGGGTTCGAGTTAAATCAGAAGTTACCTAGAGATTGTGAGGCACCATTTAAGTAAAATCAAGCCCAAATTAGGTTTTTATGGTTAACATTAAATGTTTTATTGTCATAATTTGAACTTTTGAAATATGAATTTGTGTGTTAAATTTTACGGATCTCTTTTTCACCATAGCTTCGCGGGCTGCAAAAAACGCCCTCCGGGGTCATCCCCGCCCCAAGGGCCGAGGGAGGGTTGCCCATGCCATAATATTAAAAATCATGATGGAATTCAGTCTTAGAAAAAACTTGGACAAAAGATGAAAAAACATTTTTTTAAACTTAATTTAGATTGAGAAGTATTTACTAAGGGATCCCAACGCTGGATGTTTTAACAGGTTTTGCTAGATAAAAATAATATTTGGTGAGTAAATTAAAATAGCTTTGAAAACTATAAAACACTGGCGGTGGGTCGAAGAAAATTGCTTAGTGGGCCGCGTGTGGCAGGTTGGGCCCCCTTGGTTTAGGGAATAATATTTTTTGAAACGATACTCAAAATCGTAGTTATTTAGCGCTATGAAAAATCATAGAAACTTAATGTGCGCCCGCATAAAAGTTCATTTGCAAGCGTGTTTGTTTAAATGTGTATACAACAATTTCTTTTTCATTGTGACTTTGAAGGCTTACTTTTTCATGTGCGCCGTATTAAAATTGTTAACAAGCACATCTTATATGATGGATTTTAATCATTGAAAATAATTCAAGCAGATATATTAGGACATCATAAACGTTCAAAAGTTATTCGGCTATTATAGAAACACGCAAACATGGAAGAAATCACCGCAATCCCAAATATATTTTCGTTCCCATTTAATGGAAACTTTATCTCGGGGGAATAAAATTAATGGCAGTTTTCAAAAGAATTCCCCCCTTCATTATTAATGATGTTATGCGAGGAGCGTAATAGGAACCAACCAACCAAAAACTCCGAACGGCGACCAAAAATCTCATCCTCCCTTTTGTTGTGTATCTATTTTTCATTTACGACCGTGTTTGCGTAGCTTAAGGAAACGTTAACGTCCGTTAAGGTCCCCATTAATTGGACGACGAGCGTTTAAAAAATAGCGTGTTTTAACGGAACTATATGAGCGTTACATTCGATGCATTTCTTTAAGGTTCGTCGGATGCGTCGTTATCTGTTTTCGCGCGACCACTTAATTCCTTCCGTTAATGATATTCCGATAATCCTTTAAAGAGCGGATTTTGAAACACCAGGCCGCTTAAACAATTTTGGCGGCCTATCCCCCAAACCGAGGAAGCTTTCTCCTTTTTTTACTTCTTCCGCCGTTAATGCGATTTCGGGGCGGTTAAACAATTCATCATCCATTTACGCACATCCCTTTTTACTCTCCGCCCTATATATATTCGACTTATATTTTGAGGGAGAGAGAGAAAGAGGGGGAAAAGAAGAATGATTTACTTCTCCTTCCTATCTTCTCCTCTTCACCGCACATTCTCCTTGTTTCTTTTTTTTTAAACCTCGAAATATCCTTTCTTATTCCTTTTGGACACTAAGAACTCGGCGAGATAAGAGTTATGCATCTTTGTAAGGAAAGATAAATTATACGCACAAACCCACGTTCAACCGATCGTTCGCGGTAATTCAAGAACCTAAAGTAGGCATGTCAAACTCGAAGAGGAATCAGGACCGCATTGAAGCGATGAATGTTATGGAATTGTTTAGTGAGGGCCTAAAGCTGCCAAAACAGACTTTATCTAGAACAGGGGTGGGCAACCTTCAGCCTGCAGGCCGAATACGGCACACAAGAACATTTTATATGGCCCGCGAAGCTATCAGTAAACTTCAACACGCAAAAATTGATAGTTTTTTATAAAAAATATTCTAATAAAACCATCAATTTTTAATCTCTAAAAAGCTTAATTAGACTCTATTTTCACTTAGTACGGTGGTGCCCAACCTTTCTACATGGAGGGCCGCATTGGTGGTTGCGAATCCTTCGGCGGTCCGGATTGGAAGTTGCCGCGGGGCGGATTTGATTTTAAATCGGAAGTTAGCTATATATTCTGAGGTTTCATATAAGTGAAAATCAATTCTAAATAAGGTTCTTATGGTTCACATCCCAATATTAAGAGTTTCATTATAAAAATTTTCATAGACATGTATGAATCTGTGTTAAAGTTTTTGGATTGCTTTTTCATGATACGATAGCTTTGAGGTGGTGATTGTTCTCGAGAAATTCCCTTTCTTTCAAGTTCGCATTTCTCGAGAAATTTTTTTCTCCAAAATTCGAGAATCTCAAGTCTCGAGAAATTTTCTCGAGATTCTCCAGAAATTTTTTCGTTTTAAACCATGAAGCATTTTACATTTTCCAGCCTTTTTTCAGTAGGATGTCTTTTTGTGTGACCTCATTTGTGATAAGCTTATAATGACGTAGCAGTACAATCTCTAGCAGTTTATATATTTTCAGTCTCTCTAAGCTCAGTTTGTTTTGCGGTCTGATTCTTCTCTTATTTGGCGCCATTCTCGGCGTTGTTATTACGTTGTTTATACACATTGATTCTTTGTGCCTGTTGTGAACAGAATATAGTCCACCATTTGGTCACGGCCACTCATTCTGTTCGATGAGTTTTTGCGAAAATGGGCTGCGAGATATCACCCGTCTCTTTCCATAAACAAATTCAACTCGTTTGTTTTCACCATCCTTTGGACGCTCGCCTTCTATGAATTTAACAATAGGAACCTTTGATTCTTCTTAGGGCGTCTATTTTTCAACTCAATTCAGACGTAGTCATTATCTGAGGGACATGGTTGAAAATTTTAATCAAAGAGCTATGAGCTCACGACCAATGTTTTGCTTACAGAGGGTGTAAATAGACTTGCTATGAACAAGTGGCTCATATTTAATACAGGCAATTCAGTTTCTCTTATGAGATTCCGGGCTCTTTGGCCAGGGATGAGACATAAGTGTGGATTTTTACATGCAGTTAAACTTGTGAAAGGCGGAATCTGTATAAGGCGGAAACCTACCAAAGCCGGAAATCTAGAATGCGTACTGCATAATGATGCCATACTTAACAGGGATGCCCCTCTGTAACGCGGAACCTGCGAGACGCGGACGGAAAGGATTTCTTCTAGTAAGTTTTATATAAAAAAGTATAACTTGAAACTGTGAAAGGCGGAAGAAAAAATCACAACGGTTTGAGGTACTCTGGTCCGGGCGTCGGTTTGATTGCCATTCTATTCGTCGCGTGGTGTGCGATATATACCTCTATTGTTTGAAGGCACTTTCCCGTCTGGCAAGCTGGGAAACCCCGGAGTAATGGGATTTAGTAGGAGGTGGAGTAGGACTGACCACTGCTCTGGGTCGTGTCATTTCGTGTCCTCTCAAGACTCAAAAATTCTTCCCTTTGCATTGCTTTGCCCATAAAAGGTTTAGTATTTATGAGGGTGAAGGGGGAAGGCAAATAAATTCTTCCGGGAACATATTATTCTTGATCCTTAAGTATCTAATAATCTTTGTTTATGATTGAGATACAGATAAAATGCATTTAAAAAGTGAAAATATGGTATTTATTTCGAAATTCATTACAGGTAATGTTAAATAAAATTATTATCATTAGAAAATGTCAAGTATTTTATATGTAAGAATAGTAGTAGTTATTACCTCAACATTATATAATTTTAGGTGTATTTCTTTGTAAGTGCTTACAAATTTTTCCTATAATACTTAAATTATTTTCTTACCTAAATCATATGGAATATAAATTAAAGTTTCTAATAACCGACGAATGAATTTAATTCAGAATGTAGAAACAATTACTTTCATTTTAGGATTTACGTAACTTCTATTCATATTTTCTTAAATGAAAAATGGAATAAAATTCTTTATCAGTAAGATTGTCAGAAGATTTTTCAATGAGACAGGCAAGGGGCAATAAGGCCCATTGCTTTCTCATTTGTCCTATACAATCAGCGGCGGAGTTATGTTCCGTGGGACTCTGCCCGCAGTCCTTATTTGGGGGGGCCTATTCTTTCACTAGGGAAAAAGAAGAGTGGCAACAACGCATTACACATAATATACTATTAACAGTCACAGCTCTGTTTTTATCGGCAGAGATGTAATCAAAAGTTATAATAATTGTCGTTTTTTATTGAATTCCAATGTTGAATAAAGATCCACAAAATCGAAATAAGTTTTTGTTAATTTTGTAACTAGGGACCACCTCACTCCCACGGGGCCCTACTTCTGCGCGTACTGCGCATACCTATAAATCCGCCTTTGTATGCAATCTATTTTTATAAGGAAAATATAGTTCACTTTTTACGAGAAATATTAATTAAAATTAATTGTAATATATTTTAGCATCCTTACTTCCCAGTTATACTTTTTAAGAAAAAGATATTTAATAAAAATTCTCACACGGCAATTCTTTCGTTCTCGAGAAAAAAAATATCGCGAAAAAAGAGAAATCTCGAGAATAGAAAAAGTCGAGAAATTACAATCACCACTTTGAGGGCCTCATCCGGCCCGCGGGCCGTAGGTTGGACCTCACAGACTTAGTATACGTATAGAGTCAGACCCCGATTTAGCGCCACCTTTTGTCCATCACTCATATTTGCGCTAAATAGGGGTTGGCGGTAAATCGAGGTATATGCTTGCTCTATTTAATCATAAAATGAAAGTTCTGTTCACAACAATTCGTGGGCGGTGTGGGGGTATGGCATTATATAGGGGAGCGCTAAAGCGGGGTCTGACTGTTATACCTCAGAAACTCGAGGTAACTTCCGACAACTATAATCTGGCCAGCCGCAGAACAGGCAACTTTCAATGCGGCCCGCCGAATTATTCGATAGCACCAATGCGGCCTGCCATGTAGAAAAGGTTACCCATCCTTGACCTAGAAGATTGGACGTCTGTTTTGCCATTATAAAACGCATTCTGTTTTACTACTACTTCTACGAAAAAATACTGTTATTTTCAAGAATGATAAAAAATGTATATTAAATCTCGAACGATTTAGTTAAGACAAAAATTAGCACCTCGAACGACTTAGTTAGGACAAAAATTAGCATCGGGGCCGCAGTAAGGCACAGTAAGAGCCGCATGCGATACGAGGGCCGCCAAAAGCCCCTTTTGGAGAGATGCGAAAATGAAAGAGACCTCTGGGATACGGGAGAGGGGAAGCCCTCTTTTTTTGTCCCCGTCTACCCTTCCTTCCTTCCTCTCCTTTTCCCGTCCCTCATATCTTCACCCACGCCCCCTTTTCGGAAAGTTTTTTGAGGTGGGAGTGGTTTTGGGAGGAGGGAGGGACGGTCGGGCTACACAGCTCGCGACTTTCCCGAAATCTCACGGGCGGCGTAGGAGGCAGCGCCACCTGTCACGCGGACAGAAATTCATCCGCGCGTACAAAACCGCCTCCAGTTTGCCGGGTTATAAATGCGAAGGAAGGATCGTTTATCAAAGGCCGTAAAAGCTATCGGAGTAAATTTTGGGGTGGGTGGCGCGCAGGATACGCGCTCTTTTTTTTGGGAGATATTAAACGGGACGCGGCATAAACGGACCAGTTGAATTTTCTCGGAGCGACCGGTTCAGTCGGATTCGGATATTAGATGTTCCGAATGGCGGTGGGAGCGTTTTGCTCACTTTTTCAGGGCGTTGTCCTCCATTTATTGTTATTCGCTCGTATAGTTCGGACTTGAAAAATCGTCAGCTTTGATATTCGAATAATTTCGAATTTTATTCTTGTTTAAATTTATTTCTGGGGCGTATTTCTGATTTATCTGAAGTCTTTATGCTTTGAAGCAGCATATTTTAATTGTTTCTCCTTTAGTAGGTTGTATGCGGTTGACATTGTTATATTATTTTATTTTTTAAACTAATGTTGGAAAAAGGGACTCTAATGGCCGTCCCTCTTCAACATTATCATATTGCCGTAGTACGCAACCTTTTTTAAATCAAACTAGGTCATAAACAGCATTTAACAGTCTTTTATTAGCGCTACAAAAAACAGAGACTAGTACAAACGGCCATGCCTTCGGCTAAAGATTGGTTAGTTCTTCATTCATTGCTGTACGTGAATATTAGTTGATGTTTGGACTTGAACGAACGAACGAACTTTAGAATTTCGCGATGACGTAAAAATGATTAAAGCCTTTTCAAAATCATATTACAGTTAATGCTAAATAAAGGAGTTCGAAATTTATTATACCTGAGTTCAGGAACGATAGGTTCAGGTGAAAAGAAGGAATGGTCGACTGAAATTCCAGAGTTCCAGGAAATCGAGCCCAGATCTTCTCCGTATTGCTGTCATTACGCTGGTGTCGAATTCCACATAGCCTAAAAAAACCTCATCGCTACGATGAGCCACGAAAATTCAAGATCCCGGTTCGAGTCCAAGTATCTTCAGAATTTTCCTCCGATTTCATTTTATCCAGCTTAGTGGCCCAAAAAAACAAACGTGCATCGTAACGGCGCCAAAAAAATTTACACCGACGCGTTTTACGACCTTTTGGCGTACGAATTGTTTCTCGGCGTTCCTTGTATTTCGGCTAAAATCGTAAAACTTGATTCAAAAAGATGTCTCTTTTTCGTCTCCTCTCTCTCCCTCTCTATCCCTCTTTCTGCATTTTAGAATGTGTTGACGTCCGACAAAGGCTAGGAGAGGAGAAAGAGAAAAGAAAACGCGAGAGAAATGGAAGGGTCGGAGAAACGAAGGAATCGGAATAGACAGAAAAACGACGAAAAGACCGATCGGAAAGTAGGCTTCGGTAAAAAAAACTGGGGGCGTAGGAGTAAGCAGAAAATGGTAAGCGGAGGAGGTGAGGGGAGAATGGAAAATAGGGAAAGGGAGAGGGAAACATGGATGAGGTGAGGATGGAGAGGGAAGAATGGAGGGGAAGGAGGAAAAGGAAGAACGAATGAGAGAGGAGAATAAGGATGGAGAAAGGGAGATGGAAGCATGGGTGAGGTGAGGAAAGAGAGGGAAGAATGGAGGAGAGAGAGGGGAGGAAAGCATAGATGTGGTTGGAGAGATGAGGGAAGAATGAAGAAGGGGGAGGAGGAGAGAGAAGAATGAAGGAGAGAGAGAGGAGAATAAAGAGGGAGAAAGGGCGAGGGAAGCATGGACGAGGTGAGGACGGAGAGGGGAGAATGACGGAAGGGGAGGAAGAGAGAAGAATTAAGGAGAGAGAGAATAAAGAGGGAGAAAGGTAGAGGGAAGAATGGATGAGGTGAGGACAAAGAGGGAAAAATGGAGGAGAGAGAGGGGAGGAAATAAAAGATTTTGTTGGAGAGATGAGGGAAGAATGAATGAGGGCGAGGAGGAGAGAGAAGAATGAAGGAGGAGAGAGGAGTAGAAGAGAGAGAAGGAAAGAGAGAAGGCCAGCATGGATAGATAGAGTAAGATAAAAAAATGGGTAAGATGGAGGGAGAGGAGGGGAGGGAAGAATGAAGGAGAGGTGAGGGAATGGGACGGTTGGAGAAAGGGAGGGAAGGATGGATGAGATGGGGAGAAGAGAAGAGGATGTAGGAGGAAAAAGATGAGGGAGAAGCATCGATGAGGTGGCAGAGGAGAGGGAAGAAAGAGATTGGAAGGAGAGGGGAGAATGAAGGTGATATAGGGGGAGATGAAAGAATGAAGGAGGAGGTTGGAAGGATAGGAGAAGGGAGATTGTATGTGATATAGGGGGAGAGGTATGAATGGTGGAGGAGGTTTGGAGGAGAGAAGGGATAAAGAATGGAGGAGGAGGTTGGGAGAAGAAGAGAGGGGACAATTGGGGAGATAGAGAGGGAATAATGGAGGAGGCTGGAAGGAGAGGAGAGAATGGAGGAGATAGCGAGGAAAGAAGAGAGGGGAGAATAGAGGAGGTTGGGAGGAGAGGAAAAGAGAGAATGGAAGAGGTGGGGGAGGGGAGGGAATAATGGAGGAGGTTGGGAGGAGAGGAGAGGGGAGAATAGAAGAGGTGGGGGAGGAAAGGGAAGAACGGAGGAGGTTGGGAGGAGAGGAGAGGGGAGAATGGAAGAGGTAGTGGAGGAGAGGGAAGAATGGAGGAGGAGAGGGAAGAATGGAGGAGGAGGTTGGGAGGAGAGGAGAAGAAAGAATGGCAGAGGTGGGGAAGAGGAGGGAAGAATGGAGGAGGAGGTTGGGAGGAGAGGAGGAGAGAGAATAGAAGAGGTGGGGGAGGAAAGGGAAGAGTTGGGGAGGTTGGAAGGAGAGGAGAGGGAAGAATGGAGGAGGTTGGGAGGAGAGGAGAAGAGAGAATCGAAGAGGTGGGGAGGGGAGGGAAGAATGGAGGAGGAGGTTGGGAGGAGAGGAGGAGAGAGAATAGAAGAGGTGGGGGAGGAATGGGAAGAATTGGGGAGGTTGGGAGGAGAGGAGAGGGAAGAATGGAGGAGGAGGTTGGGAGGAGAGGAGAAGAGAGAATGGAAGAGGTGGGGGAGGGGAGGGAAGAATTGGGGAGGTTGGGAGAAGAGGAGAGGGAAGAATGGAGGAGGTTGGGAGGAGAGGAGAAGAGAGAATGGAAGAGGTGGGGGAGGGGAGGGAAGAATGGAGGATGAGGTTGGGAGGAGAGGAGAAGAGAGAATCGAAGAGGTGGGGGAGGGGAGGGATGAATGGAGGAGGAGGTTGGGAGGAGAGGAGGAGAGAGAATAGAAGAGGTGGGGGAGGAAAGGGAAGAATTGGGGAGGTTGGTAGGAGAGGAGAGGGAAGAATGGAGGAGGTTGGGATGAGAGGAGAGGGAAGAATGGAGGAGGTTGGGATGAGAGGAGAAGAGAGAATGGAAGAGGTGGGGGAGGGGAGGGAAGAATGGAGGATGAGGTTGGGAGGAGAGGAGAAGAGAGAATCGGAGAGGTGGGGGAGGGGAGGGAAGAATGGAGGAATCGGGAAAGACTACGTAGTGGAAGGAATTCTCAGATTGTCCGCGAAAAAGTAGGCGGAGGAACGGAAAGGGGAAAAGAAGAATGTAGTGGAAAGACGGCTGACGGATGGAGGAATAAAAGCGATGGATGGAAACGGGAGGAGTTCCAATTGAAAACATAGAGGGGAGAGGTATAGGAGGGGAAAGAGCATCCTTTAGAAGGGAGGAGGAGCAGCAGGAAGCGACGAGGTAGTGAGTTAGGGGGAGAGAGAGAGAGAGGGAGGATGAGAATTTGGGGGTAGCAGGCGAAAATTGGAATGGGTCGTGAAGCGCCGATTAATGGAGTAATGTAGGAAGAGAGAGAAAAAGAGGATATGCGAGTGTCTGCGAGGAGTTGGAGAAGAGGGGAAAGGAGAACCGTTTGATAAATTGGTGCGCGAGAGAGAAGGGAGAAGGGTAAAAGAAACAGGGGAGTTAAAGAGGAAGAAATTGAGATAAACAGGGAGATATGAAAAGAGAGCCAATGAGAGGCAGAATGGAGGAGAGTAAAAGAAACATTGGTTAAAAGAGGATTAATGTTAGATAATAGGGAGAGATGGAAAAGGGCAGAGAGAGGTAGAAGGGAGGAGTGTTGAAGAAACAGGTGCTAAAGAGAAAGAAAGTGGCATAAACAGGGAGATATGAAAAGAGACAGAAAGAAGGGTGGAGAGTAAATGAAACATGGGTTAAGAGGAAGATAAAGAGGGAGAGATGTAAAGAGAGGAGAGTAAAGAAAAAGGTGGTGTTAAAAAGGGAGATATGAAAAGAGAGAGGTAAAACGGAGGAGAATGAAAGAAACAGGAGTTGAAGGGGATGAAAGTAAGATAAAGATGGAGAGATGAAAAGAGAGGCAAAAAGAAGCAGAATAGACTAAAAGAAACAGGAGTTAAAGAGGAAAAAATTGGGATAAACAGGGAGAGGGGTAGAAGGGAGGAGTGTAAAAGAAACGAGATAAAGAGGAAGAAATTGAGATAAAGATGGAGAAATGTAAAGAGGGATGCTAAGAGAGGTAGAAGAAAGGAGTGTAAAGGAAACGTTGTGTTAAACAGGAAGGAATTGAGAAAAACAAGGAGAGATGAAAAGAGAGGTAGAAGGGAGGAAGTTAGAAGAAACGGGCTAGAGGAAGAAAGTGAGATAAAGAGGGAGATGAAAAGAGAGGCAAAGAGAGGCAGAATGGAGTAAAATAAACGAGTTGAACAGGAGGAATATGGGATAAACAGGGAGATGGGACGAGAGATGGAGGAGAGTAAAAGAAACAGTTAAAGAGGAAGAAAACGATATGAAGAGGGAGAGATGCAAAGAGAAAGAGAGAGAGAGTAGGAGAGAGAGAGATAGGTGGGGGTAGACTCTCCTTTGCGCATGACAAGGGTTTGAGGGGAGCGTGCGTGTGGAGGGGAAGAGAGAGAGGGAGGGGCGGTTTTAAAGGGGGATAGACGCGAGGAGTGTGGGGACGCAGTCTCTCTCGTGAATGTAGAGAAGTCGCGTGGTTCCTCACTCGCCAACTCCTTCCTCCGGGCGTCTTTTGCTCTCGATCAGACACGGGGAGATACGCACAACACGAGAGGGAGAGATAGTCAGAGAGAGAGAGAGAGGCGTGGCCACCCGGTCTCTCCCCATTTTTCATACCGCTCCTTCTCATCGCGCCGCTATTCCATTTCGTAACATCGCGGCGATGTGAACCACGCACGGTTCGCGGTCGTCGAATGTTTCCCCGGCGATAATGGTCTCTCCCCTTCCGACGCCGCCGTCTGCTCCCGCCGAAGAGACCTCCCCGTGCGGGAGGAGGCGGAGAGCGGAGGTTTTCCACTGAAAAGGACTGCGACGGACTTCTTCTTTCTCTCCCTTTCCTCCCCCCAAACGTCCACGCCGCCTTTTTTCCTCTTTCTTCCTTCCCCGCCGTCGCCGACACGCGGCGGCGGACGCACAATGCAGGATCTCCGACGATTTCCCGCCTTTCGCGCACTGCCGCCGGAGGCCCCTCCGCCTCCCCGTCAGATGTTTTCGGTGTCCGCCTCGCTCGATCGCTGTGGTGTCGGGAGATAAAAAGCGGGGTAAAGGAGATAGCCGTCCTCTTTCTCTCCCTCCCCACCTCTGTGTGCTTTTGTCCCGTAGTCTGTGTAGAGAGAGAGGGGAGAAGAGTCACTCTCCTCTCTCTTTCTGGTGCTTGCATTCGCCGGCTCTTTCATTTCCCTCGCGCCCACTCGCCGCCTCCTTCCTCCTCCTCCCACCACCCACCGCCCGAAGGAAGCGTCGAAGAATCCGTTCCGCTTCCGATGGAGGCGACCGGGACGATCTCAGGGAACGACCCCCTATCGTTCACCTCCTCCTCCATCCCAGGCATTTTCGTCGTCTTCTCATCGTCTTCTCCCGACGCCGACGTCGTACATCCTCCGTCGCCTCCGTCTCCGACGGCGGCGACGGCGCCGATGCCTGACGGCCAGAGCGAATACGAGAACCTGTTCGTCGACTACCCTCCGGGTCTCTTGGACCTCGCGGTGGGATGCTGCATACTCTTCATTCTCGTCGGTATCCCGGGAAACCTCATAACCATAGCGGCGCTATTCCGCTGTAAAAAGGTAAGGGTGGGGAAGAGGTTTTTTTTAATGGAGTGGAGTGGGGTGAGAGAAAAAGACCGCGCTCTCTCTTTCTTTTTCGTCTCTCGCTTGAGAACTCTCCGCCGGATTTTGTTTTGATTTTCATTTAGCGTGGTCTCGCGCGTGGATGCGACTGTGAAAATCTGGGGAGGCAGAGAGTTAACTGTTTTATCCCCCTTTTAGTTGGTTGTCGCATGCTAAGAATAAATTTAGGACTGTAGAAGTCTATCGCGCTAGGTGATATACCGAAGAGGAAACGAATTGACGAATTATTTAACTTTGTAATAACGTAATAAATCTGGAAGATTGGTAGCGCGTAGTTAGGATTCTACCGAATTAGATCTCTATTGATTGAGAACGAACCTTTTCTGTAGAATTGCTGTTTTAAATGTTATTATTTTTGTCCCATTTAATACATCCATGCGACACAAATGCTGTATTTAACCGACAATAACACGAGATTTTTTCCTCTAAGGAAAGGTTGTAGATCATCTTATATATGCGAACAAAGAAATAAAACAAAAAATAGTGACAGTATTTGAATAGTATAGCACGGTTTAAATCGTATTTATCTTTGGTCTGCGCATTGTGATGATAATTTATCAGTTTAAATAAAATATAACTCCGAAAATTTTGTTTAATTTATTTGCTTCATAATGCCTTCTAAACAATTGTTTCGTGAGAACTAACTTATGTAAAAGGGGGTCGTCTTACAGTCGGATAAATACGGTATTTTATACTCTTTGAACACAATTCAAAAACGTCGAGGGACGATGATCGCTAATTATTAGCCATACTTAGATAAATTCTAATACTATATCTAAGCGAAACGACTGAATTTCGAAAACATATATACGAGGTGATAAGATATCGCGCGCGGGAATCTTCAGAAATCCGTTATTTTTTGTTTGATTCTACTTCTTCGCCGTCGAGATAGCTCTGTTAACTAGGAGGGACTTCTAAGAGGGACGCTCCCACGTGAGTCATATTTACCCACGTAAAAGGTGGAAATATTCTGAAGAATTTCGTTACTTCGATGTCTGGAATTTTACGGCATTATTTTATACGTCTTGCAATTTGTTCGTCGCGATAAAGAGTGGTGCAAGCGGCAATTCACTTGACTCACATGCCGGTCCGTTTCCTGCCTCCAAAACCGACGACATCCGTTTTGGTAAAACCGTTTCTATTAGAGAATACGGAACAACAAGCTCAAACGACGCGAACGTTGGTAAAAAAACATCCCCAACTGAACCATTTCATTGTTTTGTTGCATATTTTAAGATTTTTTTGTCAGAGGAAATTTCCATCTTAAGTTTTAATTCGCAGACCCTGACAAACACTCCGCATAAAATTGAAAAATTCAGAAATGAGTTGTAAAGTTCATCTTATTTTTTTAAGCCAAACAATAATTCAAACCAAGGGTCTCCAAAATATGGCTCGCGGGCCTTACCTTATCAATTTCAATAAGACCTGTATATTAGTATATCAGCTATTTAAAAAGTCGCATGTGGCCCGCACAACGGTATATAAAACCTCACGTGGCCCTTTTGGTAAAAAGTTAGGTGAACCGTGATTTTGATATTTACAATACAAACCAACGGCGGATCACCATTGAGATCGGCTGCTTTTTAGCCGAAATGCCCTTCTGATTTTCCTAAATTTTCTAAAACAGAGCTGTCAGAATTAGCAATAAAGTGAATACCAGTAAACACATATTAATAACGGCACGATGTTAAATATACATAGATCAACGAGAATTCATATTCGTAAGATATACTCCGCAACATGTTGTTTTTAGGTATATGTATCTCAATTTATCAAACATCTAACTTAAATAACTACTCCGGTTCCCTCGCGGTATTTCCGCAGCTCCCGTTATCGGTTCTGTAAATAAAGTGGGACTGAATTCCTTCTCGACAGACAACAAACAGTTCCAGAGCCGAGAGAGTTATTTCATTGTTTACAGATAGTGAGTCATGAAAATGGTCGATTGATTCGTTCCCGTGTAACTGGTATGGCGCACGCGGATGATGATGCCACGGCGTCCGTTTTCTATCTGTCCTAAGGCCAGTCGCATCGACTTTTTTCTCGGTCGAAAGACGAGAAACGTTATCATTGGCATTTCAGCCGATCAAGGTATATGTAACATCTCTTTTCTGTTTCAGTCAAGATATAAAATCGTTCACCTCTAAATAATTTGAATTTTCACTCACGTAATACGTATATGTTAATCATGCGAAAATGGAGTGTGTTTTAGGAACAACATGGAGTTCAGAGGTATAGGGGGACCTACTAGGGATCACTTACTTTTCAGTATGAAGGCTGTTAGTCTCAGAGGTCATGTTGAAGGAATTTAAGACTTCATTTTCGTATGCATTTATATGTGTGTGTGTGTCTGTAGAGTGGGGAGAGAGGGAAAGCGTCAATTCTCATGTAACGCGCATACGTATAGCGCGTTTTCACTATTGCACAGATTTTATATTAATACAATTCTCCATGCAACAAAACCAATTTTCGCTTAATGCGGCTAAGCGCGGAGGAAAAATCCAAAAGTTTTGTGATACTTTTTCTTCCCTCATGGTTCATTTACGAATGGACCACAACCTCCGTCCAATAATTTCAATTTCTCCATCATCTCCAGGAGAACGTGTTACAAGGGTCTCAAGGTCTGGGGAAAAATCCTTTTATTAGGGATAAAATACATTTTTTGTGTGTATAAAATGTTTGTACCTTTCTGAAGTCTCGGAGCGTAACCCATTGTTCCCATAAGTTTCTCTTTTCACGTTGCGCGTTTTCGTATCGCGCGGTGGTTTTCAGAAACCAAACTATCACACTGCATGAGAGTTTATTGTATACGTGAATAAACACACACACACTATATATATATATATATATATATATATATATATATATATATATATTGAGAGAAAGAAAGTGGTGGAAAGAGGGTGAAAGAAAGGAAAGAAGCAACGTGCCGAGAAAATTGGACAGAAATAATGCAAAGGGAATTTCTTCATTGAAAATTCGGAATTGGATCGCAGAGACACGCATTTGGTAGTCGTCATACCCGCAGATAATCTGGAGTGCGCTCGTAAAGAATGCGAACGGAAGGGGACGGCGATATCGAGATGGTAGCGTAAAAAAGGAATGACAGGAATTAATCGAGCGTACTCTCACATTCACGCCGTGGAATTCTGATGATATAAATTTAACTTTTGTTGGGGTATATGGAGAACACATGACCCCGGGAAAAAATATCCCCTCTGAAATTTGTCGTGCGAACACCAAATGATCTTTACTAGAAAATTTTTACGTCCACGTGTATTTTTTTGTCTGATATAATTGAAATTACGTGTATTTTATATGACGAATATATTTTATTACTAGTAATAAATTTTCTGTATACATTACATTGAATCAATTTTAACGATATTTCGAATGCGCCGAGCTTTTTATTTTGAGAATTTAATAAACCATTGAACAAATTTCAATGAAAAGAATTATCATTGCTGGTTGACTCTTTTATTCGTCGAATTTCGCATTTAAAAAGTTTTTTATGTGTTTTAAATATTTAGAAACACATATACATATTCGACTACACACGTATATGTATATATACATAGTATATACATATATATATAGTATATACATAGCGGCACCCATGCATACCACCTGTTAATAGTTATGAACAGAAATTTCACCTTATGATTACATATAGCAAGCATATACATCGATTTAACGCCACCCCCGCGCTAGCGCCAATGTCAGTCATGGACAAACGGTGGCACTAAGTCGTGGTTTGACTGTACACACACAAATCTAGTATCGACTATAATAATCCAAGAGGTTGGGCTCCCAGAAATACAACCAAACAAATCAAGTATGGTAGCGGCTGCGTATGGAAACAGTTACTACTCCGAACAATGAAAGAGTTTAATTTGTTCTAACAATGCCGATAAAAACTCGCCTTTAATTACCTCATTCGCCGAACAGAACTTCGAGTAGATCCGATCCGAGAGATTAAGGTCAATCCGAGTGTCTTATAAGGGCACAAATGAGCCGCATTCAAGGGCCGCGTTACCTCCGGAAACGGAATGCGAATGGGCATTTGCGTCGGCGTGCCATGTGGCTGTGTCCGACTCCGATTGCTCCCTTGCGTAATTGAGACGCTTCGCCCCAGCGCGCGCCCTCTCTCTCTCAATCTCTCTCCCTCTTCTCTCTTTACCTCCCTCCCTCTCTGCCTCACTATTGCGCTTCCTCCTCAAGTGGTCGCGTCGGTCCGTATATTTCTCCGGAGTGTCTTAAACTTCCTTCCCTACCTCGCAGTTACCTTCCTCTATCTCGCATCCTCAACCATATCCTTAAAGAATAGTCATCCTCCATATTCTCGTCAAATCTTTGCTATCTTGCTCTTCGCGAAGGGCTGAATTAACATCTTTTGGTATCAGCGTAATTAGGCGAGAAAATATTATTTCAAAGGTTGAGTTAACAAAAAACTTCACGACACGCATGGCGAAGCTGCTTTTTTGGGTGTATTATTATTTTAATTTTCTAATAATACGCGATATATATTGAATCCATTACGCTTACAAATAAATTACTCAATTAGCCTAAAATAATTTATTGATGTTAAATTTTGTAGATCTATCAGATAAATATGAATTAATTGTAAAGTAAACCTTTGTAACTCGAATTTTTGAGTGCTTGAAAAAAATGTGTGTGTATATATATATGTATGTATATATATATACACACATATATATATATATATACATTCATGAATGAATATATGTGTATGTATGTATGTGTGTGTGTGTATATATATATATATATATATATATATATATATATATATATATATATATATATATATATACATACATACACACACACGTTTATGAACGTGTACTCATAAATCTTACCGCATGAGATTAATAATACCCTGTTGGTCAGGAAAAATATTTCCCACATTTCAAACTAGCATTCCTTCACGACGCCATCGAGATGTTTGTGCTGGGTTTCAATTTCGCCCGCCTTGTAAACGAGACCCGCTAGTGGCGCGCTTTTAATTGCGCCGCCGTCAAAAAAATGAAATAACGGCGTGCGTGCGGGACGTGTCTTGTAGTCTCCGGCGGACGTTTCGAAGGCGTTTTTCCTTCCACTTTTCTGCGGTCGATTATGAACGCCCTCTTCCCGCGTCTAGGTCGCGCTAATTTCGCAACCTTCGGTTGAGGTTCCCATTGCGAAACGATCCTTTCCACCACCATCCCTCCGAGATGGACCATTTCTAGCCGAGATACGCCCTCTCTCTCTCTCACTCCCTCTCTCCTTCTCACTCCCTCTCTCCTTCTCACTCCCTCTCTCCTTCTCACTCCCTCCCTCTGGTGGAGCGGTGTATAGGCACTCTCCGAACGCATCCCAGACCTCGCAGCAATATTTCCGAGGAATAAAAGCGGAATGAATAATGAAATCGGAATGGATGAAGCAATTTTGGTTCTCCCCGACCGAGTCGACTCGCTACGCCGTTTCGTCGTTTAATATCCGATAAAATCTAGTCATAATGAACCGCGAATCGTTTCGTTGTACCGAAAGTTCGTCCTATGGAATATTTCCGAAAATCTTACCGCATGACGGATCATTCGTATGAGGGTTCTTTGTGATATTTTCCCGGCAATACTGTTGTGATTCCCACGCCTTGGAGATTAATATAAACAGTATTTATAAAACAATGAATAATACTTTTTTATGTGGCGACCTGCCGGTTAACCGGGTATTGAGCAACCGGGTGTTTTAAAAATTATAACTTGGGAATTTTTCTTACGATGCTTTACGCGCGTACTCATGTACGGTATTAACTTTTCCTTTATCCAATGAAATTATTTGTACGTAATGGAGTATGACTTTAGCTGTAAGCTTACTTTATCCAATAACATGAAATTAGACTTTTCTTCGAGTGTTTTATTTACTCTTTTAATAATAAGTTATTTTTTCATTATTTTGTACCGCGGTACGCGTAAATATGCATATCGATATCCAATTAACGGTAATAGGCTCAGTTTCGAGCCATCCGGTTAATCAATAGTGTACTGTATGACGAGCAAAACTTCTAAATATGTACCCATAAGAGTGAATAATGGAAAGGAAGTTGGTCAGGATTTGAAGATATTTCCGCTGAACTGAAATTTTCGATATGACACTATACGCCACAACGAGATTCCAGACGAAAAAACGCGATGTATAAATGGCAGTGCATTTTAAATCGCATTATTTGTCCCGTACGATTTTTGTTTATTTTTGGTCGCGTCTTTTTTGTACTCGCCGATAACGCATTACTTAGCGGTTTGGCCGAGATAAGGGATTTTGTGTTTACGTTTACACAGTGGATGTAGTCTCCCTCGTTCACGATTTGGCGGTGGCAACGAGATCAAGGTTGAGTCTTGATAACTGTTGTTACCGAACTGGATAGTCAGCTTAACGGGTGTAGAAGGCGGGGGAAGGGGAGGGAGGGGGTATAGAGGAGAATAAGGAAGACGGAGAGTGAGAGATGCAGTTCGAGAAGTGAAGGGCAGGGCGGGGAACTGGAACGCAGGATGACGTGTGGCCGTGGAAGACGTACCGAGTGAAGAAACGAGAAGAAGATGGCTATAAAATAACGACCAAGGGCGAGTTATTACTTGGGAAGATGAGGAGTTGGAATAACATGCTGAGGAAATGGGAATGACGAACGCGATGGATAGAATATATACGGGGACGATAAAAGCTACCAACATCATAGAGGGGGTAGACGATAAACTGAATTATAAAGAAGAATAATATCCTTATGAATAGGGTCGTAAAAGGAAGATAAGAATGATTTAATCGTTCCAAATAAGAAAAATGATGATTAATTAAAGCAGAGCTGGTCAACCTTTTTCGATAGAGTGCCAAATTCTCCCATTAGGGTTCGAATGGCCGCACAGTGGAAAAGCTCCGCTCAATTTAAATAACGCTGAACAACAATGAAAATCTTTTTTGAACAAAATAAGGTGGCCTATATGCATTTTTAACGCTGATTCCGAATATTTAATTTGTTTTTTTTTTCTAGCACCCTCATATCGCAAGATATTCCATAGCAAAATTTATTTGTATTAGTAAATTTTCTTATAAGTGCAAAAAAATGTAGAAGATGACTAATCCCAACATTGTTACGTAAGGTAACCCAGTCATTCGACGTTGCCAATTGAATGTTAAACAAAGCGTACCCACTGAATAGTTGGCAACAGAGAAGCCTCACCTTATCAACCAATGTGATTTGATTTGAATCTATCAAAGACATAGACAAAAATTTTAGGACCTAGACTGCAGGGATGGAATTTGTTGGAAAAAATACAACTATCTCTGTATTTCGTACTCGATAGAAAGAATTTCGCTTGTATTTTTCGATGGACGATTGATTCACTGTGTTATTGCAGTGATGTCGATGTATTGCTGGAGGCCATGGGAAAATGTCATAAACCAGAAGAATGGAGATTTTATAGACTTCAAAGTTTAGTCTAAAAGCTGTGTTGTTACACATTTGATCAAATTTGAATATAATTTTCTGAATATAATTATTTCTTTTTTTAACTATGGGTGCTAGGTAAGATCTGACTTCAGTTTTGAATTCAGCTCACCAAAATTAATAAGAGCCACCTTATTTCGTGCAAAAAAACAAAAGTTCAAAATTTCTAGTTCAGTGTAATTATTAAAATGCGTCAGTCCAAGTATTGTAATAACCGTAAAAAAATGTGTAACTTTTTTCAAATTGTTGGAGTGCCGCGAAAGATTCCTTCGCCTGCCGAAATTGGCAAGTCCCAGGTTGCCCATCTATGAACGACCCTTTTTGCTGTATAATGCGATTTTTTTTCGAATGACCCTTTCGTCATTCAGGGTCTAACTCGACTTAAGTAAAAAAGATACCTGATCCCTAGAACATTTTTCGATCTAGTCACAGTGTCTTGAAGAAGAAACAAACATTATTGATGTTTACTGATTTAGATAAATATAGATTGCGTTTAGGTATATTGATTAAATATCTGGAGGCCTTTTCCGTAAAATAGAAATCTTGACTTAATAAAATAATGAAAAAAATAACTCGAGCAGAAATTTTAAGTCCAAGGGTTGCCAGGCAAATGAACTTCACCGTAATGTCATTTAATAAATAAGTATCAGAAAAGGCGAAATTAGCTGTCATTTTTATGGAGATTCGGTACCATTAGTGGAAGCTCCTTGAAATATATTACTGGATCTAAAGTATTAAAGTATACGCCTTGGAAATATCTGCGTAATGAAGGATGAATATTTCATAAGGGCTGTTGAAGCTAATTGGAACGATGGAGAGTCGAAAAGAAAATTATCATTCTCAAAGGAACAAAGCGTAGCAGTGAAATGGTTACAGCGCCATTAGAATGTAATCTTCCCGATTGTTGTGTAGATCTCCAAAATGGATCCGGGCCTCCTTGTTTTTGAAACCCGGGGTAAAACGCATACCCAGAAAATACCTAGAGGTGAGTGTTTGGAGGAGAATAAGGGAATTGATTTCGGAATGCATTGCGAACTAAATTGAGTGTGTGCGATGGAGGATCACGGGAATGGATTTTTTGGGAAAGTAGCAGCGCGTTTAGGGATGGTTCAATTTCTCAATCCTCTCCTTTTTTCTTTTTATACGGTCCGTTCCGAAGAAATGGTAATTGAAACCCGAAAGGGGTCTGGGGGGAAGTGAAAGTCTCCTAAGGATACGAGACTAGTTCGGTCAGATTTGCAGATGATTAAAGGTATCTGCTCAGAGGGGTTGGGCACCCTGTTTTTTTTGTTTGCTCCCCGACGGAGATGTTTTAGAAACGGGCATTGTGCCAACGGGCGCCCTTAATGACGAAAGGGAAAAATGCGTAAAAAAGGGGAGAAATATAAAAAAGAGGAAAAAATATAGGGGAATATAATAAAATTAGGTCCGGGCAGGACATTAAAAACCCGACTTTTTTGTCGCCGAAATTTATGCCCCGTCGTAATAGTTACAAGCGTTAAATCTCTATGCGTTTCTATTCTAAATTTAAAATTCGCTTTGTATTTTTTTAATTTTGTCGTTTAATCTTCTCTTCGCGAGAGCCAAAAATCGGAAAATTGAGTTACTGCCTTTCTAATCCGGGGAAAATTTTCCTAGGTCTTGTCCGGTTGAGCTTTGGCTGGAATCCCCGAATGAATTTTCGATCATTTTTTCCATTTAGTCGACATATTCTGATTCCTTTTCCTTATGCTCGCGCGGGCATGCCAACATAACAGATTTGACGTAGCCATCGAAAGGAAAGTATTTCCAAAGCCTAAATATTTAACTTAATTTTACTCAAATTTTGAAAAAGCGGATTAATATCATCAAGTTTTAATCCTGAAGCCATAAAGTCAGATGAATTTTTTATCCTTCTTGGTAGAGCGTACAAAGGAGTAGAATATTCTGGAGATAGAGATAATGATAGAGCTTTAAAACATAGTTTAAGCAGTATGAAGTAACGCAATTGTACTATAATATAGGTCATTATCATTATGCTGCTGTCCGAAGACAGGTTTCAGCTGAATCGCTGCCTCCATCTCTCTCTCTCTCTCCCTAGAAGCCTCTTTTATATCTCTATAAATACTATATTCCTGTTTTATATTCTCTAATATTCCTATTCTTTTTCTCCCTCTTCCTCTTCTTCCGCTAATTTTGCCCTCTAAGATCGTCCTTTGTAAACACTGTCTTCTCAATATGTGCCCTATCCAATTTGCTTTTCTTTTCCTGATTGTTTTTATTAGCATCCTTTCTTCTCCCACCATTTCTAATACTTCTTCGTTTCTCTTCCTCTCTGTCCATTTTACTTTCATCATCCTCCTCCATACCCACATCTCAAAACTTTCTAAATAAGCATCAAAATAATTTTATGAGTGATTTTTGGACCTTAAGTGTTTTAATGGAATACGCAATAAAGTGTAACCTAGTTATTACAGACTTCGTGAGATTTAAAATTTTCTGATTTGTAATAACGAGATCGTTGTAACAAGCAATAATACCTCTGTTTTCGCAGTGGACTGAAGTGTATTGCTTATAAACGAGCTTTTTCTGTTAGAACGAGTTTGTATTTTCTGGATTTTACTTTGTAAGAGAAACAAGTTACCTTCATGATGCAAAATGAGTACTTTACGCCTATTAAAGGACATTAACTTATTGTCAAAAGTTTTGCTATTCTTGAATGCCGAAATAAAGATAAATTAATGTTTTAATAGCCACCCCTCCGATATCCAGTTTACTTAATTCAGCAAAACACGATCGTAATACTGACGTTTCTCGTTAATACATCAACTTGAAGGAAAAGTAGCTTTTAGGGAACAAAGAAGAAATTATAATATATATTACCGGGATGACATTTCCTTTGAAACTTCCCGATAACTCGTGAAATTCGTTTTAAATTCTGCCGTTTTGACAAGAAAACCATTCCATGGTCTTCAAGTTGTTATCGCACAATGCCCTTCAATTCTGGCGTTATCAAAGATAAAATATTGTAAATATTTCCCACTTCATCTGTTTTTTTTCCTGGCTTGGCTGGCTCGAAGAGGCTTCGGTGCACAGAAATCGGCGTCGATGTTTGCAAATGGACGCAACAACCTCGTCACATCTCGGTTCGGTTGCTTTCCTCAGCTAAAAAAAGTAAAAGGAAATTTATCTTTGAAAGGTGGATGTTTAATTTCAGAACGGAGCGTTAAGCAGTGGGTACTTCGGCGAGTTATTTGAAAACACGGCTCGGTAGCACATCATACACTGCAGTTTGAGGATATTCGAGGTGGTCTTTCCGCGCAAACCGAAGGTGTTTTTTTTTTCTTCGCATCGGTTGAAGCGGAGGCCTAAAGTCTTTTCGTTTCATCCTTGTTTTCCAACCACCTACCCAGAGGAAATTCAAAAATAAGGCTTGTGTCTCTAAAAGAACCATCAGCCGCTACGCGTCCGCTTGTAATAAAAATATACTTAATGCCCCATTCCGACGCGCCGAAACCTACCAGACTGTTACTTGTCTAAGTGCATACTTACTTTGCGCCTTCTGTGATATTCTGGAGACAATCTCTACGAATTAAGCATAAATTTATAGTCTTTATGTAGTATCGCAGTACGGAGAATTTGATTAAATTGTCTCGAAAAACAAACACTGCAATATAATATAAAATTCTACAAACACCCATATGCACAACTGCACACATGAACAGTATAGTGCAGATCAGAACTAATTAGGGACGTAACTGGTTAGGATTATCGAATTGATGGAACGATAATGAAATCGACTAATAAATGAATTATATGTACATATACAAAATTCCCGCAGCCCTGTAATATCTAAACATCAGTTATATATTATAAATGATACAGCGGCTGTACATTGCCTCCACATCCACGCCGTAGCAATTTTTGGAAGTGATCGCTTATTACTTAAGTCCATATCCACTTTAAACTATAACCGATATGTAGATATTACAGTGAAATGTACAGGGTTGTGCGATTTTTGAAACACCCTGTATAATTTCATTTTTAGTCTGATAGTAAAAGAACTAAACGTGCATTTATAATTTCGGTATTTTGACAATGGACCGAATAAAATCTTAGTGTAATGCAGTAAATAAGAATAAGCAAGTTTCTTAAATGTTATTCGAATTGACGATCGACTAAGCTAGATTGACCTTTTCTCGCTACAAAATCTCGAGGTCGAAATTTTGTTTCTTTTATGACAGTATAATGTTCGGATAGACGTTTCGGATAATTGGCTTGCGAATAATCAACGCTGTGTTGCAAGGATCGGCAGTCTATGGCACGCGAAGAGATTTTTATATGGCACGATATTTCAGAAAAAATTACGTAAAATGTTTTTTAAGAAAATATACTCAGATATCAACTGCATCCCGTATTGTAATTATGCCGCATCATATTCAGTATCCTCATACTGTACAAATCGCTTTCCTTAAGCGTTGCGGACAAAATGGATTTAAGGGTGGCACGCGCGGAGAGCCACAGATGAATATTCCTAAGACGGAAAACGGAAAAACTCACCGACCCCTGCTCCATTTCTAGAAAATAGAAAGACATATCTCAAGCTATCCTTAAGTATGACTTCAACTCTAAAGCCAAATCGTTCGCCTTGTAATTCACCACGTTAAAATTTTCTTGTTTATATTTAAATGATATTGTCTGATTGTTTTTCATTATAGCCTCCCTCCAAAAGAAATGAAACCTTTTTTGAAACGGTAAATTTAGCTTCTTACCTCCGCTTTCTTTCACCGACGCCGACATGACCCACTTAGACCGTGGTCCTGACAATATCCGCAACTTCTTCCCTAAATCCTACCGACCTAAATTTATCGGGAAACTACCTCCCTCTTTCTCTCTCTCTTTCTCTCTCTCTCTTTCTCTCTCTCTCTTTCTCTCTCTCTTTCTCTCTCTCTCTTTCACTCTCTTTCTCTCTCTCTCTGCCTATCTATATCCATCTCCCTCTCTCCCCCTTTTCCAGGAAACCCGTTTCCATCCTAATTCGCCCGAGAGGGCTGCAACACAAGTGTCCACCTCGGAAAACGCGCCCTACGCCGAATTCCGCCGCTCTCCACGTTGAAATCTCCCCGAATCGACCTTAGAGTCCCTTCCCCAAAGGAATCTCAAGCATGCGACGCATGCTAAAGCGAAGACCGCAGTCTGGGGTAGAAGGATAATAAGGTTTTCCTTATCTCCTCCCTACCTCCTAGTATTTTGCTCGCGAATTCTAAAACCTTCTCCGTGCCTTATCTATCACGACAAGTTCTAGTTTTTCCAGAGTCTGCTCCCATCTTCCTCCTTTGTACTTTGGACGTGTATCCTCCTTCCCTCTTTTGTTATCCTGGCTGCATTGCTTCCTTTATTCCGGGGGAGGATCAGAAAGGAATGTTGGGACAAACATCTAGATGGTCACGGTGCGTAGAACAATGATATACGGTCATGCGCGATTATGGACTCCATGAGTTGAATTATTATAAAAATAAAACATTTATGGGATGCATAACATTTTTGACGGTTTATTGCTCCGCGAGATTTAGTGCCGATTTATACATTTTATAGCGAAACATTTCGTTTTTATGTTTTACGATACGCATTACGAACAATTGTTTTAATAAACTATTTAACTCCTGTAAGATAATGGAATGATCCGGAATGATTGCATTGATTTCACAAATTCGAAAGAGCTTATTAAAATTTCATTTTTTGCGATTATGCGGAAGTACTTCTGTATGATTCAAATTTTCATAAAAATTTTCTTTTAGATTTTTGATCCAGTTTTCTACGATTGGCTCGCGCACCGCACACCGTATTTTTTCCAATTCATACCGCCGAAGAGGATTTAGGCGGAAAAATTTTAATCCGCAACAAAGAACAATCATAGTTCCTGGTCGGCAAGTGTCTTCCCAGGCTGAGGAAAAGAGAACCCTCTAAAAAAAATAAGCTCTCTTCTCCAAAAAAATAGCGACGTAAATAAATCGTTTATCCTAACGTATTTTCGCGCCGAGCCTTTTATCCTTTTTATGTTTATTGTTATTATTTTCCACTGCGCGCGTCCGTTTCCTCTCTCTAGGAACTCGACGAAAATGATCTCCCTCGGAAATCGAACTCGGATGTACATTATCCCTAAAATCCCGATGGACAGTATTCTCTCTCGAATTCGTCCCGCCGAAAATTTATCGGGAGCCCGTTGCCTAGTATTCATTCGCCTATCTTTCCGGAAGCGACTCCCTTTCCAAATCGCCTAAAAGGAGGAGTAAAATCGGTGTCCACGTCGGAACGACCCGCCGCGGATATCGCCGCTTTCGACGTCGTCAGGGAATGAGATCCCCGTCCCTCCCCCTCCACTCGAGGGGGGAAAACGGTATAAACGACGTGTATTCGAGTAATGGCCGCGCTCCGGAGAAACAAAATAGGTTTTTTTCCTCTCCTTCTCCCCGCCGTCTCCGATTCCGCGGGGAATTACGATTATGTATCCGCCGTATTATGTTGAAGAGAATGGCTGTGATTCACTCCCCCCTCCATGGCCCGCGGAAAAATTATGGAGTTTTTGCTCGACGAAAAATCTTCCTTTTTTGTTTTCTTTCATTTTTTTACCTTCACGTAAGCTTCTTTGCGTCTCAGATTGCTTTTATGCCTTCTCGTACGTGTAGACAGTGTCGCGATCGCGGAAAAATTCTCGTTCGATGTATTTTAATGAACATGCACGTCTTTAGGTGCTCCCGGGTCGGAAAAGGTGGTATTTGCATTTCCCTCTCTTTAACGTTCGTCGTCTGTATAAAAACAGAATTGGATGAATCCTCGTTTATGTAGCGCATCGCCCGAAATAGGAACCTTGTTTTAACGACACTAGAGTAAATTTGAAATTTTACATCTCTTCTTGTTTCATTTTTTGTATAGGATGAATTTTGGATGTGCTCGCGAAAATCAAATTATGAAAGCACTCAGATTTTGCGGTTTAATCGATAACTATCCTGGAAAAATGGATATTTTGTAGATCAATAGTTTGAAAAGACACAGCATCACGATGACAGGTGATATTTATTTCTACAGGCGATTCCATTTCTCAATATGATTCATTTTTATGCTTTTTTCACAAAATGGACGCATGTTTAGAGGAGTTGCGTTTGTCCCGTCCTCCATTTGCCACTTTACTCTCATAGAGCACTGCTGATTTTTATAAGATTTTGTATGGGAGATATAATAAAGACAACTAAAAGTTATCTTACGAATTTCATATTAGTCCATACTGATTAATCTTTTTGCTTAAGAGCCCAATCGAACATTTACACGTATTTTTTTAATTACGCTTACTTGTATGAAGATATTATAAGGACATTTTCTACTGTTGGCCCTACTTAAAAGTGAGAATTTTCAAGATTGAGCCGCAAATTAAATCTATTGGTATAATTATTGATAAAGTGTGGAATTGAATTCTCGTAAAAGTTTTTATCGTAATTTAATATGACCGTTTCTGGGACATCTCTGGAAGAATATAAATGAAAAACATGAAACTATGTACTTCGGCATTGATTTATACCTTTCTACACTTATCTTCAGAAGGTTTTTTGTGGTTATAGACGCTAACCGTTGTTGAATCATCTTTATACTAAGTATAGTAGAATAAATACAATGAATGAAAATTAATTTGTTTCCTTTATTTTTACTAATGCATCTAGTATCCAGGCTCCTCGCGAGAAGTTTTCAATTACAACGGGGTTTAATGAGTATTTAACGAGAAATAGGTCTACCGCGTAAAATATTACACATTTTGAGGACCTCCTGTTATTCGGTTCACGAGTGCTGTTTCGGAATTACGCACGATGCAAGGATTAAACGCAGGCATTACGCGCATCTTAAACTTATCTTGGAATCTTTCCTATTTTATGACGGAATCAAAAGTAACTGCGTCCTTTACGTTCACCCCTAAGCGATTGAGATACAATCAGATTTCGCATAGTCTCGAAATATATTTACGCCGTTTTTTTCTTTATTTATAATTATTGTATGCTCGTTATTTCTTGGTTATATCTTTCGCGACTTATTTTTTTTTAAACCTGTCCGTTTTACGTTTTTTATCAGCTATGCAGGATTATAATGTAACGAAGGTTTCGCAAGCACCGAATCCACAGTTTTTATTTTGCGTACATTGGCCTTATTAGCTCTCCTAACCATCATTCGGTAAGAGGAATAATTCCCACCAAGCAAATACAATTTTAAAAGTAGTAGAATTTTTTGAAATTACAAAATTTTCTATGATTTATGTGGCAGAAAAATATTTCCATGATCATATATTAACTTACGGAATATGTGACATTATTTTTCCCTAAACCAACTAAGAAGCCTCTTCGGCACATGCAGCCCCTGTGCAGAGTTATTGCGATCGTATTTTATATTTCTAAGGGATAATAGAAGTTTTCCGAGTTGAAAAAAAAGAACGAGCATCTCATTTTACCCTCCTCTCCGAGGCTAGCGACCTCTGCGCACGGTTCGCGATGCTATTCGTGCCCTATTCGCAGGAGCGCAGCCGTTGCCTCCACGACCCAGCGCAGCCCCCACGACTTCGCCGCTGGAAAAAAGGAAGCGAGTTGAATTTTCAATGGTTGGGAGAATATGCAAGTCACACTGCGATAGACCGGGACAACACGTTGCACCGACCAGCATACGAGCAGGGAGCAATCGTTTTCGCCCGGAGCATGCCGGCCCGCGTGACCATCCAGCGACTAAAATCTCTCTTTTTCTGGGAGCTCACCTCGACCCTCTATGAACGAAAACTTGTACACCAGGTGGTCGCAGAGGAGTAGACCGCCGGCCAAGACACCGCTGCGCAAATGCGCCGATGAAGAGCGGAAAAGAAGGAAGGTTTAGTAGTACCATGGTCGCGACGAACTATCCCATCTTGCGACACCTGCGGCGACTCCGAACCGCGAAGATAGCCTTGCGGAAAGGTCCGCACTATTCTTTAAGCGGGATGTAGAAGGCTGCATGGGCTCTAGCTCTAGCCCTGTTGGATCCTTGGTCCGGGGAGGGCTGGGCCTGTTTGAGGCCATCAGCGCAGTGGCGTCCAACCTTTTCTGCATGGCTGGCCGCATCGGTGGTTGCGAATCCTTCGGAAAATCGGAAGTTAACTATATATTCCGAGGTGCCGTATACCTATGTTGTATAAGCGAAAATCAAGTCTAAATAAGGTTTTCATGTTTAACATTTCACTTTTTAAAAGGTTTGTTATCAAAATTCCAATAAAAATGTTTCAATTTGGACGTTAAATTTTTCGGATTGCTTTTTCATCATAGATTCGTGAGCGAGAGGTTGGACACCCGTGCAGTACGGGCTTCGGGCCGGGATATCATTTTCTTAAAAATCGAGCAAGAAAATGTCTGGATTTTATGGAAGTGTAGTGTTGATACTGTGTGATGACTGTTTTAAAGTATATCCATCCAATTGCGTATATAGTAATCTTATTAAGAAAAGTGTATATTCAGTACAACGTAGAAATATTCATGGTCCGCAGACACGTTATAACGAGATTCCACGGTAGTAATAGTGCATTGTATGTATGATGATAGGATACGGTAGGCACAGTGATTTAACGCTGTTTTGTAATTGATGCGAACGAAATCGGGTATCGGACGGACCAGGATACATTTTTCGGTAGCCCCGTCGGGCTCAGGGCCTCATAGCAATCGGGCCGATCAGTGTTAGGACCGTTGCAGATATCTAGTAGGAAGGCTCCGACTTGCAGTTTTTAACGTGCGGACGACAACTGTCGGCGCGATTTCCGCGCGTATTTTTCTCTATAAACATCGCCCACCATCTCTTCGGGAGACGAAATAAGAAAAAACTTTTTTAAGGAAGGAGCTGCGACGTTTTCGGTGGAACGTAAGGGAGAGAGAGAGAGACAGACGGTTCAGCTGCGGCCGTGGGCGATTCGGAGACAGCAAGGACTTCCACGGAAAGGGTACGGAGTAAAAAATTCGCGACAGAGGATGAAGCAGAGAGATCTTTCGGACGAAGAGTACTCTCGAATAATAGCGACGGTTAGCGGGAAGTGAACACACACACACTTATATAAGTAGTTGGTGCTTGTATTCTGCAAGCATTTAATCTCACCCAGATAAACATTAATTTTTCAAAGAGATAACATTATTGGAAATATTTTTTTTTAATTCAAAAGATTTCGCCTCAACACACAATTTTGATCTTTCCTTATCGAACAATATTTGATTAAAACAATGCCTTAAATTTGCAATTTTAAGAATATTATACTTTATAAAATGTAAGGTACTAATTCCACACATTTCTATCAAATTTTGAATTTGTAGCACATCAGGAAGTTAAATAATATCTTTTTAATTGTTTAAATTTAAAAAATTTTTAGTGGCCGCAATAACACTTGGTTGGAGATTTTCAAATGTTCGTTTGTTTCAATGCACTAAGCTCTACATAACATAAAAATTTCAGCTTCCTAGCTTGCCCCGTAGTACCTAAACATTTATCTATTTGTTTAAACTTTAAGAATTTTTAACTGCCGAACAAATCAAAATATAAAAATTTGTATAACCCCTGTTTGGTTTTTTTTACGAATTCTACCTTTTTAAAAAAAATTCAGCTCCGTAGCATATTTGGAAATATATAAACCTTGAAAATTTGTTTAAACAATTGCGAATTTTTAGCGGACGCATTGTTGAACTTTTTCAGGATTTTCGTTTTTTATAGTTGGTTATGTACATAATCCTGTCTATGTAAAATATTTCGAATCTCCAGCTCTTATGAAAGTTCCTAAACATTAATATCCTCCTATATTTATATATCCATTGATAGATGAAGGCCTCCCCCAGACTCCACTTTTTCACTATCACCTGCTTCTCCCCTTCAAACTGGCCCCAAGAACTTCACAACCTCACTGTCCCATCTGTCCTTTGCTCTTCTTTTCCGTCTCTTGATGTTTCTTGGGATCCAATCAGTGATGTTAGATGTACAACTGTGATCATTTCTTCCTGCAGTGTGACCGCCCACTGCGAATTTAGCGCCTTAACTTTTCTATTTTTATCGCAAACCGTATTTTTTCTTACCCAGTCGTTTCTTTTGCTCTCTATTCTTGCATGCATCTCTAGGATGCATATCTCCATGCTCCTCTGCGTTGCTTGTAGGCGCTAAAATATTCTGATATTCATGTCTCATGTTTCACACCTGTGGGTCAGAACAGGCCGAGCACATTGGTCTCCTTTTGAGGAAGACCGGGATATTTGTATTGAAGATGTTTTATTCCGCAAGAATTCACCTCATTTATTCTTCAACACACACACACAAGGACACACACACATATTATATATATCTTATATATGTGTGTGTGTGTGTGTAAGTAGATGGAATTAATTGATCATATGATCCTTATGCTACAGGCATAAGCTAGAATGATGGGGAATTTGGAAGCAGGAGAATAAATCTTCTATGACTGGGAATCGAATCCGAGTCTTCCACCCGGAAAGTAGAAGACCCGGGTTCGATTCCCGGTCATAACAGATTCTTTTCTTCTCTTTCCAAAATTCCCCACATATATATGTGTATGTTGTTTAAAAACTGTTGCGCTTCGAATAAGTAATATTCTCATAAACACTTTTATTAATCAAATGAGAAACAAATTCGCTGCTGAAAGAGATCGAGATCTTTTGGGCCAAGAGCAGTACTCTTGAATAATAAAACCTTGAGATAAGTCGAAAAAATCTTTATTCTGGTCATTTCGAACGCTCGCTCCGCGACCATGTCGCTTTCCTCTCGTAAACGACCTTTTTTTCGAAAAAAGGAACGAAAGATAGAAGAAAAAACAAGCCGATGACTCCGGAATTATTGTCTCCACTCCGCTTACTTACAGGTGGAGCGTAACTTGTTTTGGCGTCCTCGCGCCATAAAAAAACGAACGTAGGGAGATAGAAAGAGAAAAAGAGGTACGTCTTTTTTTACGGCCGTTCACCTCTCGTCAAATAAACTGTTCCCGACTACCTCCTTTTCAGAAAAAGCAAAGTTTTTCCCGTGAGACGTTCCGCAGAGGGAAAACGTCTCGATTCAAGTGGACCAACGCGTGGATGAAAGCGCCTTCTCGCGTTATTCATTTTTTTCATAAGAGTGAGAGACAGGGCACTTGCCTTTTCGATTGCAGATCCGCGGCAAAAAAGTGACATCTGGCCCCGTCCTCCAAGGGCTTCTGCGGCGTTCCCGAAGCGCGGACAATGTGAATGAAAGGAAGCGTTTCATTGAGTCGGTTTTGAACCCTTTCAGTTTTTTTAAAACGTTTAAATTAATCCCCGCGATTCATCGAGTATACGAATGGAAATGGGGGTTTTATGACTCGATAGATTATTCACGGATAAGCCATTCTTAAAGAAGCTTAAGAAGTTTTATAAATAATATATTTTTGTTCGGAGAAAATATTATTTTTACATTTAAAGCGTATTACGAAATACTCGCATGAAAATTCTTAAGGTTAAATTAATTAAAGAAGTTTTATAAATGGTATATTTTTGTTCGAGAAAAATATTATTTAATTAAAGCGTATTACTAGTAGTCGGTGCTTGCATACTGCAAGCGCTTCAAAAAATCACCCTACACCAAGATTTAAACTCGTAAATAAACCAACGTGATCTCCAGGGCAACACCACTTCAGTCACGTGGAGCCTATATGTATTAAATAATAAATTCCATGAGTAATAGCAGTATATTTATAATTTTCCGTGAAATTAAGGCAACTATCCGTAATTTCCAAATTCTCGGATAATCTGCTCGTGTCCAAGTTTTCGTATTTCGTTTCGTCACTCAGATCGCCCTGCATGAGAAATAAGAAAAATCATCATTAAGACAATACATTAAATTTATGGAAAAATTAGGATATTTTGTTCTAAGATTATGGCATCATCATCCATGCCTTTAGCGCGTATTTGGGAAAAAAATATCGAGAAGTAGGTATAACACCATTATATTTAACAATTGAAAAGTGTTAAAATTTCTCGAAAAACTACGAAACAACAAAAATACTTTTAACATTTTAACGTCACCACTATCAGAGTTGCTTCTCCTATTGTGATCCCTGGAGAAAAACAAACCTATTCGCTCCTTCCTACAGTCGATAACACAAATTTAACCGTCATGTTTGCGCTTTCAGTAGTACGTAAGAATTGCAATTGTCTATGATACCCTCAATCACAGTGTGTGATGCAATTAGTGTTTTGGATAGAGTAAAATCTTACATATTATCGGAAGAAAATATTGGTGATGATTTTTAGTTTCTCCATATACATAGTATAGGGGAAAGTATTGTATTCATGAAAAAAATTGACTTCGAGATTTCAACGGAAATACACGTTTTGAGGTCCCCTGAACACGTGTTGACTATTTTCTCCATTGTCTGTGTGTGTATGTGACAGGTTTTTTGTGGGTGCTCTGACTCAAAAATTATTAATCAAGTCAACGCGAAATTTTATATTTTACATTTTTATGACAGTCGCAAGAACCGATTAGTTTTTGGTAAAAATCGATCAACCGAAAGTGGGTGTTTACTCTTGTCACATCCGCTATTTTGATTTTTTTAAATATTGATAAATATAAAAATGTATTGGAATAAAGGTTGTAGGAAATTTAATTTTCTACAACCTTTATTTGAAACATTTTCCCATATAATGCATTGTTTAAGAGATATCTTAAAAACTAAATATTTTAGCTGCTACCACCACGCCACCTACCGACGACTATTGTTAACAATTACGTCTTAGTAACGGTCCTTTTTATTTTCTTAATTGTTGGAACTTTGTGGCCATATCCAATATCAGAAGGCTATGGTTTGAGTTTATTTCTGTTCTTTGTAAAGTCTAAAATTTTCTCGGTTTCTTAAAATATTTATTATTATGTAACCTATTTGGAATTTTTAGAAATATTACAGATATGGAGAAAGTCATGTGGTGGCCACATCAGTTTTTTTCATACTATGCATGATATTGAAAATTAGAGTTATATGCTTCTTAGGCTTATGGGAATAAACTTGATATTAATTCAATTAAAGAAAAATGAAAAAATAATATTCCGCAACTCGAATAATCGTTGCTTTCGTTTGAGATTCGAGTTATAGAAGTTCCACTGTATATGTACAAATATTTAAGAATATATTTCCATAACTGTAATTTTCTATTACTCGAATAATTACTACTTTTCCTTGAGATTCGAGTTATGGAAGTTCAACTGTAATTCGTTATGACGGCATTAATTTCCATTAAAAGCATTAAATCACTGCAATCTTAACGTATAATATCAGATCCCTTTAAAAGCATTGCGTTCGTTGTCATAGTATTCAAAGATTTTCATTGTTGAAAAGAGGAAAATATTCACACTTTTGCCGATTAAAAGCAGACATTTACGCTAATTTGGTAGGTATTTGAATTCTGCTTTCAAAAATTAAGAACTCCATTCTTTCAGACAGACAACTGTTTTTCTCCAAATTCATATCTCAATTTAAAGTAATTTAAAAATGCATTTTTAGAAAGCCTTGCACTTAATCCCATCCTTTTCTTATGGGGTATTGAAATGGAACATTGGGGTTAAAAATACCACTTAAAGATAAACATTTTTTGTGATTTTCAATTTTTCTCGTCGGTTGTGACACTCGACCTACCAATATACCAAATTTCAGATTTCTATCCCTTGTAAGTACCTTAGAGTTTTGTGTCAGTGAGTGAGGCACAAGTAGCTATATTATTATTGATAATATAGACTAGAGGCCTCCGTAAATTTATTATGAGTGATTTAGAAGACCAAATTATATTTTAAATGGATTTAATTAAACGTACTACAAAAATATTTCAATTAAAATAATTTTAAAAATTCGAAATTTACAGAATTGAATGAAAAATCTAAAAAATTATATATTAGTGTTTTATTTATATATAAAAAATCACATAAATATTATTGAAACAAAAAACATTTTATTTTTTAATTTCTTTGTAAATAATGCTATCTGTAATCAGTGCCATAACTAGGGCGGGGCAAGCGGGGCATCTGCCCCAGGCACAACTAAAGAAGGGGCGCAAAAATTGTTAATGGTAAGTTGTGCGAGGTTTCATGGCACAAGAACAAGAGCGATTTCACTACTATACTTGTTCCAGACATTACGCATAGCAGAAACTATAAATTTCGATGGTGTTATTGATGAGTTTGTTGCATTAAAATCACTCTTTAATATTAAAATATTTATACTTTCTGTATTTAAATTATGTACGTAATTATATTTATAATTATATATTTAAATTATGTACATTCATAGTGAGAAATTATATAATGTATAGTTTATTTTTATTTATTAATTGTTCGCCCAAAATCCATATAGTAAAAAATATAGGTATTAGAGATTTTTTTATGAAAGGGGCGCGTATTTGGTAGTTTGCCCCTGGTGCTAGTATAGCTAGTTACGGCGCTGTCTGTATTTGTTATTCCTGAAATAACTGATTTTCCTTGCCTTGATCCATTTATCACTTGAATTTTCAAATTATCGCCTTTAGTAGCTCTAGAACATGCAGTATGCAATTGTCCATAACCAAAACACGGTTCAGGAAGATAAACTCCAACCTTGTCAAATGTCTGACCCTGTGCTTTATTGATAGTTATAGCATAAACCAAACACGCTGGAAATTGATGTCGGCAAAAATTGAAAGGCAGCGAAGGATCATTTTATGTATCTAATGAAATTCTAGAAATAAAATGAATAGAACCTGATCGTGAGCCAGTCAACCTTAATTATGTTAGGTCGAAGTTATCTATCATGCGGGTATCGTTACATAAGCCCTTACAGATGGACAAATTTCGAAGAAGCATGATAATTGATCCACGTTTCAAATTAAGAGAGTATGGTGGAAGACCTGAAGGATTTAAATTATTCAAAAATTCAACCGAATAATTTACTTCTACATCGGCATCAGTTTCACCAAGATCTTTTTTGACAGTCAATAGCTTTGTAATTTGTAGTTGGTCCGTCAAGCCTGTCTAGAACTTTTTCATTTATGTCTCACATCTTCATTTTTTGGAGTTAAAATGACATGTATTGTATAATGTTATCAAATTTCTTCGCTAGAATTAAAAAATTGCACAAACAAAGCTTCCGTTTTTAAATAAACAAAGCTAATGAAATAAATTATTAATAATAAACTTTTGTACTAACCTTTAGACAAAATAGTATAACGTTATCAAATTTCTTCGCTAGAATTCATCATTTACACAAACAAAGCTTCCGTTGCTACATAAACAAAGCTAAAGAAACTCGGTTGCTATGTAAACAAATAATCTGAAACGATACATATACATTAAAATAATTATTACAAAGGATTTAAGATAAAGTATTATTATTTTAATTATAATCAAAACTGAATTAAATCGGAAGTTAGTAATTAAAAACAATTAAATAGAGCGAAAATGTAAGTATATTTACTAACTTTTTCGACTTGATTATTTTCGGTGACTATGTTGTGGGAAGACGAAATTCTATAATATTATAATGATGTTCACATGAAAATAGTTCAGGTAAAATTAATTAAAGACGTTTGATTAAAAACACGAGAATTCTTCAAAGGAATCGATAAAAAAATACCATGGATATATGGAACATTATTGTTCTTAGAACAAGCAATAATATTATACATACTTTTTTCGTCAAAATAAAATTCTGCACATCTTAAATGGAAGTATGAAATTCGAGTAAGTTTTTTCGAAGTTTTTTGCATGGTCTCTTAAGTTGTTAGGTAAATGTATATAAACAGGATTCCATGCGAAATTCTCTGTATAAAAGTACTTTCATTAGCATTTATCTGATAATGTCCTCCATTGTCTCGTTGAGCTGATGCGAATCACGAAGTCGAACGAAGAATATAAGCTTATCTGGTCGTAAAACCCAAATCCAGAGATAATGGATAATTTAATCTTCGTAATTAAATGTCACGTTCCATAACTTTAAAGCGCAACTCTTCTCTATCGCATAATACACGAATTTAAAAAAAATTGCGTTGGCGTTACTCATTCCTCAGTCCATGCACCGGGCTCATTTCAAAATTCTATGACTTGGTAACTCCATTTAAATTTAATGTAATTACCGATTAGGATTAGGTGCAAACACGCACGTAAATACGGTTGAAGTTTATAAGTTTGTTGAAAAAATATCGCTCTCTTAGGTCTCTTCATTTCGAGGCCTTTCTCGAACAAACTTTCTTTCGGAATCGATCGGAGGGGCGTCTCCGGAGATGTCGTACTTTTTTTCCCCCGACCGAATCCCGGAGAATTATTTCCGTAGTTCCGGATCGCGATAGTTTTTTCGAATCCAATCCCTTTCACGTTCCATCATTGTTCGGTTTAAAAGCTTTCGCCAACTTACTATATACTTATTCGTTACAATTTCATTTCCTGTATCCGCTCGAAATGTGAAAGGGTCGCAAATTCCGTCTGGTGATGCCAAACGAACGGAACGAACATTTAAAAAGTTCTTACGGATACGCAGAGGAATTTGTATTATGGAAAAAAACTACCTTGTTTTTAATCCCATGCTTTATGCGCCCGAGCTTAACGGCCATATTCTCGTAAATGCGGCCCCTGTTACGTTTGATCGATGTTTGTTTGTGTTTTTATTAATCCTCCCAGTTATACTTTTATTCGTACTTATAAACGACTTGGCTCTGTGAGGTAATCCCTACGTAGGTACGATAAAAAACGTTGAATATTAACCCTCCCTCCACCCTCCGGGCGAAATTCATAATTGCCACTTTGCATTTTTTGCATTGTTCCCAGTTATAAAATTTCCCGGCAGGTGGATCTGAGAGAGCAAAAGTTGTCGCTGCAATTAACCTCAGAAGTCACCTTATTTACCTCGGTCGGACTTTAATCCTTAAAAATCCTTCTCCGCGTCGTTATAAATCTGCTTTTTCTCCCCGCGTTTTCTCCCGTTTTTCTTCTCTCCGAGTCCTTTTCTTTCTTTCCACAGACTCAACCTTGATCTTTTGGTTGGCCGTCCAATTTACGAATCCCAATTCGGACGTTCTCTCTTAAGCATCCCGGTTTTTATATGTAAATCTGGGATTCTGTTTTCCTTCAACCTCGCCCAATAAAGGAATTCCTTTCTCTCTCCCTTCTTCTGCTCTGATTATTCTTTTCTCCTTCGAACATCCCGAAAACAGAAGGAGACTTATTTTTATCGAATGTATCTTGCGTCTTTTCGACGTTGAATACTTATCCTACTACGTACCATCTTGTCTGTTCTTCTAGTTGGTCTGGTATCAGTAAAAATATTAATATAATAGAATCGATTAATTATATCGAAATTACCGACTGTGCGAATGTCTCAAATCAGAATCAAAGGGCACTGCGAGCAGCTGATTTATAATTCTAAAATTTCATAACTTCTTCTAGACTTATATAAAAAATTAACCGAGGATTATGGCTATAATCAAATTGACGCAAAATGTATTTCCACCGGAAATAAGAAGGTTAGGAAAATCAGATGCACAATTCGACTTAAAAGCAACCGTCATCAGCAGTGATCCACCGTTTGTAGATTCTTTTAAACTAAGTATTTTATTCTCTATCTATAAAGAATTACTGTCAGTGAATAACCACTGATGGCGGCTGCTTTGTGTCTGATATGCGCATCTGGTTTTCTAAACTCTAATATGGCTGTTGGAAATACATATTGCGTCTATTACCAAAAAAATATTACAATAAAAATCGTAAAGCGACGATAATGCATCGATTTTATTCTAAACCATATTGTCTGAGATAGAACAATTATCTATTACGGTAAAATCCTCATTTAGATCAAAAAGTGTGAAATGAACGCTTAGGTAGTCACGGATGTCAATAGATTTTACCGTAAAATTTTATTGATGGCGCAAAAAATACCACATTCGCTAGAATAATTTGCTATCGCAATTGCAAAAGATTTTCGCTTGTATGGGATGAAAAAGACACCGTTAAAAAGGAGTAATTTATAGCAATAAGTTGTGAGTGTATGTATACATGAATAAAAAAGTCTTCAAATTGCATCGTTTACTGCATCATAAAACTAATCAAATAATCGAATGAGCACGTGCGGGCAATGATGTAAGAATTTTAACAACTCTAAATAGGTCTAAAATATGGCGCCGTAAAGACGCCAATAATATATTTATGTATATAATAAATGGGGAGATAAATTGTAATTTATGTTGAAAATCCTCCGACATTCATCTTTTTAATATGAACCTTGAAAAAAAACGTCATGAGCCATAAATATGCGATTTCTTGTCATAAAGAGGAAAGAGATTCATTCGATTTTAAAATTTAAAATAAACAGAGATGTTCAATTCTTTCGATTTATCGGGTTTTCGATCATCAGGTAATAACAGGAGCGATTATTTTTTTCGCGAACGGAAGTCATTGGACTGACGTATTATTTTGTCCCTCTTTAACGTTTTCGTTCGGTTCAAGGGTCATCGGGTGAGTTTTCCGTCGATTACCACGATCACGCGACGAGAAAATCTCATTTTTTCTTTAACGAAGATCGTAAAAGTCTTCGAAATATACGCGCGTTGTACTCAGGTTGCATCACGTATGCATTTTAATCGTCGCCTTAGCGTCGAAGAATAGACCGTAATCCTCTTCTCGACCTACATCGCGCTGATAAACACAAGTACTTCGGCGATCGCGAGGGGAAAAAACCCGCTCCCGCGAGATACGTGACGCGCTCGACGTTTTTTTGCGCGCCAAATCGAGTTTTCCCGCCACCTCTCTCTATCTTTCCGTACAACTCTCCCATTTCTCATCCTACGATTGTTGTTAAGGCGCGTGGTTAGAACTTTAAATGACTCGCGCACACACATTTTCCAAACCACTTCACAAAACCACTCGGGTAGCCTCTTTCTTGCTCGCTATGTTCGATGAGCCGAGTAATTCCGCGAAGTTTATCTTCTAGTTCTCTCTCTCTCTCTCTACGCTATGAATACAATCCTCCGCGCGCAAGCGAGCTGGTGCTCTCTCTCTCTTTCGTTTCCTCGATAAAAAAGATGAGATACGGCTCTTCAGTTTGCACGAGGTATTTTATCCTACTCTACGGCGTCGCTTCTTAAAAACCGGGTCCTCTTCCTCCTTAGGTGTTTTCTCCTCGGCCGCACTTCGCACGCCTGGAATCTCGGCGAAAATAAGAAATTAAAAAATAAAGGTACGAAAGAGAGAAGTAATGTACGATAATAAGGTCGAGATTAAGCGCGAGAGGCCATGAAGTTTAAAATTAAGCCACCCAAGAAGACATAATAGGTGTAGCGGAGGTGGAAAAAAATTCATCCTCTCTTTCTCACTCTCTCTTTCTCTCTGAGACGGCGTCGTTAACACCTTTAAAGCAGCTGAGTGAGAGATAGGGAATTATGGTAAAATTAGACTGATACACCATCCTTCAAAAGCGTTTAGAACCTAATTGAGATCGGAGATTAAAATCTAGGGCAAAGTGCACGCGGAACGGTGACTGTTTTTCATCTCAAAAAACGGCCGAGTCGCGCGCGCACGGCTGATGGGGAAAATAGATAGAAATATACATATTACACGTCGGGTACTCTTTCTATCTAGGTTTTTGTTTTGCAAATTTTTAATAGGGTTTTTGACCCGGTTTTATACGCTCCGGGTTATAGCAGAGTTTAAAATATATATCGGCGCGTAGGAGAGAATAGACCATTATTTCCGCGAGGGAATGAAACAGCCCCTTGTGTTGAAGGGAGGGAGGGCCCAGGATTGCGAGAGGGGTTAAAAAAATAGAAGAACGTCCCGCGGGTGATTTTTTTTGGAATCCGTGAGGGAATGAGGAAGGGGAAAAGGAAAGAGAGGGTGAGGGAGGAGGCAAAGAGGATTAAAAAAAGGGTAAGATGGAGGCGGCAGCAAGAAATCTGATAAAGTCCGTCAAGATCGGCGGTCGATAAAAAGAGACAGTAAGTTAAAACCCGGCGATTGGCATGGGACGTTAAATTCCCTCCGAATCGACCCCTGAAGACCCTACTCAAAAAAGGGGGAGAGAAGTCCTTTTTCCAGCCAAGAAGGTGCACCCTTATAAAAGTAAAAGGGAACGGCGGCAAGCATCCCCCGATTTTTTTAAACTCCCTTCTCCCGTATCCTCGCCCATTACTTTCTTCTCGTGGAGGTTTTATCGATCCTAATCCGCGTCCCTTATCTCTCGTTTTAATCTCCCGTTTAATTCCCTTTTAATATCCCGCAATCGCATGAAAAATTAACCGCCTCGTACGCATCCCTTTTACCCGATTACGGCCGTTGCAAACGGAAGGAAACGTGGAGGGGAGGGGGATCAAGGGTTGTTAAAAACGTATCGAAACGGAGAGTGGGAGAAATTAGCGAAAAATAAATCGTCGACGAGATAGATAGGATCGTGCCCTGGAGGCATTTCTTAGCTTGGTTATTTATCACCGTACCGTTTTTTCGACCGAGATTATCGCCTTTGAAAAAAAAACATTTCTTAGTTTATCATCATATCCTTCCTTTTAAAAAAGTCTTTTTTGTCGCATAAAGCTTCGCGGATCGTTATTCTTTTTTGCTCTTCATTGCCCCCCTTTTTACGTTGGTCGAGATTTGCATAACTTACGTAGATCGGAACGTCATTCTTTCAATTCGTGCGTCGTAATTTATCGTTCGTGGGTGTTCTTTGGACCATCCTTTCGGCGTCTTTCCTCCTTCAAATCGACTAAAAGGGGAGTATAAAACGTGTCCATTTCGAAACTACCTCACCTTACCAGATATAGCCCGGTCCTTCTAGCTACGGCTTGGATGTCCCTCCTTCCTCCCAAGGATACCGTAAACACTCCGCATGCTCAAGTAATGGCCGTATAAAAGGAACAATAAAGAAAAGAAAATGAACGAGGGGGGTTTAGGAAGAGTGCAATGGGAGTCTTTTATCAGTGGAAGAGAGAGGTTTATACTACAAGACCCTAGGGAAGGAGAGAGGGAAAGAGAAGGGTTTCTCGAAAGTAGAATGTTTAGACAAGATAGAGAAACGGAGGGAATGCTACACGATTGTAAAGATAAGGAGAAGCCACGCGAAAACGCGGAAAATCTGTAGTGGGGAAAGTCTAACTTGAGCTCTGACAACCAAGAAATATTGGAAAGGGGAGGGGTAAAGAATGCTTCCAGCCAATCGCTGAAAAGCAAGGTTGCAGCATCATTCTGTTCATGCTTTCCAATCCGGCCTCTTAATGGCGTGTGATTTGACAACTCGCTCCTACCCCGGTTTATTTTAGAGCTCAAATTAGACTACGGCAAATATAAATGTCTTAAATTTTAATATATCTTCCAAAATTTCAACCGGCTTAAAGAGAAGAGGAAAAAGAATTCGAGTTAGGACCTAAGTAAAATATAAGGAATATAACGTCTAGGCCCAGCACACAAGATGAGCGAGGAGCTTAATATGTCAGGAGAGGCAAGGAATTGTAGGCTGTGTAGTCAAGTGGCGGAAGGAACGATTAGGGAAAATTATAAAGCGAGAGAAGGGAAGGTTAAAGTAGATGTTTGGAAGATGTATATTATGCAGACTACGAAAGGGAGAATAATGGCGACGTCGGGTCATTTGTAGGGAAATGCAAGTTGGCGAGGAATAAAAAAACGGACTGCTACGGATTAAACGTCCCCAATACTTATGCGTCCCGGGCAGCAGCCCAGCTCGGCCGTATCTCGGTCCGGTCCTATCCGCCACTTTCCTCGTTGGACATTAAATGTAATCCCTAAGAAATTCCGATGGGAAATTCTATTTTTAATTTTGTCCCGAGCCGATCAAAATGCCGTTTCTTTTTAAATCGATCAAAGCAGAATGTCCCGCCGCTATTTCCACCATTTCCTTGGCGGGAAAAAAGGAGACGGAAGCATACGACGCTTGTTTTTAAGCCAATTGCGGATGTAGGTTCTCGCACGTCCGGGAGCAGTTTTCTTCCCCGCAACCTCTTACGAATTTTTAAAAACGCCGAGACGTTATCATTCGCAAAATTAAAACAGTATAATTCTACGTATAATGAAAAGCCACAATCTCAGTTGTGAAGTATGTTTCATCTAAAAAAGTATTGAATTTTCATTAAATAAAGATGGATCGATGAAAGAAAAAGTACTCTTTACTGTAAAAGCTTCTTCCGAGACTATAATTGATGCAATTTGAATAATAAATCGTTCGAGAAACGCGGCTTTTTTGTGACTCCGCTAAAAAACATTTCTTAGTAAAACAGTTTTTCAAAAAAGATTTTTTTTACTCTTCAAGGTACCGCAAAACAACATGTTCCAACATTCAGATATATCACGAAGAAATGTTTTCGAAGAATTGGTTAAGGGGATAGTTCTGCATCCTCTCCTGAATTTTGTTCTTCGCCGTTTCAATTTTATAAAAATGCACGTCTCCTTCCTTACCTACCCCACCAATCCCACAACTATAACCTTTTCTCATCCTTCATAGGCCCTTTCTCTCCTCGTTTCATTCTCTTCCTCTTCACTGACATAACATAATCCCGTCTGCTCTTTCATCTTCTCTCCTCCGCTAACATTGCTCTTTTCTTAAGCTTACATACTCGCCGTACCCTTTAATCAACCTCGCCTCAAATGAATACAGCAGAACCCCTTTAATAAAAATTTCAGCAAGATTCAAATTTCGTGGTTTTAAGTAACAAGGCCTGCTGTAATAACCGACTTGCAAATAAAATTTCAGCGGAAGTTTACCGTTTAATTTTGTTTATTTAAATTTAATTGAACCCTTGTCTCGCGGTAATATTAATGATGCTTTATTTCTAGAGCGTATGTGCTTATAGTTTCACTTTGGCCCCTGTCTGTGCACCTGCTTAAGTTGAAATTGTGACGAAAGCGTAAAAGATAGAGAGCTGTAACTTGGAGTGTATATTTCTTCGCTGCCGCCGTTTGTTTTACTTTAGATTTGAGTTTCGAAAAATATACAAGATCGGATAGGGACTAATTGAATTTTATTTAATATCTCCGAAGGTATGAATGACGGAAAACTGAAATTTTGAGTGTACATTTTCATATTCATGCCCCTTACAAACGAGGTTTTAGTGACCGAATATGTGACGGTATAACCACATAACAAATTCCTCGGTGCGTTAATTATGTTCATAGCGAAATAAAGCACAAAGTATTACCGAATTTAACAATAGAAGAAAAAACAAGCTAATTTCATCCATCTCTGTCATAGATAACACTCCACTTGTTTAAATTTCCTTTCATAAATTTACTGTCTATATTTAAAAAACCTACGTTTCTCAGGGGAATAAAGTATATTTCCTACAAGCGAGCATTTTGTATGAACCGGTTTTCTGTTTACAAGATTTTACCGTACTTTCAATTTTTAATATTTTAATTACGATTTAAATGTTTATTTTAATTTTCTACTCTCTTTCTCCTACATTCATCTCCTTTCTGCTATCAATTTCCTATCCTCTGCTTCCATACTCTCCACCTACATTTTTCTACTTCCATCCCTCTCCTATTCTACTTTCCTTTTTTCCTCGCCTCCCACTCCTCTTCCGTCTCTCTCTCTCTCTCTCTCTCTCCCTGGCAACCTTCGCTACTTCCCTTTCCCTCGCTTTCCACCAGACGGCGACTGTCTTCCCCCTTCCCTTCTACACAGATCCCGCATCTCGCTCTTCCTCCGTTTCACTCCTCTTTCCCTATTCCTCTCACCGCTGCCATCCCTATCTTACCCTCCACACTAGCCATGCCCCTTCACTCTTCTCCAACCGACTTCTCTCTCTCTAGTCACATTTTAATATGCGCTTCGCTGCGCAATTGTCTTCGTGAACTGGGCCGTGCCGCTTCCCGCTCCCAAGTCGGCTCTTTCTGTCACGGCATTAACATCGCAACAGTGGCACTCTTCCCGCCGCATGTCCGAGAAAATGCGATTATGCCCCCCCTTTATAACCCCTTGCCGAAATATGTTCGGAAAATTTCCCGCATGAGAGGGTTCAGCGACCATGTGCGAGGTATAGTCTTCCGACTGACGCCAGAGCGTGCTGCGATCGACCGCAGCGTAAAAGGAACTGCATCTATATAATCGCTCGAGCTGACAAGCTCGGGTTTTCCCTGTTGTGATTAGAAGCGCAAACATTTTCTTTTGAGGTCATGCACTGTGTAGTAGCAGCTTGTCTGAATATCCTCGTGAATTTGGACATGCGGAACGCTTGTTGCGGAAATTAGGTATGGAGATGTAATTGAAGCGTAGGATAACTTATATGTTTTACACATTATCTTTAAAAGTTTTATTTTGTTCAAAGAAACACATATTCGATCCAATGAAGTTTAAATCGTAGCGAAACTAATTGTTAGGCATTTATTGGGAGCAATAATAAAGATTTATGGTTGGTATAATATTATGATCCCCCACGGCACCGTAACTAGCTATTTTAGTGCCCGGGACAAACTATTAAATATGCGCTCCCCTTAAAAAAATTATTGTTTCTAGGTTATTAAGTTACTATTTGGATTTTAGCGTCCCTTAATTACTTTTTCCCGGGCAGATGCCTCGCTAGCCTGTCCTAGCTACGATACCTGTTTCCTAAGTCCTTGTTATAATTCATTCAATTAATAAAATAAACTTCAATTAGGCTCAGGCAGTTTTATAGATAGCCGCCCTTTGGTGGGTATAGACGGGAGATGTCACTGCACCGTATGAGCGCTTTAATGCGTTCATTTATTGCGCCGGGGAAAGAGGAAACTTGTTTACCTACGCAACTATATTAGCTCAGTTTTTCTACAATTTTTGAAATCTGAAACTTTCTCATCAAAAAACAATATGGAAATTTTCAAACATTCCTAAGTAAATTGAAATGTTTTTCGCCTTCTCTTCGACTAAATTTTTAACTTTGATAAATATGGAGCGCTTTGTTTTGTATTTTAATTTTGTTTCACAATTTCATTTTGTATTATTTTTTATCTTTGAATAGTAAGAAAAGTTGAAATGTAATTTTTAAAACTTGAAATATTTTATAAAATGTGCGTCAAACGTTTCCATGTTCTTTAATTGATACAATGAAATATTCCCACGGCGAGAGTATTTAATAGTTAAACAGTATTCGAGACGGTGGTGGGAGGTTTCTTTATATAGTCATTAAATTATTTTTATTTATTATATTAGTTGCCCATAGTAATTCATTTTTTAAACTACTCTGCTAATTTACTTCAGAAAACCCGGATATTAGCCATTTTGATAAATTAATTTCTTTGTTTTCCCATTTACGGACGAGTTATCTGTATGAGACTTCACCTTCTACAGGGGACTTTATTGTTATTCCAGTATTTCAACGAACATTAATAACTATATTTCTGGAGGAGGAATGCAATATTGAAGTATATGAAAAATTACTCGAGTCATTTGATTTTTTGTATTAGCGCCATCAGAAGCTAATATCCTTTTTCTTTCCTCACTGAGAAAATGCGAAGTGTACAACTTATTCAACGTGCTGTGACGCTTGACAGTATTAATGCAGTTTTTGTTTCTCTAGTCATCATTAGTAATTTGTCCGCGGACGCGTTATTATAGGTAAAACCGGGTTCTCTGCATCGTTCTGTCCTCCGCAACCTTCTTCGTTTCTTTCCTCTTCAAGTTGTCTAATGGCTGAACCCATTTCCTTCCTCTTCTGCATTCAAGTAATCATGCAGTCTCTTCTTAAGAAATGTCCGGCCCAGTTTTCCTTCCTCTTTCTTATCAGTTGCATTATATTTTCTGCACTCTTTCTTTCTATCGCTATTGACACCATAATTGCGACGTTTACAATAAATGCTCTCATGAGTCTTATAGACTTGAAAATTGATTATTCGAGCTACATTGTGTGTGTTGGTGGGATTGCATGCATTCAATCAATTCTGCCAGTAAAATAGGTCTCGTACAAAGCCACGCTCTTGCTCTTGCAAAAGTATGCTCCGTAACGCTTATGGTATGCCGAGAGGAACGGATGCATTCAACAAACAACGAATCTGCATAAATATATTTATTACATGCATTCCTTAACAAACTGGAATACTTTTGAATTCCGCTGTATCTTCTGTTTTCATACCCGGGTAATCCTTGCATAGCTGTTGTGGTAAAGAGGCTTAATGTTGCAATTTCTACCTAATGAACACGTAAGTCTGATATCGGCATGTAAAAAACGCATATTTCTCAATTTGTTGTTCCAAGTGCAATACACCTCTTTGTTGCATTATATCAAAATATTTCATTCGTATTCACTAGGTGAAAACCCTTTAAAAGCTAGACAGCAAAGGCGCATAAATTCTTATTGAAACCTTCCAAAAAAAGCTATCAACTTCAGAAACCAAAGTTTCCCGTATGAGAGAGATATTTTCAAAGAAAAGTGTTTAAACTGCAACTAAAACTTACGAAAAGCACCAAACTAATTATCTATTATTGGCGTAATTGGGCAATAAGAATCGGTTAACGCATGCAGGACTGCAGATGTAGACATTAGGCAACTGATTAACTTCGACATTAGCTAAAGTTCTAGCACGAGCAGTGGCATACACTTAACATACTCGTATAATAAAATTACGGATGACATGTCCATTTATTTGATCTATTCCGATTAGTAATTAGTTATACAAGGAAGCCTTGCTTTCCATCATATTCATCGCTACTTTTACGGCAGTTTCGTACAATCACCGATATTCGTCTTTCACGCAATATGAAACAACCACGATTTCGAGCGCGTAAGCATATATCCTTGGCCTTTGTTAATTGCCATGGGCAGAGCGAACCTGATAGCGATAATTACACTGCCACCGATTCTGTTGCCGTTGTCGTCTGTGGACGAATAAATCGTTGTCGTCCCAGAGCGGAGCCCATTCAGAGAGTTTATCGCGAGCAACAGAAAGTCGCAATGTTCATTCTTATCTATTACAAACGATGGAGAGAGAGAGAGAATACGTATGATTGTACATAATGGTTGAGAAATCCCTTCACACCAATTGCTCTCTTCCTCTTGATTATTGTACTACATACTGCAGGGAATCAGCTCCGTTCTCCTTTCCTTCTACATGGGCATAAAATCGCAACAATCTGCGTTAATATACAATTGTGAACAATTTATTCAGATATCATAATTTTAAAATAGTCTCTCCTATATTTATTAAGTCCGTGAAATTTAATCTGAGATGACAACGCATAACTCCACCATTATCTGGCATATTTCCCCTTTCGTTCCCGATTACAGACATTGTCTATCGTCACACTTATGGGAATTATGAATTTCCACCAAGTCTCCACGAAACAGTTATCTGAAAAAACGTCCTGTGACGTACATATATGACTTTTCTCCAACCCTAAAATGGATAACATTAAAAATTTCTCTCGCAAATGTTCTAGTTAAAAAATAAGTTAAGCGCGTTGGACTCAAATGGAAAATAAGTGGTTATATTACTGATTTTTTATAATTCTTTCTTAATGAAGACACTTAAAGAATGTTTACTTTTTTATCCTATTGAAAGTATAATTTTATGAACGACAATCAAAGTAAAATTTAAACTATTAATCTTACAATTAATGTCGTCACTTCCACTTGCCATTGGAGAGTTATAGAAAGTAAATTTTGAGTGCAGAAAATCTTGATAGATAAAGATAAAAATCTGATGTGGCCATCACATGATTTTCTCCATACCTGTAATATTTCTAAAAATCTGATGTGGCCACCACATGACTTTCTCCATATCTGTAATATTTCTAAAATTTCCAAATAGGTTACATAATAATAACTATTTTAAGAAACTGCGAGAAAATTTCCGACTTTACAAAGAACAGAAATAAACTCAAACCATAGCCTTCTGATATTGGATATAGCCACAAAGTTACAACAATTAAGAAAAGAAAAAGGAGCGTTACTAAGACAACTAAGTGTCAATTGTTAACAATAGTCATCGGTAGGTGGCGTGGTGGTGGCAGCTAAGAATATAAGATATCTCTTAAAAATGCATTATATGGAAAAATGTCTCAAACGAAGGGTGTAGAAAATTAAATTTCCTACAACCTTTATTCCAATACGTTTTTACATTTTCAAATATTAAAATATTTCAGAATAACGGATTAGTGACAAGAGTAAACACCCACTTCCGGTTGACCGACCTTTACCAAAAACTAATTAATTCTTGAAACTTTCATAAAAATATTAAATATAAAATTTCGCGTTGACTTGATTAATAGTTTTTGAGTAAGAGCACCCACAAAAAGTTATCACATACACACACATCATCGAAAAAATTGTCAAAACGTGTATTTCCGTTGAAATCTCGAAGTCGAGTTTTTTATGAAAACAATACTTTCCCCTATACTACGTATGGAAAAAATAAAAATAGGCTCATTTGAAGCTGACTTAAGTACAGAAACAAACTTCCACGATTCTTTAATTCGCTCTATTTCCTCGAATGCAGCTAAAAACTTCCGCATTATGCTTGTAGCAGACCATGTCACCGTTTCTTGCATTCTCTCTCAACCATCTTGTGCCGAGGTGGAGTCGGAGAAGATACTCCACGTGGAAATATTTTCCTCTCTCGCTTAATCCCATTATTTACTCGCAATTTATATCCTTCGCGCTGGCTTTAAAGTCGTTCCGTTCTTTGTGCGTAAACACTGTCATTTGTTTCAATCCTGCGGTTGTCAGGGTAAGCTGCTTTTTGGCCTGTTTGGTTTGGTGGGATACGAACCGTCGGCTTCTTTTGTGTCTTTACTTTCTCATTTAATATATTCAGTTCGCAAGCTTGAAAACATTTTTGCAGATATTATTGGAACTTACAAATATTTTATATTTATGCAATCATTATTTTTACGAATATAAAAGCGGATTTTATCCCATTATAAAACACACCCGTGTTCTCTTTGTCCCTCCTTCCACCCGAGATCATTGAATTTTTTATTCTTTGATATTTTTCAAACCTTTTGAATTAATGTTTATAAAATTTTATTAATTTCCATCTATTAGAATTCTCAATATTGTTCGTAGTTTTCTCAAAACTTTTAAATTATACACAGTAGCCAGCTTTAGTTTACGATGTTTGTCAATTGTAGACGTTATTTAAATTTTGATGGGAGTTTCAATCGATTTCTTCTAAAGAGGTGGAAAAGTAAATTTCTTTGTTTCAACATATTCCTTTTAATATTGTTGAGATTGGAAAGTTATTAGTTTCATCAGATTAGAATTCCGCGTGTCATTAACAGAGAATATACTCCATACTATTGTTTCAGCGTGGAAAGTTTTATTTGTGGGTATTTTTTTGTCCACAGTACTGATTTTTTCACGAATATTCTGTCCATAATGGCGGCCTACCTGTGTATGTAAGATCTAATTCTCATGAGAATAGACTTTGGGTGCTTGTCGCAATTCTGTTTAACTGGCCTTGATGTTATTACCTCAATTTTCGTTTAACCACTGATAAATGGAGACGTGGATAACAATGATAAACTTTGCTGCAGTTTAGCTCCATTTACAGGCACGATTTATAGAGTTAATTTGTTTATCGATTGCCACTATAAGCATTCCTAGTTTGTAAATCATGTGAGCTTCCTTTACATTTGGACATCGTGTTAATGCTAATTATTATCGGCAAGGCTATTGTACCTCCGAATCAACATTTGCGTGCAATGGTGTAACGATCGCGTCGAACGTATTATCCTTGCTGTAGGAGAGAATAACGTTTGAGAACATGCGAAGGTTCGTGGAAAAGCAACTCTTTTAAGCGAAAATGTACTTTCCCGTTTTTATAATCATGTACGAAATCTCGTTTTCCTGGGTGAAGTTAATTCAAGTTTTCAATTTGCGATGCCCCAAGATGTTCATTTCGTTAACATCGCGTGATTCTTTAAATAAATCGTCCAGAAACTTAACTAAAGAGGGAGTTGCGGTGAACACAATTACATTGGGCTCTTTTCATTATCGAGATTTCATATGCAAAAATTCAATTAGAATTTTCGTTGTAACCAGTTTGTCGAGCATTAGCGCTCATCTCTGCTCCGCGTCAAAGGAAAATTAAATGACTGCATTTAATTTTTTGTTTGGGTTAACAAACAAGGTAACTGTACCTATATCATCCATTCTTATTTTAATGGTTGCATACTGATTTAAATTTCTTTATTGATTTTTGTACCGATTCCTTGTTTCGTTTTCTTACCAATTTAAGTTAGTTCAGACTTTTCATCTATTGATTGACCTTCGCTTCCAGACACATAAATTCCTTCAAATATTTTTTTTTTGACTGGTAGTTGATACCCTAACTTTTAGCAAAAGAAGTCTGTACTGGTTTTCTCATATTTGCAGATAAAATTCCAGAATTGATGCTTTTTATGGGGAAAAAATTTTGTTTGTGCTGATTTAGGCCCGACAAAAAGGTTACACGTCAAAAGGGCGAAACAATAAGGGTGAGTGTCAAAAGAGCGAACGTCAAATAGGCGAAAACCAAAAGAGCGAATGAAAAAAAGGGCGAGAGACATAAAGCTGAAAACAAAATGGGCGAAAGTAGAAAACGAAATTAGTGAAGGAATAAAAGGTGTGTGGCTGGCAGGGCCGTCCCTAGAAGGTTGCGGGACCCAGGCCGATCAACCTTTGCGGGACCCCTTAACAATCTAAAATCATCATGGTATAATTCGCGCACTAAAAAATAATTGTAAAAAATATTGAAAATTTTTAATATGTAAGTATATTTTATAATAAAATTTACATATACATATATTTATTACTGTGTTACTTCGTTAGGAATACCAACAATAATTTGATAACTTACGCCTGATTCGTGATGATCATGATTCATAATGGCTCTGGAAAACTGCATGTTTACCTGCAATTGGGATATGAATATAAACGCACAGAAATCTCAAATGAATGGCAACACAAGAGGTGAGGTCAAGTTAATACTAAAGTAGAATAAAAACTCACTGTTTATTGCTCTGCCTACTTTCAGAAATTCAACCTCCTCGACTTTCTTGCAGCACACTCGACCCTCTGATCAATGTAATCCAAATCTAAGGCTATTTCTCTTTCGATAGTCAGCATAGCCAATCCACTCAATTTCTATTGGGAAATTGCTGTTCTAAGATAGTTTCTTTTATTTTAAGTCTCGAAAAACTTCGCTCCGCTGATGCAACTCTGACCGGAATTGTTAACAAAATCCTATACGCTATCTCTGTATTTGGGAAGGAACCATTCAATGACCTGAGAAACTTAAGGATTTCAAATGCACTTTTCGTTCCTTGGGGGATCAACTGTCGAAGCACACGCAGTTCTAAGAAAAGGTCTGTACCGTCGATGTTGTGTGAATCTTTATCACTCAATATGTTGTCCAAATTTATACACTTCTTTCATTTCGTTTTCTGTAAATTCATCAAGTTTCAAAATCATATAGGAATCTGAAATTACCTGCGTACTCTTCCATTTATTCGACACGCGTTGTCAGTGACATGAGAGCCTGATCTATGAAGAAGTAGCTAGTTTCAAATGGGTGTCGTCCATGCTTAGCAGCAAACTTCATCTTGCTGCTTAGGCCGGGGCGACCGTCCCGATTCACCGTACTCTAGGACCCTGGTGGCTGGAATTGCTTTCCATCAAATGACATCCACAAGATATCTACTATGAAAGAATTGATTCTTTGTGAACAATCGTGGTTTTTTGTAGCAAATATGGATACCAGTCACTGAATTTTGCAATATATTTCTCAAGCTATAATCAGATATTATTAAAATAATTAACTATTATTAAATCCAAAATATCTAATGTGACCACCACATTTATTTAGAAAATGTAATAATCCAATCCCAAACCACTTAACTCAAGCAGGGGGGAGGAAATAAAATGAATCCAAACCCCAACCACTTAACCCAATTCCGGAGTAGGATATAGAACGAATCCAACCCCCAACCACTTACCCATCCTCATCATTAGTCGAAAATACAACTAGCATATAAAACCACTAAGTTTTATTACCTATTTCGTTTTCTACTTTCGCTCATTTTCTTATCGCCTTTTTGACGCTCGCCCTTTTTTCCATTCGATCTTTTTGTTTTCGCCTCTTTGACGCTCGCTCTTTTAATCCTGGTCCGTATCGTTTTGCCTTATTGACGTGACACCCGACAAAAATGGTCACTTTAACCTTTGCTTGAAAAGAGCACATTCGAGATTAAAAATTGAGAACTTTAAAAAATAATTTAATATTGCTTATTCAAAATCGAGGCATAATTCCATTCCCCAAAATTTGACCCTTACAGATTATCGAAACTTGTATGCAACTAAATTACTCATTTGCATTTCTTCGACATCCATTTCGAAGCACCAGTTTCAAGCACATAAAATCGAGGGCGTCAATAAAAAATACGTTAAATACTTTGAATCAGAACTTTCGAAACAACCCCAAGCAAGGAGCTCGTTGAAATGATTTCGCCCGAAACCCAAATGTTTATTCCCCTCTAATTTTACGTGTCCGGATATTTACAATTATTGCGAGGGACGCTCCAGTCTTTCATCGCGAATGCCTTTGAAGTTTTCGACTGTGCCGGACCGTTCAAACTTGGAAAACGGGAGGATGAGGAGCAGGGGAAAGGGCATCTCATCGGATCAAAATAAACGTGATCACGGTTAACCGAGTTTTTTTTTCCTTCCCCGTAGCGCTTCCTGAACGTGCAAAACGGTATCTCGGACATCCCTCTTTGAAAAGCAACCTGTGCGGATTTCCTTTTGTTGCGCGTGCGTTCGCGTGTCTTGCAACGATCACAACGGTGGGATCAATTTAATTAGAACTAGGTACATGACTTCTCCTATTTTTTCCAGGAAGATGTAAAGAGGTCGGCTCTGATAGAAATTTATCGATCCGTGTTGCGGATTTTTCCATGCCAACACCATTGTTCGGATGGCGGAGCTGGGCGGAGACCTAAACATCCGATACAAACAGAATTGATAGGTGTCGGGGAGTGCGAGTGGTTTTAGAATGATTGCGGGCAACAACGGGTGGGAATGGTGTCGGCGAGGTACACGCGACGGGGATATTAGAAGCGCACTATAAGGATTTGCAGCGGTGCGATTTCTCGGTAAAGATAGCGGGAATTTAGAACAGGATCTGAAGGAGAAAGATTGCTGGAAATAGATTTTAAAACTCGGAAACCATATTTGAAATGACAAGAGAGCAGTGGTTTCCAACCTGGATGTCGCGAAAACGGAACAATGTATATGGAATGCTTTCAGTATTTTTTTTGTTTTTTTTTTAAAGGTTTGCAGTTTAGTATTTTACTAAAATTGTTTAATTCTTACAGAATGTAAGGTACGAATCGTTCAGAATTTTGCAGTATAACCAATGTGAAATTATACTTACCTTTCCAATTTATGAGTAGGATTTTAGATTTGATCTTAATTAGGTACAAATCAATTAATTAATATGTTTTGATACATATAGAACACATTAATCTTTGTGAGAATATAATAAATATTTATAATACTTTGAAATTAGTAAATAGGTATGATTAAGGGAATCGCGATAAGGTCATGGATGCTTAAAATTTGGGAACCGCTGAATTATAGGAATTAAGTCGGGGATACTGTGGGTTCGGTGGGGTAATTGTATTTTTTGTAAAGAAGATAGCCAATTTCCCGCTATGTTCCGTGGGGATTGGTGAAGGTATGATTTGACTGAATTAATTTTATAAAAAACAGGCTTAAAAGATGGCATGATTTTTTTGGAACATGAAAATAAAAGCGCATAATTTTCAATTTTAGCGTACTTTTAAAAATATTTTTTATTTATAGAGATAATTACATTGAAATCATTATAAACATTTCTTAGAAAACAGCGTCGCCAATAGGCAAAAGAGTAAATGTCGGCATAGCTCATAGCATTCATTCATCAGTAAATTTGTACGGCAGGTTCTTGGTTTACCCTTTTGAGGTATCCTTATCTAAAAGCCTTTCTTTTCATTTTCTCGTAAAAACCCCTCATTTTTAACGGTTTTGCAGTATTCATATTTTAAAATATCCATATAAAAACTACCAAAATACTGTTGCTATATAACGAAAAGTAATATTGTTTTAAGATTGAACACTTAGGAATTATAATAGCTCTAAAATGCAATGTAGAAACATATGTATAGAAGACGGTGCCAGAAGATTCAAGTTTTTTTTGGACACTTTCCAGCTGGATTAGAATCTATTTGAATAAAATACTTTGAAAGATTACGGTAGAGTATATAATAAATATGGATTTACGCGTGTCTAAAACATCTTTTGGCATCCGATAAATATTTTGACAATTGCAAAGTAAGGTTTAAATTTGAAAGATGCCAGTATGAATCAGAGAAAATATGTACTGAATCGCCCGTGTAGGACCAGTCCCCATTTTAGATAAATAAACTGTCAAAGGATACCTAGGGATTGGCCGCCGTGAGGTCCTCCCTCTATCTACTGTTAACCTAGTAAGTGCAATCACTATTACTTGAATAGTGCTCCGTTTTTCAAACGTGGCTATGAAACAATTAGATATAGTAGAGCAAGTGAGGGAAGAATTGCGGAGCAAATTACATCAAGGGCTTTTTTTTCTTTCAATTCCTTTCATAGTTGAAAAAAATAGAAAATTTTTCAAAAAGCTTTACGAAAATCAATTTAAATACTATATTTATTGTTTTAGGATTATGACGTCATCATAAGACTACATCTTTGGTTGAGATCGATGGCCTCATAATATAGTCCACAAATTCCCTCTAAAGCATTGTATGTAATAATATTGCTCTCATTTCAAATACTATGGCCATGTCAGTTGATATTTTCCATTGTTAAAAACCGGGAAATTTTCTCTTATTTTTTGCATTAAAAACAATTGTTTGCGCTCATCGATACGTATTTCAATTCCGTTTGCAAGAAATATAAACATGATTCTTTCAGCTATAGATTTGTTCATGTTCCGAGCTCCTATCTTAATTCAACTAATATAAAAATTCAAATTTTGCATTAAAAACAATTGTTTGCGCTCATCGATACGTATTTCAATTCCGTTTGCAAGAAATATAAACATGATTCTTTCAGCTATAGATTTGTTCATGTTCCGAGCTCCTATCTTAATTCAACTAATATAAAAATTCAAAATTATTATGCTCTGCATCGATTTCATGCTTTTTTATGGGGGTAGAAATGAAACAAAGGGATCAGAAGTGGCTCTCCAGCAGCTGATCCTAAATGTACCGAATTTTACCATGTCTCATATCCTGAAAATTCGGCTTCTCCAAGTTACAGGATTCAGAGATATTTCCCGTACAGACGGACGGACAGACAAACCGAATGCATAGGCGATTTTGTTTAGAAAAAAGCGCTACAAGTTGTGCATATTGTGAAATAATTTAAATATTTACAGAATAGCCGTAACTGAGACAATAAGAATAGTAATTAGAGAAGTCTATTTCTATCCATATATACCAGAGGTCCCCAACCCGCGTCCCGCGGGCCAAATGCGGCCCCCGAGAGCACTCTATGCGGCCCGCGAAGCTATGATGAAATGGTGATCGGTAAAATTTGATATAGACAATTTCATATTTTTCAATGTAATTATCGTCTCAAAACCTTTTCTGGTGGAGCTTAACGCTAGTAATTTATTTAGACTTGATTTTCGCCAATATGAGACCACAGAATCCCTTGGTAACTTCTAATGTAAAAACACTCATCCGGCTCGCCAAAGCTCTCGTGACTTCCGAAGCATTCACAACTGCGAATGCGGCCCGCCATGCAAAAAGGTTGGGCTCCCCTGATATATGCGATTAATGCTAAGAAGATTGAAATATATTTTTCAGTTGGGAGGTGGTGATATTTGGCAAAGTAACATCGCTACGCTTAGCCTAGTTGTTTTTCTGAATCTTCATCACTTCCGCGAGCTAAGCTCGTTCATCGCACGGTTGTTAAAATAAAAAGAGTTCCTTTCATTATATCAAAAGGTGTTATGAGATAATTTAATGCCTAACCAGAACTCATGCCAAAAATTTAAACGAGGCATACGTTCCAATTACACGAAAAACAGCGACGAATGCGCAATCAGATTCCTCCACTCGAAGGAGAGACGCCCGCCGCCACTTCGAATCTTTCGAGCCCCCTAGAGAAGAACTTCTTTCAACCACCATCAACATCTGCCTTGCGTATATTGTGACACTGTTGTTTTATACACACGCGGCCTAATTAGTGGAGCGATCAATCCAAACGTAAGCAACGGCCTTATAACTCGAAAAGCTTCTTCCCTCCCTCGAGACTATTATCCCCGAGTTAGGATGTAGGGAAGTAGAGAGGCTGCGTGTGGCGTTTGTGTGTGTGTGTGTGTTTGTGGGGGATGGGAGAATGCGGGGGCGGTAGGATGGGCGGAATTAGGGTGGAGTGTGACCTAAGGACGGAAGGGGGAAGGTTGATGGGAGAGGGAGGAGGGAGGGAGAGAAGGGGAGGAGCATTGACTGGAGTAGCTCGCGTCATGCAAGTAAGTGGAGCGCTTCCTGCGCGACCTCTCTCTCGGAAATTTTGAAATAAACGCCAGAGCGTCTTTCAAACAAGCACTGCAGATGGGTGTGGATGAGGGCAGCCAGGCCCTATACTAATAATAGCTGTGAAACTCTCTCTCTTTCTCTCCCTTCGTCAAGAGAGAGAGAGAGCTAAACCTACCGAGCTAATTCCCATGGCCTACTAGTCTCCCTCAGGCGATCCCTTTGTCTCTCTTTTCTTTTGTGGCACCTTTTCGGACATCGGCCTCGGATCAAACGAAAGGGAAAAGGTGGAATTTTAAGTTATTCAGAAATTGTGTTGTTTAAATAAAAAACATCCCGCGGTGATGTTTTTAAAGCGATGTCGAGTGCGTGATTGACACTGTGAGTGAGAGTAACGACGTGGTGGAATCCGAGTAGCGTCCCGGATGCTCTTAATGGTCAGTTATGGGCTTTGATCCGTATAATAGTTCTAATGTTTTATCGATGTTCTTCGATTAATGCAGTAAAAGACAAGAGAACTTGATTTCAGTATTTATGTTAATGAGATGGACCAAATCTGCACAATTCAAAGTCTTTCTTTTCATTTCCTCATCCTCTGCTTTTAATGCATCCAATATTCCTTTCCTCTTTCTATCTGCCCCATTCCTCCCCTCTATGACATCTTTTAGCTGACCGTTATCTTTCAAAATTTGATCCACCCAGTTTTTCTGTGCCACCCTTATTTACTCTAATTAGGCCCTTCCCATCCTCTTAATAATTTGGTTTTTTCTCAGTCCAACAAATTCTCTACAGTATATCCCATACATCTCAAACGCCTCCAATCTGCTCAGATCTTATTTACTCATAGTTCATGTCTCACACCCGTATAATGCTACACTCCGTATCGAAGTTGACGTGTGTGTTAACAGTATTGTTTCCTGGTAACCTAATATTCATTCAACATTTTAAAGTATCTGCACAATATTAATGTAATTGTTATTAATATGAGGAAACTGGTATTTTTCTAAAATATTTTTGATCATATTTTTATCGAAAGATTTGGCTATGAATGAATGAAAATTATGTCACTCGAATGGACAGTTCACCTTTGCAATTTTAAAGTAATTTTGAAATTTAAATTTTGAACCAGATTTAAATTTTCGTAGAAAAATGCGCGCCATAAACGCAAAATCTTTCCTTACGATAGTGTGCTTTTTTCCCATTTCAGCGCCTATGCTTTGGCCATTACCATCGAATAACTCAACGCCTCTCGGTTTGAGAACGGTTTCGAAGCGTTCAGAATGATAATCTCTCCACCGCCGCATACTTTATATGTAAAAAAAACCTACGATCGGTTCGGCGATCCATCGAAAACGTAATTACTTTCCAGCCTTCTCTTGCTGCCCGGATGGAACTATGGCTTTATGAAATCCAATCTTGTAAGCTTTAAATCCTCTCGGTCTCGATTTTGATTCTATCGCAAAGAGTTTAGAATTAGGATAGAATGAGGGCGTCAGCTTTTAGACGGCGCAGTCTCAAAGTCGCAGATATCGTCGTTTTCCCCTTCATTCCCCTCCACCCGATGCTACTTTCTTCTCCGAGATTTTCGGGAAATTCGCTCGAAATGAATTTTTATCTCGCCATTTCCGATCGCTCTCATTGAATCGATTTCCCCTGCCGTTCCAGAGTATTTTTCTCGCCAAAATCCCTCGGGCGCACCTGACGAAAACATTTGCATTGCGTTAATTCCGAGAAATGCGTGACTTCTACCTTTCGACATCTCTCCTTTAACGATTCCGCGGGAACATCCACCAAAATGCGATTAATCCTCGAAAGCGTAAAAGTCAAATAAATTGTACTCGCGCCGGAAAAAAGCGCCAAAGTAAAAAAAATATATAGAAGGCGCAATTAAAAGGATGTGATTAATGTTGGGTTTGCCGGAAGAGAAAATTTCGCAAAATTCTTTAAGTAAATGTTAAATGTTTAAAGCGGAGATAGGCTGCGAGATGTTTCGGTATAACTAATTAGGAATAATCGCGCGCAGGGTGTCCGAGGTGCCGGCGCCCCGGGCAGCCAAATTTAGGGGGCGCTTCCTAGACGATCTCTCTGTGCATTGTTGGGAAGAAGATAAATTTTGGCAAGCGTTAGATGTTTCTGAATGAGCAGGCATCTTCAGTTGCATCATTTAAAGATTTTTCCATCGTTTTAATCCTTTTTTAAAAATCGCTTGTTTTCACTTTGTCCATCCGTCCGTGCGCATAATTTTGAAGCAGCTAGAAAAGTCCCTTCCTTATGTGCTATATATACGGGTCCGTTGCTGTGGTAAAGTTTCGTTTCAATTACGTTGCTATAACAATAAAAGCTAAGCGCAAATACATTCAATTTACTTTTGAAAAGAGGTAAATATCATATTACACCTGCTTAACAGCGGTGAGGTATGTTTTAAATAATTATACGAAAATTTACGTGAACCTTCTAATAAAAGCGCTTTTGAAATCTGCTATTGCAATTATATTTTTAACTTATCCCTTTTTAATCGAAATTTTAAAGCAATATTAAATGAATAATGATGGAAATGTTTCCGCGAAGTTTTTCTGAAGCAAAGAGTACACTGGAATAAATTCTTTTCTCGGGCCGCCAAAATACCTTGGACTGGTACTGATCACGGGTGTGCTTTTCGTAGTTACCGTGCCAACGAATTACTTTAGATCTGGGGGAAGTAAAGTTGAGGATGCGTCCGGAACGACGCCAAAATAAAATCCCGCGACGCCCAATTTTTTCATAGATATTTTCCCGAGTTTTACCTCTAAATCTTTTCAACCTTTCTAACACCAATTCGGTCATGCGCCCGCCGCAAACTCGGGCAAAAATTGATTTTTTTTATCATCCGCCACCGCAAGTCATTATATCATAAGGTTTCCGGACCAAAAATAAAGCAAACCTCATTAGTATTCGGGAGCGTTGTTGCAGCCCTTTATCCTTAAGGTGCGAGAGAGGTTAGTACACCTCCTTCTCCACAGAGAGGGAGGAAAGGGTGAGAGAGTCTATTTCTGACCCGATATCACTCACTGAATACGCAACGAGCGTTTAAACTCGCCGTTTCGATGCGTGGTCCGCTTCGAACGAGGCGCACACGTGTGTGTGTGTGGGGCGCGGTCGTCATCGGCGCTGAGAAAGAGAGAAATGGACGGAGGAAGAGATAGATTGAACGGACGGAGAAACTTATCGGCTGTCGAAGTCGACTGAATGGTCTGGACATAGAGGTCGAGTTTTATTTTTATGGCGATCGGGTTACATCGTATGTGCTCGGAATGGGATTTGGAAATCAATGGACGTACTACGATTAATTATGAGGTATTCCCACCCTTCCTCCCTCTCTCTCCCCTACCCTTTCTCCCTCCGTCTACCCTCTCCCTACCGTAACAGCCTCCTATCCTCACGCACGAACGCGTCATAAAAGAGGAAAGATAAACGGCTAAGGTGGCGTCGTACAGGGAATAAGATCTCGGATACCGATGTTATTCTCGGCAATTAACTTAAATTATTGTTTCCGTGGCCTCGTTGTAGGGTGATCAAAGGGAAAGATGACTTAATGTTACTTGATTCGCCAGATTACGCGCGTGGAGGAAGGTGTTTTTAACGCTTTTGTATGGCAAGCGAGACGGGAAAACGCTTTTAAAAACTCCGCACAAAGGTTTTACTCGCGGAACTTAGGTTATATCACTCGGTATCACTACCGAGTCTCATGTAGTGGGATGTAGGTCGAGTGAACGAAACTTTTATGTTGAATTTTACTAGCATTTTCTTGTATTGTTTGCTAGTATGCAAATCCACGGAATTATTTTCCTTTTGTTTGTGGAGAAACATTCCCTACTGCAAACTTCACGTAGCATTTTACGAGGATTATTTGCATTATGTGCTTCGATTCAAATCCACTGGGTTACGCCTAAAGCAGTTGTTTTTTGGCGAATATTTCCTAACTGCAAGTCCGAAGATCGCAGTTTGAAAAGAGCGTCCAGAATTGGTTTCGTGGATATTAAAAGAACATTCTGAAATTTTCGTTTGCTAGTAAAGTTCCAGCAATTAGTAAGTATACTTTAGTACAGTGAGAAATTAAAATTATCCCGGAACCGTTTCCCATATGAAACGAAAAGAAAGGTAGTGGCTAAAGAGAATTATTACCAAGTTTTAAAATGTTCCATTTGTATAGGATTCGATAATTTTCATATGCTAAACGATTATATATCACTTGGGAGTTATTTCAGTTAATCTAAGCTTAAATTAAGGTTGAGCTATTTCTAAAAATGATATAATTTCTTCAGATATGGACAGCACTATAGGGTATGATAATCTAATTTAAATAGCAATACTTACCCAGAAAATTTATATCGATAGATATGTTTCCTTTGATTTGTTTCTGTCTTAAGTTTAAAGATAAATCGGGTTAGTTTAATCTTCCAACTGATTTCCACCTACATCTTCAGGGTGTTACATATAGAGATAATATAATTTGATTATTAAGATAATGATATTTAGCGCAAATATTTATTTACCACTACATTCCTTCTAAACCGAGATTAGCATAATATGCACCAGAGACTTTGCGCTTATAAAATGGTCCTCGAGATGAAACGCTTCGATATCGATATGCGGTTAGGCGATATTGATATGTAAATTCATATCGATATCATGCATGCGTGGGAAAAATGTGAATCCGCTGTCGGGTCGCTTAGAGCCCTAACTCCCCGTTGTTTCGATCGGGATCAAAGTCTGCGACATCGTGAAAAAACAGCACGTTGAAGTGATAAGAGACGAAAACCAAAGGAGACTTTGCTTCGTCGATGCAAATCTTCCGGCGAAGAAAGAAAGAAGGGGTAGGAACCTCATTTCCCTCGGAGATTTTAAACTTCGCAACACACGATCCAATTCCGCTAATTTATATTTAAGAATAAGCTGCAAAAAAATATGAATCACGCATTCGCGATACAACGGAAGGAGAATCAAGTCAGATGAAGCAGCTTTAGACGAAGCGTGTGAAGCGAGTCTTTGGAAAATGGGGTGGGAGAATGGTTTCCCCTTGCTCGGTAGACGAGGTGCACTTAAAGTTTTCGGAGGAATTGGATGCTTTGGAGGAAGCGGAGAGATTGGATGAGCGAGAGAGCCAAAACATCTCAGAGATGGAGGAGCGATAAAGAGATCAGGAGGAAAGTTATTTTTTGTCACCGAGAGCGGTGTGTGGAAATGCGGAGGCGGCTTAGGTGGAAAGGAGACGGCGGGGGAGAGTTGAAGCGCTCCTGCAGCGTCGTTTAAAATAGGAGGAGAAAGGTACAAGTACGCAGAATGACAGATTAAGTTAAAAGAATTGTGCGTTGCAAACGCCTGATACACAAATTAACACTGTGAGATATATATCATGCGACTAAAATAATTTTGCATAATTATTAGTATCCATTTAAGCACTTCAAATAAATAAACGTTTATTATATATATATATTTACACATACATACTGTAGATGCTGTTTAATGTGATCACGCAGGGTTCATTTTAATTGATAACACTGAACGGTTTATAAGAATAAACGGTAGACTTTCTCAAACTGGATTCTGTTTTGGAATTCCGCGTTTGGTTGCAATAAGGGGATGGCAGCATTAACCAGTGATAGCAATTTGCTCCCCTGCAGTATATTTATGTATATATGTGTATCAGGTGCATGTAAATAAATGATGTAAGTAGCTGAGAAATAACATTTTAACGTCGGTCGATATATTACGGCCATTATTTACTCCATTATAGTTTATTTTTTAAATTTCTTAAAAACAAGTAGAGTGTTATCCATGAACATGGATAAAATTAGCGCATTCTTTCTTCTATTATGAAATTCAGTAATATTTTGTGTTTTATTTCGCTGTGAAGGTTTCTCCCATTTCCCTAATTGACGAAATGAGAAGAATTTGTAATTTGATCACCATTTATATGCTTAAATTAGCTTATCTTAATTTATTTTTATATGATTATGCCGCCACATAATCCATCTTTATAGCCTCGTTTGTAACTGGCGTAAATGTGAAAATGTACACTCATGTTTTCAGTATGCCATCTTTTACATCTTCGGTGATATCCAAAAAAAAACTTTTAATGAGCCCAAATACGACATGTATATTTTTGAAAATTTTAATTTAAAGAAAAACAAATGGCAGCAGCAAAGAAATCTACACTCCAAGTTTCAGTTCTCTATCGTTTACGGTTTCGTCACAATTTCAATTTAAGTAAGTGCATAGACAAACGGACAGACATACGCCAAAGTGAAACGATAAGCGGTTTAAAAAAACGCTCTAAAACCGCTCCAGGACTTATTTTTTTATATTTTCTCAAATATATTTCTACTTAAGCTTTATCAATTTGTGAACGTACAGTCGTTTTGCTGCATGCGGCCAAATATACCGTAGAACCAGACATAGGCGTTCTACACAGCAATGAAAGTTTGGGAATTGGCACATTTTCCTCAAAAAAATATGCCAAACATGCGTCAAAAATAATAAAAATTGTTCCTCAATAGAAAAACAAGGATTGTTGTGGCCTCTTAAATTTGTGGAATAATGGAGGTATGAGCCTTTTTTTGGCACACGATAGTATGTTCTTGTTTCGGAGATTAACCTCCGCCGATGATTACTATCGGACGTATGACTCCGTCCCGTCTTCGTAAAAAAAGCAGACGGTCTCTTCCACGGGATCTTTCGCCACAGTCGGTCCTCGAGAAAACTGAAGTGTAGTTCCATTAAGCTCCCTTGAATAGAGGGACTCAGCCATTTCCTGGGTCTTAAGTCCAATTTAATAGCTAGGTTGATCGCAGTCGGCGGATTCGGCAGCGGACGAATTCACTCTGATTAGGCCCTATCGTTTTACCCTAGAAATCCAGTCTTTTATGTTCTGCGGAGTCACGTGACCAAAAGGGATGGAGAAAGGGGCTTCGGAAGAAGGATTTTGGACGCCAAAGTGGACGAGAAAGCCCATCCCTCTTCACGTATGGTCAGAGGATTGCGTAAAGGACAAGTCTTTAATTAAAGTCGTCACAAGAATAAACTTTTACAAGTAAGGAAATCCTCTTCGTTCCGTCTAAAGTTATCCTTGTGGCCGTTGGATAGGAGAACGTCGACGCAAATAAGTACGTCCCTAGCGAGAAATGGGTACTACTGATCTCGCTACGTTCTTAATCTCGGTGTTTTGAGCGTTTATGAGTTATTTTTATTTGATCTTACTTTCAAAAATATTAATCATTTGGTCAACTTATTTATATTGATTTCATTTTTATTTTTATCTCGTATTTTAGATTTATTTTATTTAATGATTAATTTTTGTAGCATTTTATTTATTCGTTTTTATTTTTGTTGCTCGATCATTAATGCGTTTCACCGCCCAAGTCAATAGCAGTGAGAGTATTATCAAAGATCAAGACTAATGCCAACTTCCACTTTTTCTTATGTACTATTCGAACCGATGATCTTATGTTAGTATCAGGCGGATATCTTTGTTGCCGAGGAATCTTCCTAGAATAACTTGCTAATGATTCAGGCTGAGATGGTTAAGATGAAGCTAAACTACATTATAACGCTGAATTACAATATGATAAGCTATATTACAAAGTGAAATAGCTGTTCTTTTCCTCCTTTCTTCTGGCTATAATAATCCAAGAGGTTGATTAGCCAGAAATACACACTCAAACAAACAATTCTTCTTTCTTCTCTCCATTTTAAAGAAGTTTCTCATGACATTTCGGAAAAGTGAAATAGATTTAGCAACTCGCTCTTTAAAAGACGATTTCAATCGCTAATTGCCTTTATGTTTTCGTTACAAATAAATTCCAAAAAGTAAGCGCTGGTACCATCACGCCTTGTAGTTGAGGTTAGTCACGTGATCGCGAATATTCTCCGTTTGATAACAGAAACATCTCACGATCCAAAACTGTGTTCATTCCACCTTTAATCGCATCAGTTGGAGAGCAATGACCTATTCCACGACCACGATCGGCGGAGCGTCTATGCATTCATTAGGGAATGGCGTGTTCTCTAACCGCTGACGCGCTAAACCCCTTGCACGGATTTAACCATGTAATCTGCCCTAATTAGCGCTATGAGCCTTAAGGGGAAGGACTTAAATCCGTCCCCTCTTGTCCCCGTTAACACCATCCTTTTGACGAAAATTGGTCGTTTTTATTTCATGCTTCTCATTCAAAACAACCTTAACAACCCCTTCGAAATTGCGGAGCCTTCTGTGCTTGGCAATTTCATTTTACTTATCTTAAATATACAAACTACCTCCACCGTGAATCATTCCTCCCTTTATGTTGTTTTGTTGGAATAGATGATGCAGGCGAATTTCGAAGCGATGCAGGAGTATGAGTAATCTTGTTACATCCGTACCCCGAAGGAGACTCACAGATCATGTAGAGCGCCATTCGACTAGGTCGAATGGGAAGGGTTTCGAATAAACAAACTAACGTGTGGGGAGGAGGATATGAGGGGGGGAGCCGAACGAGAAGTCTTGAGCCTCCCTATCACTTTGCCAATGATTGCGGATGTTTATCTGCGAATCCGGGGTAGGGCGCCGTTGGCATTTGTCGTCGGTGTCTAAAGCCGGAAGAAAATCGCTGGACACCCCACATCGGTTTTAGATGCTACGGAGTGGCGGATGTTATCGCGAGGATCTCGTGATCAGCGAGATAACCGACGCTAGGCTTACTGGGAGTCTTAAAAGTAAGTTTTTCTAGAGTTTTGATGGGAAGGGTCGGCTGATCCTTTGAGGTACTCGTCAACTGGGCAGATTTTTACTAGGAATGCCGACACAAAGAGCGTAATAGCATTCGATTAGATTATAAATTACTGACTCTTCGAAACGAGAGCCCCCTGCGTGACGAAATTTCAAAATCCGGAGCTGAGGTCTGCGGTGGGGTAGTTTTCTTTGCTTCCTAAGATGCAGATAATCTCTTCTGACGGGCGTAGCGCCGGGAAATACTTAGAAATGAGCGTAAGTAATTTAGATGACTCAGCTGCTCGTGGTCTTCATTTTTTCGCACGCGTCGGAAAACTTCCTTCAGCTATCCTTAGCTATGGCGTACGATGAGAAATGAAAATAGATTGGCACCTGAGAAAATAATGGAAAGATGGTAAAGTCAAAACATAATTACTAAGGCTTACATTTAATTCGAAAAATCAAATCACATGAAAACGGTGATGTTTTTTAGGAATAAATTTTTTTCGTAAATATTTTCAAATCGGAAAAAAAATCTTGTACCACCGGTTTCATTAAGTGAATGTTTGGCGAAATATCGGAAAATTAACTTTCCCTCGAATCACACTTTTAAGAAACATTAAGAGTTATTTTCAGAATGGTCATTTTATGATTTCTCAGAAGGGGATTATTTGCCAACCTCTCATTCAGCAATATTTTGCGGTGTCATACTCCATCGTTTCCTTTAAAACTGACTGAATTTGGTTTAAAGCGGCAATTATTTAATATATCTGGATGTAAGTCTAAAAAACGTGTTAATATATTTTAAAACGAAGAAAAAACAAATTGTGAAATTACTCCGACTATTGCGGTTAATCGGCATCTGATCACATATCAATGCCTGCCCAAATGAATTAATTTGGGAAATAAGGCAACATAAGAAGAACTCTAAAAAATTTCCTTTAAGGGGATGTTTTAATAAACATTAGGACGAAAAAATTATGAGAAATATAAAGCCACTTCATACTTATAGGTAATTTTGTTTCCTTCTATTCAGATTTAACGGAGTTTGTTTCAGATCAATGTACATACAAGTGGTATATTTATTCAAAATTTCTAAAGAAAAATAATTTTTACAGATGAAAGGACAGCCAAGAAATTCCCAATTAGTATCATTAATGAGGTCAGGCTCAACTCGGTCAAATTTACTCAATAAAAAAAGAACTTTGTTGAAAAAAGAACTTTGTGGAAACAACAAAGTTCTTTTTTCATTATCCCTATTAGAAGTTTAGTGTGAAAGAGGTTTACTTTCTATGTCAGTTTCCGTGAGCGCTTACAACTGACTTTTATATTACTTTTAAATAACCCCGCTGGCGATTTGTTGTTTTGATAAAAATGAGATTATTGATGAATAACAAATTTTTTTATGTATTATGTATCATCGAAAAAATCTTCCTTCAATCCAGTTACGATCCACCTGTCGAGATATTTGGACATGAAAGTGGTCGAAAAAATGCGCGAGATCACCTGCGGCTGTGTATGCGGCACGGCACTGCGGCCGATGACTCTCGGGAAGCGCAGTATTAGTGCACATCACGGAAGAAACTTCGCAGGAGTGAAGTCTTAAGTCTTTACTGTACTTTTGGTCCCGTTTCCTCGGAACGATTATACGCACTAACAGATGCACGCATTCGGAGAGCAGGTGTGCTATAAACTCGACCTCTATCCTTCCCACCACGCTGCCACACGCCTAATTTTGGATGACAACGGATCCCGTTGATGATTTTAAACTTTCATCCTTTTGGCAAACTCTCTCACCGGCGAGGTTATGTGATACTCAATTAATACGTAACTTTATATTATCTTTACCCCGCGAGTTAATATTTCACGCGAATTTTTTAAGCAGATTAATCAGATTGCACGACGGCAGATACACTCCAGCACGGTTACTTTTTTGTTTTTAACGATGGTAAAGTGTGTTTAAAAAATACCACAGAAAAGAGAAAAGTTCTTTTCTTGAACCCGGCATTCAGCTTTCTGGGCGGAAGCTCAATCATTGAGCTCTCAAGGTAATCTGATCATTTCTTCTTCGGTTCGATTCCCGGTCAAGACCAGTATACATATTTGCCTTCTCCCTTAAATGTTATAGAAAGATGCACGCGCCTATGCTGCATATGTACTAAACATTTTTCTCTCCGTCCCTAAAATGTATTCAAATACCTATACACGTAATCATTAACATCATATGTAGTCGGTTCATAAAAATCCCGTGATTATTATTGGTTAAACGTGGTTCTGCACACACTCCTGCTTTCCGCAATCTTATTTGTCTTGGTGGCCCTCTTTTTTTCCTTTTCAGTCATCTATCAGCTGAAACCTTTTCCTGCCCCTTTCTCTTTTTTTCAATTCTCCTTCTAACACGTCTTTAATCATGCTCTCTCGCCTAAGGTAATGTCCAATCCAGTTCGCCTTCCTCTTTCTTATAGTTCTATAATCATTCGCTTTTGTATCTTTGTATTTCGTCGTTTTTATCCTATCCATTTTATCTTCAGCATTATTCTCCATGCCCACATTTGTGATATAATTCCATAAGATAGGTCTATTTTAATTATCATTTAGCTTAACGGAACTATTTAAACATGGTGAGCTGTAATTAAAAGACCTGAAGAGTTATAAAATTGATTCTTGGCGTACCAACTGCCCTTTTGTTCAGAAAATTAGAGTATTTATTTCGTATGAAAAGCTTCCTACTGCGATTGATGAAAGAGTGAAAAGGAAAAGTTCAGAGGTTTTTTCTAATATGAAAAATCAGTGCGAAATCGTATTTTCTTTATCTTCAGAAGTATTTCTGTCAGCCGAGTACTGCAACTGATATTTTCGTTTTAGTAATAGTGAGATGCTAGTGGGCGTTATTAAGACCGAGATTTCGAATGGGTGATAAAACGATGTCGAGTTCATCATGTCAAGAACTTTATCGAGGAGAAGGAAGAGATGACGAATCGTATGATATTTACTATGTAGGATCTCTATAATTGACTCGTATTTCTGTAAGGCAAGATAATGATAGGCGTTATCACCACAAAAATATGATTACACTATAATCCTTTCGAATGTTTTCTCACTGTAACTCGTTACTGTGATATGTTTATGATATGCAGAAAAGATAAACGAGTAATCTTTTGAAAAGTTTTAATAGGAAGCATTTCACTATGAATGCATCAATTATATAATGCGTTAACTGATGTAACTTCCATTAACTTTTGCTCACATTAACGTTGCATTTTGGTTTTGAAATTTTATAATGCCGTGTTTTGCAGCACTTAAGTGGTGATCATTATTTGTCACATCAGTTCTTCTATTGGAAAAATGCACCAAGTATTTTCGCATAAATTTGATAAGATTTTATTTCGTGGTTATTTTTCTAGCTTGTCAACTCTTTAGAAAGTACTTAAAAAGGAGAACCTACTTCTTATCGAATTTTAAAATCTATTTTTAAGGATAAATGCGTGAATGCTTGGGTAAACGTTCGTTTACGATGAAAGTTGACAAATAAACAAAGTTTTCGTAGAAGCCACAGCATCTGGATATATATGTGTGTGTGTATCGGTACATCCTTATATGTATATAAATAAATAAAGTTAAAAGTAATAAATAAAGGTATCCAGAACAGAAACGAGAGTTCATAATAGTGCATAAACATTAACGCGTTTGACTTTAATTATGGGTAATTTACATTTATGAATATTTTTACTACTAGTACGGTTATATGGGTATATGGGCACCTTCTACCGAACGCTATATCAACATGTGACGATGGAACGCGAAAATCCGTCTCGCAACAGCCACATCTGCAATTCCGACTCTGTGCATCTGAGTAAGATATAGCTCCGTGCGACGTTATGCAATAGCTTCCGCGACATCTAATACAAGACCTTGAGACGCACGCTTGGTAAACAAGGGCAATAAGGCACTGGGGTTACCACTCTTCCGTTTCTTATCCTTTAAACACGACACTCTCACTTCTCTACCACCTCTGCAAAAAAAGGAAAAGGATATTGCGGTCGAATAAAAAAACAGAGTGACTATTACTTTTTCTATCTATTTTTCTCCAACTTTTTTCTCTTTTTAACTCCTCGCTATATCTCGATCATCAGCTTTTCCATCCCATCATATCTTCCTTCACGACACCTATTCCAGCTTTTGTTTGCTCTACTTTTTCCTATCCTTTATATAGTTTTCCGCCCTATATAACCGCCTCCTTCGACCCTCCCCCTCTTCCGTCCATAAATCGATCCCATTTCTGCCCTTCCTATCTCCAATTCTCACCCTATTGTCGTTTCCTATCTTCCGGAATCTCTCTCTTTCTTCCTCTCCCTCCGTATCCCTTTTAATCCTCACTCCTTACCAATTCTTCTCTACTCTTCTCTTTATCCCTCTTTATATCTCGATCCAGAATCCTTCTTTTTCATGCATGCCTCTTCCTCTCTCCGTTCACCTCTTTATCCTTCTCTCCCTATTTATCATCTTCTCCATCTCAAGCCATTATTCCTCCCTCTCTCTACCTCCATTTTTCCCTCTTATTTTTCCAAACAACCCACCTCTGTCCCTCTCCTCCTCTCTAACTCCCAATCTCTCCCTTTTTACTCTTCCTCTCTTCCACTCCTCTTCCTTTTTCCCACTCTTCCTCTTCCACTCCCACACTTCTCTTCCTCTCCCACCATTTCTTCTCTCCCATCCTTTCTTTTCCTCTCTCATCCTTTCACCTCTTCTTTACCGCTCCTCTTCCTCTCTCCCCCTTCCTCCCTTTCTATCCTCTTCCTCTTCCCTCCTTCCTTTCACTTCCACTTCTTCCCTCTCTCCCCCTTTCTTCCTCTCTCCCCCTCCTTCCTCTCTCTTCCCCTTCCTCAGTTTTCCTCTTACTCTTCCTTTCTTTCTCTCACCACTTTCCCTCATCCTTTTCCTATTTCTCCTCCCATGTTTTCCAGACAACCGACCTCCACCTCTATCTCTCCCTCTCCTTTTTACTATTCTCATTTCTTTTGCTCTCTCCCATTTCGCCGCCGCCGCCTATTTCCACCCACTCTTCCTCATTTCTCTCTTGTCTCTCCTCGTTTTCTTATCTCTTCTCCGACTCTTTCTCTCGGACCTCCCACGCTGCCTCTCGTAATGAGTTCGGTTCCTACGGAGTCGATACAATAGCAGCTCAGTCAGATCGGTTCTCTTCTCTCTCTCTCTCCCCCTCCCTTCTGCACATCCTCCCTTCTCCACCTTCCCCACCCCAATATCCTACCCCCTCCGATTCGTCCGCCATAGCGTGCTTCCGCTTCGCCCTTTCCTCTCCGTTATGCACTCTAGGGTGGGCCCTCTAAGGTGAATTACAGCGGCGCCCACGCCGTCGACCCGACACAAAGCTAGAAAAATAAAAGTGTTAAAAAAATAACGGGAACCATCTCGACATTGCGACGTCGAAAAATGGATTCGCCTCCAATGTGCAAGAAACATAGTTCGAGGAAGCAGGACGAGGTACAAAGGTGGAGTCGCGGTACCGTGCGAAAGAATTTTATTCATAAGATAAAACAAAAAACGATCGAAAAATAATCCGGGCGCGGAAGTTGAAACGAAAATACATTCCGACGACTTGCAATCGGTAAGCAAGCGAACGAGGGCGTTGAAGCATGCGAACGAGCGATATTAAATGTACAAATGTGGTTTAGAGAACACGTGAAGGTAATCACGAGCAAGGCGAATAAGATTCAGAGTTTACTTAATCTAATTTTCAATAGATACCCCCTCACGTAAAGGATACAGCACATTTCTGTCTCATTCGCCCAGTGTTATAATACTGCTGTGCGGCGTGGTACCAATGTGAGGAAGGTTTCTCGAAAGAATTGGAGAAGGCTGGGCGAAGAGCAGTCCGTTTTGTCATTTCGAAGTACGTGCGTCGCGTGTCTCATCCCTACTAAATGAACTTGGGTGGGAGACTTTAAAAGATAGGCGAGGGCACTAAAAAGCGAACCTCTTCCGAAAGTTTACAATGAGAATTTGTCTAGTGACGTAGTGCTACCGATTGAAGAATCCGATACATCAATACTGCCCCAGCATAGAAGAAAGTTCACGGAGATTAGAGCCAGAACCGAGGGGCACTTTTCGTCCTTCTTCCCCGACTTAATCAGAAGAGACAACAGGAATAACGTCAACACCATTTAGAAGCCGATCGATGGCTGCCACCCCCTTCCACACGCCTTGACGGACTGCGGGGCATAAATTCGAAATCGTACAAGAGGAAAAGAAAAGACGGGTTTTCAATGAGGGATCATACGTGCGACCTCCTCTCTTCCTCCCACTTCCCTCTGGATCTCGAAATAAGAAGCTATCTACCCGATCATGACATATCCGAGAATGGCATAGTGCCAGGGGATGGTGGTGATACATTAGACGCCCTGATGGAATCCGGGGGGAAAGGATAGACGTAGCCTGCGCTCCCCCGCGGGGCGAGGAATGACGCCTTCAGATCGTAGGTCGCGGTAGGGGATAGTAAAGAAGGCGAATCGTGAGATCAGTTCCAGGGAGAAGAAGAAGAAAATGTTAGAAGCCGGGAAATAACGTCACACTCCGCGGGATAAACTAACCGTTTTTTGAATGCGAAAATAGGAGGATCGAGACGGAAAATAATCTAATATCTGTGAAATACGTAGGAGATAGGGATTCATTGAAGCGTTGATATGACTGCGGGATATATGACGCCGTCATTGCATAACTTGTTCGCGAGTGTCGCTGGAGAAATGTTGTCGGGAGGATCCGAGCCAAAATGGAAATCATGCAAAAATATCGTATGAATGTTTATTAAATCGAATATTTTACGGTTCATATAAAATCCTTGTGGTCCCTGGGTTACCTATTAATAATGTGAGCTAAGAAAATTGGATTTAAACGATCATTTTAAGAAATGTAATTTTTTCTGTGCATCGCAAGTGAGGCGGTAACTACCGACTGAAGGATATTCACATATGTGTTTAATAAAATACGCTCGTTTCTTCTATAATATGGAGGATGCGTTCTGAAAAAGTGACGTGTAATGTGAGTCCGTGTTATGTACGCCTTGCTTTACGTAGTAAAAGGGAAATCCGTTTTACAACCTCCGGACCCTCTCTTCAAGTCCAAAAATTCCCAAATCTCGCTTTGATGCACATATATGTGCAAACAAAGCACTCTGGCTCTCCGACACGTCTCTTCCTCGCTCTGCAATCTGAAATCCTGTATCACAAATCCGACCGAACCATAATCCGCTTTGCATCAATTTCTTATATTCAAATAGAAGCCTTGATGTAAATAAACCGTGTTATAAGAACTCATAGTAGGACCAACGCAGACGAGGATTAAGAGGGGAAGCCTTAGAAATAATTATTTTCTCAATGATACCCGTCAGTTTAGATTGGTCTTCGCCAACTATAGTTTACGATGATCTTCGTCATTATTTAGGAGGTATGACCACTTCTTTATGTTAGGTCTTTTCACAGTCATTGTATACATTTCTTTACCCTCTAGCCTAAGTTCCTGACTCTGTTAACACTAACTCTCTAGCGGCTCTAGACGGTCGCCTAAATCGTCTGGCCTTATATCCGCCGCCGTGGCCAGGTGTAGATTTTAGTGATTAAATTCCGCTATCCATCGAGCCGATAAAGTTCGAAGTTTCGAAATTTTTTTCTTCGTTTGGCCTTCCAAAAAAAGAGCTTCATGTCTTTTTCGGGGGCGTGAGGCATTCGAATAGATACGCCAAGTGGTTCATTGCCGTTGATGGAGCGAATTAGCTTTTTTTCTTAGAGTTAGGATCGATAATACCGATCGGCAGAGGAATATTTCAACCCGTGAAACGCGCCCGATGACGCCGACGTCCGCCCACGTCGAATAACTTTCCGAGAGCTGATTTCATTCTCCGCTAACGATCGCGATCCGATAGAACCTCGTGCTGACTCAACTCCATCAATCTTCTCCCCTCGGGACAAACAAGGTCGTCCTTCTCATTAACCTCGCGAACCTTCCAATAAAAACGACAATTATATCAATTACCCGACGTTAAAGGATCGTCCGTTACCCCAGCCTCCGTGTTATGACGCGCGGACTCGAAATCCCGAAGTCGATCTCGCGAAAGCTCGATCCAGCAGAAAAACGCTCCTCACTAAATAATACGAGTTCGCAAGTTAAGGGTCGCCCACTGACGACCTTTCGCCAACGGTGACTTACAAGGTGTTACTTCGCCGAGACGCACCCGCTCGTCTCCTCCCTTTTGTTATTTAGTGTTTCTCCCGGCCCATATGCGGAGGAAACGCCCTCCCTTGATTTTCTCCCGGCGACGACCTTTCCCTCGCCCCCCCCCCCTCCCCGCCCCCACCAATCCCACCATTCCTCCTCCTTCTTGTTGTTTTTTTCTTCTCTCTTTCTTCCTCCCCCTTCAGTCACCGTCTGATTTAAATCTTGCTGTCGGAATGACGCCCCGCGATGGCTTATTTATTTGCGCAGACCGCGCTGTTTAGAGGGCGCTGATGTTTTGAATGCTCGAACCAAAAGGATCGTGAACGGAGACGTCAGAGGGCGTGGCGTCCGGGAGAGCGCGTGGGAGGCAGCAATTGTTTTCCCGAGCGTCACTTCGTAAACATATGAGGAGCGACGGATGGTGTTTGGGCGAGAGGGGAATAGAGAAGGTGGGAGGGAGTCGGGGGCACAATGGAGAAAATTCAGCGACAATCGGCCCGAGGGACCACTCTGCGAGAAGAAAGGGAGGGTTAGGAGGAAAAGAGAGCGGAGGAAGAAGACGGGAGCGTAAAGAGAATAATGCGTGACTGAAGAATTGAAGATAAGATATAGGAAGGAGAGTGGGAGGAAACATGACCGAAGAACACTCGGAGTGAAGTCATGGCACATTCGCGACATGAAGAAAGAACCGCGGGGAAAAAAACTCGTCTTCAACGCTCGCTTCTATTTAAGCGATAAAAAAAACGCCGGAGAGAGCGTCGGCGCGCCTGTCTGTCCTCTCCGTATACATATTTCATCGCCTCCGCCTATTTTTCCAATTTTTTTTTGTAGGAGGATGAGATTATTCTAGCGCCGCATAGCAAAACCCTGAAATCACTGGGAAAAAAACGGTAAAATGGCGACCGCGTCACATTAAAACGTGAGAGAATCGTTGCGTTGCAAGTAACATAAAACGTTTTATCTTCGATGATACAGAAAGATGGATGGAAGAACAGATGGGCGGACTGAGAAAAATGTTGCTGTGTACAGTAACGTGCCATGTTAATTCGGTCCCTCAAGCTCAAGGGCAGGGATTCGCAACCTTCACATTGTGAAGAGCACCAAGTTATTTCGCAGAACATCAAGCGACCGCCGTTATACTTTCGTAAAAATTGGGAACGGTCATAAATAAAAATAAACTTATGTCAAAGTTATTACTAGCGTTTTGACGCATTAAGGAGGTTAATAACTTAAGAAATTAAATTCCATGAAGCTCTAGAAAATGATTTTGAGCACTTCTAGATTACTCGATTACAGTGGTCCTCGCGAGCACCAATTTGGGAGGAGTGATATGCCCCGTTTAGCATTTTTTTTAAATAATCGCGTACCCCTAATGTAATTTAAAGTAATGATGTAATGAACAATACTTGTATTATAATATTAAATTCGTGTTAATAAATGTAAACAATGAAAAACAAATACGACACACTTCTGTTTTTAATATATTTTCTAGCGCGGCCAAAACAACTTTGGGCGAACTCTTGGATATAGAAAAAAGACCCCGCGGCATCCCAAATGTTAAATTTATTCACCTTTAAGCGATAGGCGAAAATATTTCAATTACTTTTTTCTATTTCAGCCCACGTTCGTCGATGAAAACGTGCCTTCAACGTTTTATGACGAGATTACACCTGAACAATTGATTCTGTAATTTTGTGTGAACGAGAAATGTTATTACCTTAAATATTTTTGTACAGCTCTTTAAAGCTCTTCACATTCCCCAATGGGTACGCGAACCGTCGGTTAAAAACCTCTCCTCTAGCTTAATATGCTCGGAAGATATCATCTACGACAGTGGCTCCCAAACTTTTTGAACAAACGTCACCCTAACTCATTTGCCTCGGTTTTCAAGGTGTTCTCGACCCTGATGAGACTTGTGTGAAAAAGACATTTGCATGTATTTATTTCGCGACACGCCTATCAACTAGGCGCGACACTCAGGTACGTCACGACGCACTTTGGAAATCACTGGTTTGTACAAACGAACGGATGGGCAAACAGAAACGTTTATTTACCTCGGATAACCTCCAAAAAAAGTATCAATCGATTTATCGCTGTTTAACGGACTAAAATATATTCTTATTGATAATAGTCCATATCTTGATTCTTAAACTAAAGTTCCTACGCCATGACTCGTAATCATAATTTCTTCAACATTTTATCGTTTTGCGTAACTTTTTCCGCCATAAACAATGAAGAAGTGTTGAAAATCGGTAACCAAAAGCAACTCGTCATGTTGGGAATCTCGATTACAACGCATGTTAATTAACGGGAAAATAAACATACGCTTCGAATACGCGGGACTTTAAGTGTCTATAAGGGAAGTAAGGTAAAAACGATGTGAAAGATACATTCCATTAACTTCCATAATGGCTGAGATTTTTTTATGAGTGTTTGGGAGTTTGGAAGAGGAAAAACGTGTTGGAGTTCCTTAATGACACTCCTCTTACACATAAACGCAGAGAACTCGGTTATAAGGGCATTAAAGAGAGTGGGAAAGTAGTGTCGCCATACCGGAGTGTCTTTATATTCCAGTTTTGTTTCATCTTCTGTACGTTTATAAATAAATAAATAAATATAAATAAATATATATATATATATATATATATATATATATTTTCATTTATATATAACCATTTCAATAATTTTATTTGAATTTTTCAAAGCGCGTGTTGAAATAATACATACAATTTACCGACACTGCGAATGTAAATTTTTAACCTCCCTGCTTTAATTTTCCTCGTAATGACGCGATGTTACTTCATTGCATTCATATAGCCAGCGCGTCTTTCATTGAATTTTCATTCTCTATCCGTGTGAATGGACCCCGGAGCTTTTAGTGCGGCATAAAAAAGTGAGAGTGGAAATGAAAAGAAGCAACGAGAGCAAAAAACGGTTCTCCTATCGAACGTTGCTTCAAAGAAACTTTTTTCATAATCTTTCCCGAAGGAAAAAATTAAAATGGTGGATGGAGAATTGGGTTTTTTGTTTTATTTTTTGGCACACGTATGGCTGAATATATCGATTCGAACATAACCTCGATACCTTATTTAAAAAAAATAACGGAGACGTGTCCAACCGCTGCATCAAAACGCGTTATTTTGTATCATAAGGAAACTTAGAGAGATTCGGAGAAAAGTTCCTCGAAATTCAATAAGGAATGTCACAAAGATCCAGCGGGACTTGGCTCTAGCACACGCTGGTCGATGCCTGCGAGGAAAGTGGAGCATGCATTCAAAGCGATTTTTTTCGGCTTCTCAGTAACGCAATTTCATGTAATGCAGGGGTTCCCAAACTACGGCCCGAGCAGTGATTTGATCCGGCCCGCATTATCAGCAAGAGTATTCATTAGACATCATTTATGATATCTAAACGACATTTTCCGAGTGCTTGTGTGAAGTCTACTTTTAATATAAGCGAATAACATATCACGGAATCGAAAAAAATTCTCCAACTTGCTCTTTGAAATTTTCACACGGCCCGATCAGTCGTTTGAAATGTCGTATGTGGCCCGCACAGTGAATCATGAAGCCCCATGTGGCCCTTTCAGTAAAAAGTTTGGTGACCCCTGATGTAATGTATCAAAAAATGGAGTGGTCACGCGAGATCATTCCGATCTTACAAGCGACCTGAATCCATGCATCTCAAAATCTTTCTGCATTTAAGAGGTAATTTTGGCACTAAAATGTCGCCTTAATATTGATCAAAAATCCAGTTTCAAAGATAGCAGCTATAATGAATCTATTATATTAATTTGGTAATTCCGTGCGTGTATGTGTGTGACCCTGAGTGTGTGTGTGGGTATTCACGTCGGCGTGGAAGTTATAAAAAGCTCACCAAGCCCGCCAAATGGGCCAAAAGTCGGTATCATTTTGTAAATCTTTTTGGGCCGAAGGGCAACGAGGCATTCTTTTTTCTCCCAAGTACCTGGGTTCGTGTCCAACTGCAAACATGTTTCCCTTAGGGGATTTATATGTAGTAAAACGGTCTCGGAAGATTGGGCGGGACAATCTCGAATTTTTATCTCCGAAACTATACGTCGTAATAATTTGCTCTCGCGGACTTTTTTGTGGCAAATGTTGTCTTCTATCCGAATATTTTTTTAATCGCTTCCTCATACCACATATAATAGCAAGGGAGAGAAAAATGTTATTTTTTTGTTGCCGATAAAATCATCGTAGCAACCGATTTAAACTAGATAAGTAATGGTATGCTTGGGATTTTCTCGAAAAGGTTTTTTAAATTCATATTAAATATTGTTTATTAATTCCTTCAATTAGTGTTAGCCCCTAATTGTAGTATATCTAATTTTGTGCTTAATAGTTTCCCAATACAATTCAATTTTCATGAGTAGCTTAAGAACAAAAAACGTGGCACTTTTAAAGTAAGAAAGAAAATCATATATCAACATTATGTCTTAACGCTGAGCTGCATTAAATGGAGGATTGTGTCGATCTATATAAATTTCAATAGCGGTAATTCGAATAACTGACTGTGTTATTATGTTTTATGAATAACGGATAGAAAATGTCCAGCAAAATCAATAAGTAATATTTTAAATTCTAACGTGCAGATATTCGTGTGATGTATACAATAATTCTCACAGCAATCTTGAATGCACCTTTTAACGTCCAGCTATTCAACGTAATCTTGACCACCCGACCTTTAGACCTCAAAACATCTTATTCATTATTTCTCTGACGCACTATACTGCAGTTAAAAAATAATGAACTTGCCAGAAAATTGAAAGCATACAAAAGAACAACTGGCGTTCACATTGTGTAATTAGTCATTTAAAACATCCTTGACTGTGCGTAAAATAATTTAGTGTGTGTCATATAACAGGGACTCTGTTAGCTTTTACAGTGGCGTAACTAGGAGCGGATGGACCAGCGGCAAAATATCATCGATGGTCCCCTCCCCAACTAATACAAATGTTCAATTAAAAATAAAAACCATTATAGAACCTACCAAGTTGCACTTATTAATCAATAATCAGGAGTATGCTGAAAAAGCTAGGCTTCTTAAATTACTCTGTATAAAAGTAATAATCAATTGAAAAGTCAGGCAGAAATTAGGATGAAAAAGAGAAATTGCTAAAAAATCTTTATTTTATCTATACTAGGAAAAATTCGAGTGCCCCCAAGGCCCCTAAGGTCACTGAGCCCGTTGTATTTGGCCACCCACGCCACCCTGTTGTAACGCCACTGATCTTTTAGCATTTTTAGAAAAACGGAAGTCGATTCCGTCGCAGCCATTCTTGCGACTGAAAGCGTAGTTTTCGCGCAAGTGAAATTGCTTACGGACTTAGTCCAGGAATAGATGTCTCCGAACGTTTGGCCGAGACGTGTTTTCATCCCACGGGTGGGACGACGCGGAAACATTTTGTTTTCTCCTCGAAATATATAAAGGCGACCCATTGATACCACGTCACCAACATGTTCGCACCGTGTTTCCTCGCGTGTTCGTCCTTATTTTTCCAGCCGCAGCGACGTTTACTTCGAGATTGCGTAAAAATTTCTCCCGCTTCCTTCAGATAAAGATTCCTCTAGGGGCGAGAGGCAACAATGAACTCTCTTTTTACGCCGCAAAGAGAGTATTAAACGTCCCACAAAGAAAGCAAGGCGAGGCGGTAAAAGAAAGCCCTCCACTCTTTTCCCTCGAAGTGCGGACGGAGAGGGAATGTGGAAATATTTAGGCTTGGAGGCGGAACGTGGCCAAGGTTCTGGGAGGGAAATGCGAAATGCACGGAATATTGCGCGCGCGCTTTCGCGCCTCGGCGGAATCGCCGTTAACCGCATTATCGAATGGTCGCCGTTTCCGCGAGAACGATTGCCGGCGTGCTTTCGCGAAATGGCGCCAGTTGAGGATCCTTTCTCGCGGGCTACTTAACGCGGCTCGCTTTTGCGTGTCGTCTCGGAGCTCGTTAAAAACGTGCTCCAAACCCTCCCACCGAAAATAAAAAAATAAAAAAGAGGCCACGGAAAAAGCATACGCATCGAAAAAAATAAAAGAGGGAGACCGCGCATGCGCGGGGTTTCTATATTTAGAACTTTTTAATAGGGATTCAGTAGTATATCATATAACACGCAGACAACCACGACCTTCACGAGGTATACATAATGCAAAAATAATATGCCCTTTTAGCATTATTTTTTTAAGTAGTTCAACGGAAGATCGCCCGTGTTATCAAAGGAGCCACGCTCTTCTTGCACGCGAAATAAGGTCAAAACTTTTGCTTTCCTTATCTCCTTCGGTAAAAATTTATTGATTGAGGTGCCAGGTTTTCTAATAGCGATTAAAAGTGCATTTAACGGAACAAAAGGGGAAAATCGTGCAAATGATGTCATTGTTTCATGATGACCTACTTGAAAAAAGGGAGGGATGGAGTATTTGGTTGGGTTTTTTTATGGTTGCGATTTATTTTTATACGATTTTCAGATAAATTATCTACAATTGAATTCAGTTATCAAAATACCAATAATTCTTGCTTATTTGGATTTGCGCAAAATGTTCACACTGGCCGTCTATACAAAAGTATTTACGAAGTAAAAACTAATGCTCGTCTGAGAACTGTATTTTATTATCATCTTTGTTATCCAATTCTTCTTCGAGGAAAGTCAGAAAGTTTTCACCTCATTCACAAACACTAATACAATACACCGCTCCCCGGTTATAACGCTCTCGGTTATATCGCGGATTTGGATATACCACGTGTCTTCCTTCCTTCCCGTTTCTTGGAAAGAAAGTCCTGTCGTTTTTTAAGGTACTAAAGTAAAAAACAAGAAAAAATTAGCTATTTTTTAAAGAGTCGATTAAATAAATTTCTTGTACTGATTTTATATTGTCTTTTTATTTTGTTGTTTGTAGCAATTAAAGAAAAATTTTAAACTAAAAAAATTTGTATGTGCATGCTTTATTGGACAATAGGATCGTGTCCTCGGTTATACCGCGATCGTCTTACAACGCGAGTCGCAGCTCCACCCCCCCCCTCCCCCCGAAACACGCGTTATAACAGGGGAGCCTTATGCTAATTTGGTTATCGCCAAAACTTGAATTCCCCATTCTTTCTTAAATGTAATCTGGTCAACAGAAATGTCCCTTCCAAAGAAACTATCGCGTCAGGCCAGTTAGTGTTCTTAATTATCTCTATGGCTAAAATCCTTTGTAGAAATCGATACACGTGGCGCCTCCGAGCCCGCTATAAAACTCGTCGCCTTGTCCGCCATCTTTGACAAATGAAAAAATGAAGGCGCATGGACAGCGTCCTGCCCTCTTGTTGATGAATGGGGCAATTTGGAAATGGCGAGATTCCTGCGGAAAAATTGCATTTTCTTTCCCAGATTTCCTGCGAACCGGATCACGTGAACGGATTCTATCTCGCATCGTGTGTAGAAACGCGAAGCCGTTGACACGGTGAAGGAAGAGGGCCTCCTCGTTTCTCCTGGGGATCGCTCTTCGTCCTAGCGCATCGAAATGTGTCCCGTGAGGTTTATCGCATGATTGATGACCAGTGATGATGGCGAAGGGGATCTGATAAGCTTCGTAAGATTGAGATTTTGGCATGCAATTCATTGCAAATGAGTGATTTCTATTAACTTATTCGATAAAAATGAGTGCACTGAAAACATCTTCAATATTTTTTTTATTTGAGATAACTACAGAATTTTAAATAAAATAGCCTCTGAATGGATGAAATTTATATTAAAGTCAATATAAATATTACATTGTTTTAATTACAGAGCTTTTTGTTAAGTGTCCTGTCAATGTTGCTGTCTTGTCCATCTCTACGGTTGTGTCGGAAAATGTGTGCGAATTTTATTGATAATAACTAATGATGTAACGCATGTACATGTTTATTCGTTAACTTGAATGAAATTTTAAACCCTCCAGAAATTATTTTCTTTTAAATTTGTCTCAAATATTTTTTTTTAATCTCAACTTTTGTTTTTGGTATATTCATTTTGGGACGTCCTGCATGCATATACGCTGATAGAATAAAATTCGACTGGGATAGAATCCATTCACTGTGGAACTGGTGGCGATAGATGCCGTAAAGTTGAGTTGAAAGTTTTCGATTAGATCCTTCTTTATCAGAGGAGAATTTCCAACACACCCAGATAGTATTTTGTGTAGGTATAGCAGAAGTCGTACGAATATTTATTCATCTGGATACCCTTTATATTCGTATGTATTACATCTTTAGAAATGGTTTGACTCAAGGTTTTATCACCGCCGCTTCTATTTCTTAAAACTGAATTTTAGATAGAAAAGTTTGTTTGAAATTTCAGAATATTTACGGATTAAATTATAAGCTAACAGGCACCTATTCCTAAGAAATTTAAGCTTTATTGACTGCAAGATCTGTCATAATAAAATGCATATTACACACACACACACATACTTATATATATATACTTATATATATATATATATATATATATATATATATATATATATATATATATATATATATATGGATGTCAACAAGGTGTTGGGATGATTTCTCTCTCTGTAGCTGAAGAAGGAGTAGTTCCGAAAGCTTCTACGTTTGTGACGTTTCTGTGTTTTAGTGTTCTTTTACGTGTGTCGCTTCGACATCCCCGGTGCCTCGCCAACCTGAAGTCGTCTGATTGGTGAGTGTTCACTGGGTTTCCTCATCCCAACACCTTGTTGACATCCATATATTCATTTTACCTTTCCTTTTCCGTAAGCTGTTATATATATATATATATATATATATATATATATATATATATATATATATATATATATATATACTTAAAAGTAGGTCACCTTACGTGCGGATTAAAATGAGAAATTAATCACTTCACTTTTATGAGAGCAATTTTGCCAACCAATATCGTCGTTAAAGAAAAGTTTTAAATTGTTTAAAAACTGTTTTCTTATTCTTCCCACATATATTAAAAAGATTTTATGCTTTAGTTTTGTTTTTATGGATTTTTTGTGTGGGTAAAATGAGAAATTTTTCGAAGGAAATGAAAATAAAGAGTGAAGGCTTTGAAAGAAAGGTCTTAGTTCCAACCCCTGTTGGGCTAAGGGAAACAGTCAAATGTTTATTAAATCCTATAGTCGTTCCTTCTTGAAAGTAACCTTTGTACAGCTCTACTTCAACTTTCGAAAGAGATTTTAAGCGTGGATTAGTTTCGAATGTTTTCAATTGGTATACTTCGCAATACTAAGTAGGTTAATGCTGGATTTGCCTCCGTTGTTTACTTCTTTGACATTCGCTGATTGTACATTTACAAGCCATTTTCTCCAGACACCGACTGGAAATGGCTATTAAAAATCTCCCTTGAGAAGATATGGGACGGTCCTGAAGATCATAATTATGGGAAAAGATGAGATTTGAAAAAGGAGGCCGTCGCCTTAATTGGGCGTATTTTTAGGTCTATGAAAAGTACTTACGAGTTATAGTTCTTGTGCATAATTCAGAAATGAACTTCATGGAGGATATTTTATTTATCGTAAAATATACCGTATTACTCGTTAATAAAATCCTAAATTTATAATTAACCCCTATTTACATTGAAGCGTGCCTTCTAGAATAAATTTGTGACGAATTTTTCAATGGTGACTGTGATAGAAATATAAGTTGGTTTATTTATTTCTAATTTTGTATAACTTGAAAAAAAAACGTTTCAGATTTCAGTTAAGTATCGTAAACTTGCGCCACGTCATAACAACTCTTGAATTCCTCCGTTAAATTCAAAGTAAATAAGTTCTAAACTAGAATAAAATTATGTAGTGATCAATGCAATGCACAAAAACCCCCATGTCAACTTGTAAAACATTGTGAAAGCCATAAGAAACCTTCACCTAGTAATTTCTATATTCTTGATCAAGTTTGAAACCTCAATAATATCTATGATATCTCTGGTAGTGCTAGCTTTCTAAAAGGAGTAATTAGTCTTTAATACATCAAATTTTCTATCTATTAATTTTTCTCGATTTCCATGAAAAAAAAAAACAAAAGTTAGCGCTAAAGTTTATCAGGGACAATATTTCTTTATGAAAAGAGGCATAATTAAATTTCTTCTGTCCTTTCCTTCCCTTCGTAACAAAGTGAATCATAGAACCTGGAAAATTCCATAGATCTAGGTCATTTTAACTCTGTTTTTATATTCGGAAAAACGTATTCTGTAAAGTTGCTCTTCGTTTCTTCCGTGTTTCGCCGACGTTTTTGCCTTTGGCCGAAGAATCCAAATAAGCTTTGCTCCAAACCAAAACAGAGTCGCTAGAAATAACTTACACATCTAAATGTGAAGCACGGACCGTCATTTGTCGGCGGCGGTTCACCTGGAAACGGGGGCATCTTGCGGCCTAAGACGCTAACCACAGGAGGTCATTGTCTTCCCTGCAGGTTTCCACTAATTGATTATCTTTCTCCGCATTGCCCAAACAAACGAACGCTCACGCATAAGTTCCCGGCAATGTACCAATTTCCTACTTGAATTAAAAGTACCGGAAGGATAAAAGTAAACTCGAGATGCCCCTGAAAAAAATATCCTTAATGTTAGAGTCGGATTGGCGTATGATTGCGATAAAACTTTTGGAGATTAAAGCAACCGTTTAGCTTTGAAGTGAACGAAACGGATGATTCCGCATAACATTAACGTTGTATGTATTTAAAGTGAACGGAGACAGACAAAGATAGAGCGTTTGTTACATTTCGTAGAGTGAGTGCAAACATACGCTTTCGGCTTCTCTAAGGATGAATTTCATGTGTTGGTCGCAGTTGCCTACGTTTCTACCAATCAACCGATTTAAAAGTTTAAAAATCGAATTTTATACTTCACAGTTGATGGCGTAACTCTATGGAATTGATCTGCGATAAAAAATATAATAGCAGCGTTAAAATTCCACTTTTATTAATGAAAAGTCACAACCCGGGTTTCACGTCATTCGATTATTTTTGCCAAATAAAATGGAATTTTAACATTGTTACTTTACTGTGTTTATCATTTAATATTAATAATATTGCCTACTTCAACGAAGTCTCATCTGATTCTATTAATTACTGTGATATGTCAGAAAGGAATTCTTAAGCTCTCCTAATGGCCAAAAACTGTCTATGGTTATTAGAGAGGCATAATTTATCGAGTAAAAATGGTTTGATACCATCGATTCAGATAAGTTAATGTCCAAAAACTCCTTAACTTATCTTGATTGAGTCATAAGTGAATTGAACTTTAACCAACGTCATCGATTCAGATGTTGAATTAGAAACTTGAAGATATGACCTAGAATATTTAGTCAAAGAGAGATTTATCGGGTGCCTCAGGAGTTGCAGTTGTTGAGAATGAGAAACTTCATGACGTGTTCTCCATCAGCCCAGTCTATCGAACAAAATCCCTTAAGGTCGTCGCGATAATACGATCAAACAGTCCATTATCTTATCCTACACCCCCGTGACTCATTAACTGGATACACGTTCACCATAACATCCTCAGTACATAAAAGAATTAATTCTATTATCATAAGCACTTAGTGCCGAACCTTTTCGAAACGAGATCAATAGAAATGTTTAAGTTTAATTTCAAATCTCTTTCTAAACGATATGGACACTGGAGACTCCTGCGTTTCAATTTCGGTTCTTATCGAGCTGAATGGGTTTTCTGACTCCCATATTGCAATCTGGTGTTAGCTTTCTGCGTTGGGTGTCAGTTCATTAAACATTCTGTTTAATCGTTTATGTTCGGCCATCCGAACGAGCGAGTGGGTAACTGCTGCGAATATTTCATAAATTCTCCAGCAAGGTGATTCGATACAGCACTCAGTGGTCTATTTCGGAGAAACTATAGCTCTAAATCTCAAAAGCGCAAGCGTCATATCTGATGGTTGTACTAGTCATGCATAAACGAGAGTAGTTTAAGCGTGCAGTTGGTTTCATTTCGAACAAATCTTATTGGATTTTGCTTGCAGTTGTGTGATATGTAGATTAGAAATTGCTGCCACAGGAAACGATACATTGTTAGGTGCGTTCACACTATATACATGTATGATGTATACAAATCTTATACATGTATAAACAGAAATCTAGAAATGTATAGGTTTTGTATAAGACAAGTCCAAGATTTCTTCATGCCCTATACTGTGCATGACAAGTCGTATACAAATCTGAAGCTTCCGCACCGAATAGGAAACTTGGATTTATCCACCAACTCGTGCATGCGCTGTAGAGTCTAAATCATCTGTCACTCTACATTTTTTACGTGCGGTAGTGGCTACTTCTTTTCACATCTTTTGCATAAAAAATTTAGTTCCTTTTCATTTAATTAAATATGGCGGATTGGCCAAGAAAAGAAACAACAGTACTGATTGAGCTACTTAGAAATCATGAATGTTTATGGAATCCACGATGTCCGGAGTACTTCAATAGAAATGTCAAGCAAGAAGCACGTTTGAAGATTGCATCTGAAATAGAGGGACGCATTAAAGCAAATGTTGAAAAAAAATTAATAATTTAAAGAGCCAGTATTTTCGAGAAAAAGCCAAAGTGCAGAAGTAGGAGAAATCGGGAACAAATGAAATATATGTGCCCAAATGGTACGGATTCGCTCTCCTACATTTTCTACAAGATGTGACTAAGCCTGTGCAAAGTTCTAGCTAGACAAGTAATATATAAATGAAAACAATATTGCAAAAAAGTTTAATTTGTTGTTAATTGATGTACATGTAAAATATGAAATAGCTTGGCTATTTTAAGCTACATTATTTTGCCAAGGTACACTGCCAGCATCACAAACAAAAAATCTTGAAAATTCTTCTCTTACTTCTTGTGCAGCTTGACAGGGTTTCCTTGCAGCCCTCTGTAGTGGTAATAGAAATGCATTATTATTATGCCATGTTCCCGGTACTATTGAACCTGTATCTGTTTCCTCAAAGTCGAATGTCCCTGGTGGTGAATAACATGCTTTTGCTGCTGCATTCCAACGTAAATAATTATGAAGGGCACAGCACGCCATTACAAAATTTTTTGAGCTTTTTTTGGTTCTAGGATCAAAGTTGTCCGCAATACACGAAAAACCGGGGAAAGTATACCGAATGAGTTCTCTACGACCCTTCGTGCTCGACTTATGCGATAATTATAAATTCTTTGCATATTTGTCATAAGATCCTGGATAGGGTTTCATTATATTTGGTTTTAAGGCAAAAGCATCATCTGCTACAATAACGCATGGTGAGGGAGTAGTTCTTGTAGGTAGAGCAGAAGGTTGTGGAATATTTATTTTCCCTTCGTTTAATAATTTTGCCAATGAACAATGGTTAAAAACACCACCATCAGATATTCTTCCTTGAACCCCACAATTTTCGTACAGGAAATTATATTGAGCATCAACCAAAGCCATAAGGACAATACTAAAGGGTTTTTGTAGTTAAAATACTCACTTGCGCTGTGTTTGGGTTGAATTATCTCTGTGTTTTCCATCCAGGGCGCCCGAACAATGCGGGAAATTCCAAAGGGTTTCAAAACTTTTGGAGATATTTAGCCATTTTTTGGGCAACTAAAAATAAAAGCATTTTTCATATTAATCATAAATAATAATTACTAGGTCTTGTTCTGCAAAACATTGTTGTGAATATAAAAACATATATGCTTTCAGGTTGAATTGGAGGATGAAATTTCGATTTTAGAGGATGTCACAGACAAACCATCTGAAGAGATAGGATCAGCTGATACTGCGCTAGTACAAGATAGCATCCCAGTACAAAATTGTACAGAAAATGAAAAGGACCAACCATTCCTAAAGGCAACAACCCGTAAACGATCAAAATTAGCATCACCTGGTTCGTGTCGTTCAGATCTGAGTGATCATAAAGAGGAAATGTCTATTCTTCGGGAATCACGGCATGCATTCCTTGCTAAACAAAATGTACGAGACGAATTCTCTATATTTGGAGAGTATGTTGCATCCGAAGTAAGGAACATCAAAGGGGAAAAGAATCAAGCCATTCTTAAGAAGAAAATTCAAGATGCCATTTTTGATGTAAAAATTATGTCTCTTGGTGAACCCAGGCATTTAGAACATATAACTTCAAATATACAAGTCCTTACAGATTTATCTCCAACCTCATCATCATGCAGTTACACAAATTACAGTTCCAAAGCAAACAAATCTCTCCTGTCTCTTTCAAATTCACCGCCCACCAATTCTGCAATAATTATTCCAGTAGATAATGGGCAAAGTGGGTCAACTATCTTAACTGAACTTCAGCTATCCTCACAAACTTATCAGCCTCAATTAAATGCCAACCAAAGGACGAATATACAAGATGAATTCACTGATGAATCTACTGGATGGAGCGATAACGATGAGTTTACAAAAAAATGCTTATTTACTTGTCACTTAGCTACCTATTTAGTAAACATTAGATTTATTAGTTTGTAAATTAATTATCTTAATAAAAGTGAATTGTTTTACCTGAATGTTATTTCTCAGGACATCAAAAATAGCATCACATGCTGCCGGCACAAGGGAACTAATTTTAGATTTTGATATCCGGTATAATACATCAAGGAGGCATATGAATCTCCTGTGGCAAGAAATCTTAATGTCACAGCGAGTTGTTCAGCTGGTGAAATTGCTTCTCGAAATGACGTATTCTGTGCAGCAATTCTGGGGCCCGCCATTTGTAGTAAACATACAAAATCACTGGGTGTCATCCGTACAAAATTTTTAAATCCTACAAAATTCATAATAATATGTAGTATAATACTAATACTATACATACATACTACTACATAACTCTTATGAGATAAAATACTTGCCTTGTCAGTCTTCGATTTTTAAATCCTTCATTATTGATTTACACGCACGTTGGCTACTTCTTTTGCACAAAAAATTTCTTATCCACCATCGACGTCTCTTGCTACTTTGTTGTTAATTACATAATTTGCAGCAGCACAAATGAATAGATATTCCTCGTTCAAGGACATATTGTCTACTGACTTGTCTAACCAGTGTGAACGCTTCAAAAATTGTACTTATATTATACTTGTATTATATTTGTATATACTAAATCGTATACAAATCTAGGACAAGCAAAAATAATGCGTCTATGTACTAGACTATACCGAATCCGAGTCCAAAAATAGTCATTGCAATGGCAACAATCTCGTAATGAGTGATAAAAACTGCACAAACGCCAGTATTTACGCGAAATTCTAATAAATACGATCGATAACAAACATTCTACGATATACATTATAATATCCATTTATTTCCTCAGAGAATAGTATAAATCCCGCTCCGATATTACAATTCTAAGATATTTTAATGTGCAAAAGAAAATTACCCTGCACGATGGATTTCTGATTTCCCATATAAATCAAATGGGAAGGATAGTTCTTGGAATCGAACTCGGGACTTTCAATCTTTGCAACAAAACTATCCTTAGGAGCTCGGACCCAGTAGCAGGAGATTTACACCAAGTGTCATGAAAATCGGTCAGTTGGTTCATAAGTTACTTAATTGGTGAGGACAGGGAGAGAGGGCAACGAAGAAACTATAAGACAATGAAAAGTAGGCTAATAACTGAGATTATTATACCTATCCTGTTCTATGCATCAAATATGGAAAATCTACTTGTTCAATAAGATCGAAACAGTATTAAAATCAATGGCTATGTTTACATTTTAAAATCCTTATTATGAATCTATGACACATAAAAATGCATATTTTGGCAGCGTTACCTTCAATAAACATTCAAAAGAGAATTGTCGAGCTCGTCTTTGGGCTGACATCTAATTACGTATAATCTAATGCCAGTAAATCACCAATGATGTTGGCTATTTTTTAACCGATATTCGCATCTGGTTTTCCTAATCTTTTAATGGTTATTGAGGAGACATATTTGCGAACTCAGTCAACAATATTCTTTGTAGCTTTTCTCAGTTATCATAAGCTTTACTATAATTTCCGACATTTTATGTTTTCGTTCTAGGTTTTTCTGGCGTGATTTCAAAGAGATCCAATCATCTCGAAAAACCTATACGTCTCAGTCTAATTCTGTCGAAAACCCTGAAGAAGTTGAAAATACGGAGTTTTGGAGCAAAAATAACTGCACGCACACACGTTACCATAATCATATTGAGCACTTCCTCATAAATCCAAATAAATATAGAGGAAAAAATGCTAGCATTTAGCTATTTCGATTAAATAATACTCTGGTCTCTATCCAGTCCTCTTCAGGCTTAAATTTCCAGTAAAACATTTAACTCTTTAACCAGTACTTTATGTTATTTATCAACGCCCATTTTTTTGCACATCCATATCCATTTTACCATAATCCAGCCTTTCCCCGTTTTCTTTATCGAAGGAGGATCGCCAAGGCGTACGTTACGATCAGCTGTAATAGGTAAACATCAATTTCCTCCAATCAGTCAGGAGGCGACGGGAGAAGGGATCAATTAATATTAGTATCACGCTTCGTTCTGGATTTATCGTCGAATAAAACCGTCGCGTCGCTTTATGACAACCGTCTATATTACGGCGATTTCGAACGCGTCAGGATAGGGCGTCGTGACGAATGGCTCCGCTCTACATGCACGCATCGAAAGCGGCCATCTACGTAGCTATCGCGAGGAGTCGTAGTTCCCGAATAAAATGTTTTCAAAAATTCCAGCGCTCGCCGAATTGGCGGTCGAGGCACGAACGGATAACTTGTTACGTTTTCCATTACGAAATTGCGCGCACTTCCTGTTTTCCTCTCTCTCTCTGTCAATTACGTTCTCTCTCGTTCTCTCTCTCTCTCTCTCTCTCGCATCTCTCCCTCTCCTTTCTGTATCACATCACTCATCCGCCACGCCCCTCTCCTCGCCTCTCCCTCTCCACCTCCCGACCAAACACCCGCCATCGCCACTCAACGACACACACTGGGACACATCAAGGCTTCGATTTCCCATTTCCTCCCCCTTTTACGAGTGCGGCCAACTTTCTCTCTCTCTCTCTCTTATTACCGGACCCTCACCCTAATCAACCTCCCTCCGTCCAAACATTCACACCATTCCCTCCGCCAAGTCCTCCAAGAGGCGACCTTCGTATAGGACTCTCCACTCTTATCTCCCTCTATTTCTCTCTCACTTTCTCTCTTTCGTTCCTTTACCTCTCAGTGTTGTTCCCAAGCCACGACACCGACCCGTACCTAAGCTTGACCATGTCCGCCCCTAGCATCTCTCCCTCACTCTCTCGTCCCCCAACATCTTCCTCTTCGTTTGTCTGTCTGTCTGTCTCCCTCCCTCTCTCTCCCTCCCTCTCTCTCCCTCCCTCTCTCACCCTCCCTCTCTCCCTCCCTCCCTCTCCCTCCCTCCCTCTCTCTCTCCCTCTCTCTCTCCCTCCCTCTCTCTCCCTCCCTCACTCCCTCCCTCTCTCTCACTCCCTCTCTCTCACTCCCTCTCTCTCCCCTCCCTCTCTCTCCCCTCCCTCTCTCTCCCCTCCCTCTCTCTCCCCTTCCTCTCTCTCCCCTCCCTCTCTCTCCCTCTCTCTCTCATTCCCTCCCTCTCTCGCCCCTCCCTCTCACTCCCCTCCCTCTCTCTCCCCTCCCTCTCACTCCCCTCCCTCTCTTTCCCCTCCCTCTCTCTCCCCTCGCTCTCACTCCCCTCCCTCTCCCCTCCCTCCCTCTCCCTCCCTCTCTCCCTCCCTCCCTCTCCCTCCCTCCCTCTCCCTCCCTCCCTCTCTCTCTCCCTCTCTCTCTCCCTCTCTCTCTCTCCCTCTCTCCCTCCCTCCCTCTCCCTCCCTCCCTCTCTCTCTCACTCCCTCTCTCTCCCCTCCCTCTCTCTCCCCTCCCTCTCTCTCCTCCCTCTCTCTCCCCTTCCTCTCTCTCCCCTCCCTCTCTCTCCCTCTCTCTCTCTCTCCCCTCCCTCTCTCTCCCCTCCCTCTCTCTCCCCTCCCTCTCTCTCCCCTCCCTCTCTCTCCCCTCCCTCCCTTTCCCCTACCTCTCTCTCCCTCCCTCTCTTTCATTCCCTCCCTCTCTCCCCTCCCTCTCTCTCTCTCTCTCTCCCTTTCTCTCTCTCCCTTTCTCTCTCTCCCTTTCTCTCTCTCCCTTTCTCTCTCTTTCGCAAGAGAGACGCCTATTCGAACTCTTTCGTACCTTTCTCCATTCCCCTTCGGAATCACCATCTCCCGCCTCTCCCATCCAGGGATCCATCCACGTACCCCTATGTACACTCTCGGGACTTTTTTATTTTATTCTCGAATTTCTCTCTCCGTCCCTTTCTCAATCTCCCACCCACCACGGTTGGTTTTCTCAATGGGTTTTCTCGACTCGAAATACTTATATTTCTCTCTCTCCGCCAAATTTCTCTTTATCTTTTTAATTTCGATTGGCTGAGTGTCCAATTGGATCGATGTACTCTATTCTCGCTTTGCACTGGACGTGCCTTCATAGATAAGACCAGGTACAGCGAAATCAGAATAGTTTTCTTCACTGGAATGCATGAAGTTATGTTTGAGAGCCCTCTTTAGCTCCGCATGCTGCAGTTTAGTTACATATTGAGGACAAATGTTTTCTCTTTTATAAACGCTGAGACTAAATAAAATGTTTTATTCTTTTAAATGCTGGGAGACGGTTTCAAAACCGTGCCAAAGCGAAATTCATGGCCGCAAAATTCGAGGTAATTCGTTCAAAGAAAAGCGTGATAAACCGATAACCTTGCAATTCGATGATGATTGCACAAGATCGAACGAAACTGATCAAAACCTTGGTTGCCATGTCGGTTGAGTTGCATAAGATTTAGGATGAGGAATTTCGTTTTTGTTACAATCTTTTCTTAAATCACTAGCTTATTGACGAGAGGGTAAATGTGATCTTATCGGCGTCATTTCGGTAGTTGTGAATGTCATGTTAATAGGTATGAGGAGTGACGATATTTGGAGGTGTAAAAGGTTTAGTTGGACGGACGAGGGACTACCTTAGCAAAGTCATCTAATAATTACCTAAATAAAACTGAATAATAAAACCATCCGGATTCCAGTACATGAGTGAAATTTGATAATATTTAAGAAAGGTAAATTTAATTTCTGTATCAACAACTTTCTCCTAGTATTTAAATCTGAAGATTCGGTGCATTACATACATACGTTAATCCGTCTACCAGAAATGCTTTTCTAAGGGAATTTAATTCACGAGTTGATGGTGCTTGCATACTGCAAGCGCTTAAAAAATCACCAAACATCAACATCTAAACTGGTAAATAAACCAACGCGACAGCATTTGAACTACACAGAGCCCATTTAAATAAGATAATAGTTTTCATTTTCCCAGAAATTAAGACATCTATCCGGAATTTCTAAATTCTCTGGCAATCGGCCCGCGTCCAAGTTTTTGAATTTCAAGTTTCATGGCTCATATTGCCCTTTTTAAGCAATAACTACAATCATCATTAAGACAATAGCCTATATGTTACACTAAAATATATGTGAAAATTAGTATATTTTGTGTTTATGATTGTGATGTCATCATCCGTGCCTTTTAGTACGTATCCGGATAAAACTATTAATTTAAAATTATCACGTCATCATATGTATATGTCGTTGGCTGAAATCAAATGTATTATAATGCAGTCTAAGCGTTAAATCATTGCTCTTAAGTATGTAAAATCAATTTCCATTGAAATACATTGGAGTCGTTTCTATGGTAGTTTATAATTTTCATTGTCGAAGACCGATATAATTTTATGATTAAAACCAAATTTTTACGCAAATTCAGAATGGATTTCAATTTTGTATGCAAGAAAAATAAACTTAATTCTTTCATCCACAGAACAGGGCATGTCTCTACTATGTATCTTAATTTTAAATACTTTAAAAAAGCAATTTTATGTAGTCCTGCACAATTTTCAGTGCTTTTCTTATGGGTGTTTAAAATTGGACTTTGGGGTCAAAAACACCCCTTATATAACTTTTACTGTAATTTCGGATTTTTTCCAGAGGTTGTATCCAATGACCTATCTTCCTTCCAAATTTCAGCTCTGTAGCTCTTCTATAAGTACCTTAGATTATATCATCATCATCATAGGTAGTCTGTCCGTAGACAGGTCCGTGATTATTCATGGTTAAACCTGGTTCTCCATATACTCCTATTTTCCGCTGTCCTCTTTATATCTTGATAACTCTCTTTCCCTTTCAAATCGTCTATCAGCTGAAACCTTTTCCTGCCTCTTTCCCTTTTCCCATCTAGTTTTCCTTCTAACACGTCTTTAATCATACTCTCTCTCCTCAGGTAATGCCCAACCCAGTTAGCCTTCCTCTTTCTGATAGTCTGTATAATCATTCGCTTCTCTCCTATTCTTCGTAGCACTTCATCGTTTTTCATCCTATCTGTCCATTTTATCTTCAGCATTCTCCTCCAAGTCCACATTTCAAAGCTTTCCAAGTATTTGATGTCATTTTTCCTTAGCGTCCATGTTTCTGCCCCATACAATGCTATACTCCATACGTAGCATTTTATCAACTTCTTGCGGATATCTTCCCTTATATTCCCTGTAAGTAGTTGTTTCTTTCTCCTGAAAGCCGCTTTTGCTTTTCCTATTCTAGTTTTGATCTCATCCGTACATTTTGCCTCTCGTGTTATGATACTTCCAAGGTATTTATATTCTGAAACTTCTTCTAATGGCTTTCCCCCAATAGTTATGTTCAGATTCTCTTCTTTACCCGATATTCGAATGACCTTGGATTTTTCTGTATTTATTTTATATATATTATATTTATATATATTTTATATATATATATATATATATATATATATATATATATATATATATATATATATCCTATTATTAAATTATTATTAATTATTAATTAAACTATTAATAAAAGCCTTAATCTGTTGGTTGGTTGGTTGGAGCGCTATATGGGATTTCCCATAAGAGGGATCTTAAATATACCTCTCTCACACTTGCAGACTTATTTTCTTTTGGAAAATTAAATTAGAAGTAATTGACGCACGATCTTCGGATAAAAACCATTTTAAAGAACATTAAATGAAAATTCATATTATTATCGTCGAATTTGCTCACATAAAGCTAAAATATTCGAAAATTTGTCAAAATTTTTCATTTTTATTGAAACGTTCCCTTGGCGATCAACAGCATTGTTGTTCATACTGAAAATCAACATATCTGGTGAGTCCATAATAGCTAATTTTTTTCGGAATAAAACGTTAAAGATGTTGTTAACTTAGTTAAAAAATTGTATACTCTTATTGTCTTACTATTAAATATAAAAAATATATTCAAGTGAAAACCTGTTCATCTATCTTATCTAATGTTCGTATAAGTGTCAGATTTAGCTCACTTCCTTCCAATATATGTAGTTGAATATATTAAGTTCCAATTTTCCCGTTGAATTTCAACGGATATTTCCACTAGTATCTTATAAATATTTTAGTGTGTGTGTATGTATGTATGTTCATTATACGTTTTTACACCGTTGAAGCTATCGAATTCAAAAGTTTCATGGGCCATCCTATGGACCTAAGGAAGAAATTGGTCTAGGTTTGCAGACCGTGGGGTCTCTTATACCCCATGGGGTCAACGAAATACTATTTCCATAAGAATGCATGGGAAATGGTGTAGAGAAGCCTCAAAATGCCATGCAGCCTTTCGCTGATGTGGATATAAATATACCTAAATATTAACTTACGATCACAGGAAATGCAAATGACTGAGTATTTTAATTCTGTTCATGTTTTGTCGTATTACATTTAAATCGCTCGAAATTATCCTTTAAGCGCATACTTTATTAATATTTTCCAGGTGGCAACAAAGCTAAATTTCTTAATTGTTGTCCTCTTCAAAGGGAGATAGCCACGTAAAGATTAATGCAAGAAAAATCCACGCCGTGGCACGCCGAGAGGAAGAATAGGCAACGCCAAGATAAAGGGTGCAAATGGATTAAATATAGTTTATGAATACTTTTAAAGTATGTCAAATGATTTTTAAGGAATATTAGAACATTTTTATCTTTCACCATTAACATTGAAAGATTTATCGCAACATAAATCGATACATTTACTTACATTTGTTCGGTAACCAAGATGTTGTTTATTGTTTACGTTTTGGATAATAGTATTGACATAATCCACATAATTTTATTGCTGCTTTAAAGGCTTCGGTGCATCTACCCATGTGAATTTTAAGTATGACGTTAATGGGTAATTATATTAATGGTAAAACTTTACAATAAAATATAAAATAGTAATTGTTAATGTTAACGTCGCTTGCGTAATTAAGGAATGGGGAACGTTTGATAAACTTGGAGTGCCCAACAGCAAAAATATGTAAATTTCAGTAAATATTGTATTAGTTTTATTGTAATATGACATCAAAAGTGATATATCAATAAAAATCATAAATATCGCTTGCTACTTAAAAGAAAACTCTTTCCCGAGCGAAGCCAGGCGTTTCAGCTAGTCCTATATCTGTAAGAAGCAGCTATTTATAATGATAACTTTCAAAAACGAATTTTTGGATATTTTTATGCTTAAATAAAAATATTAGAATTTGGAAAAATAATGAGATAATGCGTTAAAAAGTCGTTTATTATGAAATTTAATTTTTCCTATCGATGAAAACGGAGATACTAATTTAAAAAGTCAACTTCTTCAGCTTTAACTCAATCGCTTTTTATCTTGAAAAAGTTTTCTTCTTTCATCTCGGATCGCTTTATAAACGGACGATTTTTCTGAGACTTCATGAGGCGAATCCTCGAAATCCTTGCGACTCATTCCTCTTGAACGCGATATATATAACGAGAAAAATAACTTCACTAACGTAATCTTCGACGTTAATCTTGGCGAAATATATCGATGACAGTGTCGAAACACACTTCACCGTAGTGGCTCTTCGCCACTTGAGCTCGCCGATGAAGGATCGCCGCACAAGAACCACTGAACGGCGAAACGGAACTCTATTTCTCCCTCTCTCCATCTCTATCTCCAACCCTCTCATCTAATAAATGAAATGGGGGTGGACAGGAAGGTTAAGGAGGAGCTTAAATCGTTGCCGGACAAAAGTAATTCTTGACTAGGCGGGTAGAGGGAAAAAACGTCAAAATAGACGAAGAAGCTTTGCGGAAGATGAGAAAATCTTCAGATTTACTGGATAACTCGGTAAGAGGAAAGCCCTGTAGGATCCGCCGAAGATCACGTGCGACGTAAATGTTTGCCCAGTAATTGAAGGACGTAGTTTTTCCGAGTTTTTGGCAGAAGCTTCGGGGTTTTTCCTTTTTTTTGCCGAACCCGAGCGGAGTTCTGTAAACTGAGGATGCAAAGTTCTCGCGCGAGGTGAACACGATGGCGACGACTTCGTGTAAAGCAAAAGGATGCAAAGTTTATAAATAAACATCGATTGCTTTGGTCAATGGCGACTCGTAATTGATTACAAAATTTTTTGTCGTCTAACCTTTAAAAATAACATACGCAATTCATTTGGATCGGTTTTGTCAAAGATGGGTGAGGTAGATATAGAGAATATTACTATATCTCGCTCAAAAACAGGTTAGGTTTCTTTAAGGGAAAATTAAAATTTATTATTTCTCATAAAGAAATCCTATATTTAATATCGAATAAGAACATATACGTCATTTATTCGGATCGGATTTAACAACAATGGGTGAATTAGACATGGAGAATACCTCGCTTAAAGATAGGTTCGGTTTCTTTAAAACAAGTTTTTCAACAAAGTGTCCTTCAGAGAATGGAAAATTACACACACACACATATATATATATATATATATATATATATATATATATATATATATATAATAGAATAGAATATATCCTTGTAAAACAAAGATTCAGGAACAGCATAAACACCGCCAAGGCGTTACTAGGAGCAGACATTGATTCAGATCACAGCCTTCTAATAGTTGACGTAAGTATAAAGCTCAAACAAATAAGAAAAACGAGAAGAGAAAAACAGACATGGGACCTAGAAAAACTGAAAGAAAGGCAGGATGTAGTCAGCATGAAGTTAGAAGTTCGCCTAAGAAATTTGGAAAAAACAAAGACCGTGGATATAGAATGGGAAGAAATTAAAACCAGTATCAAGGATACCTTGGATAAAGAGATTGGAAAACAAGAGAAGAAAATCAGAAAACCATGGATCACTAAGGAAATGCTGGAGAAAATGGATGAGAGACGAAAATGGGAAAACGTTAACAGTGAAGAAGGTAGAGCCAACTATAGATGTATAAACAATGAGTTGAGAAAGGTAACAGATAAAGCTAGAGAAAATTGGATAAAAGAAAAATGTCATGAAATACAACAAATGGAGGAGTTAGGACCAAGCATTATGGAGAGCGAAGTAGAAAAAGCAATAATGGAACTAAAGAAAGGGAAAGCCGCAGGCAGTGATGGAATACCGGCTGAGGTACTTAAAGTAATGGGATCAGAAGGACTAAAAGCGATCACGAAATTAATTAATAAGATTTACGACACGGGAATGTGGCCTCGGGATTTCCTAGAAGTAACAATGATCCCTCTAAAGAAGAAGCCAAAGGTAATGCAGTGTAAAGACTACAGAACGATAAGGCTTCTGTCACACACTTCGAAGATCATCACGAGAATTCTTAATAAAAGGCTGGAGAAAAAGGCAGAAGAAATGCTAGGGGAAGATCAATTCTGTTTCAGAAAAGGACGAGGAACTAGAGATGCTATAGGGGAAGTTAGAATCATATCATAAATGGCAATAGAGTACAGTCAAGATATCTGCGTATATTTCGTAGACTGGCAGAAGGCCTTTGATAGAGTAAATTGGGTAATATTGATGAAGATATTAAAGGATATAGGTGTAGACTGGAAAGACAGGAGACTGATCAGGAATCTATATGCGAATCAAGTTGTAAAGGTCAGGTTGGAGAATGCGGACACCTGCGGAGTAAACATCGGTAGAAGAGTAAGACAGGACTGCTGCCTATCGCCGACCCTATTCAATATATATGGAGAAAGTGTAATTCAAGAAGTATTAGAAGGCACAGGAGATTTCAAAATTGGAGGAAGGATTATAAGAACAGTAAAATACGCGGATGATCAAGTACTTCTAGCAAGAAAGGAAGAAGAACTCCAGAAAATGATAAATAGACTGGTAATAACAGGTAGAAAATACGGTATGGAAATTAATACAGAAAAATCCAAGTTCATTCGAATATCGGCCAAAGAAGATAATCTGAAAATAAGTATTGGAGGAAAGCCTTTAGAACAAGTTTCAGACTATAAATACCTTGGAAGCATCCTAACAAGAGAAGCGAAATGTACGGATGAGATCAGGACTAGAATAGGAAAAGCAAAAGTGGCTTTCAGAAGAAAGAAACACCTACTTACGGGGAATATAAGGGAAGATATCCGCAAGAAGTTCATATAATTCTATGTATGGAGTAAAGCATTGTACGGAGCAGAAACATGGATGGTAAGGAAAAATGGCATCAAATACTTGAAAAGCTTTGAAATGTGGACTTGGAGGAGAATGCTGAAGATAAAATGGACAGATAGGATGAAAAACGATGAAGTGCTAGGAAGAGTAGGAGAGAAGCGAATGATTATACAGACTATTAGAAAGAAGAAGGCAAACTGGGTTGGACATTACCTGAGGAGAGAGAGAGTAATATTAAAGACGTGTTAGAAGAAAAACTAGATGGAAAGGGGAAAGATAATTATCAAGATATGAAGAGGACAGCGTCAAATAGGAGTACGTATATGGAGAACCAGGTTTAACCATGAATAATCACGGCCCTGTCTACGGACAGACTACCTGTGTTGATAGATATATATATATATATATATATATATATATATATATATATATATATATATATATATATATATATATATTTATTGTAACGCTAGATTAGTTTTATGCATTTTATGGAGATTATTTTTTCATACGTCGTTATAAGGAGCCGATGGACGTCACAAACCGAATTTTGGTTGCGATTTTCATGTGTCGTTATGACGAAGTGTGATTAGTCGAAGTGCCGTTAAGCGAGGTGTACGCGTAGATTTGTCCTTTTGTAAAATTCGTGCAAATGGAAAGTTTGAAACGAGGTTTTAATAAACATTTGAGAGATACTCTAGCTGGGAATAGGAATTATTAATTTCTAACTGGCGTAGGTCAGAAGGTCGAATTCGTATCTCTATTTGTAGCCCTATTAAAAATGCAAAATATCTCGAATCGAATCCTTTGTTTCGTACGATGCGATTCAAATTCATGTAAATGGGCTCGCGCAGACAGTCAGACCGGAGAAAAGAGTGATTAATCGGCTCGTTTCGTCGAATAAAATTAAAACGAACCAAAAAAAAGAAACGCTTTTTCGCGGTTGCGAGTTTCGTCCGGCTCGCAACGAGAGAGTAATTATCTTTTTCTCGACCGAAAGGGACGAAAACGTAATTTTAAATTTTAACGAGTCTCGAACAAAAATGCTCACTCGTGTGATTCGTTGAACGACCGAAGGATCATTGAACTTTCTCGGTGGTTTATTGGCGCCGAAATCGTCCGATTTACGTTTCAACCCCAACATTGCGTGCGTTCTTTACCAAAGGAATTCGCGGCACTGCGTGACATTCCCTAGTTGAGAGACAAGGTGAGGAGATATCCATATGGAGAGGAACGTCTTATAGGGCGTCGTTCCTACAAGTCATTACTGGGGTTATATCCCAAGCTTGCATCCCTGCGACGTTTTGAATTTTCTCCATTCCTGTTGAGCGTTCTCGTTCCAGTCCTTTAAAGACAGTGCTCCGCAACCGGTGTGCCGCGGTATAGTTGGCATGATAGGGAAGAGAAGTACGTTTCACTGTTTTTTATCTTACAGCAGGAAAGAAATTTCTGAAAGGATGCGAAACTTATTGGTTGTATTATACTCACTAGATAATTGTCGAGTTCGTCTTCTGAATGAAAATAAATTCCAGAATGAGCACTGTATGTATGAATTATGAAAAAATTGATAAATCAGGCACTTGTCTTACTTAGTAATCACCAATAGCAGTAACAAGGCTATTTAACGGAAACCTTTCACTTTACAACCGCATCTACAGTTGATTATTTTGCCAGACAAAGTGGAATTTCAACATTGTTATTTCTGTTTTTTATTAGAGAATTATCGTGCTGAAAATTTCTTTTTTAGAAGCTACTTTCGATGAATTAATGAAGGCGGCTGCTTTGTAGCCTAAATGCATATCTGGCCTTTTATAACCTTGTTATACCTCAGAAAAGTACTTAATTTTTGAATTTTTTAGCACCTGAGCCGAAATGCATATCTGGCCTTTTATAACCTTGTTATACCTCAGAAAAGTACTTAATTTTTGAAATTTTTAGCACCTGAGTGCTTATTCAGGAATGGTTGTATTTGTTACACTGCGTCTGTTGCTAGAAGCTATAACAAAGTTATTTACTGAAAAATCGTTTCTCCGATAGTCATAAGAAGGTTGAGATAACCAAATGCTTATATCGGCTACCATGCAGCCGCCATCAACGGTGATTCCTCGGTAATAGATTATAAAAAAATGTTTTCAGGCACAAGGTTAACTTTTATGATTCTTGAACTGAAGATTTCTTCGATGGAATTTTTATCTTTCAATTATTGCGTAATCTGATTGAAGTACGATAGTTAGACCAGAGGTTCCCAAATATTTTTTTCGTGTGCCACTTGCAAACATATATACGACTTACTGTACCATCTAACTCAGAAATATGCTTTAGTAATTAGTAAGTACCACGTTATTGAGGTGTAAAAGGCGTGTCATTTTTTAAAACGAGGGCAACAAATTAAAATTTAAAGCAATAAGTAAAATTAATTTATTTGCACCAAATAAAAAACTAGCGTTATTAGTTTTAATAATACTCGCGTACCACTTAAATAGATCCACGTACCACTAGTGGTACGCGTGCCATAGTTTGGGAACCGCTTTGGATTTAGACGATTTGGAATTATAGTATGTAGACGAAGTTCGCTATATCGATGTGGAAAAGATGTTTATTTTCTCCCACTTTTGTTTGCTACTGATTGATGAAATTACTCCACACAATCTCTATTTTTTTACTGTGTGTCGCGAGAATAAAGTGCTCCGTGTAATTAAAAAGATTTAGGAACAATGCTTTAAGAAACGAGAGCACCCTTTAAAAAACAAACTCGCTATATTTTTTCCTCTCAGCTCCTTCCGACATTTGCTTCCGTTTTGACTTATTTCACGTCTTCTGACTTACCTTTCATCTCAAAACTTAAACTCGAATCCCGTTGTCGTCCAAAACTACAAACTTTTAGGACAAAGTAGTACTCTTTCGTTTATTTTTTTGATCAACTCGGGTCCATTTATTTTAAAAGTTATGGTTTCTGGTGTCGCGCTGCGTGGAACTTCTTCGTGATAAAAAAGAAGAAATTTTTTTCTAAATTCCGCAAAATTTTATTATCACGACCCATCATTTCGCGGAATTTTTTTTCTACATAGCTTCCACGTCTAGACGAAGATGGTTTCGAGTGCTCTCGAATGATTTCTCCATCTTTTATTTTCCTTTCCGCGGCAAAAAAGTTCTCTCTCACGCCGCCGGGCAAAGTTTGTGAGAGATTGTATCTCATTGGCGAACTCTTTGCTTACATTGGTCTTCCACAAGACCCAAGAGGGTGGTCCAAAGAAGGGTTTTGCCGTTTTTAGTCAGTGTCACATACTTTAAGCGACGCATCCTGCGCACTCTTTCCACGCCAGTCATTCGACGAAGGCGTTCACGAGCGCCGATGGACAAACGAATGTTACTTCTTCTTATTCTTTTTCGGACAATCATGCAGGAAAGTTCGCACTCGTTTCCCTTCCCTCGTTTCCCACGACACGATGATTTTCCAAGCGTTCCATCGATATGGTATCATATCGAAGACCCTTTAAGTTGATGGTACGATACCCTGTTGAACGGTGGAACATTCCTCGGACCTCCGAGTCGAGTCTTGGGAAAGGAAGATCCAAAGAAAGTGGACTTTTTCTTTTTAAAGGATATGCATGAAGTTCTCTTAAGATCTTTTCTTCGCTCGGTTCTCGTGTAGAAGGATCCTTTGGCAATTTTCCATGCCTTGGTGACTTTCCTTATCTCCCTCTTGGAAACTCGAAAATACTCTCGCGGGATCCTACGGTTGTCCTGTTTATCTCTTCAAGGCCTCTTCGTCTGATTCCTGGATATTTTCTTCGGAAACATACATGCATTTAATTATAAATCAAAACTTAGCAAGGTCAGCTTATGGTTCATAAGAAACAGATAAGTAGCTGCAAAAGTACGCTAGTCAACTTAAAAGGTGTCGTCGTAATAGCTATCTTGACGATTCCAATAGGATTAGAATAAAATATTGGTGAATTATCGCCGATGACTACTTCGTTGTAGTTCGATGCATACACTTGAATTACTCGTTAACGCTTCATGGAAATGGAAGTAATTATGTGCAGTAAATTTCCGATTAATCGGATTATAGAAATTTCGATTCAACTTATAACTTGAAAAGGCTAACCCTCATGGGTTCATGCGTAAAAATTATCTTTACCTGTATTCCATTTTCTTGCAATTTGAAGGTTGCTATAATGCATTCCATGCATTAAATACCTATTTACGACATTTACTTGTCCGCTATATATTAAACCATGTTAATCCGTAGTGCAGTGTTACTTGAGTTATGCTACTCCTAACCAGTGACGCAACTAGGGAGGTGCAATCGTGAATTTTCCCTCCCCCTATCCAAGCTCGGAGATAATATTAACAAGCGATCGTTCGATGAAAATAAGGTGGGCTGAAGGTATCCGAATTAGAATCAGTGCCTTTATCCATTAGCTTCCATCATTGCACGAAGTTTCTTGCAGATAGATCAATAAACAAGTGCTCAGTGTTGAAGTCTTTGCCTCCCATCCCCAAACTAAATTTCTGGCTGATGCTACTTTACTTTTATGTAGTTGTTTTCTTTTGTATCATAATATTACTTAATTTATTTTTATTTTGTGTACGATGCTCTCTAGGAAGACAGCCATTAACTGTAGTATCCGATTAACCGGAATAGGCTCGGTCCCGAGACATCCGGTGAATCGGGAGTTTTCTACAATTCATTTATGGCTCTAATTGCCGAAGCTTCATCTACCCAGAACGCATACGGTGGGTAGCTTTTACCTTGATTATGCACTCCCCTTGAAAATATTTCTTATTTCGGTTATGAAATTTTTACGATCCATTCCTCGACCCTCCTTCCTTCCTTCCCGCTCGATATTCTCACATAAATTGAGAAATCCATCTTTTCACGATTTTAATACATATTTTCCTCCATTCGATTTTTAAATTTACGCCATTGATTTATTTTTATGGATGGTTCTTAGACTTTCAGAACCTCGAGAACTGATTGAATTACTCCGACTTTCATGATTATGGATTTTATTATTTTTTTCTGGCTGCAGATCACGCCACGGCGGGTTTTTAATGACGGAGCTTTCTTTTGTTTCCGTATTTGTTCGAAAACAGGATTCCTTATTACGCTCCATTTAGCCATCGTCTCGTATTATTCCATCTCTTTCTATCTCTCTACATTTCCAGCCTTGCTTTAGAATCCCCATTCAAAATCTTCCCTTTCCGCTGTTGACTTTTACTTTGCCTTCCCTCCTCCTCCCTCTCCCTCCCATCGCGCTATCTATCTCTCTCTCTCTCTTTCCAAACAACTATTACCTCTTACACTCTTCCATTCACTACTCTCCATTGCCTCTCTCCCTCCCAACTCTTCCTCCCCCCTTTAACGTCGCCTGAAATCTCCTCCCTCCCTATCTCTCCTCCGCACTCTCTCCTCTCTTTCTCTCTCTAACTCTCTCCTTCCCTCTCTCTGGGTTCCTTCTCATAACGTCCTAAGCGCTCCCTCCCTCTTTTTATATCCCCCTCCCCCTCGCTTTTATCTCCCTTTCTCCGTCCCTCTCCCCCTTCGCCCTTAGGTAATAACTCCTTAAAACCTAGTCGAAACCCATATCTCGCGCCTAAAATGCCGTCGCAACCATACCGCCTCGCAGCCGATGGATTTCCGATTCACAGACCATAACTCGCAATGCCTCTCCTGCAGGTCTGGACCCAGGACGAAGTCCCAGCATTCAAAAGAACCCAGCTTCCATAGCTGTCAACTCCTTCACCCCTCTCCCCTTTCTCCTCCCTTTCCCCTCCTCTATACCGGAGCGAAATGTGCGCGTGGGTGACCATTCTCTTCAGTATATCCACGGAAAGGTTTTCTTAAGCATGCCCAGTGATCAATGGCAAAAAAGAGGCGGTTTCAATTTTATAACCTCAGCAGCTTTTGGTTAGCTATATCAGAGGTCGTTTGTAAACAAACTGATGCTTTGTTTTTCCTCAATATCTCTTTATCATTTTATTTTTTTAATCTCTCAATGTCAGTTCGTTTCTCGTCATCTTCTTGGAATGGTTCGTGTAAAATATCATCGTCCGAGAAATGGCTATTATTATTAATATCTTATAGTAATATCTTATTTAAATTTTATAATAAAGACAATTCTTTTGCCAAATGTAATATTTTCATCCCAACTCTTATTACTCTATCTACACTATAACTGAGAAATACTGTTATTTCATTCATAGTAATCGCTTCGAATCGAATAAATTATTTTAATTATTACATACTTAATTTTAACATATCCTTGTCTGTGTTTGAATTGCCGTTATTGTTATTTGTCAAATATGCCTCAACAGCGTGATACCCTCGGTTTAACACTCTTTATGTTATGCGATAGTTTTTGTCGCTACGATAATATCCAGTATTTACATAGATTAAGACTACATAATAACATCTAGTCTGTTTAGCTTAACAAGACGCAATCTTAAGTTACATATGTAAGGTTGAAGCTTAATTACGATATTCGGAATTTCTTTGTAAATAGAATCTTTTAAAAGAGTTGAGGAATCTTTAACTAATGAATCTCTGTTGAAAGTAAAGGAAAGATGCGGTGTGTCATTCTCTTAACTTTTGAGGCATTTTTTCACGTAAATATAGGGATTTCTTAGTTTTCTAATTGTTTGTACAGAAATTTAATAATGCCTTTTTCACCAATTAATTATACCGTCAGTCACGTGAATTATGGAAGAATATTTCCAACCCTCTTATGCTGTTTTGTACAAACCTCTGTAATGTAGATTGATAGTATTTTCAACTTTCGAGTGTGGTCTTCTCATATCGTCAAAATTTAAGTCAAACTTGGGGCCTATTTCAATTCTGTATTATTATTTAATTTGGAATATTTATTTATATACAATTTAGTGTTCGAATTCTTGAATACCCCGCATATTTTCATGTGTAAACCAAGGTTCAGGCGTAAAAATTCCAACTTTGGCTAAGGTTTGGCCTTGCGATTTATTTATTTTCATGGCATAAGACAGTTTGATCGCGAATTGTCTGCAATGCATGTTAAAAGGAATTGCTGGATCATTTGGCGTGTCAATTTTTACACGTCGGATAAAGTGAATGATTCCAACCATAAAACCAGTAATGACTTCCAATAATTTATTTAATTATTAATCACATTTAATTAACCAATCGCTCATAATTATATCTCACATTTTCCAATCATAAACCACGTTACGTGCCTCATATTTACGTTAAATAATGGTACATTCGGTTCTCGAGTTAAATCATAATGTTCTCTTTCAGATTCAATGAACTTGATTGGATTGTAACTAATATTGGAATCAAATCTAAATTTAATATTGTACTTACCGATAACCGAATGAAACTTCAGTATACAGCATCTATATTAATTTCCTTTAACATTATAATGTAAGACTTTCATTTAAATACTAACTAAAATTAATATAGCGTGTAGTATACATTGAAGTTTTCTGTGTTTTTCGATGCATTAAAGAAATTCTGATTTTAGTTCTTACTGATACGTAAGTGAAGTTTCAATGTGTGAACTGTTAAACGAAGCGAATATGAAAGTTTATTTACTAACATTACTAACTATATACTGTTGTTAGTAACCATACAAACTCGGTAAACAAAACGACATTTCACTTTAGTGTAATATAATATAACATTTATAAGCTGAACAGGACTTCTATTAGTTTTAGTGTTCTGCCAGGTTGCAGCACTCCACTGTTACTCCACACCATCTACAGGAGGTTTTGAAAACTAACTGCGCTTGGCAAAAGTCACCTCACCTTGTATAATATAATAGAAATATTTAGTAAAAATATTCGCGTTCGAAGATATTACCAATCATTTATTGGGTAAATTTACACATGTTAAACATGTGGATATCATTAATGAATGACAGCCGCCGTAGGTGAAGCAATTTTCACGACACGTAAATATTTACCCAATAGATTTGCTGTCCATTATGTTTACGAGAAGCACGCTTTCACTACACTCCTTACCACCTCGTCATATTTTGGTGAGGAGTTAATACGCACGATCCATTGCTCCGCGTACATTTTTCAAGATTATCAATGGACCGAAAGATTAAAAGAGTCATTTAGGAGAAAATAGAAATAGTTGAAACATCACCGGGAAGGTTATGTTATCTCTCAATGGGCGGAGCTACCGCTGCTCAAGAAAACGCAAGAAGATATAAATGGCATAGGGGTGGATGACCGACGTCCCTACATCCTCGTATCTCACCTCCCAACCCTCTTTCCTCCCTCCCTCTCCCATCACCTCTCCCCTCTTTCTCCTCACTTCTCTACGCCACTCCGCGTTCTCCCTTCACCTGCCACCCTCTCTCCCTCTTCTTCTACCCCACACCACCTCCCCCTCCCCTCCTTCCCCCCTCCACCGTCACCTCTTTACGTGCGCATAGACACCGCCGTTCGATTCGGCCATTATATCCTTTACCAACTATACTCGCCTTCAAAACCTATCTCTCTCTCTCTCTAAAATCCCTTTCGCGGAAGCCTTCAAATCCACTTCATTCTCTTCTCATACTGCTCCTTAACATTCCATCTCGAAAATTGCCTTTATCATTTCTCTCTCTCACTCTTTCTGTCTTTATCGAACCCAATTAACACATCCATTTCCGTTTCCTTTTGAAAACATATATTCGATTGGAAGGACGAATGTTTGTTTCTCGATTTCCGCCGCCGGCTCTACAATAGCCGCAGCCTAATTACGCCGGGTCTCTTCCCCCGGGGTCGGAAAGCCTAAGGAAGTGGAATAATCCGTTCTCTAATCTGCCCGTGTGCCGCGGCAACGCTTCCTTGTCTCCGCGGCGTAGAGAATAACGCGTAACGTTAAACAAGTTGATCCGAAAGGGATATATAATTGAGGCTCGTTAGTTGCGAGAGTGTTCTCGTTAAACTTCTTTGTATGGAATGCGTGTGTACATGCATAAATATCTACACTAACCTCTGTTAGATACCATCCCTGTTCAACGGTGATTTTTCTTCGCTTAATGTAAGTTTAACCTTATTTAGGTATATACATTAATAATTGCATAGATACATAAAAATACATACATATAGATAGACATACATACGTAACATATATACATACATATACATAATGTACTTACATATACATGCATATGTACCCATTTGTGTGTATGCAGGTGGGATTCCGCATGATATTGCGTACGTAGGTAAATTATGTGGGTACCGACGCTGGGCGTTGCAGAAGTAATGCCTGTATCACGTGCTAATAATTTTCCAGATTTCATCAAACTGATTCCATGAAAACCTATTCCCCGGCATCACAAGGAGGGTCCTATAAAAAGCTACCAGACTTACAATAGATGTTTTTTAGCCTTCATGTGGAATTTATAACTTAATCGTAAATATAAAGTGGTAAAAATATCACGCTCATTAACTGTTGCTATCCTAAAATATCTGTCGGTTCATTCGAAAGCAGCTGTGAAAAATTATTATAAAACGGCCGAATAACTTTTCAGTATTTTAGAATTGTTGCTTTTTTGCATGAATGTTAATTTTTGCTTCAGAAAATAGCGCTTGTTTACCTTCGTCTTATTTACACTTATAGATCTAGTTACGAAAAGAATAAAATATAATAGAAGGCTTTATGTTCTTTTCAAAAACGTAAACCTCATTTAACATGTCAACTTTCCTTGGCGATATTTAATATTTAACAAACAAATGGTGAATTAACTGAAAGTCGAATAATAATAGAATATAGACTCATATGTTAAAGTTCAAGTAGAAATGATTGTTCATGAGACTCTATTTGCAAAGTATGTATATAAAGTGGAGCCATAACTAAATGCAAACTAAGCATGGAGAGAATCATTAAACTTCTCCTAGTTCTATTATTACAATAAATCTAATGCATAGGTTTATACAGGGTTTCTCAAGTATGTATCCAGACTTAATTAATTTAAAGTATTGTAGTTTTTTTATCAAATGTTCGATACGTTCTTAACTAGCTTACGCGTACTGTTACACTTCATGAACACCCCCACTAATTACCTCTTAAGTTGCTTTACCAACACGTTAGATTGCACATACTTTTTGAGACATCCAGTTCATGCCTTTGGATGCGTCTGCATGTATATACACACTAACACATTCCCTAAACAATAGTTAATTTCCAAGGGTTGTCTCTTCAACGTAACTTCTTATTGATGGACAATTCTCACAGTTATATGACAAACGATACATATGACTCGCACCATAATAAGAGATTTTCCTCTCTCCAAAAAATTACTATATTCCAGTTCGAATCCAAACATAGTCATCAAAATGGAACGTTAAAAAAATCTCGCGAGTAATAAATTCCTCCTTGTTCCGCCTTTCCGCCCTCTTCGCTTCTTCTTGACTCGCGGGAGTTATCCTTAGAAGACTTCCCGTCAATTACTCTACTCGAGTCATCTTCTCATAAAACCACTTCCCCATTGTACTGCAGCTCAAAAAGAATCTCGACGCTCCGCTTTATCTGTTTCGAAAGAGAACCGGCCCCCCTGGTGTTCTTCGTAAGAGCAGGCAAATGCCGGCACCGGGTTTCCCTCCTCCCTTCTGTGTGTGTGTTCGGTGTGGAAGACAACGGGAAACCACCACACCGTGTATGTATATTCCCTAGTCAAAACCAATTAATTAATTGGTAGGACCTGTCGTAAGACAGAACACGAATGAATGAATATATACACACACACACACACACAGATACATATATATATATATATATATATATATATATATATATATATATATATATATATATATATATCGTCGTGGCATTTATCGATTGACGTGTGAGGGATAGGGAATAGGAGAAGAAAGAGAGAGAATAGCCTTCGAGAAAGTGAATTTTTTTATTATCTGTAAGGTTGGCGCATGCTCAGAGCCCCACTTGGGTCAGTGGTCCCAAGTTCAGTAGAAAAAAATGTCTATCGGAGTTATGACGGAACCAATATAGAAGTTGCAAAACTTGTCGTCTCAATTCGAATCGAGCAAGAATATTCTGTAATATGAAGTTCTGGAGGTCTCTTACTATCCCACTACGAGGTTTTTGGAAACTACCTACATATATTAGACCTATGATCCCATGCCGTAATGCTTTATTTAATGCATTTCCAACCGGCGAAACTTTGGAAAAAAGTCGAATCCTCGAATCCCTTGAAGTGAATCATTTCAAGAATAGGGAAATAGGCTGAATCGGTCCGAAAGTATGGCTTTAACTTTGGCGGGAAAAAGAATTTTCGCATTAAAATGCCACCCAGAAACGATTTTATTGCTTTTCTTGAGTTACTAACGACCTGGTCCATTTATGATGCCTTTCTCATTACTTATAGATGCATTTCATCTTCTTATTAATATTTCGGTTTAGAGTTACGAATATTTAATTTTCAATGCTTACGTTCAAAAGTAAAGTAAAAAACTCTGATGTGGCCACCGCATGGCTTTCTCCATATCTGTAATTTTTCTAAAAATTCCAAATAGGTTACGTAATATTAAATATTTTAAGAAACTGCGAGAAAAATTTAGACTTTACAAAGAACAGAAATAAACTCAAACCATAGCCTTCTGATATTGGATATAGCCACATAGCTCCAACAATTAAGGAGCGTTACTAAGACGTAACTAAGCGTCAATTGTTAACAGTAGTCGTCGATAGGTGGCGTGGTGGTGGCAGCTAAAAATATAATTTTTAAGATATCTCTTAAACATTGCATTATATTGGAAAATGTTTCAAAAAATTTTCTACAACTTTTATTCCAATACATTTTACATATATCAAATATTAAAGCAAATATTTCAGAATAACGGATTAATGACAAGAGTAAACACCCACTTCCGGTTGACCGATTTTTACCACAAACTAATCAACTCTTGCGACTTTCATAAAAATGTTAAATATAAAATTTCGCGTTGACCTGATTAATAGTTTTTGAGTTAAGACCAAAAAAAGTCACATACACTGACATAATCAAGAAAATGGTCAAAACGTGTTCAGGGGACCTCAAAACGTGTATTTCCGTTGAAATCTCGAAATCGATTTTTTCATGAAAACAATACTTTCCCCTATACTTACTACGTATGGAGAAAGTGAAACGGAAAAAATTGAACCCATTTATTTGAGGAAGTAATTAAATCGAACCCCACGATATTAGTTCAGTTTATCGCCAAGAATCTCATATATGCCGAAATTATTGAACTCGACGACGGGATTTTTTTATTTCGCACCATTTCCTTGAAAGATGTCTTCCCGGTGACCAAAATGGCGACCCGAATGATTTTTTCGAATATATGTCATCGAGAGTCGGAAATTTACGGGCAATATTTTTATAGCTCGTAAGAATGCTCTTGCGCGTAAAAGCTAGCTAGAGGTCTTTTCGTGCTTTAGGCGAACTTGAAGCGTTGCGCACCTGTAGTTTCCCGTGGCTCGAGTTGTTGAAATATCAAAAGTTCAGAGATTCGGCCATATTTTGGAAGGATCCCGTTAGCTCGCGAGTGAAGTGTTAATTCTCGTAAACTTAAACTTGCTAAATCCGATGTTCAATTTCCTTCGTAAGTTTGTACCGAATGTAGTTTTTGTCAATTTATGAATCTAATGGTAAATCATCGGCAGTTGCTACTAATTAGAAATATAGAGGCTTTAAGGTTATAGAAGTCGACTGAATCACGTATGGCATAGGTAAAGAGGAAAAATCTTTCGCGATGACTTAATAGCGTGGACGAGCGGACTTTTTAACGAAAGGAATAAAAAAATCCGAAATTGTAGGTAAGAAAAGGCAGCATATATTACCAACTTACAGGATATTGTACGACAAGTAGGTTTGTTAAATGTTATATAGAGCCAACCCATGAGGAAACTATGCATTGAATGCAATCATAGGCCAATTTATTTGAGATATAAAAAGATTATTTTAAATTTAAAATTGTCTTCTTATGGGTTGATTCACCTCTGAAATATTCAGTTCAAACGAGGATTCGTGAATGAAAATCGGTAAATACTAGATAAGAGACAATATCGGGAGCGAATTCCCAGCGGGCGACTTCTACGTATCTCTCAGAAAATCCTTTTACTAAATCCTTTTTAGACAAATAAGAAGAAATGTCAAATAAGGTTGGAGTTGGTAGCATATATGATCGTCTAATCTAATCGTTTTTTTCCTGAAGAATCTACCTTAAATCTGGGGAAGCTATGCATTTCCGGGTCTCGCCAAAGGGAAGAAAATATGCCGAAAAAAATCTTCCGGAAATCTCCTGAATAAAGGGAAAAACTTTGAAAATGTAATATACATCGAAGTACCGTTATAGCTTATTTCAACATAAGATGCTTTTCAGATTTGCGTATTTTTTATTAATTCTCTTTGAATACTCTAGTATAAATAACTTTAAAATATTTCAGCATATTGTACTTCGGTGTTACGTTATTCTCATTGCTACGTAAATTATTGAGATTTTGGGATATAATTTTCTCACTTTATAGTATTTATTAGCCAACAGATACGTTGTTTTGAATAATTGAGAACTGAACCCCGCCGATATATGCTGAGCAAAAAGTCATGGCACAAGAAATAATTTAATATAAAAACCGGGATATAAAAAAGGAACTTCTTAGTGTTTTCCTTAAAAGTCAAACCAGAAAATGGCCGAGATTTTTTAAAGAAATGTAATTTTGTTCTACACTATTGCGATTTGTCATGCTTTTCGTTAAAAAGTCCGAATACATGTGTCATAAATAAATTTCGCTTTATAGGGAAAAAAGTATTTGGAAATGTACAGAAATAGAATCTCTCTCTCTCTCTCTCTTGAATATCATTCATAGATGATTGATGACTGCAGAATATTTATCGACTGTCGTTAATTGATGTGCTGACATCCCGCACGCAAGAGTTACTGTGAGTCGCAAAAAACCGGACCCGCTGCGTGAGCATAAACAGCGTATGGGACTTTGCAGGGGAAAAAAAAGTTGCTTCTGACCACATTGTTTACTCGGGTCTGGTAATGGTCTCGTGACGGAAGCTCGACGTTCACTTTTTTCTACGTCGGATGAGTCAGCCGCCGCTTTCTGATTCGCTGAATCTGTTTGTAAGCAGTCCTGAATCATCTGTTTGGTACAACCGGCGAACCAAATCGACAAAACTCGTGTCAAACTTGTGAGACTCGCGACATTCGTTGCGATGGAGATTAAATCTCGCCGTTTATTTTCGTCCGTGGCAAATATTAATTTTAAATGCATTGGTGTAGGGCAGTTGTGCCCAAACGTTTTGACTCGAGGGCTATATAACCCATTTCTGCACTGCTCGCGGACCACATAGTCCACTTCCGACCTTTTCGCGGGCAACAACTATTCGAAAGTACAGTTGAAGAATAATTTAAGGAAACTAATTGGTTTAGTTTGGAGGTCAAGAGTACCTGATTTGTTTTAAAGGTATTTATCTATTATGGGGATAGAGAGGTAAAGGCGAAATATACTTATGGTTTTCTTAACTTTCTATTTTTATTTTATGTTACACCGTGTCCTGTAATTTTTAAACTTATTGCGGGCCGAATGTTGCCCGCGAGCAGTTGTTTGGGCAACACAGGTGTAGGCTAAGAAATATGTGTTGGACAACCGTTATTTCTTACTATCACGAACGGAAAGCGATTCTAGAAACCTTGATTGCCTATATCTGCGGCGTGCTGGATTGTAAAAATCTAAAAAAAATCACTTTTGTATGTGCACGACAATGTTAAGCCTGCCCATTGTAATCCAAGAGTTAAACCAGATTTAATGAAGTCCTTAATTCGATTTCTTTTCTCTAGCCAGAATTTTCAATGTTCGTTAATACCGAGTGAAAAGCAAAAGAATGACATTCGAATAATTTATGTGCCTGGTATCTCATTTGGTGAAAGCAATATTTGTTTTTGTATATAACCTAACGGTGGCGATCAGTAGTAGTATAATTCAATTCTCGGATCAGTAAAAAATGTAACAGCTGTTTTTATAATATAATGGAAAGTCGCAATTTAATTTTAGTGATATATTGGGACGAATGCTTTAATGAGTGAGTGCGTAGAGAATCAATACGGTCAGTATTGCATTAATTCATTCTATTGCTAATGAAATAAAAACACGGCTTAGAACCGCAGCGGTTATCTTATTTATTGATCCAAGAATTGAAGCAATGAATATTTTATTTTATATATTGAAGCTCTTGTTTCGTATTTACTCCCCGTAAAATACGGGAATTATCTTTGAAGGACAGGGTAGAAGTTGGGAATGCAAGAGAGGGAGGAGGAAGAGAGGTAGGAAATGAAATGTAGAAGAGGGAAAGAGAGGGATAAAAAGCGAGAGAGGAGCCATTTCGTTGAGACGAGAAACGCCCGCGAAAGAGCTCGAGGCTCATCTACGTGAATTTAGTATGTCGTACATGTTCCGAAGTGAGGAATTTAATTCAATGAACTCTTCGCTGGAACCATTTCGTTCTCGCTTATCTTTGCTGCGGGAAATACAGCGGCCAAAAGTAAACGTCAAGTGCTCATCTCGTCGGTATGGAGTAACACCGCGGCTTTGCGCAGAAGATGAAGATCTTAAGAGAGTGTACTTTGCGATGGTTTCCCATGTCACGGGCAGCGGGTTATCGTGTAAATAACGATAAATATATTTCGGTGGTGGAATATTAAGCGTTTAGCCCAGAGAACTCCAACTCAGATTGGATGAGGAACAAACAGGTAGTCTCGAAATAAATTATGGGCAGCATGTCATAATAATGAGGTTAATCATTTTGTTAGAACTTAAGCACACAATAAAAGATTATATTTATTTTAATTAAAACTATCAATTAATTATTGAGCATTTTAATATTTTTCATATCCCTTTTGTTACCTCGTGATTGCCTCGTATATCCTATCTCTTCCACTTTCTTACATCGAAATCAAAGCAATGAGAGGGACCTCACTTTTTGAACTTGCGGGTCACGTGTTTGAAGACCCTGGTTTATTGCAATATAATTGACTCTGAATCCTAGATGACTCTTTTAAGTAATTAGGATATTCTAATAATATTAATAAATAGGGGAGAAAACTGAGGCGAAGATAGCTGATAACTTGAAATTATAGCTCCGGACCGGACCGTATTTTGAAGTACGTAGTTAGCGTTACTGGTCTCTTCTAAGTCCTCACAATTAGCGTTACCAGTCTTCTCTTAATCCTAATCATTTTAATTGACGGCGAATTGTGATTTTTGGTAGCAGAGGGTGAAATTTATCGTTACAATGTTATTTTCTAACGGTATCACGAATTTACCTTAAACTACGGAGTTATGGCTAACCAAATAAATTTCACTTTTAATAGTTTAAATTACGTTAAAATGCTTGATATTTTCGACGCCTGCAAATTAATCTGTTTTTATTTCTCGTACGGGAGCGGATTCGTAAGTCTGGAATACGTAAGGAATTTCCCGGTTTAAATTGCCTAATTCGGCGCCTTACGCTGTAGTTTAACCCGTCTTGCTTACATTAACGTGCAAAATGTATCAAACGCGAGTTCTTTCCGGCCTCCCTCCTCTTGACTGAATCTCCTCAACTCTTACGGTTCCCTGAATCTGAGGGCTGAATAGAACATTATTCGGACCTTAAACTTACGGAGGGTCTCTGAGGAGGCATAACATTTTGTATAATGTGAGATATTTACATAAGTAGAAAGCATTCGATGTAACGTTCGACGTATAGCCGATAATGCTTCTCGATTGTAAATCTTAACAATGACACCCATTCCGTTGGAGGAAAAAAAAAGATTTCCAATACTGTCCCTCAATCATTCAGATAGTCGCAAAAAAATACAGCTTTCTCTAATAGAAAAATTACCCGCGATATATCGCTGCAATTTCGGTGATGCGACTGGAAGTTAGCAGATCCTTTGCCTGTTGACGTAATGCGTTCTTTTGAAGGGTTCTTTCCGCGGATGTAAGATTCCTCTTTTTCTTTCTCACTCTCTCTCTCTCTCACTTCCATTTCGCATTACGATCATAGCAAAAGCTTTAATATCGGCAATAAATATCCGAGCCAACCCTTATATACGTCGCCGTCAGTTAACGGGAAATGATGAAGGGGACGCTTAAAAGGTAATCCTAGCAGACGTCTATTTTTAGAATTCCCAAGTTTCAACTGAAATTTCCGCTCCTCCATTAATAGAGCGATATTGAAAGGCCCTGGAATTTACCAAGCGTTACATCACTCTCCACCGGCAGACTCCTTATGGACGTGCCACGGATAACCGAGCCGTTATCTTCTCCCTTCTCTCTTCTTGCACCCTTCCCACTCCTTTTTTTATTCGGAAAAATAAAACGTCTACCGATTCGATCTGTCCATTTGCGAAAACCAGCGTGCAAACAAGGAGGATGCTGGGAGGAAGGAGGAATTAAAGGGTTCGGGTCGAGAGCGACGTTGTCTATCGCTCGAATGGATTTCGCTAGCTCGCTTTTGATATCTCTCGGGCAGTAAAAGAGTACTGGACGGAAAGGAAGGGGAGGAGCGAGAGAGGGAGATAAAGGTAGAGGAATAGAGATGAAGGCAGTGGGAAGGACGAATGGGAGGGAGGAGTGAGAGTTTGGGAGAGGTAAGGAAAGACAAGGGGGAGAAGGAATAAGAGAGGATCGAACCGTTGAGAGATAGGAGAGGATGCAAAAAGGAGGGAGGAGAAAGATAGGGAGATAAAGGCAGAGAGAGATGAACATAGAGAAAGGAGAGAGGAGTGCAAGTTGGAGAGTGAAAGCGAGGGAGAGAAGAAAACAGATAGGGAGGGAGATAAAGGCAGAGAGGGAGATGATGGAGTGAAGAGAGAGGAGAGAGGAGAGGGAAAGAAAATAGAGAGGGAGAGGAGAAAACAGGGAGGGAGATGAAGGCAGAGGGAAGACGAATGAGTGGGAGGGATGAGAGTTTGAGAGAGAGGGTGACGAAGACAGAGGGAGAAAGAGTGAGAGAAAGGAGCGACGTTCAGAGGTAGTAGAGGACAGAAGAAAAGAGAGGAAAAAGAGAGGTAAATACAGAGAGATGAACACAGAGAAAGGTGATAGAAAGAAAAGAAGAGAGGAGTGAAAGTTTGAGAGAGATAGCGAGGAAGAGGAGAAAACAGTGGGAAGGACATAATGGCAGAGAGGGATATAAAGATGGAGTGATGAGAGGAGAGGGGCAGAGAAATTAGATAGAAAGAGAGGTTAAAAAGATGGGAAAGGAGCGAGCGACAGGCAGAAAGGGAGAGATGTATGGAAGAGGGAAAGAAGATAAAGTAGGAAAATAAAGAAGTGGTAGTGGAGGAGAAATGATGAAAAAAGATGCGAGAGAGGGAATAAAAGTGATAACAGGTAGGAGAAAATTTTAAGAAGCGCATGGGAAGAGGAAAGAGGAAGAGCAAGAAATAAAGGAAAGAGAATTGACGGAGAGGCGATAACTGAGAGGTTAGTCATAGTTGAGAAAGGAATAATACAAGAAAAGTTTAAAGGGAGATAGAGAGAGAGAGAGGAAGAAAATAAAAAAGGAAAGGAAAATACTCAGGGGAGTTAGATAAAGGGCTTTATTCGGGAGCAATCGAGGCCATAAAGTTGCGTTTTACATTTAGCCGTTAAAAGAGGAGAGGCAGAGAGGACAAAAGAGGAGAATGAGGGATGAGGGAGGACAGCGGAAGGGAGGGTGGGAGGAAAGGAAGGAAGAAGGCGAAATATTAGGATGGAGAGAGAGCGATAAGAGATAGGATGGGGAATTGGAGGAAGGGGTGGAGGAGGAAGGGGTGGAGGAGGAAGGGGTGGAGGAGGAAGAGGGGGTATAAGGAGGAGTAGGGAGTTGTAGGGGAAGGGGAGGGAGGGATGGTTGAAATTCAAGGAGAAACTGGACGAAGAAAAGGAGATTAATGGCTATCGTTTAACGCTGTTGTTTTTTTCTCCTCCTTCAAAAATAACTGAGTGAGTTAAGATGTTAAGTCGCCAGGGGGACAGGGGTTCGGAGGAAAATAGGGTGGGTTTTCATTTGGTTGGTTTGGGGGATGGGCGATCTAATGACGCTTAAGGCCACAGAAAAAAATGACTCGCTGCATATTTCTCCCCTTGGATAACGGCCTCTGTTTATCATTTTCAGGGATTATCATGCTTAGATTTATACGAAACCCCAAAAAAGTCCGTAAAAAGTGTATAAAAAGGCTCCATGGAGATAAAAAAAAATTCTGGCGTGGATAGGGTAGTAGGGAAAAGGTTCTTTGTCGTGACAGCACATATATATTGAATTAATATACTTTTTCGGCATTCCATACGATTAAATGTGTTATTGATTTTGATGATGTAGTAGATCTTTTAACGTACTTGTTATGACGCTTTTGCTCGTAATTTGTATTTTAAAGTTTAATATTAAGTGCCATACGAGGGTAAAAATCGTGCACAGGATATACTCGCAAATGATCTGTATCTACCTACTAAATTGATATTTTCGAAAATATTCCTTACTTTGAAGAAATGCCGAATTACGTGTCCTATCTTCCTTTTTATTTTTTCTTATACTATCTCCATCACTCTTTCTCTGGTAATGTATCATTTAGGATACTTATTCTCTTCATTTTTATTTTTAGTTATTAGGCGTTCTTTAACCAATCTTTCGATACCGTTTCATACGTATTTCCTATTAAGAACGCCTTTGAAATCTCTTATGGAGTATACTTTTCCATCTTGTTAAAGATTTGAAACATTTAAATGGTCTATTCCTAGTTCAATATATTTTTTTAGAACTCATATTGGCAATTACCAATCATATAACTATTAGTAGACTATACGTATTAAATAAAACACTGGTCAATCATCTTTGAACCATACGCGTTACTTGAGGAACAAGTGAATAGGAAAGAAAAGGCAAAAATTTACCAAGCACGCAGAACCAAACACGCACACGGGTTTACTGCTCCAGGGACCACCTCACACACGCACAGGTTTAGGGAAATTTACTCCACATTCAAAACAGAAGAAAGGTGGACCACTCGTTCCGCTTATACTAGTAGATTTTCACCCAGTAGAGTTTTTAGGCATCCAGGGTGTCCTCAGTGTGATATACGTAAACCCGTGAGTGAGAGTGTGTGTATTTGGAACTGCGTTCTTGGCAAGATTCTTCTTTTTCATTCCTTTTCGCTTGTCCCTAAACCAGCGCATATAGTGTAAAGGTAGTTATGTGCCTGTATTTTTTCATATATCAAGTATACGCCATAGATTTGATGTATTTTTCATGAGTATTGGTAGGTTAGGCGTTTTGTTTGCAAAGAATCTCATTTTGAACTCAGTGCGCTAAATATTCCTGCAATATTTTTCATTTGAAATATATCCAAAACGAGAATTTTATCGCATAGCAAAGCCTATTGAAATTATTTTTTTCCAGTTTACAAGAACGTGATTGTATGGGCCTTCACTTTGTGATATTCCATCTTAAAAACACGACAAATACGATATTAACTTTTGCTATATTTTCTTTTAAATGGTGGTGTTAAAAAATTAATATTTGTAGTATATTGTTCTAGTTTAAAAGTTTCTCGCGAGGGATAATACACCAAGACTGAACGCATTCCCGAAAGGAGTTCATCCTTACATCATCGCTTTTCTCTGATTTCCAAGATCATCCAATGCGGTTTCTCGCGGAGATTATATTTTTTTGTTTACCTCGCACACTCAATCAAAAAACGGACGTCGTCCCGCATCGGATCGGATGGTAAATCAAAAAAAAAAAGAAAACGTCTCGCGATAGCTTCGGCGGGAACGAATTTCCGAAATAACGTCATATCTGGAGGCGGTCGAGAAGAGATTCCCTCGGATGCATAAATCACGAACTCCCGAGAAAAGTGAAGACGTCGCCGAGGAATGACGGCAGAACGTGGTCCCACGCATCACCAACCAATGACGTGCACGCATAGATCACGCCGACACCTCTCCCCTCCTCCCCCTTCCTTCCCCTCCATCCTCTTCCTCCCTTCCCCTCCTCTCTCGCCCCCTCCTTTCTCGCCTCCTCCCCTCTCGCTCCCCTCACGCCCCCTCCCCCTCACGTCCCCTCCCCCTCACGCCCCATCCCCCTGACGCCCCCCTCCCCTCTCGCCACCTTCCCTCTCGCCCCCTCCCCTCTCGCCCCCTCCCCTCTCGCCCCCTCTCCCCTCTCGCCCCCTCTCCCCTCTCGTCCCCTCTCCCCTCTCGCCCCATCTCCCCTCCCACCCCCTCTCCCCTCTCGCTCCCCCCCTTCCCTCTCAACCCTCTCCACAATTCCAACGGTACCCCCCTGAACCGCCGTCTTCCCCGACAAATTTATTTTCGTCGTCATTCCTCTCTCTTGTAGAAAAAAGGGTTCCGACGCGACTAATTGTAGGTTTCCCCGAGCCTTTTCGTCGCGGAAACCCTTTAAAAGGCACCAAAATCCGCTAGGGAAATGGGTGAAATGAAATTCTCTTCAGGACTCTCGCGAGAGTGCAGCTGCGTTCGCACCGCAAGATGGGGGAGGGAGAAAAACGAGGCGTCGGCTCTTATACCTCTTCTCCATCGCTTTACGTCTCTCTCTCTCTCTCTCTCTCTCTCTCTCTCTCTCTCTCTCTCTCTCTCTCTCTCTCTCTCTCTCTCTCTCCCTTTTTGGAAGGAATGTGTAATTGCGTAATTACCTAACTGCGCGAAAATCGCGGAATCGTAACAAAGGGCGGAATTGTACGCCAGGTCCTTTTGTCGCCGAGGGTGTTTTTTTTAAACTGCTGCTCGTCTCGGCGTGGCGCACAACATCGTGAACGTTTGATGTTTTTATCACCTTTTCATTTTCAACGTGGAAATCTTATGATCACTCTTAATTGCGCATCTTTTTACGTCTCCGTAGTATCACCAAATCGTTTCGGCCTTTTATTTTTAATAACTTGAAAATCTCCTTTCTTAAGTTCCTAATTCCTTTTACAGCCAGATGTGGGGCTGGATAAACCCAGGCGCTCTATGGCCATTGGCGACTAAAAATTGCATATTGGCGGCTATATTTTTCTGTTGCAGTGTATCCATTCAGTAGAACTACTAAATAAATAATATTTTTGCGTTGAATGTATGGTGTGTACAAATTTAAATAGCCCTTATTCTAAATTGAATCGTATTTAAATCTTCCCTGGCCTCTGGATTTTGGAATTTGCATCTAGATTTGGACCAGATTTGTTCCTGTCTGGCCATATGAGTTATAATATTTTCCATCGCTTTTAGCATTTTCTAGCAAATAAACCGCACATTTTTCTCAAGTTGATGTCTTTTCATTAAGTTTAGAAATTGTTAATCTTCGCAAGCAAAAATGTCAACTACCTAAATGGTACAGCATACGGAATTAATTAAACGAGAAATCAAAAGCGTTTATTTGAGAAACTACACGTACGTGAGTAACTTATGCTGGATAATTAAGGTCATCAGTAAATGAGCCGACCTAGAATATTTAACCCAGACTCGCATTTGGGCAAGAAATGCTCGAGACTTGTATAATAATTAATATTCCATGACATAACAAGTGCATACCCTCATCTTTATTTTCATTTTTCTCATCGACTTTTTCTACCTCCACATCCATTTTAATGAACCTGTAATTAAATTATTTTAAGAAGTTGGAAATCGTATGGCCTATATCCTAAAAATATGGCAAAGGAATTACCGATGCATTTCGGTATTAAGATGCGATTGTAAAAAACACATTCCCCAATAAAATTCGCGACAGCACACGCATTAAATAGCACCAGACTCGTATCATTATTCCGACCCTTAAACTAAACACACAACTCACGGAATATTTCCTTCTAAGACTAACTAAGCGAAACTTTAAAAGAAGTTAACGTCAGGAGCACCCCACGTTACCGGTTGATGTTTCGGCATTGACGAGCGAAATTCTACGCTATTGTTACGAACGAATTGTGCGCTAGTCGAATTATCCCGTCAGGAAAAAAACACCCCATCCTCGCACTGAGTCGCGGAAATAATGCGAGCAAACGCGGCGTACACTCCCGCGAAATTTAACGACGTCCATTCTGCAACGTCCTCCTTTCTGCAACCAGCCCCATTATATTTCCCGCCTTGCTCTTATGACGACCCGCGCACACTCTCACACCCTTATGCCCTCCCCCCCTCCCCCGTTGTTTTATCTACCACCTTCTACCTAACCTTTATCTTTCCCTCTATTTCTCCTCCTCGCGACCTCTCTCTCCACCTCCCAATCTTTCTATCCTCTCTCCTTCAACCTCCTCTCTAACATTCCCGGCATACCTGTTTAACCAAACAACCCTTCCTCCGAAACCATTCGCCTGCCTCTGGCACTCTTCTTTTTTTATTTTCATCCCACAAAACTCGGTATTATGACTCTTTCTGTCGCTCGTCTTCTCTTCTATCTGTCGTCTTTCTCGTTTCTCCGTTCCCTTTTTCCTATTCCTTATTCCTTCCCATATTCTCCCCACCTGTTCGCTGCAACTCTATTTTCATCCCTCTCTCTCTCGCTTCCTCCCTCAGAGATCGTTCTCCAACTCCTACGCGAGTATAAATCATCCCCATCCAATTCCATTATCCCGTTTGAAAAATCAGTCTCACCCTCGCTCGCCCTCCTAGGAAACGGCGCTTGTTTAACGGTCTCTCCGTTTCTATATACAGACGAGCTCCCTCTGCCTAATCTTCCCCTATCTATCTCTCCTCTGCCTCATACCTTACAATCCTTCTCTCTCTCTCTTGCCCTTAATCCCTATTTTCCCTACCGATCCTTACCCTTCTCTTCCATAATCTCTTTCTCCATTTGTAACTTAACCCTTTCTCCCATTGCTCAACCCCTTTCTCTCCTCTATTCGCGTGTACAATTTTAATATAATTATTCGTTTGTTTCAGCCGTCACTTAGTGAAACTCCGCAATGAAAAGTTAAAGGAAAAATTTGTAAAAACAAATTTGAAAGGCTTCGTCTTAATACCAAATCTTTCAATACATTTGTTTTTACAATTCTACCATTAACTTTTCGGTTAATATAATGTAAAACGAACTTGAAAGACTTCGTACAAATACCAAGTATTACAATAAATTTGTATTTACAATTTTTTCTTTAACTTTTTCCTTAAAATAATTGTTTGCTTGTCTGTTTGCTTAGGACATTTTCATTGACGCGTAAAAAACTTTGGTTTAGGTTTACGGGAAATTTGGAGACTTGCTAGATGAGGAAAACGCTCTTCTTTTTTTAAGCGAGTGTATTCACCTTTAATTAAAAGCTTTTTGAAAATTTATTGCAAAATCAGTAAAACCTCACCGCAATTGAATACTGTCATAACAAAAAGTTCAAGAGAAGGAAAAACATGTCTCAGCACCGACCGACTTCCCGTAGAAGCAGTACTTTTCGAATATGTACTTCTTCAAGAATAAGCACTTAAAAATTAAAAAAATTGAATAATTTCTTATCTCAGGTATCTCCAATAGTCCCAACAAGATTGTGTTATGGATATTGGAGATACTCGAGATAAGTACCTTTTTCAATTTTTTCATTTTTTGAAAAATTTCATCCGTTAGATGAGCTCGGTAATTCTTTGGTGAATCGACTTTTTTAACCACGCATGTTGAAGTTTTGTTCGTGATGTTAAAAATTTAAAATTTTGTTTACTTCCGATAAGGTTGAAATTGCAACAATTTGGAGGAAAATATTTTTTATTTGATATAGATCGGCGTTCGTTTGAACTAATTTTCAGTACAATGAAGTGATTTGCGTATCCCCCAGCAATTCCCTGTAATAAAGTTGTTTTAATTTACAACTCTCATATTAGAATTAATTGTCATTTCCGTGTTTTTCTCATCTGCCCTGCCCTGTTACCCTATTCCACCAACTATTTACCCCTTTTCTCTCTTAATCCTTTCGATTTCCCTTCCAGTGCCCCTAACCCCAGTCTCTCCAACCCTCTCATCTCTATGTGCGCGTGCGTGTGAGGGTGTTTGTGGCAACGGAGACGTAGGGTTGTGAAGGACGAGGAGGCTCTTTCTTTCCGAGAGAGGAATGAGAGGGCAGCGAGCGAGGGTGGTGCCCCCCTTGCAGTAATGGGTTTCAAGTGATTTCGCCTTCTCCTTAAGGCGGAAGGCATTTGTTTTGGATGGAGAAGGTTTTTGGTGGAGTGGGAGAGAAAGAGGAGAGAGAGAGAAAATAAAAGAGAGGGTTGAAAAATGGAGTTGGGTTTTATAGAGGTGGGATGGTGGGATAAGAGAAGCGAGTTTTGGTTTGTGGGAGGAACAGAGAGGAGATGCCGAGGGTAGGGAATGGAGAGAGAGAGGGAGTGAGGAGAAAGAAGAGATGATGGAGGAGAGAGAAAGAGGCAAGAGGGAGAGAGGGTCGACAGAAAAAGAGAGGAGAGGGAGGCTTGAAAAATAAGAGAATAGAGGGCGGAAAGAGAGTAGTGAGGAGAATGTGAAGGAGTGGAGTGGAGGAGAGAGAGAGAAGGCAGAGGAGGCGGTAGGAGATAGAGGCTAGAGGGTGGAGAGGAGGATAGAGGGAGAGAGTGGGGAGATGGAGGAGGAATGAAGAGATGAGGAGAGAGGGGGCCAGAGAGAGAGAGAGAGAAAATAAAGGAAGGAACGGATTAGGGCGTTATGTTCAAACCAAATAACTTTTCTCGTGAGGTTGACTCTGAATCACCGGGTTTCTCCAATCGCCTGAAGTGATGCCTTTGCACTTGAGTGGCCGAGGGCTAGATCCTTGGACCTTCTGTTCGCTGAAAGATGAATTAAAGAGAAATCGGTCGAAGCGCCGCATAATTTTTTCCCGACTATTTTCGAAGGCATATTGGTCAACCTTTTGTCATCAAAATAAAAAATGTGCGGGCATCCACACGTGTTTGCGTGCGTGTGTGTTTGCATGTATCAAAGAGTTTTATAATAGGACCATTAATTGCCCAAGTTGCAAAAAGCTTAATATATTTTAAATAGGTGTAGTGAGTCGCAATATTTCCAATTGGCAATTCTAAAAAACAATAATTCGTTCACTGAAATTAACGCCGACGATATATATTAGATCGTGCTAGAAATAAATTTCATTGTTGATCGTAAATTAGAAAATAATTCCCCATTGTTTTGGTTCGATCAGTCTCGATCAAATAATCCTCTTTCCGTATCAAGAACCGACAGACAACGTTTTGCTTCCTTTTTCTTTACATAAAATGTTTCCAGAAAAATTGATAATTATTCGTAATTAAGACTATAATAAAACTCCAGAAAAAGGAGAAAACGAATGTATTAATTGCAGAGGTATTTTTATTCTACTTCACATATGAATTTTATTATTAATTAAAATCAGTTTAATCTATTGCCAGGCTCTGCTTTGTGACCTAACTGCGCGCGTTCAGTTCTATACGCTTTTTTCGATTTTTGTGTTTTAATTGAATTAACGATGTTATTTTTAGCCGAAAAATCGCCGTTACCATCGCTAACGGAGTTAGGAGAAGCTGAGAAAATTTCTACGCTGGAAAAACATAGCTTTCTCGACGTATATTTTGTTTCGGAATAAAAAAACAGTCAGCCCTTTAAAAGACTTGCGCGAGAATGGCAAATAAGCTTCTCTATTCGCCGACGTGAGTCACGGCGCATGAGATCACTGGCTTCAGGGCACTCTCTGTATTCCTTCACTAATTTTAGTGCTTTAATCATTACTTAAACGAACAAAAAACGGCACCCTTTCCTTCGAAAAGAGATACGGTAGCAGCGCAGATAGGCCCTTAAGTAACTACATACTCGAGTTTTTGGTAGCTGTTAGGGAAGAGGCCATCTGGATAGCATCGTGCTGCAAAATCCAGATTGTCTCTCTCTCTTCCTCTCTATACAAGTTTCTTTGTGAATCTCTCAAAACTTTGGAAAAGATATAAAGTAAATGCGTAAGCCTTCTTGACAATTTTCACGCCCAAGTTTTGTTTAGTACTTGCGAACCTCTCACATTATAAAGGCAAATTACGCCCGGGGAAGAATTGCGCCTTTCAGCTCATGGATAGCGCAAAAATATATAGTACTGATACTTGATTGCTATACTTGACCTTGTAATAACTTAAGCTTTATGTACAGGTCCATGGTAGAACTAAGTTTGTATTTGGCGGATCAAATTATTTTGCGGAAACACACACACACACACACATATATATATATATATATATATATATATATATATATATATATATATATATATACAGGGTGTTTATAAAGTCCATGTGCACTTTAAAAGTTTAATAATTTTGGTTGTATATGTGATAAATACAAACTGTAAACTGCATTTAAAAGCTAATTTATTTAAATTTTAACAATCAACTTTCAGTGTTAAATTTCAGTATAGCTGCCATCCGTTAGGATACAACATTCGATCCGATTTTTCAGCTCCTTGAAAACATTCTTCAGCTGTTCTTGAGTTATTTGTTGATCACATGTGTTATTCTATCGCGGAGCTCCTCCAAAGAACGAGGTTTCGAGAAGTATACTGTGCTTTTAATACACACACACACACACACACACACACACACACATATATATATATATATATATATATATATATATATATATATATATATATATATATATACATACATATATATATATATGTATATGATATAAAACCTAAGGTACTACATTTAGATATACCACGGACCTGAAATTTGGCAGGATGTATTTTTGACCCCAAAGTTCCATTTCGATATTCTATAAGGAAAACATGGAAATCTGAGCATTTTTATAAATTTGCATTTTTTAATTAATTATGATTCAGATAGAAGCTCGGGACGAAAACAATTCTATAGATAAAAGAATGGGGTTCCTTATTTTTGAAGACTAAATTCAAATCGGTGCTGAATTGACAAAGAAATCTGTTTTTAATCGGAAAAAAAGCATATGCTCAACAATAAAGAACTTCAGCTACCATGGCAACCAATGCTTTTCAATGTGAATTGGCAATCCGTATTATAATAGTATCGTTTTAATGATTTTTAATCGGGAAATTCTTATTTTCCCATTGATTTCCAATAAAGACGTATACATACGATGTCGTTATAGTTTTAAAACGCGATATATGTTATTAAATAAAAGAACGTTACTCCTTTCAGTTATGGGGGTTGATGAACTATATATAATAATAACTTTAATTAAGTGCTTCTAAAGAGAATCAGTGAGTTGTATTATAATGCAATTGATTTAAAACTACGGCGTAAACTTATAACGGCGTCAAAATCCAAAAACAGGAAATATTAGAGAATTGTGAAGAAAAGTACTATTGTGTTGGAGCTGAAATTTTAAATTTATTTAGAGATTAGTACACATACCCAAATAAACGTTTGAAAATCTCGATGAATATGTTGTTGTGGCCGTTAAAATGTTTTAAAATTTAAACAAATAGATAAACATTATTGCACTTCTAGATAAGATAGGGGGGACGGACAGACAAACACAACGACAAAACTACAAGCCTATTTCCATTCTGGAAAGTAGGATAAAAACATCTTTTACCCTTGTTTTGGCTATTGGAGATACCAGAGGCAAGTATATTTTTTAAATTGCTTTTTCTTGAATTACTGCTATTTTAATACCTTTCATGTACACCCGATTCTTCCTTATCAACTTCGCTACTCCTAATGCTTCTCTTCAGCTCAATCTTCTTCCAAAGTTTTTGCGCATGACTCCTTTTATCTAAGGGAGAATTTCCCTCGTCAATCATTGGTCAGTTCTTCCGACGGCGTGTTCAGTCCGTTGACGATGACGTTTCCTCACTTTTTCAACAATTTTGCGGGTTCAACAACCCTTAAATCCATTCGTTCCTCTCTTCCCTGCATCCAGCGGCGATTTTCAACGTACGTTGCTCAATTCTGCTTTCGACCATTTGAAAATTTTAGATGACTCCTGCACTCAGATTCCGACTTAACAACCACCCGAGCAACTTACGGATCAGAGGTTCCTCTTTAAAGAGAACGGATTAAGTACTTTTCGACGACGCATCATTTCTTCCGAAATTGCACCCTCCCGTCCTCTCGCTCTGTTCACTTTTTCATTGAATTTTCCACCTATTGCTATCTGCTGACCGAAGGAAACCTCACTACTAACTGCCTCCAGTTAACCTGATTCTCCTCTGCGAATTTAAGTATAGCTTCGGTTTTACGAGGGTAAGCTCGAGAATGTTATGATGATAACAAGTGGATTTTTTTATACCTTGACGGGAGATCCCCAATAAACATCAAAAGTGTTCCCACCTATGTCTCGCGCGCGTTCGGATGTTTCTTTCTACGGTTCGTGGGCCTAGCAATGCACGCTAGGAAAATTTATTACGGCCCTATGATTTGTATGTGATTGCCAATGTTTACGCTGCGTGAATGATTGGAATCTTCGGTCGGACTGCGGATATCTGTCCTTTGCGACGAGATTTGATTCCTTCTGTTTATCCGCTAAATGTAATGTATGGATGCTCTCTAATAAATTTAATATGTTCTCTTACTTTCGAAAGAAACCAATTGATTTTAAAATAGGTAATTTAAAAGTTCTATAGACAGAAATTTTTATATTGATTTTTCTCGAGGTGATGTATTTGGTGATTGTTTTTTATTGGGCAGAAATTTTTTGATTGAGGCATGGTGTAATGCGTTGGCTAAAATACGAGCGTTACTTCAAAGACAGTTTCATGGTTAAAAATCAGCGATAATGCACAATTTTTGTTCGTTGGCTCGTGTTTGGCAACTATGTTTGGGGTAGTTGTTGCAGGTTCAATTCTCATTAATTAAGGGTCTCGAAAAAAGTATTTTTCCTAAATTTGCATGAATTTTCCTAGTCAAATGAATAGGGTTTTAATGCGCTTGTTAGCAAAAGTACATTTTAATCGTAAAACCTTAGGCATATATGTTTCAGTTTTGTATCTAAAATCGTATTTGAAAAACTCAAATATGACAATGGAATAAATTGTAAAATTCTTAATTTTCACGATAATATAAAAATTATAGCTATCTATTTCACGATTATCACTGATTCATCCATTAAACTTTTTAAGTTAAGTATATTTCCGTTGGAAAAAAATTAAAAACGGATCCCTGAATTAGTTCACACACATGGTTTTTTCTCGAATACCATCTCTTGAAAAAATAACATATCTTTGAAATAGGAATTGTTTTTCTATTTTTGCTCTATGAATCCAACTATAGAGGTTCAATAAATATTGTATTTTATTTATTAAATTTATCGATCGGTATTTTTGTGCTTTTCATCATATTTTCGAAAAAACTACTGTTTATAACAGGCAAATAGTAATAATGCAATCTTATCCATTTTATGGCACTTCAGGATACGCGGGAGTGAATTTTGTTCCCGATTTAGATTGTCAATTAGCATGGAACTTGGTGTGTATTTGGTAAAGGCGCCGTCTGGGCCAATGGCGACCTTCCCCTCCCTCCATAATTCTCCGACCCTCCCACATCCTCTTCCTCATCCCTTAAGCCCTACACACCCACCCTACGTCCTCCCCGCTAATGGATTACTACAACGCAAACCGATGGTGTGCAGCCTTAAAAAAACTTCCCATCCCTTTCCTCTATCTCCTCTTGCTCTTTGTATCTCTCTTCCTCTCCCTTCCCTCTCTCTTCCCTTTCTCTTCCCTCTCTCTCCCTTTCCTCTCCCCTTTCTTCCACTCTCCCTCTGCCAATACCGTCTCTCTTCCCATCGCCGATTATCTATCATCCCTTTTCCATCTCCCTCATACTCTCCCTCTTCCTGTCTCCCTTCCTTAATATCTACATGTAAAAGGGAACGGAAATTCTGTCGGTAGCGGTTACTTGAAAACTAGAAGAGCTTCCATTTGTGTTTCTATCTTTTCCTTTGACATTACACTCAATGCTTCGGTACTTTTTTCCTGTATAACCTCCTCTTTAAATATTTTTCGATAATCGAGACGATTAAACATTAATATAAATTTTTGTTTAAATTGTTGCTATTTTGAAAAAAGACGATATTGATAATATATTTATAGAAATGCCTCCAAAATGACATTTGTATTTACATTATGTGAATTTTAATATCTTATTAGCAACAGAGTAATTTCATTGCTTGTGTAACTTTACTTAAACGAGAAACATTTTCTCAACTTTTTACATGGGTATTTAGTCCAACGAAATCTAAATAAATTATTTTCACATTTTATTATATGATCTCGATACCGTTGTGGAATATTCTTAGAAAATATACATCACATTTTGTGATAAAAAGAAATATTTTTTAAAGGGCAGTATTACAGCTTCAAAATATTTCTAATTATCGATAAAATAGAAAAAACCTTCGCAATTCAAACCAACCTTATGTATAGAATATTCACAGTGATTAACTTTGATGATAAAACTGTTAAAAATATAATTTCTCCTATGATGTGTTTTTCAGGAATACTTCATGCTGCGAATGATTCTTTATAAATACATATTTAGCTAACCGAATGACCTGTAACTACGTTGTGATCCACGATACACGATGTTATGAAAATGCACTATAAAAACTTTACTTTGCAGAATTTTTGTTTTTATATTCATAACATTCTCTTAATAGTAATTAGTTTCACATTTAAAAACTCTGTTAACACTACATTTTTTTAAATCTCAAAGTTATGAACTAAAAAATTTTTAAATGTAAAAATGTAACTTCGCCAGTTTGATTTGTATTTTTCCAGTTATCAACTTGTTGAACATTGCTTCGAACCAGTAAAAAATATTTTGAGAGCCCTGTCTAACACGTTCATCCATTAATTTTTCTGATTAAGGTACGAATTCTGTATCTCATATGGTATGTTTCGAGCTTTTTCAGCACATAAAAATATCAGTAATGTCGCTGTAAGAGTAAACGAAACTACCCGATAAAAATAATTTTCTCTTCCGGTAGAATATCCTCAACTGAAAACATGGTATCAGAAAAGCATAATTTGAAAATGCTTTCTCCTAATGAAATGTCTAAGAATAGACGGTAGCGATATGAAGCAGCACAGCCAAATATATGACATTGAAAAAGCTTCTTGGGGAAATCAGAATAGATAATGAAAATTAGACTATCATAAATTTCATAAAAATAAATAAATGATGTCGATACGTGCCTTAATAAATTATTTTAATTCTTGATAAAATAACGCGTCGCATAATTCCCGAACAAGATGATGTAATTCCATCACGCATAACCTGCATATACGTCACTATAAACATTTTTTCCTAATGATCTCGACGCTTAATAGCCTTAGAAGAAAAAGGCGTCTGCGAATTCCCATTCAGATCGAGATGGATTAGGATTGCGTAAGTACGATGATTAACGACCAAAGACAAAGCAGAGAGATGGGATCTCCAATAGAGGCCGCCAAAGAGGCGCTAACGAGGAGGTCACAGTTGATTACAGGTGGTTTTATGCGCTCACCTAATAAAAATAAAAGATGTGGCATAGCGCAGAGAAAGTAAACAGCCCGGAAAAGAAGATAAAGGTTGCGGCAGCGGTCAGCTTCGGAAAGAACTTGAATCAAGACGATTAAGAGGGAAGAGGGTGTAGAAAACCCAGGTGGAGGAGGGTCTGATGAAAATATTCGGTCCGAAGGAGAGGATTCTGGGTAGGGAGGCAGAAAGATAGGAAGAATCCGGGTTCGTGGACCGTTTGAAGGATGAGGGTAGTTGAAACGGCAATGGGAACTGAAAGAAAAAAGTAAAAAGTAGAGCATCACGGACGCGCCTCGAGACGAAAAAATCCGGCCGTCGATTGAAGTCTCTCCGTGCATCTTTTTCACCATCCTGCATTTCCTAGATGGCTCGCTGCAGCGCGCCATTACGTCCGTAGAAATCTTCCTTAAAAACTTTCCAGATTTATACGAAACCTTTAAAAGTGACAGGTACTAACGGCGCGGGGTCTCGTTCCATCCTTCATTCCCTCAACTTTTTGATTCTACGTTTCTCTTTTGCCCGCGAAGATAAATCGCCTAACTTTGCCATCTCCGAGTCCTCATTATAAATAAAAGACTGAAACATCAAAGGTTTGTCGGATTTAGTCGGAAAGCTCGATGAAAAAATCCGCGAAAATTAACTAATTAAAATGTTGAAGTTGATTGAAATGCTAATAAACTTAGGCAGTTAATGGAGCTTTCTAGTTTTAAATTTCAAATTAATTACTTTACTAACCCAGCTGCAATTTCAGCATAACGCTCATTGTCTCACGTATCTTATTTTATTTTTCATTGATTAATTTTTTGTTGGCTGTTACAACAAAGAAACGGCGTCGCAACCTAAAATAAACTGATATGGGCAACACATGACTTTCTCCATATTTATATGGCAAATTACATGTTGTTAGCTCTGGGATCGTTGTCAATATTTACTTCCGGTTGACAATTAATAAAAGAAAAAGGAGCGTTACTAAGACGTAACTAAGCCTCAATTGTTAACAGTAGTCTTAAGTAAGTGGCGTGGTGGTGGCAGCTAAAAATATAAGATATCTCTTAAACAATGCATTATATGGAAAAATGTATCAAACTAAGGTTGTAGAAAATAAAATTACCTACAACTTTTATTCCAATACATTTTTACATTTCTCAAATATGAAAGCAAATATTTCAAAATAACGGATAAGTGACAAGAGTAAACACCCACTTCCGGTCGACCGATTTTTACCAAAAACTAATCAGATCTTTTAACTTTTATAAAAATGTTAAATATAAAATTTTGCGTTGATCTGAATAATAGTTTTTGAATTAGAGCGCCCACAAAAATCTATCACATACAGACGCACAGACATCATCGAGAAAATAGTCAAAACGTGTTCAGGGGACCTTAAAACATGTATTTCTGTTGAAATCTCGAATTCGATTTTTTTCATGAAAACAATACTTGCTCTATAACTCGTATATGAAGAAAGTAATAATTTAAATTGAACCATTTAAAATTTAAAACATTTTAGTGCCGCATTTACTTTCCTCAGGATATAAAAATTCGGGTATGTTTAAATTTAAAATGATTGATATCGTTATAAAAAATCAACTCTTCTTCGGAATTTGTTTTTTTAAACTTATTTATTTCTAGATAATTGAGTTTCGTTTGCTTATATGCAGATATTGAATAATCTACTTCAAGTGAGATGGTTGATTACGTACTAAGCTTTGTGTGCGTTTCAGTATTCAGCGTCAGGAGTAAGCAATACGTCAGAGGAAAATCTTACATTAGCAGATCGCATTCGCCTTCGCCGCCGAGAAAATGTCCCCATGTCGTGCGTTTCAATCATCTCTACCGCCTCGTAGCCCTAACCACTGCCACTCTGCTTACCACCTATCAACTACCCGCCAACGCACTATCCATATATTAATTATATCCTTCCTCCGCAGACCCTTGCAAAACATCGTTCTCAGCTGTATTTTCTCCCTCTCTTTCTCTCCTCACGCCCCCACTCCTCCTCTGCTCCACCTCCTTGAACCACATTTCCTCTTCCCATCGCTTCACCCTAACGCGTCCTTAACGGGTGTCAATCTTTCTTGTCTCCACCCAGTGGCCATCCAGCGTCTCCTTAACCATCATCCCTTATTACTCCGATCTGCCCCATTCAATACATCTCCTCCCAGGCCACTTCCAGGCGGATCCACCTCTCTCTCTCTACATACTACATCCTACTTGGCCTTTCTCTACTTCTCTTTTTCCTCAATATTCTCTAAATTTTCTCTCCCTCTCTCCTATCCTCTCTCTTCCACACGCCAACTCGACGCCTCATTAATCACTCCACGCTGAGGGCGCCACCTTCCTTTCCACCCAAAAGGGAGGGAAAGAGAGAGAGGATGTGATGGGGAGAGAGAGAACTAAGAGGGCGGAGGAGGTCCTACTCCTCCACGCCACTTCCTTCCGCCACTCCCTCTTGCGAGTAACGACTAACAGCTCCTCTGCCGCAGAATAAAAAAGCAAAACGTCCCTCTTCTGTCTCCCTCTCTCTCCCTCATCTCCACACCTCCCTCTTTTTCTTTATTCTGCCTCTTTCCCTCTCTCAAACCGTCACTCCATTTTCTTCTCACATAACCCTATCCCCCCAATTGCCTCCCCTTCCGCCCCTTATTCACCCCTTTCATCCCACTCCCTCCAACCCCCCTCCTCTTTCCCCTCCTCTTCTCATCTTTCCACCTCCCATTCTCCTCTTTCCACCCCCACCTTTCCTCTTTCCGCCTCCCCTCCTCATTCCACCTCCCATTCTCCTCTTTCCGCCTCCCCTCCTTCTCCTTCCACCTCCCCTCCTCTTTCCACCCCCACCTTTCCTCTTTCCGCCTCCCCTCCTCTTTCCGCCTCCCCTCCTCATTCCACCTTCCCTTCTCCTCTTTCCCCCTCCCGTCATCTTTCCCCCTCTCCTCCTCTTTTCGTATCCCCTCCTCTTTCCGCCTCCCCTCCTCTTTCTGCCTCCCCTCCTCATTCCACCTCCCGTCATCTTTCCCCCTCATCTTTCCCCTCCCCTCCTCTTCCCCCTCCCCTCCTCTTCGCCCTCCCCTTCTCTTCCTCCTCCCCTCCTCTTTCCCCCTCCCTTCCTCTTTCCACCTCCCATCCTCACTCTCCCAATCCTTTCCACTCATCCGCTACTACTGGGGTTAGCGCCTCTCGTGTGATGTATAACAAAAAAATAAGATGCCTACTTTCAGTTATGCAAGTGTTTTTTTTTCTTTTTTGTTCTCTTTCGTTCTTTTCTCCTCCGATCGTTACATCAGGAACTGCTAAACCTCTCGTCATAATTGTTTCGGAAAGCTCCCGATATCGCGGGACGTGATGAAAAAAACACAAACCGTGTCCGAATGTCGTGCTTCCGATGCGTTAAATGCGTCGTCGTTCGTTCTTCCGCGCATCTTTTCCGCCGAAAATCCTTGGAATAAGTAAACGCGTGAAACTAAACAGGAGTGTTGAATATTTTTTGTCGCTAGTCGGCGTGGCATCCGGCGGAGAAGGAAATGAAATGAGCGCGTGCGAAAGCATGTTTACTGATTTATCAGAAAACCATTAGGCCGAGGGAGAGAGAGAATGAGGGAAAAAAGTTCCCAGGAAATAATAAAGATATAAAATTCATTCCCATTATCCCCGAGACATCGAGCTGCATCGTGCGTAGGAGGCAGTTTTTTCGCAAAAGTATTGCGACGGAGCCTGTACAAAAAAGGCAATTCAATTACCAACTGTTTCAATCTTTTAAACGAAACAAAATTTCATTTCCGACCACTCCCAGAATAAGCCTCCAGGAGCAGATGAGTAGAATCATTTCTGTGGGTTCAGTTCCATCTTGAAGGATGCGGGCCTCGGGAAGAAATACGGTTTCGGATCGAAGCGATGCCAGACGTCTCTCGCTCCAAACCGAACTCTTTTTGAAAAACGATCAAAGTAATCTTTTTCGCCGCGAAAATCTCGCCATAAGGTTATTAATTGAAACGTCCGAGACAAGAAAAAACTACGCCGAAACGAAAGACGGGATTTTTCCAAGTAGTTCCCTAGCCAATTCTATCCTCCCGGTAAAAAGAAACAAAAAATGAAAGAAAAATTACGCGAGTTCGACGCAAGTTCAATTACTCGAATCCACCCAGCCTATTCATTTAGATTTGAAGTAGACTCTGCGCGCCTGTACTCCGATGTAGTGTTTACTTCCTGAATCGAGAAGGGAAAAGGGAGAAAGGAGAGAGCGTGGGAGGGGAAAGAAGGGTGGGATTTGGGAGGATGAGATGAGGAAGGGGATAGGGATGAGGTAGGTAGAGAATAGAAAGGGATAGAGACGAGGAGTTGTTATGGAAAAGTTGGCGGAAGATAGATTGCGAGAGAGATGTCAAGGCAAACGAAATGGATGAGATAGAGAAGGATAGAAAGAGGAAGGAGATAAAAGTGGGACAGGGATAGAGAAGAGTGTAGATGTAGAGGGGATGGAGAGAGAGAGGGAGTAGTAGGATATCTAGAGAGAGAGATGATAAGGAAGGATATATGTAGGTGGGAGGGGAAAAGGAGAAAATATAGTGGAAGGATAGGGAGTGGGAAAATAGGATACGATAAGGGTGGGAGGAGAAATGAGGTTGAAATGCCACTCCAGGGCAGATGGGCAGATGTGTGGCGGCAGGGTGCAAATATTTGCATGGCGAGAAGGCGAGGGAACTCCAAATGGAATTAAACAATTGGAGCTGAAAAAGAAACAATAATTGCTCAGCCATAGATGGAAGGGGAAATTATCTCGAATCATAAGCAAACCTATAAAAAAATGTGGGAAATATATTAAGCTCGGATCATTTCACTTTAACGGTCTCCTTAAACGAATTCTGTTGCTATATCCTCGTTAAAAAAACGATAAGCCTCTGTAATTACAGCTTTTTTATATATGGTATTATTGGTACTTACCGTAAATTCTAATATTTCGTCTAGTAAGCTCGAAAGAAATGTTTCAAAAGTAACGCTTGGAAATTGCTTTGCAGTTTTCATATTTCCGTAATAATTGCGCCTCCGCGGCCATTCAACATTAACAAAATAAAATAAAACGCTCGTTGTATGGAACGTGTCATCACATTTTGCGAGGCTTTCATAAGCAGAAATCACTAAAAATGTGATATCTCAACTTCGAGTTGGTCCTAAATTTCGCTCAATTTAGAGACAATGTCGGTGGAAAATTGCCAATTTCTTACCTAAAATTATTCTTTTCCATTATCTCCATAAATTACGAGATGAAAATTTCTGGGACAATTGATCCATGACGATGCTTGAGAAATTTGATTACATTCATATTAAGCTGGATGTATCTTCTAAACAAGGCATAACACTATTATGAGATTCGCTTTGTGGAAAATTATAGGAGTGAGTTTTTTATATGCAAATATTTTACTTTTGGCGTTTTAATGTAATCTCGAACGAGGAGCAAGAAAGGCGGAACGGAAGCGATATATATATATATATATATATATATATATATATATATATATATATATATATATTAAAACGCCAAAAGTAAAATATTTGCATATAAAAAACTCACTCCTATAGTTTTCCACAAAGCGAATCTCATAATAGTGTTATGCCTTGTTTAGAAGATACATCCAGCTTAATATGAATGTAATCAAATTTCTCAAGCATCGTCATGGATCAATTGTCCCAGAAATTTATATGTATATATAAATTGAATTTGTGCGTGATTTGAATTTAGATTAAAAACAGTTTCATAGCCGGAAGTGCTCACTACGAAATTACCCCTTTCTGATACTATAAATAATGAAACAAGGGTATCCAACTCTATGTAACGGAGGTTTATATATTATTTTACGAAATGATGCCAAAACTTTCTATCGAATCGTGTGGGAATGGTTATTTTGTTCCCAATTTGAGCAGTAGGTAGGTTTGAGTGATGTATGTCAATACTTCAGCATTAAGTGAAACTGTTGTATGAAACGTTCAATATTTATAGATATTACATTAGATTTATCTCAGATGAAAGCCGTAAATTTAAGCAATTGCATTTCTTAAAAAAACCCTAGGGCTCTTTGATTGACGAAGTGGAAGTAATTCTCGCTCTCGAATCAGTTATATAAGATTGAACGGTCTTGTATACGTTTTTGTTGACATATTTGTCAGCGCTCGAACTACTTCAAAGCTCGTTTTTCTCTCCTTTGAAAATCGGAGAAAGAATGGTAGTTGTTTTAGGGGTCGACCAAAAAAAAAACCACTCCAATCCATTACCATCTTTCCACAAATTGAAACAGACTTGTCAAGAAATCAATATTTAAAAATGCCAGTCACTCCCTTTAAAAACTCCTCTATTAAAAATTCGATCCGCGTAAACACGAGCTCTTAACTTATGATAAATCTAGGTCCCTTCAGATGGTAATGGAAAAGATAAACAACTTTCGAGGGAAATTCTATATCGCAAAATATTCCTTTTTTGTTAGTTAGCGCGACGCGACGAGTAAAAATGATCCTACGCCGCTATCTTCAAAATGCTCCATTGCACACATCAACCTCGTTAGGCAGAAGACCCCAAAAGGAATACTGATGACGGCGTAGAGAAATGGATGGGTCGGTGTACATAGCGAGAATGATTAAGAGGGAGCGGAGGAAAAGGAGGGAGGGAAACAGATAGGGAGGGAGGGTAAATGGGAGTGGTTTAAAAGGGATTGGTGGACGGGAGGGTAGCAAAAAGAAGGGAAACGAGAGTCAAGTAAAAATATGGAGGAATGATTTTTATGGGCTCTTTATTTTTTTGGGCACAGGGTACTTCGATTGTCGCTTAGCCGCATTCCAGACGGATTCCCCGTCCTGGACCAGAATTCCATACAGATCGGCAGTGCTCCATTTAACCGCGTAATTGCTCTCCTGGGATAATTGCCACATGCCCACTGGGGTATAAAGAGTGGAAGATGTGATGGCAAGTTTTCAAAGGGCTTATGGTTCGCTGTCTCTCTTCGACAATAGCGTAGAATGCCTTTTCGCCATCGCCGAGCAATTATATCAAAAATAATTCCGGACGTGAATGTGCATCGTGTCATTAACGCAATTATATTATATCGTGCCAATTCCAAATTCTTCCCTAGTGTTCCTTTCTTTTTTTAAGTGGTCAATTAAAGTGGACCAGAAGCGAGTAATATGCCGGGGTCGTAATCGAGAATTTCGCTTTTACGGTTCCTGGTGGCTTACCACGGAATTTTAATTGCTCAAAAACATTGCTGTTGAAAAAGAGGATGTTTTTAGCCGCTAAATAAGACAATGATAAGATGCGCCTTTTGGGAAGTAAAATTTTTATTGTGTTTTTGGTCGATAAACGTGAAACAAAGTTATTATTGCCCAGAATTTTTGTAGTAACTTTGACCTCTTTCCATACAATTCTTATAAATACGTTTTTAGAAAAATTTAGAAGCGCTTGGTTCTATTCTTATTTCGGAAATTTTTTCTTGAGTCATGGCTATGGCTCCATGATAAATATTGAGTGAATTTTAAAATGTATTATTCATGGGAATTATTAATATGAGAATCTTATAATGGCTTGCAATATTATGCGAATATTTAAACTCTTTTTGCTGAGAATTTTTTGGCATAAATTAATTTGGTAGAGGAAAATTTTGTAAAACGGAACTAATTTTTATAATTATGAAGTATTGTGATCGATGAAGCGCAAAAAGATGAAAGACAGGACAACTTTTACATTCTGCGCTAAGTTCCATGGAACATTTTGAAACTGTATAACGATGAAAATAATTTATGATCCAATAGACAGCGAATTAATGATATCGTGCCATGCGACTTATAATTAGAATTTTTATTAGTAATAAAACATTTCTATTTTAAATTAATTTAAATTTTATAATGGAGAATATTCAAATTTACGATGCGTTATATTATTTCTTGTTATTTATGTAAATATTTATGTGTTATCAAAAATATTCAGTGCTAATAACTCCTAATAAAATGATCGTAAATCATTTGGCCCAGTAAACGAATTTCCTTTTGATTTCCCTCTCAACTTCAATTTTGATCCACCATAAAGTCGAAGGTTTTAAAAAAGCTGCGGAATGTTATTGCTGCTTGATGATAAGATCAAAATCTGCGTGTTCACCAAGGACACGGAATGTTTTACATGAAGACTTTACGTTTATTACGTAGAAAAAGAAATATATTAACGATTCAGCAGACAAATGAGTACATACCTAAGTGTTTACGTACGCGTGCAAAAACCGTTAAGTAAGTAAACGCACGCCCTCACCCACTCACACACAATGCATAGGTTTACGACAGATTTACAGCGATTGTTCCATTTAAAAGTTTAAAGGAAACTTACAATGGCTTTTAGTAAAACGGCTTTTTAAATGTAGTATTTTGCTTGGCGCGTAATTCGTTCCGAGCGGTGCGAGTTTTAACGGCCCACCGTACTACACTCCGTTATTTATTGCGTCTACGCTTCACGCTTGGAATGCACGAACAGGCGTCGAAATGTCACGCCTTGTCGTGACTGGGCGATTAAGAAGTTTTAGATCTTCCGCTCGACGATCAAAGGCAAAAGCATTGCATTCTCCGCCTCGATGAAAACGTAGGAAAAGAAGATGGAACTGGCTGGGAACTGGGGAGTAATTTTGATGTCGCGCGCCGCATATAGGGGGATTGGGGGGCGGGGGAGGAGGAAGAGCCAATAACCTCTTCGTGGTACGGAGATTAACTCGTGAAAAAGATAGCGAGAGAAAGAGAGATATATCTCCAACTTGCGAAACTTTAATGAGAAACGAGATGTAGAGCTTTGAGCTGTGGCCTTACCTTGCGAAGAAATGGGGTGAGATTGACATTTTAAAGAGAGAGAAAGAATAAAAGATCTCGAGAGCCAATGTGGCGTGTAATGCGTACTTTTTTAATTCGTAATATTCCTTTGATATATTTCTCCATCTTATCGCTTATTTTTCCCTTCGTTTTTTTTCGGGTTGTTCCATAAGTCAAGGAACTCGAAATTTGATTGGCTGAAATTTATGCGCGTTTCTAAAATTATTCGTAAAACTGGAGCTTTCTCGTTATCTCCGTTCAAAATTACGGGTTTAATTGGATGTTAAAGATTTTTTAATGCGAAATTCCAATTTTTGAGAAGCAATTATCTACAATAAAATTGTAGGCCGAGACTTAGTAGAAATCCTTTTTATTGGGAGTGGGAGACGTTGTTGAAATAAAACGAGTTTTAAGTAACGACGCAAGTATAATATAGCATTGTACTATTTCCGCGTAAAATAAATTAAACGCATCACCATAATCACCATCTCCAAGCGTTTAATTTATTTTATGTGGAAATGATATATTCAACTTGTGTCATTACTTAAAACTTATTTTAATTTAAAACTCCTAATACAGTTGTCTACAGTTTTTTAATTTTGTAAAATTGTATTCTTTCATAATAAAAAATTATTATTGCGCTCTCTGAGATGCATTTACATAAATTCAAAAGATTGAATGGTGAAAATTTTGGACGTATAGTTGCATGATTGCATATAAAAGCCTGTTTTGAAATGCGCGTGAACTATTCGTTCGATTTTATTAAGAGATTTTCCTATACTATTGCTTCATGAAGACGCATTTCTTCCTTAAAGCACTGCAGTCACTTGGATAATCGTGACGAGTCATGAAATATCATTTGAAATACGATTATGGTAAAAAAATCTCCCGTTCCACTTTGATCTTCGCCCAGCAGCCGTATCCCTTTCAAAATACTCTCGACGCCAAGCCTCTTCCGTTCCATTTTTTCCCCGCCACCCGTGGATTCCTCTTTACTGCTATTGCCAACTTCGGTATGGTATTTCCAGTGCCAAATTGCGAAAAAAAGCTGTCCGAAAGTGTTTGCTGATCCACGAGGAATAGGGGAATTTCTGAAGCCCAATATACGAATATCGTTCTTCGGTAAATGATGTTATGCGCTATTTTGACCGTTAAAATAAATTTTTACTTTAATACCTAAGAATTACAGTGGGACTTATATAACTCTAACGTCTATCACTCGAACTTTCCATAACTCGAAGTGAATTTATTTTACCGGACAAGATCCCTATGAGAAAAACGTATTTCCGTTAGTCGAATTTTCTATAACTCAAATGTTTTTTGTTTCACTTGAAGTTCGACTTATGGAAGTTCCACTAGCTAAGACGTGCGATCCAGGAGCGATTCCACGTCACCTTAAACTTTCTCTATTTTATTCCCGAGTCTATATAACAAGTGCTACCTGCGTATCACGTACACGCGACGCAAATTAAATTGAGGATAATAAGGGTTTAGCCTACAATTTTGAATTTTTATCGGTGAATTCTCTCGTGTTGATTAAAAATCGGTGTTTTCATAAAATCTCTTTTATTATAAGTGATTGAAGGCTTAAATATAAGTGTATATATATATATATATATATATATATATATATATATATAAGTAAATATAAGTAATAATGCCACTATTTTTAACATGACGACAAATCTAAAATCAGTGAGAAATTTTAATCGAGACTGAGTCGCTAAAAATAACAAAAGCAAATATAAATAATTATTATACCTTTTGAGTCGCTCTCATTATTTTATTAATAAATGTATACTGGTCTTTAAAGCCTCCGGGTATTTTACTTATCTGTAGTAAACTTTTTGTTTTTTAAAGATGTATATTTTAATTTATTTTTCATTTGCTCATATATATTTTGAAGATTACTCCAAAACTTGTCTTTGTTTACTTTTCTTTATAGTTTTCGGTACGATCATTCACGTTGTTGGGCAATCTAAATAGCTTTAATCCCGATATTCAGCCAATATCATATCTGATGTTACTTAATGCAAATTAATATGGGCCAAGTACATTACCGGTTTCAAGAATATGCCGATTTTATTTAGCTGACATTTCGATATATCAACCGCGCGAGTTCATTCGGTTCCAGTGAGCATTACAGTACATAATATAAGTAAAAAATATTAAATTAATTAATACTCAGTGTTTAGTCCGCGGTATATATGAATATAGATTGCTTCGCTAACAAATAATAAAAGATATCGAAGTTTGGGACTTATGAAAGAGTAAACGTCACTTATAACAATAACGATATCCCAGAGCCCTTATAGAGAGATAAGCCTCTTCAGAAAAATATATATTAAGCTTTTTCTGCAGATGAATTCGTTTAAATATGATCATATTTTTGCTATTTTCCTGCAAGACAGATAAAAAACTCTGATGTGGCCACCACATGACTTTCTCCATACCTGTAATATTTCTAAAAATTCCAAATAGGTTACATGATAATAAATATTTTAAGGAACTGCGAGAAAAATTTAAAGACTTTACAAAGAAAAGAGATAAACTCAAACCGTAGCCTTATGATATTGGATATAGTCAGGAAGCTCCAACAATTGAGAAAATTAAAAGGAGCGTCACTAACATAAGACGTAACTAATTGTAAGCGTTAAGTGTTTGCAATAGTTGCCGGTAGATGGAGTGATGGGGGCATCTAAAAAAATTATTTTTTTAAATACCTCTTAAACAATGCGTTATATGGTAAAATGTTTCAAACTAAGGTTGTAGAAAATTACATTTCCTACAACTTTTATTCCAGTACTTTTTTATATTTATCAAATATTAAAGAAAATATTTTTTAAAACGGATGTGGCAAGAGTACACACCCACTTCCGGTGGACCGATTTTTACCAAAAAATAATCAGTTCTTGTGCCTTTAACAAAAAATGCCAAATATAAAATTTCGTGTTTAACTGATTAATAGTTTTTGAGTTAGAGCACCCACAAAATCCCCGTCAGAGACACACCCACAGACATCATCGAGAAAATTGTCAAAACGTGTTCAGGGGACCTTAAACATGTATTTCCGTTGAAATCTCGAACTCGATTTTTTTCATGAAAACAATACTTTCTCTATACTTCGTATATGAAGACGGTAAAAATGTTAAAAATAATTAATATAGAGTCCGCAGTGACACTGCCAAAAATCTCAGAAACGTGTTTATCACATGCTGTCTGTGTGTGAACGTTCTCCCAAAGTTTAATATATAATTAAAGTTAACAAACGTTCCACAATTTTTCATTAGAAAGAGCAAAGTCAATATACAATTAAACTTTGAAAGAGCATAATGTATTAATGTTATAACTGAGATTGATTTGGCATCATTTCTGAAACAAATACGTCAACTTTTTCTTTAATTTTAACTTATTGTTAATAATAACTGCCGAAATAAAAATGCTTGCTCGAAAATTCTAATAAATTATAGATTAATTCTATCGATAGCTAAAGAAGACTACAGTTCCAGAAATTAGCATGCAAATCATAACTTTGCATCGTCTGAAGCTTAATAAATCGGAGCTTTTATGATTCTGTGCATATTTTCGCTCATATTAGGTACGTATATTCGATTCCTCTCCGTTCAACAGAAGTTAGCGAAGCTCTTTTATACTTAGGAAAGCCCAAGTTCGTTGCCTGATCTTAACCTGTTTTAAAATTCAAACGACATAATGTCCTCTCAATCTCATACGATCATCACAGCTTTTTAAATTGAAAAACCTCTGCATCTGTGAAGGTTTGACTACAAAAAAGGGAATTATAAGAGATAAAAATCTTAAAGATAATTTTATAAGCTTTTTTGGGAAGTCATTTTTTCTGTTGGTAATATCGAAAATTAAAACTCAGATTAGAGTTCAAGCGAAGTGTCCGTAATTTTAATTCAGTAGAAGACTATTCGTTGTCGAGTATTCGCCTCGAATAACGTCCCAAGACAAAAATTTACGCGCATAGTTAACCCCTTCAGTTCACGCTCAGATTTACGGATGTCAGATTCTCAACCTCCGCCGATTTTTTGCAAGTGTTGGAGGAGGAAAAAAACGCGAGAGGAGGCAATCATCGACGATCTTTTTCTCCGCTCCGTCCACGGCTGTATAAAACCCAACGTTCCATTCGCGGTTGTTTTCTTCTCCCGCTCCGTTTTGCTGGCGTTTGCGATGGAAGTCGGAGGGGGGCAAAGAGTCAGTCGATCTTAAAGAATAGGATGGTTTCGAGGAGCGAAGCCACTCCTCTTCTCTCTCTCTCTCTAGAATAGAGGGCAAAAGTGTGTCAGCGTGTTTGTGTGTGAGAGAGCGCGCGCGTGTGTGTCCGACCAGAGAGGACACTCCAGGGACTGCGGAAGAGGGCTCTCTATCGAACTTCCCACGAGAGCAGTTCCGAACGCGAGTGGTTGGAGGAGGGTGGGGAAAGGGACGAAGGAGGGAGGGAAAATGTGGAGGGGGCGTTTGCGGCGAGGGATATCGGCGGCATTCGGAGGATCCGTCCGGAATGTGGACGGCGAATGGCGGCGACGCCGTGTTGCCCCTAGTCTGTGTCTCTTTCCTACCCCCGCCTCCCCTCCCCCAATCCCTCTTCTTCCGCTATCTCCCTTCCACCCATGGGAAATAGGGGGGATGATATGTGTCGCGAAGGAGGGTGGGTGGGGAATGGGCGGATTCCCTAGATGGGCGAATGAATGGAGGTGGCCTGGCAAAGGAGTGGGAGTGGAAAGAGAGGGAGTGGAGAGTGATGAGAGAATGGAGAGATTTACAGGGAGGAGGAAAGAGAGATAGTGAGGGTGTATGGGGAGGAATGATGGGAAGATATGTGGAAGGCCAGAGGAAGGAAGGAAGGAAGGGGAAGAGAATTAGAAAAGATGGAGAGGGAGGAGTGAAAAGGAGAAAAGGATTGATATGAGCAACAGACGCGCATAAGAGAAAAAGGACAAGATGAAAGAGGAAGAATAATGATTTAGAGGTAGGGGCGTAAAAGTTTGTGATACTGGAGAAACAAAGGGAGAGAAAATAATTGTGATATACGGTAAACCCTTGGCCAACGCGGGTTTCCACTTGGCGGATTTTATTATACACGGTTAAATATATGTGAAATTTGTTTATCCAGCGAGCAATATTTAATAATAAGAGGTACTTAATTGGCTGTTCATTTTACGTGTGATACGTGAGAAAGCTCGTAGCCTAAATGAACACGGGATTTTATATATTGGCATTAAATTTGCGCAACGCGGTTTTTTATGCAATGACGTGACCCCCGCGTGGCGCAAGGAGCTACTGTTGAATTATATGAATTAAAGAAGGCGATCAGGTGTATTATCCTGATTATTTAAAGACCACTTTTTTCTAGAGTGGGAGTGGGCAACGTTTTCTAGATGACGGGCCGCATTGGTGGTTGTGAATTCTTCGGCGGGCCGCATTGGAAATTGCCAATTCTTCGGCAGTCTGGTTTATAGATTCATCAGAGGTTATCAAGAGATTTTGAGGTACCATAAAAGCGAAAATTTAATCTAAATATAATTTTTATAGTAGAAATTTTAAAAATAAAGGTTCCGTTATCGTAATTTTACTAAAAATAGGAACTTTAACGCTAAATTTTACGGATCACTTTGTCATCATAGCTTCGCGGCCCACATAAAATGTTTCAGGACGCCGCATATGACCCGAGGGCCGTAGGTTGTTTACTTCTGTTCTAGAGCGTTTTATCTTAAACATATTGTCTTCGTCGACGGTTCCTATTGCTTTTCTTTTCTTTCTAAAAATCTTTTCTTGATGTCCTTTTTGCTGGTACTGTGGCTAGGGAGGGGCAAAAGGGGGCGATCGCCCTGGGAGCCGAAGCGAAGGGGCGCCAGCAGTCCAGTCGCAATTCGATATTTTATTATGCAAATATTTCTAAATATACCGTCATTGTAATTTTTTATATGTGGTTATGATGAATGTAATACTTTTATTGCTTGATAATTCAAGTGAAATTGTTCTTTTTGGTAATAAAGTTTGAGGGTGGTGTTTTTCGGACTTCCCTGGCGCCAAACATCCTTGCTACGCCACTGCCTGTCGCTATTTAGATTCTGGATTTCACCTTGTTTACGTCCACATCCCGAACACCTATGCCAAGAATGCTGCCTGCGTGCAATAATCATGGAAATTCCTGAATTTATTTGATGGACCCATTGTGTTTATCGTTTTCTACAGCCTTTGTCAACAATTGCACGTTTGATCTTGGAGGCTCGTGAACAGCACGCGTAAGCTGCTTACGCAGTACCTAGTGACCTTCCTACAGATTGGACCCTCGGGAAAAACGCTCAAGTTGTCAATACTTCCAGAATTAACACTTAAGTGAATAAAAAATTGAAATATTAAGCGCCTGTCTTAAGTATATCCGCAACATATTGCGGATACCTAAGAAAAGTGCTTAATTTTTCAATTTTTTATTCACTTAAGTGCTCATTCTGGAATTTATTTTCAGCTATAAGACGAATTATATAATTCTCTAGTGAATCATCAATTCTTATTTATGATCATAGAGGCACAAAATAATAGCTTCCACTTGCCTACTTATGATTGCAAATAATTGATGAAACTACCCGTTTTGTCGTATTTGCATTATTCATTCGTTTGTCGAGATGGCGATCCCGTCATTAATTCTTGCACCGGGGCCCACGCAATCATAGTTACGTCACCGTTCGTGGACCGTAAATCTAATACCCTTGTAAATCACAACTCCGTACAATAAAAGAGGGAGGAAAAATTCGCCGCGGAATATCACCTTTTTTCTTTGAAAGAAGTTTGCGTCTTAAGTCGAGCATCCATCAGATTCTCTTCTGTCCGCTCCTTCGATGTTACAAATAATCGATAGGTTCGAACATCTCAAGCATATGTTTCATCGTCCGTACAATTCGGTCAAAATCTCGCATAACAACGACGCTGCATAGCCACGGCGGAACGCTGCCAAGAATGGTTTTCGGGTATCACGAAGCCCGGCAAAGTAACTTACGGCATATGACCCATTTTCTGGGTAAAGATTAATAGTGACATTAAAGAATCGCAAGATTCGCTCGTAAATTGCGCATACTTTAAGGCTTCTGCGTAAAACCCTCGAAAATCATAAATATCGGTATTTTTCGAAATCCATACTTGCCCGGAGTATGTTTTTTATGGTCGTATATTTTTTCGGTGCATATTTATTTAAGGAATAATGGTCGTGCTTAAAACTGCGGTAAGGGATGGCCTACGCATAACCTTTCTGTGCACGGCCTACATTTGAAAGATTTTTCGAGGAGACCTCACTTAAACCTTTCCTTAAAAAAGTATACGTGTAACAATTTAAATGTTTTAAAATTGAGTAAATGCATATAAATTAATATATATTGCACATGATTGACAAACCATGCCTCTACAAAAATCATAGAAAATTTGGAAAACCAGATGGGCTGTCATCAGCGGTGATCCACCGTGAGAAGATTCAATTACTAGCATTAGTTAATCACCTCTGACGAAGGCTGCTATGTAGACGAAAAAGGCATCTGTTTTTTCCAAACTTTTGGTAACTTTTGGAGAGGCCTAGTCTTTCAATTTACGTTTAGCCATAAGGCTATAATTTCATTTTGAATTGAATATGATGATTAACTACGTTAACAGCACGTACTGACGTCGTCGTAAAACCATACATTTACATGGAAATCAGGATTTCCTTCACTTGCAAGCCTAACCCTTAGCCATTGAAAAAAATATTTTCAAATTCTTTCAGCCATCCCATACCACTGGAATTAGGGTTTCGAGCAGAGCCCTACCGATAGGTGAGAACGCGAGACGACCGCCTCTCGAAAGGGGCGCCAAAGTATAACCACAATGAAAATCTTTCCATAAGCGTTACTTTATTCTTAGAATACCATTTTTCGATGTTGTTGTACTTCGGTTTAGCATTATTGTAATCCATGATTGTAATTCATTGGCGTTCACACGCAGAGCTGAGCAGCCAGTCCCTTCGAGAAATTTTAACGTGTTTTTATAGTTTGAAGTTCGTCACATTGCCAGCTCGCAACACGCCTCTTCTTGAGCTTCTTGTGGTTTAATAGCAGATCCTCAAACCATTACTTACTTTTGGTTGAAGTGCATATTTGTTGCCTTCCTCGCGCCGTACTCTAGTAGGCAGTCAAATCCAAGGACTAACGCTTTGTCTACCGATTAGTTGCCCCCGACAGTCCATTTCTAGGTTAGGAGAGCGAACGAGAAGGCTCATTGAAAATTTAAGCCGAATGTTTACTACGTGCTACTAATCAGTGGCCATACGGTTCTGTTGCATTTCAGCCCTTATGCTGTCGTAAAAGCCGTTGTTTTGGAAGTTATTTTATTTTCGAGTTATTTCGCAAATATATATATATATATATATATATATATATATATATATATATATATATATATATATATATATATATATATAATTTCTCCCTCCACAGCTCAACCGCATTCTATATTAACTGGTATTTTGCAGTACTGCTTTATTTTTCCTGTTTGTTGATAAAACTTTATACAAGTTTTTATAAATCATATTCACTTCCAGATAATGTAAATATTATTTGCTTAGTTACGTACTTTGAAACCCGCATCTCTCATATACTAGGTATCGAAATTGGCATCGCAAAAATTCACAGCAAACATTCCAGCTTAGACCTTGGTTATTCTTTGGTGTTTCAAGTTTAACTCTATTTTACTTCTCTCCCCTGCACAAACGAATACAATAAGCAGTCCGCAGAAGTGTTTTTTTTAAATAATCCTTTCAAATTTTAACGTCTTACATTTTCGAATTTGCAAAACAAATCTACCTGGTTTTACTGTTTTTCACTCAATTTAAACTACTTAAGAAGGCTTTGAATCTACCAGTGTTCAGCTATACATATACCAGTCTCTTAGTGTTTATGGAAGTATTCACCATATCTTCATAATGGATGATGTTGATGAGCTATAATTTTGAAATCCAATTTTATATATCGGTTTAGAAACAATTTACCGACAAATATAGACGTTTTCTATAAATGTAATTAAACATTAGTTAAAACTTTGAAGAATCTGCAAGTGTAGCTTATTAATTTGTTGTTCCTCGTCAAATATTGACTATGAAAGGTAAAATTAAAACGCTATTTTGGAATTGAAAGTGTAGTGCTTTGGGGCCTCGGTAAGAGAAATCGGATATCTGATTGACTGCGAAGTTCGCTCTTTCCTCTGTATGGTCGCAAAAATAATATAGAAAGAAGTCGAGTACCACAATAAGCATATCATGGCTGCAAAGCATTTTCTAGGAATGACCTAAATTTAGACAGCTAGCAAAAATTAAATGGAAGGAGTACTAAAAGATGTTCAATTAAATTAATTGATCGAATGTCTCCTTATTGTATAATAATGGTAGATTTCCGGCCCTACGAAGCTCCTTCGAAGGGCTTGGAAACTTGTGACCCCAATATTTTAGCTTTTAGAAATAACGTGCTCATTTTACATTTCTTTATAGACCACGTTATTTACCAACCTTTCTCTTTCGAGCCTTGCTTCACGTTCTCCTTCAATCTCATTAGCCCGTGCCAATAATTTTATTTGTGCTTTTATTCCGGTTTATGGACATTTCAAACTTAAGAAATTCGAAAAAAAACTTTTATTTTAAGTTACAAGTTTCGCCGTTTTCAAATGACAATTATTTACATAGCGTGCAGAATAAATAATTATCTTTTTCTGTTTACTTTTCCGTTTATTGGTAGCAATACTAAAGTTCTCTTTTACAGTTATTCATTTATTGGCATTCCCAATAAAGGAATAAACAATAAATGTTTATATTTATTTGAGTCACCCAAAAGAAAATAATTGTGTAATTATGTTGCGATTCATTCTGAATAATAGTGGTATCAAATTTTTATTTAACCCGCCGTTGGTCGCGCCGTGAGATTTTCTTTCACACAAGATTTAGTTTCAAAATTTTGTTTACTTTGTAACGCGCGAGCACGCCACCTCTCTCTATACCTTCTGCCATTTTGCTATTCTTTCAACTCGTCCACATGGCATTTCCACCGGTGGCGTTGGAGTCGCGGTAGAGAGTGGTCTTTGCACGTGTGTCTCAAGGTGTGAGATTTTTTCTCATCGCGCGACCAACGGTGTTATGATATTTATCTGGGAGTGTTTTTGGAAAAAAGGAACCTATACCTGCAATTATTGAATATGTTAAAAGAGGAAAGTGCTTACATAGTTATTATTAATTTATTTGTCATTTTGCTTTATAAATAATTAATTTTTGACATTTTTGTAGTTCAGCCGACAAGTGTTCCTAGCATTTCTTTTATTTCTGTAGATGTCATCACGAGAAATACAATAACTCTTGATTGCGAGCTGGCTTGATGAAGAAGATGAAGTTGAGGAAGAGCTTAATCAGGATGAGGACCTGGAGCGTCTGGCGGATACCTCAGAAGAAGATGGTCCCAGTGAGCATTCGGATCATAACAGTGACACCGAACAATCAGGCCAGGAAGATTCTGAAGCAGATGAGTCTGACATAAGACACTCAACCTATCAAGGAGATTACATTATGGGTAAAGACAAGACTACCAAATGGTTTCTTCATCCTCCAAGTCCAAACTCACGTACACGTGCGCAAAACATCGTCATCCATCTGCCAGGCGTAAAAAACGTAGCCAAGTATGCCAAATCTCCTCTCGAGTGTTTTGAGCTCTTTACAACCTATGAAATGAGTGCTTTGTACTAATAACTGTCTTGACTTAATGAGAGCTAAGTATAGTAGACAGCGTGATTGTAAGGTTACTGATTTATCGAAATTAGAGCTCTCTTAGGTCTGCTGTACCTTGCTGGACTTTATAAGATGCACCATACTAACGTTGAAGAGTTGTGGAGTGCAGACGGGACTGCTCCTGATATTTTCAGATCGACAATATCGCAAAGAAGGTTCTATCTATTGCTTAGAGCATTACGTTTCAATCTTTACCAGGATCGTGCAGAGAGAACACGTTTGGACAACCTGGCTCCAATAAGAAAAATATTTGATAATTTCGTGCGTCACTGCCATGAAAATTTCCAGGTAGGAGAATATATCACCATTGACGAAATGCTGGATGCATTCAGAGGAAGGTGCAAATTTCGTCAATACATGTGTAACAAGCCAGCTAAGTATGGATTGAAAATTTACGCTTCTGTTGATTCACGAACTTTTTACACTTCAAACCTTGAAGTTTACGCTGGAGCTCAGCCCGAAGGACCCTTCAAAACTAGCAACTCAGCAAGGGATGTCGTCATGCGCTTAGCTGGACCTATTCTGGGTACTGGAAGAAACATTACAGTTGACAACTACTTCATGTCTGTTCCTCTGGCTGATGATCTAGTCAATAATCACAGAACAATGATTGTTGGCACTCTGAACAAGCGAAAGTGGGAAATTCCTCCAAGTTTTCTTCATACAAGGGGAAGAACAGTAACCAGCAGCAAGTATGGATTCGGAGCGAAGATAACTATTGTTTCTTACATACCAAAGAAGAATAAAAACGTTTTGATGTTGTCCACATTGCACAATGACAGTAAGATTGATGAAGATTCAGGGCAGGCATGAAAACCGGAAGTCATCTGTTTTTATAATTTGAAAAAAGGAGGGGTAGATGTTGTTGACCAGATGAAGTCCTTGTATTTTTTGGCAAGAGTGAGTTTTAGATGGCCCCTGACATTATTTTTTTCAATCTTAAACATAGCTGGCATTAATAGTCAAATAATATACAAGGCAAATACAAATGTTCTCCTCAAGCGCCGTAACTACCTAAAGGATTTGGCCTTGATCCTCGTGAAACCTGAATTGACCAGGCGAGCAATTGTTGCCACATTACCAAGTGCCCTACGAGGAAGCATGAGCCGTGTACTTGGTGCTGATAATCCCACTACTTCCAAGGATGTACCACCAGAACTATATGCAAAGTGTCCAAGGAGGAAAAATAGAAAAGTAAAAAAATGATGTTATTCCTGCTCGATTCATATTTGCCCAGAGCATACCGTACATTCTTGTGATGATTGCCATAAAAGACTGATAACGGAGAAATAACTTAAAATTAAAAATATTTTTCTAAGAGTATTCTTTTTCAAGTTATGCCAAATTAAGGAGAAATACACCAATTTTTGTTAATTTTTTATTCTCATGACAATAAATTTAAAAAAACTTGATATGATGGTTGATTAATAAAAATTGTATGAAAATGAAAAGGTTTAGTCTTTTATTTATCTAAATATAACCTGAAAATCGGCATTAACTGTTCCGTTAGGAATCGAGAAGCATAAACGAATGTGTGAGAGAAAATCTCACGCGCGACCAACGGCGTTACAAAAATTGGCGCGACCAACGGCGGGTTAAATTTACGATTTGCAGGTGGTTCAATTTCTTTTTGCTTCTCGACAGCCAATGAGATTCCTGATGGACAAACACTTGATTCATTATAATATTATATAAACCAGACAAAATTTCAGTTGCCAATTAAGTTTCATCGCACGGTGTTACTATGTAAAGTGTGTAAATCTTTAATCACTTCGGTGCCATAATGTAATACCATAAGTATTATTAATTTCATGAGTTTCCTAGCCGCTCATCAAGATAAAGTAATTTCCCATCGATAATGGAGAATTTCTGTATGTCTTTGCTCACATGCTTATTCAAGAGAACTATGCGCAACTGTGTATTTATCTATTAATCGATACGAAAATTTGTCCCGTTTTCGAAAATTTGACCAATGCGAGGATGTAAATGACCAATTGGCTTCTATGTAAACTTTATAATACTGTTTCAGCTATTTTTAGCTAAAGGCTTGCGTTCACTTTAATTCCTTCAACCCATCTCTCATTATGATATATCCTGATCGAAAGTTTTTGGCACACCAATATTAGTTTCGATCGATTGCCTTTGGCTGCGACGACCTAAACGCCATTAAACCGAAGCTGGAAATAAAAGTGGGAATCGGAGGGCTTTGATTCGAAAAAACGACGTTTCCCTACCTTTGGTGCCGTGCAAACTTTCCAACGGTGGGTGAATGCATTGTCACGTGATGAAGGAAATTTCTCTTGACACACTCAAATACACACACAGCACCTAATCACAGAATGGCTATATCACATCAGAGGGGTGTGCAAGTTTTGAAAAGGGGAGAAAAAAGGCACTTTGGGGTTCACGAAGTAATAAAGGGTGAAGATTTTATATTAGAAATGGAAAAAGGGAGGGATTCACAGCACCTAGAATGGGAAAAGAAACTCACTGGTATTGCTTTACCGCAATAAAAGAAGTAGCGAAACGATTTAAAAAGCTTCCATTGCGATTCTTCCTTCTTCTCGCCAAGTTCATGATTTATTTCTGACAACGATTAATTACTAAAATTTTGCTAACAACATGACTATTTCTACATCTTTAAAAGCCTTAATGAAAAGTTAACAGAGAAATATTTCTACACTTAAATCTCTTCATTTTCTACATCTATGAATAATTTGTTAATTGCTGCGGATAATACTCACTTTCTTGAGGGACTACATCGCCTTCTCTTCGAAACGGAGGTCGCTTACCGGCAACTTCCTTCGGCACTTCCGCACACAATCACGGTCTCAAATAAAACTGAAATAAGATAGCCGAAGTATACCGCCAAAAAATTCCCGCCAACTTTTAAGACGTCATAAGTTTTCTCCTTGTCATTTGAGAGGTCCCAGGAGGGGGAGAAATGTTCGTTCCTTGGTCCTTTACTTTTACACCGTTAAATGCAAACACCTGTTCATATTGAAAGACATATCTTGCGTGTAATTTGTATTCGCATTCTTTTTTGACAGCTTATAAGCCAGAATAAATTAAAAAAGCCCGGATAATCACATCGATGTAATCTGATTCCACTTTGTGAAATTTGCACATTTCACTCACTTTTCGCGGAAGTTTCAGAGCTATTTTTTCTGCGATTTTGAAGTCGGGTAAAATTTCCATTTAAAACTGGCCATTTCAAATTTTAGTACACATAATTCATCGCTGATCATTTTAAAATTAATAAGTAGGCCGAGACAGTAGAATTCCATAATATGGGGGAAATGTGGCATTGTAAAAATAAAAAAATTAAAGCAACACGCAGTTTTAATAACACTTTGACTTATTCCACATAACACTACATAACGACGACCGGTTTCGATGAGTAATTACCATCATCATCATGAATTATATATTCTATTTAACAAAATAAAACAATTATTATTACAAGGCATCGATATAAGATAAACGGCAAGCGTTCGTTTTATCGTAAATTAAGTTGTCGTAGTTGTGCGTTCAGTGAATGTAAATACCATTTTAAATCAAACGTTAACTGATAGAAGAATAAATAGGAGAATAATCTACCCTTCTCGCAATACCTGGACCTCCTAATGAAAGCAATTAACCTCCATAAAAGCTGCTGAATAGGTCATAAATATGTGGAACTCCATAATAGGTATAATTGCATGTGAAATTAAATTAAACACGCATTGATGGTTAGAAGTTAGGCACTGTTTCCACAAAAAAAAATTTGTAATAATATCGGAGAAACCTTTTGACTATTATATAATTTTTAATTGTTAATACGAAAAGAATTCACAGAAGAAAGAAAGCAGCTGTTTTAAACATGCTTCGGCTGAGTCATGAGTGTAGACGAGGAAGTGAAACGAGGAGGAACTAGGAATCCCGTTTAGCAAATTGCCAGTGGTGCGTGCGTCATTAGAGGCGAATCATGTCGAACACGTGCCAGCTAGAGTGTTTGAGGACAAAAAAGCAACGGATTCGGCCACTTATTCGTCAAATAATGACCATCAGTCAATACAAATTCGAGAATGTCCCAAGACTGCTTTACACGCAGACCAAGTAAACGAAGAGAAAATTCGACCGAGACTCGATGAACAAAAAATGCCTCGTAACCCTTAAGCGAGAACTAGCAAACGTCGCCAAACTTTCGTGTATTGTCAGTTCATTTCTGGATCAAAACAAATTTGCGTATCGATTTCATGCTTCTTCGACAATCGACAGTACAGAAATAAAAATTTATTTTTAGGATTTTTTTGTTCAAGCTCCAAGTTTCTATGATGAATAAGTAATGTTCAAATGCAAGGCTAAAATGCGGTGCACTCATTCCCATGCTATTCTAATGGAAAAAAATAAAGCTCCTGGAATCGAATTTGGGGCCTAGGAATTGGATGTAAATATATCCCTCGACCTTCCCCTTTCCGAATGCATTGACGACAGACAGACAGGCACTCTTCTTTATATATTAGATGCTAGCTGAAGTACCCTGTGTTGCCCAGATGTATTCAATGTTCATGAATGACAAAGTGATGAACTTGATCCTTATGATTTCATGTATCACGTACCTTGGGTATCGCAAAATGTTCTGGGATCCATTTCTCTTTTTAATTATACAACTTTTTACTTCTTTTCATGTTACGTATATCTGTATGTATGTTGATTTCAATCCCTGCTGGTTGGTGCTCTCTCTATCGACTAGAACGTGAACTAAAAACGTCCAGCAAACGACCATTATTTCTCCTATCTTGTAGATGGAGATTACATTAGAAACAAGAAGGAAAATTATACTCCATTAATGAAATTCATAGAGATTTCAAAGGCGTTCTATATTATTACTATAACAGCTCGGGTAAAAATAATATGGATTTAAATTGTTGTTTGCCCTTAGAATAGTCGCAGCGACCGAAACTATAAGTCGTAATTATGTGGTTTTGCGGTTTGTTTGTGGTAACTGTTGTCCTCTATCAGAATAAATTTTAGTCGCCTGTGGCATGTCCTAATGTATCATCATACTGTGTTAAATTATTTTCATTTGTAAAAATATTTGCTGAATTTCGAACAAAATTATAACCAAGCTACGTAAAACGGCTATAAACCACATACTACAATACTGGTTGTGTCCCTATTTAGCTACCTCAGAATCACATCGCCCGAATTGTAAGCGTATCCTAACTTTGACTTTATTTCTACTTTAATTTAACTCTGAATTAAGATATGTTCGCAAGCGAGCTCAGCATAAAGTACGTATTCCAATGTCTCTTTTTGTGTCTCACGCAGGTGCGCAACGCGACGGCCGTGTTCATAATCAACCTCAGCGTGTCCGACCTCATGTTCTGCTGCTTCAACCTCCCTCTGGCTACCTCGACCTTCTTGCAGAGAGCGTGGAGGCACGGGAGCGTCCTCTGCGTGCTCTTTCCATTGCTGCGGTACGGCCTCGTGGCCGTCTCACTCTTCACGGTACTCGCCATAACTATCAACAGATACGTGATGATCGGACATCCACGCCTATATCCAAAGTGAGTTCAAAGGGAGGTCGGTTATAGATGCAGTTATTTTTTACGATAATGAATGAGGAATTTTATATGCGGCTCGTTCCGTGCGAAATTACCGAATCCAATGATAACTTTTAAAAAATAAATAAATAGGAATTTTCCAGGAAAAGTTCTTCTTTCGTCATTTCTACGCGAATTCCGAATATGTTTGATGTAAATTCAACAGGGAACTATCCAGCTCGTCTTATGGGTAAAAAAATTCAAGAACAAGCATTTCAAAAATACTTGTCTCAGGTATCTCCAATAGCCACAACAAGTATTTTTTAAATACTTGTTCTTGAATGTAACATGTAGAATATTTACGGACGTGTTAGTTTTGAAAAGATATTTTCAGAATTTTTGTCGATGTGCGATTAACCTTAAAGGACCAATTAACTTTTAACCAAATTTGAAAAATAAGGTATGAATTTTCAAGTCTCCTAGTTATTATCGTGGACGTGAATTCACAATAGAAAATAAGGTTTTACTAATTCCTATTGCTAAAGTGACCAATCTTACTGATTTATTCAGTACTTTATTGATTTGTAAGATTATTGTTCTGCACTGTTTTTTCCACTGATTCACGAATGTTAAGATTTATAATTCCAAATTATGCCTTAACGCGTTACCATTGGCTCACATATCGGTATTTTCACATCCCTACTATTACTGCTCCCATTATAATAAACACCATTTTCGTATTTATGTAAGTAGTTTAAAGTTTTCATTGGCTGGTTGAACTTTAATCAGAGTATTCGTAAAAGTTAGCGCAAATGTTTTTCTAAATTGCGAAGTTAATACTTAAACTTTTAGAAATAGAATTTGTTGATTTTTCTGAGCTGTAAAGGCTCTTTGTAATAATTTTGGCTCCAAAATAATCGATCGCTTTATTTATAGTACAATCTAATAGACAAAATACGGATCAAATCAAACTGACATAATATGCACTTAAGGTATCTCCAGTAACCAGAAAAAGTTTATGAAAAGACATGTTCATTTGATATTCACCAATAATAGAAACATTTTAAAACGACGTTTAGTATAACGTATAAATCACATTTATTTCATTTGCTTGGCTCACTTCTCAATTGCCGCCAAAGGCTTAAATTAATGCAATTTATTTCCTTGTCCCTTATGCCTCCATTTTTTTGAGAAACTTTTTTTCGTTTTTGTAGATTGTACAAGAGGCGCCCGTTAGCCCTAATGGTATGCAGCACATGGATCTGCGGCTTCGGGGCGCTCATTCCCACCCTACTTGGCGAATGGGGCCGCTTCGGCCTCGACCGCCATATTGGTTCCTGCTCCATCCTTCCCGATGAGCACGACCGATCTCCGAAAGAGTTCCTCTTCATCGTCGCTTTCCTCATACCGTGCCTCGCTATCGCCGTCTGCTACGCACGAATATTCTACATAGTGCGCAAGACCGCCTTGAAGTCTAGGGCGAGAAACGGCAGAGGACCGGGCGGGACGGCGCCTTCTTCCAGAGGGGCATGGACAGGAGAGCGCTCCTCCGCTCCCGTCGCCCCGAGAGTATCGCTGCCCTCCGGAGGAGGCGGTGCAGAGGAGGAGAAGGCCAAGGAGGCAGTTAGAGGGGCGGAGCCGCATTCGAGCGAGGACTCGGCCCTCGGGCTCTCCGCCCGGATGGAGAACGGCGGCCGGCCGGAGGCAGGGGACGGGAGCGTGACCGTCACTCCGACCACCCCGGAAGCGGCGCGCCCCCTTAAGCCTCCGCCCTCTCCCGCCCTCCTTCGCCCTCCACTAGGGAGGCCCCCGGTTCGGCGGAGGAGGGGCCCGGACGGGGCGGAGGAGGAAGAGAGGTCCCTCTCGGGTCTGGAAGGGGGCAGAGCGGACGCCCTCGCCCACCCGGAGGAGGACCTCGCGACGGACGACACGGAGGCCTCCTGCGCCCTTCCGGGTACCGCCACTCCCACCTCTTCCGGTGCTGCATCCCCCGCACCGTCCTACAACCGGAGACGGCGGAGGGACCGGAACCCCTCGGCGGTCACCGTGAACTCGGCCCTTTCACACGTGGCCGCCGTCTTCGGACGCGGGCCCTCGAGGGGCGACTCGGACGGCCCCAACGCGGAGGGGGCTTCATCCTCTTCCTCCGCCTTGCAGCGAGGAAAGATGACCGCGAAGGATCGCCGCCTCCTCAAGATGATCCTAGTGATATTCGCCTCGTTCGTCATTTGTTACCTCCCCATAACCATCACCAAGACGTTCCGTAACGTCGATCTCCCGGTGCTCAACATCTTAGGCTACATCTTCATATACCTGACCACGTGCATCAACCCGATAATATACGTGGTGATGAGTTCCGAATACAGGCAGGCTTACAAGAACCTTCTGATGTGCAGGAAGGAGTGGGACCACGGGACGCAGCAGGTTAACTCGCGTCAGATGCAGAGGCTGTCCCTTCCGAGGTGCGGAGGCGGGGGCGGAAGCGGAAGCGGGAGCGGGGACGGTGATGGGAGGAGGGAAGGGTCCCAGGCGGGAGGGGGACGGAGCGGATCTCAGAGGGCATGACGCCGGCTCCGGCACCCCAACCGGCACACGCCCTCTTCCTCATCTTCGGGCTGTTCGGTGGCGGTGCCTGCTTCCTCATCTTCCTCCTCCTCGTGCCCCACCGCGAGGCGATCCCGCTCCCCTCCTCCCGCGCTCCAAACTCACCCGCCCCCTCTTTCCGAGAAGGGGGAGGAGCAAAAAGGACATCCAGCCCTTTCGGACCCGGACTAGTCGCCGTCCCAACACGTCGGAGAAGTTATTCCATCGCTTTCGTTTGTACCACTTTAAAGACTTCGAGCTTGGGGGGAGGAGATCCCGAGGGCGGCGGTGGCCCTGCTAGTGCAAGTCAATTATTCCCGGTCAGAGCCCAGTCTCCGCGCTCTCGCGCACTCTCGTGCCGCCGCGGAATTTCGCGGGCGGTTGAATAAAGACTTGGTTTCACGCAATGGAGGCCGTGGAGACGACACATTGCCGCGAGCCACGGCTCCGAGTCGGCGTGAAATGATTTTTCGGAGCGTGTGCGTGGAGGCTGAAACGTTTCTGGTTCCTTTGGAGGTGGTTTAGAATGTAAAGCTCAGGATTGGATTTTTTGGGGGTTTGTTGATGGTTTAGTTGAGGAAGTGAGATGCTTGTCGGTGTTGTACGCCACACGGCACTCTTCTGTCTTCACACTCCGTTAACTCTCTTTCTCTAACTCTCTCTCTCTCTCTCCTTTTCTCTTTCTCTCTGTCACCCTCTGTAAAACCCTCTCATTTTGCCTCTATCTCTTTTTCTATCTCTACTGCTTCGCTGTCAACGCCTATTTTTAATCAAGCGAACTTTATCCGCGGCGGTGGATTTAAATAATGGTCGTTCGCATCACGTTTTATCGAGCCGCCGGCCCTATTCTACCGCTAAGCTGCGTAAGGATGAAGTCAAGCTGAAAAATGATCCATAAGATAGCAGGTGAAGTCTTAGCTTGCAAGAATGGTGACATCAGCTTCGAAGTGCAATTCCAAGCGTGTGAAGTTCGTTTCGAAAAAAAACTAATTCTTCGCTGTGTGACGACCGGAGACGGCGCAAAACATGTGTTCATAAGCTTTAAATGCAAGTATGTTAAATGATATCTTAATGATAAAGAGTTTTCTCGTTGATTTTATATAAGATTTTGAAGCCCTCTCTCCCAAGCGTGAAGTATAGTGAGCGTGAACTCAAAATGTTAGGACTAGCAGTGGCGATCCAATCCCAACCCAACGAAAACTTTTTTTACCGAGGGTTCAATTACCTCGCTCGCACGAGACTGCTTTACGAGATGCATAATTTTATGCGGTAAGGTTTATTTGTACTTTATGCTTTAAACATTCTACTTCAAAGACTTAGCTCTCCGCGATAGGTACCTAAAATGCGATTAATTTAATTAAGGCATTTTTAAGTCTCATCATGGCGACTTCGTGTGATCTCACCATGAAGACTGGCCATACATGTAGACTGGACTGTAGAAACTGTTGACGTCATTACAAAACATGTAGGATGGTGTAAATTTCGTGCGAAGATTGTTATGTTACTTTCTGTATGTGATTTGAATATTTCAATAAACAACTTGTTTCATAAAATTCAATTTGCCATTTGTATTTACGCTGCATGTACTCGGCCCGTTTATTTTTCGTTATTGTCACCTAAACCGAATATTTCATATTATTTTTGCCCATAATATATCACCTATATTAAGGTAGGAAGTTGTTTTAATCGAGATAAACCCTTAGCCACGGACGTGTCCTAAAAGTAATTTTCGTTTTCTCTGTAACGTGTGGGTCAATGAGTATTGTCATAGGATGATTTTTTTGTCCGAGAACCATGAAAAATAGCTATATCTCAAGGCATAGATCAGAGAGAATAAAAACTTTTACGATTACGTTTTTATGTTGCGCAAAAATGGTTAATTAAAAAATCTCGAATAAAATGCCAAAAGTGACCGCGACCATGCTGGAAACATAATCGTGCTCTTCGCACCATGTTTTCTGGCACAAACTTCAGCATTTCTTCTGGGATATTCTCAGTGATCTCTCTGATTATTGCCTTCTGTTCGTCAAACGTATGGAGATAGTCGCCTATACTTAATGTATCCCCAAAGGAAATAATCAAGAAAATCTTAGGATAGAGGTGATCATAAAGGCTTGAAAATGATACGGTCTCCAAAGATTAGACTAAGATCCTCCATGCTACACTGTGAAGTGTGGACCGTGGCTCCGCCTTATTGAAGCAATCTTCGGTGAATTCCATCCTTTGTAAGTTGCCCTAAAAATTCATAAATGGTATTTATGTACTGCTTCAATTTCAGTTTTCGTAAAAAAGAAAGCGCTTTACATCACACCAAACACCAAATTTCTTTGAATCTGATGGACTCTCGTGTACTGCATTTAGTTGATCACTTAGCCGCAAGGAGATGTTTGGATAAACATATCCAGTAAGACTACCGTGCTTCCTCTTTAAAAATATACATAAAATTGTATCGCGAAGATCAGGAAGGCCTCTTACAAGCCATAGGAATCAATCAGAGTGAGGCGTACTCTCTCTTCGTCTGGATTTGGTAATTATTGCATAGCGTAAATTTTACTCGGTTAAAGGTTAAGCTTCCTGGCCTCATTTCTTCGATCAGAGCATGGACACCGTAATTGTCATTATAAATATCTCAGGCTTGTTAGGGCTTCGTTCCATTGCTTTCCGCACTTTGCTCCACATTATCTTTTGTCACAACTCTTGATCGGCGCTCGCATATTTTCGCTTTCACACTGCCCGTTTCTCTGTATTAATTCATCAACTGACTTCAATGGTTTATATTGGTCTCCAAAACGACACTGATGCTCAGCCTTACACGATTTAAGTGACTCAAACTTAAAGTAGTGGTTTCCAAACTGTGGGTCGCCCTCCCCAATGGGAAGAGCACTTTTATACTTCCAGCATGGTGGTGGCCACTTTCGGCATTTTATTTGAGACTTTTAAATAATCATTTTTGGAGCATCAAACTTTAATCATAAAAATGTTTACATTTCTCTAAGATTGACGCTTTGGTATATGGCTACTTTTCATCATTCACGGAAAGAAAAATCACATTGTAATACCTGTTCCACGCAAATACGTCATTTATTTCCTGCATATCATCACAATATATTCCTTGTACATACATACCTATATTCCATGTATTGGGATACAAATAAATAAATATGAAAGAACTGGACGGCGCCGGCTTAGATCTTGAGGCCTCCCATTATAAATAAGCAGGCACAATTTCTTTATAAGAAATTTCTCTGGCTATTTTAACAAAGAAAAAACTTAAATTACGAGAATATTTGTAAAAAGAGACTTGAGTATGACGATTAATGGAAAGGCAGTAGAAAAAGTTGAGCAGAATAAAACCTTTGAATTGCGAATTCACAGGAGAAACAAGGATAAGAATAAAGTAGGAGTATTTAGAAGAAAATAATACACCGCTAACAAGTAAAATGAATGGATAGCTACGTAATATATTGTCGAAATTAGGTGTAGAATATCAGCTAATAGGGAACGAATACATCAGAATTTTGGAGAAATGGTACATAATTCTTTGACAGCCTAAAAATGTGGTGCCTGGAGAGGATCACTAAAAATAAAATTGATGAATAAAGTAAAAATGAGGAACTATTGGGAAGAATAGTAGTAAAGAATCATTACGCAACTGATAAAAAAGAGGACGGAGAACTAGATCGAATATTTCCTGTTGAGAGACGCCATGATTAAAGATGTGTCGGAAACCAAAAGTGGAAAAGGAAGAAAAGGTTTCAGTCATTGGACAACTTGAAGAAGAAAGAGAGTTGTCAAGAGATTGAGAAGGTTTCGGAGGACATGACAACATGGAGAACCCGGTTTAACCTATAATAAAGATCCTGTCAGCGGTAAAATTATTAATGATGATGATGACGAGTCGCTCAAATTTACTACTAGTAGTTTAGAGGGGAGTGTGGTCGCATTTCCCTTGAAAAGTTATTTTTACAGCAATTTCGTTTAACTGATATTATTTTATTATTTTTCAGACAAATTAGTTTCCAGAAAAGTATGTAGAAATTTAAGAAATATTTAAAATTTTATAGCAAAAACTGGGTCATCTGAGATTAGGAAAGAGAATAATGCAAAATACATTTCATTGATGATTATTTCGTTGGAAGTGTTCAAAGCAAATTTCTAACATTCTTACTAAATTTTTTATCAAATGCTTCGAATATTTTTTTCTAAATCGGTGGGATATAATGTTACACAAAATGTTCCTTTAGATTAAACTTAAATTCAAATAAGTATAATTTTAATTCGTTGACTATAACTGTTAATACCCTGACGCTATTCTCGCTTGCCTCCCTAACTCATCCGACACACCTTAGCGTCTCTATATTTATCTACGGGCTTCATTTGCTATATATAGCCTAGTTTACATTTTTGTGAGCTCCTTTTCAGTTCTACCAACTAATTAGATGAATAATGCGACATGGTAACAGTGTAATCAAGTTTGAGCCACCCAGTAAATTGTGCATCATAGCGATTTAATTACCAACGTACAAATAAGCAAGTAACGAAACAACACCTGCTTTCCAAGCGTGTTTTCGTAAATTTTTAGAGCGTATATATGCGTGTTATAAACATTAAAAAGATTATAATTCTACATTATTAATTGATTAAAATCACAAAAATTAACTAAACATTACGAAACAAACACAAATGCGAGCAAAATAATGGAGAGTAAAAGTAGGGAAACAAAATCCTAAGATGGAAGGCAACTCTCTTGAGTTAAGATAATTTTTTACATTACATTTTATGAATGTTATGGACTATAGGTTATGTGGTCCTTGAAATTGTTTTCTGCAGCATACATCGGTAAGTCCAATATACGATCTAATTCAAAGATGTATTGACGGAATTTCGTGTTACGGTCTGTAATGGGATCGCCGAACGGCAAGGCAGCAAAACCTCGACATTCGTGGTCTCTTCATTCAGGATTTCGGTTATTAGCTGCTGGCAGCCTGTCTAAACATATCTTCATTTAAACAAACGGCGATTCGCCGATCGTGCGCAGAGTCGTGTTTGTTCTACAATTTACGACGAAAGAAAATAAGTTAGTGTATACTTAGCCTTATTACTATTGTTTTATTATTATTAACTTTCTCAGGAAAATACATGCGTTATGTTGAAACTTTGGGTCATTTAACTGAAAAATCGCCTGTCGGCTGAGTGTTGCATTATTACTCTTATCTCTAATGAACGACTATAAAATGCGCTATGCGCTTTTTTATTACAAAAGCTTCTCATTTTACATATGTAAACTCTTTACGAAACACGGCAATCATGGATTAGCGGTTGAATGAATTCCCTTCGTTGAAACATTAGCTCGTTCGGTATATCAACCCTAAAGAAGATAGATACACTTGTTTCTGAGCGTGATGTATTGTTTGAAGTTTTTAGAAAACGAGCATACATTTCTACATAACTTATTTTTGTATAAATATAGTCATTTGTATGCACCGGAAAGGTATTCTCCATTTTACCATAAACGCTTGGTATCAATATTCGCGGTTTCGCCAGTCGCAGTTGTTTCATGAACGTTTCTCCCTCTAATGGTAAGGTCTGCACTATATTCATTGATAATAGAGGGAAAATAGGATAGAAAAATTGTAAGTAACGCTTGAATCACAGAAAATTCCGGTTCTGTCAAATTTAGTCTCTATGTTATTTTTTGCGAATTTACAGAAAATATAATTCTCGTGAAACGCAAGGGAGATGAATATTAAAGGTCCCTTTATATGCAAATGAACATCTTATAGAACAAGCCGATAGGAACCCTTCCCGAGACCCGGGCAACCGCTAGGGTCGTCGGTGCTCGTTTCCGGACCTTATTGTTTGGAATTCGGGATTTTCTCTTAAATTAGAAAAGAGAATAATGCAAACCTTCTCTTTAATCTCGCCAAGCTATATATAGCAGGCAGGTTTCCTTATTTCCCCTAAATGAATCGTCCCTCAAATGTGCTACGCGAGAAGAAAATTAAAGTACGAAATTCTCTCATTTGGCGTGAAGCTTTACCCATTATTTCATTTATACGAATGTAATATATTTTTTGTTTGGAGTTTCCTCTTCGATATAATATGACTCTGCACTGATCTCAAAGCACATAAGAAATACACCATTAGATTGTGATTAACATATAACAAACATAGCTAAATGATTGAACAAGTAGAATAAAGAATACATGTCACATATTTTACACAAAGTACAATCGTTGCCTTAACCAGAAAACACAATGCCCTCTGATAATTATTATTGGAATTATATTAAATTAGATACTTCAGATGCAATATTTTAGTCACTGTGTGGTAAATCTATGACAGTCTCAGGTTATTACTCAAATATTGGCATAACTTTGTGTATTTTCCTCACTTTTCCTGTTAACATCGCAACTTATGGAAGGATATTTAAACTGAGAAAAAATATCTGTATATTTACTGCCAATAGGTGAGGCGAGGAGGCTACTGCCGCAAGTCCCTCTCAAAAGCAATGACAAGATAAGACTACAATGAAAATCTTTCCGTAAACAATTTTTAGCCTACTTTCCAGAATGGAAATAGGCTTATAGTTTTGTCGTTGTGTCTGTCTGTCTGTCCATCCCCTCCCCCCTATAGACCTATAATCCTTATGTGGAAAATTCAGAACATTTAAAAACTGGCAGGACTTTATCTTCGCCTCATTGTCAGTCGAGTTAGTGGAACCAGGCGGCAAACTATGCACCAATCTACTGACTGTAGTTAAGTAAGTGGCTCTGATCCTGCAGTTATCGATACAATTCCCGTTTAAAGGTGAGTTAACTTATTCCTATACAAAATTATGAAGCATAAATTCTGTTTTTTACTTTCTTCATCATAATAAATATGAACATATTAAAATAACGTATTTTATTTAAAATCGATTATCCGGATTTTTCGTTATCCGAACTAACTACATCCCCGTTTAATCCGGATAATCGGGTTTCTACTGTGCATACACGCGTTATTTTTGCCGCACAAATACGCGTGATCAATTTAATATTCCGTTAGAATGTATTTGTAGTATTTTACAACGCTATATTATGAAATTTGGGAACACAAAGAGCTACATATGCGCAATGGCTTTAAAGTTATTAAAGCCAATATAAGTATTAAATAAATTATTAAATGGAAAGTAGGCATCATAAGTTCTGTTTGGATCATCATGTTTTTATATTGTTTATTCCTAGAATACATTTTTTCAACAGTGTTGCAAAGAACAGTGTTAGTGTTAATAATGAATTGACCTAGGGCTGTGAAATAGCATTTTTGTAAATTAAAGGGGCATCATACTTTACCTATCCTAAAGCGGCGAAGTGCCTGGGCATTGCCCTGCTAAGAACAATATATAAGCTAATATAAAGTAAAATTGTACATGCTATAATGTATACTAAGATTATTGCAGCTCTAGTAGCCTTAAGGTATATAATCTTGGAAATGATGACAAAAATAAAGAATAGAAATATAGTTTTGCTAAATTTTTTGAAAAAGCAAATAGAGGAGGAATAAAAATGGATTCTCATTGCCATTAAAAATCCTGAATTTCTCAATTATGGCATTGCGTTTATTTCTGAACATTTATTAAAGAAAGAATTGAAACTGATAAGGGCAGCTGGCAATGATTAGAAATGTGCTCTTGAATGAGAAAATAAGGCATCCTTAAACTCAATGAAAGAAACTTTAAATTCAACCTGCTGTGTGCAAGTCCGGATTAATGGGCTCAGAGGCCTTGGCACATAATTTTTCACAGGTCCCTCTCTCCATCCCATGAACAGTGTCTGGAGCCTCCATGGGGCCTTAGTACCACTGTGTCCCGGATAATCCAGCATTGGCTGTGTGATGCTGCAATGGCTGGATATTTAATTTGAAGGAATGAAAATGATACCACTTTTAAATATATTGGTAAAAATTACTTCAAAACCTTTCAAAGTGATTATTAATAAATTTTAAAGTCTCTTCCCTACTGTATAATTGAAATTTACTTCAAAGTATTGCTAGGTATAAATAGAAGAATAAAAATAAAGCATTCTGAGATATTACACTATCAACTTAAATTTTCAAGTAAATAAGCATTAATGAATCATTTAATTAATCTATGATTAAATCAAAATTCAGGAAAACTTCATTTTTATATGTCTTTAGAAGGAAATCAAGGAAATAAATTGAAAATAATACTTATAAATTAAAAATTTTGAAGAATTAATTAACCCAATAATGTATAGTTTCTAATCCAAGAGATTAAAGGAATTTGTGTTTTCAGTTATATACAATGATATTTCCTCAGTGTAATATTGTTTATCATAATTCTTAAAGGATATTTTGATACTACACTTAATTAGTGACACATTTTTGTACACACAAACTGTGTTGAGCTGATAATAATGAAAGAATATTAGACTGTGTGGATGATAATAATATCTGAAAGGTCTTATTCTTCAAAAGAATGTGGTTAAATACTGCAGAAAGATCAAGTAAAAGATGTTATGAGTACTTCTGCATATTATACTAGATATTACAAGCATAAATTTAAATGACATAGAAAAAAAATTATTTTCTAGGCACATGCTTTTTCCTTATTATCAATTCTCTTAGGTTTATTGCACCCTAAAATGTTGTCTTAGCAGCCCAATGTACAAATTGGAATTAAGGCTAAAATATTAGCATAGAGTTGTTACAAACTATAAAAATTGTTAATTTTATAGAATTAAAATAATATAACTCAGAGATGGGCAACCTTTTCTGCATGATGGATCATAGTGGCGGTTACAAATACTTCAGTGAGCCACATAGGAAGTTGCCAGTGCTTCGATAGCCCAGATTCATTTAATTGGAAGTTACTAAGAAATTATCATATAAGTGAAAATGAAGTCTAAATAAGAATTTTAGAGACAAACTTCAAAATTTATGGTTTTATTATCAGATTTTACCAAAAATGCAAATTGTGAGTTAAATTTTATGGATTGATTTTTCATCATAGCTTTGTGGGCCACATTAAATGCTCCGGAATCCCATTTGGTCTGTGAGCCATAGTTTGCCCACTCCTGATATAACTTCTATTTAAAATATTTAATGGAATAGGTCAAAATATAATTTCTAAAAAGATATTGAATAATTTCAAAATGTTCAAATAAATTAACAGAAATGTATATAAGTAAATATGATCAAAAATAACTATTTTTACCTTTTTCATTGTGAATTTTTAAGATGAAAGTTAAATAATTTTTATTTCCTAACTATTTAAAACCAAATTGCATTTTACCAGATTAAAATTATAAGCTTCCTAACTTGTGTGAGGGAGGAAATGATAAATTCTTAAGTAATACCAAAATAAGTTGAGGTTGTTGTTAAATCCTATCTATATTCCAAAGGTCGAACAAGTTTTTCCTCCTTATTTGATTACAGATGCAGTGATGTAGATTTATTATGACTTCAACACAAAAAATAAGAATCAATTTAATGTAATTTTTAATATTCATAGACAATTGATATTACATTGCTCAGTAAAATTTATATATAACTGTGAAAGAAATTAATTAATATCCTGGTATTGGTGAAATACTAAAAAAAAATTGGAATGAATGTGATTGATGGAAGAAGATATCAAAAAATTATTTCGTTATGGCCGATTTTAATATAACCTAAATATAATAATATAGTGTAGTAAAACTCATCAAAGGCAGAGCTCCAGTAAAGTGGATAACTGTTAATACCAGAAAAATTCCTCTGAGCCAATTTTTCATATATTTTGGACTCATCAAGGCAGAAAATCAGTTTTATTAATAATACAAACATTCCAGTCCATTTTTAACTTGCAGAAATACAAGCAACTCTTCTTCAACAAATGACATACATTCACAAAAAGCATTCGTTAACGGAAAATTTGTTACAAGATCATGATTTTTCCCATTGGCTTCCATGTTAAAAGTCAAGATGCATTCTAGCCAAAAGGTTTTTCATTCTTGAATTTGTTTTATGCTTTTTAGCTGTGAAAAATTGTCCTTCAAGGCAATTAAGATATTCTAGCAATGAGAAAACCAAAACAACAACCAAACAAAAAAGAAAGAAGCTTTCTCAGTGAGAGAAAGCACATGAATTGGGGGCTGGTTTGTGACAAAATTCCCATCCTAAGATTCTGAATGTGGTTGACCATCATCATTCTATGTCACAGACTGCAGTGTAGAATGATGGACAAATCTCTCTCTGTCAGGGGTCCCCAACCTGGTGCTCATGGTACACCACTGTGCTCTTTGGCAGCTTGACTATGTTGTTCTATGGTGCCTAAAATACCATTTCTTTGAACCAATGATTTAATTTGTTCAGTTGATTTATTTCCAAATGTATCCAAGAACATATAATTAATGAGGTCAGGCTCAACTTTGTAGAATTTATGAAAGGATAACTTTGTAGTTTCCACAAAGTTATCCTTTCATTATGTATCCAAGAACATTAAGAATAACTTTAGGGTTGGTTTGATTTTATTCATGATCATTCCTATTTTTGCAGAAGTATGGTGGTGCTTGCTTGATATACTAGAGCAGGGATGGGCAAACTCTTGATCGTGACTCCCCAGGGGTCTAGAAGGTCCAACCAGAGGTTGCAAACCAAAAAGTACATATCCCTAAAACTATCTACTATAAAATATAATATAATTGTTGATTTTAAAGTTGTTTTGACTGTCACAGCCACCTTGTCATACATTTTTCAAAATATGTGCACTCTAACATCTGACCCGGGCATCTGCAGCTGAAAAACAGGCCCATACATCTCTTTAAGAATAAATTTAAATATTTGTATCATCACTTAAAATTATTTTTGTAAGTGCCATTATTAATTATTTCTTTAATTTAATAATGTAAAAAATGTAGCGTTTTCTCGGTAATAGTAGAACTAGATTTTCTTAACCAAATTTTAACCAGTATGTTATTAAAATAAGAAGAGAGGGGATTCCAACAAATTGAATGAAGGAAAATGGGGTGTCAGGCTTTAAAAGTTTGCCCGCCCCTTTTCTAGGATATAATTTTGTGCTAGCCACATTGAAAAGATTTGAAACCTCTGCTCTATGGTTCTTTGAATCTCTCTGGCCTTTTCTAAACAAGAATTTCAATTATCTGAGTTGGATATTCATTCTAGTTGATTAAAGTGAATTGCACGTTTGATGAAGGGAAGGTCTTTAAAATTCAATGCATGTGAATACTTGTTAAAAGCAAAAACCTGTATTAGGTGGAAAACATAATTGGTCCTTTAGATTTCTTCCTTTGAGGTTTACTGTTTATGGCATAACCAGCTAAAAAATGTTTCTACTCTAATTTTTATCAGGATGTTCTTTTGGTACTATCATCATCATCATAGGTAGTCTGTCCGTAGACAGGTCCGTGATTATTCTTGGTTAAACCTGGTTCTCCATATACTCCTATTTTCCGCTGTCCTCTTTATTTCTTGATAACTCTCTTTCCCTTTCAAATCGTCTATCAGCTGAAACCTTTTCCTACCTCTTTCCCTTTTCCCATCTAGTTTTCCTTCTAACACGTCTTTAATCATACTCTCTCTCCTCAGGTAATGTCCAACCCAGTTAGCCTTCCTCTTTCTGATAGTCTGTATAATCATTCGCTTCTCTCCTATTCTTCGTAGCACTTCATCGTTTTTCATCCTATCTGTCCATTTTATCTTCAGCATTCTCCTCCAAGTCCACATTTCAAAGCTTTCCAAGTATTTGATGTCATTTTTCCTTAGCGTCCATGTTTCTGCCCCATACAATGCTATACTCCATACGTAGCATTTTATCAACTTCTTGCGGATACCTTCCCTTATATTCCCTGTAAGTAGTTGTTTCTTTCTCCTGAAAGCCGCTTTTGCTTTTCCTATTCTAGTTTTGATCTCATCCGTACATTTTGCCTCTCGTGTTATGATACTTCCAAGGTATTTATATTCTGAAACTTGTTCTAATGGCTTTCCCCCAATAGTTATGTTCAGATTCTCTTCTTTACCCGATATTCGAATGACCTTGGATTTTTCTGTATTTATTTTCATACCGTATTTTCTACCTGTTATCACTATATTACCCATTAATTTTATATTACCCATTAATTTTATATGGGCAAAGTGGTGCATAAAATAAATATTTAAACATTTTAATATTGGCACCAAATAAAAAGTTTGAAAACCATTTTCATAGAGAATCGATTTATTTAATTTACCACCAAATCTGAAGATGTGTTAACCTATAATCTATATATGTATGCAATTTTACCTAACTAGGTAATTGATTCTCTATAATTTTTAATAAAAAATCTAATTAAGATAATTCGGTAATCGTAACTCTACTATATTAGTCACATCATTCTTCCTCATTTTACCAAAGAAATAAAATTGAGAAAGTTAAACCCAAAAGCCATTTTTATAATTGAAATTTATGCAGTAAATATTCTGCTTGCCGTGATTGCATCGCTGCTAGATGTCTTGTGCATGCGGAGTTGTCCCGCATTTCACTGCATTTTCTGTGTAGAGAATTTTGTAATATTTCTAAGGTATAATGCGTTACCTCTTGTAATGTACTCTTAAAATTTTATAAGCTACATAAAGATTACTTCCGAAATTCTCCTGAAATCGAGTTTTGGGTGGCCCATCGGGCATTAAGAGACAGTGTTCCCTATCCCAAAACTTAAATCTGGCAACTACATAAAGACATACTTCGGAGGTGAGATTGATAATGTTCAGAATTAATATTAATCTCGTGGGTGGTCCGTGAATGCAAAAAGATTAATAACCAACTATAGAAGGGGCAGGCAGGAGTCCATGAATATTACCATTCTACATAGGAAATATACAATTGAAAGGTATTTTGAATTGACATTTAATAACACGTTGGCATCGAGATACAAAACAATTGGACGTTCTTACACCTGAAATATCGTATTTTAATTGTGAAAAATGGAAATTGAAACCAAGCGAAAATGTTTAAATTATTAAAATCCTGTGGCTTCTCTTATAACAGTGATAGTTTTGAAAATAATGAAGTCTATCGAACTTCTGCCGAATTTGCGAACACAAAAAATTACTTTTTTTTAATTTCGTATCTGTTTTGTTTGTCTACTGAACATTTCGAACGTCATGGACGAAGGCGCAACTTTTAGATTTGTCTTAGGAAAAAGCTGTCAAATATTATACTTTTCGTTAAATTCCACGAATGTATGTACAGACTAGGATTCACTAGTTTTAAGCATCATCTCGATCTTTTTACAAAATTATTGTTATTTATTTATGATGCATATTTTATTGTTATTTTTCCAATCGTCACGGCAAGACCCTAGGTTTTGGATACTTTCAGTTAACCTTGGTAAGCTAATAGCAATTATAAATATGATATTCTGGTTGATATATTTCGTAATTTTTCTCACATCAATATAGGAATGCCTTTTACCATTTCAGTCAGGTATTTTGCCAATAGAAGGATATAATTTTCATTTAGTGTTACGTTAACAGCAGCATTATGTGTTTTGATGGAATATGATATAATTCTCGTAAGGGTCTCATATTGTCCAGATAAATAAATTTTAAATCCATATTGTAGTTGAGAAAATATGGATCACAGTATCCGTTGTATGAGCATACAGAAGTCTGAAATGTTGCTTCTTGATTGCAAAGTAATATTAGTGATTTATTTTTTCATATGATTAGTTTTTGGTCATTCTGGGTTAAAACAGTATTAAATTCATATGTAAGGATGTTCATTTTAACGTATTCATTTTAATGGCCCTTTTCTGTAATCATACTTTATATTTTGATAATTTTTTTTTTTAAATTTGTTTTGAGCTAGGTACAGTGGCGGCTCATACCTAAAATTAGTGGGGGTGCTGCTCCAAAAAATTTTTAGCCTTTGTTTTAAAATTGTGTAAAAGGAAAAAAAAACATGTATAAAAAGAAAATTTATTCAGGAACTTGATAAAATCTTAACAAAAAAAAACAAACATTTTTACTTACTTTAACTTAAATTGTTACAGTTCAAGCTTGATCTATTCATTTAAAAATTAAATCCATTCTTCTTGTTTTAATTTGCGCAAAAAGTTCAATAATTTTCTCCTTGATCTCTGGATGACAATTGAGGAAATTTTTCTCCATTGAAAGTACTGCAAGCGCATTTAGTCTTTCCGAATTCATAGTGCTTCTTATCTCCTCATGGTATATTTGTAGAAGGCAGTCAAGTATCTCATTCTGAATGGTCTTAGAAACACCTTTGAAGACTGCACTGGTTTCTAAGTGATTCTTCAAATCTGAATCTAATTTAGATGCAAAATTTACTAATCCTCTAAATACCCCTGGATTTACTGAATCGTCTTTTTCATCATGTCCACGTAAGGGAGTTTCAAAGTTTCCACAAAAGTAAATGCAGTCTATTATTTTGGACAAAATTTCACGGTTCTTTTTAACTTTTATATTATGCTCATTGATTGAAAGTCTGTATGCCTCACTAAGTTTCTCCTTAATACTTACGGTTCCTAAAAAGGACAGTGAAACAACATTATCAACGTGCTTCTTTGACTTCTCATGCTTTTCAGTTTTTTCTTTCATTTTGTTTATATTTCTAAAACCATCTTTTGTCCACGGTACATCACCTCCAAACAGCAAACACGGGAAGCAAAACAGTGCATTTTTTACTTCACAGCCGCAAAGCCAACTTTTCCGTTGGTACCATTCAGAATTAAAGCTACGAAGATATTTCTTGTTGTTGCTTTTGCCTGGTTGAGATATTAGAATATCAGGTGTTGAACGACCTCTTTTCTTAACTGTAACTTTCTCATGGAGAGATAGCTGTGAAAACTTAAGCTGTTGAAGTTCACTTACAGTCACAGAACTTATTTCTTGGGGATGCAAGGCCATGGTTAAAGTTTTCTGTTAAATAAACGAACCGAAAAAAATGAATCAAATAGAATAGCTGGAAGCAGAATAATAATCTAATTCTACACTCTTCTACACTTTATCACATTCAAGAATATGGTACACGGTTTTTAAGCACAACACACGCTCGGAGGAGCCTGTAACCTCTAGAGGGCGCGTCCCCGGGTGGCGGATTGGGGAATGCTCTACAGATATGTAGGGTAGGAGGGAAATAAAATACCTCCCGCGGACCAACAGGCAGCAGCGTCTGTTCTCCATATTAGGGGTGGCTGCAAACAGCGTCTGTTCCCCATGTTAGGGGCGGCTGAATATATAGGCGGAAGGCAATGGGAAACCACCGCCACAATATATCCCATGTAGAGGCATCATGACGGAGTCTTCTCTTGTTAAATATTCCGGAGGCAAAATGGTCCCCCGCTCGGATCTCCGGGGGGGACAACACGAGAGGTTCCGTTTAACACAAGGAAGGAAGGAAGCTGGAAAGAAGTTGAGAATTGGCACGTGGAATGTTAGAACACTCCTACGAGCAGGGAAGTTGGAAAATTTAAAGAAAGAGATGAAAATAAATAGAATGGATATGATTGGCTTAAGTGAAATGAGATGGGAAGGAAGAGGGGAAATAAAAAGTGATGACATCACGGTGTACTATTCAGGAGGTACTAGAGGAACGAATGGAGTAGGGGTAATTTTGAATAAGGAAATAGCAAATTGTGTACAGAGGGTGATATTTGTAAATGATAGAGCAATTGGTCTTAGAATAGGAATGCACCCAAAAGATCTACTGTTGATACAAGTTTATATGCCGACCAGCCAACATGAAGATGAGGCTGTTGAAGAAATATACGAGAAGATAGAAAATATTATGGAGGAGGAAGGTAAAAACTGTTGCAAGATATTGATGGGCGATTGGAACGCTGTGGTAGGAGAGGGAAGAGAAGACCAAGTAGTAGGAAAATTTGGACTAGGAAAAAGAAATGAAAGAGGTGAAAGACTTGTTGAGTTCTGTAAAGAGAAGAGGATGTTTATATCAAATACTTGGTTTGAAAATCATAAGAGAAGGCTATACACGTGGAAATCACCAGGAGATGGAGCCAGATATCAAATAGATTATATTCTAGTGGAAGAAAGATATAGAAATGGAGTAAAAAAGGCATATGGACTTCCAGGAGCAGACATTGACAGTGATCATGTGCTCCTCATGGCCGAAATAAAACTAGCCTTGAAGAAGGTTAAGAAGGCTAAGATAGTTAGGAAATGGGATTTAGAGAATATAGCCACAGTAGGAAAAGAAAGAATAGGAGAAAACTTAGCTCAGGCAATCAAAAGAGAAAACGTGTCGGAGGAAAATGTGGATGAAGCATGGAATAGGATAAAGAAGGCTATAAGGAAAACAGCAGAACAGGCTATTGGGTTTTTCAAAGGAAAAAGAATAAAAAAGCCATGGGTGACAAAGGAAATGATAGAAAAGATGGAAGAAAGAAGGCAATACAAAAGCAGGACTGATGAAGATGGAAAAAGGAAATACAGGAAACTGAATAATGAACTAAGAAGAGAAACCCAAAAAGCAAGGGAGAGATGGCTAGAGGAGGAATGCTCAGATATAGAAGATCTAGAGAGAAAAGGAATGTATGACTTGATGTATAAGAAAGTAAAAAATGTAACGTGGGATAGATGGAGAACAAGTGCATGTGTGAAAGAGATTGCAAGTAAAGAAGATAAAGTTCTATATAATGAAGAGGAGGTCCTTAATAGATGGAGAGAATACATGGAGGAGTTGTACAAATCAAATGAAAAACCAAAGGATCTCCGTATTGAAGAGCAGGATGAAATAAATAATGACGAAACGGGTTTCGATATTGAAAATAGAGGTGCTACAAGCAATAAAGGATATGAAGAATGGGAAGGCAATGGGGGTAGATGAGATACCGATAGAATTATTTAAGTGTCTTAATGAGGGAGGACTGGAAGAAATAGTGAAGTTGTGTAATGCAATCTATGACAAGGGGATGTGGCCAGAGGATTTCGTCCAAACAATTATGATTCCAATTCCGAAAAAGCAAGGAACAAGAAAATGCAGTGAACACAGAACAATCAGTTTAATTACACATGCAGCAAAGGTTCTACTTAGGGTTATGAACAGGAGACTAATTAGCAAAATGGAAGAAAATGCTGCAGAGGAAGTTTGGATTTAGAAAGAGTAGAGGTACAAGAGATGCAATAGGATTGATAAGAATGAGTGGAGAGAGATATATAGAAAGGGGTAAAGGAATTAGTCTGTGCTTCATAGATCTGGAGAAGGCATTTGACCGAGCGAACTGGGAAAAACTGATGGAAATACTAAAAGCAAAAAAAGTAGACTGGAAAGATAGAAGGTTAATTAAAGAGCTGTATATGAAACAGAAAGCAGCTATGAGGATAAAAGGTGCACAGACCGAATGGTATGATCTAGGAAGAGGAGTAAGGCAAGGTTGCTGCTTATCGCCAACCCTGTTCAATATATATGCTGAAGAAATGATTGACAATGGAATAGGGAATGATAAAGGAATTAGTATTGGGGGTAGAATAATAAATTGTATAAGGTTTGCTGATGACATGGTAATTTTGGCAGATGAAACGAGGCATATTCAGGAAATGGTTACAAAGGTAGAAGACAGGATGATGGAATATGGAATGAAAATGAACATAAAGAAAACAAAGGTGATGAGAATAGGGGATAGAGAGATTATGAATGTGTCAATAAAGGATGGAAGAGTGGAGCAAGTAAAACAGTATAGATATTTGGGAAGCATGCTAACTGAAGACTGGAGAAGTGAAAAAGAAATAAGAACAAGAATAGCAATGGCAAAAGAAACATTTAATAGGAAAAAACGGGTACTATGTGGTAAAATGGATTTAAATCTGAAGAAACGTCTTGTGAAGTGCTATGTTTGGAGTGTATTGCTTTATGGGTGTGAAACATGGACGCTAAAGAAAAGAGAGAAAGAAAGACTAGAGGCATTTGAAATGTGGGTGTGGAGGCGGATGGAGAAGGTTAAGTGGACGGATAGGATAAGGAATGAAGCAATACTAACAAGGGTGAATGAGAAGAGAAGATTACTTGAAACAATTCAGAGGAGGAAAAGTAACTGGTTAGGGCATATCTTGAGAGGAGAAGGTTTACTATTGATGGTGTTGGAAGGATCAGTAGAAGGTGAAAGGAAAAGGGGACGTAGAAGAATAAAAATGTTTGATGATCTGAAAGAAAGGGGAGGGTATCAGGAAATGAAAGAAATGGCAAGGAACAGAAATGAGTGGAGACAACGCTGGTGCCAGGGACCTGCCTAGAGGCAGAACACCTCATGATGATGACACGCTGATTAAAAAAATACTTCCTTCCACCATCACGCCAGAGCCGGCACTGCGAGAGCAACAGTGCTCTCTCTACCTGGCAGTCCCGCCTTCCTCCCCACCCCCCCCTCCTATGTGCGCATGCACACAACAGTCAAACACCACGTCGCTGGCACTGTGAAGCGCACAGTTCCATACAAAGATTTTTGTATCTTTTTCATAAACTGGGGGATGGCTACTGAAGTACTGACATTAAGCTTAAGGAATAATTGTACTACAAAAATAAAGAAAGAATTAAAGAAAAAAGGACTCATTATATTAAATGTTATCGATAATATCAAGTGGAAATAGGGGGTGCTGCAGTTCCGCAGTGCCTATACACGAGCCGCCACTGGGACTCATTATATTAAATGTTAGCGATAATATCAAGTGTAAATAGGGGGTGCTGCAGTTCCGCAGTGCCTATACACGAGCCGCCACTGGCTAGGTATCTGATTTATCTATTACTTACAGAAAATTGTATAACTCAATGATTTCCACATTGCATCATTTTGGATTTTTAAAGTTTATAAATTAAAGTGGATTTGATTTAACTTCTTACTATATTTTTTACTAACTCTTTTTCACTATGTCTATTGTTGATTATTTCTAATTCTTCCATTGCATGTCCTTCTCAGCTAACATTTTTGCACATTTTGTGATGAATTGTCTTATTTATTAAATACTTTTTGCCTTATAACAATCATATTATTTTCTAGTATTCTTCTTCATAACCAGGGGTGAGCTGCCAATCTCATGATTATGGACTTGCTAAATTTTAACAAAAAGTGATGAATTAGAAATCAGCCTGCATAGGATTAAAATGTTTCATTTTTTCAACTCATAGTTACAAGTATTTATTGAGGAACCATTTTGGTTTCAACTACAAAAATTATATGAGGACTATCCGTGCAACAATTAGGTAAGTGACCTAGAGGCCAGAAATGAGTTGATTACATCGGTGGTATGCAACGTTTTTTTCAGTTGATGTACCTGTTAGTACATTTGCCAACTTGCTCACTGATTTACGTTAATCTAAATCAGTAACTGCTTCATGAATGAAAATATTAACAAAAACATTGTTTAATACTTGTGTTTTTTAAGGCAATAAACCAACACTCTTTCAATTAGCAAGTAAAGTGTCTTGGTAGCCATGCATCTTACACAGTGCTTGTGGTGGGATGGCAAGGGGCAGAATGCCAGACCAATTCTTCTCAGGAGAGCAAGAAACCATCCTGCCACCTTTTAGTAGACTTTACATCATTCTAGTACTTTGTGGTTGTATCAATTCTTGTGCCTCAGCACTCAAAACTTTCAGTTTGTAATCACGATAGGAAGATGCATTTTTAATTTTTGAAACCACAACTTTGACCAACTACTTAGTTTCTTTCCACAGAAAAATATTTTTTTATATGCCCCAACCCACATTAAAATGTAACATCTGATAATGTTGCAGTGTAACAAGGTTTTGGTCATGTAAACAAAATATTTCTCTACTGAAAGAAACAAAGCTATTTTTCAAAGTGAAGACTTTTACTGATAGCTTCTTTAGGCTGCGTAATGTGACGGAAAGGGAGTGTGTGCCAAATCTTCCAATTCTTCGTTCATCTGGAAGTAGGGAAGACGAGAGAGAGTTTTTTCCACTTGTCAGTATATTCTACTGCATATAATTGATGACTATCTAATAATAAAAAAGACAGCATTCTTTTCTTTCAATGATTTTTTTAGTATTTAATTTTTTTAACTTGAAGAACAAAATAATAAACATAAAGATGCACCCTTTTTTCAAAAAACGTTGACTACCTTGCCTCCTTTGATGTTTCATCACTGAAACATTTTAACCTTTATCGTATTGATTTAAATCCCTAATGAAGCCATCTGTCTTCTTTTATTTTTAAAATTTATGAATTTTCCAAACCAACATTCACATTTGCACCTTTATATGAGTAAGATATTACTCTATCAATGAGAAACGAACAACATTTTAAAGAACTACTCTGAAAAAGTTGAAATCATTTTCTAAGAAGCATATTTTTAATTAAGTTGCTAATGGTTCTTTGGACAGAATGGAATCAGAGACATATTAAAAAACTTCTCCTCTCTTGAATCCATCACAGCTGACAACGTTGTATTCTGAAAATCTCTACCCCTGTCAGAATCTTTCTATCCTTTGCTCTACTGAATTAATCTTTAGTGCAGAATCAAGGAATTTTGAACAGAATGGGTTAAAATATGCATACAGTGGAGGGCGATGGAAACATACAAAAGGGGCAATCACTTCCTGCCATTGGATGGAATTTGATTAAATATTCTTAATAATTAGTTTGCTCACATAATATACCAACAGAATTTCAAACTTTAAAAATAACTTGCCGGTATTTATGCCAAGTTGAAGATTTTGGTTGTAATTTTTTCAAGCCTCATCATATTTTGGAGAAGTAATAGAAATGTCTATTTTTGAAGAAATAATGATCTTCAGTACATGGAGTATAATTGTTGTCTCATATGACCCAAAAGATGAAAAAGGAAGAACATGGTGGTAATAGAATATTTGCAGTTTGGCATTTGTCTTTGAATGACATTATTATATGAATAAATAATGTGTCACACATGTTTTGGTCAGCAAAATTGTATCTCTGTTAGATATCATTTGTAGATTTTGGAATAAGCTAACTTTGACTCTCAATATGAGGAGCCTCTGAACCTTTCAAACCCAATGATTCAGGCTAGAATAATGAAATTCAATCTTATAGATTTGATACTGGTTACCTTACTGGTACTATAAGGCAAATCAGATTTATTTTCCATTCCAGTACTTCATTAGTTTGCATGGAAAAAAGCAGCTTAGGACATTTTTGGAAGGAATTAAAAATGGCTCTTAAAGCATGAAAGCTTGTACGATAGAAGGCTATGTGAATATATGAGAGGATTTTACAAAGAGCTTATGCAGAAATCAAGAGAAGTGTAGGTTCCAACTTTTGTGGTATAATCAAAAGTATAATTCTTGTTCTACTTCAAGTTGCATTTCATTGATCACAGTTTCAATACTTACCTCTTTATTTTTTTAAATTTAAAACCCCCTCAAGATCCAGAAATTTTTTACTGTGTTTAAGTTTGCATTCCATAAGTAGTTCTTTTCATTTATGCAAAACAAAAATGAAGAGTTTGTTATTTTTAATGTACAGTTATAGTTTAACCAAATAGATCAAGTGTTTGCCAATAATTTCAGAAGAGACTACAGGCAGGCATTGAAACTATCGAGATGTGAGAAAGTCCATGGTTGCCCTACATGTTGCAACCAAAAATAAGGGACAGCAGCTTGCTGTTTTACTTTCTTTTCATTCCCAGCCTCATCTTGGGATTTTCCATATCCCTTTGTGCCTTCTTTTCCCCATCCATTTCTTTCACATACACTCAAACTTTTCTCAAAGGAGAAAAGTGTTCCCAAAAGAAAATGAGGCTGTGGGAGGGATATTTTTCATATCTCTGTGGATTTTAATTTGGCAGTTAGGGCAGTGCCAATAGAGAAGGAAGCACTGCTGTCGCTTTCATGTGGCAAAAAGAAGGGGTGCAAAATTCAGTGGTCTCCAAAGACTGGCCATAATTAGGGGTGGAGGCAATGTAAACCTGTTACCAATACCCTATGATAGAGTCTGGTCCCTTTCCTGTTTCTTATTCTCTCTTCTGGGTTTTCCAACCCATTGCTTGCTTCTTTCCTCCCCACTGCTCATTTGCCTCCACGTCATAAAATGTATCAAGGACGGCAAGAGTAAGGGGTCTTTCTGGTCTCAAAGCGTAGCAGGGATCCACTGAAGGACACTTTTGGTGTGCTTCTGTATATGATCTTGATGGCAGTTGCATGTGGGTTGATTCTTTAGAGGCTTGTTAATAATGCCTGCCCTCTTTTGGGCCACAATGAGAATGCCATTTTTTGACGTATTGGAAATGTAGCATTGTTCTGTCTCCTTCCAACTCCTGCCACCAATGTAACATTTTGAAATTTCAAGAAACAGGGTAATAATTATTCCTTTCAGTTCTACTAAGCCTACTTTCAAAGGAACATAAATAGTGTGAATGTTATCCTGAGATGTTTTGTGAGTTTAGCATCAGTGCACCAGGTTAGTGTATTAAATTATAATAACTAAATAATATTTGGTTTTGTGCTCTCATGTGTCTTCAATGTTAATTTTTAATATTTCTCCAATAAATAGTGTGAGTGCTACCTTCCTATGGAATCAGCATAGGGTTTTAATGCAAGAGGTTAGTTTTGATATTTTTTAAACATTTCTTTCAAATATTTTGATTTCTGTTTACCTTTCTTTTTAGTAATATACCTGGAATGATATCTTCTGAATCCCTCCTGCTACAATTATTATTTAGCTCAAATTACTTCTAAACTATATGTATATGTTGAGTTCTTTCATTTTAAATTGGTTAAGATCAGGAGTGGATATAGACAACTTTTCCAAATCGACAATATCTTTATTTTCATATTCTTCAATATACCCATTCTTTTCCAATTTAATCTACTACTTCCTCTTTAAAGATGACACAGATTTTATAGATAATGGACCAGTAATTCTGTGGTCTGTTTCAGTTTTCAGGGACATTTATCCTCTCTGTTTAAACCACATTGGATTGGGTGTAGCATAGCATTTATTTGCATTTTAAAATAATTTGTAACAATCACATGAATATTCATCTTTTAATGAGCAATCGCTCAAAAGAGTGAATATTGTTCTTTTTTGGCTTCAACACCATTCTTATTTTCTTAAAATATCTCCGTAAAAATTTGAGATTGTCTGTAATTTTTTCAACTTGTCCAAAAACTTGATCAGGAGTTGGTAATCCTGCTTCCAAGCTCCCATGACAAATCTCTCCATCTCCCTGCTTCATAAGATTCGAAGGACTGCCAGTAGAACTAGTTTTTTACAGGCCACTTTCAGTTAGTATGGGAATGTTGACTATGGATCTGCATGTTGTTGAAAACTGTCCAATCAATTTTTTCCTGTTTTTTTTGTGAAGTAAATTTTTTAATGATAGTATTTGTTGTGGTTCTTATTGAAGATACAATTTATGATCCTGTAATTCTGATATGTATTTCTATTGTTTGTTACTTTTGTTATTTTAATAAATTGTTCTTTGATTTGACCATTTAACTATCTGTATAATCTTGCATTTAGGGTTGGAAATTTTTTATGATGGTTAAGTAGAGAATTTTCATTTGTTAAATAAGAAATTTCCAAAATATTAATCATTTTTAAGACTGGACTTAAGAGCATACATAATTATGTTCATATAATATGTTAAATTAAATTAACAGCTCCAAAGACAGGATACTAATGTCCTTTACTTTAAGGTACAGTCATGTGAAGATCTAGAACCTGCTCTGGATGGGTCAATACTACTCAAATTAGGGAGAGAATATGAAAATGTTAATAAATTCCATGAAATGCAAGGGCGGATCTAGAAAAATCCAAGGGAGGAGAGGGGGATACTGACAATTTTTTCTAAGGAGGTGAGAGATATTTTTAATATGTACACTAAGTCCTTGTCAAAATTATTTTTATTGCTTACTTTATTGCATAAAAGCAATGAAATGCGAAAGAATTGTATGATAAATCAGTTGTGGATATTGTTTTCCTAATTTGGCATTTCATGCAGTAAATATTTTAATTACACTCCAGTATTCTTTAGAAAGGAAATATCCATATAATTTGATTTAGTTGAAACCTATATTTAATATTTTGTAATGTTTTTATTTTTTAATCTAAATCCATTTTTGCATGCAAAAAATCAAACAAATTTTGTCCTGTTACAGCTTTAATTTCAAAATATGTGCTTATAATATCACTTTGTCCTTCCGTCTACTTACAAATATTAAAATTGTGACAAAACTGCAAGAACTAAAAATTTTTAATTTTTTAAATAGACTTATTTTTCAGGAAGAAATGTATATAAGAAATCATAAGAGTTTGATCTTGAATAATTTGAAAAAAGGAGCAAAACTAAAAATGAACAACCTTTAACTACTACTGTTGGAGTATATAAATGATTGAATTTTTGCATCTTATCCACAATATAATAATTTCAAACTATAAAGCTTGTAAATTGGTGAAGAACACGAAAGTAGATAGAATTTTTTTAAATGATTATTATGGTAATGTGATACATTGCTGGACTTATATCCCACATGTAGAGCATTTACTTTATTGCTTACTGATGCAGTGGGCTCCTTCCATTTGAAATGCTGAAAGAACATTTTTTTCCAGTCAAACTAGTTTATATGAAACAATTTAAATAGTATGGTTCATAAAATAGCATTTTGATTCAAAACCTATTTCATAAAACATAAAGCATGTTTGCTTGTTTCAGATGTTCCTTTCGATCTCTAAAAAAAGGTCTTGAGGTTCAATTATCCCCCTTGACTAATTTCTTGGTACACCACTGGTTTATATACCCCATCATTGAGAATTATAAAATTATCTTTATATCATGTGGGACCTCTAAAACTTGACATGAATTTGAGTCTCAGAATTTCATAACACATTTCTGTGAAAAATCATTCATTCAGAAGTGTTTAATCACAGATACATTAAAGATATGGATTATGTCTCCTTTAACCCTTTGACCACATAAAGCGACTAGTCGGTGGCACCTATTTTTACCATTCATCTTGTAATGGCCAAATATAACCATTGCTAGGCTGTGGAATCAAGGATGGGGAAGTATGATGCTTCGTGCGGTAATAATTTTTTGATGGCTATTGAGCAAATTTGCTTGATGTGATGAATGGTAAAAAAGGTGCCAGTGACTAAAGTCGCTTTATGTGGTCAAAGGGTTAAATATATAAAATGCTTGTGATGGAATAAAATCAGGCATAATTTACATGGAACATCTGAAAATATCTATATATTAAAGCTGTAGTCTGTCAGGGTGGACTCCCAGTGCAGATGACATGAGAGGGGAAAGTAAAGCAGGGAAACGGAGGTGGGAATTATCTGTCTTTCAACTTCTCTCGCAGTTTGATTCTTTGTTCTTTTCCGTTTGTTATTTTTGTCCATGCTTTTGTTATTGTTTATTTGTCTTATGGTTCTTTCTTTGTTCTTCATTATTTTGCATTTGATGTAGTGGTTCTTTGTTTTTCACTTATCATTGTTATTAGTGACTCATTGTTAGTTATTCAGGGGTTGAGGTGGTGGAGTGGCTGGTGTGTTGACTTCCATACAATGGTCCCAGGTTCAAATCTGGTGGTAGTTGGACTTTTCAACTTGGGATTGCCTCATACCCTACTTGTGTGGCTTGAGGAGAATGTGCAGGTCAGCACTATATCCTATGGTAGAGACATTAATCAGTATGCCCCATTGGTACTCTTCATAAAGAGCAGGCAAATGCCGTTACTGTGTTTTCCTTCTCCCTTCTGTGTAGAATTATGTAAGTAAAGTAGCAGCAAAAATAGCATAAGAGGCTGACTCACCAGGACACACACACATTGTTAATTGTTCATCATTGTGGTTCTTTCTTGCTTTAAGTTTTTTATTCTTTGCTCATAATTTTTGTTTTTCTCATTGTGGTTTCCTTGCTGTACACTCATGGTCATTATTTGTTTGTTGAGCATTATAGTTATTAGTTCATTTTATTCATTTGAACATAGTGAGTGGTTTTGACACTTCAGCTGTAACACAGTCAAAAGCCTACCCTGTTCTTATAATGGAGAAAGTAGACTGATGAGTCTGTATGTAATGTAAGCAATTTGATTCTACAATAAGGTAGGCATGTACAGTGTACTGTTAGGTTAATTTACCTGCTGATATGACCCCGTTGAATATATATGGTCTGAAAGCTAATCAGGGATAATTTAGTTATATTTTAAGTTCAAAAAGTTTATTTTTTACAATTCCATGCTAGGGCAACCCAAATCCTATGGCGTTCAATGCCATAAAACTTCTGATAATAGCAAGGTTATACAGCTACAGAAATTTGAAAATACTGATGTTTATGAAGTTGAGCTGTCAGCATTCGGTAATTAAGATCTGGTATCTTTTTATAAAATCAGGGCTGTATTAACCCATAAAATATAAAGGCTATAGCCTTAGGTCCTTGTATTTTTAAGCCTCACTTTAGCCCCTCCATTCAATATTGAAGTAACAGTTAAGATATAGTGGTGCCCCCTCTCACCTCCAAACTGAACAGTTTGCCTTGTCTCCATAGCTTCAATGAAGGCCTGATGATATTGTAACTAATGATACAAACTAGGATTACCTTATCATTCATTGAATGCTAGATAATCTGGAATAGTCCCTGGTATAGTTAGGAGTAGCAGTAGAATGCACAGTTCTTTTAAGCTAAATCCTTAAAATAATTGTATATCAATTAAATACAAGATTTAATGTAAATATTTTTATTTGTGACAGTATCTGCATATAGGATTTGGTTCACATGTCATTTCAAAATATCTTAAATAAAAAAACAAAATATATAGATTTTTCTGTATCATCATGATCATATAATTTTAATACCTTGTCAATCATCACCAATCAAAATTAATTTGGTTTTATGTGGAAACATGATCCTTTTTTCAACAACCAGCCATAAATGACCTATTCACATACCAACTTGCTTGTTCCAGTCCATTCTTTGGCCATATACAACTTCTTTATTTCATAAATTGCCTTCAATTTCCTGTAATTGTTTTGTAATGTACATTTTGATAACAGAAAGCTATTTGTAAATAATCATTCAAAACATATTTTATGTTTTTCTCTTACCACAATGTTACATTCCATTTGTTCTATTAAGTTTTAGAAAATAAAATCAGAAATTAAGATTTTTAGCAGCTTAGTGATGCCAAATTAAACTGATACCTTAAGAAATAACATTATTACGGAGAAGGAAGACAAAATTCCATAAGGGTCAATAATCTTTCATTGAGCAAATTGCAATTCTTCTTTTGTGAAACACAAACTGTTCTCAGTTTGAAGATAAATAAGAAAATAGTAGAAACTTTGTATTCTTGCATGTTTTTCAAAATGTGCATAAATATGAAATCTTCGAATCATGCTCATAATTATTACAGAATATCGTAGAATGTTAAGATACTGGACGTTTTGCAACTATCACAGTATGTATAGAGAAAAAATAAATTTTTAGCAAAGAATTCTTAAGAAAATTTTAGAGCTAAACAAAAAATATGGAGATACTCTTAGGAACTTACATTTACATCTTGCAAAAGTAATAACATTGCACTACTGTTTTAGTTATATAAGTTTAAAACTGCAGTCATTTTCAAATTGAAAGATACCAAAGTATAATTTTATCTGCAGTAATCTACTCACCAAATGCTACTAATAAGTTTTACTAACATAGTATGTAGTACACTTTTCCTAGGATAATGAATTTTTAACTACAGGTTTCTCTGAAAATGCTTTTGTTAACTACACAATTATATCATGTTTCAAGTTTTTATGGCAAAGATAGCAGTAAATTTTAAAGTTATAAGAATGTCCATTATTCAAATGACAGTTTCTCTAATTAACATATTGCATTTATCAGTTTATGCTAAAAACAATTATGGCCAAAGCATGAAATTCTTATATCTTCTCTTCACAAATGAGAATTCTTACTTTTAACATTTGAATGATGACAAATTTATCCCATTTTATAGAGTGACTAAAAAAACAAGAATTTTAATTAAATCAATTTTTCTAATTTGCATATCAATGATTTCACATTCATACTCATGAGTAAAATCTCCAATTAATCAAGGCTTTTTTGTCACCCCAATTCAATAATTACAAAAATATTGCTTAGAACATTATTATCATTAAAGCAATGTTTTGTCTTTAAAATCCATGTATAAATTTGCATTTTATTCATCATTCTGTAAAATATCTTGAATTAATTTGGAATTTAAAGGTTTTTAAAATTTGTAGATTTAATAAAATAATTACATCATGTGACTTTACAGATCACACCTCTCCATAATTGCTTGTTTTTAGCATTCAGTCATTTTATCTTTTAATGATAATTTTTTGCTCTCACCTTTCCTTTAAAAAAAGATACTATAATCATGGAAAACAAACTTCACCTTTTAAACAGAGAATAAATAATAAAAATAAAATATTTTGCAAGAAAGATTGTTTCTTGCATCAACCTTTATAAAAAACAGTCTTCATACCAGATTTTTTAAATGCATCATGTTTAACAGTGTGACTCTATTAGAAGAATGAGCCTTTGGATTGCTTTAACAGTAAACAGCAGCTTACGTTTCAACATCACTTCTATTACATAATATTTAACTCCATCTTTCATCAGATACACAGAAATGAAATTATGCTTCAAACAGATGTGATAAGTTGTTTCTTTTTCTTCCACAACAGCACAATTTTATTAATCTGTCTATTCTTGTTGGATCCATTTCTTTCTATCTACAAATTTACTAAGTCTCGATTAATTTTGTTTGGCTGGAGTTGTAGACATCATGCAGTGTTGCAGATTGATCCTCTAGGCTGCGTTTGAGTCCCTCAATTGTTTGAAGAAGAACATGCCTTTGCAAAAGGACCATCCTTTGGCCAATTCCTCCTTTTTCATGAGTTTCAACTGTTACGTGAGTGCTTTTGTGCCATGACGATGCACGCCTGCCTCGACATCGAGAAACTCTACTAGGGGAAAGGGTCTCAGTATTTTCAGTCGCAGGGCAGGCAGCATCTATTCCACCCTCCATCAGCTCTGAAATAAAATTTAAACCAAAGAATATTTATGAATATAAAAATAACAATGGCAAGGAAATTACCATATAAATGAAAAACATTCCATTAATTTACATGTGGGCTCAGTGATACATTTTGATGTTCTTCATCTTACAATATTACTTACCTATTAACAAAAATATTTCTATTAAAATTAACAATAAAGGAGATCACAAGAAGTGGTAATGTAATAATTTATAAATAACCACCTTTTTAAACCTCGCGAGTAATTGGATCAGGAAAACTGACGCGAAATGGAAATTCGCGAAGTGCAAGTCCTATTTTCTCATAAGACGCTATGTTAATACGAGAGAGTGGATTCCACCCAACCTAATAAATTCACTTTGTTATCATAAATAATGCAGTTTAACAGAGGATAAAAGAAAACGTAATCGCAAACGAAAAATCTAGCATTATAAAGTAAAAAAATACTTTTAATTACCTTCAAAACGCGTAATAGCAAATGAAAACCCAGCATAACAAAGCGATTACACTTCTTTCCGCACTTGTACAGTTTCTCCGTTTCTCTCCACAAAATTTCGCATGTGATTTTCGATCTTCTTTTGTTCATTCTAAAGAAATGGTTTAATTTAAATTGAATTACTGAAATGGAATGTTGAGTACATCATGCACAAATGTTTTTCAGGATTCTGCAACAAACATTTCCAAGCCGCAAAAAAACACTATCATTAAAAAGTGTTTACATTTCTTTTAATAATGACCTTATAAATGCATAACAGAAAATCAAAACCTAGCGTAATAAAGTCATAACATTTCTTTTAGAAATCGCGTTCAAAATATGCGGCAAAAAATCTTACGTTACAAGATGATAGCAATTCTTAGATTTACATTAAAAATTTGTAATAAACAATGAAGACCTAACAAAACAACAGTTCCTTAAATTACATTCAAAATACAAAGATAATAGCATTAAATCATTAAATATTTCGGTCAAAACCAGCAACCTCATACGCGAAGAACGAATATTTTAAATGTCATACTCGTAAAAGTTGTGATAAACTAAACGCGCAGGACGCTTTTCCATTAGCCAATAATTTCTAATTTGGCCGTTAGATGCCAGCAACTTCGAGTGTTATCGAAAAAAGCGCCGTTGGCAGTTTTAAACTGATCTACAAAAGTATTAAGGCGATGGTTATCACGTTTGTTTACTTTGAAAACTTAATAACGAGCATTATAATATAATAATAATGTCCATTTCTAGGGTGCTAAAGTTTAAAATTAACTTAGAAACAAAAAAGTAGAGGGAGTTCACGCTTGTTGACATCGTAAACGCATGACGCGAAAAGCAAGTAATGTGCGCGAAACACAAGTAATGGTCATAAAACATTTTGTCGCGAAGTCTAAATTTGTCAACCACAAGCACGCGAAGTTCGGTGTATTATAAGACCTCATATCTGGCAGTCGAAACAGCTCCTACAAAAAAACGGCTAAAAATCCACCAAACTATATCTTCTTGTTGTAGCCAACTTCTAATCTAAAATAAATCCTATATCTGCCATCCAATCAATACACCTTTCACATTAACCTTATCTCTGTTGATATGAAATTATTGTATCATTAGATAAAGTAAACAGCACAAAGCTTGGAAAATGATAAATCTACTGCATTATTTATTTTTTATTAAATATATAATATTTAATTATTGTTCATAACAGTACTTTATTTGACACAAAAAATGCTACTTTTCCAAAGCTAATCTTTTCATTTGATGTAGATTTCTACAATCTGTGAGGTTTTAAAAAGTGGAAACTATCTAGTCCAAAGGATACTAGATTCGAGAGATTTTATGAGAATTGTATTGTGGAACTTAATCAATATTTAGAAATAACTTTTGTTGCAACTATTAAGTTGCCTTAAAAACAAGCCTATTAGCTAATATTCACAATAATTATCAGCTTGTAAAAATGAAATACATAACTTAAAATTAGTGTTTAACTTAGAATTTTGTGTTATTAAAAAATTTCAAATGAAGGACTGGAGTAGTTGTATTAATAGAATAATTAATTCTGCAGAATATTTTATAGAAGAGGAAATAAAGAACCATTAAGTGTTATCTAAAAGCCTCAATTTAAGAAACACAAAAACTTATTTTGCTTTACAGTCACTGAGTCAGCTGAAAAGATTTAATAAAGCTTTAATTTACACAATTTTGACTGGTTTTGAAAGAATATTTCATGATACAAATGATTATTTAGGCCGGAACAATTATTCTTTCATTATGAATTTAGTTATTTATTTATATAATAAGATAATCTTAATTAACCCTTAAACTGCTAAGTTTATGAAATGGGAGGATTGGAGATATGCTGAGTTTTTTAAATAGAAAATTCACATTTAGTAATATTATGTTTTAACAATGTATTTAACTATATTCAAACAAAATATTATATCTATCTTTGTTAGTTGTTTTAAAAAATGTTTTTGTTGTGGTATAATACATGAGTAGCACTGAAGGCATGAAAAAATTTAAAGCATAAATACTTTCACAGGAGTTAAATGGTTGAAAAATAAAAATAGAATCAAAATATTTTACAAAAAAATAGTATTAAATAAAGAATTAGTAATTTATTTTATTTTAAAATATAAATTAGTCAGTGTAATTATACTGGTATATTTTGAAGGAATGATTAATAAATTCTAGGAAAAATTAATAGGAAGTCTGCAATTTAAATTCCATTATGGAAAAACAAACCAATGAATGACTCTATCCAGTAAATTATGCTGATATATAAATATGCTGTGATTTTTCAAAGATTTTAAGGAAATATTTCTAAACATATTAGAAAGATGTAGTCGATAAATAACTAACATACATAGCTTATAAAACTGAAATTAATGTTTTAATTACAATGTCATGCCATGTCCAACTTATAACATCCTTTTTTATGTTAGATTTTCCTTCCATTCAAAAAATAAAATTTCTCTGGTCTTACATATATAATTTTTCATTTTATCAAATCAAATACATTGTCAGACTATTATATAATAAGGCTTTCTTCAGTCATAGATTGGCATGGAAATTTCAAAATAATTATGGATAATTAACATAAAATATTAGAAAAACTAACAATGTGCTGTTTTTAGTTAACTTTTGAGGATTGGAAGATTTAATCTTTAGTGTACAGATTGAAATGTCTGACTGCCAACACGTACATTTAAGTGTATGCACAGCATCTTTAAATGTTGTATTTATTTTGGGCTATTTTTGTTCGTTTTATGGAAAAATCACATATCTCTTGAATTATTGGTAGTAAAATGTTCAAATAAAAACAGTTTTATAGTAAAAATATTGACAAATTGCATGCTCCTGTTTTTAGTGGAAAAAACATATTTAAAAAATATTATGCAAAATGTACGCCTATGAGCGATCACATTTTGTGTTCATACAGGCACATTCAGCGTTAAAAGGTTAATGGTATAGCCCTAAGAGCAGGCCTCAGAAAATTGCTTCTGACCTTGCCACCATTCCCAATTTTATAAGCCTGAACTGATATAAAAAAATTTGAAAATATTAGTCTGTGGCTATATTTTGATACAACATAGCAGAAAATGGATTTAGAATTTAAATAGGAAGAATTTGAAATGAAATATAAGAAAATATTATGCATCACTATGAAATTTATATGCACTATGGCAACCAGGCACTCAGCATCTTTTGAGTCCTGTCTAATTGTAAGAGTATATTGAATATTTTTAGACTGGTTTCCAAATGAAACATAACCTTATGAAATGGTCCTGTGTGTGCCCCCTACTATTAACAACTTTTGCACCGGTGGACCGATTTTCATGAAACTTGGTATAAGGCTCGTGCTGCCAGGGCCCACCTCCAGGCTATATTTTATTTTGTGAAGATTGAAGTCCCGGGTTCGATTCCAGGAACGTTTTTTCCCTATTTGTTTTACATGGGAAATCTCAAATCCATCCTGCAGAGATGTTTTCTTTAATACATTAAAATATCCTAAAATTGTGATATCGGAGCGAGGTTTATACTGTTCTAAGGAGAAAAGAATGGAGATTCTAATTCTTATTGCCAAATTTTTATAATTGATCGTATTTTCTTGAATTTCCACTAAAAGATAGCGTTTAGCATTTTAAATTGCATTTTATCAGATTGTTGCCATGAATTATTACCGATTATTACTGAACTCGGATTGAACATAGACAAGTGAACAAAGGGGTTATTTTTTCCGCTCGACTACTCTTCAGCAATGGACAGTTGATTCCTACATACCTATTACCGTATAAACAGTAACATTTATTAAATTTGTTTATTTAAAGAAATGCATGCAAAATATGTGAGAAAGAGATTTTGACATTGCTTTTAGTATTTTTAACCTGATAATGCTCTAATAATTTGTTTTCCAATTATTGTCAATCATTGATAAACTATAAAATACAGGTAGTATTTATGGTATGACAATTCCTTGGAATGACTAACACATACTGAAACATTTCCTGTCAAGTAATCAATTCAGGACATCAACTTTGGGAAACCAGCCTGTATTAGTCCTGGTTTGGACTTCTTGTTTAAGCTATCATGAAGATTAGGGCCACGCTAAAAGTACAAAATTTTTTATGGACATATAAGACCATAACTTAAAAGAAATTGTGTTCAAATCATGCCAATAAAAAAACTTCATTTGATTTAATGTAATATGTATAATTAGAGGGGTATTGTGGTGGAATGGCTTGTGTGCTGGCATTCTAAGCAGTGGGTCTGAGTTTATAGGCTGGTTTCTCCAGCCAAGGCCTGTCCTCTCCCAACTTGTGAAAAGGGCATTCAAAAACAGCACCATATCCTTTGGAAGGGATGTTAAGCAGTGTGCTTCATTGGTGCTTTTTGAAAGAATAGGCTAATTTGGGCTATTTCCCTCGTCCCTTCCCTTTCCAAATCTGTAGATATGCATCAGAGGATTGGCTAGCTTGCTGCATTACTTTGCCATTAACTCCTATGAATTTGTACATACCCATCACTAAACAGATGAGAGTGAGTGAGAGTAAACTTGGACCATTGCTTCCGTTCTGATAGTTCTTCATAAAAATCGAGAAAGAACATGTTAGCATAAGACAGGAAAAAACTTCCTTTGCTTATTTAATAACAAATGTATCACATGTTCTTAAGAATAGCATTAATATAAAATACAATACTGAAAAATACGGTTATTTCCAAGGATATTCGTCCAAGTATGTGTGTGTGTATATATATATATATGTGTGTGTGTGTGTGTGTGTGTGTGTGTGTGTGTGTGTGTGTGTACACACACACCACCTTTTTGAACTTCGCGTGCTTGCGGTTCACGAATTTGGACAGCGACAAAATGTTTTATGACCATTACTTGTGTTTCGCGCACATTACTTGCTTTTCGCGTCATGCATTTACGATGCCAACAAGCGTGAACTCCCTCTACTTTTTTGTTTCTTATTTAATTTTAAACTTTAGCACCCTAGAAATGGACATTACTATTACATTATCATGCTCGTTATTAAGTTTTCAAAGTAAAAAAAACGTGATAAGCATCGTCTTAATTCTTCTGTAACTCAGTTTAAAACTGCCAACAACGCTTTTTTTATAACATTCGAAGTTGCTGGCATCTAACGGCCAAATTAGAAATTACTGGCTAATGGAAAAGCGTCCTGCGCGTTTAGTTTTTCACAACTTTTACGAGTATGACATTGAAAATATTCGTTCTTCGCGTATGAGGTTGCTGGTTTTTGATCGAAATATTTCATATTCGTTATTTATTACGAGTTTTTAATGTAAATCTAAGAATTGCTATCATCTTGTAACGTAAGATTTTTCGCCGCGTATTTTGAACGCGATTGCTAAAAGAAATGTTATGACTTTATTACGCTAGGTTTTGATTTTCTGTTATGCATTATAACGTCATTATTAAAAGAAATGTAACCACTTTTTAATGCTAGTGTTCTTTTGCGGCTTGGAAATGTTTGTTGTAGAATCCTGAAAAACATTTGTGCATGATGTACTCAACATTCCATATCAGTAGTTCAATTTAAATTAAACCATCTGCTTAGAGTGAACAAAAGAAGATCGAAAGCACATGAGAAATATTGTGGAGGTAAACTGTATAAGAGCGGAATGAAGTGTAGTCGCTTTGTTATGCTGGGTTTTTATTTGCTATTATGCGTTTTGAAGGTAATTAAAAGTATTACTTTACTTTATACTGCTAGGTTTTTTATTTGCGGTTGTTTTCTTTTATTTTCTGTTAAACTGCATTATTTATGATAACAAAGTGAATTTATTAGGTTGGGTGGAAACCACTCTCTCGTAATAACATGGCGTCTTATGGGAAAATAGGACTTGCACTTCGCGAATTTGCATTTCGCGTCAGTTTTCCGGTACCAATATTCGCGAAGTTCAAAAAGCAGGAGTGTATATATATATATATATACATACACACACACATGTTAAATCAAAAGGAATGTTTATGGAGATAATTAATGAAGAACTTAAGCTATTTGTAGTAGTTTATGCTAGATATTTCTTTTTTTTGTTAGACAAAAGAATACAGTTTATAAAGCCTGTGTGCACTTTTAAACTTTAATGACTTTGTATGTACACATGATAGAAACATACTGTAAATGGCATATGAATGCAAATTCGATCAAGTGCTATCTCTGTACACATTTCTAGGATTATGAACAAATATTTTTAAAAGTGGCAACTATAAAGAGACTCCTCAAAAATCAATATTTGATGTGATTTAAGAAAGTCATGCCTAAATCATCCTAGCTTTTTTGAAGAACAATCAGTAAATTGCAATATAATGCTGCAGAATTCTTCATCCCATAACTTTGCCAATTTATTTTCTCTAGTACCATCTTCTTCCAGCAAGATGGTGCACTGGACCAGTATGCATTGAGTGTGTGACAGTTACTGAATGACATCTTCCATGAGAAGTGGATCAGCAGTGGTGGATCAATTGCTTGGCCACCTCTTTCTCCTGGCCCATTACCACTAGACCACTTTTTATGGAAAAATGCTAAAAGTGTCCTTTAAACATCAAAACAAAGATACCTAAGGACCAGGATTAAGAATGCAATTCATGAGGTCACTCAACAGCAGTTTGGGAATGTTTGGAAAATCGGATTGGCTGCTGATTGTGGTAATGTTGAACTCTAGAAATTTTTACAGATAAAAATTTAATAAAGTTGCTTTTATAGGCCACTTACAGATTGTTTCTATCATGTCTACCTACAGAGTTATTAAAGTTTAAAAGTGCATGCAGATTTTAAAACACCATATAGATGATGAAAACCATATAGATGTGTTAATAATCATTTACAATAAAACCTCAATTATCTGACCTATATGGTGGGAAGAGCTGTTGGATAAACCAAGTGTCTGATAGTTCATAAATAATGGAAACAATGCTTGTTTAGGAACATTATGCATTTTAAAGCAGTTCTCATACAGCTCAGGCAATTTTACTGTGAAATGTAAAATAATATATTAAAATATTATTAACAAAAATATTAAAATTGAATTATTGGTGGTCTCCCAAGTGAATCAAATGTCAGTAGGGTTGCCACCTCGTAAGAAGTTAATTTTGAGAGATTTTCTTCTAGATTTTAAAAAAAACCTTATGTGAACTATGAAATTTGTTTTATTTATTGATTAGAAGGCATTTAATGAATATTTAATCACAATTTTATTTTACTAGATTAAATAATTAGTGGTAATGATCTCCTGCATGAATCATCTGTTGGGTGATCTCTTGCATAAACCGACTTCTGAACAGACTTTCAGTGGTTGCAACTGGCATATGATTTCTGACTATGGTTAGACAGCTGATCTATTTTTTGATCGCTTAAACCAAAAGTCGGATAAACAAGGGTCAGATAATAAAGGTTTTACTGTAATTTATTCCACATCATGCTTTTAGGATTTAGAATACAGTTGTAGTCCCTCCATATTTGCAGTGGTTACTTGTTTTATTGTCGAGACAAAATCATGCTTTTTCTTAGGCTTTGGTGAGCAGGCAATGTGTATTGGGATCAGCAGTATTGTAGAAGTGAATTTTGCTTTCTGTGAGTATTGAAAATTGCTACAGCAATTACTTTGCTAATAAGTATAACCACAAACATAAAATCCATGAAAATTGAGAGATTACTGTGAGATCTGAAATAATGGACTTTCAGAACTAAATTTGCTTTTTCTTAGAAATTTATGGTGTGTAGTACCAATAGAATAAAAAGTTATGAAAGATGATTTTTAAAATATTAATCCAAATCCATTAGATAAAAGTCAGGAGTAGTCAAGCATGTTCACCATTCAAGCCAAAAATAAAACGAATAAATAGAGATAATTCTTTTAAAAAAAGTAAAAATTGCACGATTAGCCCATTTGAATATTTTTTCGTAATGTGCTCCACGGATTCAAGTATTTACTGAAAGTTATCACAAAACTAAAGTTACTTTCGATATTCAAAATTTCGTTACACTGGATCCCATTGGAACAATTCTGTGTGAGCTTCTTTTTAAAGTATATTTGTATGAGGTAATGATTCAAGTTCTGTAAGATCTCTCAAATGGAAACGTTATCTAACCAACTCTGTTTATTTGAACAATAATATTCATTTAAAGTGCTTGGAAAACTTTTGACCATAATAATGTGCCCGAGATCGTAATCATTTGTTGCTTGAAGGCCATTATTAGTAAAGAGTATTTAATATACAACTTTTTCAAAAGTCGTTTCAACATAATTCAAGCAAAAAATATTCTGCATTCGTAGAGGCAAAGGAATAAAATAGGTTTTATTTCTCGATCGGTTTATTAGAGAGAGAAAGAGGGCCTTCCCTTAACCGCGATCAGCCGCACGAGTGCGGTCGCATCAGGAGGGGGGGCCCTACCTTTCGGCATCCTGGCCCTCACCTCCCTCTTCCTCCACGTCCATCCTCACCTCTTCGCTCCACCTCCTCCTCCTCGTACCTCCCTTCCCCGCCCTCTCCCATCAGGGTCCTCCGGATCCTTTGCAGAGCTGCGCACGTGTACACCTTCCTCTTGAGTGGTTCGCTCTGGGGGCAGTGGGGCCTCCCCTCTTCCGGTTCTCCCCCTACTCCCACCGACCTGAAGGTTAGGAGGCGGGCCTCGGGGGCAGTGGGGGTGGGAGGGTGGGCACCCGAGTGACACACGACCACCCGAGAAAGAGGTAACGAAACCTCCGTGCATTCCAAGCCCAGGGTCCTCCACCTCCCCCTCCTCTCCACCACGCCGCCCCCTCCCCCAGCACCGCCGCCCTCTCCGGAGGCCCTGGGGACAGGCTTTTCGTCTTCCTCCAGACTCCTGCTCCCCTGCATTTTCACCAGGATCCTCTCCGCTTGGCGTATGAGTTCCCGGTATTTGCGATCCGCTTCCCTGTCTGCTCGAACCAGCGCGGCCTCCGAAGAGAACGAGTACTCCGGTAGCCTCTCCGTGGCCGCCTCCCCACCGCTCCCCCCCTCCGCAACCTCCCTTCCCTCCTCCGTCGTCCCCGTTTCCCCTCCCGTACCTCCCGACCTCCTCTCCCTCCTCAACCGGCTACCTCCGCCCCCTCTCCTCGACGGCCTCCTCCTCTGGCTCGGAGGCCTAGGCGCCGCGACCTTCTTCCTCGCCGCCTCCGCCCCTTCCCCTTCTCTGTACTGCTCCTCAGCAGCAGCAGCCCTCCTCCGAGCCGCCTCCCTAACATACGTGCAGTGTCCCGTGTTGACCGGGGTGCGACAGCGCGCGTCCAACTCCACCGATCCGTTGTCGATGAAATCCAGTTCGTCCTCCTCTTCCTTACGTGGGACGCCCTCCTCGTCCTCCGCGAGGTCCTCCTCGTCCCCGCAGTCCGTCGGGTCGCTGTCGCTCAAGATATCCGTCTCTTTCTCGTAGACGTAGCTCTCGTCGAATTTTCCCATCTCGTTGAGCGTGGCGTCTTCGTCGTCGTCATCCTCTGCCGTGCCGCACCTCGAGCTCCCAGAAGAGGTGGAGGAAGAATCGCTCCCTCCGCGGATGGGGAGCCGTCTCCTGGGTGACTGGGGGACGAGCCTGCGGGCTATCGCGAAGGGTGAGGCCCCGAAAGGCCTCGGTTGCGGTGGGGCGGCGGACGAAGGCTGTCCCCCGAGGTCGGCCGCTGGGGGTGGGTCCCTCGCCTCGGCCGCTACTTGAGCGAAGGATGGTAGGCCGCAGAGGGGTCCAGGGCTCTGCACGGCACCCTTGGTGCACGTCCAGGGGTTGGTGCGGATTCTGGTGCGCTGGCGGGGGGAATCTGTGGCGGAGAGGGTGGCACGCGGTAGGAGGGGAGAGGGGGCAGCCGCCGCAGGGTGTGGCGGTAGGTTGTGGTTGGAGACCTTCCGCCGGCGCTCCAGGGGCGTGCTGGTCAAGACGTCGGGTCGGGGGAGGCTTTTCTCGTGCGCAGACTCCGTGCGACGGTGGCGCCGCGTCGCGAAGTCCTGCGGAATAAATAAATCCGTGCGATATTTTGTGTAAATTTGATCGCTTTTAAGCTCCGCGCTGACGTAAAAGAATGCAGGGATATTTAATGCCCTGGAGATGTGTATACTCGATGAGAGAGAGAAAGATTTTCCAAAACAGTGAAGTCAAAAGAATACTCGAAAAACAGAGACAGACGTGAACGTTTTGGAGGAGACAGAAGTGGACGGCTGGGATTTAAGGAGGATTCATCGAATCGAGGACGCTGAGAAAGTACTACAAAGTCTGGAAGACACTTGATTTACTGAAAACTTCGGATAGAGAATGTCGAGAGGATATAAACGCAGAATATGGGTGCTACGGCGATTGATGGTATGTGAAGAAGTCGCGGAAATATATCTGTCGTAACGACTGTTTCGATGTTTCAGCTATAAATATAAAATATTTTAGACGTTAATGACGGTTCTCTTTTGATTAGCAACTATTAAGTTTTGTTCACTGAATCTGTATCAGTTTTCAATGTGTGAATGGATAACGTATAAAGGGTTGTAAGGGCATTTAAACCGCATTTATAAATTGATAAATAATAAATTTGTTGAATTCCAAGAGTTTTTATGCTTATAGAAAAATGTAATATTTATAATTTTTACATGTCTACAAGACGTGTCTTTCTTCGTTAATCATTCATTTAATCCTATCGGTTTTTCTTCTCATTTTCTAGCCAATGCCATCTTTTGTTAAGATACCACACTGCATCCATCTTGATCGATAGTAACACTTTCTTTCGCTAACCCTCTTTTCTTTGAGTAGTCTCAAAGAGGACTATAATATCAACGTACCTGAATCTACCCCTAAATTGTTCCATTTGAAAGAGGTAGTTCTTGTCGAACTAATGCTCAAAACTTTATTTGATTTTGAGTTAATTCCTTACATCATCTATAAATATAAAAATTATTAATTTCGTATGAGTACTTTTCAATGACCTGCATGTCGGATAAAGAAAATTTCACATTTTTGACGAAAATCCAGGTGGGATTGATAGAAGGATTTATGCAACGTTTTCTCTATAAATCTTACTTTAATGGGCGCAATATCAGCAGAACAGTCGATAGTGAAACATCTAATGGGAAAAAGACTGAATAAAATATGTTCAATGTGTGTCGAGTGTGTCAAGAAAGTGTAATTTGTTTATGTTGAGATAAATTTACTTTTTAAAAAAACAATTTGTGGAGTTTGATATTGTTTTACTGTAACTTGTGAAGTCGTAGTCTGGGACTTTTTATCCGCATTAATATATAGAACAAACTTCTCGAGTTCGAACAATGTTCCACGAGAAGGTTGTTTAGTACCTCCTGAGTCTATCTTGCAACTGCTGACTAATTTTTATACGCCTTATGGGGAATGAGTGCATTGGATTTAGCGCGTGGTGTGTAACGCTTGTCACTCAACCGTAGGTCTACTGCTCTTATTAGTAAGTGAAGGTGGATAATGATTCAGCAAATAGAATACTTATCAACATTTGTGTAACGAAATGAAGAAAGCATATCAGTTACAAGCAGCACCATAACAAAGAAGGTTAGCGCCCGGAGCGAGACTTAAGAACGCCATTCCAGAATTTGTCAATAATAAAAATAATCATTTAATTACGGGCAAAATAAGAGAAATATTATATATATCATCGGATATACAAAATTAAAATTAAATAATAATATTTGTCCAAATATTTATAACAAAATTTCTTCTCTCAACACGCCGATTGGTGACCCGGGACGCTCGCCCTGCTCGTCTCCTCCCTTGCTACGATACTGATTACAATCTACATATCTATTTTCTACTACTAATCAAATAAAATACAAATTTTAACTTACAAATTGATTTAAGAGATTTATTCTCATTTTAGTAATTTATGGTAGGAAAAACTGATCGTAGACCAGTTTCATTGAACTGAAGCTATATCGAGTGCATGTGTAAGTATACTGTTCCGTAGAGGTTTTTTAGATATAAAATAGACGTATGAATCATGCTGTGCATCGCCACATTATCAGCGTTTTGCTAATAAATGCGTATGTGATATCATAACTACTCCTTAGACTTATTGTTTTCTCTGCAAAAACAAAACTACTTATGCAGTTTAATAAGAAAATTGATAAAAAATAATTTAAATATCTGGTGAATCTAAATCTAGAAAGCTGCTAGTGTTACTAAATATTTTCCTCCTTATGCACAAATTATTATCCAGTGAAAATTAATTTTAGGAAGAAAATCAAAAGCCAGGAGTATTTTATTCGTCTTCTGCCGTTTTCTCGTTCAAAATTAATGCAGTAAATATTGAATCTTTTGTTGATAATAACTAATTTGGTATAATAGTAATAAATTTTCGAAACAAATTAATTAACAATCTATTGAATTCCACGTGCTAATCCAAATGCATTTTTAATTAGAATAAATAACGCATGAAAATGAATTAACGTTTTCATAAGACAGGAGTTGCTACACATGGCTCCCTTGATATCTAAGTAGTATTACAAAAACGACCCTATTTAAATTAGCTCGTAACTTCCGTTGTGGAATGAGATACAATTAAAATGCATCGGGGGAGGTAAAATTATTTAGTGGATGCGGTAGCATTACCTAAAGAGGATAAAAGCATTTCTTTGGGTAGGTAGCAACATTAATTTAAGGAGAACCCGAATAATTCTTCGAGGGGGCTATAAATTTTAGTCACGGATTAGGGAAAAGCAGTTCCGGAGGGTGAAGCATTCGCTAATGGCGGGGAAATTACCATTGCCTCGTCGTTTCTCGGCGGCACCTCCGCTATCACCGCGCTCCTCATCTCGGATTGGCTGCATCTCACCTTAGCCCGGCTGGAGGGCGAGTAGGGCGCGGCTGCGGGTTGGAGGTGCGTCGAGTGGCGAGGCGAGAGGGCGAGGTGGCTCGGAAGGAGGGTGGCGGGAGGGGGTCGTCGCGGCGGGAGGGTCCTCCTCGGAGGCGGCGGCGGGGGCGGCGAGCACGGCGGGGGCGGGGAGGGAGGAGGCGGGAGGCGTGGAGGAGACGGGGGCCTCCTCTGCTGGAAGTAGTGCGTCCCCGTACGGAGGTTGATGTAATACTCCGGAGGGAAGGAGGCACCGGGCGAAGTGCCGTCGGTGGAGTACCCCGTCGAGTACGCGGACTCCGGGGAGGAGAGGTTGGCGGAGTAGTCGGAGGCGGGGCGTGGCTCCTCCTCCGCCCCCGCGCTCGCCGCCGCCCCCACCACTCCCGCCGCCTCCTCTCTAGCTTCTTCCCTCGCCTCCTCCTCTCCCTCCCTACGGAGAGATGGCTCCGGGGAAGGGTCCTCCTTGTTCGGGGGAGAGCGGCCCGTTTTGCCCCCTTCGTCCTTCCCGGACCTCTTCTTCCGGGCCCTCACTATTCGGGCCTCCATCCACGAGCGTAGCTTCATGCCGAACATCCTGGCCGATACTAAAAAAGGCGGACTTGAGAGAGAGAGAATGCGAAATAGGGCGTCCCTTATTTTTTCGGGAGAGAAGGGATCACGCGTCACGGATCCCAGCGGACGCACGGGAGGTATCTTCCCTCTGGCCTGAGGTCGATTCCGCGGCTGCTGAGGGCTTCAGAGGGTCCTCCTCCCTCGCCTTGCTCCCATTTCTCTCTCTCTCATTCCCCTCCCACTCTCTCTCCGTCAACAAGAGTGTCTCTCCCTCTCTCTCTTACCTCGTACTGGGCGCCGCAGGGAGGGAGGGGAGTGGGAGGGAAGCGGAGGAGGAGACCGCGGGAGGGAAGGAGAGGAGAGGAGGTGGAGGGAGAGAGGAGAGACCGTGCATGTCCATGGTGAGGATGTGGAAGAGCCCTGAGAAAAGAAGAAGAAAAAAAGAAAAAAAAACGTGTCCGTTGAAGGGAACGGTCGAGTGCATATCTTTCGTCGTCTAATTCGGGTGACGATATTTTTTAAATATCTGACACGCATTTCTAGGAAGGTGTTTCCTTATCGGGGAAAAATGTTGGCGACGCGGGTTGCTTTAAAAAAAAGAGGTGGAACAAAAAAATATCGTTGTTGCGGTATGAAAAAATAGAATCGCATGCAGAAAGAACCGCCTCAGGCAAGCACATCCGAGAGGGAATGGTGGTGTGAAAACCTGCTAAGTCCCACTAAATATATTCAAATGAATGCGGACTAAAGGTTTTCCATGCTCATGAATTTAGACAAACAATTAAAGGAAAAAAATTCGTGCAAAAATGTGGATATGACTCTGTATACTCATCATCATCATGCTTCTGTCCGAAGACAGGTTTTAACTGAATCGCTGCCTCCATTTCTCTCTCTCCCAAGAAGCCTCTTTTATACCTCTATAAGTAGTATATCCCTGCTTTATATTATCTAATATTCCTATTCTTTTTCTCCCTCTTCCTCTTTTTCCACTAATTTTTCCTTCTAAGATCGTCCTTTGTAAACACTGTCTTCTCAATATGTGCCCTATCCAATTTGCTTTTCTTTTCCTGATTGTTTTTATTAGCATCCTATCTTCTCCCACCATTTCTAATACTTCTTCGTTTCTCTTCCTCTCTGTCCATTTCACTTTCATCATTCTTCTCCATACCCACATCTCAAAACTTTCTAAATATTTTTCCTCCTTTCTCCTTATCGTCCACGTCTCTGCACCATAAAGAGCTATGCTCCATATGTAGCATTTTGCTAATTTCTTCCTTGTTTCTAGATTTATTTTCTTGCTTGTGAGAAGCTCCTTCTTCTCGTTAAATGCTGCTTTTGCCATTGCAATCCTACTTCTGATGTCCTGTGTACTACTTCCATCCTGTGCTAAAATACTGCCGAGATATTTGAAACTACTTACTTGTTCCAATTTTTGGCCATTTACCATTATATTTAATTCTTTATGTTCCTTTGAAACCACCATGACTTTCGTTTTTTCTGTATTGATCTTCATTCCATATTGTTGGCCAACCTCAGCTAGTCTGTCTGTCATCCTCTGAAGCTCTTTCTCGCCTTCTGCTATTAAGCCCTGATCATCTGCGTATTTAATGGTGGTAATACTTTCACCTCCTATCTTAAATCCTTTCTCTTCCATCAACGCTTCTTCTGTTATTGTTTCTGCATACATATTAAATATCGCTGGTGAAATAGGACAACCCTGCCTCACTCCCCTCCCTATTGAAGTACTTTCTGTTTCTTCTCCTTCAACCCTGACTCTAATCTTTTGATCAAAGTAAAGGTTTTTAAGCAGTCTTTTATCTTTCCAATCTATTCCTATTTTGTTTAAAATACCCAGCATCTTATCCCATTTCACTCGGTCAAAAGCTTTCTCCCAATCTACAAAACAAAAATACATATCTTTATTGACTTTTAGCGCTCTTTCTATCATGATCCTCATACATCCTATAGCATCTCTAGTCCCCCTTCCTCTTCTAAAACCAAACTGATTATCTTGCAGCTCCTTTTCTATTTTACATTCAATTCTTTTGGTTATTATTCTGGTTAGAACTTTAGCTGTATGAGAAATTAAACTAATAGTTCTGTAATCCTTACAACATTTTGCATTGTTCTTTTTCTCCAGTGGTACCATCACAACATCTAAAAAATCTTCAGGCCATACGCCAGTATCATATACTTGGTTAAAAAATTTTGTGAGTTGCTTAACTGCTTTAGACCCCAAAACCTTAAGAACGTCCACGGGTATATCATCACTCCCAACTGCCTTTCTTCTTTTCATGTCATCAATTGCTCTTTTAACTTCAGACTCGAGAATACTTGGTCCTAGCTGATCTTCTTCTACATCCTCTTCTTCATTTAATTCAATATTTCTTGGCTTTCCTTCTTTGTCATACAGAACCTCAATGTATTCTTTCCAGACATTCTTTACACTGTCTGGCTCCGATACTATTTTACCACTTTTGTTCATGATTCCTTTACGTCCTATCTTTCTTGCTTTTTTCTTGAATAGTTCCCTTGCTTTGCTATACATGAGGTCTGTTCTAAAAATTCTTTCACATTCGACAATCTCCTCGCATTTCTCATTTATCCACTGTTCTCTGGCTTTATCTGTTTCCCTTCTTAAAGCATTATTTAACTCCTTGTACTTTCTTTGGCCTTCTTCAGTGTTTATGTTCTTCCACTTTCTCCGCTCTTCCATTTTTTGCAGCATGGCTGCTGTGATCCAGGGTTTTTTGTTTCTTTCACCCGTTATCTTTCCTACCTTCTTTTCCATTACATCTTTAATGTTGCTATGGATGTATCTCCACTCCTCATCTACATTCTTCCTATTTTCTTCATCTCTCTCCCCCAACCTTTCCTCCAGCTCAGTCATGATAGCCTCCTTGTTTTTAAGGAGTTCCTCTAAGTTCCATTTCTTGTTAACTCTTACGTTTCTCTTAACGCTCTTCAGTCTACATTGTATATTTGCCACCAAAAGGTTGTGGTCAGAATCGATATCTGCCCCTGGTAGTGTTTTCACATTTTTAATGCTATTTCTAAATCTTTCATTGACTAGTATGTAATCTATCTGGTATCGTCTCTGGTCTCCTGGGCTTCTCCATGTGTAAAGTCTCCGCTGGTGATGCTTAAACCATGTATTAGTTACAATTAATCTATTTCTATGGCAGAATTCCACAAGTTTATCCCCTCTTTCATTTCTCTTCCCTAGTCCATATTTTCCCACTATGTTATCTTCCTGTCCCTCTCCGACTACACTGTTCCAATCTCCCATTACTATGGTGGTGATCCTTCCTTTTCCCTCCTCCTCCAATATCTCCATAATCTGTTCATACATTTCATCTACTTCGTCGTCGCCAGCATTAGTCGTTGGCATATACACTTGAATTATAAGCATTTCCACTGGCTCCATCTGAAGTTTTACGGCTATTAATCTATCATTAACTGTCACTACCTTGCTAATTCTTTCAGCTATCTCTTTTCTCATTATAATCCCCACTCCCCTTTCCTTTTTCTCCCCTCCTGAGTAAATAATCTTAAATTCGTCTGAATTTATTTCGCCTTCTCCTTCCCACCGAACTTCACTAAGACCTACTATACCTACATTATTCCTTCTCATTTCCCTTTTTATGTTCTCTAGTTTACCCCCTGAATTCATAGTCCTAACATTCCATGTGCCTATTCTTAATTTCTCACCACTTGCTTTCCTATTAATGTTAAATTTCCTCTGTGCATCCCCTAGGGTAGTCCCCACCCGGAGATCCGATTGGGGGACTATTTTACCTCCGGAATATTTTACCCCAGAAAGATTCATAGAGGTATTTCAGCTTTTCAGCCTATCATGGGAAATATAATGAGGTAGTTTCCCCTTGCTTTCCTCATCGCAGTTTCACAGAGTGATTACCCATCTGTAGCTGTTCAGATCCACATGATCACCACCTACAGAGGTACTGTGCAAGCTGCTGCCCTTGCACAGGGGGATGTAAAACCCCCAAGACTGCTTCTTAGTCTGACTCTTCCCCTCAGACCTTTCCGGCTTGGATGGTCCTACCAGGAGAATTATCTCCCGCCGGCATAGCTCTTTGGTTCGTAAGAGTACACAAACCCTCCCACCTCTGTAAGGTTATGCAGTCCTTAGGGAGGGTCTGTATACTAAGCACAGTCAAAGACGCAACGTCTGGACTAGTAGTTCCCAACCTTTTAAATTTGGCGAGCATCAAGTTTTATCCCAGAGTATCCAGCGAACACTACTATACTATCTGAAAAATAGGAATGATAATAAATAAAATCATACCAACGTCAAAGTTATTCTTAATGTTTTCAAATACATTTAGAGAGAGCAAACGAGCAAATTAAATTATTGCTGTTAAGGAACACGATTTTGAGCATCGCAGAAGAGCACAAACAGGCTGCTCGCTAGCACCAGGTTGGGAACCCCTGATTTAGACAGAATGATGGCGGCTGTGCCGCCTGGATAAAATAGGGAAGACTCGAAGAGTGAATGGGGAAATTTTATACAAATTGAATTTCTATCAAAATTATACAATTGATTAGATAAATTTGCACTAATACTATTGTTTAAAGATAGTTTCTTAAACTCTTTAATTAGGTATATCACATATTATTCTATTTGTTTTTTTTCAAACTTTTATTTAATAAAGCATTCAGTAAATGATCATATATATACTAAAAAAAAAAACTCTATTTTCCTATTTATGTCGCAAGACATTTGTCGGAAAATTATCTTGGCCAAAGCTAAAGTTCCATAAGGACCCATTCTCATCCCCGCTTTTATTCGGTATCTACATTTACTTACGACCTCGCTTCGACAATCAATTGACGTACGCATTCACGTTGAGTGCGCGTCGATAACACGTCGATCCATCTTCCGCGACATCGCTATCAAACACATTGGCAAACACCATTTTAAGATATCAAAATAGACTAAAAAAGACGGATGACGGACGAGACAAAAGTTTGATTGTTCACTTAGGGAAAAAATCCAGACTATTCGCAAATATGACACAAAAATACAATAAAAAAGAGATACATAAATCAAACAGCGAAAATTTTTCTCAGAATGCAGATGTTATTAAACATTTAACTGGAATCTACACACCTCTAAATCGTTTATTAAATTTTAACTACAACAAATTCAGGCGGAGGTTGTGTCTTGTTCCGCAAAGCCATTCAAGCCCAAATAATATTATGAAGTCTTTCTATAAAATTAAAAAGTGTAGCAAGGCAAAGAATTATCTCCGAATGAATTAATCGACAAAAAAAGCTATGATTCACAGGGCCCGACTAGAGAAAAGAAAAATGGAACGGGCCCGTGTGTTCAGAGGAGCACGCCTTTTCAGGAAAATGTGTCTCTTAGGGAGCAAAATGTAGGAAAAAACCTTTCGAAATGTTTGTTGATGAAATAAAAATTTTATATTTAGTCACTTTTTATGTACGATCTTTGTTGATATTCTTTCACTTCTCTTATATGGGTTTGTACCTTGTGGAATGAATTCATAGTTGGGCCTTTGTGGAAATATAATACAAGATCCAATTTACCCGACAAATGCCATGTAACATGAAACTCAATACAGTTTTGAATCAAACGCGACTTTAATTCATATTGCCCAAAGATATTTTTAAAAATCTAATTTCTATAAAAAGTAATCAAGTGGTTATGTACACATTTATTTAAGACACATAAATGCACGCGCATGAACACTCATCGTTTGACACGTAAGCAGGGATTATCATTGAAAAAACTACAACAATATTTGAAATAATGGCTCAAAGCTAACGATAATTTCAAGTGTTTTTACGCGACCAAGTCTCTGTACTGAAATAAAAAAATAGTATGTACCCGAGGTGTAATGGGACGAAATTGCATGATGTTCGCATAAATATATTGTACTATGATTATAATTTCTTAGAACCATTTCAAAAGGATCTAATGTGTAAACAATAACTGACTTTTTAAATAGTAATTTTCAATTATATGGAACAAAACTTAAGCTTAAACCTTGATTTTTATATGCCTAATAGAGAATTAACGAGATAGTCTTATGGCTAAAATCAAATTGACGCATGAGATCTCTCCAATAGCCGTATAAAGATCAGGAAAACCTGACGTGCATTTCGGCTACAAAATAGCCGTTACCAGTGGCGATTCACCGATAGTCTACTATAATTGAATTAACGCTGGTGACGGCTGCTTTGGGGTTAAATTCGTGTTAGAGAGATTTATTGCGTAGATTTGTGTAATTAATTCAACAGGGAATTATCGAGCTCGTCTTAAGGCTGAAAATTTTCAAGAACAAGCGCTTATAAAAATACTTGTCTCAGGTGGCTGCTGGAGTTACCTGAGAGAAGTATTTATTAAGCGCTTGTTCTTGAATTTATGTTACACCTGGCAGAAAACCGGTGGCCAAAATTATGAAACCGTGTAAAACTATATTGGATTTATTGCAGAGAAATTGAAATTCCGCTAATTTCGAGATAGAAAAATATATCATAATCTACACCAGTGCTGCCAAAACTATGGCGCTTGCGCCACTTTTGGCGCATCCGCCTCTCACATGTGGCGCCCGGCGCTTAAAACCATTTATATGAACATTTCGTTTTTCTACAGTTGAAATGCATCTGGTACTCAAAGGAATGATCTCAAATTTTTATTTTATTTACGTCTATATATCGGTTTAATTTTGGAGTTTTGAATGAATGAATGGGTTTGGAAGTGAGGAATTTAGTGGGTCTGTAAGAAAAAATTCCTGTTGGCTCGGGTGTCAGAAAATTCCGTCCGACACATATAAAGTATCGCCCTTCCAATTATCTTCCCACCACTGATTACTCATCATGGATCGACTTCTAAAAATTAGACATTTTGTTGCCTCGTGAGCAATTTCCACAACTTAGAAAATTTGCTCAGTGTTTACATCTGTCGATTTTGAAGCACATACGCGTGTGAACAAGTGTTCTCATCCATGAAACTTATAAAAACTAGACAACGCTCACGACTCATTGACTCAAAATCTATAAAATCTGCTGGTACTTGCAACAAAAAATTTAAAACCCGATATAGACAAGTTGGCGAAATTGAAATTACCCCAGAGATCGCATTAAAGATATGATTTATTTTTAGCATGCCCTTGTATTCACTAGTTGCATGCTTACAATTAATTTGCATCGACATTTTGGCAGTGGAAAAATGGCGCATGATAGGTAAAAGGTCTGATCTATACCAATTGTGCCCAACCTACGGCCCGCGAAGCTATGATGAAAATGCAATTCATAAATTTGTATGAAAAATTTTATAAGAAAACTTTTACTACTGAAATATTAATCGCATAAACCTTATTTAAAATTGATGTTTACTTATATGGCACCTCATAATATATAGGTAAATTCCAATTCAAACTCTAATCCGACCCGCCGAAGAATTGGCTACTTCCAATGCGGCCCGCCGAAGGATTCGCAACCACCGATGCGCTCGCAATGTAAAAAGGTTGGGCACCACTGATCTATACTATTGCTAGTTGACAATCGCTTTTAAACCTTACGCTTTCTAAAGGTGTTATTTTCCGATTTTGAAGTAATCGTAAACAAACTGCTTTAGCATATTAAACAACATAGTTTTAATCTAAACCATATCTGCCGTTGATTTTTTCCACTAGCACAACCATAAAATTTTCTCAAAAAAAACGCAGTTTATAGATGACTACCGGATTGTTTGATCTAAAACAGTTCCGCGCAAACTTTTCAGATCAAGGGCCACATAACCCATTTCTGCATTCGTCGCGGGCCACACCCTATCGAAAATAGAGCTTAAGAATAATTTAAGGAAACTAAAGAGTTTAGTTGTGGGTGAATATTACCTGATCCATTTTAAATGTATTTATCTAATATAGTAATAGAAGGGTAAAGACAAAATATATTGTTCTTATAATTTTCTGTAGATCCACCGCGATCAAAAGAACATTTTGGGATGTACAGTGGGTGTGGCCTAATCCCTCACTCCACTTGGAACCCTCCCCTCTCGCCCTTCCTTACCGCACGGGCTATCGCTGTCACGGTCCTTTTCTAACTACACTGTTGCCAGTTATTCGCAAAACTTCGTCTAGGCAGCAACTGTAAATAGTAAGAACTGACAACCTTAGGAGGAGAAGGATGAGCTAGTAGTGGAGTGGGGGAAGTCTTATGTTTGCGGCTTACCTATAGTTTCATTTTGTTACATTCACTCGATGGGTCAGATGTGGCCCGCGGGCCGTAGTTTGGACACCACTGATCTAAAACATTGTACAACCGCTGCTGCCATATAATTCCCATTTAAATCACGTAGATATAATTACTATTCGATACATCCTTTCTTCAACATCGCAGCACGATTCTTTATCTTTCCTGAACATTTTAGGCACCCATAATATTTACCCGGAAAGGGATCGCCGAACATAACAAGCAAGTAGAAGAGCTGAGCAACGCTCATCCAATGTGCGCCTCTAAGATTTCATCTCAACAGATTCACGATTATGAGGTTACGAAGCTATTACTCCATCATTCGATGTTAAGACTGCTGGAGGAAGAGAAGAGATATTCCTGTGTTCTGGAACTCATAAAGCGAGAGAGTTTGGTACGTGAAGGGGCCTGCGCGTGTCAAGTTTCAGCCACAACAGCTCATAAAAAATATTAGACGTGATGTGATCCCTCTCATTGAGGTCAGAGATGAGTCTGAGGCGGGAATTTTGAGTGCGTCGTAGTTTCGGAGCGAGCTCGTGGGAAACATTTTAATAGACGATGTCAGTGAGTTCGAAAGAAAGGAATGAACAGCGATAACACGTACGATGTGAAAGTTTCGAGATTAACTAGGAGTAATACTTTTCCATCGCTTCGCTCAATGAATAGGCAAGTTTTGTTGAATATTATAGAAATACACTAAAAAATATTCGTAAGCTACGATGATCGGAGGAATATTTTTCAAGCGATTTTCTGAAGAGTTTTATGTAAAATAATCTTTGGTAATTGTTTGGAACGATGACTTCATCACATAATCTCGATATGTACGGTAATACCTCGTATATCAAAAATCGATAAATACATAATAGTCGTTTATGAGAGTGCACAACAGTCCCCCTCAAAAATATAGGTTTATAACATAATATATATTATGATATCCCATATAATAACGAGCTTTTCATTACAAAACCCGTAGTTATAAGTCAAATATTATAATCCAATGAAGTTTGTACTAACTAGGTTATACTATGACGCATTCAGTTTATCACGCCAGCGTTGAGGTGATATTTGCTTGATAAATCATTTAAACGTCAAAAATTGTCCAGAGCCATGAAACGATCCTTGAGGAACACCTACCACAAGCCAAGATTAGTACACGAGGCGTACCATTACTCTTAGATTCGGATCGCCAAATGTAGGGTGGAAGCGTAGGTTGGAATGCGGATGGAATATGTCATAGCTCTAGGTTTAGCAATGATTAAATTGCTGTGGAGATGGGATATACGTATAGAGGGAGAGACGTATGTGAACGGCTGGAGCTGGCTGTGAACAAAAAAACGACGTTTTTTTGGAGCGGACATGTGCGACCGACGGCCCTCGGGCTGGATCCAACCCACCAGATGTACTTTTTTCGTCCCGCGAGGGCGTATTCATTTTAATAAGGGTCCTGCCCGGCCTCTTTCCGGGTGATGCTCCGACTCGTGGGACTGTAAATTATGCAGACAAGACCATTTGCAGCGCGATGGGTGTGTATTCTGGGCAGTGCTGCAGAATTCTCCTAGGTTTTTATGGCGCTATTTCATATCCATAAAAAATTAAATCAGATTCACCTTGCCTACATGATGTTGCCCGCGATCGATATAAAGGTTCTCCTGTTCTGTTTGACGGTTTTTAGAGCGTAGCCGGCTAGGATAGAAGCCTGACTCATTACTGCTGTGCTATCCATGCGTCCATGTCACATTCCGGTATTGCGCGGGAGAGAAAGTTACATGAATGAAAGGCGAGAATTTGAAATATTTTTTTAAACGTCATTGTAAATGGACGTTGTTAAATAAATATTTGATATCTTTTTAATGACATGCTCATTATAATTGATAAACCGTTTCGCCAAATTACTTAATTTCTTCGAGTAAGATATTGTTTGCAGTAGCGCAAAAGGTGCCCACTAAAGAATCCTGTTTCAGGTGACCCTCCGACGCTAAATGAAAAATTTTCACATAGATACATAATACATATACTGTAAAGGGCTCACAAAATTTGAAAGCAAAAAGTATGTGTTATAATCTGCGAAACATTCACATAAATTTCATTGTTTATTACTTTCTGTAGTATAGGAAAAAGTGTTGTTTTCGTGAAATATCGAATTCGAGATTTCAACGGAAATAGTACACGTTTTAAGGCCCTCTGAGTACGTTTTCACTATTTATCGATGATGTATGTGTGTGTGATAGGAATTTCGAGCGCACTCGAACTCAAAAACTGCATAAAAATCAATACAAAACTTCATATTTTCGTTAGAAAATGGAGAACTTTTGATTAAAATTGGTCAACCGTAAGTGGAGATTTGCTCGTCTTTTTTCCGTTTTTTTATTTTTCAATTAGAGTTTAATTTATTTAAATATTTGTTATTATTAAAGTTGTAGACAATATAAATTTCTATCATATTTGTTTGAAATAATTTTTATAAACAGCATTTTTGAAGAGATATTTCGATTACCCGTCTGACTTTGTTAAGTATGTCGCTAAGCGATACCTTAGTTTCCGTTGCTATGTTTAAAATTTCTAATTGTTGATAGTGCGCTGCCAAGGGTAATTTTAATTGCGATCAAAACTATTCCAATGCCATCTAGCGTCATATTTAGTAAACAAATTTTCTTGTAAATAGTGACAGCGATGCCAAAGGTAATTTTAATCGTGCAGCGATATTTTATTATCCATAGCAACAGATAACAATTTTGTTGATTTATTATCCTTTCAGTGTGAAAATTGATTCAAAGTATTTTTACTTTCTCCATATACGAAGTATAGAGCAAGTATTGTTTTCATGAAAAAAATCGAATGCGAGATTTCAACGGAAATACATGTTTTAAGGTCGCCTGAACACGTTTTGACTATTTTCTCGTTGATATCTGTCTGTCTGTATGTGATAGATTTTTGTGGGCGCTTAACTCAAAAAATATTAATCAGGTCAACGCAAAATTTTATATTTAACATTTTTATAAAAGTTAGAAGATCTGATTAGTTTTTGGTAAAAATCGGTCGACCGGAAGTGGGTGTTTACTCTTGTCACTTATCCGTTATTTTGAAATATTTGCTTTAATATTTGATAAATTTAAAAACGTATTGGAATAAAAGTTGTAGGAAATTTTATTTTCCACAACCTTTGTTTGATATATTTTTCCATATAATGCATTGTTTAAGAGATATCTTATATTTTTAGCTGCCACCACCACGCCACCTACCGAAGACTATTGTTAACAATTGACGCTTAGTTACGTCTTAGTAACGCTCCTTTTTCTTTTATTAATTGCCAACCGGAAGTAAATATTGACAACGATCCCAGAGCTAACAACATGTAATTTCTCATATAAATATGGAGAGAGTCATGTGTTGCCCACATCAGTTTATTTCATTGTGAAAATGGTTCAGTGTTTAAAAATTATTCACGAGCGTTATTTTCGATAGTTATTCTTGAGATCACTGTTGTTAGGAGCAACTTGTAATTACTATTGCAATCATATAACTAACTTTCTCAGGCGTGACTTCGTGGAAGTGTTTTATTACGGACAATATTGCAATCATACTCATTACTCTGTGTGGAAAAAGTCATGTGCTGGACACATCAGATTTTTTCAGTTATTGCGCTCAGATCAACCAAATTACGCAATTTAGATATCGTCCAAATGCAGTTCCTATCAGGTCACCTAAACCTAGGGTTACTAGACGTCCTCTTTTAACTGGACAAGTCCTCTTTTATTTCCGGGTACGGTATCTTTTTCCGTTTTTGGCTAAAGTATCCTCTTTTTAATTTATATCGTAAATAAAAAAAATTCAATCGATAAAAAATGTGAATAGCTGACCAAAAAATTACATTTAAACTGTTATTGACAATCTTTGATATTGTGATATTAGCGACACTGAATTATACGACAGACAATGTAAATCTAAATGACAGGGGCGAAGAATGACTAATTTTGTTGCGTTTGTGTAGTTGCAATCATCGCAGTAGTTGGGCAGTCGACCAAGGCCCCGCGCCGAGGGAGTTCCGAGGCACCACTCTAAGTAGAAAGATGTAACGTGTGTGGAATGCAATAAGCTCGCTCTAGATGTGTTTAATAAGCAAGATAGAAATCGGAGAATCTTATGAGTTCATTTTTGTGTTAGTCTTCAAGCGGAGAACAATCAGAACCCATGTATATAAGAATGCTTATCGTTCTCTGATCTGCGTCTCGATTCTTTCACTTGTAACGCAAACATACACAGATCCCTTTCATTAAATTTCTGCCATCTCCGTTTAAATTTAGGGCTTACTTTGGTTGATCATATGCAGTGGTGGCAAACAAACTGCGGCAGCAGGCGATAGCGAGTTTTTGTTTTCGGGTGAAGTAATTTTTACTGTTAAATGGTTTGTATTTAGAAATTTTCTGACCAACAGATCATTAGTTTTGAGATTCATTAAAATGCAAAGGTGTACTATTGAAATACCCAATTTAAATCCGGTTGCAGTGCCTACGGTGGGCATTTAAAACCGTGCCATAAAGGATATATCGCATACCCAGTCAAGTAGTAAAAGAAGGGACTGGAAAACTACTCGACATCAGTATGATCTCTTTAAAAAATTTCGATTAATCTTAGGTCTCTGCAAATAATATATCGTCGCCAACACAAGAAACCCATGTAGCTATAATTTGCCAAATTGGACATTGTGGCATATGACTGCTATATAATTTCGAAAAACCCATTTAAATATATTCAACAATGAAGATAAGATCATAAAATAATGCTTTTACATTAAAATAATATGTTAACTAATCGAAACTGTACTTAAAATGTTCTCTTTGCCATCTAAAATTCACATAAATAGAGCTATATGGTTTTATTGTGGGGGCGAAGATACGTGCTGTTTGCACATATACTAAATCTAATCATTAAATACATCGTAAAAAAATCATTCTCTCTTTTCCTATGACTTAAAGATTAAAAAAAAGAGTTGATATATGCCTTAAAAATCCTTTTTAAATTTCCTTCCATAGCAAATGTTATTTGTCCCCGTTCTCTTTTTTATAAAGTCGAAATCTGGTAACCTTTCACTGTCAATTAATGACATTCCTTTCATTCAAACACCTTGGTCTTCATAAATGAATACAATTTACAAATATAAATTTTAATGATTGATGTTCGGTTCGCGTGTAACTGATTCTGTTAACTCAAATGCTAATATGAAGAGCTTACATTTAGTTGCGACTAGGACTCCAGTATGACTAAATCCGCCTCTGAAAGTGTGGATTAAGATAGAAATACAGAAGCGGAAGATAAATTTGACTTATCCATTAGTTGTAGATCAGTTTTGAATGGGAGTAATAGCAGAAAGAGAGCTCGGGGACAAAATGAACAAATTTCGGAAAATCAAGAAAACATTATCGGACCGTTAACTGAAAAATAAGGGATTTTTTCATACACTACTTTGACTTTTCATTTACACAGTTCTTGTATCGATAAAATTAACTAAAACATTAATTATAAACGGAATTTTTTTTATTTATTTCCATGTTTATCTACTAAAACAATTTTTCCGTACATAATTAATGTTTTTGTTTATTTTTATCGATACAAGAACTAAGTGTAAATGAAAATTCAAAGTAGTGTATGAAAAAAATCCCTTATTTTTAAGTTAACTGTTCGATAATTTTTTTAAATTTCGATAAAATTTTGAGCGTTAGTCAAATATAAAGATACCAATTAAAAAATTAACATTTAATAATTAAATGAGTAGTTATTTTTATATTCAGAAAATTATTTAAATATTTTTTGTTTGTTTTTGGAATGGGATCATATAGAGCTTATCTTGATGCATGCAATTAAAATTCAATTCAATAAAACGATTATTATTAGTGTTTATTTTTTAAGAATAATTTACCCAAACTCTATAACGTATAGGAGGGCATGGAAACCTTTCCTCCAAGGCGGGTCGCAATTGAGTCACGAGAACTTCGGCGGACTACATTGGAAGCTGCAATTGCTTCGGCTGATCAGATAATAGTTTACATCGGAATTCGTCCAAATATTCTGTGGTAACTATAAAAATCGATTCTAAACATTTTATCAGCTGTGGAGCTTCATTATACATGGTTTTATAACTCAAATTTAATACGATATTGTTGTATCTGTTAAATGTATCTGATTACTTTTCGGATCTTTTAGACTTCTCTCGCTGATCATAGTTTTCATGGCATTCGATATGTTTATAAATCTACTCATATAAAGTAATTAGTCCCAAATATAAGGCTCACAAACATATAATCAAGCGATTTTTATGCATTTCCTTTGTCTAACTAAAAGGGAAACGGTGTGTCTTCAATCTTAATGGAGAATATTGCTTCAATTGAACTAGGAATCACAAACAAATTGAGAATTTATTTTTCCTCGAGGCTAAAAAATGTGTAGTAATACCAGCCTCGGTGACTTCTTGTGCCGAGTCATTTTATCCTTCCGATAAAGTCCTGTGGTTTTTATACAAATAAAATGTTTGAAAACATAATCGAGCGGCTATAGCGTGGTTTCGGAATTGGAAACCTACCTTTCCAGTAGATTAAATAATAATAATGTAATGTGAACTTTGAGAAGGAGAAAATTTGTGAACTTGACTGGAAATCGAACCCGTCAAGTTCAGAAATTTTCTCATTCTCAAAGTTCACATTTTTGTGTTTAGTCATACGCACTCACGCATATAAACTATATTTCTCAACATTCCATCTTGTTAATAATAATGTTATAAACATTCTATCAGATTCTTTCTCGGTGGCATAAAAGAATAACAGATGATTAAAACTCAAATAAAAAATCGGTAACCATAAAAAATGCCTATGTCCAACAAAAATTATAAATAACACGATAGGGACAGGCAGTTAGATTTAAAAATTACTTGGATCTAATATCAGACAAAAATAACTCCGTCGTTATCATGGATAGAAGCGAATGTTATGAAAAACTGCAACACATGTATGTATGCAACGGCTCATCCAACAAAATAATCAAAAACTCCATTAATGATATGATTAAAGACATGAAACAAGTAAGAAATGTGTACTCAATACATAGAGCTTTCAAAGGCGTCCTTTACTATATTATATAGAAATAGGCTTCATGTGCATATACAATCAAAATCATATTCAAATTGACCTGTGGAAACTGGTCATTGAGGTGTAGGTCTCATATGATACCACAATGATGGAAAAAATTAAGAACGTTGCTGTATTTTCTAGTGTTGATGCTTCCCTTCCATATCTCATTCGATAGCATTTAACAAGATATGAATAAAAGTTTATTTAAGCCCTTATGTAAGGTGGAAGTTCTAATTGACTGGTACTGTCCAAAAATATATTTGAACGATTAACTTTAATGAAGATAAAGTTAATGGACGAGGCCGAGACTTCGTGGAATTCCATAATCAAATAAAAATAGTAATATGAAAAAGTGATTTGAATGAAAAACTTTTGCTAATTTCCACAAATAAATACGGGACTGGACCAGTTTCGGTAAATAATCACCATCATCAGGTAATAAGCATTAAAAAAATAAGCAATATATATCAAAAAGAGAGGTAGGGAGATGAGAATAGGGGGATGAAGGAGATTGGTTAAAGGAAAGAGAGAGGGGAGTGGAAGAAAATAGGAGTCAATGGTGAATAGTGGGTGGGGAGAGGTGAGGAAGGGGAAGTCATAAACAGAAGATAGAGAGCGCTATTGGAAAGGGGGGGGAGGAGGTTGAACATTGTTTCGGGGAAAGACTGTGCTAGGTGGGGGAGGAAGCGGGGAACTAGTGATCGTTAACTAAAAGTATCTCGCATTTATTTGTGGGAATTAGCAAAAGTTTTTCATTAAAAATACTTTCCCGGGTTTAATGAAAATCTCTCATACTAAATTTAATCAAAATCCATCTAGCGTGAGAGACGTGACATACAGACGAGGCGTGCTCATAAGGCGTTCCGTTACTATCGCTTTTCTTATAAAGTACCCCCTAACAACTATAAAAAACTGTTAGAACTTAATGAATAAATCTTAGAATGAGAATGATTATCCCAGCCATCCTTCAATGAAACCCAATGCGTAAAAATCTATTTATAAATGAGTTTTTTGTTCTATTTTGATACGATAGATGGATGAAACATAAACTACTAATCTAAAATATTGCGATTAGCGTATATGCAATTTATTCAGTAATAATTCTTTGTTAATCAATGAAATAGGCTCAATAGAGAATTGCGCAGCTCGTCTTATGGCTAATATCAAACTGACACAGAAATAATCTCCAAAAGCCATAGTTTTTTCATGACCTTTTTACGGCTATTGTATCAATGAAATAGGTTTTTGATAAAGTTGGAAAAGTTCAGATTGATCCTCAAAAACGGTATCCTCTTTGAATAGCGAAATCGTAAAAAAATAAAGTATTCGATCATTCTGTCTTTCCGCACTCCACTTATTAAAATATCTCTGCGCTGTTCCTTTTCAACTGTACTGTACATTGCTCTAAATATATTATCGCAATTCATCAGATAAGATTTTAATAGGTAATTCTGAACTTCATTGTCACTGTGAGGGAGACTTGCGGCTGGTTTCATAGAGAATTACGCTGTTATACGCATGCAAATGAAACAAAATATCTGATTATGTACACATACGTGTATTCAGGGCCGGCCCGAGCCGGGGGGCTGCCCGGGGCGCCAAAGTTTTGGGGGCGCTATCCCGATCATATATCTATGCATTACTTTCAAGTGAACAAATATTGGCTAACAGTTTATATCGACGGACAGGCTAGAATCTTGGTGGCATTCCTTTTAATTCTTCATTATCAATCATTTTTGCAGAACGATGAATAAATTAGCATGTACTTTGTAAATATCTCAATGAACATTAAAGTAGGGGGGCGCTGGAATGCTATCTCGCCCGGGACACCAAAATACCTCGGGCCGCCCTTGCGTGTATTTATGTATGTAAATGTATCTGTTTTATGCATATATAATTAAATAGCAACGTTAAGTCTTAAAATACTATATGATCAGACATTTCAATAGCTGTATGCGGAATTGCACATTTGTTTTTATTTTATAGACCAATTAACACCTTAAGAAGAAGTATTTTTAGTAATAAAATAATTTATCAAACAATCTTATCCAAAATGGTGGCATAACTCTCCGCCTCTGCACACAAAGGAATGCCAGTGAGGTAGAATGAAGCGGGAGCCAAAAGCCACACCCCTCTTCGCGTTCTTGCTCTCCAATAATATTTCTCTTTTCTCTCCCATCGGCCAAATATATTATGTAAATGGACATGAGGAGTGTCAGCGAGAAGAACAAAAGGCAGTGTATTTTTAAAATCAGATATCCCCAAATGGTAAACACATTGCATTTCCTTAGCACTTTGGGGACGGCACTACACATAACACGGACAGAAAAGCTTAGTTTACGTTTTTATACTTAACATTTAAAATTTTATTTAATATATTTCATTTAAGTGACATATTTAAGAGACTTGGTATAGTGAAATAAAAATTGAAAACTTATGCGAAGAAGTGCGCAAGTTTGAACGAGGAAAAATGTATGAAGGTAGATGTGAATGAGTATTCGCCTATTATTTGTGCGAAGGATTGCGAAGGAACAATTTTCTCCTCCTATTCCACACTTAAAGGCTACAGGGATGACAAACGGATAATGACAAGGAGCGCTTATTTTCGGATAATAGCTTTTTTCTTCCCTGTCGCCTGATTCTTGCTATAGCGATAACTCACTGACTTTGCGTTTTCTTTCTGTATCTAATGTACTAACTGATAATACCTTTAAATACCAACATACAACGTGAGCAGCTAAAAATGTTTTTTTAATTCCTTCTTTCTTCACCGTAGCCTTCCCTATACTTGATGCACTATTTGGAAAAATCTTAACCTTTTTGCGGAATGGATTTGGTTAAATTGTTCAAGGAACGAGTCAAATGTTTGACATCGCTCTCTCTCTCTCTCGAATTAATTAGCGGCGGAGCTTTGTTTACTCTCATTTTGATGTGTGGCAGTCGGTTTCACGAGACTATCTCGAGGGTCGCATGCGTGCGAGGGCCGTATTTTGGGAACCCCCGCTTATGCAAACAAGCACAGAAAGAGAGAGAGCAATATTTAAGGAACATACGAAAATTTAAATAAAAATACAATTAAATTGCAAAAAACTGCCGCGGAGGACATGGAACAATACGATAAGCTTAATTCAAAACGTTATTTGCGCGTTGAATTCAACAGCTTAAACTTCGAACGCATAAATTTCCGAAGTTTCCACACCTTGTTGTAGTTGTGTAGGATTATAAGGGCTCATCAGAACATCCTTGACGTTGTAAATGAAGATACCATTTTGGAATATCTCATTAATAATTTATCATACATACCTTAAGACAATAGCCTATTTTTAATTTCGATCTTAATTTTTCCCAATCGCAATGCAGGTGCCCGGTGCAAGTGTTTTTACGCAGTATTTCATAGTTTTATGTATTTAGAATTTTTTCCTCCCCAACGTATTGTCAGTTATTTAAAATTTGTGTACTTGCTTGGTTTCTTTCGGAATCCCGTTTTGTATTAGAGAAAGTGTCATTGTGTTCCACAAAATAATCGTTACTGAGTCGTTTTTAAATGAATTGTTACATAACGACGAAATTATCACAAATGCTGAACACGTTTGCCTCGCCTAAGGAAGTAAAAACGGCAATAAATCCGCTTTCTTGTATGCTTTTAATGTGGAGACAAGAAATTCCTCGAAGCGCTGAAACGTATAGACCAGAGACGGGCAAACGACTTCACGCGAGCGGTATGTGGCCCCTGGGAGCGTTTTATGCAACCGCGAAGCTATGATGAAAAAGAGATCCGTGAAATTGAACATACAAATTCATATTTTTTAATTCAAATTATGATAATAAAACATTTAAATTTTGAAAATTTAATCGTAAAAAACGTCCGACTTCATTTTCACATACGTGTATGCTGCCTCAGAATCTCTGTCTTGCGATTTAAACTCTATTCCGGCCCGCCGAAGCATTGGCAACTTCCAATGCGGCCCATAGAAAGATTGGCAACTTCCAATGCGGCCCACAGAAAGATTCGCAACCACCGATGCGATAATTATTTTTGAACTTTCTTCAACAAAATCACTGCAATATTTAAGACGTTAAAATTTTCATTAATGATTAACATAATACCGAAATAAATTTGACCTAAAGGTCCATTCCTTGGAAAAGGTGGGGTCTGTTTTTACGACGTTGGGACCGAGGATTTTTGAAAAAATGGTCGGTGGGACGCAAGACGCAAAAGGTTGAGAACAACTGTAGCAGAGATTGGTGTGTCCAAAGTAAAAGTGAGCGAGGCGAGTTGTCTTTACAACTATGCATTGAGAGTGCAGCGCTCTCGAAAGGAACAAAAAATACCGAAAAGTACCCAATCGTCACGTGAAGTATTCGAAAAGATGAACTCCGGTACTATTTTTTTCTCGTCTACCGCAATCCGGACGCAGAAATCATCCCAAAGCCTCGCACCACCCAAAGGATTACGAGGATATTTATACTAGAAACCACCCGGAGAGACGAAAGGGTAAAAAAGTGACCAGGGACCACGCAAGGGTCTGGGAAATTATTTCGGTGATGAAGAACGGCTAGCCACAAAGGAACTCATCATGATCGGACAATAGAAATTCTAGGGGGAAAATGCTAGAGGCACCTCGGCGACCAAAAAAAACGCCGAACGAAATACGGGGAGGAGAAAAAATAAGTAAAATTCGCGGTACGCTGCGGAGTATTTTCATTCATTTCGCCCGCATAGCAAGTATGAAAAGTTGGAGGTGCCGAACGACCTACGACGTCCCATGTTATTGTATTGCACGCGGCACAATTGCGGCCCTCTGCCCTTCAGGGGAGACCTCTGGCGAATTTCGCAGAAGTAAATCAATGCCGCCACCGGGGTTTTCCACCTGCTCTCAGCGTGGGTGCATGTGTGCGTGCGATTCCCCGCGGAGCGTTGGCGTCGGTAAGGGCATCCGGCCATAAATATGCGCCTAAAATTTCGAGTAAACGAGTTTTTCCCGACCCCCTTATGGTGTAGGGGGGATCTTTTGAGAAAAGGAAGATGCGCGCGTATCGTTTCGGAGATCATATAGGAAGAGCTCCATAACGTATCTTCGGGTTTCCTTGTCCTTGAATGGTAAATAAACGCTATGCGGCAATAAACGCCCTTTTTATATACATATCGCTGCTTTTAAATCGCATATAACTCTTACAACATGCGAATGCTTGGAATGTTACCATAAATACAACGGTTATTTTAGCCGTATGTTTCTAGTAGTACAGTCAAACCCCGATTTAGCGCCACCATTTGTCCATTACTGACATTGGCGTTAAAGCGGGGTTGGCGGTAAATAGAGGTATATGCTTGCTCTATGTAATCATAAGATGGAAGTTCTATTCACAACGATTCATGGGCGGTATGCGGGGGTGGCACTATATAAGGGGGCTCTAAATCGGGTTTATCTGTATATTTTAGTAGAGTATTTACCTATTTCAAATGAATTTTCGGTCAAAAACAGTAGTTTCTGTTTATACATACTTGCGAACATGAGATAATGAACAAACTGATTTACTGCGCAAATACAGCCGTTTTCGAGGTCGTTTGAGAAATCAAACAACGCGATTGTCTTTGAACAGCCCACTTTATTGTTTGCACGATAAATGCATCCTCCTGCGTGTGATTGCGTAAACACTTTCAGCATCCGCATATATTCAGAAGTAGTTAAAATCGTGCCTTCGGTAATTTTATAACGAATCTTGTAAACCCACTCCACCAATAAACTAATGCGCTGGCGGTACAATGAAAAGTTTATAAGTTGTACTTCTCATAATTAATTAAGCCTTGTCCAGTGTCTAATGTCACAAGAATTAAGTGTAAGAACAAATATACCATTTTCATGTGGTTGTGTACATAAAACTATACTAAACAGGTTATCGTGTAGACGTGTTTTATTTTTCAAGTGCGTTAAGGATTTCATGGACCAATATCGATAGTTAAAGCAATTAATGAAATAATGCATAAAATCAATAAATTGCCATTATTTCGTTTAAATATCGTTTCCTAAAGTTAAAAATAGGATGAATAGTTTGTGGTCCACCCTTGATGAAAGCTAGCCCAAAATTTTGGAGTATTCTTTTTGCTGCAAAGTAAAATAAATGTTATTAATTGCATGAGACTTTCAATAAATTATGCTTAGTTTTTAGATATTTCCTCCAATTCAGTATCATCCTATCGAAAACCTTGAACCTGGCGTCGAAAAATTTGCTTCAGCTCTAGGATCCAGCTCCAAAACTTAAAAGAGGCAAGACCCATACCAAAAAGTTAGGGAATATTTGCCTATTACTACGTTAAAATACGAGAGTCGTGCGGTCATTTAAAATCTTACACTTGTACAAAAGATGAACCTGAAATGTATTATATAAAAGGAATGTGGAAAAAATGATAAAAAAGTAGGTGCCTCGTTTAAATTTCCAGGTGTTATGGCGTTATTCTATCCCCGCCTTCAGCGATTAAAATTTCACGCTAAAACATCATTTAGGAAGAGCAATTTTAACAACTTTTTTTCAATTCGTCACGAGTTGTAGCTTAAGTAATGGGACCGGGATTTTAACGAGGATTTCCATGACTGCGAAGTACAAAGAGCAATTTGCTGACAACTGATGGCGAATGATCACATACGCCATGCCACTGGTTCCTGAAGGCCGAAATAAATGTTTACCCAAATGATCATGAATCTTTTTGGAAAACCCATTTCAGCCCGAGATTGCGTTGCACCGAATGCGTTCTCGTGTTTTAGTGTTTTGGGAAGCGAATTTTTCGTGGCCCACCATTCTAAACTGCTGTGAAATCGCAGACAGACATAATCGAAATTACTCAGTGTAAATGGTTAATCCACTTTTCAGACAGTAAATTTGTGTTTTTTCTCCAGTTTTGCTAAGAACACCAACAACAATGTTGTTTTATAGCCCATGCAGATTATTCTAGAATGTACCGGCCGATTTGTGTCCAACGCATTCGCTCCTTCATTCACAAAATTTTAAAGGTTTTATGGAGAGAAATATATATTTAATTAAGTAACACACACACATACATACGTACGTGTATATATATATATATATATATATATATATATATATATATATATATATATATATATATATATATATATATATATATGCATACGCTTATACACATACACATATTAATAGACATAGATATTATTAAAGAGTGTAACATCTATCATGACCGCTTATTGACGCATATAACAAATTTATAATAACGAAAATGTGAAATTAACGTTCAATTTCAACTATTGCCGACACTTTTTCTGCATGAATCGGCAAAAACCTACCCTCGTTTAAGATCATTCTACTCCCATTTCAAGTTGCAATTAACGCGGAATTAATGCCTTATTTAACAATGTACGAAGGCCTCTTACATATCACGATTCAAATGAAGATCTGCTAACAGCCTTTGTCAAACTGTTGTCCAAACAATTTCTGTGATGTATTTCATATTTCGCCGCGTTTTCGCAGAGGGTGTGTCGTCATTGTTATTTTTCTCGCAAACATGTCATGATTTGTGTTAGTGTCCGCCAGTTGTTGGGCGTCACTTGTTTATTGTTTATTTAGGCTCAGAAGGCATACATAAACACCCGTGAACATCCCGTATCGTTAAGGCTTTCTTCAATACCGATCTTTCCATTAAAATAAATTCGTGTCACAAATAAGGTTTCGAAAACTGGAAAATTTTTGTATTTCAGAAGTCATGCTTTCTTATCATTTATCAATTTAAATTGAAACCTTATTTAGGTTTAGAATAATCAAGAACAAAACGGTGCGATTCATTCTAAAGATACATACGGCTTTTTAGATCCTCGCCTATGATACTGAAGCAGACAATCGCGTTTTTGGAAAACCACCTGCGAGATAACTTACAAATAATCAGGATCTGCCATTTTCCTTCAAAGTTGCCTTCTGATAAAAAATGTCAACGAAAATAAAACAGTTCTGCTTTGCATATCTGAACTTTCCCTTGTTTAGAATAATCGAGAACAAAACGGTGCGATTCATTCTAAAGATACATACGGCTTTTTTTAGATCCTCGCCTATGATACTGAAGCAGACAATCGATTTTTTGGAAAACCACCTGCGAGATAACTTACAAATAATCAGGATCTGCCATTTTCCTTCAAAGTTGCCTTCTGATAAAAAAATGTCAACGAAAATAAAACGGTTCTGCTTTGCATATCTGAACATTCCCTTGTTTGGGTTAATGATAACTATCAATTGATGGTGATTTCAGTTTCTATAATGATAAGTACTTCATTATCCGAGCTGCTAATCACAAAATATTTGCTTAAACGACTTTTAATTTACTTTATCTTGACGTTTACCATTTTTTCCATTTTCCTCGCGAGAGAATAATTTCACTGATAAAATTTACGCTTACGAACGCACTGCTTCAATATTGGCTTAATTAATAACCACTGACACAAGAATGTTTACGGGAATAAATTATTGTAGAGCTGAGACATCATGATTTGTCTGTTTCTGTGCGCGTGGGTATATGCTGCCTTTTATTTCGCAACATAACACCGTTTAGCTATAACTAATTTTAAAGTCTTGAATGAATCGTTAATATTTTGCTGTGTTAGTATTAACCTCACCTTTTGGATGAAAAAATGTTGGATAGACACTGAGTGACGTGGAAGCTCTTCTAAAATATATAATTAAGTTTTTGGAAGTTTCTGTTCCATTATAAATGCAGTTCACCTGTTGTGCTAACTTTAGTCTCGTTAATTATGTAATTAAATAATAGGTCAAAAGTGAAGACGATGACATGTACATGTACCCTTCGAGGTACAAAATTTCTTCCAGGGGGTAGAGAGTGACAAGGGTGCTGACAGTGTCAACACTGCGTCGATGAAGACCCGAGGAAATTTTTGGGAGAGAAGTGGAAAGTAAAAAAAAATAGCTTAAAATGGGTGTAGAATGAGTGAGTAACAGTATGCAAGACGTTATTAGTATACAAAGTTTTAACATTGTAGGCAAGGGTGAGGTGGTGAATACGAGGAAAGGGAGAGACATAAATCGCCGATTTATTTAATCGTCCTTCGATCTGACGGGTGGAATTCAATTATATATCTAGAGGGGTTGACCAATGCTGAGACAGGATTCTCAACTTTGACAGCATTAAAGACGCGGAACCGCAATCGTCTGACCTCCGAACACCATCTCATCTTTGCAGTGACCAAAATTGAACCGCACATCGATAGGATTGTGTCTGTAAAACAGGTGCAAAAATCGCACTAATGTAAGTAATTAAAAAATAATGTAACTTGGTAAAATACAATACCAAGTTACATTATTTTTGAATTATGGATTTCTACGAAGTAGCGGCCGAAGCAGTTGACTATAATGTAAGTAACTTTTTACGTCCCATGTCTAACTGCGCGCTGATTGTTTAGTCTTACAAATTGTAGATATTATTGTTATTCCCCTTGTTTTGTTAATTTTTTAAGAAAAGTAGCATTAACAAAGCAATTGAAGGCAGTGAATATGGCGCGCTATTTGAAGATTGTAAAAGTTACATCATAACACAAATGCTTAGGAAATAACACCAAAACCCCCCCGCTAAATCTATCCCATCAGACTCAAAAATTGCATGACCAATCTGGACGCAATTTACATTATCTTCAGATGATGACGCGAATCACGTTGAAATCACCCGTGCAAGACTTGACTTCGACAAAATTTATCCGACAAAGTTTTAGTGTTACTTCTTCAACATTTTAATTCTACGAAGTGACAACCTCTATTGTAAATTCCATACATATTATTGAGTGTGGCAGCAGTAATGAGACTTTTTGGGTTTTTTTATGATGAGTAAGAACACATGAATTTTTTTGCTATATTGCTGTTCTGTAGTGCTTCATTTTTGCTTTTGTATGTAAGTAAACGTAAAATGCAATGAGATTCTGTTTCCTAAATTTTTAAATTCATAGCTTTGGTGCATCTTATAGTCCGAAGTGTCTTTTAGTCCGATAGATATGATAAATAAATTAATAAATCGTCTTTATAAATTACAAGAGTGATATTTAAAAAGACGGTTAAAATATAATATTTCATAAAATGTCATAATAGTTATTTTGTTATAAGAAAACCATGGTCATAAAATGCAAATAGGAAGAGGAGGTGGGGTGGGGGTACACGACAATGTTGAAAATTAACAAGGGGTATATTACCGAAAAAGGTTGAGACCCGCTGAGCTATTATATCTCACTAAACCCGAAGTTTCCGTATTAATATTCAATTTTTTGGTAAAAAATTCTCGTAAAAATTTTCATTTATTCAATTAAGCATCAAATGTAAATAACTTTAATTATTTTAATGATTTTTACACAATTTCTATGTAAAGCGTAGGATCTCAGATGATTACACTTCGTCGTATAGCTTAATTCATAAACATACTTGTGACATGGCTGAATGGTATAAGTTTGAAAGTTATATTCCCATGAATGCCAAATGCCGTTTCATCTCCATATAACAACTTGCCAGCTGAGTGACTTTTAAGTAGCTTACGAAACTCGTACATAATAATTTTCTGGAAGTTTTCAAGGAAGTGCAGTAATACAGATAAGGAAGACGAGGGTTTTGACGGTATATATTATTTTAAAAATTAACTTAATGAAAAATTATAAGGTAATATATATATCGATCTAGGGAAGAAAAAAGAACGATTTATAGCGTTCAGTATAAGTTTCATGGCCGGTTTTTAGTTTTTAAATTAACTTATTTTTACAAAAATCGTTAATTTCTACAGAATTATTTTGTAATCATCTTGCACCCATGCCCTTTTGGAAGATTTTTATCGCATTCCAAGCTCAAGCGATTTCGTCCTTTATATAATATTCGAAAACTAACAATCAGAAGTTATATATAAACATTACGGGTCGAACATTCTGTTTTTCAGCGAGAATACGTGAGTGATTATTCGAAAACAAAATTTTGACGTTGGGAGCACAGTACATCGCGGAGCCCGATGTGAAACGTCGGCTAACAATGAAATGGAACTATTGATTGTCAACAAAACGAAAATATTGCTGGGGTATAAAAAAACACGCTCGTCGTAAAAAAAAACGAAGCGAAACTCCCTCGCCATCGGAAAATTCGGGAAAATCTTCCCAGCGCGCCGCACCTGAGGCCTCGTTTCAGAGAATTCCAAAAGCGAAACAGTCTGCAGAATAAAAAACGAAGTGAACGCATTTCTGGTACCCTGAGACGAAAATAGTAAAGAGGTACGCGATGGGTCGAGGCAGGAAGCGATAATCCCCGATCCGACTCTGAGACATTCCCATTATATTCGCAAATCGCCTCCGGGAGGGAAAAGAAGAAGAAGAGGACTTATAAATAAAAGAACCGCGTTTTATTTCTTCCGTCTAATCCTCAGCGATCTCATCGGCCCTTTTAATCTTTTAGTCCTAGCTGAAGCGAACTTCCTAGCAACTGAAATCGTCCGCTCTCAATTTAGATAAAAGTCTGCGCCTAGAATGTTTACGCCTTCTTTTTTTTAATGGCTCCCAAAACCTATCTCATCCAATAGGATTGTAACAGTAATTCCTGGTTTTAGTGTCCGCGTTTCCCGGATCACATCCGTTTTTACGTCTTTTTCTTTTTCATATCTCGGAGATGATGTTACTCAAACGAGTTCTCTCCGCGGATAAACTAGCGATCTAAGTAACCAAAGGTAACAGGCTCGACGTGCTTTATCGCCGCATCTGCCAAGTCTTTTGTTACAAAACCTCGCTTCCTAAGCGAGTCTGCAAATATGCTTCTCCCATACCTTCTGGTTTAAGTGCATATAGTACGGTGAGCCAATATTGGTGATGAAATAGAAACGGAATTAATTTATAGATTCGGTCGCATTTTCTTCAAATATGTTCATAAGTACATTCAAATTTCACAACCCATTTTAAGGTTATATGTTTGTCCATTTGAATCTAAATCTTTCATCACTGTATCGTCATCAAGTAAGCTACTCGCCGTATCACTAAGATTATTCATATAAAGAGAATTAAATCCGTCTTAGTGCACCGTGATAGAGTATTCATGGACACTGGAATTTGATATTTGAACAAACAACAACAAACTTTTTATTTAAAAACGCTTTCTGTTATAAAAATGTATATAGACTTGGATTTTGTTCTCGCAGCCACGAACGAAAAGCCTCCGCACAGGTTGTTTATATTTTCAACGATCGTATTGGTATTTGACTTTTATTCAAATGAAACATGAGTGCTAATTTTTAACGAAACAAATTGCTATTTCACTAGGTTTTACTTATCGCGGCATCCTTGAACTGAAATTACATTCCGAATTTTGCAATGTATTCCCAAAATTGTTGGTTTACCTTATGCAAGAAGGTTTTGTACGCCGTTCGAATTACCCTGTGTAATGATTGCATTATTTCTCCAGATGCCTGCGGCAATTAACAATCGGAATGCCGAAAGAAAATCGCACACTTAAATCGTACGTTAAACTTCAAAATCGAAATTCAAAGAACCACTCGGGGTATTTAAAACGCTTCTTTTGTCTTAATCGATCGCAGACATTATTACGAGACTGCGATTGGAAAGGAGAAATTCTGAGCGCGTTGTAGTATAAAATAAGCAAACACACAGAAGATTTGGAGAGAATACCTGCCGAGAATGCGTTAACTAAAAGGAAGGAGGAATGGGAAGAAAGGCCGCGACTCTTGAAGAGTCTGGAGGAGAAGAAAGGGAAGACATCGGAGAGAACAATGTGGGCGATGAAGCGAGGAACGGACGGTTGGTAGGACCTGCTATTGATCATGAATTCTCATCATCGCTTTCTCCTCCCTAAGGGGGCGGGGGAGCATTCCCCGCGGGGGGCGGGTGGGGGGAGGAGGAGGGGCGACGAGAGAACCGTAGGTGCAAATGATCTCCATCCCAAGAGACCGTCTCATCCTATAGTAGTTCGAAATGCAGTCACAGGTCGATTTGAGGAATTAACGGCTTAAAACCTTTTAGTTACGTCCTCGTGCTCTAGCGATTCGACCGGATCTAAGACCGGAATACGAGTTTTTTTATTTTCGAGAAGCGGAAGGAGAGGAGTGTTCAAAAACGGATAATACGCAAGTGCGTCGTCTCTTCCAGAATGGAGCATAAAAAAGATTGGCAGACGGCATCGAGTGCAGGATTACTGGTAACGATTCCGGATTGCGACGAGCCGTCTATTGGAACAATTCCAACGCTATAAAAAGTCGTAATCAGGAAAGAGCTCATAAAAATGAATAGAATTGTATAGATGGGGCGAAAATGACGGAATGGAAGGAAAGGAAAAGATGTTACGCTTACAGGATTAGGGCGTGGGAAATTTTAGATTACGTCATTCATCATGGCACGTAACATGAAATACTTTTTTTGCCAAAACCAGATTCGAATTTGTTTAATGAGAGAAAATTCAGAAAATTTATAGTTGTCCCTATTTGTGAAAGATGTCCAAAACCTTTTTCTGTACACTAAGAATTAATAAGATCACAACAATAATAAAAAATAAAAAAATCAGTCAATAAAACCTTATTTCATTGGAATAACGAAATATATTAATTCTACAGATGTTATTGGTTAATTCATTATTATTTATTTAAAAATATTTAACAGAAGTCCGCTGAAAGTTAATGAGAGCGACAATGCAGTCAGTTGTTATGTCAAATAACATTTGGCATTACTAGGGTCTTGAAAAATCTACGTACGTATCGATTATAAACATCCTTTCGCATAAATTATAGAATTATTGCATTCTATCTTCTGCAAATATTAGCAATACTCTTTCAGACGCGTGGACGCATATGTATTGAATTCGTGGATCAATTACAAGCTATTCGAAAACGAAAATAAAAAATTGCACTCAGACAGTGACAGAATGTCTCGACAATTTTTATTAATGGCACACACACGCGCACACACACACATATATGTATATATATATATATATATATATATATATATATATATATATATATATTTGAAGATGCAATGTTAACTTCATTTTCCTTCATTCGTATTGGATATTTCTCGCTATCATTAAAACTTTCCTCACTGCAAAATAAAAAAATCAGCAATTTTCGAGAGGAGTTGGTCTTACGTCACCTTAGAATGTAATCTAATTGTTTTTATATACATATTTGTGAAAACAAAGCTTTTCGAATTCATAAAAAGATTGATCTTTTAGAAAACAGACAAGAAAATGCGCAATCATTTTTTTCAGTTATTAAGGAAACAGGATGGATACTTAAGACAAAAGGTGTGGCAAGATTTTTAATTAAAACGAAATTCCTTAGATAAAATATATTTTATTCCTCAGCGCAGCATTATTTTAATTCTTCCAATGTTTATCTATCACGTATTTAGTAAAAATTGGCTCTTTTTACGCGGTTAAAATTTTCGATTCCTAAATGGTACAAAAGCAAAACCCGGATTCAATTTATATTTTAAAAAATTACCATCGATAATTTTTTCATACAGAAATAAGTTGTCATGATTTCTTTATCCAAAAATAATTTTTAATTAAATGAGCCGAATTAGTCTGTAAAAAATTTTCCCAGCCATCCTCTTGGTCTTAAAGAGGTCGGATTTGGTGCGCACAGTTCTCGAATTTTCCCGAACTCATCCCGGCCGAATTCTTCAAATGTTTCAAAATTTCACGAAAAGAGATCTGAAAATTTTACGAGAGAAAGTCAAGTAGACATTTACACGAGCTCCAAAAAACCAACAAAGCGTTTAGTGGCACGTAAACAATCTTGCGGAGAACAAAAATGTAAGAATAAAGGTCAAGATTGCTCCAAAAGAACAAGAGAATCAGAAATAAGGACTAATTATTGAAGATAGCTGAAGCACTAGATGGTAAAAAAGAAAGAAAAAAGAAAATATAATAGAACGTGAGGATATTGCCATAGAAAAATAAGGCGAATGTGAGCATCGCAATGCGTTCATATCTCAAGAATCCTTTATGAATTTCTTTATCCATAAAAGAGTAAAATTAAAAAATGAACACTAAAATATCAAATGATTGAAAATAGCACTTATCTCAGGTATCTCCAATAGCCACAACAAGGTTATGAATAGCCAGATGCGCATTACAATGCAGTCGTTCTCAGTGGTAATTCACCGAAAGTAGATTCTAATATATATATATACACACACGTCATTCATCATGGCACATATTATTAAATACTTTTTTGCCAAAACCAGATTCGAATTCGTTTAATATTATAGAAAATTTATATATATATATTTATTTATTTATCTACTTATTTATGTCTTTGTTTGTTTTGACCCCCTACAGTAGTCATGGGAACAATAATTTCTCATTTTTAAAGCATTGGAAATGTCTCGCTTTTTAAATAACTTTTATATTAACTCCGAATTTTATTGTTTCTCTATAAATGTTATTTATAAAAATGTTTTTCACAACCATTACTTGGTTGGTATTTAAGTGCTTATTCTTGAATTCGTCTTCAACCATAAGACGAGCTCGATGATTCTCTTGCGTGAAAGAGTAGATAAAATTAGGCAGGTAGACAGAAGAAAATAAAGGATACAAGAGCGATAGGATTAGATGACAAGAAAATAATGAACACGAGAAGGAAGAAGAGAATAGAAAGATTCGGGGAGTAGACGCAGAGAGGAAGAGAGAGGAGTGCACTGGGAAGGAAATATTAAGAGGGAAGAGGAGAGTCGGGGAGAAAGAGGGTATAGTCGAGAGAGAGAGAGGAGGGGAGGAGGGAAAGGGATGGAGAGGAAGACAGTGTATGAGAAAAGAAGAGTGAGGAAAAAATGAGAGAGAGAGGGCGTGGGCAAGAAAAAGGAGTTGATTGTATAAAGGGAAGTAGTGGAGATGAAAAGGAGGAAGAGAGGCAGACACGGACAGACAGAAAGAAAAAATTAAAAAGGAAAAATAAGAGATGGCTCGTGAGAGAGAGAGAGAAAGAGAGAAATGCGAGTCTTTGAACATCGATTGCTTTCTCAAGGCTAAGGTCGAAGAAGAAAACAGCGCAATTATACAAGAGCACGTAATAATTGAAAAATATCTATATATTTAAAGGGTGATGGAATAAGAACGTGGAAGAGAGGGAGAGAGAGAGATGTTTAGGAATGAGACAGAGAGAATGTCGGAGGGAGGGAGCGAGAGAAAGAAAGAGGGAGAGAGAGGGAGGATAGTTATCGAGCGTGTGTTGGACGTGGTGGAGGGGCTAAAACGTGGGAGTCTCGGATGGAGCCGCATTTCGATACGCTATGTCCACTTCGAATTCTCATTTCGCACGCACGTTTAAAATTTTTGCGTTATATTCCGTTCGTATTACTTGAAACGCTGTATTCTCGATGGCTTTACTCCGACCGATTGAAACATTTGAGGTAACATTCACAATTTAAATTCGTATATAAATTATTATGCGAAAAATTTAATTATAACTATCGTCCAATTAGTTACAATTAACTCGAATTTTTTGACGCGAAAACAGCTGGTCAACCGTTCTGTCAAATGATTTTTTTCCTTCTCAAAATTTGGAGGGACGATAAGCCGTTGGTTCCGTTGGTGCTCTTCGTAAAGAGTAGGCTAACGCCGGCACCGGGTTTCCCTCCTCCCTTGTGTGTGTTCAGTGTGGAAGGAGTAATGGCTATAATAATCCAAGAGGTTGATTAACCAGAAATTCCATACAAACAAACAATTCTCAAAATTTGGGGATTAGTTAAATTATAATTGCATGAAATTCAGTTTGCATCCAGTATACTACAGCCCAATTACGCTACTATGCCTGACAAATACGAAAGAGTTAGCTGGTAAAACACAAGCACCTAGTACATTTCTCTTCGTGTTCCATGCTGCATATACCGGCGAAATGGTGATACTCGGTTATGTACCACCCAAGCACGTCATTTGTTTTGCATACATTCAAAGCAAAGCGTCGTTAAAAAAAATCAACACATTTGAGCCGTGACATTTTTTCTAATTACGTAATACTTCACCCATGCAGTGTACGTGCGTAAATGGTGAATGATGCGGTTGCAGAAGATGTGGATCTTCCGCTGAATACAAATTAGCTGATTTTTTTATTATTAAATGGAACCGGTCTATCGATTACATCACGCTTCATGCAAATTATATGGTGTATACGCCTCGCATATTTTATAGCATGCAACTTATGAGGAATTTAATTATCTATATGCTATTTGTAAGTATATATGTACACACGTATACATATATATATAAATATATACATGCACATACATATATATATATACTACATGATACATGCATATCGTATACCGTATATCGTACACAGACACACACCGCTAGATATCAATACTAATTCCTAATCTCTTAACAAAAAAAGGAAGGAAGTCAATCGTTCCCGCATTACGGGGCTGTGCCTTAAAAAAAACACACGACTTCCGTGAACAGAACCCATTCACCCTTACCTTCACGGGACGAGGGTCGCGAAGAGAGGAACCGTAGGGGGGTGGTGGCGGCGAGGCGGGCGGCGGCGCGGCGCTGGGGGGGGGGGGTGGCGGTGGCGGGGGGAGGGGGCAGCTCCACACGCAGCTCCTTCCACGAGAGTGCCCCCGACCGGTTACGAGCCGGAGACCGGCAGTCCGAGAGAGTTCTCCAGGCACCGGAGAATGTGTGTGTGTGCGTGTGTGGAGGAGGAGGAAGAAAGGTGGGAGAAAATTCCGGGTGAGCCACTCACAAACAAACACGGAGTGGTTGTAGGTTTCAGCAGCCTTCGCAAAACGCGAGTTTTTTTGTGCGAGCGTGCGGGATCGAGAGAGGGGGGCGTAGATGGGTCAGAGAGAGGGAGGGGTTGAGAGGAGCGGTTAACAAGAGGGGGAGAGAGGTTGTCGTGGATGAAATGAGGGGAGGAGGAGGAGAAGTGCGCCCCCCTCCGGGAGAGCGCACGCGGAATCCCGAGTACACCGTGACCCGCGTTACGAATAAAAATCCCCCGCGGAATTCACATGGCTGGCGGAAAAAGGCACGCAAGAATGCGTGCGCGTGTTCGAGGATGGTGGGGATGATGGGGAGCGAGAGAGTGGTGGTGGTGGTGGGGGGGAAAGAGAGGTTCTGGATGCAGTACGAGGCGGCGACGAGTGGGTCGGCAGGGAAAAGAATGGATAGGCGACGGAAGCACAGCATCCGACGACGCCACTGCAGCTACTGTGAGGCTCCCCACCCGCCCATCGCCTTCCCGGGCACCCCCGTCTCTCTCTCTCTCTCCCCTCCTCCATCTCCCTCCTTCTCTACGGCGGCGGAGGAGGCGTCCTCCCCTCCCTCTCTCTTCCCCTCACCCTCCCGTCCCATAGCCACAAAGCCTTCCCCCCACATCCCCTTTAACCCCCTCGACTGGAGGCTCCTCTCCCCCTCCTCTCTCCTGGGCACGCGCAGCCACAACCATGCGACGCGGCGGCGAGGGGGTTGATGGGAGCGTGAGAGAGGGGAGGAAGGCGGAGAGGGAGGAAAAAGAGGGAAGAGAGTGATGGAAAGGAGCGGGAGGGCGAAGAGGGAGAAAGAGGGCGAGAGAGAGAGGGCAAGTTTGAGGTAGTAGTGTAGTAAGAGAAGGATGCGGGAGAGCGAGGGAGTGAGAGAGAGAGAAATGAGAGGGGGATGGAGGGACATGAGAGAGAGGGTGAGAGAGTTAAGAGAGTGAGGAAAGGAGGAGAGAGGATTGTGGGGATTGAAAAGAAGAAAGGGGCGACGGGGAAGAGACGGATTGGTAATGGTAGGGAAGAGAAATGATGAAAGAAAGGGGGAGATAGAGCTGAAGAGAGGGAGTGGAGGAGAGTGAGAGAAATGAGAGGGGGAGAGGGGTTAAGAGTGACAAAAGGAGAGAGGATTCTAAGGATTGGAAAGAGAGAAGGAACGGAGGAAGAGAGAACGATTGGTAATGTCATATAGGAGAAATGATGAAAGAAAGGTAGGGAAGCAGCGGAAGAGAGGATGTGCAGAGAGAGAGAGAAATGAGAGGGGGAGAGAGGTTAAGAATGACAAAAGGAGCGAGGGTTTTAAGGGTTGGAAAGAGAGAAAGAAGAGGCGGCGGAGGGAGAGAAAGGGATGGTAGAGAGAAGAAACGACAAAGGGAGAGACGGGGGCGGAAGAGAGTGAGCGGAGGAAAGAGGAGGAGAACGAAGAGTTGAAGGAAATAGTGTTTAGGGAGTTGGATGGATAGAGGGAGAGAGAGATGACTTGGAGAGGGGTGAGGAAAGGTGTAATGTAGTCGGCGGAGAACTTTGGGGAGGAGGGGAGATTGGGGTAAGAGAGAGGTTGGAGGAGATTGGGGTGAGCTCTGAAACAAGGGGGATGGGGAAAGAAGAGAAAAGGGGAATTAGGATCGGCGAAGGGTGAGAGAGGGAACTGAGGGAATTTACGTGCACGAGAGTCGGAAGAGGGAGATAGAGAAATTGGGAGTGGAATGTTGGGGGGGGAGAGGGAGGTAGAGGGGGTACCCTCAATCGGAGGAGTGCGATTGTAACCGTTTATGGCACCAACTCCCGTAGAATAAGAGAGACTCGAATGGCGGTATATGTATATACATATACATATCGAGTATACAACCGCCTGAAGGAGAGTTCGGATGGTCCGGAGGCATGCGGGCGTTCGTAATGAATCGGGCCTAACGCAAGAAGAAGCCGCAGTTGTGTTCCTCCGAACATATTCAATGATTTAATATTTACCAACGCGCCAGCGCGTGTGCGGGAGGGCGAGATGATGATAATAAAAAAAAGAAAAGCGGCATAGGGACGCTCTCTGGTAGCGGCTTCTTCTGACCGTTACGTCCGACTGCCCCTTTGAGGATCGGGGAATGGTTTTTTCGCGACCCAATGCGACGAAGTAATAGACGTGTGAACGGTTCGATGTTGAAAGAGACTTCCGTGATTAGAATCGATGAAGGGCATCGTAGGTTTTTGGGAGGAGGAGAGGATGGGGATAAAAGAGGAAGGGGAAGGGATGAGGAAGGAGAGGAGCAGCGGCGTGGGAGAGGGATGAGGGGTCGGCGAAGGGGTAAGGAGGAAGGGGGAGGGAGGGGGGGGGGGCAACGCCAGAAAATCGATCCTTGCGCGAAATAGCGCACGCCGGCCAGGTTTGACACAACTGCAGCGAAGTATTGTTTCCGATTCGGGACGAGGATGTTATTGTTTCGCATAGCATGCAGTTTTGTCGCAACGGATCGCCGCAAAAATGGCTGTAATAGGAAATTTATCGTTTGCTTTGTTCCGTCAGCCTCAGCTAGCCGAGGAATCCGAGCGCGGTCGCCCAACAGTACACGGGTTCTCGAGACTGGATTCCGATGGTTTCGTGGCTTTTCGGCCTCGAGATTTTTCTTCGTGGCCTTTTTTTAATTGGCGTTGACGTTACGAGATTATCGAAAATTAGACTTGAACGCGTTGTTCGATTTGATGGCGGGAGTAGATTTCAACGTGAAAATTGTGATTAATATCGAAGGTTTCTGAACCCTTTGCAAAACAATCGAGCGTTTTAAAAACGTTTCGACTTTTTTAGCCGATAGATATCTATGAATTATTTAATCTCAAACTCAAAGACAAAAATCAAACGCAGTTGAAAACTATGAAACCGTTTAAATATTGACGACCTGGGGGAGCGTAATCATCTCGAATCCCTTGCAAAACAATCGAACGTTATGCGAAACTACATTTTAACTTTTTTTATCGATTCCATGTCCATAACTTATTAAACCTCAAACGCGGAAAGACGAAGACATAAGTTAAACGCGGGCAAACCAATAGAACCATTTAAATATTTGCCTGTAAATCTATATCTCATAATGAGATTAAATTTTATAACATATTGAGTTTTGATAACTTGCTATTCTGTTTCTTTCCTTAGTCATGGAGTTTCATTAAATATCTCTAAAATTAGTCGAATAGTTGGACAACAATCAGATCACGAAATTGATACATATTTATTAGCTGCATATAAATTAATTAAAAATTAGGTAATATATTTGCGTGATGGCATGATGATTGTTTGCATTTCTAATACTAGCCTAGGAACTTCTGAACTTCGTAATTTCATGGCACTAACTTTTCCTCATTATTTAGATTGGCTGAAAAAATGAGTATCCAATAGTCGTAAATAGGTTGGGGAAAGTAGATTCGTATTTTGGCTACAAAACAACCGTCATCAGTGATGATAAACCGATAGTAGATTCTAAAAACCCTTTATTTATTTATTGTAGGATCTACTATCGATGAATCACCACTGATGACGGCTGTTATTTAGCAGAAATGCAAAATGGGGAGATCTATTGGATTAATATGTATTATGCCTGGCAGAAATTTAGCGAAACCCGATTAACACTATTATTGGCTCGATTCAGCCTGTATTGGATTGATTGCAGATAAATCGAAATTCCGCTGATTGCGATCTAAAAAAGTAAAAACAACGTATGACAATCGCTTTTAAACATAAACTTTCTAAATGTGTTATTTTTCCCAATTTTTTTTACGAATATCGGTGAGAGACATCGCGTCAATTAGATTTTAGGCATGAGGCGATAATCATATTTTTAATTGCCTAACCGAGAGGTTAATTAATTAGTTAATCTTCCGCCTTACTTCGACCCAATCGAAATTATTTTCTTTTTTTTAATGTTTACTCGCATCCGTTCCGAGTTCCTTTATCGAGAACAAAAAAGAAACAAAACGCGCGAGAAAAAATCTCTCAGAGCGGTCACTTCCATCTTTACGATCTCTTTAATCTTTGTAATGTAACGTCGTCGTGCGGAAGCACCTGGACAGCGACGACGAGGACGGAAAAAGGGAGGGAAAAACGCAAAATAATGCGGTCACGAAGTATTTTTTCTTGTTTTTTTTTTTAAATGGGTATTGAGAAGGCAGCAAAGAGGGTGAGCGTAACAAGAAATGATGAAGCGAAGAGAGAGAGAGAGGGTTAGCAGGAGTAAGAGAGAGAGGAAACGGAGAAGAATAGGTCGGTACGGTTTGGAAAGCGTACGGCGAAGACGTGGAAAGGAAGAAGGGCAGGGAGTCTGCCGAGAAAGGCGTATCTTACGGAAATAGAAGGGAAAAACAAAAGAACAAGAGAGACAGATCCGGATACCGCTGGAAGGACTTTATGGAAAGAGAGAGAAAGAAGGGCGTCGTTGGGAGAACAGGTGGTGCGGAGAAAAACGCTTTGACGACGAGACGTATTTAAAAATAACAAACAAGAACAAAACGCCGCGCATTACGCTCTCGTAAAAAAAGGAAGGAACCCGGGAAGAAAAAAAGAAGAGCGTTATGCGGCGAAGAATTGCGGGTGCTTCGAATGGATGATGATGATGGCGACGATGATGATAAAAAAAAAGCGCCGGGGAAAAAATGGCGCTTTTATTAATGTTTACTTTTTGCGCGTTTGTGTTTTTACGTCCTTTGGTTTAAATGTCGAACAAAAGAATTTCGAGATCGAATGAAGGAGATTACTTTTAGCTAAAAAGAGACTTCTTTTTTTCTGTACGCCTCGAGTGCAACACGGCTCCGCGAAAGGGAAAGTGAATAGAGCGGCGGGCAAATAGAGAGGAGTAGAGAAAAGAATGGGTCGAGGGGAAATGGAGGAGTGTGTATAGGGCGGAGAAAGGGCGGCGGAGAGGAGGATAAGAGCAGGGGTGAATAGTAAGTGAGGAAGTGGGGATGAGGAAGCAAGAATGGATGAGAGGAAGGGAAGTGGGATTCTGAGAGTTGAGGGAACGGGGAAAGTGAAGGAGAGGATGTGAGAGGAAAGTAGCAATGATGGGATGCAGAGTGGGAGATAGAAGGCACGGAAGGAGATTAGGATTAGAGAGGATAGATTTTATGCATAAGAGGAGAAAGGGAGGAGGTAGAGAGATGCAGATGAAGGAAGGGGGTGGAGAGAGGACGGGATAGAGCGAGAGAGAGGGAGGGGAGATAGGACGGAAGAGTGAGGGAGGGAATGGAAAGGAGGTATATACATATAAAGAGAGGGAGAGAAGAGAGGTTGGAATTGAGAGGGAGAGAATAGAGATTGGAATTGAGGGAGAGGAGAGAGAGAAAAGGAGTGGGAGGGAGGAGTGAGAGGAGAGGAAAGAAAATTGAGATATGGAGGAAGTGGAAGGAGAAAGTGAAAAGGGGAGGGAAGGGAGAGAAAGGAAGGGGAGAGAGAGAGAAAAGAAAAGAGAGGGAGGGAGGGGGAGAAGGGGAGGGGAGAGAAAGATAAAAGAAAAGAGAGGGATGGAGTGGGAGAGAGGTAGAAAAAGAGGGAAAGGGAGGGAAAGTGGGAGAGGAAGGAGAGAGAAAGAGGAAAGAAAAGGGAAAAAGGGGAGAGGAGAGAGAGAGAGAGAAAGAGTGAGAGGTAGAAAAGTGGGAGAGAGGTAGGAAAAGAGAGGGAGGGAGAGATAGATGGAGGTAGAGAGAGGGGGAGGGAAGGAGGTATAGAGAAAGAGGGGTAGGGAGATAGAAAGGTGAGGGAGTTAAGGTGGATGGTTACGGTGGAACAGAGTAGAAAGGGAGGAGGCGAAAGGAGGGGAAAATAGGGAAGTACAAGTGCAGAGATAAACGTACTAAAGGAGCAAAGCAGGGGAGGGTGCGGGGGATCACGGGAGGGGAAGGAGAGAGAAGTGAGGAAGGGAATACGGGGGAGGAGGAAGGGAAAAGAGAAATGGGAATAAAAAGCACGGGCTAGGGGGAGGAAGGGGGAGAGAAGAGGGGATGAAGTTTGGAGAGGAGGGCATGACGGGAGGGAGGGAGGGGTAGCGAGGCAGGCTGGGATCATGGGGATTACGAGAGCGAGAGATTAAGGGCGTAGAGGGCGACAAGAGAGATGGGAAAAGGGTAGAGGGGCTGGAGGAGGCGGGGAGAGAGAGTGGGGGAGGCGGGAAGAGGGGACAGGAGGCTAAAAGCGGGAATGGTTTATAATGGAGGAGAGGGTCGGCTTTGGAGGAGAGGTGAGAAGGTGAGGAGAAGAGGAGTTTGGGTAGGGGTATAAAAGGAAGAGGAGGTAAAAAAAGAGGGGTTAGGGGGAGAGGGTGAGGTAGTGAGGGGTGGAAGGAAGTTTGTGAGGGCCGCGGGAAGAGGGAGAACGGAAGTAGGGAAGTAGGTGAAGGAGTTATAAGATGAGGGAGAGAGAGAGTGAAGGAAATCGGAAAAACGCACGTGCTCTCCTTCTTCAGACGTGTTCAAGTACTTTTCTCGAATATTTCCTTTTTTCGGAATTTATTTCCTCTTTCTTCTTTTCGAATTGCTTTTCTGTTCGTTTCCCATATTTCTCTCTTGCTCTCTCTCTCTCTCTCTTAAAAGTCTCTCCCTCGGCGATTCTCTCCTCACTGGCCAATTTATCGGGCTATTTATTTATTTATTTATTTACAGCTAGTAGTGTTACAAGTTGCTCGTCAAGGCAGGTGGCAAGAGAAAAAAAATCTCGACAAGTTTTTTTTTGTTTCGGTAGCAGTAGATGTTTCGGAGTTAATTTTTTTGTCCTTCGAGGTTTCTTGTGGAGGGTGTCTTAGATGCCTCCGAGTCATCACCGCGCGTGTCTCTGCTAAGTAATATCAACGCCACCGATCCCGGCGATGATAATATACGAAAAAAAACATTGAATATCAAGGCTAAAGTATATAAAATATTAATAAATTTATAAAAATTCTATGCTTTATCGGAATTTATTCAAAACTCCCTGTAGACGCCGCTTATTATTATCACTGGCTATTGTCATCAGCCAGTTATTGTGATCAAACGCTGAATCCCAAAACTTAATATTGTTTAAGGAAAGCTGCCGTTAATTGTTTATCAGCCGCTTAATGTTATCCATTAAACAGAGCCCCATTTGATCATATTACGCGACATCTATTGTTTGTATCCGCTCTTTCTAACTGTTAAGGGTTTTTTTTAAATACATTCCCACAGCAAGCTGACGAAACCGGACGTGTAATTCAAATTTGTGGAAAAAGTACAAAGAAAATATATCATATGCCATTTGTTTTAGTTTTTATTTCAAACGACACCCATTCCACTGTTATGGATTTCCTCCAAATGTCGGCCTCTTCAGTGAATTATTAACTACCGTAAAAATTTTCTTTGCCGATTTTATAAGAAAAATAATCTTTTTACATAATTACCCTTAAATATCCATTCTCGAAAAACTATTCCATGTTCTCGGTATGTACTCAAAATCACACTATGTGCCATCCTAGTTAATCTTACCTCTTATTCAAAGAATTTACATCTTAGACCCTTCAGCCAATCTCTTTAATCTGACTTCTCTTCTAAAAAAGGCCAATGCTTATATCCTTCCCTTGATCAGTTTCCAATTTATTTACTAGTTATTTTTGGCATGGATCTCTACTTTTTGAAGAATACTCCATTACTCTTAACAATTGTGGCATCGCAATATAGTTCCATTTGCGCCGTTTTTGTTAGTTTTAATCATCTCCTTAGAGAATGAATATTTTTAAAACTCGACGGAACTATATTTATGTTTGAGGCCAAATATATAGAGAAGACTAATTTGGTCCCTTCATCCTAATTCTTCGTTGACGTTTTCTCCTAGACAGCTTCGATGCGTCGCGCAGTCCTTCCGTCGATGAAATACGAAAAGAAAAAGGTTTTGAATTCATTCTTTGAAACGCTCGTTTTATCCCTTTCCCTATAGTACAGCAGCACACCTTATACAATTAGTCGACTGTATCTGAGTGCGAAAAAAACCTAAAAACTTTACATCGAAATGGCATTGAATGCGAGGGAAAAAGAGAACGTGGGATGGAGCAGTTAAAAATGAAAAGGAAATTAATCGAAATAAGTGGCACTGGAAAAAAGAGAAAATAAAGAAAAGAGCGTGGAAGGAATTTTTAAATGAGATGGAAAAGAATTTAAAAGAATGCGCAGGAGGAAAATTCCGAACCAAAAATCAACCAAACAACAAGAGACGTAGGAAAAGCGATTAAAAAGTGTGCAAAAATGAAAGAAGGACGTTATTCACCGAAACAGTTTCAGTTATTAGAAGCGTGAGAAAGGGCGTTATTAAAAAAGTTTGCAAAGGCGTCGAGAGAGAGAGAGAGAGTGTGTGTGAGAGGAAGAGTGGGAAGAAGTTTATAAATAATCGAAGAGAAAACGACAGGAAGTGAAATAGATGACGCAATTAGAGAAATTAAAATTGAAAAACCTGCTGGGTCGGACGAAAAGGTTCCTGACGTGGTGATATATGAAGGAAGTTTTATGAAAGAAAGGGTAATGGGATTTCATCGCAGGGGATGAAAGAATAATAATAATTAGGTCTTAAATGAATGAATAATGCTCCAGTGTTTAGAAAGTATACGCATGTATAAATGAAGTCGAAAAATAAGCATTTAAAACTCAAATCGAAAAATAAGTATCCAATTTCCGTAAATCAGGGGCGTTCAACCTACGACCTGCGGGGCGCACCCGGCCCTTAAGATCATTTTATGCGACCTTTGAAGCTTTGATGAAGATGTGGTCTGTGATATTAAATACAGGTAATGTTGTATATTTTAATTACAGCTGCTGCCATAAAACCTTGCCTGGTGAATTTTCAACGCTAAGAAATGTTTAAGGCTTTATTTTTCATTTTAAAAAGCACGTATGATCTCTTGAATAAGTTCCGATGTAAATTCTCATTCGACCCGCCAAGCCACTTGTGACCTATTATACGGTCCGGCAAATCACTCATATCTACGAATGCGGCCCTCCACGTAAAAATATTGCACACCCCTGCCATAAATGGTTATAAAAAACAGATGCTTATTTCAGCTCCCAGGCATCCGTAATTACTCGTATTTACCGATAGTAGATTCTAAAAGAATACTATCTATTACCTGTGAATACCACTGATGAAGCCTGAGAGGTAGTCGAGATGCTCATTCGATTTTTCCATAACCTTTTTACGGTTGTTGGAGATACCTGAGATACGTACAGAGAAATCTCGATATAGCAAGAATTTATAAAAGTCATTAAAATGTTCTTTATAACGAGTATTCGTAATACCCGAAAATTAAATTCCGTGTATGTAACGTCATGAAATTGACGGTGACGGTGTTTTCGCTCGCTATAATCAAGTTCTCATTATATGCCATACTCGTTCCATCGAGGTTACACGGTTTTCAATTTTAACTAAAAAATTTTTAGTTTATTTTAGCCATAAGACGAGCTAGATAATCTTCTATTGAGCTTAGCGAATTGATTCATGGCATCCTCAAAATAAAACAAAACAATTGCAGAGTATACGAAATTACAACGGAGGAAATATTGGCAGAAGAACAAACGGGATTCAGATAGGAAAGGTAAACTCAAGAACAAATCTTCTCTTTAAGAGGAGTTAGCGATAGATACATCCGTGGATAGATGGGAGCCATTAAATCCGGGTTTTATTGACTTTCTAGCGACGTTTGACATGGCACGGAGGGAAGACATATAGAAGGCAGTAAAGGAGAGGATGCGTGATGCCTCGACTGACAGCGGTAATTAAGAGTTTATATGGGAAGTTAGAGGGGATAGAGAGGGTTTCAGTGGTAGAGAGAGATTCAAGGGCCTTCAATATTGAGAAGGGAGATAAGCGGAAAGCGAGAGAGCTTCATACACTGAAATCTATCGCGTTTATGAGGAGGGTTTCTAAAACTGGGTAAACAGAATAACTTCAGGATTAAATCGGCATATTTTTGCCTGCAGCGAATCTCTGCTCAGAGCGTAAAATTTGCGGACGCCTTTCTTTTCTTTTATTTGAGAGAAAGTGTAACGTAAGCGTTTAAGGAGTGGATAAAGCGACTGAAATGGTTATTGTAGAATTGAATGACGGATTATATAAGTTAGGAGGATAGAAGTGGCATGTGCGTGTGAATGGTTAAGTAGATTCAGCATAAGAATTCAATTCAGAATGGAGAATCTCTGTAGCCACATTTTAACAGAAGTGATAGAAGTACGCAAACGATGTACTTAATGCGGTTTACATCACCGATTCGTTATCGCCATTTAAAATCTTTCATGACCTTAAAATAAAGTTTCATTCTCCTATTTTTCACAAATTCTGTATTTTGCATACATTATTTACTTAGTCCAATTTTGGTCGGTTTTGTACATTAGGGAAAAAGTTTTAAAAATTAATAACTGCAGCAGTGGATCTCGACCTTTTAGCATGCACCCGCCGGAACAGAATATAACCGCAGGTCTCCATCGATGATATCTCTGCATTCAGCGTCTGTTATCTGTTTACAGCTTACTCATACCCATACTCTATTAAATAGAAATATAAAAATAGATATAAGCGTAAATAAATTAATATCGGTATAAACATTGATATAAATATATTTATTTTGATGTTTATATTTAATAGAGTAGTATTTATTTATAAGGTTGAGTAGCATGATATAATTTTCTTGAAAGGTGGCGTGTAAATAGTCAGTATCTTTTGATCAACGGCACTTGCCTGAGATAATTGAAAGAAATTGTCGCATACAAAATGTCATGGAAGCATGACATGCAATGATCAAGATAAAAACTTATCTTCCTTTCTCTTTATTCAACTTAGTATTGTAAAAAAAGTTTGAAAGAAATGAAATTACATGACCTTAACTCTTATATCAGTCACAAATATGACTTTCACTGTGGGCGTGCAATATTATCTGGCATCCGGCATCCTCTTAAAAAAACCGCATGACTTTTTAGCTGCTAAAACAGAAATATCTACTCGATGATGCAACAAGAGATTTTGAAATGAACGAATTCAAGGCTTGACAATTAAAATTTGAGAATTTAAGTTTATAATTTAAAAGACTTCTTAAACATTATGAGAGCATCGTACCTGCATTTTTCGGAAAGGCCGATCGAGCTCGCATAAAATATCACTTACCTTTGCCTTATTCTTCCGTGCTATTTTTCCCCATTTGAATTTGAATTTTCACTCTGGATGAATTATGATAACAAAAATATTAGTTCATAATGTAATCATTATACTGGTACTGTTAACTTTGTTATTTGATAAAACACGGCGGCTGAAAGATCGGAATTACATAGCACCAATAACATTTATAAACTTAGTTCTAATACATTGTTATTTGCTCGAAATCCATATCAAAATTTCATTAAAACGTATTACTCGTGAAAGGTTGTTAAAGCCTTTCTTTTCTAGTATAACATATTTTTCGAAGTAGCTTCAGAGGTCTAGTAAACTTTCCTACAGCTTGAAAAACTGTTTCCCCAATATCCAGAAAAAGGTTGGGAAAACGAGAAAACGCGCATCTAGTTATCCCAACTTTTTTTACGGCTGTTGGAGAAACATAATTTTTCAATTTGATTTCTGCCATAAGGTGAGTTGGATATATCTTTCTTGAATTCCCTACTGCAACTGAAATTTCGTGGCATATGCTTTAAAAATCATAATTCTGAATATTTTTGTCATGGAGGTGTTTTATGGGATTTATTAAGTGTTACTTCAAAAGATTTTGCCATGGAAAACATATTTTTTCTCAACTTGCAGTGTTTACAATCGTGGCCGCAGATCAAACTGAAAGTTGACGCCACAACAAAATTCTTTGCGCCGTAATGACAGCTGGTTTATTACGCAACGAAATTTAAAAGTCTCGAACGCTTGGTTTTTATCATTCCATTAGAGATAAGAGCGGCAACAGCAGTCTTTTATTCAGCCTCATATCGCGCCATATACATTTTTACGAGATTTTTCCACTTAACCAAAAGAAAAAAATATTCACTCGCAAAGGTAAACGACGCCATGTGGATTGTAATTTTTCATCTATCCTCCATAAAATATTAATTCCTGATTTATAATTTAATTTTATAAGAGAAACTTTAATTAATATTTTGGCGATAAAAAATAAAGAATTAATGACCATTTCGTCCAGCACATAACGTGATACCTTTAGTTTACAGCAAAGGATAAATACATGGTAAAAGAGGCCGAGACCTCGTGGAATTCCATTATCTTGGGAATATACAGCGTTGTTAAAATAAAAGCAAAATTATAACAACGCAAAGTTTAATCTGATTTGGCCTTATTCCGTACAAAATATATAACATTCGGCTGGTTTCAGTGAATAGTCACCATCATCAGGTTGTTTTTTATTTTAACAACACTGCATATTCTCAAAATATCTATCCATTTTCAAGCAACGGATCCAAATCGCTGCGACCATATAATGAAATTTTCAAGCGTATAGTTTTATGAAACAAGAATATACAGATGTCGTTGGTTCGAAACTCGAAATAATCCCACAAATTCCATTTGAAGTTTGTGATAAGAAAAAGGTCTGCATGCGATGATGCGAGCGGCGTTATTTTTCATCGCGATGCTTTTGAGAGCGAATCAATTCCCAAAACTGCAGCGAAATGTCCATAAAGCCTCGGAGGAGAAGAAGAACTGAGCGAAGTGGAAACCACTGTGCCCATGAATACGATAACGATTATGAAAAAATAAATAAATCCAGCATTTTCGTCTGCGAACTTGGAGTTGCGACGGCATTTTAAAAAAGAACGCGACGACTAAAAATGACTAAAAAGAGTTGTCCCGTATTCCCAAAGAACCTCGAAATTGATCGTTTTTAAGATAATAATTACGCATGAAAATCATCTACACAGCACTTAAACGTATTTCTCCTAAAGAATTTCATCGAAATTCTTTTCAGGAATTAACAAAGCCTTTTTCGGATATAATTTTTCGATCCTTTTACGCGATTCAGAATCACGGCGCTAAATCGTTTCACCTCTCCGTTTCCTTCCTAAATATTTCATCTTATTGCCCCGAAGGCAGACACCTTATGCTTAAGCTGTACCGTACCTTTGAAAATCCCTTAAGGGGATTTCCCGAAGAAGACGGCGATTTATCGGTATTTACCTCGGAACTCCTCTCGGCATAGCCCGAATTCTATCCATCATTTTATACAACATCGAGTGCCGCCTCGTATAGCTCGTTCAATATTAGCTCACCCGATACGCGGACATAATTTACACACTCTACAACGTATCGGTCCCAAAACCCTTATTCAACCTCCTCTTCCCCGCTAACCCTCCGTCACACTTCAAACCGCTTTCCGCCAACCCTCCCGAACCCTAAAAAGGCCTCCCTCCCACACAACCCCAACGCCAGCATCCGGTCTTGCGCACCCAGCAACTCTTCTGCCAAGACACTGCGCCGAACCAATATCGATCAAGTGAAAGAGGGGGACGATCCTGCTCCTAAAAAAAAAGAGGGAAAGAGAGAGATGAGGGGATGGGGAGGGAGGGAGGGTGGGTGGGGGAGGTGGAGTGGGGACGCGAGTGTGGGTCGTGAGATTAGATTAGATAAAGCCTTTATTTAGGCTAACAATAAGTCGTCGCCGACTTTAAAGCCTCGTACTCCTTAAACCGAATTGCTGCATAAAGACGATTTTTTTAAGAATAAATTAAAATAGGTTGCGTAAACACCGTTCGGAGAAAAGCGAGGAAGGAAAATAATGGGGAAGGTGGGAGAGATGGAACGAGAAAGGAGGGAGAGAGGCGGAAGTGTGAGAGAAAGGGGAGAGTCGGGAGAGGAATAAATTTTTTTTACGGGCCATTTATTTACGGGAAATGGCTTCACAGTTCTCGATGTGTAAGTAACCGCATGGGGTGAAGAGGGTAAATGAAGACATCGCCACATACTTTACTGTAACAATAGATCCGAATAGTACCTCGAAGGAGTTTTTTTGGATCGCTAACGGAAGAAAATAAAAGTGAAATGACGGAAGTTAATGGCGGGGGCACTTTGCAATAATTGAAATAAGAATGGTTCACAGGAGGCGATATTTATCGATGGAATAAAAAGAGAGTAATTAAGGAAATACGTGATCTCAACGATCCATAAAAAAGCGCTTATAATCATAGTTATTAAATGGTGTGTCTGAAAATAAATCGGGTTTCCAGCTACCGGAATTAATTTAAAATATAAAGATAAATACTCGTATAAAAATGTAGGAATTCGTGGTTAAGATATTTATTCAAGGAAATGTAAAATCTTATTTTATCGTGTTCTCGTTATCATCTTAATTAATAGCTCTTTAAATTCCATAACTTATTACATAAAACTGTGAGTTGATAATGTAAAACAAAATTAAAACGACGTCACTTAATTTTTATAATAGAGTGTATGAGTAAAAATGTAATCTAGCACAGCGCTGACTGGAAAAATTTTCGCGGATTCCTCAATTGTGAATAAAAAATATTAATAATGTATCAGATACGATTTCAATAATTTGTCATTGAAAATTGATTTTGAACGAGTTTCATTAAAGAAATGAAAAACGGTGGCTTATTTTAAAAGAACCAAAACATTATAAAAGAAAATTAATGTTCTTTTATTTTCTCAGCCCTTGCACAAATTTTTTTTCTCTAATCGTTTAATCGTATAAATTAATTATGTTTTTAAAAAATTTTGTTTCTTATAAATATGATGATAATTCATTTTCCCTAGGATGTCTGAAAATTAATGTTATATTGATGCATCATAGATCCACCAGTATTCAGATTTTAAGAGATGCGATAAACCTTTATAATTTCTTCTATGAATGCTTAAAAGTTTTTATTTTATTTTCGGGCAAAGTTAATTTCGCTGAATGATAATTTGACGAGGCTACAAAAAGACTAAACTGTTGATGTAAAAAAATATTCCAGTTGTTTATCACGAAAGTTCAGGAGAAATATCACAGGCTTTTAAGCGTCAAAAGCGTTAAATCCTTATATGTATACGAAATTCCTTTGTCCATTTAGGGTTCATGCAAAAAAATGAGCTCCCTATCAAAGTGTCCTATTTCAGAAATTAAATCGTAACGGTAACATTAATTTTCTAATATTGCTATCTTGTAATAGCACTTAGGTTCTACATCCTGAACTATTTTTATTGCGACCATAAAATTATATTCACTGCATAAAATTCAGGGGAAATTTCGGAAAAAATAGACAGGAATGGGAACAGGATAATTTGTTGCATTTTAAAATAGGTTAGAATCGAGCTACAGATTCGGGATTTGGACATTCGCACGCCCAGAAATTCCCTTCACCAATGTCAATCTTTTTGCTCCCTTCCGTTGCCTTCGCTACTTCAGCCCCTTCGGGCAGGGCCGGCCAAGTACTTTCAGGGGCCCGGATGCAAGCAAGTTTTTGGGGTCCCCCTATGTATAAAAAACCTGCCACATTTTACACGTTAATGTTAAAGCTTAGAGAGAACATGTACTTTCAGAGGTGATTAAAAAATATTGCTTGGAACAAAAAATATAAATATATTAATAAAAACAAATTACATTTTAATTACAATAATTATGACATATGGGACTTCTGTAATGCCATATTCTCAATAACATCAGAAAAATCACATTATTTAACGATATCTTTTTTAATGTTTAATAAACTAAAAGCGTTTAAACGCCCATTACACACCGTTGAGCGAAGATAGTTTTTAATAATGTTTAATTTATTAAAAGATCGCTCTGCACTTGCCACCGCTATGGGCAAGGTCTAAAATAACCTAAGTACGGTCATAACATTGGGTAATATTTCACTAAAATTATTAGTTAATATAGATTCTAAAATCTCCTGTGCAGAATTTACATTATCTCCATTTGATATTTAAACTTTTGGTATTACTATTTCATCAATAAGCTCAAATCTCTTAATCCGACACTTCTTACAAACAATTATAAAGTGACTGTAATGATAATTAATTTAATAAAAAAGCAAAAAATGTGTTTAAAGATGTAAATATATTATTTAAACTCAACATTTGGGGACCCCTAAAAATCGGGGGCCCGGATGCCTTGCATCCGCTGCACCCCCCACTTGGCCGGCCCTGTCTTCGGGAATATCTTTAGAATTTCCACAAAGGAAATGATAGCTACTGAAATTCCTGAGCAGTGCATCTTACAATCATGCAAACTTTCCGATATCATCCACTCTTGGAATCAAAGACCGATACATATCTCCAATCCAGTCGTGAAACACGTCACTCAAGCACTCAGAAATGAAGAATTTTATGTGCTACAAATCACATTAATTGCCAAATTTCCTCTCACAAGTAGGATATATAAAAGTCCAGATAGTGTTTGAGATTTTTATTACACTAGACTCTAATCAACAGAATTTTTGAACAGTTCAAATCCATCTGAGCTACCTCCACATGCATTAGCTTTAAAAGTTGGAGTTGCAATAATTCTGTCGATAAATCACGTTGTAAATATGGAGCTGTTTAATGGGGCACGGGTCTCATTAAAGTCGCTTCATATAAACATTATAGAGACAGTCACTGCAACTGGTGCGAGAGTTTGACATAACGTTTTGGTGCGTTGCACCCCCTGCCACCCACCACATTGGTGAATTGTAGGGTAAAATATAATTGTTGTTGCCGTTTACCATTTCATTTGAAAAGAAGGCAATTTACATTAAGACCAGCTTTTGGATTAACAATAAATAAATCACAGGTTTAGATATCGGACAAAATTTGCACACAATATTTTCCCATGGATAATTTTATGTAGCATTGTCGAGAGTACGTCGTTTCAGTCACTTGAAAGCAATAAAACCGGATGGAAAACCAACGACCAGGAGTATTGTTTATATAGAAATTTTAATAATAACTGAAATTCTGTGCGTGAATAAACTGTTGAGGTTTTATGTTGATTGTGAATTTTATTATATTATTATTATTATATCAAAATCTAAAATCTCAAACGTGTGTCCGAATTTCCCTCGTGAAACTGCGGGTTCTGTTGTAGACCTATTTCAAAATAAAAAACTGAGGAAATTAAATAGAAAAATTACAAAGTAATTCGAGAAAAATCGCAGCAGATATAAATAAACGAATATACAAATATTCAGAGTAAAACATCTAAGATCAAAGGCCGAAATAATACCAGCAAAAGAACTGCAAAAGGATCCATATTTTCTCATGGAAGGCCGGATAAGGTCAAAGCTTATCTTGGTTCAACGGTGTGCTCGTGCGGGGAAGATAGAAGCGTTACCGGAGCAAAATTCATTAGACACATTGTTCTAGATCAGGGATTGGAAAGTTTTCTATTGGGTGCCGCTTACCATTATTAAAATCCTTTGCATGTGCCGCCATCGTTTTTTCAGCTTTTGGTAACACTATTATAATTTTTATATTATGTTCAATATATAAATGTTATATTTTAAATACGACGTATTAGCACTGTAATAAATCGTTCTCTGTAAATCAGGGAAGGCCTATCACAGGCACGCTTACCACAAGTGCCACGCGTTGGTTCCAAGAATGGCGCGTCATATTCAATGGTTTGTTATTATTTACCCATCAAATCTGCTTGGCTACATGCCTAGTTCGAAGAAATGTATTTATTGAATCGGGTCTTGAAATAGTTCATGAGTTAGTACCACAGAATAAGGTTTGTAATTTGTAATAACTATGCCTTATGCGAGAAAATCCTAGTTGTGAACTGGCTTTTCGTAAAGAATTCGATTAAAAACAAATTCCACTCTCTGGAATAAAAGACTGCCATCTCAACGCTCGAATACATCCTAATTCATATACAAACTCAGATACCGATAGTATCTCCAGAAATGAAGAGGTTAAAAAACCGTATTAGAAAAGTGAGAATAATAAAACTAAATTTTAAATTTTAGCGCTAGTTAAATTATTGTGTAATTATGTTCACCATAATCCATTATTTTTACGTTTTTAATTTTATCTTCTAGATGGATTTTTATACTTTTAAAATAAAAAAAACGCACACGCCTTGGGTTTTCGGTCTTCGATTTAGAAGTTCTATTGTAACTAACAGACCATTACCTCCAGTATAACCACGATCTTAGATTTCAATTGCAAGAATTGTTCCGTATCTTTCCCTTGAATGGTAAAACTTTCTTCTCATACATCCATGGAATAAGATATCACCATTTTCTTACTGAGCTACGATAATAATTATTTCCTATCTGCGGGATGTTGAATTCCCTTCTTTAAAACGTCGATATATTTTATCAACAAAAACAATGCTAGCCATCCTTATCAACCTCGCCCTTTTTTCGTAAACGAATCCGTTTCAAAATCAGCGTCATTTTAAATAGCCATCTTGGTATTTATAAAATTCATCCTTCCGTATTTCAGTAAAGATGCTTATATTAATATGAGCATCAATGAGAAGCAGTGGAGTAACTACGCTTTCGCAATGCGTAGGGGCCTTTCTGCAGAGGGTGCCCAGGGAAAACGCTTAAGTTATCGATACAGACATTTACAAAATAATATTTTCAACTTACTTATCATGGCAAAATATTTAATAACACTACGCATTTTTTATTTTTGCATTATTGATTCGTTTTTCAAGACGGGATCCCGTCATCAATTCTTCCACCGGGGTCCACGCAGCCGTAGTTACGCCACTGAGGAGTAGCGAAACAATTTGGAACTTCGAAGATTATATTCAGGATATATTATTCTTGCAGAAAACTAGGAGACTAAATAGAATTACTCCTTGAGAATCTCAAAGAGGAGGCAAAGTGGAGGTCAGAAACTTGTCAAGATAGCACGTGAAAAATGTATTGCCCAAATTATTGTAGTCATAACCTTTTAGGTTTAGGGGTTTAGGGGCAGAAACATGGACGCTAAGGAAAAATGACATCAAATACTTGGAAAGCTTTGAAATGTGGACTTGGAGGAGAATGCTGAAGATAAAATGGACAGATAGGATGAAAAACGATGAAGTGCTACGAAGAATAGGAGAGAAGCGAATGATTATACAGACTATCAGAAAGAGGAAGGCTAACTGGGTTGGACATTACCTGAGGAGAGAGAGTATGATTAAAGACGTGTTAGAAGGAAAACTAGATGGGAAAAGGGAAAGAGGCAGGAAAAGGTTTCAGCTGATAGACGATTTGAAAGGGAAAGAGAGTTATCAAGATATAAAGAGGACAGCGGAAAATAGGAGTATATGGAGAACCAGGTTTAACCATGAATAATCACGGACCTGTCTACGGACAGACTACCTATGATGATGATGAACCTTTTAGCTTTCAATTTGGCGTCTGTCTATGCATTTGCTTAAATTGAATTTGTTTCGAGACTGTAAATGATGGAGAACTGAAACTTGGAGCGTAGATTTCTGTACTGAAGTTTTGAAAAATATAATAGGTTAAATAGGGGCAAATGTATTTTTTTATATATCTCTTAAGGTGTGAAAGATCGAAAGCTGAAATTTTGATTGTACATTTACACATAGATGCCACTTACAGACGAGGCTCTAGCTACCAAATTTGTGGCTTAAAAAAAATAAAAACGCGATAATTTTATCCATGTTCACGGATAACACTCGAATAATTAACTTATGAGATTTGATATAACGAAATATATAAAGTAAAAACTCCGTTTTATAACTTCTCTGGTAATTACTGTAGTTGATGCGAGTGCTTGTGATCAGAATTTCAGATTTCCTTCGGCAACGCCGATGACGAGCTTTTTCATCGACGGAGACTTGTATCACCCAAATACTTGGGGTGAAAATCGATTCAAAGGACGGAGAAAGCGCGTCTAGAACGCGACATTCCCTGTTTAGTCGATGGTCAATTCCCCGTGTAAAAAAGCTTCCTGGTTTTTTGCACAGTGAGTCATAGCGTCATGTTCGTAACTGAAAGGGCATTGAAGTAAATACACCGGATCATTACGATCAGAAGGGAACTCGCGAAAACCTTCTTTCGCTCAGAGAAATCGCAACCGCAATTCGGTGGGAATATCTTCATTTTTAAATGTTTTGATGTGATTTGTCACATAGGTACTCTGTCGGTTATTTTAATTACGGCGTTCGAATGTTTTCGTGAGGATGTGATGGATAATATCTCCGCCTTTGTCTCGAGAACGAGATAAAATGGAATAATCTTCCGTAACGCGTGTAAACTCGCTCTATGATTCGGCTCTGCAAAATTGCACAAGTATCAAATGAGACATTTTCTTTGAAAAGGTAACTTTATCCTTGCTTTAAAATGCTTTTATAATAAAATATTTGGCGGTACACTGGTCGCGAAGCCGACGTAAAAACTTTTTAAATCTAAAAAGTGTCATCACCATTAATGTAATAGTGACCTTTGCTCTTGCTTAGTTGTTCAACACAAAATCACTAACAATCCGTTGCTTCATTGAGTGCTTCCCAACCAATCAGAAAATAGCACTCGCGGGTAGAGATGGCAAAAAATATAGTATATTGATGAATCGAAAACTAAATATCGATACTAACGATATATCGGTAGTAATATATCGACATAAAAATATTGATCAACTATAAATAAGATTAACAAACATCGACTATAATGAACTCGGGGTAAAAGAAAAGAGACTAAATTGTCTTTTTAATGAAACTATAAGAGGAGTTGGATGAGAAGATATAAATGGAAGAATGAGGTGTGGTTAAGGAATTACAGATGGATGGAATACGGCAGAAAATGGAACTTTGAGATCGTTAATTAACATATGTTATTAGTTCAACCGAAAATTATCGAACTCGTCTTATAGCTGAAAAAATTCAAGAACAAGCACTTAAAAATCAAAAGATTACAAAAGTATTTATCTCAGGTAACTCCAATAGCGACAACAAGGTTATAAAAAACCATATGTGCATTTCATCTGCAAAGCAGCCGTCTTCAATGGTAATTCACCGAAAGTAGGGGAGACCGGGCCTAGTTGGCCAACTTTTCAGTTAGCGATTTTTGAATTTTTTCTATTGAGTTTATAAAAATCTGAAATATACCATTGCAAAGTATATAACTTTGACTAAAATTTCATTAAATACTGATGCGTTATTGTAATTGTAAAAGGCGGTAATTTGTGATAAACGTAACCTCTACACACGTGCCAACTTACCCCGTTGGCGGAGTAAGTTGGTACAAGTCAAAGGGCTCGTCGGCATATATAACACAATTCATACATAAGGACAGGTTACATAGTAAAAGAAACAAAATTTTTTAAATTAACATTTACTGAAATTAATGGCCCAAATTTTAATTTTTTTGCAATACAACAGTTGGCATATGAAATCGTCAAAATCATTAGTATTGTCTAACTCACTACGTCACGCCAGCGCCGCGCTTGGTTTAGGGTGTTTCTCGGCTTCGTTGCTAACAATATCTATTATATATAGACGTTCCTTACAAAGGAGAATTAACACACACACACACACACACACACACACATACATATATATATATATATATATATATATATATATATATATATATATATATATATATATAACATAAACGCCTATATATAATGATAACATATAGGAGGGTACTAATGTTTAGACACTTCCAGAAGAGCTGGAAATTTGTAATTTTTATAAGGGTAGAATTATGGGCAAAACTGTCTAGGAAAAAAAGAAAATATTGAAAAAAAATTGTTGAAATTTAAACAATTATGTAAATGTTATTTCACTTCTAGGTGTGCTTTAAATTTAAAATTCGGCAGAAATGTGTGGCATTAGTACCCCACTATGGAAAAAGTATAATATTCTTCAAATTGCAAATTTTAGGGACTGCTTTACTCCAATATTGTTCCATAAGGAAAGAACGGAAATCGGAGCAGAGATGAACATTTTTTAACTATAGCTGTTGAAACTGTCAATACACTGTTCCCACATCTAAATGAAACTGCTCTCCATCTTGTAGCGCTATGTGGTTCCAAATACGTAAGTTATTAGCAATGTGCCAACTTACCCCTGTTGCCAACTAGCCCCGGTCTCCCCTACTTGAATGGGGTATCAGGCAAAGTATAAGTATACGAGTAAAAATTAAGAAATATTTATTATTATATTTTTATCGGTTTACATGACGGTACAAATTTGAAAACAATAAACAATTAACAATAATCGGGAGTGGTGGCAGAGTGAGTTGAGTTCTGGCCTTCCGCGTAGCGGGACTGGGTTCGAATCCTGGGCTTGCCCCGCTATGACTCGTGTGTGATGAGGGGGAATTGCAAGAACAGCACTCCGTCCTTCGGAAGGGACCTTCGATAGCGTGCCCCAAAATAGTACTTTTCTCAAAGAAGGAACGCCGATACTGATTTTTCCTCCTTTCGGTGTTAATATGTGTATGTATAGGTATATTAGAATACTATAGTCAAAACAAATACTTCTCCGGGATTGCATTCAAAAATATTAATTTAGATAGTCTTTTCCCAGTTAGGCAGTCACGGACCTCAATAACCGTAGTTCTTGCCCACCTTAGAAAATAACCTCTCACAAGGAAATGAGGTTGCTACTACGTTACTTATACGGATTTTGTGCCGAGTTGTGAAGGCCAGGTTAAATTTCTCTAATCTCATCCCAGTGATTAAATTAGAAACATGGAGTTAGTGATCAAGGTTAGGAGAACGAAGCCTGTTTTTTTTAGAGATAACCTTATGTGACAAATAATATTTAATCCTAAAAACAGATATGATTAATCGACCCATTATAACACAATAAAAGCTGTCTTCATTTCTTTCATTCATTAATTTGCAGCTGGAAATCAAAGCTCAAAGTTGGTACGGTAGAGCGGGTTGTTATCCCGAAAATTCGAAAAAGCATCATAGGTTTGCAGTAGTAATTAATATTTGAAAGTTTTCAGTAAGAATAACATTGCGTCGAAATTTATACTCTAAAAGTTGCATTCTAACAATGGTTAAAATTTAGATGCGAACATGGCACGGAAAGGCGTGGGGCGATGCGATTGGGATGTTTTCATGATAATTTGACTCAAGTTTAATAAAATAGTCACTGAGCGCACTTAAATAAAAGACACTGTTCGTAATAACCTCTGAAAAACATGACTTTACATTAATGAAACAACTTAGGCTGTTTTTGTTCAGTGCGGAGGCATTTTCAAATTAGATCTCCAGTCGCGAACATTAAGAGGGTACGCGTCGCGAACTGCTAGACTTTTTAACAATAAATGAACCCCGGGCCATCAAAACCGCGAACAGCAATGGTCTACTGCGCCCCAGGTGTGCGCAACCCTCGGGCCGGACGAGGCCCCCGGGAGCGTGTTATGCGCCTCGCAAAGGTGTCATGAGAAAGAGATCCGTCAAATTAACTCCCAAATTCGTATTTTTTGTTAAAATTATGATAATGAAACATTTAATGTTAAAATGTTAACCCTAAACAGCTCATTTTGAATCGGAATTCACTTATGTCAGAGGTGGCAACCTACGGCTCGCGGACCGCATGTGGCCCCCGAGAGCGCTTTATGCGGCCCGCGAAACTGTAATGAAAAAGCGATTGGGAAAATTTCACATGGGTAATTTTACATTTTCTCAGTAAAATATGATGGCCTCAAAAACCTTCTCTGTTGAAGTTTTTACGCTAATAAATTATGTAGGTTTGATTTTCGCTTATATGAGGCCACAAAAACTCGGGATAGCTTTTTATTTATTCACTCATATGGCCCGCCGAGGCTTTCTTGACTTCCAATACGGCCCTCCGAAGCATTAACAACTGCGAATGTGACTCGCCGTGCAGAAACGGTGCCGACTCCTGACTTACGTATATAATACCTCTGAATCTCTGGATAGCTTCCAATTTAATCTCTGTACCGACCCGCCGAAGCATTGGCAACTTCCAATGCGGCTTCCCGAAGGATTCGCTATCACCAATGCGGTGTTCCCCTGCTCGTTTCTATTTAATCTATATAAAATAAAAACGAAGGGCTTCGAGGACCAATGTGGGTAAGAATTTATGCTTTGTCGAAGAAACGAATGTGATTTTCAAGACGAGCATGGTTTGAATCAGGAGTCGGCAGCCTAATATCTGCATGGCGAGCCCCATTAAAAGTGAAGTGTTTAACCCGTCAGAACACGCGCTACCTTTTAGAACATCATAGCACGCACGTTAGGGAAAAGACCAATAGCTAAAAACTTGCGTTATGAAATTTATTAATGCGAAAATTGTACTTGTACATGCTTGTTTATGAAAAAAGAACTCGTAATTACATATTTTACAAAAATGAAGAATTTAAAAAATTAATACACTTAAAAAAAGAAATATATACAAGCCTATTGAAATAGAATTCGTATTTTATAAAAAAATTATGATGTTAAAAAATGAATACACTTTTAATAAAGGATGATAAACAGGACTATTTATGTACAAAACATATTTTATAAACAATAAAAACCTTCAAAAATTAATACACTTAAATAACGAAGATAAACAGAACTTTTGAAATACAAAAATGTTCATTTACTTATTCAGATTCGTCTTCAAATTTTTTTTGTTGGTAGGATAATAGCATAAAAATAATATAAAGGTAATAAACTCAAAATCCATACCAAAATCGAAGGGAAAAGGGACTCACACCTTCGTAAAAGTTCGTCAGAATTCAAATACTCTGTAACACGCACGACGGGGAATCGACCGCAAAATTCACAGAAGGACCATTTACACACAACAATTGCGAACACGTCGTTGGCGCGACGTCGACTAGAAATATGAACATAAACATAAAGGTAGAGTCCTTGGGCCAGTGCTCTTTAACATATTTACCCATTGGAACAATTTTTGAAACGAGAAAATTTCATATTTACCCATGATTTCCCCTTGGATCATGGCCGCCAAACCATTGTCGGACTCTATGCCGACGGCGCTGCTAACCTACAAGCGGAGTAGGTCCACCAACGCACCACTCGTCAGGGCATTGGCTGATATTAGTCATGCCCTGGGACCGCTATAAGCGGCCCATCGCCTCCATGGGGGCAGCATACTTGCCGCCCTCAAGAAACCAATCTGAGGTAGGTCAATAACCTACATCAGCTTCGCCGCCAATGGGCAAATATATGGCAAAACAAACCAAATGACAGGCTTATAGCCAAGCTGGAGGCCTGATATAGCAGATGACCGTCTTGGGACGGCCCACACAATGCAATGCAATCCAAAGATAGAAGGCGAGACTAGCTTACACTACAGATGGGCGGCGCTGCATTTGATAAAATTAATAAGCGCGGGTTAAGCGGCTCGGGTGACTTGTTTATTATGAAATTTAATAGGGATTTTGTGGTATCATATGAGCAAAAATCAAGTTTTAATAATTTTCTAGCGATATAACTTCTGTATAGGGTATTACATGGACTAATTATTGTTAACTAACAAAATTTCCTTTGTTCAGCTTCCAGATAGCTCATTTATCTTAGCTTGAGGCTCTTTAGAAGAAAGGTGGAAATGAATCAGACAACGAATAAACCAGAAAATATTAACGCAGATATCATTATCTGGATGAAAATAGCTTTATTAAGAATTTGTATTCCTTTTTTATACTATCATATATAGGTGCACAAAGGAAGAATTATTAATCCCTCAGTCGCAATAATTTGTCGATCCCGACCTTAAGGATCCCATCGATGAATCACTTTAAGATTCTGTAATAACTTGGTCTTCGTGAATTGAAATGTCGTAAAATTGTTATAAAAACTCCGTTCAAAGACGGGAAGGAAAATAAATTGTCAGTATATTTTTCTTTCGGCTCTCAAATAGTGACTACTGCGTCAGAGAGGAGCGAGGCAATTATAATATCGGTGGAGAATAGTTGCAGTTATGCTGTTCAGATAAGATAAACTGCGTCGGGGTGTTTCCTAAAATTAAAGAGTAGTGCATCTACCATTTCGGAATTATCTGCTGCCTTAGCAAATCATGATCGAGGTAATTGAGTCTCGTTTGAGTTTCCTCTCTGGAAACTGATTTCTGTTCGTTTGACTTGCTTTTTACGCAGCATCGCTGGCTCGTCTTCCTTCCCTTCGATTTCACCAACAATCCTCGAAGCTTTTCCTACCTAAACCCTACCCATCCCTACCGTAACTTCATGCATCCCTGATGTGATTCTCCTCAATGTTTTGGTGCTTTCAGTAACTTGTTTTCTTTAGACTTAACTCGCTTCAACCTCCTAGAAAAAGGAAGCGCGAACAGTATCTATTTAAACGCCTATTGCCGATTATTTTTACTTTTTTACATTTACCGATTCATCATTTAATTAAAATAGCGTTGTCTCGAGCGATTCCGTTAGAGGCGATTCATTTACCAACTTTTGGACAAAATCAACGTTGAGCCGCGCGCAACGTCGGAAAACACGACACTGACTGTAATTGACAAGGTTAGCGTTGGCCTAAGAGCAATTTGATATTTTCCTTCCGAAATTTCCGTTCTGTCTTTATTCCATTACCTTATAGAGGGAGACTAGCGACCTCTTATGGTCGGTGGAATGTACTAATCATAATTTTAGTCGAGACAGCCGTGGCCGCTCGTGGTTCTGAAGCAGCGATTTCCGTTGCGAGTAATAATTTTACAGGTATTTTGACAGTAGTTTTAAAACATTTTTAGTTTTTATGGATCTTGTCTCTTATCTGCTATCCTCCCAAGTTAATATACGCAGCGCCCTTATGGTGGCAGGATATGGAACTAGTGCGGAATACGACTGCTCGGGCTACAACATCCTCCAACTCGCCCCGCGGGTTGAGTAAGTCAGTTAAAAGTGTTTTGGTTTCTTCCCACGTTCACTGTCCCGCTCCCCCGAGGTGGGTGGCACAGTGAACGCGGAAAGAAACCAAAAAAACTTTAACTAACTTACCCAACCAAGTCGTATCTCGCGCGCTTATTTTATTTTCCTACAGCTAAGCTCCACACAGTTCCATATCTCGCCACTTCATTCCGTTAACCTGGGTGGGTGGCAGATAACAGATAAGACCCGATTTTGTTTGCCCGGGTACATATTTACAAGACTTTATGCGATTAATTTTCGCTATTTTATTAATATTTATTGAAATTTTTGCGGCACCACCTCCGCAGCGCCTCTAGGGGCGAGATATGGAACTGCTAGGCGCTGAATGTGGCGAGATTTGGAATTACATGGAGTAGTACTCATTGTAACTCTGCTGGGCGGCTGGGCCAAGGAAGGGAAATTTGAACATGAACGAAAATTTTAATCGTCCCCACCGGGTTGGGGTAAGTTGGTGGAAGTGTTTTTCGTTTCTCCTCACGTTCACTGTGTTCAGAGGCGTCTCCATTCAAAGAAAAAAGAAGGGATACCGTTATAAATGAAATTTTTGTAAAACAAACCACTCCAAAATAAAGAAATGGCATAATCGTTTGTGTTTAACACACAAATATAAATAAGCAATAAAAGTCAGCCACCTGCTTCAGATTTTTCATATCTAATGATTAGACCAAACGAAACTCGAACACTTCCAAAATGTCCCACTAAAGAAGAACCTCATTCAGTATAATATGTGATTTTTATATATAATGGGAGTATATATTTTAACTACTCTCATGTGTTATCTTTTCTTCAAGTATGAATCAGAGTCAATCAGAGATATATACAGGGCCAGGTGAGTTAGGTAGCTATCTAGGGTCCTGTGCCTGGAGCCACTAGAGAATTAAGTGTTAACAGAGTCAGGTGCTTAGTGCGAGAGGGAAAATAAATGCACGCATTGAATATGAAAAGTCATAATATAAAGAAGCGGTCAAACACCCTAAATGATGACGAAGACCATTCTCAACAAATGGGTATCACTGAAAAAATAATAATTTCTTATTCAAAGGCTTGGAGTTGAGATTGACATCAATTTCAGAAGTTCACAAGCTGCATTCAAGTACATCTATATGCAAATAAGTTATTAAGGATTTGATAGCCAGTTTTCCTCCATAAAATTTAACTACATTTTTTCAGAAATTGCAAGTTGTGGGCCTGGCAAACCATTATCGCTTGGGATCTCACATCCTCTAAATCTCCTCATAATGTTCATGACAGAGAAGGCTCCTGGCATCCTGATTTATCTAAAGAGACTGCAGACAATAAGCAAAAATATGGCCCTTTACTTTGCAAATTTAAAGTGATTCAAGAGGAAATTAATGAGGTAAGAAAATTTTAATAAAGTTTTAATCAGCATTATGCAACTGCTGACCAAATTTGAGATACAGTGTAACCATGGCCAGAAAATTGCTACATTATTTACAAAGTTCTCTTTGTTCTCCTTAAAATTTAACATAGCTAATTGGATATTCAAAAAGGAATTCCAATTTATATCCTGAATGCAACTAGATTATGAATGTCAAATTTGATACTTAAAAATACATTTGGAATTAAGAGTTATAAACCAAAGGCTCTTTCATTGGATCTCAGAAGCATTGTGTAGGGGAATAAACTGTTGTTTGTTCATTTATGTCTGATGGTAAGGCCTAAACAGCATTTTACTTTAATATGAATAAAAAAATTTCAACTTAGAGAAAATTTCTGAACTTGCCCAGAAATCAAACCCAGATTGCCCACTTTCTGAGTAGGTGCTTGGATCAGCTAAGCTACATAGCCAGCATAATTCTCCAATCTTGAATAAGGGTATTTACGGTGAGGAAAGGCTATCTAAGTAGTAAACCTAACACCAATGAACATCCTCACAGAGCTACAGCGGAAAATACCCATATTTAACCTTCTCTAAGCTGACATATTTGTTAAGCCTTGTGTGTTCATACATAAAAACTCCATTTACCTACATTCCATCTTCATCAAAAAATTACCAATGTAATTGCCTACATTATTCATTTAATCTCAAGATATACCAATAAAAGGATTCAACTATCATTAAATATATCTCACAAATCATAACTATGGAAACAACACATGTGAACAAAGATACAGTTCTGAAAATGCTTGGGAACAATATGATGCTTGCTTGGAGTGGTAAATTCGAAGAAATTTTTGTTACAATCAGTGATGAGGAGAGTACAAAAAAAAAGTAACTGGGCTCAGTTACAATTACTTCATCTGCATTGCACTCAATCACAAGTACCAATTAAATTCTTAAAAAGTAATTAATTACAAGTACAAGTAGATCACAATTACATTTCCTATGAATGAAATGCATATCAGAATTATCATATTATTGACAGAAAAAAATTAAAATATCATTAATGTAAAACCTTAGATCTATCCAGCTAAAGGTCATAAGTTCCTCGAGTAATATAAAAAAGTAGCTAGTTTAGAAGAAAAACTAATATTTAATCATGGGTTTAATTTTTAGAAAATATTTGCAACAGTACATGAACCTTAAATTTCGCTATTCATCTTGCAGAAAAGCTGCATATTAAACCCATCGTCTCTTAATTTTCCTTTCCTTGGTGTAAAGACCTCTTCTTTGCACGTTTCCATTACGAATAAGTAATTGCTCAATGAAGGATGCTTGAAAAAATATCTAATCGTTAATAATTTCTGGTCTAATTAGAAAACGAGCAAATTAGATATTGTGCTACCATTGGCTGGCATCATGCTGCATGCAGATTTTGATTTATCAAACCCATGCCTTTTCACAAAAAAATAATAAGAATAACAAGTAATAATTACTGGAATGTAACAATTACTTCTGTCTGCAATAAAAGTAGATTACAAGTATTAATTAGATTTTTTAAAGTAACGATTACAAGTAAAAAATACTCAAAAAGTAATTGTTACTGGTAACTCAGTTACTTATACTCAATTACTCCCCATCACTGATCACATGGTGTCCCTTCTATTTAAAGCATAACCTAGAATTCTAAAAGATAAGACACACGATATGGTTTTGAAAACTGCAAGTTTTGGAAAATAAAAAAATACGTTAGAGAGAGAAAATCAACCATTGAAATTAATAGTTTCTCTATCTATTAGAAACATTGTCTCTCGTCCTAATGCTGGCAGGATGGTTAATAAGAGGAGGAGATGGGAGGGCTTGAACTTGACACATTCAGTAGCTGCTTAATGCAGAGCATAGACACTACTGTTCTAAAAAAGGGACAATAATTCGAACAGAAAGGAAACAAATAGAATACATTATCTTTCAAGATACCAAAGAAAATGAAAATCTGAAAATGAAAATCTGAAAAGGTGAGGGCAAAATTAATAGCAGAAGTAAAATGGAGCGAGCTAGTGATTGTCAAGGAGCAAAGGACTCAAGGCCCCAAAGTCAATAATTAATAATAAATATATATGCTGACATTTAAACACATTCTTCAATAAACACATTTCAGTGATTTTTTGCTATAATATATTTTAACAGTAACACATGCCATGAATGAGATCATTATACCGCAAAATCTAGCTATGGACTGCCAGTAAAATATGGAAGTCACTTACTTCTTCCTCTGGAACACCAAACTTGCTGTCCATTCATGCAGAAAGTCTTCTTTCCTCACTCATCTATTGAAAATTTTTGTTTCAACCAACTGTTTGTAATAGCATATTTCATGTTAAAAGTCCCAGAAGCAAACTCTTAATTGGCAGAGAAATGAATGTGATGTCTACTAAGAGAGTCTGAAAATGGGCTAGATATAATTTTCTACCTTAAATACCATATTTACTCTTGTAATCCGCACCCTCATGTACCATGCGCACCCTTATTTTTGGGCCAGTTCGGAGGGAACAAAATAAATTCGTGTTGGAATAAGTTGACATCTGGGATTTTTTAAAAGTCTGCCTCTCTTCGCAGTTTCCCCTTCCTGAAACAAGGTCCGCCCAAGTTAAGCATATTTTCCCTCTTACCTCTGTGATGCAATTTATTGGTTGATCTCTTTATGTCGATGCTAGCAGAAATTCCCTCCTCGGTAGTCGCTCTTCTTATGTTGAACGAGCATCAAAGGCTCACGATGAATTCAGCGAACACAGATACCAACTTATTCCGGCAAAAGTATAGATAGGAATTGATAATTAACTTTTAATGACAGATCTGCTTATTTTGAGTAACAATAATATACTTAAAACTCATTTAAAAGGTATAGCTTTAATATTATAAAAATATAACGTCATTTCAATTGGCAAAATACTTCGCATGTATACTTCGTAGAATTCTTCATCTTCTGCAAGTGTAAACATAGATGCAAGTGTGTTGCAGTGAATTCACTATTGGTACTCACAATTTATATAACCTGTTCATAAATCCTCACATCCCATTTTCTTACCGACATTTTGGGAAAAGAGTTGCACGAGTAAATATGGTATATGCCAAAAGGAGGTTCAGGGGTACACATGGGTAGCAGGCAAATTCACCTCGAGGAGCGAGGCATGGGATGTGTGTAGCACATACAGTTGGAGCCCTTAGTAACCAATGAAATAAAAATAAGAAAATTGAAGATCTATCATATATATGAGAGAATGTTGACATCAAATGTGTGAGTGATTACATCTTCATGAAGAAAATAAAAACATTCACATAAACACAGATATATTTAAAATAATACAACATAACATGTGAGATGACTTGAAATTTATTTATAGGATGTCATAAATACATAACTGTGTACAAAAATTTGAATACAGAGAATAGATTTATTTTAATTTGGACAAAGTTGCATTCCTTACAGGTTGCAGCTCTTAAAGAAAATAATTTGTTATTGATAGATAAAATTCAAAGATAATCATTTCTTAATAATGAATACTAAAACCCACTAAGCATTTATTCTGCAAAAACACACCACACACACAGTATATTACTGGAGAGCTCATTTGCATTTAATCACATGCTCCATTTTGAAAATTTACTTGGCAACTTTCCTTGCAAATACGTATAATCTGATACCTCAAAAGGCTTTTATAAAAAATCATAGACTACTATCTGTCAAAAGACAAATAAACATGCAAAGAGAGTTTTAAAACGTAAAATTCTGAAAAATGTGCCTTTCACAGAAAGAACAGGAAATGTTATCTTGATCAACTACAAATATGAGAGGTATACTTTGTTTAAGTATAACAAAACATTAAAAAATTCATTTATCAGCATATGTTAGCTCAGTCGGCTGAGGCAACCGTAGCAGTAACATTCCAATACAGATTAAGCAACAATTTACAAAAATCTCAGGCATAAACAAAATATGAGCATAAGTTCACTATTTGATTTTTTAAATAATAAATTGAACTTCCATATGTTCAAAGATGGAATGTGATAATCTACATATAGCTTTCATGGCAACAAGAGCTAGCTCTCATCACTAGAATTTAATCATATTTGACATTAATGGAGAGCTGTAAAGATATATATTTATTCAAAGACCATTACTAATTTTTTCTTCAGAAGAAAGTGCAACTTTTCTTTTAGTGACAGATATATTGCTTTGAGCAAACTGTAGAAAATATCTTCCCGTAATAAAACATTAAAAGCTGCATAAATTTCAAATTAGAAATTAAAGTTCAGCAAAAACCAACAGATAAACCATGTAAGTCAAACTTATTTTCCAACTTCCAACTGAAAAAATGATACAGATAGTAGTCAATTAATTATGACAACTAGAGCATACTTTTTTTCCATACAGTATGTAGATGTCATTTCTTGAATTCCAGCCTTAAAGATTCAACCAAAAAGCAGAGAATGTCTGTCCCCTCTTCAATCTGCAACAATAAAGGAAAATGTCATGAATATCAATTTTTACCATGGCTGACAAAAATTCTTATAGATAATGAAACCAATATTATTGAATGGACATTATATTTACAAGCAAAGAGGCTATATAAACCATGAAAAATTTTTTATAGCCACAGATAGAGATTTGAATGAATGGTAGCATCGCCTATTACGAACAGAACACAATTAATTGCATTTATCCAAATGGAAGATGCCTTTTTTTCCTAATTTCAGGTTGTCTTAAATTTCCATGCAAAGTAAAATTACTCCTTGGGTCAATGTTTTTGGAATAGTTAAACTGGGATTTATTTAAAGCATGGGTACTAACTTTCATGTTTGTTCACTGCTGTAAGGAGAAAAATACTCAAGTGTTATGGACCAACAGGAATGGTTAGCCTGAGCTATAGCAATAGTGAAACAAAATTATAATTACTAAACCATGTCACTTGTAAACTTGAAAATGATGTATTGTTCAGGCTATGCTGGTAGTCCTCAGAGTTGTAGGCCCTTAATGTCAAACATTAACCATCTTCTCCATGCAGGGAAAACCTGAAAATCTCCTTCAGCAATCAAGAATGCTGCAAAAACATTTGCCACAAACTGATCTGAAAATGTCTCTAGGAGTTACTCTCCCTTTCCTTCTCTCTTTAACTCAGGTTCATGTGTTAACTGTAGTAAATAATATTATGGGACCGTTGCAGTACTTCCTGCAAACATTTAGGGAACTTTGGGTGAAGTGGCCCAATGCAATAGTTCCTATGACAAAAAATTGTTACACAGGGTGTTATTAGTTGAACCACTTTTATTTCCTCTCAAAATAATCATATAGTTCACACCATTTTATAACCAAATACACAGACCTACATGATTTAGTCTAACACTTTACACAACAGTTTTTGTTTTTTTTTCACTATTTCTGATGGTACAGCAAATCATATGTTTTGTGGTTTATTTAATATCAAGTAATCACTATAAATGCACTGGCCATGCATCAAAGATCTTGCTTAATTATCAAAAGAAATTAATCACAAACATTATCAATACAGTAATTTGCTTTAAACTCTCCAATAAAATTTGCAAACGAAATGATGTTTTCAATGTAAGCGTGAAATATCTTCCTATTTGAAATGTTCAGTTGTCTATTATTACAATGCATTGGAGTCGTTTCTGACTTCTTCACTACGTGTTTAATTTTCGGTTATTGTCCTTGATGTGTTTAATTGTCAACTTAGTGCAAATGCACTTGAAAGCCTGAGTCCAACAATGCAAAAATCTGAGCTCAACAATACCAGCAACATTAGGAAACACTCTTTTTGAAATGTTGAAAAATCTGAGAAAACCTAAACTTAAAATATGAGAAAATGCGAATTAAACAATAGAATCGAAGGTAAGAATAAGAATAATTTCTTTCTACGTGAAATAGTGTAAATATCGAGTGAAAGTATCGATCTTAAATTATTTTAAAATGTTAAAGATTAAAGGTCTACACATCCTATTCTAGCCAATTATGTGTTAATCAAATACAAATACGAAAACTTTCCTGATATCGTACCCATGCCTTTTTGGATGATGACTATCCAATTAAAACCTGCAAGAATTTGCGCCAAGTATTCATGTGAAAGATTTGTCGAAATCGAGCCAACCGTTCTCAATTTATTTACATTTATACTGGGAGGTGACATCACTCAAGGCTTAATCTGATTTTGTCCTTCATTCGTTTCATTGAAAGCTTACTGCAAATGCACTTGAAGCCTGAGCCTAACAATGCAAAAATCCGAGATGAACAATGCCAGCTACCCTAGCAGCCTCCTTTTTGAAATGTCAAAAAAAAACGGAGAAAATCGAATATAAACTTAAAATATGAGCAAACATAAATTAAAAAACAGAATCTAAGGTAAGAATAAGAATCTTCATTTCTTTCTACGTGAAATGGTATAAATCTCAAGTCAAAGTCTCGATCATAAGATATTTTAAAATGTTAAAGAATAAAGGTCTACACATTGTATTTTAGCCGATTATATGTTAATCAAATGAAAAAAACAAAAACTATCCTGGTATTGAACCCATGCCTTTCCGGGAGACAACTACTCACTTAAAACCTGAAAGAGTTCGCACTGAGTATTTAGGCGAAAGATTTGTTGAAATCGAACCGACCGTTCTCGGTTTATTTGCATTCATGCTGGAAGGTGATGTTACTCAAGGCTTCAGATGCAGGCACGCAGAGACGCAGGCAGAGACAGTGGTTATAATATATTAGATAACACTGGTTTCCAGATATGATTAATTTAAAACCATCTATGCTATTTATGAGGTGTTTAATTGGTTCCTAAATCAGCTGTAAGCATGTTAAGCTATGTAATTAATGACCCCTTACTGTTTTATCTTCTTTCCCCGCCTCTCTCTGGTTTAAACAGGCTTGCACTTACCCATTTGCTATTCCCCTCTTCATTTCCTTCTATTTATTTATTAGATTGCAAACTTATGGCTCAGTACTTAATGATGACTTTGCAAGGAAGTTTCTTTATTTTCATAGTAGTATAATATCATCATCATTCGTGTTCTGTCTTACAACAGGTCCTACCAATTCATTGATTGGTTTTGACTAGGGAATATACATACACAGTATGGTGGTTTCCCATTGCCTTCCACACCGGATACACACACAGAAGGGAGGAGGGAAACCCGGTGCCGGCATTTTCCTACTCTTTGCAAAGAGTACCAAGGGGGCCAACAGCTGAACATCCCTTCTGAAGGATGGAACACTGAATTTGCGCGGTCTCCTCAAACCACACAAACCTGGGAAAAATCCTACTTGCGCAGGATTTGTGCCTGCTGCCTTTTCAAGCAGCAGGCAAGTAGCAGCCCGCATCCTAACCACTACAACACCGGCACCCAAGTATTATATATTTATTTTAATAAATTTGTTCTTTCAAATTTTGCCTTTTGAGTTTTCTATCATTATCTTTATTACAATTAAATACCACCATTTCAGGACAAAATGTCTCAAACAAAAATAAAAACATCAATACCGCCAGTGGCATACCGTACACCCCCACAAGATGGGACAAAGCAGGCCCATATTTTTTTCATGAGGCTCTTAAATTTTTTTCTGGAACTTCAATTTTGTTTTGGCGGGGGAGCCTAAACATTTTCCGGTATGCCACTGAGTACCCCTCAACAATTTAAATGAGAAAACCAGACATTCTCACCAATTTCGCTGTTGGTTTACCACATCCATGGCCTGCTTTTGTTTCTACACGAACCATTAATGGATTTGTCTGCTTGGGACAACCTCGGAAACAACTTTGAAGCTGAGCTATAAATTTGAGGGAGTGTAAGGGGACAACTCTGTCGTCATGGTCAGCTGTAAGCAAGAGGGTTGCAGGATACTGGAAAAAAATAAAGAAATTTTAGAGCTTCAAAATTTGAAATATATACATCAAATTAAAGATGCTTCTCACAAAATACAACAATACTAACAATTTCAACGATAAAATAACTAACCATCCAATTGCCTAAAATAGTCTACTGAATATTTTTCCCATATATTGCTTGGCTCTGGAAAATTTTATGTAAATAAGGTTTAAATCAGTGGTGGGCAACCTTTGGTATGTAGCGGGCCACTTTGGCGGTTACAAATTCTTCAGCGGGCCGCATTGTAAGTTGTCAATGCTTGGCGGGCCAGATTATACTTCAAATTGACATTAATTAGATATTCTGAGGTGTCATATCAGGGAAAATCACATCTATATTTGGTTTTTAGGGGTAAAATTTCAATTTCAAGTATTTTATTGTCATAATTTGAATGTATATGATATGAATTTGTGATATTTTTTTAACCATAGCTTAGCAGGCTATATAAAACACACTCTGGAGCCACATGCGGCCCCCAGGCTGTAGGTTGCTCAGCACTGGTTTAAATAATATATCTAATGCAAAAGTTGAAACTTTATTCATACCTGGACTCCATCACCTTCAGGCACTTTCACATTGTGAAGAGGCGAGTATTTCAGAAGATTTATAAAATGCTCCTCCGTGTCAGAACTACCATAATCTGACACCCATGCATAGCCAATGGTGAACTTATGGAAACGCAACATGTCCAAGACCCTGTCAACACAAATACATGTCCCACTTAATCAAATAAGTAGTAGTGAATCAATAACATGAATGTTTACAAACACGATATAGACATTTTTTTTAAACACCTCCATAAAAATATTCAAAAAAATTGAATGCATTCAAGCTGTGTGCTATTGGTGGGAAAAGTGCCTGATGACTATCAGTAGTCATTCATTTAGCATTGTAATTTAGTTCAAATAATAACAAAAGTATTTCTAAATTGGCAATGTTTTGTAATAAATATATGCAATATAATGTTTCCTAAATGTGTAAAAATGACAGCTTTAAATCTAAAAAATTGGGAGATACATGAAGTTTTTCATGAGACTGAAAATAAGCTCTTGCACTTTTTGCTAAAACTATCACAGGGCTTGGCACAATAGGGGTTAACTGAAGCATCTAGCATTCACAAATCTCAAAATTGATAAAAACCTATTGCAAGAATAAGAAATGCCCATATTGCTCTTTAACTAACCATCTTGTATTACACTTATCAAAAGCTTTGAATCACATTAAGTAGTAAATTTATAACCTTCTCTCTGGAAGAAAAGTTGTTGAGAACATTCAAATTGCATATTTAAAAAAATAATCTAATACACATCAACATTTTCAAAACAAATTACCATATTTACTAGCATATAAGCCGCACCCAGGGTTTTTCAACATTGAAAATGGAAAAAAGTTTTTAGAAAGTCAATTATCCTTTCTCAGCTGACTTTGCCCGGATCCAACTCAAGAAATCTGTAATTTTACTCCTCTTCTTCCAACCTGCTTCTAATAAGTAAGCCAGCAAAGAAAAATAAAGCAGAAAAAACCGTACCGGATTCTCCAGAATATAATGCAATGTTTTTTCCCAAAAAGTGAAATTTTAAAAGTAGCCCCCGCGTTATATTTGAGTACTAGTGATTTTAACCCTGCACAGGTCACTCAGTTTCTGTGAGATGCCATCGAACTTTTAATTCATTAGTGTAAGTGAACCTATAGTCCAAGGACATTGAAGCGCTACCTACCTTTAAAGAAATATAAGCTCTTGTAGGTAATTCCAGTATATCAGGGTCAGTCTCTTTTGTTCACTTGTAAGAAGAGTATCACTTTTAGCTTCACTCTTCCGGCACATTTCAGATGCCATTCGACCTTTCCCGTCACTAATAGCTAAATTATTTTACTCAATGTTTGTTGTTGTAATTTTTTATTTTCATGGAATTATGCTATAATTTTATTACTAGATATTTGAAAAATGGATAAACGAAGAGTTTTAGACCTCGCTGTTGCTAACGATGTGCAGTTATTGCATCAGTGGTTTGACTAAGGAAGTAAAGAGAATTCGGTGACCAAGCAAGCCAAATAAGTACGGCATAAAAATATTTGCTCTGGTGGATGCTCGAATGTGCTATACTACTAATCTTGAAATATTTGCTAGTAAACAGCCTGAAGGCCCACTTGAAAAATCAATACAGCCAGCAATGTCAAATGTCTCAGCTCCATAATTTCAAGGACAGGATGGAATATCATAACCGATAACTGGTGCACATGTTTAGTGCTCACTATGATTTACTGAAAAATAAACTCGTTGGAACTATCAGGAAAAATAAAAGGGAAAATCCTAGAGGTTTCATAGAAACAAGATCTCGAGAGGTAGATTGAGTATGTTTGGCTTCTATGATAACTGCACCCTAGTTTCATATGTCCAGAAATAGAATAAAAACATATTGCTTATTTCGACGATGCATGATGGGAGTATAAATTCATCTACAGGAGACAAAAGAAAACCAGACATTATTACATTTTACAACGCTACAAAAATCAGGTGTTGATACTGTCGACCAACTCTGCAGCACTTACGACGTTGCGAGGAAAACGAACAGATGCTAGTGATGTACAGCATGCTGAATGTGGCTAGGATAAATTTTCAAATTATCTATCGTAGCAACAATCAAACCGATGGCAATGTGAGATGTCATTTTTTGAAAATATTGGCCAGTGAACTGGCCGAAGACTTTCTACATATTAGTTTACAGTGCTCTACCTTACCAAAAGAACTGAAATGAGATATTCAATGTCTTTTCCTGGTACCCTTGAACGTGTAACACCTGCAGAAGATAGTAGGTACTGTCCCAAAAAGGCAAAGGTGTTATAAATGTGGGCGATCAAAAACAGATATACGCAATATAAATGCAAAAACTGCAATAATTACATTTGCTTGCAGCATGCACAACAAATTTGTTCTGATTCCTATATTTGCTATATCAAAATTTGATCTTTTATTTTTTATGTGTTTGCTGCCTAATGTATTATATTAACACTAGGTAGATGCTGTTAGAATTCAACGGGAAAGTTTTTTTGTGAAATAAAAAATGAACAAATAAATATATCTTACATTTCTTTGGATGGCAAAAACAAACCTTCATTCTTTTAGGCATTCGTTGTTTCAAGTCTTGAACTCCTACAATGATTCTAAGTACCTAATTTTAATATGCAAATGATTAATGTTCTACATTCAAATGTATTCCTTCTCATAAATAACGTAACGAATGTTGTTTACATTGGTTGCTAAGAAAAGAATTTCTCTCTCCTTCTCTCTCTGTCATACTAATTGTAAGAGCATTCAAAGCATGCTTTCACCTATAAGGATTGAAATAACAATAGGATTTCGAGGTTTAACAATGTAATTGGTTGGCAAGGCAACATCCCAATTAAATGCCAAGATTTCTCCAAAATGTATGAATTAAATGTTAAACATGAGAAATTTCGAATTGTAGGCGGGAAAAGATGAACAGAATAAAAACCTTCATAGTTTTTTCTTTAAAATGAGCTAGATCCGAAGATCATAGGTTAATTCTTTCTAATTTAGATCTCAAAAAGAATAAAAGCCTGCAAATCAAAAAGTCGATTTTTATGGGGAAATAGAAATGCCTACCTGGGAGGTGTACATAGAACTTTTTCGGAGATTTCTTTTAGTCATCATCTTACAATATGTGAATCGATCATTCCTGCCAAATATTAAAAAAATGTATCTCGTTCCATTATCGAGTTATTTGCATTTTTATAACGTGACAGAGGGATCCACAAAGGGACATAAGTAGCCTTTTATTATCGTTAGATTAGATTATTGTTTTTCAACAATATTTATTGTGATTTATTGTTAAATAACTTTTATTTTGGATTACTAATTGCTACATACCTTCATTTTATTGTAACATCGTAAAAATAAATTAATATATTTTCATGATATTATTTAATTGTTATTATTAATGAATGACATTAAACCTTATAAAATTATAATTATAAACCAAATGGAATAAGTATTCATGGAAGAAAACGATAAAATGAAAATGGAGTCTGTGAGACACCACACAACCGTTTCCGTAACATTTTGGCATGTTACCTGTGCAGGGTTAAAAGATCATAAAATTGTTTTGAAAAATATCGTACATTCTGCATGTCTGTTTATGAGATACAAGATACTTGTTACATTGAAGACATTAGGCATATGTTACATTGTACTTGAAAAGTATTCGAGGCGAGAATAGATCGAGTTCAGTCAGTGGCTGAACCCTCGGTAATTTATACCGTATTACAGTAAAAATACTGATTTTACTCAGTAACACAGTAATTTGTGAGTGTTGGTGTTTGTGCTGAAGTTGCGCTGAGTCGGATCTAACCAATCAAATACCTCGAGGCTACAATGTAAGCTCCACAAGAGTCTAGAAGTAATAATCAGGCAAGGCGGCCACTTGAAACGGGAAAAGATACGTATTGAAAATATCACTCCACTTCAATCGTTGCGAAAAGATACTATGTATTGAAAATATCGCTCCGATGTTGATTCTGTCCATACTGCATTCTAGAGCAAATCACGAGATCTATCCAACGCCTTCTAATAATAAATAACATAAAAGTGGAAATCAAAATATTATTTTCAGAATACCCTATTTTGAATTTCTTTTGCTTCATAATCACATTTAAGCCACACCTTCATTTTTCGAATGAAAATTTTGGAAAAAAGTGTGGCTTACACACGAGTAAATACGGTATCATAAATGTTGTAAATCCTGCCAAAAACAACTTTTCTACTATGAGGCTTAAATAAGAGAAGACCACCAAAAAGGATAAATGTTAAAATTTCCTTGCTTAATTTATTAAAATAAAAATGTTATTATAATTCAAAGAGAGACTGTTACACAGACTTGTGAGCTCCTTACCCTACTTGTACTATGGCAGCACCAAAAAGATCTGGCCTCTGATTTAAACAAGCAGCGACCAGCAACCCCCCATTGGAACCTCCTTGGATGATAAGACGCTCCCGCTTTGCATAACCTGCTCCAACAAGGTACTCTGCAGCACATTGAAAATCATCGAAGACATTCTGCTTATTCAATAAGCGACCAGCATTGTGCCATGCTTCTCCATATTCTCTGAAAGTTTATAAAAACAGTTCTAATCAGGCAAGTGTTAAAAAAAAATAATCCAATGCAAATATGCTGTGGAAACAAGTTAGTGTATGTCTAATTAGGATGAGAGATACACAGAAAAAAGTCATTCAGAAAAATAAGAACTGCCTCAAATCTCATATGAAAATTTGAAAAATACATGGACAAAAATGTTTCAATAAGTGTCTAAAAATGTTTGCTCACAATATAAAAAATTGTTAGAATGTAGTTATTTTGATAAAAATTATTCATATAAAACAATCATAGTGAATATCCTACTACAACAAAATGTATTCTGCATTTTATCTTTTCTTATTATAACATAAGTAAAATTTAATTATGGATACTTTCTTAAATTTAATTCTCTTTTACACTAACTGTTAGGTAAGAAACTAAAGATAACCTGACAAATGACATATGAACAATGATTCATCCAAATCCTGCCAACAATCATACAGTGATATTATATATAAATAATGCTGACTTTTTAAGCTTTGAAAAAACCCTAGCATGATATTTTAACTTAATTCAATGCTCTATTAAAACTGAAACCATCATCATTAAATAGCAAGTTTTAACTACATAAACATAATTATCAGATAAATAATCTCAAATCTGATTTTTAGTTATTTCTCTTTGCTAGTAAACATCTTTAGCAGAATCACAATAAAATAAGACAGGATTTTTTAACCAGTCAATTAATTACAGACGTGAAAATATTTCCCTTTTTATATAATCTTCGTACAAAACATAAACTGCTTTAAAACAGTGAAATACTTAGGCAATCATAATAGAAACATGAAATGGGTTTTTCCGAAATACAAGCTGACATCAAATTTTATAGCTTACAGATAATAATGAATTTATTACTTTCATCCAGAAAAGCAATTCCATTATAAAATTCTGATTTTTGTTGAATTCAAGGTAAAATTACTATCATGATTAATCCAAAATAGTTGTGCAAAAAAGTAATCATTACTTAGTTGATTACAAAACTGGAAAAATAGGAAAAAGATATTACAAATATCTAAAATTAAAACAATTATACCCATCAATTTTTTTAAACTGAACAATAATTACCCATTAAACAAAAGACAAATCAATAGATCACAGCTGGAATAAGTATACTGCATTTACAAACTGTCTTTAATTTGAAAAACAAATCACAGGGATTGGAAGATAAATGCCATGCTCAACACTAATCTTACTCTCAAGGTTTATCCACCCATGTAATTGAGGGATGCTGCCAGGACACTAAAGCTTGAAAGGCTCATATATACCTATGTCGTGTTAATCATTGCATTGCATAAACCTATAGTTTTAGAAATAAATACATCAATGCAAATGGAGAATATATGCAAAATGATTAAAAATATTGTTAACAGATATTCCAACTGATAAGAATTTCATACTTGAGGCATATTTTGCTATGAGTAAGTTGACTATGCAAAATTAAAGCATAAAAATGAGACAATAAAATAATAGAAGCTGAGAAAATCTACAAAACTTAGGTTAGTAAAGGAAGAAAAACTGTGTTCGCTGAAAAAGATATAATGCATAATGAAAACTGCAGAAAGGAATAGAAATTGCTGTCATGAATTAGACAACACAGTCACCTAAAGTAGTGAATATTTATGTTTAGAAGAAATATAATGTTCGTTAAACCAAAGGTGTTCACACACCAGCTTCATAGTGATTCGATTAGCAGTAGTTTTATTTAACTTACAACACAAAGAAGATTTTCTCATGGAAATGTTACCAGAAAAAAGTGTTCATCCAACTCTTCAAATATCTTTTACTTCATATATTCAAGCAGAAAATCAAATCTCATCCTACTTTCCTCCCTCAAGAAAGTTACAACTATTTTTGGTTTGAAAGCATTTCATAAAAATAGAAATGCATCTCACCATTCTAATGCTGCTCATCTGTGAACACTGGTGACAAACTTTTAAGTTTGATTATTGTTCATTTCCCATTTATCAAATCTGCTCAAATACTAATCAAAGCTGTCACAACATGTAAAATAGCTGGCACCAGTAGGCTAACAGGCCTACAGACTTCATCATTTCAACTTTTGGTCCTCTCTAGGAACAATTTCATTTTCATCTTTCAAAGGGATTTAGGAATTCATGATTAATTCAAAATTCAACCAGGAATAATTTTTACAATATTGTTTCAGTTAGATTGTTACATATTTTTCTTTCATTAGGTAACTGGTCAAGATCATAAATAACTAAACTGCATGCAAGTCCTTATATTAAAATTTTAATCGTGTATCAGAAAAACATTAGTTATTTTAGCTTGTATTAATGTTTTCCATAAATATGGCCTACATCAACACTAGTAAGAATATGTTAGAAAAATTATTCAATATCCACTTACAACCACTAACATAAGAGTGAATACAAAAAATAAAGCATCTGCAAAGTAAGAAAGTGTTAGAAATTTAAAATAATGCTAATTTTAAAACAACAGATGAAACAATTAAATTTTCATACAATAATAAAATCCCAAAATGAATAAAGAGTTGCTGAATGAAAATCAGACATGTATCTTGTTATAGAAGCCTAAAAAATATGAGATCAGTAGCCATCACAAATATTCAAGTTCTCAGGATTATAGAAATCCATGCTAAACCTGCTAAGTAATTTATGCAAACAGTACCTAATATCAAGCAAATTTTTAAAATTCATTGACTAAGCAATCCCAGAAACACTTCAAAATGCCATAATTGATTTCAGACCACTGTGAAATTCGTAAATATGGTACAATTACATAACAATAGAAAGTGCTGATAAATTTATGTTTACTGATATGATAACCCTTATGTACCTTAGGTTATAATTTCTACCCAATGTTTTCACAATGTATAATGGTTACTTCAGTCATAGTATTCGTTACTATGACAAGCAATTTTTTAAAGCAATTATCTGTTTGGAGCATATTTTTTAAAGCAACTCTATTTTCCCATAGCCCATTGTCAGACTGGCATGCACCTCTTAGAATTGAAGCTGGGTTAAACCAGATTTACAACAACAAAGCATCTGGGAAAGCTGCCATTTATATATATATGCATGCCATTCATTGAAATTGGTTAATTTATGAATAGATTAATTAAATGAATGTACCCATTTATTGCTAAGGTGGAAATACAATTTTTTGTTTAATGCTGAAGCTCAAAGCAGAATAAAGGGGCATTAACACTTTAAGCAGAATAGATGTTCATTTACAGTGGTGTGCCTATGGGGGTACGGATGGACCTTTATGTTTTCGAAGTTCTCGCACAACCAGTCCAGACGGTCAATTATGTTATGCCTTGATTTAATGCCAGAATGTGCTGCCATCTTTTGGCTTCTTGATGGAACTACATGCACAATCCTACATTGTATATAAAGAATGTTATTTCTTTTAAATCCACTGGTTAAAACGTTAGCTAAATGTGTGTACAACATGCTAATACAGAAGAAATAATGTTGCCCTTATTTAAAACAAGACACCACCAGCTGTGCTATTTTGTGAAGAGACCAAACTGTCATTAATGAATACTATTATAAAATTCTTTATGACCTTTGCCAAAAACCTTGAAAGAAAATGGCAGGCTTGTTGTCCAAAGCTGTCATTCTCCTACAGAATAACATGAGACTGCACATTGCAGTCAAAACTATACAGCAATTGCGTAGAGAGGTTTGGGAAGATTTGCCTCATCCGCATTATAGTCCTTATTTAGCACCTATCGATTTCTATTAGTTATGACCATTGACAAAGCATCTAGGAGACAAACAATATCTATAGAAAAATGAGCTAAAAATATATCTCAAACTAGTTAAAGCGTAATGACAAATCCTTTTATTTAGCTGGAATACAAGTGCTTGTACTAAAAAGGCAGAAATGTATTGAAGTTCACGGAGGTTGTTGGAAAAATAAATATCATTGTTCCAAACAAATATCCATTTTTTTAGTTTTATAGCAAAAATTCCAGTTATGACAAGAACGTCCCTTGTATTTATAATCTCATATTATGGCTACTATTAGTAATAATTAATTCCTTTTACTTTTAGTGGACTGAAATGTACATATTAAAAGATGTGTCAATTAAAAAATATTTTTTATAGATTTTTTCCTTTCTCATATGAAAAAATTTGATGATGGAAATACGTTTTAGGTGTCCAAAAAAAGTTGTTTTTGCGATGCTGTCTGTCTGTGCACTGCCATAGCAACTAGACAGTTCAATGAAATCAAATGATATTTCATATTTAGGCATAAAATTACCAGAGCAGAAACTATGAAGAGATGAACGATACAGCACAACAATGAAGGGTAGTTGATTCTTATTCATTTTCATAAAAATGTCGATTTATTCAAAAATGGCTCGGTTCTTGTCTGTTATCTGCCACTCACCCAGGTTAATATACGCAGCGCCCTAACAGAATGAGTAAATTCACAGAATTGGTAACAATACAATTCACTTTGATGATGAAAGATTTTCACCCCATGATTAAAACAAATTTGTGGACCAATTTGATACATACATGAAAATTGGCAGTTGAAAAAAAGAAAATTCATTCTTTTAGGCATCCTAAGGCTCAGGTGCAAAATTCATACAGTTATTGTAAGTAATTTTAAAAAGTAAATGAAAAATACAAAGCAACCATTCCCAAGCTAGTCAAACGGAGGAATGAAATGCCACCAACTTTGAGTCAATTACCAATTACCCAATCTTCTTTCAAGAGATTTTTTTAGCATCTATAATTCTTGAGAAAAGCATTTTAATGTAAGTGCAATGCAATTTTGCAAATTTTATGGCATATAAATTTGCTCATTTCAGGCTTTTGGGATTTGAGCTCCATAAATTAGGGTTGTGTTTTTTTAAATTTTTTATCTCATTAGTATACTTTAAAAGCATCTAATTAATACCCAAGAAAATGTTAAAAGCACCTAACTGCTATTGCCTGAACAATATTTGATCAATTCCATGATAGGTGGAGGATATGACATCTTCCAGCGAGGTATTCAATAGAAATTTTTAACTTCTTCCTACAGAAAAAAATTAGCAGATCTGAAAATATGAAATGATGAAATAGATCCAACTGTAAAAAATATCCAACCATATTCATTGACATCAAAATTAAGCAAAATTTTAAGTATATACAATTAAATGCTATGAGAACTACTTATTTTATCACTTTGTAAATTTCCATTGTGCGAAAACATTTAAATAACAATCTAACCTATAAAAAATATTAAAGCATTAATAGTCAGTAAGTTGTAAGCAAATTTAGCTTTACAATTACAGCCTTCCCTCATTTTACGAACTTCCGTTTTACGAGTTTTTGCTTATACGAGTTTGTTACATTCGCATGAAAATCCTATTTTTCAAGTATCAAATAAATTATCGCTTATACATGCTCTATCCACTTCGGGAAAGTTTGAGAAAGCTCGGTCAAGTTCATCAGATTGCATCACGCTGTTCCGAATATGAACCATCAACTCGGTCTCAGTACGCACGTTGACGTTCTTTGTGAAATTCGGTTCGCTGAGTGGTGTGCTTTTTAATCTTTTAAATCAAGAAAAATTTTTGTGAATCATGGATCCTAAACATGCCAGCCTTTCAGGTATTGCAAGTGGTAAAGTGAAAAAAGTGTAGCTGTAGCCCAGAAAATAAATATTATTCAAAGATTGGAGAAAGGCGAGCGGTCGAAGGACATATGCGCCAGATTTAACCTATCAGCATCTACTGTGAGGACAATATTTCTGCTGTCAGAGATAGCATGATCTACAGTGCCTGGCACTCACTTGCAGTGTATAACGAAATCCCGGGAAGGTATAATAGAACAGCTAGAAAAACTTTTGGTCCATTGGATGGACAGTATTTTTTTTATTTTGACCTTCGGAACCAATTAAAAATTTTTACATAGGAAGTAATGGGAAAATAATTTTCGTTTTACGAGTTTTCACCTGATGAACAGTTTTCGTGGAACGAGTTAAGTTCGTAAAATGCAGGAAGGCTGTACTATGGAAAAGAGCGATAATCTTCAAGCCAAAGATATAAATGACTAAAGATATATCTAATTACCTTGACAGATGATGTGCCTAATAAGTCTAAAGACACAGGCAACAACGAGTAAGTGCATTGAGAAACAGGTGTGTGATAAGAAGTAAACCAATCTCATACAAAGATTAATAAATAAAAAAGTTTTAACACACGCTTACCCACCCACAAATGTCAGCAGGAGAACACAAAAGTTTTCAATAATAACTGCACAGTATTTAACTGTTTCTCATTACTAGGTCAATGCACTTGACACCATCTGGCAGGACAATTGCACTTTCAACTGTCCACTCAAGTCTTAATAGCACATAAAACCCACCCTCCTCCCCTGATGTTGGGTATGGCCAGGACACCACCAAAATGCTGGATGAAGACTAGTCTCGTGACACTGAAAGTCGGCTGAATACTAACATTGAATCCTCCATAACCATAGAGAAGACATGGGTTGAAGCCATCCTTAGTTATTCCCTTGAAACCAATTAAAAGGTTCAGCATTAATAAAAGATTTCCAACTGCCTCATCCATTATATTTGAATACAGATGAGAGAATAAAAAACAGAATATAAAGATGTATCAATTTTAAACGTATATTCTATTTATGAAGTTGACTGAGTTATTGCTTTGAGGCAATCCAAATTGGGAATATTTTTGAAACAAGAAAAAAGTCTGCTATGACTGAGAATCGAACCCGGATCTTCCACTTGCCGGGCAGATATTCTACCACTGAACTATCGTAGCAGATCAATTTTCTCATTTCTGAATGCAGATTTTTTCTTGGTTAGGGCCGAAATAGCTAAGCTAGTATCAACCTGCCCCAATGGATGTCCTCGAAGAGATACATCAAAGAAAACTCCTCCCTCTCAAATGGTGAGATTGCCAAGCTAAAAATTGATGGAATAAAGTGATCACTTTATTTCATCAATTTGCACTCCAAATTATCAAACTGAAAAATTAATTTTGTAATTGGATTCACTATTATTTTGTTAGCGCTGCTTCCAAATTAATGAGGATTCAACAAAAAAGTAATTTTCATTTTTATAATATCTTCTATTAACCGTACTTACCCGAATCCAAGACAAGGGTTTTTCCAAATTTCAACTTGCAAAAATTGGGGGTTGTCTTCAATTCTAGTATGAACTCCTATACCGTCAATACATCACAGTCAATTTGTGGCACATCAATTCGTGGCACGTCAATTCGTGGTGCGTAAATTCGTCACATGACAAACTCGTTATGCATCAATACATCACATGACAAACCCATTGTGCATCAATTCATCACTGGACAAAATCGTTGCATGATAATTTCATCACAAGGCAAATTCATCATGAGACAAATTGGAAGGTGAGACACCATGACTGGAGTACGGCAGGGGGATACACTTTTTGGATTGGGAGTCACACCTTGCCATTCACCATCCAATATGTCTCGCAAAATTCGCAGAAAATTGCAATTCATTCTAGTATTACCGAAATATAAAGAAAATTTTTTTGTGGAAAAGTGTCTCCCCCTGCCGTTCACCAGTCAAGTGTATTATGACGAATATGTCGAGAAATGAATTGCATACAGTCGCTGTCGCTTGTCTGTAAAGTTATTTTCAGTGCAATATTTACTAACAGTTGGGCAAAAATAATCCAAGAACCATTCTTGAATAAGTTTGTGTAACCCAAGCCTTATTATTTGCTTTTCAAAGAACAAGCAACCTTGACTTCATGTAGCCCTTTAATGCTCTTGGGTTCTGTGAGTGGTAAACCAGCATTGGCTTAAGTTTAACATCTACTGCAGCATTTTCTCCCAGTAATAGAGTTATGCAATCTTTGGACATCTTAAACCCTGGCATAGATTTTTCCTTCTGAGCAATGAATGATCTATTAGGCATTATTTCCGAAACAACCCAGTTTTGTCCACATTGAAAACTTGCTTTGGACTGTAACCCTGTTCCATTATAATTTGCTTAAAAATTGCAGGAAAACCTTATGATGTATTTGTATCAGCACTCGCAGTCTCTTCCAAACGTTTTACACTATGAATTCCACTTCTCTTTTAAAATGTTCAAACCAACCACTAGGAGGTGGGGGGACGTCTCCTGGCCAGAGAACTCAAACTCGGCATTGAGTGCAGTATTTCTGTATTGAAAAATTGGGTTGAATACTGGTATAGAATTCCCTAGTTTTGATACTAATAAACAAGAGGGTATCCTACGTTTGGTGAATTCAGTAATCCTCCCCCCCTCCTCCCCCTCTAGCTCCTTCCCCTTACCTCTCCTCTCTCTTTCATTCCTCCCCTCGCTCCATCCTCAACAAATAAAACAGTGACCTTGGATCCATCCACAATATTTCCTCACAAAACATGTTACTTTGATTACTTAGAAAAATCACCAGGTTTAACCCAGGCTTCCTACCCCTCCCTTCTAGTAATAAATATTCTGTATTCAGTTGGTGCAGTGGTAACAGCTAAAAAATATAATTTTTAAAATATCTCTTAAAAATGCATTTATGGGAAAATTTTTGAACAAAGGCTGTAGAAAATTAAATTACCTAGAACTTTTACTTAATAATTTTTTACAATGCTCAAGTATTAAAGCAAATACTTGAAAGAAACAGATAAGGGGCAAGAGTAAACATCCACTTCCGGTTGACTGATTTTAACCAAAAACTCTAGTAACTTTGGGAATAACTTTGAAACAGAAAAAATTTCGGTTATGACCGGGAATCGAACCTGGGTCTTCCACTTGCCAGGCAGATATTCTACCACTGAACTACTGTAGCAGATAATCTTTCCTGTTTCTGAACGCGGGTGTTTTTCTTAGTTGGGTCCAGGCTAGCCAAGCTAGTATCAACCAGCCCCAACGGACGTCCTCCAAGAGAATGTCGAAGAAAACCCCTCCCTCTCAAATGGTGAGATTGCCAAAGCCAGAAAATGGTGGAATAATATGAAACTATGCAGAATGGCATAAGCTGTAACGTGTTCAGAAACAGGAAAGATCATCTGCTACGGTAGTTCAGTGATAGAATATCCGCCCGGCAAGTGGAAGACCCAGGTTCGATTCCCGGTCATAGCAGAATTTATTCGGTTTCAAAGTTATTCCCAAAATTACAGCTTATGCCATTCTGCATAGTTTCATATTATTCCACCAATTTCTCTTGTAACTTTAATAAAAATGTCAAATATAAAATTTTGCAATGATTTGATTAATACTTTTTGAGTTAGAACACCCATAAAATTCCTATCACACACACACACACACCATCAAGAAAATGGTCAAAACATGTTCAGGGGACCTCAAAACATGTATTTCTATTAAAATCTCAAAATTGATTTTTTTCATGAAAACAATACTTTCCCCTATACTATACATATGGCGAAAGTAAAAATGAGAAGTTGGACAAATTAATGGCCTATGATGTAAATACTGATGAAGAACCTGTACATATAAGTAGGCTTGGTAGAATTCGACATTTTTTTTTTAATTGACAAGTTAAATCGACGATTATTTTTCAGTGAGATTTTCAATGAATATCGATGCTTAAAATTACCATTACTGTAGGCTTGGTAGTTTTCGACATTTATTTTTCTTAAAAATCAACGTTTATTTTTCCTAAAAATCGCCGACCAATATTGATGTTTACTTAAATACATTTTACTAGAGTTGGTAGTTTTTGACATTAATATTTCTTAAAAAGCGACCACTACCATTGTTTATTTTTCCTAAAAATCAACGACGTACATCAACATTTATTTTTATACATTTAATTGGGCATTATAGTTTATACTAGATGAATTAGCCGATTTAAAATGGGCTTTGTAATCAAATCTAACTCTGGAGTTGAACCCAGAATCTCTTTTGAGATTTTTTTGTCATTCGCTACTGGTACATGATCATAGCAATCCTACCAAATTTGGTTGTGTGGTATTACATCAATTTAAGGCACTTTCCATTCTTCCTCCTATTCTCCCTCCCTCTCCTTCTCTGGAAAAATAAATTTTCTAGGCTCAATTTCGTCCTAATAAAGACCATTATCTATCTATCTCTCCCTCCTTCTCTATCTCCCTCCCTTCTTCTCCCTTTATCTCTCTCCCTCCTTCTATGTCTCCCTCTCTTCCTCTACCTTTATCTCTCTCATTCTTATTATCTCTCTCCCTCCCTCTCTGGAAAAATATATTTCCTGTCTCAATTTCGCCCTAATAAAGAACATTATCTATCTCTCCCTCTCCCTTTTTCTGTCTCCCTCTTTCTCTCTACCTCTTTCTTCCTCTCTCCTCTCTCACGTATTAAAACATTCAAAGCATGCTTTCCTTATGCATATAGTATAAGGTTTGAGACGACAATACAATCTCGAGGTTTAACAATGAAACGGTTGGCAAGGCAACACATCGTTAAAAAGTTTAAATTTTTCCAATAAATATGATTAAAATGTAGAACTTGAGTGATTTTGTATCGTAGGCAAAATGTGACGATAAGAATAAGAAACTTTATTTATTTTTCTTTAAAACAGTCCAGGTCCGAAGATCATAGGTCAATTATTTCTAATTTTAATTTGCAAAAGAGTAAAAGCCTGTAAGTCGAAAAATCAATTTTTGTGTTATATTATGGGAAACTGAAATCATCCTCTGGAGCCAAACCTGGGACCTTTTTTGAAAAATATTTATGTCATTCACGACTGGTACATGATCAATCCAATCTTACAAAATTTGGTTGAACTGTCTGAAGAAACAACTGAGATATTGAGCATTATGGACATAATGATCAAGTGACCAAGAGAATTAGCATTTTATAGTTAAGTGATTTTGGCTATAAAAATCCAAGAGGTTGGTTAGCCAGAAATAGACACAAACATCAACATTTATATATTTCTTAAAAAGCGATATCTAATATCGATGTTTATTTCAATAGGTTTCATCTATTTTTATCTAGAAAAGTGTTATAAACTGAATTCCTTCTAATTAAGTTAAATAAAAGGGAAAAAATAAGAAGGCTTCTTTTATGTTGCTTTGTTTGTTGTTATCTACAATTTGGCAAATGCATTGTTGTTGATTTCGGCCGCCAACCTGGAACAGTTAATTTTTCGCAATAAATCAGAAAGTATATTCTACTCATCAATTCCCCTTATTCACTAAATCGTGATCGTTAGTGAGAAATTAATGTGACGTGAGTATAATGTACAACCTGATGTATGAATGAATATTTTGATGAAAAATATATAATCTTGTTGAGTAATAAACAACTATGAATGTGGAAAAAGGCTCGAGTGCATACGCGGAATGAATGCAAAAGAAACTAAGTACGGAGCACACTCTCAGATGGATTATATAAATTTTATGACAGGGTGCTTTTGGTAATGCCATAAGGCCATCTGGCGATCAGTACTCATTTTTCAGTCCAGGGAAACATTTCATTTCACCTCTTGGAGGAGGTCGGCAGATAATGTTGCACAGAGGACACAATAGCCATCCCCCGACTTTTTGTAAATGGAGTCCAGTGCGTATAGATTATCGGATCTGGTCAAGGGTAGGAAAAGAGCACAATAAACTGATCATAATATTTTGTCCTTTACTTTTGGATCCCAAGGCTGCTCAGTATGTGCCCTTAAGACAGTGACATAAGCAACATTAGAAAGCAAATTCCAAATGTTGTGGCAGTTTGGTATGACAAATACATACTGTCTCTACCGTTTTGGATGTTTGATGGTAAAATATGTTAAGTTTGAGAGTGGATAACAAAGTTTTAAAATCACGACGCATAAATTTAGTAGAAAATGTAGGTGAAAATCGACACTTATCAATGACAATTCATTTTCGTCGAATTTAAAATTCTATTTTTATCGACATTTATCAATTTAAATTGAATCCTACCAAGCCTACATATAAGTATAGTAGTCAAGTTAATATAAAAGTTATTAAAATATGAGTTGACTTACTTTCTTGTGGACTATGAACATGGGTATGCGCGTGCCATCCTTACTAGAATAGAACACCTGTTCAGTCATGTACTGTGTTGGATCAAAGTCTTCCAGTTTAGTTTCACGATATACCTGAAATTGAAAAAAAATCAGCAAAATTGTAAGACTTCACTTAGAGGTTTAAATAAGCAAAGAACTTGAGTTAAATTTATCGAGTAATCCCTATTTCATTTATTCACCTCAGGTTCAGGATTGCTCTTTGACAGATCACAATGATAGATGATTCCAGGTGTTAGGAATGATGTGAACTGATAGAAGAATTCAGAATGTTTTCTCTTCCCTGAATAGCCAGTAACAGTTCCTACATCCAAAGGTAAATTGCGAATAAGATCTCCATTCCCTAAGTCACGTAACTGTAGCACACTCTTTAAGATGTAAGAGAAAGTAATCAAATTAGATTGACAATTAGAACAAATAAATTCATTAATAAATCCAGCTTTAGAATTAGTATCAATTACTAATCTTGCTAAAATTCTTAGTTACCTTGACGTCATGGATATAGCAAACAACTAGGGATGTTCCATTGATGGGTGCAGCCCAGTCAAGGACATCATGTGGATCCTCAGGAAGCAACGTAACCCATGAATCGGGTGAAGGATTGGAAAGGTCTATCTGCACCAGTCTGTAGTTGGGTGCATCTTTGTTTGTACGAAACACACAAACAGACCCATCATTGGTTACATACTGTAATTTTAAAAAATTAAAGATAATTAATATGCGACTGAAGTAATGAAACTGACACACAAAAATGTGACAATAAACAAGATGAATAAGATAAATCATCATAATTTTTCAAATAAAGAATACATTATCTTTGTAGTTAGTTATCATTCAAGCTTTTTAAAACTCCAGAACTTATTAATTCCTTACACATGCAAAGCATTTAAAAAGAGCAATTACTACAGATGGTATTTACTTATTTAATTATATTTAATAAACTTTTACAGAACACATACAACAATATGACATAGTATGTAAATATTGCAATACAGACCTGTACAAGCAAAAATAGGATCCTTTGATAATTTAACAAAATTTTTGTAAAGGAAACATTTTCCCCAGTGCAATGGAACCAACTCACTAAAGAAACTGAGATACATTTCAACTGTGATAAAAAACCAACTCAACCCAGCCTTAAAAAATCTGATGTGGCCACCACATGACTTTCTCCATATCTGTAATATTTCTAAAAATTCCAAATAGGTTACATAATAATAAATTTTAGACTTTACAAAGAACAAAAATAAACTCAAACCATAGCCTTCTGATATTGGATATAGTCACAAAGCTCCAACAATTAAGAAAAGAAAAAGGAGTGTTACTAAAACGTAACTAAGCATCAATTGTTAACAATGTTCGTCGGTAGGTGGCGTGGTGGTGGCAGCTAAAAATATAAGATATCTCTTAAACAATGCATTATATGGGAAAATGTTTCAAAGGTTGTAGAAAATTAAATTTTCTACAACTTTTATTCCAGTACATTTTTCCATATATAAAATATTAAAGCAAATATTTCAAAATAACGGATAAGTGACAAGAGTAAACACCCACTTCCGGTTGACCAATTTTTACCAAAAACTAATCAGTTCTTGTGACTTTCATAAAAATGTTAAATATAAAATTTTGTGTTGACCTGATTAATAGTTTTTGAGTTAGAGCACCCACAAAAAAGTTATCACACACAGACATTGAGAAAATGGTCAAAACATGTTCAGGGGACCTCAAAACGTGTATTTCCATTGAAATCTCGAAGTTGATTTTTTTCATGAAAACAATACTTGCCCCTATACTACGTATGGAGAAAGTAAAAAACACCCCATAAAAATGAAAATTACTGAAACTGACAATCAATGAACAAGTGCATTCCCGTACTTAACATTGAAAAGTTAAAGGTATCCTACTAGTAACAGAAATTCTAATAAATATATGGACTATGAAAGATTAATTCAATATTTTTCATCATTTTCAGGAGATGGACGTGGCCCTTCCTAAATACTTTGGTGAACCAAAATACTTTTTTCCTTAAAAATCAGGGTGTATCTTATAGTCCAAAAAATACGGTATTTTGGAAGTTGTTTGTCTGTCTTTTCGTCATGAATTTGGACACCTCTTAGGATATCATAATCAAAATGGTTCCTGAGATCAAGGAGAAAATTTTTGTCTATGTTTGGATTCTTTCTGAGCAATACCGGGTACTTTCAGCTAGTCCATAATGAAAGACATATACAGTGGAATCCCCATTTAACATTTGCCGGGAGGACAAGTTTTTTGTACCTTAAATTGAGTAATACCTTAAATGGGGATAGTCTAAAATTGAAAGATTAAACGGAAATTTATTAATTGAAACAAATATTAAGAGTACAGATTAATTGAAAGGTAAACTTCCTGTCAAGTTACAGGCTTTTTATACAAAATGGAAAATTTCAGATACGTTGTAGATTCTAGTTGGCAAATCTGAAAAAGAAGAATGACCCATTTATTAAAATCTATGCTCTACATTAAACGGCGAATGACTCACAGGAGATGGCAAATGCATAAAGAGGCAGATGTTACTGGAGCAGGCAGGGATTGTAAACATACGTTCATCCTAGTGGATGAGTAACCACAGGAGAAAAAATGCGGTTAGCGAAAAAAATACAGTCACCTAATTTGTATTAGAATCTTGGGTGCTCTGTCTAGGCTGCTGGGAAACCTTGCCTCTTTTAGTGTTGATTGATTTCTGAAGCGATTATGATTAATTTTTTCATTCATAAGATTTCATGGAATGAGGATGGCTGAGAATCATAATGCAAGAGCTCTGGCAAAGATGAAATTAGTTGTCACTTCATGGTTTTGATTCATTGCACCTCCTAGCAGCGAATTTATGATCTTTAATTTTTCCGCGACAAACTTTCCTAAAACTTTTATGTGAATAAACATACTACCTACTTACCTATAGCAGGAATTAACCGAGCATGCAGATCGTTTTAATTTTTGAAGTTCGTATACAATGATGAATGCATGATATAATTGAGTTCATATGGATTATCGGAGATATGCACAGTAAACCCTACATATTCGCACAGAAGTTATTGTAGCAAATTTCAGTGTTAGCAGAAGGTTAATTCACTTATTCGCGCTCACCGGCTGCAGTGCACGGCAAATGAAACATGGTGTGTATCCTCTCGACAACTATATCATCTTCATATAATAACACCATTTTGTTTAGACTTGAATGATGAATAAACATGACAAACAAGCGACTGAAACATAATAGCAGATAGGATCAGGAATAATTATATTAGAAGACAAAAGGTATTGAGCTTCATTTTATATTATTTGTATGGTAAACAGGTGCCCAATTTGCCAATTAAGTTAAAATATTGGGCCAACCAGTAGGTTGCTCTTCGAGAGAGTAAATGAAATAGCTTCAATTAGAAAAAATACTTTTGATAAAATATAATTAAAAACATTACCTATACAGAAAAGTTTCAAAAATGTATATTTTAATTTGTAGCATTTAGAAGGAAAAAATTATAAGCTTATAGTTATTTGAGCTGCAAGTCTATGCCAACACTGCCCGATAAAAAACATTTTCATTTTTTTCAGTATTTTGCCTAGCCTGTAAGATTATCATTTCGAATTTTTTTCTTTTCTTTTTTGTATCAATGGAAGAAACATAGTTCATGTTACCCTTAATTAAATGTGGAGTTCTTTATAATGTGCTACGTTGTATAGTACTACTGGACAGCCATCAGTTGAAAGATATCTTTCATGAGAATATGTCGTAGCAGACCTCTTACGTCACTAGTGCATATGTGTGTGCTCAACTGTAGTTTCTACAATTTTTTTTAACTTATCTGCAATCATATTTTGATTATATCCCCAAAATGCAAAGGAGGTGAAAAGAGTGCCGCGAGAAGAGCGAAAAAATTATTTTTCACTCTTCTCTAATTATCTTTGTTAATTACACATCGAGAAGCAAGGGTGCATGAATTATGTGAGCAAATAAGGAATATTTTATCTCAAAAGAAATGATTGCATACAATTAACAAAGGTAAGTTTTTAAAATATGTTATTATCATATGAACGGGGTAATTTTTCCCCTAACTCCAATTTTCCCATATACCTTTATTATCTATATTCGCGGTTTTTATATTCTCGCCATTTTTTAGGAACTTAACCCCACGGATATGGAGGGATTACTGTAATTTAAATGAGCTTCGAATAATTTATCCAGCAATGAAGTAGTACAGTGAGCGTTGTCAGACATGTCAGCACATGTAATCAACTGAGCATGCAAAATGCTGCACGCAAAATGACAACGCTAGCAGATGTTGGAATTTCCCACGTCCTTGTAATCATTAGATTTTAAGGACATTTGTTACATTTTGGCGCTTTATGCATAATACACAAGTATGATTGCTTATCTTGTGAGGTGTAGGGAAATGCTCCAGCGACGGACAAGTAAGTACACCCGAAGTTTGAATAACATAATCTTGATGTAATAAAATAATTGATCTGAATAAACCTCTTTTTGGGGGATTGTCTTCCTTTCAGATTAACACGGTAAATATGGCCGTATTACACATGAGTGGCACAACTAGCTAACACGTCACATTAGCGAGCAAGCGCTTTGGAACCGAAGTGAAAAAAATCCATGTTCACGTAATGACATGATCGTAATTTTCATAACATATGTAACAGATGACTTAAGGACTAAAGGTGGATTGACAAAACACGGCACGACAAAATATTAATTATTTGAGTTTATTTAATGTAATAATGTTGGTGTGTTGTGCAGTTGATGGATAATGTGAATTATTACATTACAATTCCACTAAATAATATATTGTTACATCACGTAATGTAAATGCACCTTAAATCGAGGTGATGTCCTAGGGATGAGAATTTTGTGGGCAATTCACAAAATCGAGAAACATTAAATTGGGTAATATAATACATTATTTATAAGGAGTTTTGGTTGGGGCCACAAAAAAAACAACCTTAAATGCGGGAAAACCGTAAATGGAGAAACCTTAAATCGGGATTCCACTGTATATCACATGGCTCATACTGATACAATCATCGAGTTTGTACAAGATGTTTTTTTTGCCATAATCTGCTTTAATACAAAAAGCAAAATAAAAATTTTAACTTCATCAAATGAATATCACAGTTATTTGAAGAAAATTTTTGTTTTTCCAACATTACACAAACCTCATAATCAGCCTCCAATTTGTGCACAATTTGCGTAAGATCAGCCTTTCCAGACACTACACCATCAGGAAATGCCTCCCGAAGGTCACAGAAATAGAGTAGGTTGTCCCTACAATCTCTCTGGGGTGTGACAATCAGGTAATTTCCACAATCACTAACTTCAGCACCACTGTTGCACAAGTAAAAAGAGAAAAATAAATCAAAATAAACAGAAATAATCACAACTAAAACCTTAAGTGAAATCTATGAATCATGCTGATCAAATGAAAATATAATTAGATTAATTATAAATTGTCTCATTAATTGTATTGCCCTATTTTCTTATTTCACAAAGAAGTGACACATGCATCTTATAAATAAAGAGGAAAGTTTGTCTGTCGACAACCCATAAGGATAGGCCTTAGTTCAATCCTAAGTCCGGTGCAGCACATTTTTCAATTTGACATTAAAATACATAAATATCATCCTACGCCAACTGGACTTGGAATGATTTATGCAAGAAGGATTAAAGGTTCTTATTCTTTTCATCTATTTTCGTTTCTTATTACCTAAAGTTTGAAAATTTTCTGATTTTTGGACTGGGATATCTTACTCATATTATGCATTGAATGTTCGCTTAATTCATTCACTTAATGTTTATTCAATGCATTTTATTTTGAAAACTTTTTATTTAGTATCTTTTCTTTTGTATTTTAAATCACTATAATATATTTTTCAATCGTATTTACTGTTATGTTCATAATTGAAATAAAAATTTAAATTAATCAAACAACATTCTATTTGCAATATTTTGTTTACAACATTCATTATGACAACCTCGAAGAAGGATTTGATGTTCCAGACAAGGAAATGCCTGACATACAAATAGAGAGAGACAAAACAGATTATCCAACTGGATTTCACTGAGAAATAAAAATGGTGAATGATATTTTATCGCATAACACCATTTTCCGTTTTTGTTTCTTTATTCATAATTGTGTTCAATTATACAGTTATTCCTCTTTCTTGTGCATCTTTTTTACGCAAACACATCTGGCGTACATGTTACAATGTACTTGAAAAGCATCCGAGGTGAAAATAGATCAAGTTCAGTCGGCGGCTGAACTCCTCAATAGTCATTGAATTGAAGCTATCAGTGCGTCGGTGTATTATTTGTACCTACTTTAGCGAGTTTTTACCCATCCGTTATTTTAAAAATGGGCAGCAAAAAGAATGTTGATCATGTTGAGAAAAAAGTTCTTCCAAATCCCAGGTTAACAGAGGAATCCGATGAAGTTATAACACGAATTTTAAAATAGTCGTGGCTCAAGAGGTGGAAAAAACGAACTGTTCAAGCTTCGAAAATGTTTGATGTTCCTGAAGTAAATATACCTATGCATGTCTATGTACAATTTTCCAGACAAATGTAATATGGAGAATGTAATGGAAACTCAAGCATACTATACTAGCATTTTAATTCGGCATATATTTTAATATTACTATTATTAAAAAGTGTGCTGGTTAAGTAAATGAATAAATAAATCTACTCTTTACAAACTTAGCTCTTTTAACACTGATTTTATTGTTAGTCTTACTGTAAAAAATGAGCAAGTTTAAAAGTAAAATCAGTTTAGCAATTTTTCCTTTTCCCACAATTTACACTTTTTTCCAGGTCCCTAGAAAACTGTAAATGAGGGGTTTTACTGTACTACTAAGTAATATTACTGATGGAATAACTGTATACCATGTGGCAATATAATAAAAAGCACCAAGATACTGTGAGGCTTTACTCAGCAATTGCTCTACAAGTCTGTGACATGTAGAAGGGAGACAGGAAAAGAGAATTAGGTGGCAGCTTCTTAGCACTCCAGTTTGCTGCATTGTATCAAATGAGTGAGTAGTCAACAAATGCTAAGATTGAAATACAAACCAAAATAACCAAATAATTTGGATCGTATATTATATTCAGGTCAAATATGTTATTTTGTAAAAATTATCTATAAATACTTTACTAAAATGTTAACTAATGATATAAAGGTATTATACTACAACTATTACCACAAAAATTAATTTTACTCTATAAAATAAAGAAAAATGCAGCAACTTTTTTATGCCACTAATTAAGGGTTAAATGTCATACAATAAGGATTAACTACGATATAATTTTTAAAATATTCTTAACATTATAATAGGAAATGAAATAATTATGTAAAGGCTCCTCCCTTAGATGATAACCCCAGCCTTACAGTAATACATTAAATAGGAAAATATATTGATTGTTCCACAATATGGAAAATGACTAAATTACTTCATGTGATGTTAATCATCAACAAAAGTAATAAATATCATTCCTAATAAATATAGCTTTGAATCTTTCATCTTCATTCATATGAATGATTGAATGACACTTGCCTGTTCCCTTGAAAATTGTCTACCATGGGTGCGTTAACATCAGGGTTCTTTAAAAGTAGTTTCTAAGGATCTCCCATTTCCAAACAAAGATATTGGTAATTATACCAATGATTCGATAAGTAAAAAAGGAAAAAGAAAGAGATCTTGACTTTGGCATGAATGTGCTCTTACAAAATCTATTGAAAAGATATACATAAGTATAATACCGTATTTACCTAAAAATACCCTTTTGGCATACTGTCAAAATAGAAAAAAGATTTATGCCTAATTTCTCACTGAATGAACTTGGTACTGATATATTAGTTCGTTCATTACTGAAGTGGTTTGTTACAAATTTTTGTTTGAGGAAAAAAAAACAATTTTTTAAATGTATTTAAAAAAATTAATTTTTGTTTGAGGAAAAAAAAAACAATTTTTTAAATGTATTTAAAAAAATTAATACTATATTAATTGAAATCTGGATCTTAAGTTTGCTATGATAAATTTCAGTAGATACAATGATTTTATCTTGAGTTTATTTGTTTAAAACAACAACGATTAAACACGTAACCATACTTCATGAGGTTCTATTACAACTCAGTTCATTGCATGTCAATTCAACACAACAAACTCATCGGATGTTAATTCATCGCTCCACAAATACATCACGAGACAAATTTGAAGGCAAGACACCATGACTGGTGTATGGCAGGGGGATACACTTGTTGGTATAGATTAGGAGTCACCCCTTGCCATATACCATCACGATGTCTTGCCTTCCAATTTGTCTTGCAACAAAATTGTCTTGTTAAGAATTTGTCATGTGACAAATTGACACACGATGAATTGATGTGCAATGAATTGGCACACGATGAATTGACCACAATGCATTGACAGTATACAACTTTGTATTCAAATTTAAGATGACCCTCGATTTTCGCAAGATAAAATTTGGAAAAAAACCTCATCTTAGATTCATGTATATATGATATTCTTCACAGCACGGTAGCAAGGAAGTCAGTTGCTTGGGAAAGGCATAAGATCACCACACCAACTTAATCAAAGAAATCCCTTCCTATGATACTTATCCTCAAAACAATAAAATAGCTCATTCTACTTAAAAGCAAAAGCATGGAAAGGGGCAAATGTAATCCCTAAGACTCATAAGAAACAGGGTGGTCAAATAAATAAAACCTGCCTAATTCTGTAAAAATCACTACAATAAATTCTCTACATTAAACCTGCTAAAATACAGATAGAAAACATAATATTCTAGCATAGCTCTGCACAAATAACTTTTCTCAACCCATTCATCACATGTGGATTGAAAATATATTAGAATATTTTAAAATTTAGGGAAAGTAAATGGGTTTCCTTTATGTTAAACAATATTAAAATGCACACTATTATTAAAAGACAAAATTAAAATGAACTCACATTCTCCAAAGTGGTTCTTCTGGAAATTCAACCACTAACACATCTTCTGATTGAGGAGTTCCTACTTGATGGTAATAGAGTTTTTGATGCTGGTTACTAAGAGTTTCAGAGCCATCGGTCTTGCCAGGTTGATCTGGGTACCTCTGACCGATAAAAGAATAAAGATGATTAACTTTCCACACATGCTAATGAAAAATACTTAAGCTGTGAAATTATTAAAAATAACACAATGGACACAATTTATATCAAGTATTAATACGTAGCATAATAAAACTCAACTTATATATTTTTATATTTAATGAATCAAATAGAACAATTCTCTCAATAGAGTTTCCTATTTAATTTCTTAAATGAGAAGATTTGTATATTTCCACTTTAAAATTTTTGTATTTTGACCATGGTTTCAATGTGTTAAAACATCATCTTCAGGATAAAGACTGGGGAGAGTAGCACTATATATATGGAGGGAAAGAGAGGGAGAGGGAGGAAAAGGATTAGGAGATGAGGAGAAGGGGGAGAGAGGTTTAGAGTAACGATGGTTGGATAATTAGGGACAATAGAATATCACATGATGGTTTGGGGAGTAAGAGATGGGATAGAAATGTGCTGTGTGTGAATTTTTGGCTAATCAACCTCTTGGATTATTATAGCAGAAATGTGCTACTATAAAGAAATACAAAGTATGAGGAAGCATGTCAATGGTGGGGTAAGTGAATGGAGAGCAAAGGGAAATGAGTAGGGAAAACATATTCACTTAACAAAACAGTACCACCATCATAGAAATAATATGTAAAATTTCAAATTGTTCTAATGAATCCAATTTTGAACCTTTCTGTTGAACATAAAGAACTTTATGGGAAAAGGAACTATTGTGGTTTCCTTCTAACAGGTGTTTGGCAAAGTTATACGAAATATCCTTGGTATCAAAACACTTTTTATGCTCAATGGAATGAGTTTTAAAATTTTTTCCAGTCTGGCCAACATACACACCTTCACAATCATCACAGGATAATTTGTAAATGCTACACTTGTCCAAAATGTCAAAATAGTCTTTAGAGATGCCTAATAATTTTCTAAGAGTGAAAGGAGCATAAAAAGATTCGGTATTTATCTTTTGGTACAAGGTTAGCCAATTTGTAGGACACATCAAAACCATGGTCGAAATAAAATTTTTTTTAAGTAGAAATATACAACTGGAGGCTTTCCTATTTAATTTAATAACTCATAGAAATGTATATTAATGTTAATTCATTGACATGCCTTGTAAAAAGCGTTTTGATTTGAAAGGAAATTAAAAATAAGTAAGTAATAAGTTTGATGACATTTTAAAATTATCACTTTTATTTCATTCATAAACGAAGTTGTCTAAAAGTTGAATCCATGAGTCATATACAGTTACATAGATTAGCATAAAAAAGAAGACAGATGCAACTTCAGAACTTTATACATAACACCTTAACCCATTACTTCATAATTATCTTCTCCCTTGAAAATAGCTAAGGTAATAAAAAACTTAAGGATAATTCTTGTTTATGGTTATATTACTCTCATTCAAAGTGATCACTCACATTGATAAACTTTATTTCCTTATAAGTCCTACCAAAAATGCCATTTATTGTTGTCCTAATCATTCTGTTAACAAAACTTATCTTCCATGCACCATAAAAGCATACAGAATGTACATTAAAAAGTTTTTCATTGATGATATTAGGTTATTGTGATAACATAAAATGTCCATAAACCCTAAGCAATGGGGATCAACAACAGAGTATGAATATCATTTAAATAAACTATCAACCGCTTTAGTAAGGAAAAGATTCATGTCCCTCTTCCACCTTGGACTACATTACCTTGAAGTTTGCCTTGCAACAAAATCAAAAATATTTTGATCTGTTATCACAGAACCTCAATTTTCAACATAATCACCCTAAATTTAGAATTTGTCAAATGAAACAGATGTATACTGAACTTTTATTCGATACATGCAGTTCTGATTACTTTTTACTATTTGATCTCACAATGTAAAATGAATGTACTTCTGAAGCTTAAGTAAAAGCTGTAATAAAAGAGTGAGAGAATTGAGAACTGTAATGGAGAATGGGAAGGAGAGAGAGAGAGGGAACCATACTTTCACTCAGCCTTATACTTTCCACTAACCTGATCCCTTCCAATCTTCAATTTGAGGAAGGTAATTCTCATCAACTCTTAATTGCTTATAGTAAAAACTTAAATAGGGCAGTGTTTATTCTTTACCTCAAGACACTATATCGGTTTTAATTTATGTACACATCAATAAACTTTTTATTGTATAAAAATACCAATGACTTGGAAAAAAGAGACATGGCACCTGATAAAGCATTATACTGATTGAGGGTAATTCGCTAACCTCTTCCAACATGATGAAAAGGTTGTGAAATAAGTAATACTCACTCCATAAAAGATGCCTTTGTGGTCATGAGTCCAAGTGATTTGTGAAAATTTTACTTTCTCCAAAACTTCTGGATAGTCTTTCCCTAAAATATATAAATGACAGTTCAATGCTTTTGAAATGATCAAGTTGTTAATAACTCACATTTTAAACAATTTACTATGGCAAAACAAATATAATGTACAAAGATTTACTGAAATATATAACATATGTAACTGACCAATTTTTTATCTTAGTAAGGGATTAAAATAAGCTATAAAATAACCAACAATCCATAGTAAATGTTGATAAATAATAAAATTAGAATCGCATCTAAAACTTTTACTTAAAGCACGATAGAATAATGTCATCTTGTAAATTAAAACATGATGAAAAATTATCATTTATTACAACATATTTTAAACTGATAAAGCAATGCAGACTTTCACTCTGTCTCACCTGTCTCGATATTCCTGAAGTGAATGGTTACCCAATCGGAGCCTGACCGACTTAATCCATACGCAAGAATTTTTCCATCCTCAGAAAAGCGGGTTCGTGACAGTGCCACTGTCCCATCTTCAGAAAGGGCATTTGCATCTAAAAATACACGAGCTTCTTCTTCGGGTTGATTCAATGAATCTTGGACATATAGGACACTAATTAATAATAGAAAATCACATTTAAAGCATGGTAACACAACAGGGTCTTCAAATGGTTTTGTCGGTTTTCAAGTTTGATACACAAATTAACCGAACATTATAATATAGATAATATAGTGCTGCGCAAATTTTGTACTCATGCACTGCAAATTTTAAAACTTATAATAATAGACATAATATCAACAATTTCTTTAAAATATCATTTTACTAAAAGACTTAGTGTGCAAAAGATTAGGAAGAATGGCTAGCTGAGTAAAGTCAAAATAATTAAGTTTAATATTTTACTTGCCTCTGATTTTGCAAGCCAGTATTTTTGAAAAAGAAATATTTGTCCCCATGGCGGTAAGGACATGAATATTTTGGATAATTCCAAAGCTGTCGTAGTCTTTTGCGAACTTCGTCACGGACTGGGCAGCCTTCAAGATAAGGTTGTGTTACCAAATTTTGTTGATCTACAAATCTTTGAGTCTCAGGAGAATCTGGATCCTCCAACCATCTATATGGGTCACTAATCTGCAAAACAAAAATATAGTTTAAAAAATTACACCAATATTTATTATAGATAAAACTATGCAAGGCACTTAAGTAGAAGTAATATTTTATTAGTTGTCAACTAATTTAAAACTATATGTCATGCTTCAAACCTTTGTGCCATGGTAATCATCAACCACAGTTTCATCCTTACTTGCGATTGGGTAATCAAATGTCATTTTTGACGAAGATACTTTAGATAAAGTTTCTGTAAACTAAGAAAGATGATTCGAATGAATCAGCTTGTTTTGGCTATCAAAGAAAATAAATTTAAGAATAACACAGTAAAAGATATACCTTCGTTCTTCTACAGAGTATGACGAAACTAAAAGACTCACTAAATGGGTTAGGTACGAAAGAAGAGAAAGTTCCACCTATAAATCCTCTATGCCAAATATGTACAACCCTAACCAGCTGTAATGTTGATCGTATTCGCCCGAACACATTAAATACCGGAAGTAAGCCCATTGTTGCGAAATTACCTCGATATATCGATTGATAATTCGGAATATATCGAAACTACCAGCGAACTGCTTAAATTTGGAAGAGTTGATCTAAAATAATTGATCCCCCAGTCTTTGAAACGAAGTACAAGAAGCACTATAAAGGTATAATTAATGGATAATTTGTTTTATAGTACTTACATTATGATAGAAACGTAATACAAGTAATGAGGCCTTTAAAACTTGTGTTCCATGGCTTTGTCAAAATAGCTTTATATTAATTCGAAATATTTCTTAAATCAGATCTATTTAATCAAAGTACGTACTATTTTCTTTTACACAAGTGTAGTTGAAGGTAACAGTGACAGGTATATGTGTTAAAACGTAAATGAAAATATGGAAGAATAGTATGCAATAGTTATAAACAAAACATTAAAGCGAAAAGAACATGACAGAATAATCTAGGAACAATTAATGTAATTGCAGCATTAAGCAAGTACAGATAAAATCAGATGGTATCAAAGCAAAGTTAAACTGAATATACCCCGTTAAAATGAGTCCTTAAATGTAGTCTATTAAACATCTTAGTGGCATTGATCATGTTATCAGCATTATAAAAAATAGAAAAATTATCGACTTTTATATACTTTATGCATATTCGACAGTTAATATAAGCAAACCTAACATTTTAGAGCTATAAGTTTTGAATAAGATTTAGTTACTCTATTATTATGGACCAATGAAAACCATTAATTATTTTTGTTGGAGCATTATCAGAAAAATCATTGAATGCTGGATAATTAAACTCACCTTTATGTGATTATCTAAAAAAACTTGTGGTAATTTACTTGTTTCAATAGTTTCATCAACATTTACAAAATATTACCAAAATGATTTTCCTTAAAGTTTTAAATGTATTATATCTTGTTTTATTAGTGTGGAATTTAATAAGGATACCACTGAAAAAATTGACCCAAAGCTGACTAGATTCAAGAATGGAATAACAAAACCAAAGAGTAAGATAGATGTGGACCAAATGCCAAATCTAAAGGTGAATCTGTCATTATGAGGAAACAAAATTTTTTTTTAATGTTCAGTGCATTAGGAACAAAATTGGTAAATGATAAATAGTGTAACATACAAATAGCCCTGATATAGTTTGTGTTATCGAGCATTGGTTTTCTACTGAAGAAGGTAATGTTTGCTCCTTTCAAGGGTACAAATGTGCTCAAGTTTTCTGCAGAGATAAGTATAAGCATGGTGGTGTTGCAATCTTTATAAATAATAATAATTTTATTTTTCCAATCAAGATTAAGTCTAAGAAACTAAATCAGGATAAGTATTTTGAATTTGCAGGAATAAATTGTAAATTTGAAAACTAATGTGATAATACTATCTGTACATTGATCTCCATTGGGTTATTATGACACTTTTTTAAGTAGGCTTGAAAATTTACTTGATTGGTTAAGCCAAATGATCACAGATTAACTATACTCGGAGGTGATTTTAATGTTGACTTTCTTAATGACAATGTCTTAAAAATTAGACTGTTAAATGTAAGTAATTCTTTAAAATAAAAATCCTAGTCAGCAGTCCAACACGAGTCACCAGATCTTCTCAAAAGATCATTGATAATGTTTTAACCCTGGTATATCTGATCATCATGGAACTCTAGTAACCCTAAACTCCATTAACAGATTTAAAAATTTATCCAAAATTAGGAATATACGATCTTTCAATTAGTCTAATTTGTTAATCTCTTCTCAACAGAACTGGTTGGTCCACTATTTATTCACAAAGCTCATTAAATGACAGTTTTTACTGAATTTATTTCTTCATTCGATTATAACTTTGAGAAGACTTTCCCAATATAAAGACTAATAGAGAAAAACAAAGCAAAGGAAGCTGAAATTATTAATATGTCATCTTGTATTAGGCAAGCTTCAATAGATAGTAATATTTTGGAAGTAATTCAGTTTTACAAAGATCTTTAAAAAATTCTACAAAGATTTGATTTTAACAAGTAAAATGTATAATAATAACAACAGAATATTACATTCAAATAATATTGCCAAATAATTCTAGAATATTGTAAAACAAAGTGCTTCTCTGAATAATTGCAATATAATTAACAAAATTAAAAATGTAAGCAGTAATTTAATTACCCTGCTGAGGTTGCTAAATTATTTTATGTTTATTTTGGTAATGCAGCTAAATCAGTTTCTGTTTCAAACAGTGTTTCTTCTAATCATCTTGAATCTGAGTCTTCACACTCATTATATTTGCATCCAACCAAAAAACCTGAAATATTAAATAATTGTAAACACACTAGGGGTAAAATAAATTCTGGGTATGATACATTCCAAGGTGGCTTCTTTCTAAATTTATTAAGTACTTGTTGAAACCACTTATTTATCTGTAACCAGTCATTGTGTACAGGCACGTGTCTGATGCCCTAAAAATATCTAAGGTAATGCTTGTACACAAAACGGAAAGTAAAACTTGTATGTCCAATTATCGGCCTATTAAAATACAAAGTTCACTGTCAAAGCTTTTTAAATTAATTTAATACGATAGACTTTTAGCTTTGGTTTAAAAATATTATTTTATCAAATGCCCTGTTTGAATTTAAACAAGAAGTCCAAACCAGGACTAATGCAGGCTGGTTTCCCAAAGTTGAAATCCCAAATTGATTGCTTATATTGACAGAAAATGTTTCTGTATGTGTTAGTCATTCCAAGGAATTCTCATACCATAAATACCATTTATAATTCATAGTTTATCAGTGATAGAGAAAATTGGAAATCAAATGTAAAAATCTCTTTCGGACATTATATTTTGCATGTACTTTTTAATTAACGAATTTAATAAATGTTACTGTTTATACGGTAATAGGTATGTATGAATCAGGGCATCGAACCAAAATTTTTTTGCTCTGGTATTTGTTCCGGTTCACACGAAACGAAAAATTTCGGTTCGGTTCCGGTTTCGCTCCAACAACCACCATTGTACCGGTTCGAACCGGTTTTTTTTGCTCCGAATGAATTTTTTGGGGAAGATTTCAAGAGAAATCCAAAATAATCTTTAATAATTTATGTAATTTTTTTATTTAAACCAAATTCGTATTCACTATCGCGTCAAAAAGACAAAAATAGATATAACATAACTTCGTGCAAGCGTCCCCTCCCACCATGTAATGAACACTAAAACATTGTATGAATTCCCTTCTTACATTTTTCGTTATTCAATTTGTGAACGGCTTCTTTTATACGACTCCGTCTAATAATGTTCTATAGGAATTTTAAATTTATTTTTTCCCTTTTAGCGCGTATAAAATCTATTAAAAATGTTATTTATTTTTTATTCTTTAATTTGATGTAAAACCATTGCTATTCTTTCAAAAGTCAAAATTTATTAGATTTTACTATTCCAATATTCCAGATTCCAATATAAACAGATATTATCATAATCAATTTACTCCAACAGTACTCATGCACAGTGGCAGATTTACGCCTATTGGAGCCCCTGGCACTAAAGATTTGGATACCCCTGGTGCAAAACAATCGGGGGCCCTGGTGCTAAACAGTCGGGGGCCCTGCAATCTAAATATGTATATAGTGAAACCACTCCTAACGGCTAACCTCTCTTATGACGACTCTTATCGATCGTTTTTCTATGGAATCATAAGTTTTAATAAATAGATTTTAAATCGAGACATTTTATATTTCTGAGATTATATACACGAATATGTTTTTGGGGCACGCGCCAAGTGTGACCTCCCTTAAATCCGCCACTGCATGTACTTGAACAGGTATAACAATATTAATTCACATTTGAATGTAGAATGTAATTCATAGAGAGCTGTCCAAAGAAGTGCTACTTAACTATTTTAATACAATAATTTAGACGTTAATATTACAAATACCATAAAATATATAATTACATATATTTTCTTAAGATGACAAATATGTACATACAGTAATATTTACTCCAAGCAACAAAAGTTTGATCTAATTATTAAAATGTCCTCCAATTGAGTATTGATTTATAGGAAGGAATGGATATAAGTGACTGGTAGGAATAACGATTGGAAAGAGATAGTAAAGAAGAACAGTTGGGAGAGACTTAGAGGAAAGGGGGGCGAAGCGAAAGAGATAAGGAGACGAAAGATTGAGGAAGCATTGAGTGAGAAGGGATGATTTGAAACGGTATATGTATATTTATATAGGGAATTAAATTCACCTGTATAGATAAATTTATTAAAATTGATTCTTGTTGCCGTCAATTTGGATGAGAACTTGCGATATTATGTACATAATAGAGAAGATGTACACTGAAATTCAATGGGAATCAACTAGTTATAGGACATAACTATGTCCATGGAAAATCCCACCATTGAACCGACAGATATTATCACAAAGATGCATCTCTCCAAAGGCTGAGGAGCATGTATTATCAATAAAACCTTTAGCCTTATTCGATGTTGAAAAGTGAGCCTTTCAAAAAAGACTCATATTAAAACAAAAGGAAAAAACCCTTCTTTCACTCCAACTGTTTATGTGAACCGAAAAACTGGAATGAAATAAATAACGGTTTTCAGTTTCGGTTTGGATTCAGAAAAATATTTTTTTCGGTTCTGATTCGGTTACACTCCTGTTAAAATAACTGTTATTTTCGCTTTTGGTTCTGTTCCGGTTCGATGCCCTGGTATGAATCAACTGTCCATTGCTGAAGAGTAGTCGAACGGAAAAGAAAATAATCCATTTGTTCACTCGACTATGTTCGGTAATAATCGTCTCCATGGCAATAATCCGATAAAATGTGATTTAAAACGCAAAAACGCTTTTTTACTAGAAATTCAAGAAAATACGATCAATTATAAAAATTCGGTGATAAAAATTAAAATTTACATTATATTCCCCTTAGAACAATACAACCCTTGCTCCGATATCACAATTTTAAGATATTTTAAAGTATTAAAGAAAACATCTCTGCACAATGGATTTGAGAGTTCTATGTAAAAATAATTGGGAAAAACGTTATTGGAATTAAACCTGGGATTTCAATCTTCACCAAATAAAATATAGCCCAGAGGTAGGCCCTGGCAGCGCAAGCCTCATACCAAGTTTCATGAGAATCGGTCCATTGGTGTAAAAGTTGTTAGTATGGGACACACACACAGGCAGGACCAATTTATAAGGCTATGCTTCCTTTAGAAACCAGCCTAAAAAGGCAAATCTACCAAATTAGTTATTTAGATTGTAATTCATTTAATTTTGCAATCACTTGATCGGAAAAATGATACTAGGCCTATTCTTTGACCTAAGTCATGCATTCTACACTGTAAATCACAATATATTCCTAAAGAAGATGGAATTTCTCGGTGTACAAGGAATACCATTATGCTGGGTTGAATCCTAAATCAAAAATACATTTCAGTATTTCACTATTTCTGATTACAAGTCAGACCTCTTACCAATTGACTTGGGTGTGCCTCAAGGTATCTTAGCTCCTCTACTGTTTCTTCTATTTATAAATGATTTACCTCACTCTTACCCATCATATATACCAATGACACTACATTTGTTACTTCTGAAGACTCTGATGACCGACTTGTTAAGAAGGCAAAACAATCCCTAAAAGCTGGTACAAAGACAATTCCTGTCACCTTAATGCCAATAAAACTGTTATGGTAAAATTTACAAGCAATAAGCAGTCACCTATTGAATGCCTATTGTTGAAATTAAATGAACTATCTATCCATCAAAAATAAACTACAAAATTTCTAGCTCTTCATTTAGACCAAGGATCAGCAACTTATGGCCTGCGGGCCACACGCAGCCCCTGAGAGTGCTTGATGCAGCCTGTGAAGCTTTCATAAAAATGTGGTCAGAAAAATTTAACATAGACATTTTCATATTTTTTCAGTAACCTTACACCCTCAAAACCTTTTCTGGTGGTCTTAACACTAGAAAATTATTTAGACTTGATTTTCGCTAACATGAAATGACAGAATCTCCAAGAAACTTCTGTTGCTAACTCTCATCTGGTCCGCCGAAACTCTCGTGACTTCCAATGTGGCCCTCCAAAGCATTCAAAACTACAAATGTGGCCCATCATAGAAAATAGGTTGCCAACCCCTGATTTAGACCACAAACGTTGTTGGGAAAAAACGTTAATATTTCAACAAATAAGCTGAACTCAGGTTTCATTTTAAGGCAACTATCTGAAGCTCTAAACAGACCAAGAGTAATAACGGTTTACCATGCCCGATTTCTTTCCAGAGAAACATATGGTATAATTTTCTGAGGTTCCAGTACTTCTGCAAAAGAAGTACAGGTATGCCTCGTTTAGCGCATTTTAGATATAGTGCGGTTGGCATCTCGGGACAAAAATTTTAATTTTTGAAAATTTATAAAATAAAGTTCCTAAATGCTACGGTCTTTCATTACCGTCCCAATATTTTTCTCACTTTCATTCGTACTTCACTATCCCTTCAGTCATAGTCATTCCACCAGAGGCATAACTGGAAGATATGGCGCCTATTGCAAAATTTTAAAGAAACGCTTTGTTTACGTAGAATATGATTTTTGCTGTATTTCCACAAAGCATATTAGCGTTTTTATTAACAATAACTTAAATATTTGAGTATTAAATTAATATTTATTTATGGAAAAATAAACTTTTGGCATTTTTGTTGGAACGTTTGGCACCTTTCGCAAGCGGCGCCTAAGGCCAATGCCGCCATCGCCATACCCTAGTTAGGGCACTGCATTTCACCATAATTAAATAATTTTGTGATTGTTTATACGTTTATTAACTTTGTTTCTATTTCACTCGTTCACTTTTACAGTGGTTTGACGCAATTCCACAGTCTTTTGCAGTGATGCTAGCATTGGAAGTTCTAAACTTGTTAACGTTACTGATGAGATGTGCAGGGTTGGGTTCACTTTGAATGATTTTTGCTTGGGATTGGGTTAGATGAAAAAAAATCTCTTAGCAAATGTTATTAGGAAATTGATTAGTTTTTTGAATCTGTTGTACAATCAATATGTACACAATAAATAGTGTTTTAAAAACAATCGTCATATACTTCGTTTTCTTGACATTAAATTACCGTATATACTCGTGTATAACACGCACCAATATCTTTTGCCAAAACATCCCTACTTGTTCTTATACCCTTTGTATAACGCGCACTAGATTTTAAGAGATGTTGGAAAAAAATTTAGAATTATATTGCCATGTTAGGTATTAAATATAGTACCATAAATAAATATAGACCCTCCACGGGTTACGCAAGACTTGACTTAATTTTCAAAAATCCGAAAATTCCGAGTTTCGTAATTTTGCTTACAAGGCAAAACATTTCAGGCTTAATGGTCAAATTTCGAATGAAGTTTAAACACGTCAATTTATATTTAAGTTATCAAACTATGCGTAACATTTATTTAACAGAATATTAAATGGCTAGATAAATTTAATGACCGTATTTAATACGAAATCTTAAATTTCGTTGGGTATCGAAATCGCCTTCCTCTCATAGTTATTTGGTGCTGAAGATTATGAGGAAGATGAATTGTATGGGGTTTTAATTACTGACATTGTTAATTATATATAATATATTCATTAACTAACTAAAATTATTTTAATTTTCATATACCGTTTTTCGTTTTCGATACGTGTTTTGCTGGAAGTCTACTTGGCGATTTCGCGGTAGATTTCAGCAATCAGCTGATGAGCTAGTGAAACGTGAAATATTTGGAGAGGATGGAAATATAGTAGTAATTAGGTGTTTGATACGTTTAATTACTATATGTATAACCTAGATTATCGATAATTAGCGTGTTTTTCCGTTCAATTACCCCCAAAAAGCGAGAAACTGGTGCGAGGTAGGTACACTTTAATTTTAACTGCACAGAAGTGTTACCTGAGTATAACGCGCACCACTACTTTATGGCCTAAAAGTAGGGTCTTCAACCCGTGTTATATACGAGTAGGTATATACGGTGGTATATGAAAATGGCCTATCATTTTATAAGTTGCAAGATAAAAATTTCTGAAAAGTAAAAATCAACTGGGTTAAGTGCTATGTTACAAACTGTTCGTTTTGCGCAAATTCTGTTAGCGCACAGATATCTCGGAACGCCTCTCTTGCGCTAAGCGGGGCATGCCTGTATTGCTAATTCATAAAAGTTATCAGGTGCATAGCTGGAACTACAGCCAAGGATCACTGTAAACCATTATTCATAAAATTTAATGTACTCCCCATTCCAAGCCTCTGCATTCTCCATCTAGTTGTTTTTGTTAATAAACATTTAGAATTATTTACAACCAATGCAATGATACATAATTACTCCACAAGGAGCAGCTCCAAATTACATACAGTGCCTTCAAGACTTAAAATGAATGGGACTGGAACCTCGGACCGCTGCGTGGAAGGCCAACGCTCTAACCACTCCGCCACCCCAAAAATAATTTTGGGCGTATAAGAATTGTGTAGCGTAATGTATTTCTTTGTCATACAATTCTATTCGCCCAAAACTATTTTTATTCTCTGGAACACACAATTATGTGAATTTTATATTTATTGCTTACTTTTTAGTACCAGTAAAAGTTGTTTCATTAATTTTTATTTCAATTTGAACTTAATACTCAATTCACGCATACCCGTCATATTTGACGGGCAATTACGCGATTGCGCTAGTTTATTTATATAATATAGTTATTTTATGTTTATTCAAATTCCGGTAATCATTGTATAATAATAGCTATAACCATTGGTGACATTCCTGTCCATCAACAATCGCTTCGACTGTCTTGCGATTTTCCTCATTTACTTCGAGGCCTTTTGTTGCGAGAAAAGTATTATCAACCGGCTCGACCGAACTGGCCGAATGACACCACTGACTTTAACAATATCTCACTGAAACGGTATCAATAAAAAATGTTTTCTGATTACAAGTAGCCTGAATAAAGAATGCTTTTTACGCTTAAGACTACAATAAATATGTAAATAATTAATTAGTTCATATTAACCTTTTGATTTAATTCGTAATTAAAAGATACTGGATTTGGCCATTTTTCAAAGTAAAATGATTCGCGATACAATAAACGTTTAGTCAACCATTGATTAATTAAAAAATACTTATACGTTGGTTTTAAAATATAGACTCGCCTCATCTGCCAATGATTCTTCCCGCGTTTAAATTTAAGTGTAAAAGATCTTTTATTTTGAAAAATATGGTATATAAAATGAAGTAGATTAGTTCACTTATTTTACATAATTACACTTTGATTTTTCATACACACTCACTACCAACTGATTTCTGAATGAATGAATCATGAGATAAATGTTTATAGTAAAAATAATTGGGAAAAATCAAGTGTCCCCTCAAAATTTTATTAAATGCGGTATTCTCAAGTATACCAAATAGTTTTCTTTCTGACGCTAGATGGCAGGCGCAACGAATTACAGAGAAGCGCGCACAAGAGAATTTCCCCCTCTTTCTCTTCCATGTGTTCATTCTTACGCCCGCCTTATACCACAACCGACCACAACACAGCTGACGGCTGAACGGTCGAGTTCGTAGTTCTTGGGCGGAGGTATACTCGGTAATTTTTTTGAACATCATCTTTACGGAAAGTGCGTCTAGTCAGTTTTTTCAAGCGCAGATCGCATTATCGATGAGTATACTTTTCAAATACGGGAAGTTAGAAAGAATCATTCAATTATTCGCTGTTCTTAGAATTGTGATAGAAGTTCTGATTACTTTAGTGAACAAATAAAGAGTGGATGTGAATTATCCTGAAAGTGTGTCACATTTTGCAGAATCCGTCGCGATTATCACAATGCCATTTCCTAGTGTTCCCGCCTTCGGATAGAGAAGTTTGGAAGAAGAAAGATTCATGGGTCATTAAGGTTAAGAGGTGAGCGCGAAAGACGGATTTTCGTGAAGCAGCTAAAGACTCGTGGACTATTGAAGCATCATCGATCCAATCGCAAACAACTTCTTCTTTGAACTTACTCGTTTCCTTGTTCAAGAGGCCTTCGAAATATCCTCGAGAGGAAATCCATTTTTCTCGTCGTGAAGTAAGGGTGAAGAAAAGTTCTCCGAGATGGCAAGTACCAGCCTGACGGACCAGAACGTCGAGTGTCACATACTGACACTTTTCGACAAGCTCGAAGCTATGAGGAGAGATGCAAATGTGTCGGCGACCAGGCTGCCGATGCAAGCGGAGGTGCGGACGTTGGAGTTTTGGCGCTCCATAATATCCGAGTGCCTGGCCACGTTCTTCTACGTCTTCATAGCTTGCGGCGGTGGGGCCTCGTTGGTGGTCCCCGGTGTCCCGAGCACGACCCCAAACCTCGGAGCGGCCCTGGCCACGGGATTTGCCGTCGCGACACTGACCCAATGTTTTGGACATGTCTCTGGTGAGTCACAACATCAGACCGAGGTAGAATATCTGATGAGGCAGGAAATGTCTGAGTATCGCTTGAATAAGTAATAATGCGCACCTGCCCAACCTTTGTACTCTGCTGCTAGCTGTCTTTCTGTTCCTCGAATTGGTGGTCATGTTGTTTATGTCGCCAATATTCCAGCTTTCTATCTTTTCCAGGAAATATGTAGATCACATTTCATAAAAACATCCAATCTTGTATGCGAACCTCTGTTCAAGATTTTTTGGAAGCAATCATAATTTCTCGTGCCTAATTCTTTTTTGCGTATTTAAAGTTTAAAAGGAAATCACTTCCTACGTTTAAATTACGATTCTCGCATTATTTCATCAGGTATCAGGGGCGCATTAATGGTGTTTTTGGAGCCCTGGGCGCTAGATTAATAAAATAAAAACATTTTATTTTCCACTTACAAATTTACAATAAAAAGATAATCATATGTGTACTTCTCTAGCTTTGTCTAGAGTTTGTCAATTTTTAATAATTGCTCTACAAAGCAACTGAAAGGTGAGGCCCTATGCCAGTGCCTTTTGCGCCTATACTATAATGCGCCAATGTCTCATACTATTCTGATAAAAAAGCTTAATTGATATTTAGCTCGTGATTAGCATTTAACGACCGTGCTCACGGTAGGGTTCGAGCCCAGGAACTTTGCACTGGTAAGCAGACGCACTATCCACGTTACCATTGTCCTATTATAGTAATAAAGAAGCATTTTCTCGTGTAGCTAGAGAGAAAAGTGTAAAAACGCATAATTTCGTTTAATCGTGAACACTTAGGGTAATTAGTGTGTAATGGTGGGCTACCTTTGATCGCGTTTTTCTCGAATGAGTGAAGGGTTATTACCAAAGTGCTGAAAAAGTTAATTGCCCAGAAACATTTTTTAGTCTGAGAAGAAAGAGTTAAGATATCTTTCTTCGAGTCCACTGCCTCCGTGATCCCAGGTTGTTGATCTTTTATTTTATCTTTGTAAATGCTGCAGTTCATTTTCTTTAGTCGAAGTTGAATACAAAATATTTAAGGGTACGTTGCCTTTAAGGATAGCATTCATTTTTCTATTTGAAAAGCAGATTGTACCTTTCGTAGCGTTAATCATATTTTAAGAAAAAATTGCAAATGTTATCGTATAGTTCGCCGTTTAATTTTTTTGGTGAAGGTCTTCGTATTATTTTTGATAGTTACCAACCATTGCCGTAGTCAAAATCAGTGATAATTTCTCTAATGTAAATATTTCATTTTAAAGGTAATGTGAATTTAAAAAGCTGTCATCCCGACATGCTAATGAGAACCAATATGATTTATCGAATCAACGTTGATTCGAAACTTCAATGTTATGTGTCAAGGACAAGTTAAAGGTTGTTGCTCCCCTTGGTTTTTATGGTTTATCCTATGCTTTTTCGTGTATTTTCGCATTTTTAATGTTTGACTGTTTGATATACGTATATATAAAGAGCGAAGCAAATCAATCTTTTGAAAATTCAATAATTCGGCAGTATTGGCCAAGTTTTAAAGTTAATATTACAGAATTATCCATTTTAATATATTTTTATTTGGAAAGGAAAAAATTTAGTTACTATCGGTTGCATTCATTTTATTATTTTATTCTGATTTTATATTTAGTTCTAAATAACTTAAAATAAATAACTTGAGTTGGGTTCTCGCAGTCGACTTAAGAAGTGCAAAAAATCCATTTCCTAAAAAATTCCAAGCTAATATTTTATCTCTTTGTTATTCATACAGTAAACAAATTTAAATTTATAAAATTAAATGATATGTTAGAATCTTATGTATTGAAACCGAAAACCGGTAATGTTGAAAACAACTAACGTTTTTTAAAAAATGTCCGATTTGCTTTGTGATTTATCTTCTGATACCTGATAAACAAAATTTCATCGATTGTAATCGTATTCCGATATCCAACGAGATGAAATATTACTTTCTCTGCCGATTAATGAATTTAAAAAATCGGTGCCAGCGTTTTTTCTCATTTTGGTTCGTGAGCCTACCCATTTAAAAGAGAGGTAATTAAAATAAATAAATTTTCGTCCACGTAGCTGAGACCATAAATATTATAATACGAAGAATATTTTTTATGCGAGAATCATATTTGACTATGAATCACTTTAGTTTCATGCCAGCGGCGGCATAGGCGCTTTTTATAATCACCGTGAAGTTTTCTCCGATTGTTTTATCGTCATTATCCTCGCTATTTGGAAAAAAATCTCAGTACTTTCACGTTTGACCCCCCCCACTCGAGTTTTCTACTTTTTCATTTCGCTGCGCGATGTTCCTTTTTTTCGCTTGGGTTGGTAACACGACTGGTACATATATATTAAGATGAACGCTTCCCAACCCGAGGTGGGACCACATTGGACGGGAGGAGGAACCAAAAACACTTCCACCAGCCACCCAACCCGTTTGGGCCGATTAAAACGTTCCTTCATATTCTAATTTCCCTTCCCTGACCCAGCCAAGTTCCAATTGATTCCAATGGAGTACTGCTCCACGTAATTCCCTCATGTTCAAATTTAGCTTAACTAGTGTTACCAACCCAAGCGATAAAATGGAACATCGCGCAGCGAAATGAAAAAGAAAAACTCGAGTGGGGGGTCAAACGGAAAAGTACCGGATACTCTTCGCACAATTTTGCGCGAAGAAATCTTTGTTTATCGATCCTCTTGATTATATCAATGTTGATGTAATGCCCGCATTTAGCCTCCTACTACCTCAAAATTATTTTATTAGTCAAGTTGGTGAGCATATTGTGCGTTCTTTTATCTTTTCTGCGATTTTCGCCTGTTGCATTGCGAGATACCGCACTGACCGCCAGTGTTCGTATTTCTTTTGGGAATGAAAACCACTCCTCCCCTGTTCCTTGGGTCCCACGATTCTCAGGTTCGGTGATACCATCTCTTTCTTTCTTTTTTTCTTCAAAGGAAGCCGATTGTTTCTCACGTTATGATGGCGAGTTCCTCTTAGAATTCTTTTATACTCAGCGTGACTCGGTGGTGCCATGCAATCAAAAGATTCATGGTTTATAGTCCAGTGACATTCTTGGAGTTTTGATCCACCGCTTTAATTCTCTCTGACATTTTTTCAGTATATAAATGTTAGTAATGGTGCTCTAAAGCACTATATTTATGAATTTAATTACTCTCCCATAGCGTTCCTCAGTAAGGGTAATTGATTTTCACTATTTTATACTGTCTCTTGTCTGTTCTTCGTTAAGTAGGTGTATTGCTTTAATGAACGAAGTAATTTTCATGCCTTTCCGAAGGTGACGCCTAGATTTGGAGCGCCTTATATTAATCTCATTCCGTCCTTCATCGTTCGCTTAACGAAGTTATGTAAATTAAGCAGGAACTTAATTTTTTTGCCTATACTAAAGAAAGGTCTCATTAGATCCTTTAGATGAAGATATGCAACCGAAAACATAACGACGTCACACGTTTTATTTCTATATCAATTCTATATAAATATTTCAACCTCTTCAACGCAGTGGTTCTCAAACTTGAGTAACTTAAGGACCCCTTTTGATAGGAAAGCATTCTCGCGGATCCCCAAGTTCATTGGATGCAATAGACACAAAATTTTTGTACATGTATAAATTGAGTTTAAAATAATAACAGGTTAATTTAACAACACTATTTATGGACATTTTCATATAAAATTACTAAATACAACAAAACTTGGTAGGTATAAACATAAACTTAAATTTCATGATTTTTTATAAGTTTGTGCATTAACTCGCGGACCCCCAGGGGTCCGCGGACCCCAGTTTGAGAAACCGTCTTAAAGGAAGCAAATTTTTCGTTTAATGACGTGCGATTATCTCATGATCTTTAGTACAGAGTGAAAGGTACACTCTTATTGTACTCGAATCCAAACGTTTAGGCTAGTGATATCTGCTTGTAGTTATGTTAGGAATTGCCGCAGAAGCATTTCGGTCCAAGTTGGCGCCGCCAACATCTTGGTATGCTATACTTTTTAAAGGCTAACGTTACAAATGGTACAGACAACCCCACTGCGTGCATCTTTTTATTTAACCATTTTTGGGCTATCTATTTAGCGATATATTGTCCTTCAATTATCAAATTGGTGGTTAGGAATGTTTGCACACATCTTTAACATCCTTCTCAGCCTTGTCACAGCTATTGTGATCCCCAATAGTTCTAGAAGAACGACCTTCCATATCATTCTGTCCCACAGTCTATTTATGATATTTTATCTTACCCTTCTTATGTAGATGGTATGTTCAATTATTTCTAATACCATACATTTAAGAATTTTCAATTTATCTTGGAGAAGACGGTGTTTGTAGGTGATTTTCAATTTATGATGTCGTGACGCTTTGTTTTTTTATAACTAGTGACCCTACTCGGAGCTTTTTTCAGTTCCAGTATTGTGCCTTTTTCTTTAGCTGATATTTCAGCTGTGGATTTAAGCCTATGTAACCCCACTTCTGCAACTACGAACCAGCAAATTAAGCCGTCCGGTAGTTAATGAATTCCTACTGATGTTTTCCCTCTTACAGGGGCGCACATGAACCCGGCTGTAACAGTGGCCATGGCGACCACGCGCAACATCTCGCCCCTTCGTGCCGCCATGTTCGTGACCGCCCAGTGTGGTGGAGGAATCGCTGGAGCAGCCCTTTTGTACGGGTGAGTTGCCGCTTAACATTTGCTTCTTCTGCACGCACTACTTAACCACACACTTGAGCAGTTTCTCCTCTTAAGCACCCAGTGTAGAAGGCTTTCTTAAACGTGTGAGCACGTTGAAGAATCCTTCGCCATCGGTCGCAGCCTAAAATATTTGTCTTTGCTTAAGAAACACTAAAAAAGGAAACTTTTTTCAAAGGAATACAAGTATAAAATATAGAAACAAGAGAAAGGTATCGTACCATTAGTACAAAGCGATAAAGTATTGGTATATGTGTAATGGATGAATAAAAAAATCTCGATTTTATGTGAGATGGCACATTAGTGTAAAATTTCAAATTATTTATATAAATACATACGTATTTCTATGGTATGTTAAGAAGAACAGGCTAGCATAACAAGACTAATCCAATACGAACATGTGTAATGTAAAAGTCACACCTATAAAAGGTTAGGAGCTAACTTGATCAGAAATATGTACTACTATTTCTAAAATACCTTTTCAGTATGAGATAGTAACAGTGGCAGATCCAGAAACTTCCCAAGGGGAGGGCGATCGCCCCAATTGCCCCTCTCCCCTCTTGATTCCGCCTCTGCCGACGACCATACATTTTTAAAATCCCTATCCTCATCAGAACCTTTCTTTTCCTTGTCATACAGACAATCTTTGGTATAGAAACAAGGAATGTTGCGCGGAATGAATTTAAGAATGTACCCAATGGATGGCAATGGGGTCGTCCAAGGGGAGGGCGATCGCCCCTCCCTTGGATCCGCCGCTGGATAGTAATAAAATAAATCTTAGTGCACGAGTTAACTTAAACAAAAATAAAAAAGCTCGTAGTTAAATTATTGTGCAAATATTTGCAATTTAAAATCAAAATATCGACAAAAGAAAGTTACTATTTTAACAGAAATTCCACCAACCGTTGCGAGAGGAATATAAGCGCCGATGTCGCATCGATATTCGTATTTTAAAGAAAACTGTTATTAATGCGTACAAAAAAGACTTCACTGTTACGCAGTGCCTTGCGGCTGTATCGAATTTTGGATATTCAATTTCCGTTAACCAAAGAAAATAAATTTTGTCAACGGATGGAGCAGGAGACTTCAGTGCGTCACGTAAATCTCACCTCGGATGCACACTTTTTAACCTGTCACCGCGGTTAAAAAAAAGCCATTACAATCCCCACTCTCATATTTTAACGAGCACTTTGCGCGCTGTGCTTATGGATAGTGCCTCTATCTCCCTTTCTTCACCTCCCATACTTCTCCCCTCATCTTTCGACCCATCCGCCCCTCACTCCCTCTTACACCACCCTCTCCTCTTTCCCTCCACTCCTCCCCAAGTCCTCTCCCACCCCCAGTCCTCTCTCTCCCCCGCTGGAGCCGTCTCTCCCGTGCCACTCGCCACACCTCCCCCCCCCACTCCAGCTCACTCCCATCCACTCTCCCTCTCTATACCTCCAACCTTCTCTCCCGCCCCTCCACCTTCTCTCCCGCCCCTCCACCTTCTCTCCCGCCCCTCCACCTTCTCTCCCGCCCCTCCACCTTCTCTCCCAACCTAAAATTCAACTCTTATAATCCCTGTTTGCCAAACGATTCATCGGAAAAAGGTGGGTGAACCCTTCGCCTATCCTCTGTTCCCGATCGTTGGCCACGTGCGCAAGAATAAAAAACGGAATATCCAACCGCTTAATGAATAATTCATTTTTTGTGCCTAGTGAATATGGAATGGAAGAAAGCGACGCAAAAAACTGAGAATCCACCATCTAATGGACGATACTGTGTCCACCGAGCCTTGTTTTTAAACTCGTAGTCAAAATAAAGATGTTAATCACGTAAACAAAATTGTCAATCGATGGCGTTGAGCGTAAATAAGATGATTCGCGTAAAGGAAGTGGTTTGGTCAGCTTTGATCGTGATCAGGTTTTGAAAACTGCCGTAAAATACGGATTGTGGACAGAGACGGGACTAGATGTTACGGCGCCCGGGGCAAAGAACAGGAATCGCGCCCCTAGCTCAAGCACTGTATTATATGGCATGCAAAAAAATAATTATAATTAAATGATAAACAATTACATATAATTTGAATATTTATTTCGGTTCCTGTAATATACAGCATACAATTAAATGTAAATATGCTAAATAAAAATCATGGAATATAATGTAGATTTAACAACATTTGATAGAAAAATATAAATTAAATGCGTAAATATAAATAGAACAAGAAAGTTTGTAAATTTTCAGGACATTAGAACATTAAATTTTAACTTATATTTTGGAAAGAACATGCAAACATAAACTTATAACTTATATTTTAAAAAGTACATCAGAAAAATAAATTTTAACTGATCTTTTAAAAAGATCTTCAGAACATTTTCTTTTAAATATTATACTTCAGTTTATCTTTTGAAGATAAAATTTTAAAGTTCAACCCTCCTAGCTTTCATAGCCGCAAATAAGTCGATGATTTGGTCAAAATTTATTTCTCTTGTGATTTATTTTTCAATCGAGCGGATCGCCATATTTGATAATCCCCCCTGTCCAAGGGAAGACCTTAAATAGAATTTAATTAGTTTCAACTTGCTGAAGCTTCTTTCGCAAGATGCTACCATTACGGGGATAGTTAAAAATATACGCAATGCCGTTTCCAGATTTGGGTATGATTCCGTTAATAAAAACTCATGAGTTAGTTGAAGGAGGTCTAAACTTGTTGCTGACTCGGTAATCGGCAGAACTGAAAACGCCTGATGTTTGAAGCTTTCAATTTCAGATGAAATTTCTGCAGTTTTAAAATCTTTTCTATATTTTAAAACCAAATCCTCTGCCGCATTTTGTAGTTCCGTAAGGTTCATTGCTGTTAGTTTACTTCCCGAAAAAAGGTAAAATCTGTCGAGACTTCGTCGAGTTTTTCATATCTCGAATTTAGTTCAAAAATAATTCCAAGTGCTTTTCTATCTCAATTTTATGTACTTGTTTGGCTGATAAACTGGTACCTTCATCTGCTGATTCAGAAAGATGGACTCGTTTGGCTTTTCTTTTTCTTTTATCCAAAAAATCCGGTGTTATACCCATAGTTTCGGCCGTTTTCTTGGCTTGTTCAAGAAGACAATCAAATTTAAATTTCCCGAATTTCTTGCAAATTATTTTTCAAGCCGTAAATCATTCTACTTGCTTGAAGTATTGAAAGATTTTTTTGCCTGTGAAGCTTTATTTATTCGATTTACGTGGCAGAGAATATCGTTCCATATGCGTAAGAAGTTATAATTGATTTGACTTGCAATTCCTGTTGCTGTAGCAATCGTTTCTGCGTCATGTAACGATGACGTATTTAATTTCTTGTCATTGATGATTTTGTCCACTTCTTTAATTTGCAAACTTAACGCTTTGATTGTGCTTGCTCTCGATGTCCAACACGTATCACCGTGTTCTTTGAGTGTAGTATTTAATACAGACATTAGACATTCCACCTGCTAGTCGAAATAGCAAAAAAGTGAAGGTTTTTTGTACGATTCCAAAAAAGGTTACTATTGTTGGACTCAGGGAGACAGCACTGCTGCACGCTAGATTTAGGCAATGTGCTGAACATGGGACAAATTTTGCGAATTCATTTTCTTTTAAAATAAGTACTCCTTTTTATCCACTGACATATTAGCCTCGTTATCGTATCCTTGACCTCGGGCATTCAGGATGTTATAATTTGTTCATGATTTCGGCCGTTCTAACGATATTGGAGCACTTCTCCAATGGAATTCACTGGGATATTTTTTGTCAGGTAGGGCTGAAAAGTTAGAGAAATCAATTCTCGAAGTCGTTGAGTTAGAAAAATTTTTCTCTTTTAATTCTTTAGTGGTCTTCGCCTTATCATTTAATTTTCAAAGAATATTAAGATCCAGATTCAGATTAAATGAGGCATAGAAAATCTTTTTAATCCTCGCCTCTCCATCTCCACTCCTCCCACTCTTCACAAACACAAATGTGGCTCACGATACAATTACCGCTTCCACGAAGACGCTCAAGGTGGGGACTGGCCCCGACGCCCTAAGTTTGGTTCGTGGTGTTGTCAGTGCGTGCAACAACGAAACAAGTCACGAGTCAGACATTTAATCACAATTTTGGCGCCCCTTAGAATGATGCGCCCGGGGCAAGGGTCCCGCTCGCCCCACCCTAGTCCCGGTCCTGGTTGTGGACAAGTATAGGTGCCGCGAAGGTATTTCGAAATTGCGTACTTCTTTCCATGCGGATGTATCAAGCTTTGTGTTCTTTCACGATAGCAAGATAAATACAAACTCGCGAATATTCATTCGCTTAGGTTCCGCATAAAACATTCGTTTGGAAATCGTTGCCCGAGTTATATCTATTCGCTATTACTAGCAATCTTGGACCTATAAATACCTAATATTTTGGTCTGTTTTGGTTGGTCCCAAGAGTTGCCCTTTTTCTGAAAGGGCGCGATTCATTTTATAATATGTAATTTCGAAAAAGGCCAAAAAATATCCCCCACATATTCAAATATTAAGGCCCTTTTTTGAAAGTATATTTGTGATGTAAACATATTAATTATGCTTATTAGTATAATTTATTTCCTTAAATCAGCAATCGATGGTGTTGAGATTCCCATGCATTCTTCTCAACCATTCTGTGGGTATTAAATTTATACACTTAGCCCACCTATAACACTGAATCTTGTAACTAAAGCACTTCGTTTTTAATACCAAAAATTCAGAAAACGCAGACCATGGTTCGCATGAACCCGGTTCGGTCGGACTTGTGATGCAGGAATCCAGATTGCCCCGGAAGGGAGAGATTAGTTGAAGAGGTCGAGTGCTTTGTTTATAAACGTAGAAAACTGGCAACAACATCCACGGAAAAAACACTTCAATAACACGACCCACTACCCTCTTCGGTCTTTGGGCGCTGTAGAAAACCACGCTCTCGGCCTGAAATGCTTAAACGACTCGATTAATTTTCGTTTCATTATTCCTATGTACGTTAACTGTGTATCCTGAAGAAATACAGGGCAGCTATAACTCTAGAATCACAGCTTCATATTATTCAACGATTAGATAAGATAAGAGCAGGGGCGGCCCTTGATATTTCGGCGCCCCGGGCGAGAAACCGCTCCAGCGCCCCCTTTCGTAAATTTTTGTTAAGATATTTTAAAAAGAACTTGTCCATTTATTCATTCATCTGTAAAATAATTGATAATGAAAATTAAAAGGCATGTAATCTAAGTTCCTGCCTGTTACGCGATATAAATTGGTATCCAACATTTATTCTCTTGCAAGTTATGATCGGGTTAGCTTCCCCAATATTTGGGCGCCCCGGGCAACTGCCCGACTCGCCCTTACCTCGGGCTGGCCCTGGGGGAGTGATTGCCGCTTCGCTTGGGCGTTTATATAAATTGAACGAATCAAGCATCAGCACAAAAAGGAAGAACGCCGAATAAATTAGATTGATGTACTTAGTCATGCTCAAGGGTATGGAACGCAATCTCCCTTTCACTATCTAAAGCTGTGTTCACTCAACACGGATTCACATAACACGGCACTTTTTCAGAATGAATGTCCCGTGTTATAGGAGGAACGGGTGTATTGATCACCAGCACTCTCACAGCACTGATGTTTTCATGTTCATGTCGACTGAAATAATGGAAACTTATATTAATATTTTCCGTAAAATATTGGGATCGCGCCATTTTTTTCCACAGGTCGATGGAATTCACGTCAGCAACGGATTTCCCATTCCGTTTAGTTTTCGGCGAGTCCTTCGGATTCCCGCCTTTGTGCTCTCTTATCCTCTCTCGCTCTATTCATCCTCCCGTTCTACCTTCCTTCTGTTTCCTCCACATTCCCCCTCCCCAGCGTTAAAGTCCTCCGCCTTCGTCTTTTCCACCTTTCAACCACTGCTCTATTATTGTAGGTGCAGCTGCCTGAAATAAGGAGACCCCCCTCCCCTGCCTACCCTATGCCGGATCGCCCTCTTTACCTGAGTAAGGAGCATTAACCCAACCCATCCTCTTTTTAGACCCTCTTTCCCCTATCGGTCTTTCCGCCCACGCCCCATGCCCACTTGCATCGCTGAGCGTGAAGGTCTTTATCTCCTACCAACATAATAATATTTGTCATAATGCCTTCTTTTGCTTCTGTTGTCCTTCCTCAGTTGAAGCGTTTCGTTAAACGTTTGTAATTTGTCGCTTGCGCTTAAACCAGTCGTTGATGGCGTGTGTTATTCAAACATTCCTTTGCGTAAACATTTTTCGGACGGAATGCGCCACACGTGTTTTTCTCTTCTCGTCCATAGCTTGTTCACCTATACGAAACTTCGTTTATAATTTTTCGGTCGATGTGTCGTATCAGATAGCTGTGTGTAGTCTGCTGGCGTTACAGTCATGTGGCGATGCTTTTGGGTGCATGCCGTATTAAAATAATCGAACGACATCGCGTCTTATGAATTTATTATCGTGATAGCTCTCGCTTAAAGAAAATCCCATCAATACATAAATATTATAAATATTTTGACTCTAGAATCCCACCCACTTATTTGGCCCGTTTCATTCTTTGATCGTCTCGATGAGATTAAGGAATTATTTTGCCAAAACAACTCTTTTCCAAAATGATTGTGATCAAGTGGAGGATCGCCAACGCAACTCACGGTCTTAAACTTATGTCAGCGGAGAAAAATTATGGCTAACTCCGTTTGTTTATGTTTATCCTAAGTTTTGTTTCGAAATTTATAATTTTATGCTATAATAGAACCAATGGAATGTGAGATGATTGTATTTATTTCCTAATTATCCGATGGAGTTCTGTGAAATGGACGTACGTTTAGCTTGCAGTCTAATTATAAAAAAGTTTTGTACGTTATTTCTCATTACAAATATGGCTATAAGGCTAGAAAATGACGTGGAATCATTAAGAGTATTTATTAATAAAGATGTTGGACTTAAATAATGAACGGGAAATCCAATTATTTTAGATTTACGTTCGAGTTTTTTCCTTCGTTATCTCAGCAGTAAAGAATCAGCCTACTTGCAACTCTTCTATTGTGGTTTATAACAAAGTAATTTAATAATATGTTTTTAAAATGTGTGAATCGCCGTGGAAAAACGTTTGCATTTGATGAGAATTACTAATATTACTTAAAATTTTGTTGTGCGCGCAAGATTTTATAGTTATTTGGCACATGCCTTTTGTTACACGTGAAAGACGAGCCCAAAGGTGTAACACAGTGTAGAGATTATTTTGTCAATGGATAAAAGAAATAAACTAATTATAGATAATTTTCCGGTGTTACTAATCGGATCGCTTTGTTTCTCGTAGTAGTTTGTTGCGCCATTTCTTGGTAATGCTTGCAATATTACGCGGAAAAGTAGAAGATATTCACCGAAGAATCGTACAACAGAAACTAATTTCAAAAACCTCGAAAAAAATATGGTCAGCTTTTTTACTCACGAGATGATCAGTCCCTGAATATATTATCAGGAACTTCATTGACTTATTTCATGTAGAAGACTCATGAAAGGTGGATCACAGTCGATGACTTGAGGAATGCCAAAATATGTATTTGCGGCAACTATTATTTAAAAATTCGTTTGCGTATCAATGGTGGTTTGCTCCGCAGCCCAGGGTAAAGTTGCTGTGGCCTCAACAGGCCTTTTTACCAAATTCAGAGTTGTCCGTCAGCAATTTCACTGCTGCTACATGTCGTCATCACTCGCTAACTAATTTCGGCGGCAAAAGAGAGAAAGCGAAAGAGGTTCCGAGGGAGGGCCAGAGGATTGGCAACCGCGCATCCGAAGGCACGAAAGGGGCTGGGGGAAGGAGAGAGGTTTTGGTCTTCCTTGGGAGAGAGAGAGAGAGAGATCCTCCGAAGGTTTCCGGTCTTCTTTCCCCAAAGCTGCCTGCCTGCCCGCCCTTCCCTGCCTGCCCGCCCTTCCCTGCCTGCATCCTTCTCTTCGCACAAAGGAGTCCCCTCCGTCCCTTTAGAAATCCCAGATGGAGTGACAAGTCTCGCCCCCTAACTCCCCCGCCTCTACCAACATACCCATTCCAAGGAATAAAAGGGAGGCGGAGGAGGGAAGGTCTTCTCTCGAAGTCCAAGGCAGCAACCGTCGAAGGTATCTTTGGAGAATATCTCACCCTATAGCACAGCGCATTTTATCGAAGTTAAGGAAAAAAACGTAGCAGTTTGCCTTAGGTACTGATGTTTATTGGAAGTTACAATTAAAAAAGTGAATTTTCGAACTTAATGAAATAAATCATTAACGTAGTTCGTTCAAGAATGAATTATCGGGCTCACCCTGCGGCGGAAACCAACTTGAAAAACTGTTCCTTCGATAGGCATAAAAAATGTTTGGGAGAACCAGAGGCACATTTCGAATGTGAAGCAGCCATCATTGCTGGTGATTCACCGATAGCAGATCTAAAAAATCTGATTTGGCTAGCACATGACTTTCTCCATACATGTAATATTTCTAAAAATTCCAAATAAGTTAAATAATAATAAATATTTGAAGGAACTGCGAGAAAAATTTAAAGACTCTACAAAGAACGGAAGTAAACTCAAACTGAAGCCTTCTGATGTTGGATATAGCCCTAAAGTTCCAACAATTAAGAAAATAAAAAGGAGCGTAAAGTTTACAATAGACGCCGGTAGGTGGTGTGGTGGCAGCTAAAACTTTTGGTTTTTACAATATCTCTTCAACGATGCATTATGTGGGGAAATGCTTCAAACAAAGATTGTATAAAATTAAATTTCCTACAACTTTTATTCTATTATTTTTTACATTTATCAAATATAAAAGCAAATATTAAAAAAAAGGTTGTGACAAGAGTAAACACCCACTTCCGGTTGACCGATTTTTACCAAACACTAAGCAGCACGTCTTCCTTTACCAAAAATGTCAAATATAAAATTTCACGCTTATCTGATTAATAGTTTTTGAGTTAGAGCACCCACAAAATCCCGGTCACAGACACGGACACCCACATCATCATCGAGAAAATAGTCAAAACGTGTTCAGAGGACCTAAAAACGTACATATTTCCGTTGAAATCTCGAATTCAATTTTTACTTTCTCCATATACGTAGTATAGGGGAAAGTATTGTTTTCATGAAAAAATCGACTTCGAGATTTCAACGGAAATACACGTTTTGAGGTACCCTGAACACGTTTTGGCCATTTTCTCGATGATGTCTGTTTGTGTGTGTGTGATAGCTTTTTTCTGGGTGCTCTAACTCAATAACTATTTATCAAGTCAACGCGAAATTTTATATTTAACATTTTAATAAAGTCAGAACTGATTAGTTTTTGGTAAAAATCGGTCAACCGGAAGTGGGTGTTTACTCTTGTCACTTATCAATTATTTTGAAATATTTGCTTTAATATTTGATAAATGGAAACATGTACTGGAATAATAGTTGTAGGAAATTTAATTTTCTACAACCTTTGTTTGAAACATTTTTCCATATAATGCATTTAAGAGATATATATTTTTAGCTGCCACCACCACGCCACCTACCGACGACTATTGTTAACAATTGACGATTAGTTACGTCTTAGTAACGCTCCTTTTTGTTTTCTTGATTGTTGGAGCTTTGTGGTTATATCCAATATCAGAAGGCTATGGTTTGAGTTTATTTCTGTTCTTTGTAAAGTCTAAAATTTTCTCGCAGTTTCTTAAAATATTTATTATTATGTAACCTATTTGGAATTTTTAGAAATATTACAGATATGGAGAAAGTCATGTGGTGGCCACGTCAGATTTTTTTTCATGAAAACAATACTTTCTCTATATTTCGTATATGGTGAAAGTAAAAAGAAAAGAACTTTTTACTACGATTATGTGTTGATGGAGCTACCGTACTCTTCCATGGAATCGTGGAATAAAATTTTCTCAATGACATTATAATTTTTTTACTTTCTTCATATACGAATTATAAAGAAAGTATTGTTTATAAAAATCGAATTCGAGATTTCAACGGAAATATATGTTTTAAGGCCCCTGAACACGTTTTGACTATTTTCTCAATGATGTCTGTTGGTATCTGTGACCGGGATTTTGTGGGTTCTCTAACTCAAAAACTATTTATCAGATCAACACGAAATTTTATATTTGACATTTTTGTTAAAGGGAAAAGAACTGATCAATTTTTGATAAACATCGGTCAACCGGAAGTGGGTGTTTACTTTTGTCACATCCGTTTTTTATATTTGCTTTAATATTTGATGAATACTGGAATAAAAGTTGTAGGAAATTTAATTTTATACAATGTTTGTTCGAAACATTTTCCCATACAATGCATTGTTGAATTCGATTTTTAAAACTAAATTGTTTTGCTGCCACCACCACACCACCTACCGGCGACTATTGTAAACAATTTACGATTAGGTACGTCTTAGTAATTCTTTTTTATTTTCTTAATTGTTGAAGTTTCGGGGCTATATCCAATATCAGAAAGCTACAGTTTGAGTTTATTTCTGTTCTTTGTAAAGTTTTGAAATTTTTCTTGCAATTCCTTAAAATATTTATTATCATTTAACCTATTTGGAATTTTTAAGAAATATTAAAGGTAAGGAGAAAGTCAAGCGGTGCCCACATCAGATTTTTATGCTTTCCTTTTAGGGTTTGCAGGCTGTGATGTGGGTAAAGAAACTGTGATTTTTTGATTGCTCCAAATTATCAGATTTATTCCGTATTGTAAAAATACCCGCAATATGTACATATATGTAAGGTATTTTTTAGGTAAGTCATTTTTAGACACGTTCGCCAATTTTTATTATACAGGTTTTTGCAACTTTGTTTCTTTGTTAAGATTTGAACTCTTTCAATAGTGCATATGTTAAAAACTGTTGATTTCCAGCTCAATCGAAATTTTATTCCACCCAGAAATTTATGGGTTTAAGTAATTAATTAACGAAACCTGAGCTGTGGTAAAAATTACAAACGTTTATCTTTTAGTGTTTACCGTTCTCAGGAATATGATAGGTAACAACAAAGGATAAACCTCCAGAGTAAATAAATAAACACTGTCTTAAATTTTACGACACACTTCAATCGTTCACGAAGTCTGTCTTTACTTTCAAGTGCTAAATTTGACCAGCCGAGGCTTGTTTTCGAATGAGAGTTTTAGGCAGAACCCTCGGCAACATCACAGGCAGCTGTCTCTACGGGTGGAACCACTGCTACACTGTTATTAGGATGCGCATTAGATGCCTCTTTTCAACGTTGATCGGTCTCCCATAACAACGGTGCGCAACCTTCGATTGATCCGAGTTCCGATGGTAAACTCGGAAAGTCCTTTGCGGCTAAAAAAAATGAACATCCAACATCACTTTAGTCTATGACAGAAATTTTGAGGGCGCTTATTGCGACCTTATCAAGGGCGGAGGTGTACAAATATGAAAAAATAAACCCCGGTGAAACCTTGCTTTATTTATAAAATTCGTAAAAATACTCGTTCTAACGAATACTCGTAATTTCCGAAAATTAAATCGCGTGTACATAATGTTAAGAGATTTACGGTGACGGTGTTTTCGCTCGCTATAATGAAGTTCTCGTTATATGCCGTACTCCTTCTATCGCGGTTGCACTGTATTTAAAAATATCTTCAATTGGATACAGATTTTAATATGTAACAAGGAAATAGATAACATTTCGCACAACGAAATAAATACAGTAAAAGGTGACATTCTTCAATATCGTATTTTTTATCAATTTTTCGGTATTCCGAAAATTGGGATGGGGGATAATTGTCCATTACCCTATATCCATGTATTCATCCTTGATCCTTGTTTTATTCCAAATGCGATAAGATACTGAAGGAGATTTTACATAATGTAAGTGTAGCGCAGTCGCATTCCCTGCCAGTCTTTTCTCGGTCGGCTAGGTAATCATGTAAATATATTTTACGTGGCGTTTTTGTGAATTTATGAAATATAGTAAAGGTACATTCACGCTATCGCGTATCTTATTCAAATGCGAGTCGACTGTTTTTATTTCGTGGTTATCCCTTTGTTTAAGTTTCGTAAACTTGTAGTTGTGGAGTTTCCGCCGTGTTTTATTCTGCAGGAAAACGCGATTCGTTGCTCAAAAGGCGGAGGAGAGGATGGCGTAAGAGGAATAATAGAGAGGAAGGATTTCAGGTTGCGGAAAAGGAAGGAGGAAACACCTCCGAGAGGGCCTCAGGGAGGAAGAGGATAGTGGGAGGAGGAGGAGGAGCGCCATAGAAATTGCTCGTCTTCTGCCCCGTGCAGCTGTGAGACCTTCTCAGTCACTATGCTACAGCTGCCCAAGTCATGCGAGAATATATATGTTGGCAGAATGGATGAAAGGGGGGACGCGTAGAAGAGAGAAAGATGAGATAGTGAAGTGTTAGGAGTAGAAAGGAAATGAGCGGCGGAGAGGGAGTTAAAAGAAGGAGGTTGGAAAAAACAGGAAAGGAGTGGACCAGGAGTGCATCAACGGTGGGAGAAAAAATTAGGGAAGAGGAGATGGAGAAGGGGACCAAGAGTTACCGGAAGATGGAAGATTGAGAGAAGTTAGGAATAAGGAAAATAGTGGGTGGTTTTCAGTTGCGTAGCGTACCATATAATAGCGAACCGATGCAATGAAGCGGGACCCCAGTCAAGGAAATCGCTATAACAAAGAAGCGTTTCATCAAAAATTATTTTTATTTTGTCATATTAATTTTTTGAACTCGCTATTTTCTGTAAATTATTTCCAAGCGTGTCAACTCGTATTTTGCGGCATCCCCGAGATCATCGTAATTTTTCCGCTTGTCGGGAAATCGCAGCATATAATTGTTTTCGATTATCGTAATATTTCTGGAGAGCAGGGGCGAATCCAGAAACTTTCAAAGGGGAGGGGGCAATCGCCCCATCCTCTCTCCCCCTTCTTTAATCTGCCCCTGCCGACGACCCTATATTTTGAAAATCTCTATCACTACCTATATTTTGAAACTCTCTACCACTATCAGAATATTTTTTCCCTTGCCATACATACCTAACCTGCGGCGTAGTATCAAGAGATTTGGCGTGGAATGAATTGAAGAATGCATCTAGCGGAGGACAATGGGGTCATCCAAGTTGGAGCGCCGGTCGCCCCTCCCTCCCTGGATCCTCCACTGCTGGCTAAACTCGTCAAAATAATTAAATCTTTTGCTACCACCATATCATATTGAAAGTCGCATAGTCTAGCTATTTCCGATGGATAGTAGCTAAGTTGATTTCTCATATGAACGGTTGTTATTTTTTACATTAAAAATAATAATATGACTCAGCAAAAAGGGTTTTGCACTGAGGGTCCCTAAAAGTTTGCTAGGTCACTGGTGTTCTGTAATGAGAAGAGAATTAAAATGCTCAAGTTACTAGGATAGGGGTTTTAAGGGTCGTGCGGCTCACTGGCCTAGGGTCTCATCTGGCCTGAGAGAGCATTTTACGCAGCCCGCGAACCATTGACGAAAAAGCTGTGATCTTAATACAGGCAATTAGAGATTATTTTAATTTAAAATTCTGTTCATTAAATATTAATGGTGTAGTTTTTACGATAATAAATTGGCATTAAATCCAAAAGACCTTTATACACATTTCCTTTTTGTCGTGATCCATACATTACAAAGGGTACAATTTGTTCTTACATTTTTAACAATTTCTTAGCCCTTGTTTGAGCTGCTATATCGTTTGACTTATAATAAATTTCTTATATTATTATTAAACATTGTGTAGCTTACATATCCATAGCATAGATTCTAAGTAAAAATATTTTCAAATATAAATAATTCTCAAATTTTATTTTACATTAATTTAGTAAGATATTGAAGAAGAATGCACGTATTTCCTTTGTAGTGTCATATAATGATTTAATTGTTATTAGACTTAAATTTTACTTTATAATATCAATCTCTTAAGTAAGCTCTTTTTTAAACTCTTATCCAGCCCATCGGTGAGCTCAAAACTTCAAATGCCAACTCATTCGCAATTATTAATGCGGCCTGCCCCGTAAAATGGTTTCACTCTCTGGGTTAAGGTATAATAAGACTGAATTGGGAAAGAATGACTCGGTAAAATTTATGATGGATTAATCGCGTCCATCTCGTCAAGGATCCTCAGCACTTTTCGTTCGGGTAAAACTTAAACATTTTTTTAAATTCCCGTAGTTGAATGATTCGGCGTTTACGCTCGGCGGTAGAAATCCTTCTTGCACTTTGGTGGTATATCGTTGATTCCGGCTTTTGCATTTTGTTGATCGGAAAGAACGCTGAATAGCCATTAAAAATCCATGTGTGTAGGTGAGATTTTTTATCAGTGTAATTTTAGTTGTGATCGTTTTTTATGATTAACCGTAGTGGAACATGGGTTGGTCACGACGATTTTCGAAGTTTTAAAGATGAATCGGCAAGGAGGGTATTCCAGCAAGGCCTTATTTTCCTCTCCGAAAAGGTAACAACCACGTGCGATATGGCTCGTGGCCGACGTCGAACGGTGTTTAAAACCTTTCGAAGACAAGAGTGCCTTCTGGTGTCCGTATCAATTGGTTTCTTTCGGTGGGGTTGGCAGGTGACGTTCTTGCGGTAGGACGATATATAGAGAGGAACCAGCTGAACACAAACAAGAAGCAGATGGCATCTCATATGCAGCCTGCGCGTTTTTTCCCACTTGCACCTAACCCGACTTTCCGCATGCCCTTGTACCCACGGCTCTTTAATAAGCCCAAAGCAAATGTCGACGCTCTTATTCTTTTTTAAGGCGTCTGGAAACAAAGGGTTTTCGGTATTTTCCTGATGCTGGAAAATTTAACCAGATGACCGGAATTTTGCTCTCTCTCCCTCACTCTCTGTAGACTTGGGAGTTAGTGTGCTTTCTATGATAAATCTAATCGTGAGAAAGAATTGATTGTATCAGAATTTTGCATCAAAGAAGGAATATTCCGTAAATGTACAAAAATAAAAATGCCGAGTATTACCTTCCATCGTTGCGGATTAGATTTAAAATTTCCAATTAAAATATAAAGAGCTGCTTGGTCTCATCATTCTCGCTAACTAGCAGCGCATAGATTTGCCATCCAAAGTGTGTAGTTTTAAAATAATAAGTGATCTAGCTTCTCGAAAATTTTAGCATGGGTATAATTATATTTTTTTCAAGATATATCCATTATAAAAACTTTTAAAAGAAAGCCGAGAACAACAAATTAGATGGAAGCGAAAGAACAGGCGACCATATTACAGACTTAAGTGATTTTTTTAAAGGTGCCCTGCCATGACTTGGCAGGTGGGGAAGACATGTCTTAATGAAAAGATATTCCTATGGTGGCGAGCGGTTAAATGCCTAACGGGAATAAATCTTACAGAATTAATTATCATCTAGAAAATTAAACCCGAGCATTGATAAAGTGGAGACGTGGTATTCGTTGGTGGGCGAGGGTGAAAACCGTCTCGAGGAATTTGGGGGGCCCTTTATGGAAGCGCTTTTCCGCCCTAGATATTTTTGATCTATTTGTAATATTCTGTATTGGGTACTCGAGCCACGTATTTGCCATCCCTGTTCTAGAGCCTCGAGTGTTGGTTCCAGGTTAATAACTTTATGGTCAAAGGATGAAGACTCAAATGGATCAAATTATTTATATCACAGTATTTCTTATATGCAGAATTCTTCTATGGAGATAATTTATTCGGCGGATTACTATAGAACAGTGTGTGTGCGCGACAAGAAGACGGTTTATTTTAATAAATGGCATTTTATCAGAAATCTTGTCTTTATTTATTCATTCCACTATTATAATATCTGCCCAATGAAATGTTTGCTTAATTTTGACCGTCCATGTGTATCTTCAGATCCATATTAGAGACACGCCACAATTAAAATATCTACGTATACGGTTTTCGGTTAATTAATTGATTATTTAAATCTGATAAATAATTATCGACTCGATGACCAACTTAATTTATATACCTGCTCTAAATTCGTAAATTTCTTTCGCAATTTTAACTTAATTGAAAATTTCGCTGTACGTAGTTGTAATTCAGTAATTGATCGTGCGGGAGCAGAGTTTCATTGTGTGGAGAGCACTGATGTAATATTGGAGATAAATGTGACACACTAAATAGTATCAATCCTTCAAAGGCCATAATGATCGGATACTATATACTATATATATATACTATAACTTCGTCGCATGCATATATGGGCGGGCTCAGGTTCCTCGTACAAGTCGTTTGCATGGAAGATTATTAAGATTTGAATGAAGCGTTTAAAAATCCAATGAGAAGATTTTCGGCTCCATAAACGACAAGGAAAATTATTTAATCATTGTTAGTCATCAAATTATCTCTGTTCTGTTTTGTTGCGAGTTGTTTTGCGTAATTTTATTGTAATATAACGGAAAGTAAACATCCAAAAAGGTCTTGTTTTCCTGAAAAAGCCAGCCTATTTAATACGAAAAATAACCAAGGTTGAAATCAAACTAGTCAGTAATATTTAAAATATATAGCGTATTGTGCTGTAATTGTTCAAAACTTTTGACGCGTCGTATTTAACGAAAATAAGTTTTTAAAGTTCATGAAAATCGGTTCTTAATTTTAATAATCGCGTTTATCACAATAATTTGCGATCTTTTTCACATTGCGAGTCTTTTAGGAGAATAATCGCATCTTTTCTCGCAGTGTTTATCTTGTCTTCAGAGCTACAGTTGTGTACATAATAAGAGTCGGCCCCGCGTCATTCTCTCATCCGAGCTTCCCTTCTATCCCCAGAATCCCTCCCACAGCCATTCTCTTCCTTCCCACGCACAGCCACCCTCTTCCTTAACCCCTTCAAATGCTCACCCTTCCTCTCTGCCACTAATACCCTACGCGTTTTTGTTCTGTCCGTGGGCTGCGTCACACGACAGGATGCCAGTTTTTCTCCGGAATACTTCACCAACGAGTGTCATTCCCGTGACGCCAGCGCAGACATCCGTCCCTTTATTTCTCCCTTTCAAAAAACCCTTCCTTCCATCTTGACCTCGGAATCGAAATAATCGAAATTCCGAAAGAGTAGAAGAAACCAAAACGATTTTTCTCTCAGCTCGTATACTTTCAAGATTATTATTTATACGCTCTCGGTTCATAATGTACACCCAGTCCCAGAAGTCTGGGCAAAATAGACGTATTCTTAGAGTTAAACGAACTCGGTTATTATCTAATAACACCAGTTCCACCTTCTCTTGTTTGGGGTACCCAGCCATCGGGGTATTTAAAACTGATAAATCAGAGTTCTCCAAAATTCATAAAATGGTTGTGAAAACCAAATGCGCATTTTGTGCTAGCCATAAGACGAACGTGATAATTTTTTGCATCGGGATATTTTATTTCTTGAAATATGTAAAATCGTCATTATAAATGTGTTTATTTACGTACTAGCGTAATTGCCCGTCAAATATGACGGGTATTCGTGGATTAAGTATTACATTTAAGGAACTTCCCATTCTTCCTCCTTTTCTCTTTTTCTCTCCCATCCTCCTCCCTCCATCCTCCCTCCCTCTCTCTCCTTCTCTGAAAAAATAGACTTCATAGTCTCATTCTCTTCCTTTTCTGTCTCTCTCACTAACTCCTCTGTATCTCCCTCTCTCTCTCTCTCTCCTCTGTCTCTCCCTCTCTCTCCATTCACTCTCCCCGCTGTCTCTCTCCTTATTTATTTCTTCCTCTCTTGCCTTCTCTCACGTAATAAAACATCCAAAGCACGCTTTCCTTACACATAATTATAATAAATATATAATAATATTCCCTCCCTCCCTCTCGCCGTCTCTCTTTTCTCACTCCCTCTGTTTACGTAGTTTCGCGAAAAATCCTACGATAATTTAAGGCAATCTATCCACTCGTACATATTACATGTATGCGGGTTGAGACAACAATTGATTTTCGAAGTTCAACAATGTCGTGGTCGGCAAGGCAACATCCCGTTTAAAAGCCGATATTTTTCCAAAATATGTGATATGTTCAATATGAGAGATTTCGAACTGTAGGCGGAAAAAGATGAGCAGAATAAGAAACTTCATTAATTTTCCTAAAACATAGTTTAAATTCGAAGATCATACGTCAATTCTTTCTAATTTTAATTTCCAAAAGAATAAATGCACTTTAAAAAGTCGCTTTTTACGTGTTATCTTACGAGAGATGGAAATCGCCCCCCTGGAGTCGAACCTTTTTTCGTATTTGTTTGGTCATTTAATTTTTATATCTGAATAAAATATTCCTGCGAAATTTCAACCTTCCACCGAATTGGGAAGTTTGTTAAAACGCGTAAAAATGTGTCATTGATGACGTCATCGTTAGGCGCAGCGTAAGGCTTTTATTAATAGAGATAAGAATAAAATGCCCATTTTCCCTAACAGTTGGGAATTCTGGGACGCCTCGTATTACACGGTAGCTTTTTTCGGATTTTTTAACTTGACGAATTCGCATCTTGGAAGAAGTCCTAACTTTTTGGCGCAAAATATTTTTATTTAAATGCGTCGATGTTCGGTTCGTAAAATAAATTAAAAATTTGTTAGCCGCCGTTTTGGTATCCTGGAAAATGATTAACGGCACTCCAGTCGTAGTCTTCCTGTCGGTCGACCTACGTTGCAGCTGTTTCCGGGTTACGGAGGGCATTTCCAAAAAAAGCCGTTCAATGATATGGTTGATTCTTGGGTTTAACTCGTAAAAGGAAGCGCCCTTAATTTCTATTCCTGTTTATATTTACGCAGAAGGGCGTCTCTTCGAGTTATTGTTGACGGTAGAGATTTTGTTCCAAGACACTTCACTGCGTAGGTGGTATTGTCTGTTAATCCAAGGTTGATTTTTCTTCTAACGAATTAAATTTAAGTCCATGCCAATGGTGTCTCTGCGTAATGCAACTGATAGATTTTAACGGGTTTGCCGTATTTCACCGTTCGACAAATTCAGCTAATCCTCGAAGTTCGCGGTTTTGATAATTCGCGAAGTGTTTCTGTGTACACCGGTTTGACATTCGCGGCATACAAACTTGACTACTACCTGCAGATTTCACCCGCGGCATCGTGCGAAGGTTGTTGCTATCAGTGCATAAGCAGTGGAGTTGTTGCATTCAATAACTTAACTTCCGCAAATGTTGGTTGTCTACTGTATTTGAATGCCGCGGTATACTTTTCAGGATATCTTTTGGCATTTCGTCCAAAATGCGCCAAAACTATTAGTAGTTATAACGGTTGAATCGAGTGTTGCGTAATTTATTATATCGTCGTAGGCAAAAGTGTTATCGGAAATAATATTAAATAGCTAGTGTTTAATTGCGAGCGAATCAATATTAGGGTGCTCATTTGCACATGTATTTGTGACGGCATCGCACCGAAATTTTTTTGCTCCGGTTTTCGTTCCGGTTCACACGAAACGAAAAATTTCGGTTCGGTTCCGGTTTCGCTCCCGGTTTCGCTAGAACAACCACCATTGTACCGGTTCGAATAGGTTTTTGTCCCATCTGAAATTTTTGGAGAAGATTTCAAGAGAAATCCAAAATAATCTTTATTAATTCATGTAATTTTTTATTTAAACCAAATTCGTATTCACTATCGCAAGTCAAAAAGACATAAATAGATATAACGCAACTTCGTGCAAGCGTTTCCTCCCACCATGTAATGAACACTAAAACATTGTATGAATTCCCTTCTTACATTTTTCGTTATTCAATTTGTGAACGGCTCCTTTTATACGACTCCGTTTAATAATGTTCTATAAGAATTTCAAATTTATTTTTTCCTTTTTAGCGCGTATAAAATCTGTTGAAAATCTTACTTATTTTTTAGTCTTTAATTTGATGTAAAACCGTTGCTATTCTTTCAAAAGTCAAAATTTATTAGATTTTACTATTCCAATATTCCAGATTCCAATATAAACAGATATTCTCATTATCATAATCAATTTACTCCAACAGTACTCATGCACAGTGGCAGATTTACGCCTATTGGAGCCCCTGGCACTAAAGATTTGGATACCCCTGGTGCAAAACAATTGGGGGCCCTGGTGCTAAACAGTCGGGGGCCCTGCAATCTAAATATGTGTATAGTGAAACCACTCCTAACGGCTAACCTCTCTTATGACGACTCTTATCGATCGTTTTTCTATGGAATCATAAGTTTTAATAAATAGATTTTAAATCGAGACATTTTATATTTCTGAGATTATATAAACGAACACGTTTTTGGGGAGCTCGCCTAGTGTGCCCTCCCTTAAATCCGCCACTGCATGTACTTGAACAGATACAACAATATTAATTCACATTTGAATGTAGAATGTAATTCATAGAGAGCTGTCCAAAGAAGAGCTACTTAACTATTTTAATACAATAATTTAGACGTTAATATTACAAATAGCATAAAATATGTAATTACATATGTTTTCTTAAGATGACAAATATGTACACAATATTTACTCCAAGCAACAAAAATTCGATCTAATTATTAAAATGTCCTCCAATTGAGTATTGATTTATAGGAAGGAATGGATATAAGTGACTGGTAGGAATAACGATTGGAAAGAGAGTAGAGAGAGAGAGAGAGTAAAGAAGAACAGTAGGGAGAGACTTAGAGGAAATGGGGGCGAAGCGAAAGAGATAAGGAGACAAGGATTGAGGAAGCATTGAGTGAAAAGAGATGATTTGAAACGGTATATGTATATTTATATAGGGAATTAAATGCACCTGTATAGATAAATTTTTTAAAATGGATTCCCGTTACCGTCATTTTGGACGAGCACTGAAACTCAAGGGGAATCAACCAGTTATAGGATATAACTATGTCCATGGCAAATCCCACCATTGAACCGACAGATATTATCACCAAGATGCATCTCTTCAAAGGTTTAGGAGCATGTATTATCAATAAAACCATTAGCCTTATTCGATGTTGAAAAGTGAGGCTTTCAAATAAGACTCATATTAAAGCAAAAGGAAAAAACCCTTCTTTCGCTCCGACTGTTTAATCGAACCGAAAAAATGGAACGAAATAAATAACGGTTTTCGGTTTCGGTTTGGATTCAGAAATTTTTTTCTGTTCGGGTTCGGTTACACTCCGGCTAAAATAACTGTTATTTTCGGTTCGGTTCCGGTTCGATGCCCTGATTTGTGACTGTTTCGGGATTGCTATTGCCTATTTTTTCGCGAAATACAAACATTGCCGTTGTTTCCTTACAGTCGTACCATTAGAGCCACGTTGATACCGAATAGTTCGCTGCGAGGAATGCAAACTTAGCGTGTTTACTATAATTTTTTCGTGCGCCAACTCTGTCCTCCTCGCCTATTACCCTCCCCTTTACTTTCTCCCCCTCTCTCGACGTCCCTTTGTCGCACAACCATTTCTCTTCCCTCTTCATCTTACCCTTCCCTCACCCTCCTCAGCATACCCCTATAGTACATATCCTCTTCCTCCTCGATTACCCCACGTCTGCTCCAAATCCTCTCATCTCTTCCTCTTCCATTCCTTCCACGCCCCTTAACCTCTGCCGCTCTCCATTCACCTCTTCCTTTCGCTCTTCCCATACCACTTCCACTTCTCCACTTCTCGTAACTTATTCAACGTGATCTACTGACTGCCTTAATCCTTTATCGACCTTCAACTCCTTATGCTCTCCTTTCCTCCACTTTATCTTCATCTGCTCTTCATCCTCTCTTCCCATCTCGTCTGCCGCGCGCCTCGTCTAACCATATTCCTCTCGTCGTCTTCGACTCTTTCTCTCATCTTACCCTCGTTCCAAACCCTCTTCGCTAGCGCAAACACACGTACATCATGGAGGGACATATAATACAGAGGGCGCGGCGGACAGCGTCTGATTGCTCTCAATTGTTTTCGCCCCCACGTGATGCGTCCCCTCTAGAGCGAGAAAAGTCGCTCGCTTGCACCGACCAATCCACAATAGCATGCCACGAGCCTATCACGTGAGCGAAATCCATTAAATACTCTTCGGCGCATTCCGAAATTGCGTGTGGCATTGAAAATGAGGATTCTTTTTTGTTTATATTTTTTGAGGGAGAGTAACTGTTTGACGTTGAACGAATGGGTCGCAAACAATTCAGTGCATGTTTATTAGGGTTTTAAGGACTTAATAAAGCTTTACCGGTGCCGTGGAACATCAAACGTTTTTCTTAAAGCTTCATTACGGTCCCTTGCGTTGTTGTTATGGTTTTGTTTTGTACTTGATGCCTGCTTGTTGCCTCCTAAGCAGCGTTATTATTTATTCTTCTACAATCCCCTCTCACGTGAATGGCATCTTTCCCTATTTAGCGTATCTGTTTGTTTGTTTTACCTCCCAGAAACATTTGCAAATACTGGCAATGATATCGTAAACCGAAGTTTACTTACACTTGCAAGATTGTCTTTTTCTGGCGAGGTCGCTAAATACATCCAGCCCAACTCCTAATATATTCCGTTCGAAACGTCGATTCTATTTTCTTCGTCTCCCTTCCACTTCCGGTGCACCACCATGTTGTCTGCATTCATCATCGTGAGGTTGGAGGGGCGCGCCCCCAAGATAGTTTGAGTCCCCGCTTCGTGGTTCTGCCACTGGGTGAGCTGCCATCGGGGCAGTGGTAAAAAGTGACGAGCGGCAGGTGGTGGCCCTTCAGATCAAGTACGACCCGTCCCATCCCATTCCTCGATTATTTATGGCCTCAAAGGGCAGCGGCCATTAAAGCGCAATCGTTGCCTATTTACTGAAACACGAGTACGTCTCCGGGTTGCAAGAGTCTCGCTTTTAGGTTCAAGTTCCTCGCGATCCACGTTCAAGCATTTTGTCCGCATACTTTCCACCAAAGTACGATTTCTCGGAAATGAAACCACGCGGATTTTATTTAAAGGCGTGAATTGCAACCTCTGCGATTGTCGTTTACCAGTGCGCTTTTGTTCCTTCAAAATATGACGTCTTTCTGATCTTTGGAATGCTGAGAAGGCACTGATTGAGTAAATTAAAACAGCAGGGAACCAGATCGCGGTAAAATGTATTCGAAAAGCAAACAAATTTTGCAATTTTATTTAAGTCGCTGTAATTATGGTAAGTCCTCATCATTGGTCGTGGATGCGTTGCTGAGTATCATGACAAACGAGACCGTTTGGCGCATTGACTTACATAATATAAATGGAAGAAATATTCTGACGACTAAATTGTTCCAATAATCAACTGTTTGACGTCATTTGACTTATTATTTTTACAAGAAAACCTTCTAAATTTACAGTATTGTCTAGTAAATTTTATCAATAATAATATACCAATAAATTTACTTATTAAAATGCATTTAAAATAGCTATTATAATTTAAACGCGCATCTGGTTTTCTAACCTTTTTATGGTTATTAGAGAGGCGTGTTCATTTTGATAACTGTATCGTATTATCATCGTACATTTGTTTCACCGTGGAGCGGTTTACCTTTTGTGGGTTATTTTTTTTTAATTTCAGATTTATTTAATTTATTTTCAAACGGCTAATTAACGAAATGACGAAAAACGGGGCGAAGACTTACTGCACTGCTCTTATGATTGGGGAGAAGATATTAGAACTTAATACTGTCATTTTATTAGCTATATATCTAATGATAGACATGTTTTATATCGTCGGATAGGGTTAATTATACCCCTCGCGTTCAATCTTCTGGAAATCTAGCCTATTATAAAAGTTCGCGTGCGTCGGCAAAAGGATAGAAAAGAGAGAAACCATCAATTTCCACGCTCTTTGTACGTATTTTTTTAAGTATCACTTTTCAACTTTACCCGTTAAGAGCTATGCTCCCAAAGTTTATTCATCGACTAGTGTGTATGAGTCGTTTAGATGCATATCGCTGTTAACTTCCGTATTATTTTCAAGGTCCGAGCTATTAGGATTATTGTGCGGAATTACAAATTCTACTATCTTTGACGAAATGAAAGCCGAACAAGTTGGCTTTGACGTCAAAAATTTCTCCTTTTCAGCTGTTTCCAATATCTTCATAATTTCGTTTTTCCAAATGGAGCAAGCGTGTTGAATATCTGATTTCTATTATTAGGGGAGTAAGTCAAGGAATTTGATCATTCGTCTGCACGTGAATTTAATCTCGTGTTACCATCTTTTGAATGCGTGTTTTGGGTCCCTACGATTGAAAAAGGTGAAGAATACATGCGTCGGTCGGAGTAGCATTTTACATTGATGAAATTTTAGAAATTTCACGGAGCCTTTGAAATAGCGCCACAGCGATTTTACTGTAATAATCTTAAATATTTACAGATATTTTAGATCAGCAATGTCGTAACTTTTTTCGTGTACCACTTATAAAGTTTTAGGCGACTTTCTGTATCACCTACCTCGAAAATATGTTGTATAAATCCATTACATATATTTTTGCGGTGTAAACGCCTCGGCAGTATTAAAAATGCACGAAATAAAATTATGAAACATAAAACGAGAGGAAAAATAAATGTAAGTTAAGTGAGCCATATTCCGACGTGGTCCTAATTCCGACACTCGGCTCTATTAAATATTTTTTCCTGAATAGTTCTTTACAAATACTAACTTGATACAAATTCTCAGCTTCCTGCAATATGCCAAAAAAATATTAAAAATCGCCAAAGCTTAGAGTGTCGGAATATGGCTCACTTACCTTATTTCTCAAAATAATAATAAAAAGAATTAGAGTTATTCCAAGCAAATTTTATATTTCTCGCGTACCACTTAAAAAGCTCCGCATATCACAATTTGGAAATCGTATTCTTAGTGCAATATAATAGTTACTCAAGAAGAAATTGTTTGTCGGTTGTTTTGGTTTTGGAACCCAGGGATAATTTCCTTTAGGGGACTCCATATTGTTAAGGATTCCATCTATAGGAATACAGGCCCCAGCTCGGGCAATTCGAGGTCCCCTCAATGTTTTGGGCCCTTGCTCGAGCCTATAGATAAGTCCGCCCCTTTAGCCAACGCAGGCTGTATTTTTCATGTCACTTGTTTTCCGGAAATACTTTTCGTATTTGCCCACTCCTCTGGTCCAATCAACTCGCTCGACTTCGCACCCATTCGTACACAATTCGAAGAACTTCCCTCTTCTGCATTGCTTAATGACCGTGGGGCAAAGCTCTCTCGCTCTCTATTAGCCCACTCACTTCCCGAATCCTCTCTTTTCGCTTTATGTCTACTACAGATGCGTGTATAGGATATCGATAAACACTTATTACCGACACTTCTTCTTTCACTCATTGGGAACACCCTCGAGCTCCGGATGCGTCTTTTGTTCACGGTGGCCGACAGGAGGAGCGGCAGATCCGAAAGGCGCGTGGGGGTTGTAGGGGCGTAGAAAGGGGAGGATGTGGGAGGAGAGGGGGAAAACAGAAAAGAGTGGGGTGCGACATGTGTGTGTTGGCCGTGCGTGGCCACGGAAGGCGCTTATTGTGCGGAGGGCACTCGTGCGAGCCGTCTGGGAAAGGGGCTCGCCACTTGTTACCGATCGTGCATCATCGCTGCCACCCCCTCCTCCTCCCTTTAAGAACTCACCCCATCGAGTACCTCGTATCATGCGCCCCCACGCCACAATCCAATTTTCCCCTTTTTTACTTCTAGTCAGTGAGAGCCCACTCGCAATTTTTCGTCCACGGAGAGGTCAAATCTCTCGTTTCCCTTTTGGGTCACGTGGATTCGGTTCACCGTAATGCAATCAGTTGGAAAATTAAAATACATCGAATGGACCGTCTCCTCCTTGCTATTATGGTTTGCCGTAAGTTTTTTTTGTGCGATGGAAATTTATGGATAATTACTTAATCGTCATGTTGTTGATCTCGATGCCGTGCAAGTTTTAGTACCGTGAGATTTGTGTGTGCGCATATTCATACTTGGTGTTGCATTGTCGAAATTCGCTTTTGCGCTGTACTTATTCTGACGCATTATTTTTGTTTCTGGATTTCGACCGTGATTTTATGGTGTTTGTAGTCGACTCGCCTCGCTTGATTTTCCCATGGAATTCATAGTCTAACCCGTTAACTTTTACGGACATCACATGGTGTTTCTATAATTAACTTCTCCGGACATCTTTTTGTTTGTTTTTTTCCTCAGCCGATTGAAATCCCACCTGATATTTGGTTGTACCGCTGACTCATAGTTTTCATCCCTAATGACTATAAATAGCGGGAAATATTTTAGTGTGTGGATTTTGGGTTTTCCCCACTCCACCTTGGAAGTGAAGGGTTAAAAGAAGCGTGGACAAACTGCGTCCCACGGATGCGGACGAGAACATTTTATTTGGCTGGTGAAGCTATTGAAAAAAAAACTTGGTATCAAAATACGATTATGAACTCTTCTCTCGTTCATAAGGATTAACCGTGGTTTTCGCATCACTTTTGCGCGCAGATCATATCGCGGAACTTCTGGGAAGCTTCGTAAGCAAACTGGGCCGCTTAAACATTTTCGCCAATCCTATCCCCGTTTGAAAATTTTGCCGATCGTTAATCTGAAAGCAACTTTTGCGATATTAATTCCGGACCCACTACAATTTTCTGTATATCTGGACCGAGCTCCGTCAAAAAAGAAGCCGCGAGTTTCTGCAAGATCTTATCTCTCCTGCGGAAATAACCACGTTTTAATGTGCTCGCTTCGTTAAAGGGTCTAGATTCCTGATAATTTGGTACAATTCACCTTCAGGCTTTCCGTATTTCAACTTATTTTTTTAACCAAGCGAAGTTTTTCATTTTGTTCGTGTTTTCTCTCTATCTTCTCGAACGCTGCGGACCAAATGGCTCTGCCAATTTTGATTTTAAAAAGTGATGGTCTTGAGTAGTTATTCGAAATTGTGAAAAAAAATGCCAAAGAAGTTTGCAGTGGGCTCTACGTCGAATATCCCCCGTCAGCATTCCTTTTTAATCATTAAGTTATGCGCTGCATCATGTGGTAGAATTTTTCGTGAGACGACGTCATGTAACTGCTCAATAACTCGCAGTACTTTTACACCATCAACCCGAAATTTTGAGGTTGAATTTGAAGTTTTATTTATATATCCAGGAAACAGAATTTGTTATATATGTGAACTGGATATAAACAAGTTATTATAATTATCCATTTCAGGCTAATCTGAATCTGTATAGAATCACTTAGACAAGATGAAGGAATTATCAATGTAAAACTCATGTTCGCGAGAAATTTATTTTTTGCTAACAAAATGGAAACTGTAAGGTTTTACTTGCAATGAATTCCATTTCCACACCCTCTCTTAGTTGATAACAGAGTATTACAAGGCCATGAATATATTTTATATCTATCATTAGCTACCGTTTTGCATAAAATGAACAATGGCCCTATTATTTGAAAGAAAATTGACTTGATTTAAAAACTTTGCGATAAACATCGTCTGTTTTGTTTATTATTTTGAATTAGTCTAAGGGAAAGAAGAGTCAGCATTGTATTCTTTCCTTGTTTAATGGCGAATAACTTTGAGCCCTTTTCCCCATATCAAGATGGAGTGTTCAAGTTATTTATCGTAAATTAACCCAAGGGAGAACGAGTCATTCATTTTCTGCTTCTCCGATTAAAGGAAGTACGTAGAGCGGGCGTGGGATAATCGTTTAATGCGAATCGGAGGGCCAAAGAGCGTGTGAACGGAGAGAACGAGGGGAGAGAGAGAGAGAGAGAGACCAGAAGCAAAACAATTGAGCTACTCTTTGCCCAGAGGGATCTCACACTCGGCCACTTTGGATGGATATTTCTATTCTCCCTTTTCACCCCATCTGTTCCTTAACTCTTTCTCGCTTCCCACAGCCGGTATACACTTGGGATATTTTATCCCCACTTTCTTCTCGAGGCGGGAGGAACGAGAGGGAAGTCCCTGGAGATGGGAGGACGCCGGCAGAGTCGTAAAGCGCCCGCCACCCATTTCGAGGCGCGAACCGAATCATTGCTAACGGATATAATTCGAAATCCATTCAAATAAAATGCTTCGTTTGCCTTTTCTCTACCATCCGCCACAATGATGACCTATGGTAAATCTATAAAGTTTATTTATCCTTGAATATTTTTCTGCTGTTCGTGTTAACGCTAAATATGAACGGACAGATCCATTTTTACTAAGAGAAATTTCTCAACAAGATAGTTAAAGCCGCTGTGATTGAGTAACTTGCAGGAAATGTAGTTGAAAAATAAATTATCACTAGTTTTCTGTGACAGACACTTTTTAAGTAAATGGATATTGGTTCCTTAAGAAATTCCATTATTCAGTTTCATAGAATTTGTAAAGATTTGCCAATCATTTCGTAGGACGGGAAGGTTTTACTTTTATTACATCATGCTGCAAAACTATATAGATTTAACATTAACCGTATCTTACTTTATATCTGCTGAAACATGTTAATGTCCATTTCACAATCTTACGAATTTTTTCTGCCCCCATTGTGATGTAGAAATTGAATCAAATCCAATAAGATTGCGAATAATGAATCTGTGGTTTGGTCCACTCGCATTTTGGCTACGAATTACCGCATTTACGCGCTAAATATACACTATTAAAGATTAATAGTGAAAAAATTGTTAACCTTGTGTAACGTGAATTCTGATGACGCATTTTCATTATTGCGCTTTATTACTATCCGCTCACAGTAATTACAATTTCGGTGCGTTTGCGATCTTTGTTGCGATGTTTAATTCCTAGTGGGCCCATTGAATAGCGCGATTAATACCACTGAACATTAGAATTCTGATTGATGTCATAAAAATGTTATAAATATCTAGGATACATACCGTTACGTGTATTGAGATCGCAATGGCTGAAAGAGTAAAAGGATATACCTACTCTATAACCTAAAAGCTTCCGATGATTCAATGCCCAAAAACGCACGAAAACCGAGCAGCAGAACGTCATTTTGGTCCATGTCCCACAGAAAAAATTATCCGTGAATAGAGAAAATAGGAGGAAATACTGAAGGTGACAGGAAATGAGAAACGTAGCCTTCGTAAACTTGGTACTAAATGGCCTCAACTAGAAGTGAAAAAATGGATAGCAGAACAGAGGAAGTTATGGTTATGTACGAGGCAAAAAGAGTTGCAGAAGGAAAAGGACTAGTTGAGCGTACGTATGGTTATTACATAGGGATTATATTTATTAGGAATTAAAATCTCATTTTGCACTTAAGTTTAAGTAAGTACAATCGATAAGGTGTGTCTATACCTGCGACGTGGGCGGCGTACTCCGACAGCGTAATTAACAAGACTGCTGAGTGCACGCTATACAATTTTCGAAGCAATTATTTATGTTTTAGATTATCCCTGTTTACTTTCAAGAATTAAGTATATCTGAAACGTTATACTTATCTCTTATCACGCCATAATATTTTCTTAAAATGTTACCAGATACGGTCTCAATCCTTCCTTAATGCTGTGATGAACCAAAATACTTTTTTCCTGAAAAACCTTATAAAAAATCGGGGTGCGTCTTATAGTCCGAAAAATACTGTAATTTTTCTAAATTTATGCTGTAAGAAATCAAATCTAAGATAAACCTTGATATTCACTACAGTTAACTCCCGATTTACCGGGCTGCCTCGGGTCCGAGATTGTTTCCGGTTGAGAGATATGCTTATTTACGCGTACAATGGTAAACAACGAAAAATAAGTCAATATTACGAAAGTAAAGGAAACACTTAGAGAAAAATCTGATTTTGCCATCGCATTTAGTAAGACCACAGTTAATTTAATACTGTACTACGTATGAACTTATTTATTTGACGGAGAACAATTAAACACCGTACATATGCCCGAACGTAATGCAGTATGAAAACACTCAAATTATAGCTTTATATTTTAAACATCCCGTTTAATCGAAATTCCGGTTATTCGGTATCCGAGGTGAGGTGCTCAATTTGTCCTAATGAACCATAACCAATACCTCGCTACACGGCGTAACAAAAGGAACCGAGCTTTCTAAAAAATTAATGCAGTCGTTGAAATCGCAAGCATTCTTTTCCTGCCCTATTATCGAAGATAATTTTAACGGAATAGATTTGCCGCTAATTGCCGTCGTTTTAGTTCCATTCCAACCCTATGGCATCAGTCGTATGATTCCCACGGAATATAATCCGAAGGATTTCGAAGCATCCAGTGCACCTGCTCTCTGACCGGTCCTCTCGTGGCCGCAATCTCTTGACATGGGATGACCTCTCCCGAGTCGGACATTCAATCACGTTCCCTTCGCGCAATCCTTCGCCTACTTTTAACCGCGGCCATTCTTATTAAGACCCGGCTACGCCCATTATTCGTCTCCTGCCTTTGTTTCAATTGTCGCCGTTTGTAACGAAAATTGATAGTTCGCGCGGTGGTCTTCGAAACGACCCTATAAAGAAGCGCAAAACCACCATAATGTCCAGACAGGACACTGATTTTCTCGTGGCATTTTTTTTTCTAAATAACGCAATGATTTCTATAGTGTGTAAGCTATTAAACATCTTATTTAAAATGTACGATACCGGATTAATCGTGGAACAGCGGCGCATTTGCGCCAGGCCCCCACGGAGGCCCAGGATTCTGTGTGGAGAGTTGGGATGGTCTGTGAAAGATTTTGCGCCAGGGCCGCCGAATTACTTAGTCCGGACTTGAAAATGAATGGAAAAATTAAAACATTATATTTATGGAAAACTGATTAAATTAATCCCAATGCAAAGAAAAATTTATTTTTGATATCTTTACGCTGTTTTTCTTGGTACATCAGGTCTTCAATAGGGCATGAGGAATTTCAGTAAAATCGCTCGCCCAATCTAATTTCAATGTTTGGATTAGTTTTAAAATCGTGAAACGAGATCCAAATACATGAGGGTTTGAAATATGCACTATTTTACATATCTACATTCACTGTGTAATTAAACAAATTTGTGGGTGCCGGGGAGTGTATTGCAGTGAAATTTCCCAAGCAATTTTAATTTGCAGGCTCGATCCTCCTCTAATTGCCCTGAAAAATAGCCTAGGTATCGCTCTGTCCTATAATCGATCTCATGAATATTATCGTCTTGATCCTGTCACTCAATATGCGTGGGTCTTCTTCTATTTCTTTAAACTCTTCGGCTAAACAAAACATGACTTTTGATTCAAATTAATGTCATAATATTTAATCAGTGAATGAGGCAAGACTCTAACAGCAATTATACTTTCACTTATTCATTTTTGGTAAATATATCGCTATATTGTGATGCGATGAAGATTTTAAATGGCAAAAATTTGTGAAGCAGTATACCGCTCTCAAATCGGTATTTGTTACCAATCTACTCTCATCTCTTCCATGGCCATACACTATTTCCGTTACGTGATTGAACAGGATCATCATTCTGATTGACGACTGTAAACTTTTAATTGAGGTTTGCCATGATAGTTTTCGAGCTCGTTAGTTGAAATAACAGTTTTTTCAGCCGTTACATCCCTCGGATTTGCTAAGTGTCCGAGAATAAATTTTCAAGAGCATCTCCTGGAGATTAGCTGGCTCCTTAGCATTTTGCGAGCTTCGCTTCACCTGAGTTCATTTATTCATACACGAAATAATTTGACCTTTCTCAAAGTCAGCGCATTCATCACATGCACTGCCGAAACCGCCTGCGGGGCGATACATTTCATAGGCGTGTCAAAAAATATGGACTCGTGCGTCTATATACTCATCCGCGATTCATTAAATATTCTCATCGTATAATTCGCTTCGACAATGTTGGTACCTCACACGTTGAATATTAGATGGTGGAAGGTCAATAAACTCGTGTTTTCTCTTGTAAGGATCATTATCACGACAAGAATTCAAATAGATCCGAAGATCGCATCTCGCATTCTATTAATCCGAATAAGTAAACACAATTTCTCCTATGGTATAACGGAGGACGTGGGAAGCTTTAGAAGACCCCGAGATTTCGAAAGGTCCTTTAGAAAATCGCCGACAAAATTTTCAAACGCCTTCACTTTCACCTTCCTTTCTTTAGTCTCGAACCCAAATGAACTCACCGGCGCTAGTGAACGTAGGGTTAGATGAAAGCGTACGAGGAAATGTCGAAATAGTCGCTTGAACCGAAAAATACTACGGATCAATCTTCCCAGACGCGATAAGACAGGCCAATAGAGCCTTTAGCTAGAGTTTATGTTCGGTGCAATCACACCCCCTGCCAAACGTTACTGGTGGCTCGCGATGTAGTAATGTAACTTTAAGTGAATACAGAGATAAACTTATTCTCTTCATCTTCAGCGCAAGGATGCCTTCACAACGAACTTCGCTACAGTAACGTCGCATACGGCAGTGTTTCTCAACCGTGGTTCCGCGCGTAATTTCTCTGGGGTTCGCGAGTTGTGTAGGGCATGATGTTTATTTTTATCTATAACTTGCTTGATCCAGAGCAGAGCTCTGATTAATGTTTCCAAATAAAAATATCAGAGAATGAGTGTAAAATGCTTGAACTTTTCATGCAGAAATTGTGGGACTGCGTAGGGGGTTCGCCGCTTAAAACAGTTAAGAAACGCTGCCATATGATACGTTGATCGGTGGGGATCGTAATGACACATTCTAAGTCAACTGCGGAATTCAGTTTTTAGAATGTACTTTCGATGAATCACTACTGACGACGACTGCATTATAGCCGAATTGTGCAACTGGTTTTTTATAACCTTGTTATGGCCATTGGAGATAACTTAGACAAGTATGTATGTACTTAGTTTTTCAATTTTAAGTGTTTGTTCTGGAAATACGGAATTGTTTTTCGTGGGCGATAGACCGGGAAAGACGCGAGAACTCAAAATCCGGAGAGTTTGACGTGGGAACCTGTGCGCTATCCTAAGTTTACACTTGTTGTGTGTCATGGGCCGAAACTCCTTCCTCAGCGGGGTTGTACGCAACTCCCCCTTTCATTCGACAGACATTCTCCACGATAGAGAGACTGGGAGGTTAGGATGAAAGAGAATTGAGGTTCGTTAGAGTGTTTGTCAAAAGGGTAAGAGGTGGAGGAGGGGGAGAGATAGGAGGATGAGGGACGGCGGAGGGGATGGGAGAGACGGAGTATGTTACAGCCCAGAGCGGCGGGAGGTGAGGGATGAAGAAGATACTAGCTTTGGAGGGGAAAGGAGTATAGGGAGAAGGGGGTGACAGGATGGGGAGTGGGATGGTGGACGGGGAAGAGATGAACGAGAAAGGCAGAAAGCGATCTCTTCTCCCTTCCAATTCTTCCATCTTCCATGCCACGTAGTGGTAAAAGCTCCCTCGTGGGTTGACTGGCGGGGGGAGGGAAGGGAGAGAGAGAAAGGGAAGGAGGGGGGAGCGATTGTGCGTCCCATTGTTGTGCTAATCGACTTCCCGGCGACCATTGTGGTGTGGCACGCGCCCTCTGCCGTGGGAAGGGGAGGGGATATGGACGTGGAGAGGTGTTCTGAAGAGTGGGGAAGGGGTGTGGGAATATTCTTGATCACACCGACCTGGGGAGGGAGAAGGGGGAGGAGGGGCATCTCCCATCCTACAACACCGCGCCTCATTCTGTCGATCCCACACTCGAATCGATTTCCCTATCGCCCCAATATTCTCTCAAGCTTTCTTCCTCTCGTCTCTTTCTCTGCCCCTCCTCTTCGCCCTCTCTTCTCCTCCCCTTCCGTCTCACACTATCTCCCCTCCTCCTCCGGAAACACTTGCTAGTGCCGTTTCCGTGCTCTGTTTATGCCACCTCGCTTCCCTCCCCCATCGTATATCCCGGTACACTTGATCTTTCATCTCGGCGTCATCCTGGGAGTGTGGAGTTCGGAACCCTATTCCCTACGCCACCTCCCTCGTCCCTTATCTCTCTCTCTCTCTCTCCCCCCCCCCTTCCCCAGATGCACCTGCCGCTCCTATTCGTCGATGCCGCAGTCGTGGGAAACTCCTTGTTCAGTCCGGCTCACAGATTGATTCCCGCGGCTAACCGCAGATGATAAAGAATGTTTTGGCGTGAATATGCCGGAGCTTGGTATTAATCGGTCCGTTCTGTCTATCTTTTAACGCAGAGGTTCTTAACCTTTTATGGTGCGACACATTCAGCTGGAATATCAGCTTTTCGCGACACACGGATACAAACTTCACGATTACTGATATCCTTGAGGGGGAGGAGGAAATAACTTCCCAAAACTTTTTCCGCGGATTGATTGATTTGTCTAGCAAAAATTCTTTTGGGACTCACTTATAGCATTTGCTAATGAATAGGATTAATTCGAGTTCTTGAATTAAATTTAACTTCGGGATTTTTCGCGGCGCAACTATCGAATTTCGCGAAACACTTTGGGAATCGCTATTTTAACGTAACGCTTATGTTTCTCGCTTAGGTTAATCTAGAGCAGGGGGGTTTCAATCGGGGGTATGTCCAGATTCATTGAGATATAGGAAAAAGTATTTAAGACTCTTATTCTTCTTCTAACTTCAGTTTTCAGCTTGATTTTGGGACCAAAGGTTGTGCTGATAAGATTACGAATAACACTATAAAAGGTACGCAAAATTTTTTACTGATCAAATGGGATGGGAATGGAAAAATTATGTAATTCCTTTCGTGTATGTCTTCACAGTAGCTTAATTAACGGTAATTAAATTATTGAGAGGTCGGGACGTATTTTTTCACGAAAGAGATCCCGCACTGGAGTTTTAGAAAGTTTACTAAAACAAATGTATGACATATTTTGATTGTTTACATTTACAAATATGAATTGTCTGTTTTAATTCAAGTGTTGTTCATTTCATAGTCGCCTTAAGATATATTACGGGGTACGGGACTATTTAAAAAGTACTCCAAGGGGCACGAGAGGCAAACAAGGTTGAAGAACCCTAATCTAGAGCAGCGTATCTCGACCAGTGGGACGCGAAGGTCGTCTAGGTGGGACTCGAAATTTCGAAAATAATTATTATAAAACTTTTTCTCCGCAAAATTATTGCAATATTGAATGATCTCAAAAATTTCCACCAATGACCAATATAATACTAAAAAGAATTTAACTTGAAAATCCACCTCTTGGAAAAGGTGGCGTTTTGTTTTATCATGGTGGGATTCGGGATTTTTGACAAAATGGGATGTAGGATGCAAAAAGGTTGAGAACCGCTGATCTGGAGCAAGACTCTTCAACCTTTTTTGCTGGCGTACCCCTTTGAGCATCTTTTTAACGGTCGCCTACCCCAAGTACATTTTAAAGAGATGATAATGAGTAACGCTTGTGTTAAAATAGATAACTCATGTTTATGACGATATCATTTACTGTTTTTGGCTTATTTCTTGTTTTTATGACGTAATTTTTTGTTTTAGAATTCTAACCTTTGATTCCGATGTAATGCATGAAAGATGAAGTTAGAAGAAAAACTATAATCTTAATACTATCGCGTACCCCTTTAAAACTCTTAGCATGAGCACGCTTAACCCCGTTGAAAATCTCTGATCTAGAGTTTTAAAATACCCTCAAACGCTTTCCTTGATACTCGAGCCATCGAATCTGTGCTGCTTCTACTTCATATGCGACAGACTTCTTGCCAAATTTCCGCGAGAAATTGCCATAAAAGACCGTTGGGAGTTAGGGAGTAGTCACGATGTTCTATGAGAGTGTGTGTGAGGCATATGGAGAGAAAATATTTCAGGGAGTCATTTCTAATTTCACGATGGCGTCGCAAGTCATTTTCACTTGGCGTACAAGTTCTAATCAAGGATATCTGAATATCCATCAGCTAAAATTCGAAACGATTAATTTGGCTTAGATGATTGGATTTTCGGATCGTTTTATTTTCAATCATTGAAAGCGAATATGTAGTTGATATCTTATTCAAAGTTTTATCGCTTCAATGAAAATACGCTTTAAAAATCTCCAGTGCCCTTTTAAATCCAATCAATTTGTTTAAAATGCGCACTGAGACAACAGCATTCCCTCCTTTTGCAGGAACTTCACTGCCCGAAGAATCTTTTTTTCGCCGCAGGCTAAAAGAGCAAACATGAAAGGTGTGCAGCGTGCCAAAAAATTATTTTCTTTACACCGGAAAACAGCAGATTACACTTTCATTTTTTGTTCCATTGTTGAAGTTTAACGTTCTTCTCGAGCCGAAAGTCCTTAATAAATACGCTCCATTAATCGTTCGTTCCCGAAAGTGACGGTTAATCTACTTGCATTTAATCAGGAGAATTATTAGGTATCACCGACTTCTTTCGGGAAAACAGAATTTCGCGAAATTTTAAATTCTTTCGATATCTAGCGAGCCTCTAAACTTCCATTTAAAGCAAAGGAAAATACTCCGACACTCTAGTCCGATGGGTAAACAGGTCCTATGGAAGGTCCCTTGTGTCTTCGAACCCGTAAACCCGTGACGTCTGAGGCAGGCAGAAATTTTCGAAAAACAGATGTACGCAGATGTTTCGGAGCCAGTTAAACTCGTTGCTAGGCTTGCGAGTCGGAGCAAAAAACTTGGCTGCGTAAATATCGTTGCACCGAAAAAAAGGTTTCTGACAAAAATAAAAGAAGACGTCTTCTTCTGAAAGGTTTTTGTCCGTTACGAAGTCGGCATATTTCATCGGATATTTTTTCTCTTCTAATTTCAAAATTGTGGGATAAATTTGCATTTTTTATTCTATAGAAAAATAACCCTCGATATAAAAAATGTGGAGTAGAATGTATAACATACGTAAACTTCATCCCGATTTCGGTGCATTGATTTATTTTTCTCTTGTCATTTGGCATTCGCTGATTTTGGTGATCCGATAGACACAGGCGTTGAAGGACTCGAAATCCTATTGGATGTAGACAGTGGTGGACCGTGGAATTATTGCGTCCCGGGCGAGATAGCGCTCCAGCGCCCCCCTCCGTTAATGTCTGTTGATATATTTACAAAGTACATGTTACTTTATTCATCGCTTTGTAAAAAATATTAATAATGAAAAATTAAAAGGAATGCCTTCAAGATTCTAGCCTGCTCCTCGATATAAATTGATATCCAATATTTATTCACTTGCAAGTAATGCATAGATATATGATCGGGATAGCGCCCCCAAAATGTTGGCGCCCCGGGCAGCCGCCCGTAGCTCGGGCCGACCCTGGATGCAGAGGCTCTAAGATGGCGTGTTATCAAAGGTGACTAAGTATAAGGTTATTTGAAATTACTGCGCTACACCCTTGTAATTTCGAAATCCTTTTCAATTCATTGAAAATCGTTCGTGAATGTAAAAATTGGTAGATAAGAACAGTAGGCATTTATCATTAAGAAGAAAAGGCCAGAGATGTTGATTGTCAATCCAAACGGGGTCAGTATTTGCTGATTGCTTCGCTGCAATTTTATTCGCTATCGTTTGAACGGAAAATAAAACTAAGGTGGAAAGGTGTACTACCTGTCGGAGAATGTTTCGAAATGCGTTCTTTTTGATTTTCCAACCTTGAACGGTTCATATTGTCGTTAGGTGTCATTTTAAAGTCGGTGCACAAGTAATGCATTTCTCAGTATACTTAATGTGCAATTTTTATTTAATTCTCTAAAAGGGTTACCATTACGATATATAACTATATCACGCAAAAATTTTCCCTTAAGTCATTTAGCTTTTGCTAAAAACGTTTTTCGACTGCGCGTGTTAATGACAAGATTCACCGAAAAGCTCATTTAGGCCCGTGGGTAAAGAGATGTTCTATTTGGATCTTAATGTATTTTACCTGACACATTTTAGTGTAGGTACCCCATACGAAATCTCATAAAAATTGGTCAGGTGGTTTATGCGGTTATAGATGTTGACGAACGGAGAGACGCGACTTCCACTGCATGCTTTCTCTGCGTGCAAAATATTAGCGAGTTTAGAAAGAACTGCAAAAGCAGATTCCAAAAGCGCTGGTTTAGAATGTTCACGTAAATGTTCGGAAAAGTTGTTTAAAACCTACCTCAGCGCGGTTAAGTAGTTCTAGTATGATCTTTATCCCTTTTTGAAAGTAAATTGAACGTATTTACGGTTCGCTTTCATTGCAGCAACGTAAACAAAACGAAACGTTATCATAGTAATGGTCACCAGAAAAGTTTAATGCGGCCACCAACAAAATGTTATTCTAAACTTATGAATAATTAATATGCAGACTGCGATGGATACTGTGACGTCACGTTTTTTATAATCAATATTTATATTGTTATTTTATCTCTATTAACTTCTTAGGTGCCTTGCATACAATACAAAATATGTATCACTTGGATCGCAACTTTTGCAGTGCGACCACCACAACACAGTGGCGTAGCTAGGTTCTCCTTCGTACGGGGGCAAGGCACAGAGGTCCCTTTGCTCCCTGTACAATTTTCCGGGCAAATGTAATGCGGTGAATGTGATGGAAACCCAATCATACTATACTATCATTTTAATTCGGCATATATTATAATATTATTATTGTTTATAAACAGAAAGGTTAATTTACGGTCCATGAATTTTCGCCCCTTCAGCCCTGCGTCCGGGGGCAACTGTACCCTTCTGCTCCCCCCTCGCTACGCCACTGCCGCAACATGACAGGTGGCCGCAGGCGCGGCCACGACGAATTTTTCTATGAAAAACAGTGGAATAGATAGTTCGTACGGGTTTTTTAATATTGCGAAAAGGCAAACGGACAGACGGACGGATCCCAAAATCAGTAGGGTTCATGTCTATCACCAGCCAAAACTACCCTGAAAATCTTAGATTCCCAGCTCTTTTCACCGTTTCAAAATTTTCCACACGGACGGACGGACAAAGTGAAAACATAAGCGATTTAAAGCAAGATGGGATAAATGGAATACACAGAGATTTTAAAGGTGTTCATTATGGGAAATACGTATGAAACGGTATCAAAAGGTTGGGCGATTCTCGAATTTTTATCTCCGAAACTATAAGTTGTAATTATGTGGTCTCGCGGACTTTTTAGTGGTATCCGAATATTTTTTTAAGATCTATACTTCTCAGAGCTAGGGAGAGAAAAATATCGTATTTAATTGTTGCTTGACAGATGCCATTTAACGAGATTTTACGAGATTTATAAAAGTATTTATTTCAAGTGGAATTCAAGTGGAATTGATGGATGCAGTTCAAAATCACAATTGGGCGATAAATTTTAATAAGGATCACTCCTACATAATTTAATTAAAATCCATCCAACGGTTTAGTAGATGAAAGTTAAGACAGTCGGACGGGCGAGACGTGCCCATAAGGCGTTCTGCTACTACCGCTTCGCTGGTAAAGAACACCTAAAAGGCGCCAAAAACCTGATAATATTCGAGATTTCCTGAGTTTCTCATCCTCCATGACGGGCAGAAATTTTAATTCGTATCCTTTTTTTTTTCAAATTCCAGGGTCACGTTGCCCGGCTACTACGGCGGTTCGAGTTCCTCGTCCTCCGTGTCTGGCGGAATCGCGAATTCCGCGTACCTCCTCCAGCAGCTGGCTCCCCCTCCGTCTCCCGCCCACCTCACAGCGTGGGAGAGGTTCGGGGTGGACTTCATCTTATCCTTCATCGTCGTCTTCACTTACTTCGTGTGCATGGCCGACTGCAACGGAGGTTGCGGAGGAGGCGGTGGCGCGTCGTGGGGTGGCGGAGGATCCGCTTGGTGGGGCGGCGGGGTTAGCGCCCACCGCCGGTGGCTCCAGGGACAGGCCGCCCTTCCACTCGGCGCTGCTTACCTCTCCTGCTCTCTAGTCGCGGTAAGAAACCCCGCATCTCTCTACACCAGTGTTTCTCAACGGGTGGGCGGCAAAAGGAGTTGAGGCGGGCCGCGAAAAGTTAAAAAACTAAGATAGGTTAATAATATTTTAAAACTGCCGCAAAAGCATAGCGAAATCTTAGTAGTACGTAAAAAGCAAACGCAGTAAATAATTAAGGAAAATTTTAATAAATTACTTTGTTTTTAAATAACCCGCTACTCGTTGCCAATAATATAGAATTTTCTCACCTATTGGTAAATATAGTGTATATGGGCCGGGGAAAATTTCTTATAGTTTAGGTGGGTCGCGTTATTAAAAAGGTTGAGAAATGCTTCTCTACACTGTATCACGCAGTGCTCCCCCGATATAACGGCCTCGCTTATACCGGGAATTCAAATATGTACACCGTGGGTCTTTGTCCTTACTCCCCATTCTACATAGAACTCGAACAAAATTGTTACACTGAGTTTTAGTCTATATATCAATATTATTTCTTTAATTTTTTGTGGCAGATATAAATTGCTTTATGTAATCATAAGGTGAAAGTTCCGTTCACAACAATTAATGGGCGGTATGCAGGGATGGGGCTATTTAGGGAGCACTAAATCGAGGTTTGACGAAATGTTTTTAAAAATTAAAACGCCTGTAAATATTGTGTCAATGGAACCAAATACTCGATTATACCACGGGAGGCATAACGCGGGTCGCCGGATAAACCATGAATGAAACAAATATCTAGGAAGCTTCTCCGACGCCAAGAGCAGCTCGAAAAGACTTTCCCTTGGTAGTTTTACGCCCTTCCTCAAAAGTTCCCAGGAAAGGAGGTTAGCGGAGCGTTGCGCCAACCTGCGTGACGCTTGAATTAAGTGTCTTATTACGATCGCGTATGGTCTCAACGGAGAAAATAGTACCCTTTGAAAGAACTTAGAAATTGTCGCTGCGACCGGTGGATCGTTCCCCCCCCCCCCCCCCCCCCCCCGTTTTATTTTTGACCGCGATCAAAAGTATCGTCAGACTTTCACTCGGGAATGGCTTTAATGCTTGCGGTGCCGAGGACTAAAGTGTTTCGCCGGACTTTTATTACTTGCAAATTTAATAAAATCAGGTTTATTATTATTAAACAGGGAACATTTTTATAGAAATATAATTATAATATAAAATAAAAAACATTTTGTATTAATCGATAATTATGAAAATGATATTTATTTGAGGTCGGCCGTCGCACCTACGGTGCTTGCACCTACTTGCATTCTTTTGCAAATTAAGAGCGATGGATTTGCAATTCCTAACACTCGTATAGGTCAGACCGCAGGCATTATAGGGCATAACGCTTTCTAGCTTTGAGGTACTTAAATGCAGTGGTAGGCAACCATTTCTACAATGCTACAGACCTTAAATCGGATGTTAAATTGAGATTCTGAGGTATCATATCATTGAAAATCAAGTCTAAAATAGGCTTTTACGGTTAACATTTCAATTTCAAGTGTTTTATTGTCGTAATTTGAATGTATATTATATGTTATTATATGTTAAATTTCTTTTTAATCATAGCTATAGGTTGCTCATCACTGCTTTTATGGTTTCAAAACATTAATTAACATTAATTGCGATTCATAATTGTAGTTATTATAGCGTTAAATTTCATCAACTCGAAAATAAAATTATAGAAATCCATGATTAAAATTCCTCGCATCTGGTGGCATGATCGAAAAGTTTTATTATTATGTGCACTTGAGTTTATAAGGGACTAAGTAATTCGGCATTCGTGGTTCATTGCCCTTTGAGGCATTCTTAAGTCGATTTTATAACGTATTAAAAAAATATATTGCAGCTTTAGCAGGTTTGTCTTTGTTGGTATTTTTTTCATATCGAAATGGTCGACTGAATGATATTAAAGCACTTAAACGCGCCAATAAATTCTTTTAAAGATATTATGAAATTCTGAGGCACTGTGAATCTTCTTCATCTGATAAATTTAATTTTTAAGAGGACGCAGTTTCATAAATTGTGAGGTTTTCTAAGAGTGTCACGACATAGTTTATGGCGTTGCGTGAGTGAAGTAATTGCATACTTGAAAGATTAAAGATATTTAATGGGTTGGTATAATAGGAAAGAAGGGTAAAAACTTTAGACAAAAATCTGTAATGTGAAAAAGTTGGAATTCCATTGTCATCCGGCGTTTTATTTATAAATAATTTCTGTAGATTTTATATTTTAAGCGGCGGATGAATCTTACACCTTTTTATGCAAATTTAAAAAATAGACAATTCGATCATTACCAATTATCTCGTTCTCCTGTGTTTACGTCGCGCTGTAATTAAATGATCGAGAAAAATTTTAAATTCATCCTTTTGACAGGAGTGGCTTTCGAAGTCGAATTCAAAGCAATCGCCATTCTAAGTAAATGCAGCTTGTATCTTATGCCCGTAAAAAAATAAGCCTATATTAAAAAATGAATAATAAAAATCACATTTTATTGCGAATCCAGCGTATATTACGATCTGTATTTCGTGCACGCCTCATCATCATAATTTAAAACTCAGCGTTTTTTCGTCACTTAGTAATCTCTTTCGGCAATCGGCCCTGCCTAATAGCAGCTCTTCTTCGTTAAAATGTTTTTTTTATATCTCGATTAACCGGGCCCACATTCTCTCTTCCTCTCTCACGCACACTTTTTTGTCTCCTTTTATCTTCCACCACTCGAGTTTTTTGTCTCCTGACATTCCATTTTACTACAATCTCCGAAAGTTTCCCTCGCGTCCCAGGATGCCTATCTTTTAGAAATCTATAATCTATCCATAATTATCCATTTTATTTCTCATTGAAGAGTTTTCGACATGTCTTAAATGTTCTTTCTATAAAATATTTTTCGGTGACGGGAATTTATAACAACCGTTTTCCAATCGAAATGCCTGTCTTCTTCAGAAAACCCATCTCCTGATATTACTAGCGTTGTGGTTTTAATTGAGTGACATGTTTTGAGCCTGTCCTTTTAATCTTCTACGATAAATTGTGAGAGTACTTCTCGGATCATTTCGGTACATAGATTAGAATAGTGGAGAAAAAGTTTATTCCCGAAAAAAATCAAGAGAAAAAGTATTTTCCCCCAGATGAAAAATACTTCCCAAATTGAGGAAGCTTAATCGCTCATTGCCCCAGACTGCATACAGACAAAAAGGCCCTCGTCGCCGGAACTTCGGAGCGCAGAGGTCGCTATGAAAACATGGTGCCGGCCTTAAGACTCCACACCCGGCATTCCTCATGCCAATTAAGGGCCACCCGTTGCTAAGGGCAGATGTGGAGACGGGGCGGTCAGGCGAAGGAGAGAGTGAGAGAGAGAGAGTAGGAGGAAAAAAGATGGAGGGAGTGTGAGGAGAAGAGAGGACTGAAGGTGTAGGGAGGTTGGAGGCCGGTCTTCGGGGAGAGGGGGCAACACTGGCAGGTGGAAGGCGTCAAGATTCCCGAGACTTCGACCGGCAAAGCCGAAGAGGTCGGACGAAAACCTCCAAGAAAGTATAGGACCGGTGCACACGCACCCGAAGTGGGTGCGTGCATTGTAACCGAGACAGTTTGGTACCATTATCCTAGGAATAGGGTTCTCTTTACTATTATGAAGGTAATACACAGAGAATCTCAAGCACGTGACAAGGAGGGCCATCTGACCACTTCGACAAAAGGCACTCTTAGCCCGCAGTAACATATTACGTGTGTGAGAAGATCCGGTGTATTTGTATGTATGTGTATATATGTTACGGTAAAGGTACGTAATCGGGAAATGTGTACATTTACCGGTAAATGTGCACATTTACCACCAAGCTCGGTAAATGTCAATTTAAGTTTCCAGAAATACGTATTATCCGTACATTTCCCGGTAAATGTGCCTTGGTAAATGTGGAAATAAGTAAGACTGAGGAATGCTACACTTTAATAATTACGTTAATTTATAATAAAAATCATCGAGGGTTCGGCTCCACTGGTATATATTAAGATGAACGCTTCCCAACCCGAGGGGGGAACACAGTGAACGTGAGGAGGAATCAAAAACACTTCGACTAACCTATCCAACCCGGTGGGGCCGAGTAAAATTTGCCTTCATGTTCAAATTTAGTTTAGTTGTGCACATTTACCACGAAATTTACACATTTACCGAACAACGCACATTTACCGTACTTCTAAACTACAACAGACGTTCGCGACGCCGCCAAGTTGTGGCCTGTGTTGCGACGTTTATCCACATTTACCATTGTCTCTAGGTAAATGTGTACATTTTTCCAATCCAATCGGTAAAAGTATGTTATACTTAGATTTACCGAACTTGGTGGTAAATTTGCACATTAAACTGGAAATGTACACATTTACCGTGACATATACATTTACGCGCAACGCATCATCATCCCCTTACAGGCAATATACTTCAAACCTTGCTGGATAACTTCCAGATGTAGAAATCATTTCTAGCGATTCTCCTTTATATTAACTGGTATTTCACTGTGTTGGAATTGTAAAATTGGGTAAATTTACGTGATGTTTCAGCTCTTAAATTGAAAAGGTAGTTGAATTGTAAAGTAAGGAACATATTGCGCAAGTGCAATTTTCCGTGGTACTTGGAAACGTTTGGACAATATTTAAAACGTGAAACTTTGAATATTGGTTTTATGAAATGTATTTGTCAACTTGGCGTAAAATCTAAGTAATTATAAGCGAAAGTGCGCGGCCAGTTGATTGCAGTCTCTTGCTCGAAAGTTCGTTTTTAACTCGTCCAAACTACCCAAAATAATATCTCGAAATATTAATACTAAAATATCTCGTGGCTGCACGGAACACTCGGTATTACAACTTTACATAATGAATAAATAACCTAAATACGAAATGGTGTTTTCTTCATCTGTCTTTATAGCTTTTGGAGCTTCTCTCCATTTGATTTTTCAAACGAGATAAAGCTAAGCTTCACTATTCATCTTTATATATTAACGGATGAATATGTCTTGCTGAGTCATTGATTCTTTCGGTAGGACCGTAGTTCAACACTCTCTCTCTCCAAATACACCATCTCAAACCCATTTTGTTCATCGTATCTCAACTATTACATTTCTTCTACCTGATCTTAATCACCACCCTGTTCTTTTCTCATCTTCGTTTCTCCATCCCTCCTTCTCTACAGCAACGCTTCTTTTTGGCTATATATTCTCTCGACATGTTTTCACCTCGAATAGACTTCCACATTCATTGCTTCCTAGTATATTGATCCATTCTGTTATTTTTTACTTTAATTACTGGTAGTTGTTTACTTATATTAAAGAATCATCGTATCGGTATAAATTTGTATCGTTTTTTCCGCTGATAACGAAACGTGTAATAATTCGGTGATGCGGTTTCTGGAGGTATGCGACTGACGGTTCCTATTGCAGATTCCTACGTTGTGTTCCTGTTTAATCCCGCGAGTGGTTATCATTTCTTATGGCGGTGCGCTGGATCAAGTTCGATGGATCCGTGAGGAAATTCGTGCCGAAATAAATTTTTATCATTGAAACGGAAAATAAGATTACTTCGTCATCGGACGGTATTTTTGGACCCATCGGTGATTAACTTTATGGATTACTTTTTCGCATTTGCTGTGACGATTGTTTTTCACCTAATCTTTAGAATGTGTGGTTTTATATGCCGATTTGAGCTACTGGTTATTGAATATCGTTGTTAATTATCTAGGATTCTAATAGAATAGCTTACGAGTTAATTTTCGCTTAGTTCCTTATTTTTGAAATTTTTAAGTTCTGTCGATTCCACAAGGCGAAATCTTCCCTCTCGAGTTAATACGAAGTTTATTAACGCATTCTTTTTGCCAAAATAAAAATACTCGTTCTGAAATTGAAAGCTCCGCTTAACAGAGACCATATTTTCCATCCTGTATTCCTTCAACGCGAATTGGTGTTACGGAAAGTAATTTCTTTCAATGCTTATAATGAGCAATCTCTCCGAATCATTAATAACCCATTTTCAGAATAATTGACCTGAGTAAAAAATGGAATTAAACCCCTCCTTGATGAAAGATGTAGCCCCAAGCCTTGTAAGAATCTTTGGAAGAAAAAATGAGGAATAGCTCGCAGTCAATGAACGAATTAATTCCTGCGGCAGAAAAAAATCATCCATTTTCTGCCTGGACGCGAAAGATAAGCGCACCTGTAAGAGTCATGCAAGGCATTAAACCTTTAATTAATTCAGCAGCCATGTAATATATCCGAATTACGGTTCTTTAGATGAAGGAATATTTTAAATATTTTCGCTCCACCTTTCGCAACCACTCACGAAAGAATACCCATATTCCAGTGGCATTGTCGGAACATGGGACACGAGCTAAATGCTTACGTGAGTTTTTCTCAAGTATTTCGCACTCTTGGTCTTTATCTTATTCCAAGTGACTTTTTATGTCATTGCCAACCTCGCGCATTAAACTGTTAAGAAATAAACGGGAAGCGACCGGGGGTGTTAACATTAGAAGAAAAGGCTCTAATCCAAATGACTACGCAGATGTTAACATCATTTATCGTGCCGCCGCCACGGCTGCTGATGACCACCGCTTGGGCGCAAGGTTACGCATGGAGCGGCAGGCTCTGTTGGAGCAAATTTCGGGGGGGTGTCGGCGAAGGGGGGAAGGGGTGGGTGGAAGAGGGCGGAGGAAGAGGGGCGGGGTCGGCGGGATAAGCGCCGGTGGGGAAGGGAGGCAGGTGCAAAGGAAAGCACTCGGCCGCTTCGCCTTGCATTCCTCCTCCCTTCCCCTCCCGTCCCATTCTTCGCCCCCAGTGTCACCTCTCGCACCCTCCGAAGGCACCACCGGATGCCCTTCTCACCCCCTCACTTCTCCTGCCTAGAGAAAAACTCCTTTTTTCCTCTCTCGTTTCTTTATCCATTACCCTATCACCGCCTTCGCGAACCCTGTCCATTTTTCACGTCACTGGATTCCAGAGAGAACTCGAGGACGCCTTTTTTTTTAAATATGCTAAATCCAGCAATCTTCCTGTTTTTTAAAGGACGGCTGCTTGGTTGGGTCGGTTAAGGTAGATGTTACATGCTGACGGAAATTTTCTGAAGGATTAATGTGCACTATTTATAAATATTAGATGCTCTGTCACGGTCGAAATCCATTTAATTCAATTACTTAATGACCGGCCATCAATTATGATAAGAATGTAAAAGCGCTTCAACTTTTTATTTAAGAGTGAGTTAGTGATTGGATGAAGAGTAATGAAAGTATGGAATAATTAGTGAGTGATGCTACTCAGAAACAATGCAAATATTCAAATGAAAATAAATGCTGTTCAGAAACTTAGTGTACTGTAATTAGTCTTCATAAAATAACTACGACCAATTCAATATAACTGAAAAGTTTCATACAACTCTTTATGTAAATTTAACATTTGCATTTATTTTTGTAGACTTTTCATCCACAATATTCCCAAATTACGGTTTTTTTATTTTTAATCGCATGCGTTTTCGTTTTATTTTCAAATCTTGCGCTTTTATTCTTGAATAACTTTAAATCAGGGTTTCTAATCCATTTCGCATTTTCAGATCGTATACTTGTAGTTATAGAATATATCCACAAACCACTTACCAGAAAAGAATATGGATTCTTATCAATTTAATTTCTGTGTTTGAAATCTATTCCGTTTCCTACAACTAACTCTTGTGGACCATGGGTGCAATCTTAAGGGAAGAGGGGGCTTTTTGGGCCTTGGCCAAGTAGAGGATCCATATGAATATAAATAACGTGTTTTTTATTCGTTATTTGAATTTTTATGTAATTATTATGACAACAATTATAAATTAAAATTTTTATATAAAAATGCTCTTTTATTAATGCTAAAATTGTTGTCAGAAACTACTAAAAAAGTGATACGGTATTTAGATCTTGAAATGGAGCCCCACAATTATAAATGCCAGAGACCACAAGATACCTTAAGACGGCTCAGTTGTATTTATCACAAAAACTTTTCCCTTTTAATTTCATTTTATCATAAAATGATTATTGCTAATGCAGTCATTACCCTTGTGACCTAGCTTATTGTGTTCCATGACTTGGTATCAGGTTGTGATAATTACTTTGAGAAACAAAGCATTTAATTACTTCTTAGGTTGAAGTTAGGCTTATATGTTAGCATATAGTTGTTAAACTTTTCATTTGTTGTAAACAACTTTCTGTTATTTTATATCTCCTTTTGAATAAAAAAACTATACATTCTGTAATGAATATCGATCTTTTTAGTTATTGCTACGTATGTATCTTTATTAAAGTTATTTGGTGAAGCAATTTCTTTTGAAGCGGCAATAATTAGCTGATTATGATAATTTCAATATGATAATGGGCAAAAATTTTAATGAAGATTATTAAAAATTAATTTTGAGACGATAATTGGCAAGCCTTCAGCTTGCTGTAATTTCAGTTTATAGTGCCGGCTATGTAAGGTATATACTGCTCGGGCAGCTTACGTGCCCCTCGCAATCCCCAAGACAGTATTCCACACCATGTGTGCAGTGATTGGGTGGGTAAATGTTGATAAAGGAAATAATATATCGCAAGCGACAATGCACTGGGTAATTTGGCGGATAGCCTTGGCGGGAAAACAGAAGATCACAATTTGCTAGCTAACTCGGTGACTGAGTACGATCAAATCAGAGCCAACCTGACTAACTAGCCTTTGTCATACCCGAGAACCTCTAGCCCAGAGCTTCCCAACATGGTGCCTGCAGGCACCATGGTGCCCATCAAGGTTCGCTGTGGCTCTCGCCGAGGTTTGTTCAGGTGTCCTTAAAACTTTCAGCTCTTGCAACTAATAGTGTTGAGCGGTCACATAATACTGGAAAGTGCCAATCTAGAAAGACAATGACTTTGTCATATAAAATTTACATACAATGATTCTACTCACAATTTTTTCACCAACCTCTCGGGAGTGACTCATTGTATCATTTTAGCTTTAATCTTTTTTGTAATGTATCTCATTGTAGTGAATGGTGAACTGTTTAAAAAAATGAATTAAAAATTAATAACAATTATATTAGATGATATAATGAATTTTGTAATAGCAATGAAAAGTGTTGGTGGAGAGGGGTGCCAATACACCTTGAGCCGGTCCTGATTATGTGATATAAATAAATCAAGAGCATGTACTTTGCTTTATGCCCTTCCAGATTTATATAAAAGTAATTGATTGATACCCATCTGAGGTCATTCATTTCTTGTACGTAATATTTGGAAACTTCCTTTACTGTGATGTGCTTTGTCGCTTTTCTTTGGGAATGAGAGAGTGCATTCAATTTCCTGCTGATAAATGTTGCTTTATATATGGTTAATGGTTCTGATGTATTGCATGAATGCATGCATATTCTTACTTGTTTCTTTTTGTATTCCAGCTCCCTTCTCTGAACCCAGTTCGTTCACTTGGTCCAGCATTTGTAACCAACAAATGGGAAAACCATTGGGTGAGTTAAAACTAAATATTCATTTCTTCATATTGTATTAAAACTAATTTTCTATACAATGTAAATTTGGATATTTTGGAAAATTATTTCTTGTAGTTTAATTTTAGATATTTTATCTTGTGTTGATAAAGAGATTATTCTTGCCTTGATCTGGATTTATATGAAAATAAACAATTAAAAGATTCTTTACACATTTTATCAAAAATATCTAGAAAATTGTATTCACTGAAATGAAATAGATGGAATGAAATGATCAAAGATCATTATGCTGACAGCCATAAGCTGGAATAAGTCAATTATGATGGTATCTCAGTTTTGCTCACAATTTTCATTTAAATATTTATTTGAACTCTTACATTGGTTTGTTATAAAGTACCGTATTTCTCGGCATATAAGACTTTTCCAGAATCAGCCTGCATCTTATATGCCGAAGGTAAGATTATTACTGTTCTTAATATTAACACTAATGAACTCACTCATCCCCAAAATGGAATAATTGGCAGTCATTCATCGCAAAAACAAAATATACATTATTAATAATTAATAGTGAAAAATTTGTTAATATATACTGTATTATGCAACGTGAATTCCGAGGAAGCATTTTCATTATTACACTTTTATACATGTCCGCTCACAGTGATTACAATTTCGGTGTGTTTGCGATGTTTTAGTTCCTAATGAGCCTGTTGAATAGTGCAATTAATGCCACGGAACAATAGAATTCATGTAGATGCCATAAATATTTTATACATATCTATGATAAATAACATGTATTGAGATTGCAATGGCTACAGAAGTGCCTACACTATTAGTCATAAGCTTCATGCAATTCAATACACAAAAATGCATGGAAATCGAGCAGCAGCACGTCATTTCAGTCTGCCTCCCACAGAAAAAAATGATCCCTGAATGGAGAGAACAGGAGGAAAAACTGAAGGTGACAGGAAAAGAGAAGCATAGTCTTCATAATCTTGGTCTGAAATGGCCACAACTAGAAGAGGAAGTGATTGATAGTGGAACAGAGGAAGATAGGTATTGCTCTATCGATCAAAATCGTTATGTACAAGGCAAAATAGCTGCAGAAGAAAAAGGACTAGTTGAGCATACATGTAGTTATTCCACATGCATTCTATTTATTATATATCCCATTAAATTAAAATATCACCTTGCACTTAATTTTAAGTAAGTATTATTGGCAAAAGGCAATGTGTGCAGCACATTCCGACTGCTTTAATTAATATGACTGTCGAGTTCACACAGTGCACATTTAGCTATACAAGTCTCGAAACAATTATATATGTTTTAGATCATCCCTATTTATTTTACGAATGAAGTTAATCTAAAACATTATATTTAACTATTATCATCCTGTAATATTTTCTGTAAATGTTGCCAGATACTGACTTAATTGCAGCTGGAAATGATACACGACATGGCCCTTCCTAAATGCCTTGGTGAACCAAAACACTTTTTTCTGAAAAGTCCTCTAAAACGGGTGCGTTTTATATGCCGAGAAATACTGTAATTAGAAATTATGCTGGTATCTCTGTGCTGCCTGCTATTTCCATTTTAATATCCATTAGGGCTCTAGCATTCATTTCTTATAAGTTGACAAAAAGTTATTTTATTAAATACCTACTAAAAAATTAGAAAATGAAAGTATGAAATATAAAATGTGACATTTTTTGTTATTCGAATTAAGTTATGTATGTAAGCAGAAAAATAAAACTTAATAGATTATGGCTTGGAATAATCTGATGGTCTTGTAGATTTTTAACCTATCTCCTCTAGGTTATTTCAGGAAGGATTCTAAGAATTTATATAAAAGATGCATTTTATGCCATCTACTCTTAAAATTAGTCATCTTGCTCCCTACTCAGTAGGTCATTGACATCAAATGTTTTTATTACAGGTATATTGGTTTGGACCCCTTCTTGGAGGCATAGTTTCAGGACTGATCTATAAATTCATATTCAATCCTAAAAGACAAAGCAGAAGGCCTAAGGATTCAATTGATGGAGGTATGTTGTCTTTCTTACAACTTACAACTTTCTTACAATTTCAACTCACGTCTACATTTGATATAAATAACCTTCTTTGATTTGGCTGTACATAATCTATTTAAAATCTTGAATTGATCACTTAATTATAACTATTTAAAAAATATAGAGTTATCAACAGAAATAGAGACATTATTAATTCATGCAGACATTACATCTCACGGAGAAGAATATGGACGAAAAGCTTCTTCAAGACATAAAACTTGATCATTTGACCATATCACAGATATGGAATTTCATTTACATGCCACACAACACAATATTGTATTATTTGCTGTTTTTTAGGCTGATTGAATAGTGGCAACAATCAGCAACACTTTCAGACTGCTGTATGTTACCAGTTTACATGTGTAATCAATTCAGGTTCAAATATAAATAACGTGTGCTGGTTAAAAATTTTATTTCTATTAAACCTGATTTAACCCAAATTCTTTAAAAATGTAATTCTTTTGCTTTCATTAAGACCAAATTTCACCCTTATTTGTTTAAAAAATTTAAAAATCTGGTAACTACCCCGACTGTGATTTTATTTTTAATCTGGAAAATATATTCCCTAGTTATATGTTGTGTCTAATTAAGGAGAAAACTGAGAGTAAAGATAAATATACTTAATATCGGTCAAAAGTGCTTGTTTTCTCTATATAACTTTAGGATTTAGAGAGTTGATGTGTCGGCATCTTGTATTGCCATCAAAATTATGGTGTCGATTGGGCTATCTCCTTTTTACATATGGCTATAATAACTAGATGGTTCAAACATCAAAGTTTCAGTGGTTTATTTTTTCAAATCATTACTGTTGAAATTGTCCTGATAATAAAATAATGTGTACAACTGTTTAGATATGAATCTTTTGTAAATGCATTTATTAAGCCTTAGTTTGTTTTTGTAGCACATAGTAAAAATGGATTTGAAAAATTTTACCAATTGCCATGTCAGTGTGATGTTCATAACTTAATTTATTTCATATTTTTTGAAGATTCGTCAAGCATTCACAGTGATGAAGATCCATATGATGAAGTTGGGGACAAAGGAACAGTAGCTGCTGGAACTGTTGTATCATCCTCATCTGCTTTTTCCAAGTTCCATCAACAACAACAGCTTCATCAGAGCCAAAACCACTTGCACCAGTCAAACCATGCCCAGCAAAACCAGCACAATAGCCACCTAGCCAATCACGCCATCAGTGGTCACATGGGTCATACTGCTTACCAATCTCTTAGGCCCGCTGCAGGAGATATCACACTCCATGCTCAAGAGCCATCTTCCCCTAATGGTAATGCTTCTTTTATAATTAAAATCATGAATTAATGTTTACTGCATGTGTAGTTGCAAAGGATTGTGTCACTCAGAAGAGCTGATCACTAATACATCATCTGAAAGATGTGCTTGAGATATGATGAACATGTTGGAGAAGTTCCTAAAAGGAAAAATGGAATGAAACCTTGCGTTTTTACTTTCTCCATACATATTACATATAGGGGCAAGTATTGTTTTCATGAAAAAATAAATTTCGAGATTTCAACAGAAATACAAGTTTTGAGGTCCCCTGAACATATTTTATTTATTTATTTATTTATTTATTTCTTACTATGGCGAGGTTGAGGCCATATGGCCCCTTCTTCCACCTAACCATTATGATACACAATATGATAAATATAAATGTACAGAATTCAATACAAATCAATATAGAGAAATGAAAATCATTTCAAGGTATTCATAAATAATAAAAAAAGTAAGAATAGTACAGCACAAATATACACAAAGTAAAATAATAAAAATCATCATCACTGCCCTGTTTGCTGATGGATATAGTGATGTGCTGATATTTAAATGAAGGATAGAAGGAAAAATACAGAGGAAAGTATTACATTTTTATGAGGACCTAATGCTGGCTAAGTATTTAGCACAATGATTCTTAAATTGGTTAATACCATTGACAGAGTAAAAGTGAAAGGGGAGAGAGTTCCAAAGATTGCAGGCGGTAACGGTGAAGGATTTATTATAGAAACTGCTACGATGAGTGGGAATAAGTAATTTGGATGATCCTCGGGTGTTCAGGGAGAGGCCAGAATTAAGGGGTTTGAAGTTGTAGCTTAGGTATTTAGGCGAGGAAGAGGTGAGGATACTTCTTAGTTGCGTTAGGATATGCATCTTCCTACGTTCTTCCAAGAACAGCCAGCCCAATTCTTTGAATGCGTTTGTTATATGGCAACTTTTGCTCATATTAAAAATGTATCTAACACAAGAGTTATGAGTCCTCTGGAGCTTTTGTAACAAATCTTGTTTTAGATCTAGAAAAACGGAATCACAATAATCGAAATGAGGAATTACAAGCGAATTTATAAGTAAAATTTTTAGTTTTACTGGAAGAATGTTTTTAAGTAGCCTAAGTGAATAAAGTGAGTAGTTGATTTTTCGGCAAATTTCGTTTACATGTTTAGACCAGCAGAGTGTATCATTCATAATAACACCAAGGTTTTTTACTGACTTGGAAAACGGTACAGGAGTGGAGTTAATTAATACTGGGCCTATATTTGACTTTTGTAATTTGCCGAGTAATTTAGGATAGCAGAAAATTATTGATTGAGATTTTAAGGGGTTTAACATTAAGCCATTACAAGCACTCCAGGTCATGAGCGATCTTATATCCCTATTCATGCAATCAATTCTGTTATTGATATGAGATATTTGAGTTCCTATGTATATTTGCAGATCGTCAGCATAAAGGTGGTACTGGCAGTGATGAATTGAGTTAGAGATATCGTTTATATATAAGGCGAAGAATAAGGGTCCTAATGGAGATCCTTGGGGACAACCACGGGAGACATTTTTCCACGATGAACTTTTATCAGAGATTGATAACATTTGGTAGCGATTCTGAAAATAAGATTTAATCCATTTCAAAGAGCTAAGGGAAAAGTTCATTTTAGCAAGTTTGGCAAGTAATATTCCGCTGTCAATGGAGTCAAACGCTTTAGAGAAGTCCAATAGTGTGAGAATTGTAGCTTTTTTGTTATCAAAATTCGCCCGAATATCATCTGTGACTTTGATCAATGCAGTAGCAGTGCTGTGGCCAGTACGAAATCCAGATTGATAGGGGTTGAGGAGCTCACATTCATTTAGATATTGATGTATTTGTTTATGCGCTAGTTTTTCAATAATTTTGGATAGCGTTGGCAGGATGCTTATAGGGCGAAAGTCCTGTGGAGTTGTTGGATTAGCCTTTTTAGGGATAGGTCGCAGTAGAGCACGTTTCCAGGAACTGGGAAAGTAACAGCTAGAGAAGGAGCAATTAATTATATGTGTAATGATCGGTGCCAAGATATGAATTAAATTATGGAGCATAGATCCAGTGATGAGATCATAGCCTTTTGTTTTCGAATTAAGTTTAGAAATTATCTTCTTTATATCGGATATGGAGACAGAAAGAAGCAAAACTGAAGGATTGTGAATAGTTTATGATTGAGGAAAAAATGTCAGAGATAGTTAAATTTCTTTGATTTACTGAAAATATATTAGGTGGTGATGAGAAGGCATCATTTAATGCATCAAGAGAGACAGAAGGTAGTTCAGAGACACTTTTCTTATTCCCAATTCCGAATACTTTCAGTTTTCTCCATAGTGATGCATTGTCGGACTGAGGAGAAATTATTGAGTACGAGAATTTGATTTTGGCATTTCTAACTGCCTGCTTTACTGAGTTCCTCAGTTTTCTATACTCTTCGAGTTGGAGCATAGAATTTGTGCGTTTGAATTTACGAAAAGCGGAATCACGATTCGACATTAATCTTTTTATATCATCTGTAATCCAAGGAGAATTTTTTCTAGTAATACGAATTGTTTTTTGTGGAGCATGGCGATCAAATAGATTGAGGAGGAAAGCATTAAAATTATTCACCTTGTCATCTATGTCATTTATATTAATAATACTTTCCCAAGGGTCTAAGAGAGCATCATCTGTCAATTTGTTTATGTCTATGTTTTTAAAATCTCTAAAAGTAATAAATTTTGGTTGTTCCTTTGGTACTTTGAAAGAGCAGGATGCATAAATGAGATCATGTGCAGATATCCCCGGGACTGAGATCTGACCGTATTTGAGTATTTTGTCAGGTTTGGTCGTTATTATTAAATCAAGTAGAGTAGAAGAGGTTAGGGTGCGGTGTGTGGGATTAAGCGGGAGAATACTAAGTCCTAGTGGGTGTAATATATTAAGGAGTGTTTTAGTGTGAAAATTATTCGGGTTCAGGAGATCAGAATTAAAATCGCTCATAAGGATGACATTATCGAAATCTACTCTTAAGTTCCGTGAGGGGAATTTTAATATCCGATAGATTTGAAATTTGAGGGGGTTTGTACACAACTCCAAATAATAATTTCTGACAATTGAAAGTTATTTCCAGGAAGAGAAATTCAGGTCTGCGAGAATAAAGGCTATCACTTTTAAGGAGCAATTTACAACATAGCTCTTCGCGAATATAGATACCCACCCCACCCCCTCTCTTTCCAGTGCGGTCATTACGAAAAAGCTTATATCCGGGAATATGTACAAGAGAAGAAGGAAGAGAAGGTTTCAGCCAAGTTTCAGATACCGCGATCGCATGGACACCCTTCTCAGGTAGAATAGAGCGAAGCTCTTCAATGTGAGGGATAAGACTCTGGCTGTTAACATGGATAGCTTGAAAATTACGGGGAAATGGGGAAAGTGAATTACTAAGAAGTAGCCTTGTCCACTCAGGAATGTGAGGGGAGGGAAAAGATAAGGGAGCGTGAGGGCAGTTCCTGGAAGGACAAGCATTCTGCGAATTTTCAGGTAGCCGGAAAGAATCGTAGCAAGCTTTGAAAGGGTTACTTTTGAGGATATGAAGAAAGAATTTAGGGAAAGATTCAGACATAGTATTCACACAAGAAGAAAGAAGAAAATATCAGAAGAAAGAGTAAAATATCAGCACAACCACTTACCTCCAATGTTATAAATAAATTTCAGCAGAAACTGCCAAATGAAAATACCTATTGACATAAAAATTATAGTATGGAATTAAAGAATAAGCAAGTTGTGTATAAATAGAAACAAAATGAATATGAAATTAAAACATAGATATATTAATAGCCTAAAAGAACAAAGTATCGTAATACACACGCAATATAAAAGGAGATCAATTTACATAACATAAACCCTCATAATGTGAGACACCAACACGAAAGAGAAGAAAACAGTGGTAAATAATTGGGAATAAGGAGAAGGTGAGCACTTAACAAAGACAGCTGAAATTAATGGATAATTACTGGGAAAGCCAGCTTTGTCTGAGAACGTTAAATTCTCGGATAGTGCAAAAGCAACATTTGGATCCGTCCTGTTTTATCACAAAAATTTTTCATTCAACCATCCAGGTGTTTGTGGGTCCCACAAGATCACGTGATTCCTGCAGTAACTTTTGCCTGATTGGCGTCAGAGATTCAGTAATTAGGATCTTGGAGCCCTTTAAAAATTTTTTGTTACGCCACACAACATCCCGGATTCGACAACTTACAAAATTGACTAATAATGGCCTCGGTCTCAAGTCACGAGGCCGACCAAGTCTGCGAACACAGGACAGGGCTTCCATACTAACTTGCACTTTCACTTGTTTGCTAAAAAAATTGCTAGCAACACTGTAAGCGTCTTCGTTGGATTCCTCTGCAAGTCCGTGGACGAGAAGACAATTCCTTCTGGCCAGTTGACCATTTTCTCGATGATGTCTGTGCTGTGTGTGTGTCCGTGTGTGTGTGTGTGATAGGAATTTTGTGGGTGCTCTAACTCAAAAACTATTAATCAGGTCAATGCAAAATTTTATATTTGAGATTTTTATTAAAGGGACGTTGATTAGTTTTTGTAAAAATTGGTCAACCGGAAGTGGATGTTCACTATTGTCAGTTATTCATTATTTTCAAATATTTGCTTTAATACTTGATCAATGTAAAACATTACTGGAATAAAAGTTGTAGAAAATTAAATTTTCTACAACTTTTGTTCAAAATATTTTCCCATATAATTGTTTAAGAGATGTTTAAAAAAATATTTTTTAGGTGCCACCACCACAGCACCTGTAGGCAACTTTTGTAAACACTTTACGCCTAGCTATGTCTTAGTAATGCTCCTTTTTATTATTCTTAATTATTGGAGCTTTGTGGTTATATCCAATATCAGAAGGCTACAGTATAAGTTTATGACTGTCCTTGTAAGGTCTTTGAATTTTTCTCACAGTTTCTTAAAATATTTATTATTCAGATTTTTTAAGAATATTACAGGTATAGATAAAGTCATGTGGTGGCCACATCAGATTTTTTATCATACTATCTAGCTGTAATATATTAAAACATCTCAGACATCCTAATTTAATTTACTTAACTCCTTAATGCCTGACTTTTTTAAAATAATAAATTAAAATCTTTTATGTTCATATTTTCTTTTTTATAAAGAAAAATATGAATGAAGCTAATGAAATCCAAAATATAATTTTTTTTATTATTTTTTGGTTAGATGCATTTTCCTGACAACAGGAGTATTCTCATCAACTCAGCTAAATTACTTCTTTAGGAGATGTAATTAGCTTACATTCATGGAAATCAGAAAAAGTTCTTTTTAGTCAGGCAAAGATGGAAATTGCATTTTGAATACACCCGCTCCTCGATTAACACTCTTAATTAGTGCCAGGAAAATCGAGCACGCATTTCCATAAGAAATGACGTTATAAGATATAATTCGTTCCCAAGAGTCTATTAATGGAAATGAAAATAGGTAGTATTATATAAATGATACACCAAAGTATTCTTTGTTAACCATATTATGTAGCATAGATAGGTCATCATTTGCATTGCTATTATATTTAAAATTGAACAGTAAAATTTGAATATAAATGAAGAACAGAATGCATTTTATGGAACATATGTTTATCTCATGCTGAATAAATCGTGCAGGAGCATTAAGGAATAGGAATTAGATTAGAAGAAGATACCTGCATCTACTTATATATACAGGGTGAGGCAATAGTCACTATACAGCTACAATTTTCTTAACACAAAGAAAATTGGAACATAATAGCATAAGCATCATGACTGAAGATACTGTCCAATTAAGAGAAGGTAACCAATAAGACAAAAACAACATCGTATATCAAAACAATCAAAACCTTACTACGTTTCGATAAAGATATATCAATTCATAAAACAATTATCACATGTGCTTGATAAATAAAGGTACATGGAATGAGACCAAATAAAGGAAGAATTCAAATATCTTCTAATAACTTCTAATTTAACCTCGTGAGTTAAGTTTTTCCTCTTTTTCTCCCCTGACTATCGGTTATCACTCATGTCCTTTTTATTTAAAGGGAAAATATAATTTCAACAAAGTTCACTCTATATTTTGACCTACAAAAACATCGACAAATGTTCACAGAACCATCAAGCAACTGCAAATACTGACATCTTGTGTGTTGTTAATGCGCAGAGGCGCTGCACTATGGACTTCATAAATTACACCAGATATTTTGAAGAGCGTTAATGTGGAATGCGCAAGGGCAATTCAGAAAAAGGTATTAAATTTTTTTCAGCATTAATGTGGAACAGCATTAATCGGGACAGCATTAAAGTGGGGAGTGGGTGTATTTGTAAACTGTCCAACCCTTGCTATTTGGGTTTTTACACTGCTGCCTAGACTTCTCTACCATGATGTTTTTGTATTTGAAAGTCTCTCTTGATTGGTGACGATGATGATCATTTCTATTTTAATCCTGTTTTCCCTTATTACAAAGTGAAGCAGCATTTGAGACCCTGAAAGATGAATTAGCTTTTTTCTTGGAATTCTAAGTGATTCACTATCACGGCAATAGATAACTCCAAAGCCAACAAAATGAAAGAAAAGCTTATGATAATACTTTTAGACCTTATATGGATGAACAATGCAAATAGTTCAAAGTACCAAATGTCACAAAAGTGTGACAAACCTTACAAAATCAATACTTCTCAAAAATGGAAGGTATGAGATAAAAGTCATATAGTAATGGATATTTTAAAGCTTAGAGAATACTACAATAAATTTTTAAATGATATTCTCTACTTTTGTGTATAGCATTTCCAAAATTCTTGATCCAACACCAGCTTGCTTTGCAAAGAATGGCACACAAATATTTGCCTGTATAAAACTCAGTTTACAAAGCCAAGAGTAGATCCCATTATTCATTGAATATTCGAATGCTGCAAATTTCCTCTACCGTCAATTATGCATTTCCTAGTATATTTTGTCCAAGAAAAATCTTGAGCAGGTTTGAGGGAAATTTGCATCAGTCATCATTAAGGAGTTAATACATATGAAAGCAGATAGCCTGCTTTTTATCAATTATGAATTAAATGTTGGTCAAAGTAAGGTTACGTGATGACTAAAAATCGGTGCTCAAGCTTGAGTTTTATCATCTTCTAAGTAGGAAGAGAATACAGTCAGTGATAGTTTTAAACTTATTTGTTTCGATTTTCGATATTATGCCTTGATTCAAATCAGTTTTATCCAGAAATACCTTTCTCAAGAAAGCATCTAGTTGTTAAAGTGAATTTCTCATCCAGACCTGTGAACATCCATCCTTATTTATACTTAGCATCTCTTTGCATTAGCATAGATTGGACCTGCCAAGACCATACCTAGGATTGCTTTCACGGACCTCTCTTTCACTATAAAAATATATCTGTCTCAGGCACACATATATAGTAGTTACATCGTTATCTCGCAGTGTCAGTGATCTATATCAGTCATATTGACCTTCATGAAGTTGTTTATACATTGATGCATCTTCCTTGTCTAATTTCTCATTTTCACCTTGTTCCTAACTAATAATTTTGAGTAATTTGGCTGAATAAATATTTTGATGTATAAATAATATCTTTTATTTGGAAAAACAATTGAAAGGTTGAGTTTTTGATAATTCACTGTGTTAATGAATTTTTCTGCCATTTTTTACTTGAACCCTGGACCGATATATTCCCATTATCCAATAAAAAATGAAAATTGTTGTTTAGCTCATCATGTTAATGGCCAATTAAGTTCAACAGGAAAATTGTGTACTAGAAAATAATTGAAAATATGGGTGTATCTTTATAAAATTCTCTGTAATTACTAGCATTGTGAAACAATTGATTAATTCAAAACTTTGACTTTGATATACTATACCAAATCTTAAATATTTGACATTTTTTATGTATTTACTTGCAATGTACAACATTTAGGATTGATTTTTCAAAAATAATATTTAAATTTCTTCTTCTTCTTGAAATCAATGTAAGAAAAGTTTTGTGCATGTATTGAAATTGTAATCTGAATACTATTGTGGCTTAATGTAATTTTTACATTTCTGAAAAATTCTATGCTTATGAAATTTGATCTAAAAGCAGAATTTTTGTATTGTATTGTATTTGCTGTTGATCTCCAAAAGTTAAATATTTTGTTCTAATTTTAACATACAAATGAAAATTTAATATTAAAAATTACTTTGGTTGGAACATTGTCTTTAATATTTTTAATCATTATATTTTTTCAGTTCTATCTGTATAGCTCATTTTTGTAAACTTTACCTGTGTCTCATGTTCACATTATTTATTCGTATCAGTTTTCATGGCCAATTTTTGATGTTATGAATTAATAATCTTATGGTAAAATATATGTATCTATTGCAAATGTTAACCATTCAAACTGTGAAGTAATTCTTTTGAATTGTTTCAGGTAATGGTGCTATGACGATGACCTCTCTTTACCCAGCTCCATCCAACAAGTTGGATCGAGTTGAGTCCATTTATGGTGGCACCAAGTCCTTGTACACTAAATCTCCACCTCTTACCCGGGCCAACCTCAACCGATCTCAATCAGTGTACTCCAAGACACCTTCCCAAGGAGGTCCCAGAGGAGCAGGCCTTCCTCCTAGACCTGGCCCCCTTGTACCTGCTCAGTCTCTCTATCCAATGAGAGGAGGAGATGGAATGGGTCCCAATGGTGGCAATGGGGCCCTTCTTATCCAACCTCGCTCCGAGAGCATTTATGGAGTCCGTAGTGTTGCAAACATAGGAGGTGGTGTGTACGGAGGCAGTAGTGGGAAGACTGGACAAGGAAATGCAGCCATGAGGCCAGAATCGGTTTATGCACCATCAGGCCGCAGACAGGATTCCACAGATTCTTCGTATGGGTCATACCAAAGTAGTGCAGCATATGGCAAGAGTAGGGGAGATGGTCAACGCCACATGCAGCAGTCACATCAGCATCATTCTCCCGTTCCTCATCTGATGGGTGGAGGCAATCCCTCCGCCAACTCTCCCGGCCCCAACTCGATGTTAAACACACCCAACTCTGTTTCGTCATTTCGACATCTATCCCCTTCCCCTCAATACTGATGCCAAAGGACATACGTAAATTATTGAAGAAACTAGATGTTTTCCCCTCTTGTCTCTCAGTCCAAATGGGCTCAGGCTGAGAAATTAACTGTAGGTAATATGCCTCGTGAAACATTTTGTGGCCTTAATTTTATTCTAAGGTTTAAAAGTTACATACAAATGTTGTTTCTTGGCATCAGACAGTGCAAAAGGAGTCATTGTTTTCATTGCAAAAACTTAGTGGAAATATTGTTACCAAAAAGTGCTGTGCCAGATCTAATAAGTTCTAACTTTTGTTGCTGTTGAGACAACATGCCATCGTTTTCAATGGTTTATTGGTCTCCAAAGCAGCTTTCATTTTCATTATGGAAACTGCATTCATCCCATTTTCCTACCATATTTGTTTTATTGATTGGGTATTACAAATAATGTTTTCACAACACTAGAACAATGATATGACACTTTATTACTAGAGGAGCCAAAATATTTAATTTTAAATTAAATACTGTTCTCCAAATGTGACAATTTTTATCTTATAGAAAATGTTTTTATATTCTTCAGTGCTATCATATTTATCTCAAAAATGTTTCCAATTTGATATGCGAGTGCTATAGTGAACAAGAAAATAAATTAACAAATTTTATTTATCATAAAGTTTGTGATCCTTAGTAGTCTAGAGAAGAGAGAAGATGTATTTAAAATCATTTTTGTATTCCTGGAATTTGTTATGACAACATTAGTCGCACCATATTTTTTGGTAAATAATTTCTTCCTTAGAAGTGCAAGTATCCCATGTTTATTGTTTCTTTTACATTTTTAAAGTAAGCACCATTATTGCGGAATTTATCTTTTCATGATTTGAAATAAATGTTTGTGACCACTGATATTTTTAATATCAGGATATTTTAAGTTTTATTGATTGTACAAAGCGTAAATTAATAATATATGTGAAAGACTATTTTTAATATATTGTTTTTTTTTATCAGTCAAACTTCTTTGGATCTTTTTTGTACATCAGAGTCTTCAAATGATTACATCTTCAAAAATCTTCCATATCAGTCAATTTTTTTTCTTAATTGTTACATTTTTAATTTCAGGGCATTTCCAAAGAACATGTTGAACATATTTTTCATCTTGTTTCATCTCTGCTACTTGATGTGTGTCTGTAAATTTGCATAATGCCAATGATCTAATGTAAATATATTTCTTGTACTTGTGTATTGGTGTTTTGTTGGCATTTAACGTTGTGCTGTTCGTTCATTATTTAATAACCAATTTGTATAATTACTATTTTTTTGTATTACTGGTTTTATTTTGTAGTTGTTCATAGCATTATTGTTGAGTCAGTATTTTTGCAGTATAAATAAAAATGTGCTTATATAATTTGTCCTCAACCTTTTAATGTGTGTAATATAATGTTGTGAATACAAGAATTTTCTGGTGGAAGAATGAGCATAACTTGGTTAAACTTAGAAGAGAGCCCAACTTTTATTTATATCCTTTAATATAATTTCAAGTTTTACTGTGATAATGTGAAGCCATTGTTGATCAGGATAACGGTCAGGTACCCAGGTAAAATTTTTCAATCTACCGTAAACCCTCATTAACACGAACTCCTATGGTGAATAAAATCATATGCTCGGGTTAACGGAGTGTGTGATAACTGAATTATATATGAAAATTGAAAAAAATGTAATTCTGCTTAAATATATGTAAATATATATACTCGGTACATGTTAAATACATTATTAGTAATAACACCACAAATGCACAATTAGGACTAATTTTCAAATTAAAATAACATTAAATTTGATGTGAAGGGTAGATCTCAGTTATCTGCAACCCCTATTAAATCTCGTCCATTGAATTCCAGGATCTTTACTGCTTTGTGTAAAGAATTAGGAAGTGAGCATGAGCATCTCCTTTTACACTGTGAATCGCGATGGTTATCAAAAGGAAACATTTTGAAACGACTTCTTGAAATGAAAGACGAAGTTTTATTGTTTTTTGAACAGCATCCTCCATCGGTAAGAGATGTTATATACGAATTTAAAGACAGATTTCACGAATTTGATTGGTTAACAAAGGTAGCCTACTATTGCGATATATTTTGTGCTTTAAATGAGTTGAACTTAAGTTTCCAGGGCACCAACATAGATATTTTTAAAGTTCAGGAAAAAGTTGAAGCAACAATTAAAAAATTTCGTTTGTGGACACGAGTTGAAAAGGGAAATTTTAAGTCTTTCTGTACTTTATCTGAATTATTAGAAAATTATGCCGATGTAAATAACTTAGATGCGCTTTCTGTAACAAAAACGAACATCTCCTGGGGCTAATATCAAGCTTAAATGAATATTTTCCCCAAATTGACTGCAGTAAAATGCGGATTGGGAACCCATTCACTGTTAACACAGAAAATGAAGAAATATTGCAACTAAATGAAACGGAAGTAGATTCACTAGCCAAACTTTCTTGTGATACTGCATTAAAAAACAATTTTGATAACCTCTGCTTGATTGATTTTGGTTGAGTTGCCAAAATGAATATGCACATTTATCTGAGAAAGCGGTCAGATTCCTAATGCCTTTTATTTCAACATATAAGTGTGAAGCGGCATTCTCTACTTTGGTTTTCTTAAAAACAAAGTATAGGAATAGATTGGATGTCGAGCCAGATCTGAGGATAAAATTGACCTCTTTTCATCCTGACATACAGTTGTTATGTAATAACAAACAACAGCATCCTTCACATTAGTATGTTCTCTTTTCCTTTATTACTCATTTTGTAAGATTGAATTGCTAATTCCTAATGTTGTAACGATACATAAAAAGTGAATTTTAATTAATAGATAATGGAATTTGATTTTTTTTAAATGGATTTTATGGTTTTATAAATATGCATGTGCAATGTATTAAATTATTTATTGTGCATTCATCGGACATGCAAGCAAAGTAGTTCCATTCGCGAATGGTCTGTTGAGAATTTTTTTTGTGTACTACAGTGGGACGCAAAAAATTATTATTAAAGTAACCGGTCCCCAGGTCTGCAAAGTTTGTAATAACCGGTCCCCAGGACTGCAAAGTTTGGGAAACGCTGACATAGGTAATCAGTGTCAATTTCAGAATTTTATATTTTTTTGTAATTCAAGATTTGAAAAAAACATTCCTGCCAAATAGAATGATGAGAATTAAAACACAATTTAGTCATACTAATACTAAAAGCAGACTAAGTTTCTTTATTTTTAGAGTAATATATTTCAGAATTGTAACAAAAAATAACATTTACATAGCACTCAGGATTTCATCACAGTGGATAACATTAATTTTTCCCATGTTCTGCGATTTGGATAAATATGAATTACATTAACGTAATATATACTTTAAATAATTAATGTGACCAAAAGCGTAGCAATTCCCAGAGATTTTTAATGTTTAATTGTTTCAAACTATTTCAAGGTTATATAATTTAATTTTGGGATTGCATGAAGAATCTCTCCCCCCCCCCCCCCAGCACTACCATGGGGTGATTCTACAGGTGGAGCATTCTAACCTCCAACCGCAGGGGAGGAAAATGGCACTAACCCAACCCAGTAGAGGAAATACAGGGTGATTCTCAAGTCATGCAACCAAACATTTAGGTGTCTGGTAATCCATAAGCTGTTGGAACTTTTCCTGTGGGCAACAGTTGGTACCTCCTGATGCTCCTGTCCCTCATAAGACAATGATTTTGTGAATGGTTGACCGTTTTCATGGGACACCTAAATATTGATTTGAAGGTGATCCAAATTTTGATTTTCATTTGTTTACTCAATGGCGGTGGTTGATTTGAAGTAAACATCTTTTCTATTGGAATCACTTTGCTGATCTAGTATTAATACATTTTAAATTATAATCAAGGTAGAAGCTTCTGTATAGAATAACCTGAAAAGATAAGAATTTCAGGTAGTGATAATGTAAAATTTTGGTGTTTTTATTGAGAAATATCCCTAGATAATATATTTAATTTTAAATGGATACTTGGTCTAATGAAATTTATTTTTTCTCTTTCTTAAGCATTAGAAAGTATTTGAAATCATAACATCTTTTTTACTTTCTCCATATACAAAGTATAGTGAAAGTATTGTTTTCAAGAAAAAAATCTAAAACAACATTTCAACGGAAATACGTTTTAAGGTCCCCTGAACATTTTTTGACTATTTTCTCAATGTCTGTGGGTGTGTGTCTGTCTGTGACCAGGATTTTGTGGGTGCTCTAACTCAAAAACTATTAATCAGATCATCACGAAATTTTATATTTGACATTTTTGTTAAACGGAAAAGAACTGATTTGTTTTTGATAAAACTCGGTCAACCAAAAGCGGGTGTTTGCTCTTGTCAGATCAGTTTTTTTTAAATATTTGCTTTAATATTTGATAAATGTAAAAAAGTACTGGAATAAAAGTTGTAGGAAATTTAATTTCTATGATTTTTGTTTGAAATATTTTCCCATCTAGTGCATTGTTTAAGAAATATTTTTAAAAACTAATTTTATAGCTGCCACCATCACACCATGTACTGACGACTATTGTAAACACTTGACGCTTAGTTACGTCTTACAATTAGTAAGTTAGTAGTTAGTAAGGCTCCTTTCTATTTTCTTAATTGTTTCAGGGCTATATCCAATATCAGAAGGCTATGGTTTGAGTTTATTTATGTTCTTTGTAAAGTCTTTAAATTTTTATCATAGTTTCTTAAAATGTTTATTGTCATTTAACCTATTTGGAATTTTTAGAAATATTACAGGTATGGTAAAAGTCATGTGGTGGCCATATCAGATTTTTTTATTTTTTACAGTTAAATCATAGCTGTCTTAAGTGGGAGGCCACATTGGCCTTTGCCCAGGGCCTCACTTTAGGGGAGCCTCAAAATTTGGAGAGGAGAAATAAAACAGACTAAAAAGTCAGAAACACTGATGAACTATTAGACATGAGGAAAGAAAGTTTTTTATTACAGTTCTGAGAAAGATCGTGTTCCTTTGATATCAACTTTCGGATACTAAATATCGTAGTACTGAATATTGTTTTTCTCTTTGAAACCAGATTTGTAGTAACCGTCGCAACATTTTACAATCAATAAAAAAATCTGATAAATATGATGTGCTCTACAAATGGAGGGAGGGAAGCTAAAAAAAAGTTAGAGCCCATGGCCTCCAAATGTCTTAAGACAACCCTGAGTTAAATAATGATATAGTTTTATTAACATTCGGTATATCACTATATCACCAAAAAATGGAAAGTAGTCTTATGAGATCCCCTCGGTGACTGTGTGTGTGCGTGTGTCCCCCCTAACATTTCAACTACATTTATTACATAAAATATGCTTATATATTAATTACCAAAATGACATTTGGACCGGATCGACTCAACAGGGGAGCCACAATTGCAAAGTTTAACTTTTAGGTAATAATGAATATGGAAGGAAATGACTGAATCGATTTCAACGTAATTTTATATGAAGAAGGCGTGCAACATAAAATAACAAAATCAAAATGTTTAGTCTATATATAGAAAGCTGGGCTACCACAATACAAGGGATAAAAGAAATTCTTTTTACACGAATTTTAATCAAATTTAATACTTAAAATATGCACATTTAAAAAACCATATTAGCATATTTAAACCGAATCGGCCAAACAGGGGTGCCACAATTACAAATTAAACTCTTACAGTAATTAAGGATTTGGAAGAAATTGGCTGAACGGAGTTCAATTAAATTTTGTATATAAGATTTGCACAACATACCATAATTAAATCAAGATGTTTAAAGCGGAGCTAAAGAGCAGGGCTACCACAGTAAAAAGTTAAATAATATTTCTTTACAAAATAGAGCTACCAACAGGGACGTCGAGAGCTAACGCGGGCCCGGTGCAAAGTGTATGACGGGCCCCTCTTGTGTGTGTATATGTGTTTGTGTGTACGTGTGTCCGCCATATCATATTTTCGAGTCTTACATTCCACTGCACGTATCGTTCAGTTGGTCTTGTTCGTATGGCGCGCACGGCTGCTTGTTTATAAATTTTTGTCGATTTTTCACGAATTTCTATTTTGCCATTTTTTCCCGAATTTATTTTTCCCCCTTAATTCGATGTTCAAAAACGAAGTGCGCGTCTTACACGAGTAAATACTGTATCTTATGAGTAATTATCAATAAAAATATTGTTGCTTAAATAAATATAACTAAGGATATAAATAAATAGCGATGACTTACCTTTATTGTTAATCCCAATTAAACGTCTTCAAAATATAAGTCCATATAATTTATGCTGGTTGCACTAAAATATTGAATACATACATATTTTATATATATATATATATATATATATATATATATATATACACCGTATAAATGTATGTTAACGCCAGGAATACTAGAAAACCACTGAAATCTCTATTTCCGGCCACTCTAATTTTTGTTAACGTCTTTCCCCGTACACCCACATTGTCTACAATACAATAATTACCGGTTTACTCGGTCGGGCCCCTTGAAGAATTGCCTGCCCGGGTACTGGAGATCCCCTCTTCCCCCCTCTCGTCGGGCCTGGCTACCACAATATCAAGGTTAGAATTTTTCTGTAACTATGAATTTGGAAGGTATTGGCTGAACGGATTTAAAGTAAATTTAGTTTGTATAACCACGATATAAGGAAAAATAATTTTCTTATTTCAAAGAAAATACATTAGTATACAATTATACTATGGCGAATTTGACGAAAATCACTTCTGTACGACGGGAAAGCTGTGTATGTAAACCCCAACTTGTTCTATATTAAAATTGTATTGAAAGAAAAGTAGGCGGATTAGTTCTTTCCGGAACTACTTGTTATTTCTGATTCATTTAGAATTAATGCATTGAATTTCATTAAACATCCAGTTTTCGTTCTATATCATGAAAATTATTTTCAAAAATAACTTTCGGCTGTGAGAAAATAAACTGATTCTTAGAGGCAGCTAATATGGAGAATTACAGAAAAATTAGTTCGATGGATAGTGCAATATGGATGTTACTAACCCATAAAATTGTTTCCAATATTTTTTAGGTGTGATATTTCGTTGACTAGTTTCTTTGCAATGTTTAGTAAAAAAACGTAATCTGCCTATAAGAAGATCATATTAAATGATGATAAATGGAAAGTAAAAATTAAAAGGAGACGCATTAATTTCATCGGTGCAAACTTCAAATATTATCTCGAGTCTTACAGGCTGTTGAAATAACCAAGAAAAAATCAACGAGAAGGGCAAAACGTTAGGGTATTTCTTAGTTATTAAATTCCCTTGAGGTTCCAGTAATGATTAAGATTAAATGCCACCAACAACACATTCTTGTCTAGCCTCCCTTCACTGAACACTGGCGCCATTCTCTTGACAACGAAGTTGAGAAGACCAATTGCTAGTTCCTCCGACATGCTACAGATAGCGCACGAACGAGGCGTTGGAGTTGTATTAACTTCCGCGTGGTGTCGCATGGCAAAAGAAGACGCGCGGAGGCAAGTGAAGGAGAGGCGCACAGTTCGGATTTGGATACACGAACGTTCGGTAAAGGCTGTACGCGAATCAAGTAGCTGCGAAAGTGACATCGGTGGACATAATTAAGGACTTCGAGGGACATGGCTATAATGAAGTAAGGTGTCTTCGTTATTATTTCAGTCACATTGTGCGTTCAAATGAAGGAACGTGTGCTCAAAACGAATTTATTCTCCCGTGCACCCGGAAGTGCTGATCGCACTGAGCATTCGTTTGTATAATACCTATAATTTTGTTGGATGTCCTTTAAAAATGAGAAATGTATCTTTTCCTTTTTTGCCTCCACCGGAACTGAGCGATATCTTCCTATTTGGTATTTATTTAATTGGGATTCACATCTTGATGCACCATGTACCTGTTCCTGTGTCATGTGTTTATCGAATCCAGAAGAGAATAAATACTGTTTATAGTATATATTAGTGACACACTCAGTTCAGGACCAGTGATAAATGCAGGAAGATCATGGTACAATTTTATTGAGACTTGATTCAACCACGTCAAGTGCTATATAGTTGCTGTCATTTTAGGCATGGGTGTGTTGTTTTCCATCCTGAATTAATTGTGACAATAGAAAAGTTAACACGCCAGCATCTTCGACGAGTGCACGTATTTAGGACACAAATATTGTAATTTGAGATATTTATGTACATAAATACACCGAGAGCTGAGACATTTTCCATTTCAAAGAGCGTGACTCCGTAGGAGGAAATCATTTTGGCCAATCACTCTGATTGTCGTTTTTCGACGCCGCCGCCACCCTCTTGCGTTATTCAGCAGATCGTTTTCACGCATAGTAGAGATGCATCTCGTAGTGTAAAACCCGTCCGTTTGGCCGGCGTTTCAGCCTAGGAATCACCGGACCATGCCGCACCGTGGACGGCGTGATTTAAGGCGAGTGACCTTCGATTGAACTCACGTTCGGTGAACGACCGCTCGGGCGCACACACACGCGTAACCTGCAATAAACACAGGAAAGTGAGAGGTGTGGGAAGAAGCCATTCCCTTTAAGGATGGTAATTAAGAGAGGCAGAAAACCAGCAGTCCTCAATATTTTGCTCTGGGTTACATGTTTTAGAGTGTCGTGTAATCCGCCCAAGGATTATGAAGGCATTAATGGCAAGCGCCGAGAGCGATGACCGGCGTTTCGCATTCAAATTGAGAACGGACGGTGTAGTAAACAAAGGGAGAGTGACAGGTTGAGTTAGTATAGGGCGGGATTTTTTAAAAGGAACAAGAGGTTGGATTATCTTTTGCCAATAGATTTTTATATGAATGACTAATTTCATGCGAAAATTTTATAATTTCAATTTTCTTCTAAATTCGCTCACGCTTCGATGATCTGCTGTATGTAAGAACATGAAAATGTTTTAAGTTTGTATCAATGAAAGTAATGTCTTATTTTAATTTTTTACGTTCCATTTCTCATCATTTGCTATCTTTTTATAGGCAGGTTACGTTTTTCTACTAAATATGGCATAAAAACTAGTCAACGAAATATCACATCAAAAAATATTGGGAACAGAATTTTAATGGGATAGTAACATCCACATTGCACTTTCCATTGGATTAATTTTTCCACAAATTCCAATATTTGCTGCCCCTAAAAATCACTTCCATTTCTCACAACAGCCGAAAGTTCTTAATGTAAATAATGAATAATAATGAAACTTATGGATGTTTAAAGAAATTCGATGCGTTTAACTTGTTTTACAATCTTCAGATTGAAAAATCCTTAATAATTGATCGACGTGGTGCATGTAATACCTTATTTGTTCGCCCAGAGATGGCCATTCTTTCGCCGAATTTTAATTTTAACTGAAATTTTGCCTATAAATTTTTCTTGCTTATACAGCTAACTCGCCGTTCACGGGGAATATATTCCTAATACGGTCTCGAATGGCAAAACCGCGAATATTGATACCAACGACTAATGAAAAAAAACAGCGAAAGATTCCAGGAACACAAAAATTGTTCATTTTATACAAGAATAAGTTATGTATAAGTGCATTATCGTTCTCTAAAAATTTCAAACACTATCACGCACAGAAACATATGCGCCCATCTTCCTAAGGTTTAAATGTAACAAGGGACTATACAGTCTCAATTTCTCCCTAATAAAGCCGTTTGTCCATCTATTTTGAGGGTTGACATACTGAACAAGCTTAGGCTTCAATAAAGGATACTTGTTCATCTTCTAGTCAGTGGCGAAACTACAAACTTTAGGCCCCCCGCGAAAGCAATTTTTAGGCCCCTTCATAATTCGTCGTTTAATCTACTATGTAAAAATGGTGGTCGGTGGGTGGGACGACAACCTTGGTAATAAAGCGGACTAGCAGCAAGAAATTCAACTACAGTCATACCCCGTTTAACGCTGGGGATGCGTTCCTGAAAACGAGAGCGCTAACTGAATCAGCGTTATGCGGGGTCATTTTAGCATAGTATTTATGGAGATGCGTTCCTAAAATCGTAATTTATTTCCTATTTTGAAAATATTAGTATAGACGCTCTTCTCTCCGATATTTAAAAAACTGTACTGTAAATAACCAATCCTTAATGCGCAATTTAGCAGATCTGCTACATACCAGAAATCCTGCAATATAATAATTGTCGCAGCTTTTTTGTCATTTTCTCACAATGTAACAGATTCCACACATCCTCCCCTTATAAACAGCGCCCAATAGCTGTACAATTTCGTGATATATGTAAAGAAAACCATACGTTGCTCTGCAGTCTAAGAACGTGGTGTTTCTTCTGTGGTTCTTTCGATGATTTCGGCAGTTTTCAGTTATTTTGACTGAAATTTTTCTGCTGCATACCGAAAATCACATGTCTTGTAAGTTTTTATTATTTTTTCCATAACGTAACACTTAAGAACATACAAATATGAAATTTGGCGATGGTCCTGTTATTAGTGCATGAGTTAGAGTGCCCACAAAAAGCGTACGGAGAAAGTAAAAATTTGTCCGAGAACAAAAAGCATTATAACGAATCAGCGTTGTATGGGGCAGAGTTAAACGGGGTATTACTGTATTTGGTGGCGAGTGGGGCGTAATTTGATTCGCCGAAGGCGTCCGGCGTAACTCAGGCAACGCCGGGTAACCTTTGCTAGCACATACACGTATAATATATACATACATAGATATAGGTGAACCTGCATAGCCCCCTAAATCTATTGTCACCGCCATCTCCCCGCGATCGCGGACTGCTTCTATTCCAGAAGTTCTCAACCAAAAGTCAATCGCTGAATTTGCTGAATAATCCACCAAGGTCCGGCAAAATCAATTTTAAACCATCAATCACTTGACAGTGTTACATTTTGACAACTGAAAACGCAAGTCTTTGATTAATCAGTGTTGTCCATTATAAAACATTTGTTAGAAATATGGAATATCACGGACCAGCCAATACTGGACAGCGGACCGGCGGTTGAGAAACGCTGTTCTATTCAATGATCGCCTGTGTTCGGTGAGGTGTTTACGTACAATATGAAGGTTTAGACGATGCTTTCGAAATAGGTTACGGCCATACTGGACGTCCAAGTCGCGGCGTTCGCGACACTGTCTTAAAATACATAGGTTTTAATGCAAACGGCCATATGGTCGTTTAATGTTCGGCGACAGCATTTTTGTCGCTAGAGTGGGCGACTTTCTGTCGCGGCAGCAATGTCGCTCCCGCTTATTTTAAATGCGCATGGCCATACTGGGCGACTTTGAAACTCGACCAACCTCAAATACAGCAGCTGACAAACAGAAATAAATACATTATTTTTATAATCCTTCAGTAATGTTTAAATAATTCTCTGAGTGTAACAGCAACTCTTTCCTCTGGTGAAATGGGGTATCCAAAATTTGTAGTTTGCTTCCTGATGTCTTATCCCACAAGATCAAAAATTCGTCAAAAGAAGGGCATGGCATCCGAAAATAAGAAGAAAATTATCCGGGTGACTCCATGTTGATTGAAATAACGTGTGAAATCGACCAAACGACAAGCGTTGCATATTAAGTGGATGCATCGAATACTTTCTTATCTTCGTTTTCTTCTAGTAGTACTGCGAAACCTCGAGGGCAAGGCATGAACTGTCAACCGAAGGCATTGCTATCCTGACTGCATAGAAATAAGCTCTGCGGGTAAGTGAGGTCAGAGCTTGTCGTGCCGGCATAGTCGCATCCAGTATGACTACGCAAAAATTGTACCGCGACAGACTGCCTGCCCGCCGAGACTCTGTCGCCGCGTATGAAACGACAGTATGGCTGTAGTCTGAGAAGAAGACATATTCGGGTTACAAGTCATTTTTCGGCTGAATGACACAACACAAACAGTGAATATTTTTTCTCAAGATGCCCAACGTTCACCTCGTTGTGCGTGTTTATATAAATTATAAGGCTGGTTCTCTCGATGCTGTTATAAAGCAGCGCATACTACATTGTAATTTGTTTTCTCTCTACGTTACAGAAAGAATAGGACTCGAGAGCCATCGGCGAATCGCTAGGTGTTTAAAATAAATATAACAAATTGATTTAAGATTATGATATATTTGCTCTTTTGTCAAACTAGCTCTTAATTTCCACTTGTTCTTTTGTTCACTCGCTCATTCGAACTTGCTCTAATTTCACTTTCACTTCTGTCGTATAATCTTCCAAACAAATATTATTCAAGTGCAGGGCTTCTGTGTGAGAAAAGTTGAGAACGACCACCTCTCATCTAAACGTCTTCGGGAGCTCGCGAAATGTAATTTTTGCCCTTATACGAAACGATATTAGATAGTCAATAATTAATGTTAGTTACAATTTTATTTTGAATGTACATACATCAAATTATAATGAATATGATATTTTGCGGTTCATATCCTCGGCATCGTGACGAGATACCGCAGCCTGATTTCGAGCGCTGTCGAGCAAGATGCCACTTTCTTAGAAATGATTCAACTGATAACATGTTGAAATCGCATTCTAAACGGCCAAATTTATATCCTAGTATACAAATAGAGTAATACTTCTAAAAACTGAATGCGTGTTTTATTTAAAAAACAGTGGATTTAGCTGTTTTAGTATGAAAATTATTAAGTCAAAAAGTTGATCAATGCCGACAAATAAATATTTGAATCGTAGTTGGAGAAAAAGTTGGACTATCATACGCTACGTTGATAAAATTCGACGTCAGATTTTACATTAACCTTTTAAAAATAATTTAACCTTCCAATTATATATTTATTATCAGACATTAGATATTTTTATAAGATACATAGGATAAATAAAATTTCTGTTGTCTATGATGTGAACTTACATAGTTACTATCTTTCTGCCATTCAAATTTTGGAGAGGCCTGTTTTACAAAATGTGTTCAAATATTTAGTTATTTAATAGAGAGAAAAGAAAGCAAAATTTCAAGAATTGCTGACATTTATATTTTTAGCGCGTTTTATTTTATAAACGTGCTTATGTATGTTTTTGCTCTTGTCTGTCCGTCTGTGAAATCAATTAAAATAAAATAGCAAGTAAACCGTAAGAGATGTAAGACTGAAATTTGCCGGGTATTTGTGATATATGATGCCATTTATTACGCTGTCAAAGAATTGTTTTGGAAAATTGGTGAGCGGCAGAGGATGCCTTCAAAATTTTCAGATTAAGATTCGGGGGAAATGGTTATAGGAGGAGGTTAAAATTGTTCACTATTTGTGTGCCCTTTAATGCCACCAGTAACACTGCGGCAGAATTTCTTTTTTTTTAAATCTGTCGGTTTAGGGAGTACCTTCAAAATTTCAAATTAAGATTCTAATCAATTGGTTAGAGATAGGAAGTTAAAATTTAATTAACTATCAAATAAATTACTGTTAGATAATTATATTACAGTAGAGCGTTGATTATTCGGGGCCCGATTAACCATGAGGTGGATTATTCGTGAGCGAGGAGTCGAATTATTTTCACGTTTACATTGTTGGAGTCGGATCTTTTATTCTTACTCCCGTTACATTTTAAGTTTAGTTTGTCATCGTTCTTTGGCGATGTATTTACACGTTTACATTGTTTACATTATTCGTGAGCGAGGAGTCGAATTATTTTCACGTTTACATTGTTGGAGTCGGATCTCTTAGATACCATTGCGCGTAGGCAAGAGGGAATCTGCAGGTCGAAAAAAAAGTTAGTAGATCGAGGTGTTTTGTGGTATTTCGTGGCGTGAAAAAGTTTCCGGTCTTTTGGAATTTTCCGAGGGAAATTAATAATTTTTTTGTCCTCCAAGCAAGATGCATATATTAACCGCGAAAATTTTTCTCTTTATCGAAGTTATTGAAAACCCTTTAAAATTACGAGCAAACGAAAAGGGGTGGTTTTAATGGTTGAAAGAAAATGTGAAATAATTATAAGACGCGAAAAAGGTTCAAGTTTTTCTCCAGCAATGGAGAAAGAGAGAGGGTGAAAGTGTTTCAAGCTTAGCGGTCGAATTTGGAATTGGCCTACAAACGGTGTGGGATATTATCAAATACAGGTCGAAACTTGAAGACATTGGGTCGAGTGAATAAAAACTAAGCAAATGCTTAAAGCATAAGCATTTGCTAAAAGCATAAGCAAATGCTAAAAGCATTTGCTTCATATTGAGTGAATAAAAGTTTGCTTTTGCTTATAAGCATTTGCTACTCGGTTTTAAGCAAATGCTTAAATTTTACGGAAGAAAGCTCTTTGCAACTCTTCCTTCACTTGTTTTTGTTTACATTTAAAGTTTTACATAGTTGAATTTCAAACTAAAAACATAAATATATTAGATAATATTTTTTAAAAAGTTAATTAATAATTTTTTAAAACTATTTCTTTTATAACTGAATTCGATAATATCACAAATCATGGGTGTATTTTTATTTAATTAGTTCTAGTAATATTATCCAGTCATTTGCCTTTATAGTGATTTTGGACGCCACAAATATTTCTATCTTACATCACTTAAGTACTTTAAAAATATTTCTATCTTGTGTTTGGAAGACAGTACCCCCGCCACGCCTCTCTTGATATTCTCTGAGTAACAGATTTGAAATATAGGTACTTAACATTTTCTTCAGAAAAACGATATAAATTTTTATAACCGTTGGTTGTTGAAACTTTTCTCGTATTTTTTAACCTTTCGTGTCACCATAAATTACCATATTTATATTTAGGATCAATTATCATGAAAATAGAGTACCTGGAAATATTTTAGCAAACCCTTTACCTCACTTAAAAAAGTTTAAGCATATGCTTAAAGCATTAAGCAAAAGCTCGGTTTTATTCACACAATTTTAAGCAAATGCATAAGAAAATTCCTAAAAATAAGCAAATGCTTATTCTTTCTAGCAAAAGCAAATGCTATTTTTTTATTCACCCCAAATTAAGCATTTGCTTAAAAAGTGAGGGAAATCTTAAGCATAAGCATTTGCTTATTTTTTATTCACTCGACCCATTGTCTCTAATTGCGAAACATTTGCCGGAGCATCTCAAAGAAAATCAATGAGATGTGCGACGTATGAGGAAATTGATTCGGTTTTGATTCAAGTGCTTCCACCAACGAAGAGCAGAAGGAACTCCAATATCAGGGCCGATGATTTTGAATCAGGCAAAATATTATTTCCAAAAATTAGAGATTACTGGAACATTTGAATTTTATTCCGGTTGGTTAAAAAGGTTTAAAGAAAGGCATAGCATAAGGGGCCTACAAATATAGTGTGAACAACTTTGTGCCGATAACGTTGGAGCTACAGTATTCTGTGACGAGTTGGAAAGACTAATCAAGAAGAAGGGTCTTGTTCCGGACCAAATATACGACGCTGATGAGACGGGACTTGATTGGCGAGCGATGCCCACTCGAACGTTAGCGTCCGTCCAGGAAACGCAATTGATACGGAAGAAATCGCTCCATTAATTGTTAAATCGTTGAAAGCGGTTGAGGGATTCCAAAATATGGACGAAGAAAATGTCAGTGAATAGTTAAAGGTCGATGAAAACGAACCTGGGTATGAAAGAATGACGGATGGTGATTTGATCCAAGGTGTACTCGAGGCGACGGCTGATCCGAGCAATTCTACAGAAGCAGAGGAAGGAGAGGATAACGAAGAGCTGCAATCATTCTGTAACGTAAGCTGTAAAGAGGCACTCAGCTGCAGAGACATTCCAGTTTATGGAAAATCAAGACGAAGTTGTCTATGTTGACTTGTCACAAATTCGTGGATAGGTACATAAGAAAAACAAAAAAAAAGCAAACAAAAAAATTACGGACTTTTTGAAAAAGTGACTAATTTTAAAATAGTAAATCGTTTCATTTTTATATGTTTATAATGTAATTGCATGAGTAATTTTGTTTTAATTATGTATTCTATTAATTTAACAATCATTATAAAAATACATTAATTTGATTATCCGTGTTTTTTATTATCCGGGTCCCGGTTCCCCCAATTACCACGGATAATCGGCGCTCTACTGTGCTAAATTTATAAAGAATTTTAAGTTCACAATTCTAAACAAACCTAAATAAATAAAACGCGCATTTTCATATTGCATCATTAAATGAAGCTCCCATTTTTATTAGCCGTTTTATCTAATGAGGATGACTTTCTTCGGTTCATTCGTATCGCTCATCGACACCCTTTTATAATCCATTTGAAAGGCGTTTGATCACGTATTTTCAGCGCGATCGCAACGAAACTACCTTATTTCCAATGTTTTTACATTTCGAAATTCTTTACTCTTTCCAGATGAGGAGGAAGAGAGTGCCTTGAAGCGTGCAGCCAGAGAGGCCTTCAAAAACAAAAAAGAGGATCTGAGCGACTTAACGCGTAGCGGCCCGAGGGCGTGAGAGGGCCTTCTCAGTCTCTTCGAGGGCCTTCCCCGAACCGACATGGAGACGAAGCGCCGTCAACAGCAGCAGCAGCAATTATGCGTGCAGGTGAGCGAGCGACTGCGAATCGATCGACAGGGTTTCGACTCCGCGACCCTCTTCAAGGATGGACGCCTTGGGGAAGGTCATATGCGTTGTCACGCTAACGCGATCTTGGAAGACGGTCTGGGCGGTGGGGGAGAGGGCATCGTGGCGTTCAAAGAAGGACGCCGCGGGTGCACGTGCGCTTGAATATATCTCGCGAGATAATCGCGACCTTTTCCGACGCGAATAAGCGTCGCAAAGATGGACAACTAGTGCCGTTCCGTTGAGGCATAAGACGGTTAAGTTAGATTTCAGAGAGCGGTTTTGTTTCCTTGTCTACAGAGAAGCGTTTTTCAAATGCTCCTGCAAAGACAAGCCTTTCTTTCCAGGTACGTTTTCAATTTGATTTAAGACACGAGAAAAGAGCCTGGCATAAAAAGCAGGTTATTTAAAATTGGAGAATTTTTTTGCACCGTTCGTTGGATTTAGCCAGTGATGCTCTCTCTCTCTCTCTGTTGATTTGGTGAAAATGAACTTAATTTTGAATTCATTAAAATTTAAAATATAAAAATAAATATAAATAAAAACTTTTAATTGCTATTGTTTATTATTATTATTAATCTCTAGCAATATCCTTAATTGAATTTTCCATTCTTAACAATGTACAATGAGGTTTAAGAGGTAATTAAAAGAAAACTTTTAATATTAACTTTATTTCTTTGTGAAATATAAAGTAGCGGAGTAATTTGATATTATAATTTATCGTTAGACTGCACCTCAGAAGTTGAAAGTGGAATACATTTTTTTATGCAGAAAAGACGTTTTGTTCTCGGACCAAGCCTCTTAATTACTGGACGACCATGAAATCTTTTGTTTTTAATTTTCGAGGTTATGGTTTCGAAATAAAAATTCATCCCGTAATTTTATTACGAAAGTATTTATTCTTACATTAGGTCATTAATAATTTATTTAGTGATCATGTTGCAATAGATATTGCGTGAATGATACTTTTGCAATTCATTAGCCAATTAAATATGCGTATAAATTGTTTTTAACTAGCATTTCAATTAGACTGTGAATTGTCAAAAAGTCATATTGCTAATAATACACCGCAAAATAGCAAGGAATAAAACGTTGCATTTGCAATATTTTTAAGACGATTGAAGCGCATCTTAATAACCAACTTAAGACCGTCAATGTCTACGTTTGATAATGGAAAAAAAGGCTCGCCGATTCGTTTTCCACGGACGTAAAACTTGCGAATGTTAGAAGTAGTCGCGATCGTCCTCGAACTATCAGCACCATTGGGAGTACATGGCTATTTTTTCGTCAACACGTGATGCTTATTTCCTGGTGCGCAGTAGCTTCAATTCATTACTCAAAATCTTTGCTTTCGAGATCTGAAAGGGCGGAGTGGCAACGATGATGAAAACGGACTCTTCGAGATAATGACTACCACTTTGTAAACGAGTCGATGCCAAGAGATTATTATCTTGGGCGGGTCGAATGCATTTATTCTCATTTTGCTGGTAACGATGGCGAAAGGAAGCTTCCTGCTTTTGTTGTGGACGCTTGCGTTAGGGCATTCTCGTTGCGTTCCGATTTCCTGCAATTTAAAATAGGAGAGGCGTGTCTTCGCCGCCTATTTCGCTAATTGGAGAGACTAGTTCGTTGCGTAGCCGAGTCGTACGTTTGATGACAAAATCGATGCCCACACTAATGTATCGATGTCCCCCAAAATGACGTGAACTACTTGTTTAATTGGATGCATTTGTGCCGGGTAAGATTTCTCGCGCCCGCATGCGTGTTGGTATCTCCGAGGTTACCGCTAAGCTGATGGTAAAAATGTTCCACCGAACTGCGTGATGCCTGCAGGTTTTTGTCATCGGTCATTCGAACTTCAAAATAGGTTAAGTGCTCGAGGAGTTTGAAAGCCCTCCCGTGGCGGCCATCGGATTAAAGGTTTTCCCCTACGTGGTACTTCGAGAAAAAGGGTATTCTGAAAAATACTATGGCTCCCTTTAGTCAGCTTTGTCTCTTCGTTAAGCTGAAAAAGGATAGTTAGTCTCGTTTTTCCGTAAGCTAAATATAGAAATCCATCTCGTCCAGAGCCTTTCCTAAGGTTTGAAAAGAAAGTTTGGCCGCCCCTACTTCTAGCTTAACGAAATACAAATATCCCTTGGATCATGTGTTATTCCATATAAGCGATCTTTATTCTTAGGATCATTTGTTGGTATACGGGTCGCATATTCGCATAAACGCGATTCGTCATTCGAGTCGGCTATTTCGAAATGTACTGTCATATTTACTTAGTTATTCTCTCTGTTACTTGAATATTATCTAGCTTGGAAACAAATTTAAATACGTTTATAATTGGAATACACATAGTAGCAACCCGAAGACCGCCCCTCAGAAGCCTCGGGCTGAGTGCGGTGGTACACGTCGCCTATACCTAGGACCGGCCCTGATCTCATCTCTCCCTAGGGTTACCAGATCTCTTAGACAAAAAGAGAGAACATTTTCAGCTTTTAATCGAGACAAAAGAGTACAAATTTCAGGCAAATATGTTTCTTTTAGGAATTTAAAATTTCTTTAGAGAACTTTAAAAATTACATAACTAGTACTTATGCATTGATACACACAAAGCGAAATAAATTAGCGTTTATAGAAATTTCGGTTTAAATGAAAATTGTTAAAAAGAAGACATTTCTCGAAAAGTAAAAAGAATAAAAAAGATCTGAACCAAAAAAATAGAACATGTTCCGTTTCAAAGAGTCTTACTGACCACGCTGCTCTCCCCCACGCTTTAAGAATATTTATCCTCCACCGAGAATCCACCAATGGAATGCAGCGAGCACCAAGCCTCAGCTCGATGGCTGTTAGTTACGCCGAAATATACCTCTCGTAATGTCTCCAAACGGCACCCGGAAAAGTACGCAAGACGTAACGGTCCTGCATTTATTCTCGTTGAATTTTCTGACGCTGTGGGAATGTCTGCCTCCTTCCAGATCTTACGAGGGCATCACTATATGCATTCGTTGAAATGTAGTTGGTGTATCCTTTAGTCGTGTGTTATCCATTTCATTCGTTGGTGTCATGACGCTGTCAGTTTGACCTCGCGCTGCTCAATTCAATCGAGATATTTCCTACGCGCTACATCATTCGATAATCGTTCGGATGAGATTACCTTTCCTATTTCACTCTGCAAGGAATCGAAAATAAAATATTCCTGCGCGTAAAACATAATTGAATGTTATTCAGTAACGCTTTGGTATCACTTGGCTGCATTTCCTCACCTGAATACTTTTACCTATTATGGCAATTGCATAAGGCGACTGTTTACTATGCATCGACCAGTGACTAGGCAATAAAGCGGGTGAGATTAACTTAATTAGTTTGTAGCTAGCGTAGCGTGCAGAATTTAAGTGCTTCAATCGACAAAATTATCAACATTGCTTGATTTTCTACAGCATTTCAAAATCATTTTATGCGGAAAATGTGGAGTGTTAATTCATATCCGTCAAAACAGTTAAACGAAACAACGATTATGCTGGTTAATTGCTCGACTTTTCTTTGTTACTTCACCATACTAAATCAAACCTTATAAAAATACGTATGATCTTATAGCTTCATCTCTATACTATAAAAAAGTAAGAGTCGGAAGTTGTGATGGAAAGAAGACGCTTGGAACGTGTTTTTGCATAGCCTGCGTTATAGGCAATCCACGAAATTCCGGGAAATACGGAAGTAAAGGCCACAGAATTAGTTTTGTCTGTCCATCTAAGGTTCCTATCTGAAAAAATGTATCAACATCGCTTATAAAGCGAAAATCTGTAAGCTCTCTGAGCATTCACGTTCGAACAGAGCGAGTAACTTTTATTTACGAAACAGCCTTTCAACCGTTGGTTGCAGCCCGGAAATTGACAAATACAATGCAACAAATCAGCATTTTCCAAACATTACAAAGCTGTGACCCCCTCACCCAAGAAAACTTTCTTCGCGACTCCCTCTATACCATGTTCAATCACAGTTAATAGAAAATACCTACTGGACATACAATTGCCAATAATATAACCATCTTAAGAAAAAACACGGACGCGAACTATACGTTCTAGCTACTTCAGAGCTAGAATTTGAGCTGTAGGTCTCTAGATTAGGATGATTAAACAAACAGTAAATGTTTTTTAATTAATAGTAAGTTTCAGCATTTCAGCCCATATCGAAGATAACACAGTAAGATTTAGAAGTATTTAAAAAATAAAAGTTCGCACCGATTTTCGTCCTTTCCTTATGGAACAAAACTGGACTAAAAACAATCCCTAAAATTTGTAATTTTAAGAATATTACACTTTTCATTTTTTAGTACTAATGCAACACATTTCTGACAAATTTTAATGTTGTAGCACATATAGAAGTGCAATAATATTTATCGAAGTGTTTAAATTTTAAAAATTTAACGGTAGCAATAACAAATTAATGAAGATTTTCAAATGTTAATGTGTGCTAATACACTAAGTGCTAAATAACTGACGAATTTCAGCTCCCTCGTTCGTCCCCTAGTACCTAAACATTTATCTATTTGTTTAAACTTAAAGAAAATGTTAGACAAATCAGTATATCAGAATTTCTATAATCCCTATTCGGTTATTTTGCAAATTCTACCTTTACAAAAAATTTCAGCCTCGTAGCACATTGAGAAATACATAAACCTTAAATAATAGTTTAAACATTTACGGATTTTTAGCGGCCGCATTGTTAATTTTGAAAAAGATATTTGAACTTTTCTAGTCGGTTATGCACATAGTCCTACCCACATAAAATATTTGTTGTATTTATGTAATAGTGTCTACATCATCTTATTCCCAGGCTGTAGCTTGTTAGTTAGCTTAATCCGGCCCTGCTCACGGGTATGTTTAAACCTCTGTTTTATTTAGACGTGTTGATTTCCGGGTAAAAGCGAATAATCCAAAGGTGAGTCGCGAGCGAAGTTTGATAACCGAAAGTATAAATTGATGATTCCATCATATTGTACAGAAATACTAAACGTAATTTGCGTTCGTACACGAACATATAATAAAAAATAGTCGTAATCATTGTTTCCTATTATTTATTTTCTGAGTCAAATGCTTCTCATTAAAATAAAACAGTTAAAGTTGAGAAGCTATATTTAAAAAAGCTGATAATGAGCAAGCTACGTAGACTAAAGGATTCATTTTTACACGACTCGTGTTTACACTCGCATTAAAACAATCGGCGCAGTCCTATAACAACTTTGTTTTTTATTCTTAATGAAGTAAAATCCCATCTGAAGTTCATCGTGTGAAAGGAACTTCTTTAAATTTCAAATATTTTATTTTGTCGTGTATTCGTGATTTTTTTCTCTTTAAAGTTCGCGTAAGCGAAGATTTAATTCTTTTAATTTTCTTCTCTTAAACCAATCAAGACGCTTTTTGTATCCAAAACATTAAAATGGTTTGTTCGTAGATATTGATGTAATAAAATTTGTGGAACATCAATAACTTATATCGATAAAATGTTGTTTAAGTGCGTATTTTTTAGCTGTTATACAAATAATAGTTTTTCGTAGATAGATAAATTATAAACATGAACAATTACATATAAAATAATTTAACAAAAGATGTATGAGGGAAAATTTTGCGTGAGGTAGTTTAATGTTTATTTAATTGTAGTTTCGAATTAATTTGAAATAAGGCTCCATTCAGTTTGTCATCCATGAAGAAAGATAAACTTTCCTTCATCCCTATTAGTCAAATGGCAGCCGAAATTTTTATCGAACTCGTTTTAAATCTTCATCATAAGATGTGAGAGTGTAGATCTTTTGAGAAAAACTATTAATAATTTTGGAAACCTTGCATGAAGTACAAGATTTAGTTGTATGAACTTAGCGAAACAGTATCCAGACACAGAGATCGTCTGAGAGGGCTAACTTTATAGTTTTCCTTAGCCATTTTTATATCCTTTCCTCCAACCCCTTTGTTCCAGCCTATCTCCCAATTCTTTTCAAAATTCTTTCCCACATTTACTTTCCTTCTGATGATTATTCTCACCCGGCGTTTTTATTTTAGTATTTCTCCTCTACCTAATTTCTTATCTCTCCCTTAATGTTCTTCCACTCTTTATTTCCTTCTTTGTCATTTTCATTCATTCTTTCTTTCTTTCTCGCCGTTTTTTCGTCACTTTCTCATGCCTCCATGCATCTCATCTATTCTTAGTCTGTATTCTACAATGAATTTCTTTTTCTCTTGGCATATTTGTCGTTACTGTCTTCCCATCGCCTTTTTTCTCCCTTTCACTCTCCCTGACAGTTCTAACGTTTCCTCCTCGCTATTCTTATCGCTCTGAATCACTCCCTCGTATCTATCTGCGTCTCTTCTGTCTCTTCATTTCTCTCCATCACCATCTTTCCATGTCGTCCTCCCATTACTATTTCCTTTCTTACACTATCCTTCTCACTTTCTTCCCTCCTCCATCGAACTTTCTCCCGCTTCGTTTGCAAGTGGAATCTGCGCGTGCAAGGCGCAAGGCCATATGAGTAACAAGATCAGGTTCAAGTTGACGTCTCGCCTCCCAGAGAGACTCGGGGCACGGAGTATGATGGAGAGAGACATAAGAGGCGAGTGCGAAGGGGAAGAGGGAGGAGGTGGTCGAGAGTGTGGGGGGGGAGGAGGAGGAGGAAGGGAATGCATGCTTTCCGGAAGGAATCGCCCAGAGCACTGATTCTAAGTTGATTGACCTCGGCCGTGACCGCAGCGCTAGTTGAGATGAAGTGGGATGAGGGGATTGAAGTGTGAGAGAAGATGAGGAGGTCGGGAGGGAGGAGGAGTAAAATTGAAAGAAAGCTAAGATAGAGAGAGAGAAAAAGATGGCACTTAAACGATGTGAACACTCGTTTCCACTTTCTCTTTCTCTCCTGACTTCAGAAATGCACATGGAACTCTAAACGTAGATGAGCTTGCTAAATTCTTTTTTACTCTTTGGGCTTTCCTTCTGGACAAATATAGACCGAAATGACAAGCGCATCTTTTTTTTAGTTATGATACGGTTTTGTTATTTCAGAACCCGTTTAGTTACGGCACTCGCGCTTGCGTAACACAACTTAGCGTGTTAATTTCTAATGGGCACCAAAGAAAAGAGACAAATCGGAAGAGTTGATAGTAAGTTTATTATCCTCATGTGTTTGTTGACGCTTCAGCATTGTATCCCTTCTAGCCAACCGAAAAATTGTCAATTAATAATTGTTAATTTTATTTCCATAAAAACAAAATATAGTCTTTAAACTATGTACATGAGCATGAATGCTTAATCAGAGAATATTTTACGTATCTAAAGTCACATATTCAAGAACAAGCACTTAAAAATACTTGTCTCAGGTATCACCAATAGCCAAAAGACCGTTATAAAAATTTGGAGATAACCTGAGACAAGTATTTGTTAAGTGCTTGTTCTTGAAAATTTTCAGGCATAAGACACGCTCGATAACTTCCTGTTGAATTGAGGCATATACACATTCGAAACTCCTCAACTCGACTATTCGGTAACTAGATGATAACTTATATCGTCAGTATTCTAATTCTGTAAACCGAACTTTTAGTTCTTCGAATGTATACATAAACTAAATAATTTCTTATCACGAATAAAAATCACGGGAGAAGAATTTACCGTTTAAAACAGCGAAAACAAGGAAATAAAAATCATTATATAGTGTATTTAGTCACGAGTGGTTGGGCATGTCAGAGTGAGATGCTGTGAGAAAGGAAATGTTGAAAACAAAAGCGGTGACTTGAACGCACGCATGAGAACGTCTGGTTTTCCTCTCGTGGGCCCGAAACCTTATCTTCCCACATTTAAAGTAATCAAACCTTATAACTGTATATGAGAATGAGTTCTTATTAACTTCAGCCAATTACACCGTGGAGAGCCATCCTTGAGGATGGGTGAACGTCGGACTTGGAAACTTGCGCTTTTTTATGCTTAAAATATGAAAATAAACGGGTATTTCCGCATCAAACTTGTACCTTTAAAATTAAAACGATAAGTGCTACTCGAATGATGATTCCGTGGAAGCTCTCATATTTTGCGAGGTTTTTAATGTCGTGACCTTAGGCCCAAAATATTTTTGACGAACCGCCACCTCAACCGAACTTACTGCAAATATCTATTTGCAAGCAGTTATCTAAACTCTATCTATTAACCTTTCTTTTAACGAAAAAATGGTCTATTGACCCTTGTACTACATTCAACGAGCAAGATGAAAGAATTTAAGGAAAGATAAAACTGCATTTTTTTGTATTTCACAAAAAAATTCTAAGTTATGTCTGCTGCTATTGTTTTTCGACGAGTTCCCTTATCCCTCTGGGAGACAGGTAACGGAATGTGGACAAGCATTGCACTTTGATGCGCTTTTAAGGATGGAAAGCCCGAAGACGCTTAACTGTAGTTGTTCTACGCTAAAAATTAAATACCTAACTAAAAAGGGAAAAGTTCTGGTTGCAGTTACCGTCACGATAGAGTGATAGACCAAGTCCATAATATTCATTAGCCTCAACCGTCACGCATTCTCGGCCATTGCCTTGGTCCAGCCTTCGGAGAACGCGTCCCATACTCTGGTAATTGCGCCCATGTTATTATTTGGCCATTGCTTGAGAGCACCGGACGGGTCGGTGAGAATCTCCTTCACTTAAGCTGAAGTTGTTTCCATAGCCTTCGAGAGGCGCTTTAATCTACCGTGGACAGAGGACACCTCGGCAATTTGCATAGTATTTTTACGATAGCGGCTTTGAAATCCAAACAATTATTCGAGAGAAAAATATCTTAAATGAATCACATAAAATAAAATTTAAAAAATTATAGAATGAAAACTTCCTCATAGGCTATGTTGACGGTTTTACCACTTAGCGAAAGAATATACAAATTATTTCTGTTATTTACTCTTGAATATGCTACGTAAAGCTGACCATGAGAAAGTAATGTGCACGTAGGTCAACCCCGACAACCTTTAGCAATTTACGTTGGTCCTTATTAATTACCTTGAAAAACAAACCTTTGCCGGATATTGAAGATTTAAATTCAAAAGCATAGTCTTTGGGAATCATAGAGAAACGTGGAATATAATCGCTGCCCTTTTGCACATCGACGTTACATTTCAATTTTCGTTGACAATTGCAATATAATTCAACAGGAAACTATCGAACTCATGTTATGGTTGGAAAAAATTAAAAATCAAGCACTTCAAAGTACTTGTCTCAGGTATCACCAATGGGCACAACAAGGTTATAAATAAATACTGCGCATTTTAACTGCAAAGCAGCCGTCTTCAGTGGTAATTCACCGAAAATAGATTCTAAAAGAGCGGTGAACTACAACTAAAGACGGCTGCTTTGTAGCCGAAATGCGCATCTGCTTTTTGGAACCTTGTTGCGGCTATTGGAGATACCTGAGACAAGTATATTTAAGCGCTTGTTCTTGAACGGCGATATAAATATCTATTATAACTGTAATTCTGACAATTTGTCTTTTAACATTCGAAACTCAAGATATAGCATTTCACACCATCTTTTGTGCAATTAGATAATTAATAAATGGACCTCCTCCTTTACATATTTGGGATTATGCTATCGTCTTAAATCGGCAAAAATTGGGTTGTCATGAGAACAAAAAAAATTCGATTAAAAAAACTTGAAATTTTGTGCTTAAAAGCTTAATTTTGAACAAATTCGAAATTTGACAATAGAAAAATGAAACATTCTGTTCCCCGTTTCTGGAGTTAAGTCCCGAGTTTCTACGAAGATTATAAGTAATTTTAAAATGCGAAAAAGTATACTCTGCACTCATTTCATGACATTCCAAGAGGGAAAATTGAAACTTCATGGAAATAAGCTTGGCCCCCTGGAATGAGATGAGAACATGCATGTTTGTCTTCCTTTGGTTATAAAAGAATGGCATGCCAAGTTTGGTCGTTGTAGTCCTGTCCGTTTTCTAGTTTTAGATTAACAGACAGTTATACAAACTAACTTTCGAAAACATATGATAGATTTGTTACCATCCTACTTCTACTACTGGTCAGTCAAACTCCCCTGTAATTCAGTGATTATTAATTGGCGTTTAATGTTTTTTTTATTCTTCTAAATATTCTGTATAAGTGGTTATCGTCTAGTAATAAAGTGTAATATAATAATAAATAAATAATAAAAAGTCTATTATCTCCGAAACGCTATTTTGTCGTAGATTTCTTTAATTTAAAAATCTTTCATATGCAATTTATCAAAAGCTATCATTCTTTCGAAACCATTTTCATTTCTCAAATTATTTTTGTCTAAATGTAATGTTAGGATGTATAAGTAAAATTAAGGTAATCTTTATAGAGTAAATGTATGTAAAAATCATGTATTTTATACATGATTATGTAGACATTTGAGACTATTACCTATAGTTTGAAGGATCTCGGGGATTAATACTATCGATGACATAGAATCATTTTTCCTTTTATTTCCACAATGAATGAAGTAAAAATTACATGCGGGATTCGATCGTCTTTCAAGCGAAGTAGCTACGAATAATAAATTATCGTAATCTCTCGATTGACCGGCTGCAATTTATCCGTGTACGAAAAGAAGTTTCCTTTGTACCGTTTCATGATATGATCTTAAAAAGGTATGATAGTGATTACTTGAGTAAATCGCAGATGAAAACACTCTTGAAGAAAATGTTATTGTATTGTGGACGAACATGAAGAGTGAGGTCAAAACAATTTTACGTAATATTGATAAAAGTAAGAAATATAAACAGGGTAATATTTGAAAGGGAAAACAGTTTACATGTGTTGTGTCAGGATATGGGCGTCAGGATCTGTTTAACATATTGCATCAGCAAAAAGGTCCCCACATACACTCTTATTTAAAAAAGGAAAAATTATTCTAGGGGAAGCATAGGAGGAGCCTCGAAAAGAAGATAATGAAAGTGCTGCTAATCTTGAAATACTATACACGGTAACAGAATGCCAATCAAGAATAGAAGCCGTTGACGTGCCGTAATTGAGGAAATGAGATGGGCGGAGAAAAAGACAAATGAGACATTTTGTGAGATGAGAGAGAGAGGGAGGAAGAGAGAGAGGGAGGAAGAAAGAGAGAGAGGGAGGAAGAAAGAGAGAGAGGGAGGAAGAGAGAGAGGGAGGAAGAGAGAGAGGGAGGAAGAAAGAGAGAGAGGGAGGAAGAGAGAGAGAGAGGGAGGAAGAGAGAGAGGGAGGAAGAAAGAGAGAGGGAGGGAGAGAGAGAGGGAGGAAGAGAGAGAGGGAGGAAGAAAGAGAGAGGGAGGGAGAGAGAGAGGGAGGAAGAAAGAGAGAGGGAGGAAGAGAGAGAGGGAGGAAGAAAGAGAGAGAGGGAGGGGGGGAGGGAGGGACGGACGGAGGGAGGAAGAGAGGGTGGGAGACACACACACACCTGACTAGGGAACCAAAAGACAAAATGGCTGGGAACGGACTTGTGAAGAATCAGACGACAGTATTTGGATATTATGTCATTTGTTTAATGGGAATTGCTACGAAATATGGAAGGATGCAATGGAGAGGAAATTCTGGAAAAGTGTAATTTAGTAAAGTGTACCAGAAGCAGAGGAATCATTTGTGGGTCTAAGGCAAAGTCATAACCAGAAGTTGAAATCTTTACAGGTAACTTAAGTCCCCGCCTGTATTTTTTTTGGAAGAGCTCTCATTGTTTGGTAATTTGTCCTTTTATTTTCATATTGCTATAATGACCCTTCTTCCAAATTATGAAGTTAATACAACAGATGCCGCTTGTCACTGGTTGTTGTTATCAGTCGTTTACTATAAAAACAAATGTAATTTAAAGAAGGCTGTCGTTTATTTTTATCAAGCACTTAATGCTAACAATTAAAAAGAATCAGATATGATTACATTAGGTGGCATATACTTTAATTTGTTAAATATAGTAGTCTCTAGCCAAGCACGGGGGTTGCAGTCCTGACTTAACCCGCAATTGACAAAACCGCGGCTTGGCGAGAGTCCTTTGGAAGACTTTGGGTTGGGAAAGACATACCTTAAGTCCTATAATGCACATTTGAACGTTATGAATAAGTATAATCATGGGCGGCCCGAGGTATTTTGGCACTCCGGGCGAGAAACCGCTCAGCACCCCCTTCCGTAGATTTAAAAAAGATATTTTTAATAGAACTTTTTAATTTATTCATTGTTCAGTAAAATAATTGATGGTGAAAAAGTAAAATGAATTTCATCTAGGTTCTCTCGCCTGACCCTGCAAGTAATGTATAGATAGACGGTCGGGTTAGCGTCCCCAATACTTTGGCACCCCGAGCAGCCGCCCGTCTCGCCGGTACCTCGGGCCTGCCCTGGGTATAAATATATTAGCGAGTATATTATATTTCAGAAAAGCACTTCTATTACAGAAAAATGCGTCCAAGCCACAAAGAAGTACTCTAGATTATTAATAAAATGGCAAAGCAGCCCCCGCTGACGCCACCTGCCTGGCCTTAAGCTGGTAAAACCAACGCATATATATAATTCCTCGGAGAGCTGCGGATATTTAGGACTGGATACCGCGGTTGTTAAAACGGTGTACAATATGTAAACCGCGGATACTCAAAATCGCGGTTGGCGAGGGACTACTGTATGTTACTTTTTCGGTTAGAATTCAAAATAGGAGCTTCAAGGATATTTTTCTTATTTATTTCCAATAATTTACCCAAACGACGAAATATTTTCTTATCCATGGGTTATTGAATTATTGATACGATTTGCTGTTCATTAAGACAACATTTACTCATTCTATAATGTGCGTTTGATAAAAAATAAAAAAAAATGTTTTAATCTATTGATAACCTCAGTCAAAAGTAGACGATCACGGACATAAGATAGAAATTAATATGATTCCATCCGAGACATCAAGAGCGGTTAGCAGCGAGGAATGACCATTTAACCGCCATAATTTTCCAGATCTTCATTCCGTGGAAAGGAAATCATTTGAAACGACGAGTCATTACGTTTAATTTTCGTAATTTTATCCTCGTTATCCTGCAATTCATTCGCTAGAATGGTACTCAAGGTAGACGTCTCTTTAACAGTGTTATGTAGATACTTTCTTAGGCTTAAAATCTTAAAACGTCTCTCTCTTCCCTCGCGATTATGGCCATTGGTTCGAATTCAGCAGTGGACCAGTAACCTGTTGCGAGGTCATTAGACATTATCTCTTTCAATGCAGAGTTAGTTCACACCTTAGATTTTTACTTTTTTATCATTTTCATGCTTTTTTATACGCTATCATGAACGTAACTGAAATGATTTGCTTGTCTGAACGTGCTTAGGACACACTATACTGTGTGCATTCCATATTAACGATTATATACCAATACAGACGTCAGAAGAGGGATTTTCAGAGCGAGTTATCTTGTTCTTAGAGGAGTGGACACGTAAATGAAATGGCGTGACATCTCGTTCTTAGTACGGAAAGAGTAAGTAAATAAGCTCGTTGTAATCGACCCGAAGACTTTGCGATCGTGGATAGTCCTAATAGGGGACGAAAAATGAGAGAATTTTCTTGGCAAATTTAAATAACATTTATAGGATGGTGTGGAAAAGCTGAACCATGGAGTCTCCGGGAGGAACATCGATAAATCCGTAAATACGAGCAGGAAAGCAAGGAGACATGCGAAATGAATTCGCAACGCGAGACATAGAGACGCACCTTTCGGTAAATAAGGAAGTCACCGCGCGTGATGTCGATCGCTGCTCGTCTCATCCTTCCGAGAAACACGTAATTGGCGAACTGGAGATGAGACACCGTCGCTAATATAATGGATGCGGTCGTAGACAGGAGAAACCGAAGGACGACCGCTTCCGAGTGATTTTTTTTTTCGAGATCGCCACTAAATCCCAGTCTCTCTAAATCAGTGGCGTCCAAACTTTTCGGCTCGAGGGCCACATAACCCTTTTCTGCACTCGCCGCGGGCCAATTCCGCTCACTATGCGGGCCACAATCAGAAAGAGAGTTGAAGAATAATTTAAGGAAATCAAGGGGTTTAGTTGTGGGTCAGATTTGCCTGATTTGCTTTAAATGTATTTATCTATTATGGGAATAAAGGAGTAAAGACAAAATATATTTTTATAATTTTTTATTTTCTTTTTGTTGCATTGTATCCTTTATTTCAGGGGTCACCAAACTCTCTACTAAAAGGGCCACATGTGGCTTAATATAGAACTGTGCGGGCCAAATAGAATCTTTCAAATGACTGAAGTGTTTAAATTTCAAAGATCTAGTTTTAAGAATTTTTTTAATTTTGTCATGTGCCATACGCCAATATTAAAAGTACATTGCATCCACGTACTTGAAAAATATCGCTTACATTTCGCAAATGATATTTAATGACACCTCCCTTGGTAAATGTGCATATTTATGTCTTAAAGAAATCGATGAGGTAGGGCGGATGAAATTGCGCGGGCCGTAGTTTGGCGACCCCTGCTTTAATTGTTATACTCCTGGCGGATCGGACGAAGGCAGTCGTCGGTCCGGAAATGGCCGTTGTTTTGGCAACACCGTGTTATACATGTGCAAAATAAATACTAAAAAATTTAATCACTGACGAGGCCGATATTTGGTGGAACTCCATAATAGGAGAATGGGCATAATTTGCACGAAAATTAAACAAATTGCTCTCTGATCCTAAAAACTTTGTGCTATTTCCACCTAAAAAAATACACGACCGGTCTTGCATTGTTTTTATGTGGAAATAGTAGGTACAAAGATTTTAGGATCAGAGAGCATTTTGATTAATTTTCATGCATATTACGTCCATTCCCCTATAACGCTTTTGAAACGCGAGACGATTTTGATTGGCACGCAAAAGAAAAAAAAAATATTATTTGTTCCTTAATATTTTTTCCATTTATGACAATATAAAAGACTATTTTGATCGATATTACAATTATGTTGACAAAATAACGTACCAAAGGTGTCTTTATGTCCGAGAACGGAATGCTTGTTGTTCCATAATTGTCGTTCGGCAAAAAATTGATCTGGGAGTCTTTTCGATTCTCCTTTTCTTTCGGGTGATGACCACGTGCGTTGTCTTTATTGGACGACAGTTTCGCTACCATTCCAGGGAACATATTCAGGACGAAGGCTTCCAGGGATCGAAGACTTCTACCTGAAGATGCTCCCTGGAATGGTAGAGAAACTGTCGTCCAATAAAGACAAGGCACTCGGTCGTCACCCGAAAGAAAAGGAGAATCATGCAAGGAAACACCGCGGAAGTCTTCGTAGCAATGAGTCTTTTTAGACGATGAATTGAATTTTATATAACCAATCAATCGATCGTTTTTTGAATAAAATATCACAGCTAAGCCATAAAACTATACACTCGTATTTTTATGTACTTATTTTATTGGCATGTAAGTTAGATAAGGAAAGCCAATTTTTGTAATTTTGGCATGCGAGCAAAAGAAAAAGGTTTGCCGTCTGTGCCCTATTCTGTAAAATTAGTCGCGGGCCTCGTGGAGTAAGTTCGCGGGCCGCACTTGATCCACGGGCCACACACCGGGAACCCCCTGCTCGAAATGGCTCCTCATTCTGTTCGTCTGTCTGATTGCGAGTCTTTTACTCGGTTGAATGGCAGGCGAGCGCCACTTCTCCTTTCTTCTCTCCTTTCGTTCTCCACGGCGAAGGAAGCGACTTGAACGCAGGGAGGACTTTCATCCTCGCATTCACTTCCCACGTGGTAAATTACCGCTAGTTTTCCCTTCATAGCTTTCCCCCTCCACTTCATCTCCTTCTCGCACCTTTTCCTTCCCATCTCCTTGCCAACCCCTCCTCCCCACTCCTCCCATCCTCTCCCCCTTCTCGTTCACTTCCCTTTGGGTGAGCTTTCATTTGTTTTTTCGATCGAGTCCCAGGCATCTGGAGCTCTCCACGTAACCAGTCTCTCATCTCTCGGAGCATTTCCACGTCCGCAATTTCCAACGGACAGAAAGAGAGATATACATGTATCGATAGAACTTTATTTTTTCAAGTTCGCCCGTCATGTGGTCGGAGATGATTTCAGCCGGGTGAACAGAAGTCCAAGTGTATATTTTCGAATTAGGCATGGTTGCCGCGGAAGTGAAATTCGTCTTACAGTTGTGGATCTTTTTTATGTTGTGTATTTCGCTTATAAGAGAAGGGTTAGCCATAGTTGGTAGTTTTAGATAAAGAAATTTTTGTTTGATTTTCGCTTACACGATACCTGTATAAGTTCTTATGCGGGCCAGCTGAAGAATTCTTAACTTACAATGCGGCTCGATATGTAGGAAAGTTTGCCTATTCCGGCATTAAACATGCGGCTCCTGAGAGCGCTTTATGCGGGCCGCGAAGTTATGATGAAAAAGAGATTGGTAAAATTTCACATGGGCAATTTAATATTTTCAAAACTTTTTCTGGCGAAGTTTTAACTCTAGTTAATTATTTAAACTAGATTTTCACTGATACGAGCCCACAGAAACTCTAGATAACTTCTGACTTAGTCACTCATCCGGCCCGCCGAAGCATTCTTGACTTCCAATGCGGCCCTCCAAAGCATCCACAACTGCGAATGTGGCCCGCCGTGCAGAAAAGGTTACCGACCCCTATTAGGTATTATTTAACGTTAATTTTTTTACGCATAACCGATCTCAATGGATACTTTCCTGTATAAGTTCATACGCGGTCATGCATGTAGGAAAGTTTCCCGACCCCTGAATTAGACCATTAAAACTCCGACATAATGTATATCGTTAATTTTTTTAACAGATTTTAATGTTTTTTTTTGCTTCGGGTACATTCTATAGCTCGAGTCACTCCTTCCTCAAAATTTCGCTTTTTTCCCGCGCCATTCCCATCCCCATTACACTCGCTTCCTTCGCTCTCACAATCCTCTCCTCCAACCCTCTCTCACTCTTCGCCATTCTCACTTCCTACTCCAGGCCACACACCTCCCCTCTCCCTCTTTTTTTTCTCCCCTTCGCCGTTGACCTTGACTTTCACCCCAAACGTACACATCCTTCCCAGACGCGAACTTCACCGATCTGCGCAGTCCATGGCATCATCATCGCTCGGATGTATCTTTCGGTCCATTTGCTCGCAGCTATTTCAGCCGCCGCGAATATCCCAGGCCCGACGGGCATGCGTCGTTTGCCTCCTCGCGCCATTGACGCTTGGAAAAAATCCAATGCCGCAAAAAGCCCATCTGGGCGAATGAGACGAGCGAAAACGTTTTTGAAAATCCTTGCAGGTGGAGGTGCGCGAGTTGGACGCGATACAGATGCTCTTTGTCGAAATGCAACGAAACCTCGATAAACCGGTTAATCGGTTGATAGATTTGCCTGTTTAGGTATAGAACACACAAATGAAAAGTTAAGTGAATAATAATAAGATCGGAGAAGAAAACAGAAAAATAAGTTAACATTTATGTAAGCAGCTCAAGCAATGCAGTAATACTTATAACCCTTTATTAGGCATATTACAAGTAAATATCGTAGATATGTACGTACGTTAAGCAGTATTTAGAAAAGTTCAAGTTATGTTTGAAGCAATTTCGGTTATTCAACGTCCGGTTAATCGGGAGTTTACTGTGACTAGTTCTTCTTCCACAAAATAATACCTGCGGCGGCGAATGTTCGTCATATTCGAAGTCATTTAAAATTAATGTAATGTTAAAAATCTGCTCTCCAGACTGCAGCCTCCTTACGGCAATATTGCACGTCGCTGCACATTAGAGTGCCTCTCCAAGAAACCTTGAAAGGACTTGGACCCCAATATCCTATGGCCTTTCGGTCCACCTCATCGGATTCGCTCGAGATTTTTACTCCTTTCTTGTTCTGAGGCGGTGAAGTCATCGCTAGGAATCCTTGAAATTCTCCATAATCACTCGGGCAGCACAATGGTCGCCCTTTGCCTTTATCGTTGATTGATACGTACGCAAGGTTAAGAGCACGAGTTAGATTCTCCTTCCAATTCATACGGGCTCGTTTTAATGGAAATTCTTCCTTATATTCGTATGTATATGTGTGCGAGTAGAGCAATGAATTTAACGGCCGATTTGTATTCTCGTAACGGTCCATACTCTTTCTGTTGACGTTACGCCGCATATATTATTTTGCCGTTGCTAAATTGAATTGAAACTATGTTTTCGTTGACGGAAAGCAAACTTGCACCTTCGACTCGCCTCTCTTCCTTCCCACCTTCCCTTTTCTTCCTCTTTTCTCTCCGACTCCCTCCTAATCACTTTTGCCTTCAAATCCGGCGGTCGACCCATAGCATTCTCGGGTCAGCCTTTTCGAGGAAGGATTCATAAAGCGAGTTTTTCGGCGTTCTGCGGAAACTCCTAATTGCCTCTTCCTCCTCCCGGGGCGGAGGAGGAGGCGTTCTCGGAATGCGAGCATTTCCGCGCTGAGGGCCCGGGTTCAATCGCCTTGAATTTCTCGGGGACAGATTTTTCGCTTGGCGGAGATCTTGCGTGGAATTTTGTTGGTCGGAATTGTTTCCCAAAGATGGATATCTGGCAAGTGTTAATTAAGTGACCAACCGTGTTGATTTTGACGATTTCGTACTAATTTTCTTTGTGTACTGACCGAAGAATACCTTTTCTTTTTCACGATATTCATTGATGCGGTCCTTGAGCTCAACATCCATATTTTGACATCTTAATTTCTGCAACACTTTTCGTACTTATTTGATAACTTCAAATGATCGAGTGAACTTGAATCATAGAATATTCGAAAAACTATTACAAACGCTTTTATAATAGTGAATTAGATTCTACAGCTTGTGGCAAGAGAAGTTTATAATGATTTTTCTCATAAAATGCCACTTATTCTGATTTTGGCTATAATTGGCCATTTAAAGTATCAATATTAAAAAATCGCCATAGAAAACGAAACAACTCAGTATCGATGTGAAGTGTTACCTGTCCTTTAGGACTGTAGCAACGGTAATTGAATGATTATACTCGATTCGTAATCGTTTTCTATATCGTCATCATCACCATTCTTCTAGCGTATATAAGTTTTTGAACCGTAGATCTTGAATTATTTATTGAAAGACGCTCTCGACAGCGCACGCTGAGAGTGAAAATCATGTCAAAAGAATGCCGAACATTTTTAATTTAAATAATTTAACTTAATTGGCGGGTTAACAATCTAAACATTCATCAGCTAAACTAGTTCCATCATCCACTCCACTGAATCAGATAGTTCGGACGGTTATTCGCCAAGGGTTGCCACCTCTCCCTGTTTGGGCAAGTCATCTCCGTGATACGGGTTAAATCATTATGTCTCCAGCTCAGTGAGATTACAAAAATTAATTTAAAATTTCGCATTAAAAAACTCTATTAGAGACGTCTCATGACGAGTTGTGTAAGTATGACTGTATAAATAACAACTCGGCGTTTTTTGTTAGGTTAGGAATTCCCCCATTTGAACTGTCAGTAAAGGTTAGTGTTTTGGAAGGTTTAATGTGCATTAAATTAAAACGCTATAGCTGGATGAGTCCAAGAAAAATGACTGAATTTTTACTTTATCCATACGCGATATTAGTGTTTCCACATTTCCAGCTTTGACCCGGGGTCTCCGGGTTAGAGCAAGTGGAAATGTAGCAACCCTAAGCTCGCAACAGTGAGTCGGTTTCACTCCTTTTTTTAAATTTGAGTTAAATGTTTCTCTTCAAAGTTATCAACACAATGTCCGATGAAATTATAATTCAAGTCATCTTCCGCTTTGAATGCCACTCAGCCGAGTCTAGACCAGTGGTGCACACAGGATTTTCTCAAGGGAGTGTCTGAAATACTTGACAAGCTCAAAATATGTATGCAGGTTATATTATGAAAATTTTACCATGGCAACGGAAATAAAACTGTTACCTATCTACATTCCATGCACTGAACAAATTCAGACGAATAATAGAAAAAATATCCCTGAAACAATCCGTTCTATGAAAAAATATTTTAAGCAAAACTTGTAGAAAATGATATTGTTTACAACTTTGATAATGGCACATATTTGCATTAATGAAGTCCTAGAAGAGATATTTGGTAAACATGGAAAAACGACAAGAAAAAACCTCCACTATCCGTGGACCAATTTCAGTCAAAACTTTATCAGACGTTGAATTACTAATAAAAATATAAAATATAACGTTTTCTGCAAATCTAATAATTAATTTTATTTATATTTATGCTCAAAAGCGAAGGGGGAGCAATTGCCTCCTTTTCCCTTCTCACGGCGCCCATAGACACGTTTTAAATACTTTCCACAATTTAGAAAATCCTAATTTTCCAAGAGGGGTGGTCTGGACCCGGTGGACTCCCCTCTCGTGTGTGCTCCACTGGTCTACACAGAATGACACAACGAACCGTCAAACGATGACTGTTCAATATCCGAAGGTGATATAAACAGATACGGCATTATACTGCTGTCGACAACAGTAAGCAACTACAAAAATCGGCCGTAGTACGTTTTGGAGGTCAAAAACTAGTAAACAAATCAAAATTTCGAGCACAACGAAATAATTTTCGCTTTGATCGGATTTGCAACGTTTCTAGCACCGCCTATTATTCCCATCCTTCTCTCTTAATCTCTTTCCTTGACGTAATGAGGGGCTTACTGTTCTTCTCGTTCTCCCTTAAAAATCGAGGCTAAACGACAGCCCGTCGTATTATACGAGCATTTCATCCCGTAGTAAAAGTCTTTCAGCAAAAGCGCGTCCTCTTGGTTGCTTTTTTGTATCTTTCCTTCCGGTATCCATTTGCTATTCTTGTGGCGACGCCGCCCAACGGTTTCTAGTACCTATTGCACGGCGATCTCCATCTACAGACAGGCGTAGAAAGGAGATGGTGAGAGAGAGACAAGAGAGAAGGGGAAGACTTGTTCTTAGCTGTCGGCCGATTTAGCTATTCGAGCTGCTTCCTCGGTTCGGGATCATAATCGGATGACGAATTACTCGGACGATGTTTTTACCGTTAACGTAATGCCCGGGCGAGTGTTGGAATGCCTATCTTAACTTGGAATCGTAAAGGACGATGACGGGGTAACGGAGACGAAGTAGAGGCATGCATACCTAGAAATATGCGAATTTTTATACGAATTCTCAAAAATGGTTCTCGAATGCAGTGGAAAGAGAACAAGTTGTTCCGCGTAGCCTGACATACCGCTCGTGATGTCCTCTACGATGCTATGTGTACGTGTAAAAGGTAATTGGGGAGTGGAGCAAGGACCGGAAGGTATGCGGTTTGATTTTTTATTCTACAAGAAGTTATGAATCGGTGAAGCGTCTCCGGCAAATCGATGATTGCAGCATCTCCGGTGCTTTACATCTGTCTTGCAATGGTGGACTCCTTAGGAAATAAAATTAAATGTGTAAAAAATGTTGGTGGTAAACATTTGAAAAGTAAATATCGTAGCTAGTAAAGCAATATAAAAAGTACAAGTTACGTTTAAAAACTCCGGTTAATCTAAAGCCCGGGTAAACTAAATTTCGGTTTGCCGAAGTGCCGGCTAATCGAAATTCCGGTTAATCGAAACTCCGATTAATCGGAAGTTTACTGTAACGAGTTTATAACGGACAAAACAATACTCTAGATAACGAATTTCACATCCGGAATTAGTTAACATTAGTAAATATTTTTTTTAATCTATAAGTTTACAGCTCAACATTTCGGGAGTCCTCCGTTGGCATTCGTGAAAAATCATCCCGTCGCCGAGAGACGAGTGTATGTGCATCGACCTCTTTGGTTGTTGTTGACGACGCGGCGAAAATGGTGGCGGATGATCGCAAGTATGTGGGTGTCAGCGGAGAGACGATTCCTTGCCCTTGGCGAACCCTCCGAGGTCGTTACCGCCCAGAGGGAGAGGATGAGATGAGGAGGAACAGGTGGGGGGAGGGATAGGGAAGGGGTGGGTGGTAGGAGGCGGAGGTGTTCGGAGGAAAATGCGGACAAACGCAGCTCTCGGAGAATCAAAGAGATGTTATGCGAACGGATCGGTATAGAATTAGAGACAGACAGACAAACGACTTTATTAGGGCGAAATTGAGACTATGTAGAGAGAGAGAGGGAGGGAGGTGACGGATAAGGGAAACGGAAGAGAGCGGAATGATAGAATATGTAAAAAGGTAGGAAGAGAGCCAAAAGGATGACATGGAAGGAAGACATGTCAAGACGGAAACGCGGAGGATTGTAGCGGGTGATAACTCCGTAAAAAAGTAAGAGTCGAAAACGAGTCGGTGAGTCGGAGAAAAAATGGAGGTTGTTAAAGGAGAAAGAGTGAAAATTAAAGAGAGAAACGGATATGCGAAAGAGAAAGTGGGAGGACGAGAGAGGGTGATGGAAGAGAGGAGCGAATGCTGCCTAGCTTGGAGGACGGCGCCATCTTTCGGCGTTTCTCAGAAGCATTCCTCTGCCTTTCGGCTACACGGTTGCATTTTTTCCACGGGATGAGGAATCTTCTTCGTTCCTTAGCGCTTCATGTCACGCACCGCGTCCGTTTTTTCTTGAAGTTCGGCTGAATTAACGGCGTTTTGACCTCGGTTCCCGCAAAAAATTGCGTGATTTGTATATGTATGTAATAACTTATGGGAGCGTGTAATAAGAATCGGGTTGAAAGAAACTATTAATTACTTTATCCGTGATGTAAATTTCACTTTTTTTCGAAAGTGTTACGCTAAAACGCTGAATAATAAACAAAAAACTCTCGATCTCTTGATAAAGAGTGTGTGTCTATTTGTAAGTTTGGCGTTAAATAATGAATGGAAATTCTAACTTGCGCCAATATTTTTTTTCTAAAAGCTGGCTTGTTAGTTTATAATTGATAGTATTTTAATATCAGTGTGATACTGCGGCATTTAAACGAATCAATAACGAGGCAATAATAATTATTGTACGCTGAGTACATAATTTTGTCAGATTAATTTGATGTGATGATGCCACTAAGAATGTTTCTCCAATATTTTTTAGGCGTGGTCTTTCTGCTCGACTTATCGCGAGCTTACCGTGACAGATATTGGAGAAACTGTATAAGCACTCTCTTGTTTTTGAACGAAATGCGAGGCAAATACTAAAAATGTCGTCACGTAATATGCCGGTTTCCTTCGAGCTTTAAAATATTCCCTTCTACAACTTTCAGGCCTTGCACCACCAGACTATGGGCAACCATTGCACCCATGGTGCCCCACTCGGCTACCTGCCATCGCCGTGGGTGATGTGGGACGCTGGGAGACTCGCCGAGGCCACCAGGAAGCGTAAACAGAAGAAGAGGCTCTGCACGGCGTGCCTGCTGGCGGGCGTCGCCGTTGCTGTTCTGGCCGTCGCCGGTGTTGCGGGCCTTGCGGTGTACTTGGGAGGTTGGTGACGAGAATTATCGTCAGATATTAATTTTTTTAAACCGAAAACAGCATTCGTAATGCGAAGCTAAAGCCAATATGCGCCAAATATTTGACGCCAAGCCATCTTCGGAGACTCTTATTTCTTTTCGAAGGTGACTTATCGTCGCCGTCAATTCTATCCGAGTTCGTTCAAATGAATGCCAGCGACTGTCTCACGGAGGTGACCTCCACTGAACGATTTCACACACCATGGATTACAATGGCGAAGAAGATAGTTTAGCCCGAGGCTAACCGACCAACCAGAGATCTTTTCGCGTTTTTGTTCGGGTTTTTGCTATGGAGAATAAAGTTAACCTGCGATCTCAAACTCATGGTCTAGGTGAACTCGTCAGATTTTTTTAATGACAGGATTCTTTTAGGATATCACAAAAACAATAATATCTGGAGGTCTCCTTTTTTGACAAGTCTTGTTATGTTACACATGATTGGAAGTTTTGTTCTTAAGTGGTAGAATATCCGCTCGGCAACTGGAAGACCCAGGTTCGATTTTCCGGTCAAGGCAGAATTTTTTCTCTGATTTCCAGAAATCCTTAGTCTTGTTAGGATTATAGCTGAGATCCGTGGAAATTTTATAACACCGGAAGATCAGGTAATTTTGATGAAAATTATCGCAAAATGCGTTCGCCGCGACCGTTATTCGATCATATCGAATTTTTGTCCTTCTCTGCGCTTATACGGCTTCAATTTCCCACTTCTACCACGCCTCTTGCAATAGGGTCTCACCCCTGCGGCAAACCTCGCTGCCTCACTTGCCCTATCCACCTATCCTCATCTTCTTTCTCGAGTCCCCCCACCAATATCACATACCCCATCACCTCTAGAAGCAACTGCACCACCCGAAACGTCATTTACCTCCTTACCTGCACTCTTTGTCCCGCGTTTTATGTAGGCCTCACCAGCAATCCATTAAATATCCGCATGAACGGTCACCGGAATAGCGTCTCTCTCAGACGCCCTCTCGCAGTTGCATTACACGCCAATGCCCACAATGTCCCCTTCAATAGTTGCTACATTGTAAGGGTTATTCGCGCCCTACCCAATGACACTCCTGCCCCCCTTCTCCGACACTGGGAACTTGCACACACACATCTTCTTGACTCTTTCTCTCCGCCTGGCCTCAACCTCCGCTAACCCTATTAGCCCCCTTACAATGTCTCCTTGTTACTTTGTAACTATTCGCACTCTACCTCATCACACTCCCTCCTTATTGGCTATCCACCCTTCCTACTCCCCGCCTTCTCCGATCATCAACCTCCCCACATCACCCTGTCATTCCCCGCTCAGTGTGTCACTCTCATTTACTCTACTGCTGAAGAAGGGCATAGGCCTGATAAGCTTGCGTGTTTTTTGTTTTTGTGTTCGTGTGTTCAACGTGTCTCTTCGTCGCCCCCAGCAGCCTGCCAACTTGGTCTCCGACTTGGTAAGTGTCCGCTGGGCTTCCTTCAACACCTTGTTGCCACCCTCATCACTACCTTTTCATTTCCTTAAGTCTATATATATATACACACACACACGTGTATATTTTTTTAAAACCTCTAAAAAATTTGTATTTTCATCAACGATAAAAATCAAAGTTTTCATCTAAATAAACAAATACATAATAAATAGAAGAGGAGATTACTGATAAACTTGAAATTCTAGCTCCGAACCGTCAAAATAAGGACTTAGAGGAGACTAGTGACGCTAAATACGTATTTCAAGAGCCAAGCTCTCGTCATCACTACTTGATCCAACAACAAGCAATTTAAAAAGTATACTTGTCTCAGGTATCTCCCATAGCCTCAACAAGGTTAAAAAACCATATACACATTTCGGCTACATTTCCTTGCAAAACACGTGACGTCGAATTCTTTGGAAAACTCTTCGGGTTTAACCAGGCCCTCTACCCCTCCCCTAGCAATAAACCGTCCCTTCCCTTGTTGCAATACCTTCCCTTTCAAGTTCGCATGCTCAAAAAACCTCTCACCTTTCTCATGCACACCCTCAGTGGGCATCCCACCCACACTCTCCCCCACACGGTCCTATATCGTATACCTCCCCCATATAAAAACAACGGAAATGCTAGCAGACATGTTCTTTTAGATGCTCTATTTTCAGCGAATTACCACTGAAGACGGCTGCTTTGTAGCCGAAATGCCCATATGGTTTTTTAACCTCGTTGTGGAGATACCTGAGGCAAGTATATTTTTTAAATTGCCTGTTCTTGAATTTTTTCAGCCATAATACAGCCATAGTTCCCTGTTGGATCAATAGTTGATGTTAAAAATTGTAATTTCTCACTTAGCGTCACTGTTCTTATCTTAGTCCTCACTTGTATGGTTTGGAGCTAGCATTTGAAGTTACCAAGAAAATACATGCTTACTCCTAGATGAATGCCAGACAAGAGCTTATGCTTGACCAGCGAAAATGCGATAACAATGCGTTCATTTTCTTACTGAGGTCGCAACGCTATGAAATGCGATGAAAAAAGATTGACTGTTCATACCTCAATAAAAACCTCTCTCATACACTCCTTTTCCCCTCAAATTATCCAATTAAATATAACCTTGTTAGTCGACATTTCATTCAGGGAGACGTTCCTATGATATTCTTGGGAGACTCATTAAAGATCTGTCTCCCGTCCGAGTGCAAAGCGTATACAGACGATTTACGTAATCATGCAGTTTATCAACAACGCTTCACGTTAAAAATATATTTTAGCAATTACATTCACTAGAGCAGTGGTGTCATCTTATGGCTGAAAAAAATGCAGGAATAATAACTACAATATTAAAGATCTGATGTGGTCATCACATGACTTTCTTCGTACCTGTAATATTTCTAAAAATTCCAAATGATAATTAATATTTTTAGGAACTGCGAGAAAAATTTGAAGACCTTACAAAGAACAGACAAACTCATACCATAGCTTTCTGATATTGGATATAACCACGAATCCCTAACAATTAAGAAAATAAAAAGGAGCGTTGCTAAGATTTAACCAATTGTAAAGTGTTTACAAAAGTTGCCCCATGTGGTGTGGTGGCAGCTAAAAAATATAGTTTTTAAAATATCTCTTAAACAATGCAATATATGGGAAAATATTTTCAACCTAAGTTGTAGAAAATTAAATTTCCTAGAACTTTTATTCCAGCAATGTTTTACATTGATCAAGTATTAAAGCAAACATTGTAAAAAAACAAATGTGACAAGAGTAAACGCCCACTTTCGGTTAACCGATTTTTACCAAAAACTAATGAACTCTTGACCATTTAACAAATGTAAAATTTTACGTTGGCCTGATTAATAGTTTTTGAGCACCCAGAAAATTTCTATCACACGCGCGTACACACAGCATCGAAACGCGTATTTCCGTTGAAATCTCGAAATCGGTTTTTTCATGAAAACAATACTTTCCCCCTACTACGCATGGAGAAAGCAAAAAGTAACTACTTTCATAAGGCTTGATGGCGGTACTAACGGTGCGACTGCACCGGACCCCGTGCTTAGAGGCCCCGCACTCTCTAAAAAATATGTTGTGCTTGTAAAGTACACACATTTAAAAATCGGAAACAAATATCGATCACTGTCATAATGAGAGAGGTCGCTTTATTTATTTTAATTCACTGTTAAAAATTTTTGACGCGCACACTTTGAACCATGGCCTGTGATTTTCCTAGCCGGCTCTGATCTTAGGTATCTCTAATAATCGCAACAAAGTTATGAAAGACCAGTTGTTCTTATTAGAATCTACTTTCGACGAATCACCATTGAAGATGGCTGCATTGTAGCCGAATGCGCAAGTGCTTTTTCATAATCTTGCTATGGCTATTGGAGATGCCTGAGATAGCACATACTTTTTCAATTTTTAACCTACTTTCCAGAATGGAAATAGGCTTATAGTTTCTTCGTTGTGTCTGTCTTCCCCTCCTCCTATTAGCTTTTGAAACAATAGACCGGTTTTCATGACACTTGGTGGAAACCTCTTGCTACTGGGGCCGAGCTCTCGAGGATAGTTTTCGTTTCGAAGATTGAAACTCCCTGGTTCGATTCCAGGAACTACCCTTCCTATTTGATTTACATGAGAAATCTGAAATCCATCGCGCAGGGTAATTTTCTCTTGCGCATTAAAATATCTTAGAATTGTAATATCGGAGCTGTATTTGTACCGTTCTCTGAGGGAAGGAATGGAGATTCTAATTTTTATCGTAGAAATTTACTTATCGATCGTATTTCTTCGAATTTCATGTAGATACGTGCGTTTTTATCACTCATTACGAGAGTATGGAATTTCTGGCTAATAAATCTCTTGGATTATTATAGTCATTACGAGAGTGTTGCCATTGCAACGATTATTGTTTGTCTCGGATTCGGTATAGTATAGTAACTTACATACACGCGTTATTTTTGCCACACCAAATACGCATGATCAATTTAGTTTTCCGTTCGAATGTATTTTTAATATTTTATAATGCCAAATTATAAATTTGAGAGCACAAAGAGCAACTCATCCGCGGTGATTTTAAAGCTATGAAAGCCAATATAAGTATTAAATAAATAATTGTGCGGAAAGTAGGCATCATAAATTCCGTTTGGATCATCTTGTTTTTATATTTAAGCGGTTATTCTAGAATAAAAATTACATAATAAGACGCACAAACCCGCAGATTTAACCATAACGGATAGTAAAAAAAACAGATTTTTTCCAGTAAAATAATGGATGTTTCGCTTCCTCTCTCCGACCACCTCTAGGATCTTCGCCGACCGACAGCTCCACAAAATGGGAGTCCTTCCGCAGAGCCGGTGAACCGAGGCCCGGAGAAGAGATCACCACTCACCGGCTCTACAACAGGCACGGGATCCTCCTCAGGGCAGATCCCACGGAGCGGACGACGCCGCCCGCGAGGAGTCCTTGGGCCATCCGCCGCGAAGAAGGGGTGAGGTGGGAGGGAAGGGGCGGGGGCGCGGCGGCCGCCTCGTCCGGCGAGATTCCTCGGGAGGGGGACCACGTGGATTTTCCGTACGAGGAATTGGAAGGAATCCCGGAGGTCGAGGTCGTTTTGGAGGGAGGGGAAGGGGAGACTTTGGGAACCGAGAGCCAATCGGCGAGGTCGCCGTTCGCAAGGGCCTCGGAAGGACGGCGACCTTCGGTGCCTCCGGGAGCGTTACTTCCGGAGGCCTCCGGGAGTCCTCTCCCCTCACCTGCCGGGGAGCGAGAATCCTTAGAGGGGACCGGTGATGGAGAATTGGCGGCGAACGCCGAGGTTCGCGTGTCCACAGCGAATGGTACGCAGAGGAAGCAAGTGGAGGAGGGTGAAAAGGGTGCGGGAGTGAGAAGAAGCAACGAGTGGCACTGGGAATCGGACGGTGGAGACGATGGAGGGATTTATGGGGATTCCTTGGAGGAGACGGAAGGGTCTGAGGAAGCAGAGGAAGGAGATGAGGAAGAGGAAGGCATAGAAGAAGAAATGGGAGAAGAGGAGGAAGAGGCGACAGAGGAGGAGAAGAAAGGGGTAGGAGAGGAGAGGCGCCAGCAGCATGCTTCCAATAAACTGGCCACAGAAGGAATACCCGTCTTCAACATGCTGACGAAGATCCTTAAAAGATTGAATTCTAGCAGCATTTCCAAGGAAGTGGTAGCCCCAGACATAAAAAATGGAACCATTGGTGAGTCCTTATACATAATGTAAACTTCATAAATAATTATGAAGTTCATCTTATGGCTGAAATGAAATAGGGAACTTAAGTTTCTCTAATACCCATAAAAAGGCTGAGAAAACCAGTTGCGAATTTCAGCTAATATCATTGAATCATCACTGACGACAGCTGTTTTGTAGCCAAAACGCACATCAGGTTTTCTCAAATTTTTGTAGCTATTGGAAGAACATAGTTGTACAATGCTATAAACCAGCATTTTCCAAGTGATGGATAGGCAACCCCCCTCTTAAGGCAGCTGACCTTATCATTACCCCTTTAACCCCATCTATCTGGTAGGTATAAAAGGTGATATTTTTTAAAAGTCATTTCATTTATGCAAAAATTAATGCTAATTCTAAATATATTCAGACAAAAATTTAATAAAAATATTCCATCGAAGTTATCCCCCTGAAAACTTTTTACAGCCTCCAGTTTGGGAACCACTCTGCTATAAACTGATATTGCATAAGAAATATCATTATATACATGGCATTTATGATATCTATACTTAATGGATCCCTAGAAAACTCCTAAGCATTAGTTTACTATGACAGCTGCTTATAAAGACTAGCTATTGACAAGCACTGATAAGGTTGTTTCCATTAATTAGTTTTAATAGTGTTAGATATTTTTAATATTTGTGGAGATAACACTCAAAATCCAGAAATATGTTGCATGTGAATGAGCTATATGCCAATAATATTATTAAGCAGGGCCAACCTGAGGTACAGGCAAGCTGGGCAGCTGCCCGAGGCGCCAAAATATTGGAGAAACTAACTCGATCCTCTACCTTTCCATTACTTGCAAGTGAATAAATGTTAGATACTAATTTATATCACAGAACAATCAGGAATCTAGATGAAATTATTTTTACTTTTTCAGAATACGTTAATAAGTTCGTTTAAAGATATATTAATAAAAATTTTACAGAAGGTGGCGCTGGAGAGTTTTCTTGCCAGGGGTGCCAAAATGCCTCAGACTGCCCCTTTTATTAGGTAACATGTTTGTGATTTTATTTTTCATATGCCTTTGAAGAGTGCAGCCCTAGTCAGTTTCGTTGCACAACCCCAAATGAAGGCATAATGTGTTTGCCTGCTACTTCCCGTTGTGATGGTGTCAGAGACTGTACTTTAAGCGGGGAGGATGAGACTGGATGCAACTGCGCAGATACTCTACGGTCAAGGTTCCTTCATAGGAAGTTATGCGACGGAGTGCCTGATTGTTGGGACTACTCTGATGAAGATCGGTGTGGTAAGATATGATGGGAAATACCTACAAATAATAAAAGTATAAAACTTCAGCAATATTAAAAATATAATTGGAAGGGAATAACATGAAATAAATCCCTTTTTCCTGTATAAATCATTATAAATAGCTGCTTTTTAAATATATAGGATACATATATTATATAAAACCTAAGGTACTTCTAGAAGTGTTACAGAGCTAAAATTTAGCATGAAGATAGGTTATTGGGTACAACCTCAAGGAGAAACCCAAATTTCCAGAAAAAGGTATATTGAAGGGTTATTTTTGACCCTAATGTCCTATTTTAAACACCCATAAGGAAAGCATTGAAAATGGTGCAGGGCTATATATATTTTTTTTTAATTATTTACAATTAAGATACAAAGTTGGAACATACACTGTACTGTGGATGATAGAATGAAGTTTATTTTTCTTGAAGCCAAAATTCCAATCCATGCTGAATTTGCGTAAAAATTTGATTTTTATCATAAAATTGTGAAAAGTTTTTTGGTTTTCAACAATGAAAAATATTAACTAACATAGCAACAACTCCAATGCCTTTCAATGGGAATTGATTTTTCATGCTTCAAGAGCACTGATTTAATGCTTATAATGGTAATCAATGGACTATATTACATAATATCATCACACAGATATCTAAGAGAACTATTTCATTTGGTTTGAGTGCCTATAGTCGATGAGAAACTAGTTGGCCTCTCAGACGTTTACACTCAGAAAGTAGAGGTGGAGCTTCATTGTTGAATTTGTGCTTACAGGCCATGCCCGTTAAATATTTATGAAAGAAACAGTAAATAAAACTTGCAAATTCCACCAAGAAAAATACGTTCTTTAGTATAACTATTCACTTAGAATCAATTTTTGCAATTAGTTTTCGAAGTCTTTTAAAATAATTAGCAAAACGATGATATCTACATTTAGTCAAAGAATCAGGTTATTTTGCCTTTTTTCCTGATGTAATTTTGAAGTAATGGCCAATTCTGTTAAAGCAAAAATTTTAATGAATATTTTTCATACATTGTATTGCACAATGAGTATTATTATTTGTATGTATAGGTTACCAATTGAGTAGTATAAATTTTTATATGAAGTGAATGACATTTTTTGGATCGCTGTATTAAAAAATGTAGCATGCAACAAAATCACATACTATTGATGTTAAACTCCAACATCATGCATATGAATTGCATAAGAAATGATGAAATTAATTTTAGTGAAAATTTTATTTCAATGCGTCTATTGAGTTGATAGATATGAATGTTTTAACAATCGATAAAACTGGATACATGCCCATTACAACTGTTATGCATCAGAATTTACCAAGATCTAGTTTTCTTTTAATTAGAAAGACGTACTTTATTTAAAATTAATGTAATATCAGAAGTAACAAACAGTTTCTGTAAATAAATATGGTAGTATAAAATAAAGTCAGATCATTAAATGACATTTTGCATAGATAGTAGATTTTCTGCTTGGGAATTCTAATAAACCAAAATATATGAAGATTTATAACTGAAAACTTTAATATTTTAGTTTCTTAATGAAAATATATGTATTTTATTCTAAATCACAACCCTGGAATTTTTTATGATAAAATCTCATGAATTTACCAATCTATAAAACATTCTAGTTCATAGACATCTGTTGCGAATGCCCACGAGATGGCAGTAATTTGAGGTTCAGAAGTGATGGATTAGCACAACCAGAAGTGTGCATGGCGGACAGTTAGTGCGGGAGTGTCGTGACATTTGTGGAGATAGGGAGAGATCCGAGTGAATCAGTTGGCCAATGGAGCGAGGTTGCCTTGTTAGATCGCGTAAATGCAGGACATCCGCGACATCCATATTGGAAAATTGTTTGAGGGTTCCTAATTCCACCTTTTATTATTACAAATAATAAATTTAACATATCCAAAAGCGAGTTTACTTCAAAAGTTATGGGTTTTATGGGAGAGAATAAAAAAACAGTGTGACAAAGAATTGATTTAAATGATTAATGAAATTTTTATTGACTTAATATGCAATGGCAAGAAATAAACATATTGACCTCTATTTATCTAGCATAAAAGTGATATATTACATTTTAATCTGGCAAAAGAAAAGCTCCACATTCTTCAAACAAAGATTTATTTCTTGCACTTCTATCTTCTTCATTTTCCTTGCTCTGCCGTACTGATTGATGCTGCTATTGCTTCCCAGATGTATCATCAGCTCCCTCACACATTCTTCTATTACTCCATCTCTCTTCATAGCCTCATGAATTTCTTTCTCTATGTGTTTAACTACATCCTGCCAATTATTTTCAGTCAAGCTGTCTATTGCTTCCTTTGTCAACTTCTCTACGTTGGCAAGTTTAAAAGTTTTATTTTTTGGGCCACATATCCTTTCACCTGGGCCCAATTCATTTCAGTGGGGTTCAAATGGCAATGTTAAGGTGGTAGGTGGATGATTTGGTGCCCATGAGATTTTGCTAACTCGTCAAACGCATACAATGGAAGCATAGGTTTGTGGTGTGCAACTAACTCCACCAATTCACACTTGTTAATTTCAGGAGGATCAATATTATGATTATTCAACTACGTAATTATATCAGTCTTTCTATGCGACATATTTGGAGGTTTGTCCAGTTGAATCGAATGGTAAGGAGTATTGTCCATTACTATCACACTGTTTTCTTTTATATTTGGGATCAATGACTCTTTAAACCACATTGTAAATGTTTCACCAGTCATTTCCTCATGCTAATTAACTGTTTTTCTGGACCGGAACAATAGCATACAGTTAGTTATGAACCCTCGTGAATTGCATATGTGAAAAAGAATTAACCTTTCACCTTTTTCTACTGGCACAGAAACTGATCCTGCAGCAGTTTCATCTGTCCGTGCTCGGATAACCGTGTGACCAGCATTCACCCATGTTTCGTCCAACAAAATGATTTTTTCTAAATTTACTTTGTTTACAGCACATAAAAATCGACCACACCAAGCAACAACATCATGACGTTCAAGCAATAATTTTCTCCCACTACATTTCTTCCATTTAAATCCAAGGTTTGCAAGCACTCTTCTCAATGAAAATTCACTTCCTTGAAATAAATTTGCTTCATTTAATGTCTTTAAAGGTAGCCCCATAGGTTGGGAACTCTTTCCTTAGGTAGGTATGTCTACGAATAGTGTCCTCCTGAAAAGAGTCAATGTTGGGGTTGAGGTTCTTTCCTTCAAAATCTTTTTCACCGATCTCTCACTTACTCCTACAGCACTCGCAGTTCTCTGAAGGACTCTGTCCGGAGAGAAAAGCAGGCTCCTGTTTCATTGTTCTTGTTCAAAATAATTTTGAACATTAACTATTATTTCCCTTGCTTGTCCTCGGATTGGGATACCTTGCTTAAACCTTCCTTGAGAGCCACTCTCTTCAGCCATTTCAATTAAGAAACAAAAAGTTTCTTAAATAGAAACCACTTAAAAAACTTAACTAGCAACAAAAACTTAATAAGCAAAACAGCAACAACAAAACTATAACAATAACCAAAAAACAAGACTCGGAAAGAACCGGCACACGATACTATAAGCTGACAATCCAAAGGTCACTGATTGAGAAAACTAAGCGACACTATTAAGGCACAGAATGGCAACATCGTAAGGCTCTGATAGGCCCAAGCCTGAAAATTACTCTCAACTTTCTTAGGTGCCAACTTGTTTCTCGCCGAGTATGTGTTTGATCTTAGTCTGTTTGGTCCCTGTTGTTGTCATGAGATGCATAAACCATCAGACATTTGTTTGAGATATCAAGTCCCTGGCGAGAATCAATTTTCTGTAACTTGATATATTTTTAACTGTTTACCTTTAAAAATTTTTTTGACTCATATACTGTTTAGGAGTGGGTTTAAAAAAAAAATTAATTGTAAATTTCAATTTTTTGCTGTAGTCTCCTTTCTCTCATATATGATATAATCAGCAAATGGGAATAAAATTAATCCAAACAAAGACTTCAGCAAAAGCGAAATAACATTCATTACATTGACGAGAGAGATATCACCCTAAGAATGGAAATGGTAAAAATATCAGTACCACTATAACAATGGAAATAGTAAAAATATCATCACCACTATTTTCCCATTTTTATTAAGAACAAACATAAGTTTTTCATTCTCAAGATCCATTTTTGTTTCAAATAATATAAAATTTTGAAGGGAAAGAAGTAGCATGGCATGGTATTTGTAATAATTAGGGACACAAGGATTTGGATTGATGATAAAACATTCGTTCCATGATTCAACAGAATGGTGCACTCCAGGGCACTTGGTGTGTGGTGGTGGGGCAAGGATGTGTGTGGAACCAAAGCGAATTTGTGATGGCATAAAGGATTGCCCAGGAGGAGATGATGAATCTCGCTGCATTGCCTTATATTCTGGTGAAGATGAAGAGGAGCATAAAACGATAGGGCCAGAGGGAAGGAGAGTCTATCAGAGTGACAGTAATTGGGACAGCCCTGCAAGAGGCTTGGATCATGCGACATCATCAATGCTCACCAACAAAGTGCTTCCATACCGCTCATCAGGTAGATTAAAGTTGGATAAATGGATTAATAATTTGTAAAAAATGCAAAACATGGTAAATCACATGAGATATATTTCTTCATCTTTTTAGGATATCTTTTGGTTCGGAAAAAAGGTGTTTGGGGAAAACTGTGTGTGGATGGCTCTGAAAGAAAAGAAAAGATGCAAAACAAAGATTCAAGTGGAGCATCATGGAATGTGGCAGAAATTGGCCATAAAGTTTGCAAGGCCATGACTCATAGGTAGGTTAAAATTTCAATTGATTTCATTTTCAGAACCTGATGTGAAATCCCACAAAAGTAACATACATAACAAGGAAATTTGATGTGATATCTCCTATTAATTTTAAATAGTAATAGCATTGTATCAGTTATGTAGAAGATGGTAAAAGTAGCATGAAAAATTAGTTTATTTTATGATAATTTAACTTTATTAATTAAAAGATTAAAAGACTGTACCATAGAGGTCTCAGTAACAATCCCTTTAACCCTTTCTGGTCAGAGTGAGTCAAAAAGTTCCATCAGAATTCTACAGATGGCAACACTTGCTGGGGACATGCTCAGGATGCCTAGCTAACATGCAGCGATATATAGTTGACATTTGACCTCCCACAAATGAAAAAAATTGTCGATCATAGGTCAACATTTGACTGTGGGAGCAAAATAGGAATATCGATTATATAACCAGAAAAGGTTAAAGGAATGTATTAAGGTTTTATTCTAATTTTAATGCAAAATAACAAATAATGAAACCATATACAAAATTTTCAAATAAGAAAACTTTTCTTGTTTTATCATTCTATATAGCTACTTCTTAGTTATATGTCATGCATCATTATGATATATCATATAGGAGGATACTAATGTTTAGGCACTTTCAGATGAGCTGGAGACTTGAAATTTTTTATGTAGGTAGGAGTATGTGCAAAACTGCCTAGAAAAATCGTAAATTTCAAAAAGTTTAATATTGCATCTAGAAAAAATAGCAAATGTTTAAACAAATATTTAAAATTAATGTATTTATGAATGAACTACAAAGCTGAACTTTTTTCAAGGTAGAATTCGTAAAATAACTGAATATAAATTATAGAAATTTAGATATTTTAATTTGTTTGGCTGTTAAAAATTCTTAAAATTTTAACAAATAGATAAATGTTTAGGTACTAAGGGATGAGCTAGGGAGCTGAAAAATTTCAGTTATTTAGAGCCTGGTGCAAAAGTGCAAATTAACATTTGAAAATCTTGATGAATATGTTGTTGCGGCCGTTAAAATGTTTTAAAATTTAAACAATTAGATAAATATTATTTCACTTCTAGATAAGCTACAACTTTAAAATTTTGCAGAAATGTGTGGCTGTAATACCCTACTGTGGAAAAAGTATAATATTCTTAAAATTGCAAATTTTAGGGATTGATTTTACTACAATGTCTCATAAGGAAAGAACAAAAATCAGTGCAGAGGTGCAAACTTTTGAATTAAAAAATAATTCTAATAATGAAATATCTCCTTGAAAAATTAATGTTTTTCAAGGTGAAATGAAATGCTTTCAGAATGCAAGCACCTTTTACTAGTATATTATACCTATAGTTAATCACTTATTTCATCTACATCTAATTCTTCAACCATGTCTGCCACATGTGCTATACCCTAGATACGGGACTGCTTATTCCTACTATACCCTGTAGGCGGTCTTACACAAAATGGATTACTTGGAATTATTAATAAAGGAAGAAAGTGTTTTACTAAGAAAAGCGTGGATTTTGATACAGGAAAAGTAATGGAGACAAGTAACAGATTTTTGTAAGGTTTGTGATCTGTGTGGCAACACTTGGAAAGGGTTTCGGCAAGATGAGATGAGATAGGGTAGGCCCTGTGTGAGCCCCCTTGCACTCTGGGCCCCATGCACATGTGTGTTTTGCATACTACTTAATCTGGCCCTGGTACTATTATATAAAATTATTTATATATATATTTATATATATTATTTGGTTAACATTATAAATGTTTTGTTACAGAGATTTTGAAACAGTTGAGCAAGTAACCGATGAAAAAATGAAGGATATAAATTCTTCTAATTTACTTCCTCCATACTATCAACTTCAACAAAGTTCTAGCAATATTGACATTTTAGAGTGAGTATTATTTACATGATTAATTAATTAAGAAAATTTGATTCAATTTAAAAGAAAACTAAATTTTATCCATAATATAATGGGTAAAATACCAGTAAGTACTAAAATGGTGGGGACAAAATTTTTGTTACTTCTGAAACGAAATTTCTAAGAATAATGAAAAGCAATGTAAAACTACAAAGTAATGTTGAATACACTGTAAAGTAATCGGACTGCTTCAAAGAATGTTTTACAACTGAATAAAGTGCTTATGTGCTGCAGGAAAAGTCAGACTTGAGGGGTTGATTAAAATAAAATTATATCTAAATGGATAGCAAGAAAAGAGAAAAATTTGGATCCTGCTCAATATTTTAAATGTTAAAATTATTGTTGAAGCAATGATACATTTTTTGATTTCACATTTGCAATGAAGCAGCATCTTAAAATATTTTTCCTACATATAAAGATCATTTTACATATATCAGAATTAATAATAATACTCTAAGCTTTTGTTCCTTTTTCAGATCTATGCAAAGTATACATACAACAGAATGTTCTTCTAAAAAAATAATGAGAGTTAAATGTAAAGATTTGGAATGTGGAGTACGGCCCAAAGTCAGATTGAACCAATGGTCCAGGTAATGTTGATATTTAAGAATTATTTGCAGAATTATTAAGCTACAATGATCAGTTTAATGTGTCTTCTCTTGAGTAAATCAACTACTGAGTTAATTTTAATTCATGAATTTCTTTCAGCAATTCAGTATATATCATATGTATTAAAAGTTAGCACTCTTTGTAATTTTAGTTTTTGCTCCAAATCTTTTCCAAACTTTTTTAAAGATGTGTTTCATTGCATGATGATAATTATTTTACAACTAGTGTAATTTCCTGTCAAATATGATGGTATGCATGGATTAAGTATCAAATTTAAGGCACTTCCCATTCTTTCTCCTTTTCTCTCTTCCTCTCTCCCATCCTCCTCCTCTCTTTCCCTCTCTGGAAAAATAGACTTCCTAGTCTCAATCTCACCCTAATAAAGACCATTATTTATCTCTCCCTTCTCCTCTGTCTCCATCCCTGGCTCTTCCTTCATCTCTCTCTTCCTCACTATCTCTCCCTCCTCTCCCTCTCTGGAAAATAACTTCTTAGTCTCAATCTCGCCCAAATAAGGAACATTATCTAAATAACTCTCCCTCCCTCTCTCTCTTCTCTCTCAATCCCTCTCTCACCTCCTGTCTCTCCTTTTTCTTCCTCTCTCCTATTAAAGCATTAAAAGTACGCTTTCCTAATGTATATAATATAAGGATTGAGGTGGCAATAAAATCTCGAGGTTTAACAATGGTGTGATTGGCAAGGCAGCATATTGTTAAAAAGCTTAAATTTTTCCAATAAATATGATTTAAATGTATTACTTGAGTGATTTCGAATTGTAGGCGAAATGTGAGGATGAGAATAAGAAACTTTATCTATTTTCCTTTAAAACTGTTTAGTTCTGATGATTGTAGGTCAATTCTTTCTAATTTTAATTTGCAAAAGAGTAAAAGCCTGTAAGTTTAGAAATCGATTTTTGTGTGTTATCTTATGGGAAACAGAAATTTTCTACTGGAGTCGAACCTGGATCTTTTTTGCAGATTTGTTTTCGTAAATGGCTTTTACTATAAGAATAAAACATTCCTATCAAATTTCTATCTTCTACCTACTCAGAAAATTTGTTAAAAATAGCATTATATTCAGTCATAAATAGTTCATGTTAGTCGAGCGTGACTGGATTTCTTAGCTCATTATTTAAAGAGATACTTTGTAATTAGTGATGAAAATGAGTTTGAGAAGGTGGTGGTATATATTTATTGATCATTCCAGGTTATTCTTATGTCCAAAGCAACAATTATCAAAGTATTCATTTTATGCATAACAATTAATAACAAATCTTAGCATGATAAATAGTGAGGGATATGCAATAATATATGTAAACTAGTATTTCACCTTTCAGGAAATAGGAATGCTTTATAAATCTTTTTCTATTCCTAAATATATTTATTGACCATTAAATTTTAAATGTCATACCCTAAAATTCAGAGTTGGAATACAAATATTTGAGAAGCAAACTTTTAAGTGCAATGCATTTTTTGAGATTTTAAACATCTTCTTTAATATTATGTATAAACTTTTTGGACCATCTCGTACTTTTTGTGCTTTTTGCTTTAATCAAAATGGACTCAGAGGATAGTTGGAGGGGGCAATGCTGCTCCAGGAGCATGGCCATGGCAAGCTGCACTGTACAGGGAGGGAGAATTCCAGTGTGGTGGCACGCTTATCTCAGACCATTGGTTGGTATCAGCTGGTCACTGCTTCTTCCAGTAAGTATATTTTTAACATCATAACCTATTTTTTATCTGCACTGGTAGTGTAGAGGTTAGTGTGTCAGCTTCCCATTACAAAATTCCGAGGTTCAAACCCCATGAAATCATTGATGCCTGGTAGTAGGCAGCAGTAATGTCAGTATGGTATAGAGTCGAAAACAAATGATGTTGGCTGTGTCTATATCCAATACAACTGTAGGTGTGATCGGGACTATTTGAATGGCTACAGTACTGCAATGTGGAAAGCAAGAGGGAAATTACCACATTACAACCCTAGTAACAATTAAATGGTTGGACAATATGAGTTCTCTTGAGGTAAAACAATCCAGAGGTAAAATAGTCCCCCAATCGGATCTCCGGGCGGGGACTGTCTCGAGGAAAACATTTGTCAAAAGTAATTTAGAAATAGGCGCCTGGAACGTAAGAATTATGAGAAAGGCAGGAAAGCTAGAGAATTTGAAAGAAGAAATAGAGTAGATAGTATAGGACTGAGCGAAACTAGATGGAAAGGTGGAGGACAGTAATAAAGCTAAAAGCAGTCCCAGTGGACATGCTGATAATCCAGAAATATATGCCAATGTCAGCTCATGAAGATGAAGAAATCGAGGATATTTATGATGAAATTAACTGTCAAAAGTAATTTAGAAATAGGCGCCTGGAACGTAAGAATTATGAGAAAGGCAGGAAAGCTAGAGAATTTGAAAGACGAAATGAGAAGAAATAGAGTTGATAGTATAGGACTGAGCGAAACTAAATGGAAAGGTGGAGGACAGTAATAAAGCTAAAAGCAGTCCCAGTGGACATGCTGATAATCCATACATATATGCCAATGTCAGCTCATGAAGATGAGGAAATCGATGAGATTTATGAGCAAATTAATGAAATTTACGAAGAAGACGGAAGAGGAAAGATAAACTGCATAATAATGGGAGATTAGAACAGCATAGTCAGAGAAGGACAGGAAGAAAATGTTGTCAGGCAATATGGACTTGGGAAGAGAAACCGAGAAGGGGAAAACTGGTAGAATTCTGCATCAATAATGACCTTGTAGTGACTAATACATGGTTCAAAAAACCATAAATGAAGGAGGAGGGAATAGCCCAGGAGTTAGAATGAGATGCCAAATAGATTACATTCTAATAAAACAAAGATTCAGGAACAGCATAAAGACTGCCAAGGCATTAATAGAAGCAGACATTGATTCAGATCACAGCCTTCTAATAGTTGACATAAGTACAAAGCTCAAACAAATAAGAAAAACAAGAAGAGAAAGACAGACTTGGGACCTAGAAAAACTGAAAGAAAGGCAGGATGTAGTCAGCATGAAGTTGGAAAATCACCCAAGAAATTTGGAAAACAAACCAAAGGCTGTGGATATAGAATGGGAAGAAATTAAAACCAGAATCAAGGATACCTTGGATAAAGAGATTGGAAAACAAGAGAAGAAATTCAGAAAACCATGGATCACTAAGGAGAAATGCCAGAGAAAATGGATGAGAGACGAAAATGGAAAAACGTTAACAGTGAAGAAGGTAGAGCCAACTATAGACATATAAACAATGAGTTGAAAAGGGTAACATAAAGCTAGAGAAAATTGGATAAAAGAAAAATGTGATGAAATACAACAAATGGAGAAGTTAGGACAGTACGATATGATGTATGCTAGGTCACTGGAATTAGAAGATATTAAGTCTAATGGAATCGTGGTAAAGGAATTATGAATACGGACGGGAAGATAGTCTCAGAAACAAAGGATGTAGCACAGGTATGGGAAGAATACATTAAGAAACTATACAGCCAGCAGACAGGATCGGCAAAAATAGAACTGGAAGATGAGGAAAACATTGAAGACAACTTAGGACCAAGAGAGAGAGCGAAGTAGAAAAAGCAATATTGGAACTAAAGAAAGGGAAGGCCGCAGCCAGCTGAGGTACTAAAAGTCATGGGATCAAAAGGACTAAAAGCAATCACAAAATTAATTAATAAGATTTACGACACGGGAGAGTGGCCTCAGGATTTCCTAGACGTAACAATGATCCCTCTAAAGAAGAAGTCAAAGGCAATGCAGTGTAAAGACTACAGAACGATAAGCCTTCTGTCACACATGTCGAAGATTATCACGAGGATTCTTAATAAAAGGCAGAAGAAATGCTAGGGGAAGATCAATTTGGTTTCAGAAAAGGACAAGGAACTAGAGATGCTATAGTGGTAGTTAGAATCATATCAGAAAGGGCAATAGAGTACAGTCAAGATATCTGTGTATGTTTCGTAGACTGGCAGAAGGCCTTTGATAGAGTAAATTGGGTAAAGTTGATGAAGATATTAAAGGATATAGGTGTAGACTGGAAAGACAGGAGACTGATCAGGAATCTATATGTGAATCAAGTTGTAGAGGTCAGGTTGGAGAATGCAGACACCTGCAGAGTAAATATCAATAGAGAAGTAAGACAGGGCTGCTGCCTATCACCGACCTATTCAATATATATGGAGAAAGTCTAATGCAAGAAGTGTTAGAAGGCACAGGAGATTTCAAAATTTGAGGAAGGATTATAAGAACAGTAAATTACATGGATGATCAAGTACTTCTAGAAAGAAAGGAAGAGAAACTTCAGAAAATGATAAATAGGCTAGTAATAGCAGGTAGAAAATATGCTATGGAAATAAATACAGAAAAATCCAAGGTCATTTGAATATCAGGCAAAGAAGAGAATCTGAACATAGGTATTGGAGGAAAGCCTTTAGAACAAGTTTCAGACTATAAATACCTTGGAAGCATCATAACAAGAGAATCAAAATGTACAGATGAGATCAGGACTAGAATAGGAAAAGCAAAAGTGGCTTTCAGAAGAAAGAAACACTTACTTACAGGGAATATAAGAAAAGATATCCACAAGAAGTTCATAAAATGCTATGTATGGAGTATAGCTTTTTATGGGACAGAAACATAGACACTAAGGAAAAATGACATCAAATACTTGGAAAGCTTTGAAATGTGGACTTGGAGGAGAATGCTGAAGATAAAATGGGCAGATAGGATGAAAAACGATGAACTGCTATGAAGAGTAGGAGAGAAGCAAATGATTATACAGACTATTAGATAAAGGAAGGCAAACTGGGTTGGACATTACCTGAGGAGAGGAGAGAGAGTATGATTAAACTAGATAGATAGATAATCGTCTTTATTCGGGCGAAATTTAGACCATAAGGTCCATACTTACATTTAACCCTTATGGATGGAAAAAGATAGGAAAAGGTTTCAGCTGATAGATGATTTGAAAGGGAAAGAGAGTTATCAAGATATGAAGAGGACAGTGAAAAATAGGAGTATATGGAGAACCAGGTTTAACCATGAATAATCATGGACCTGTCTATGGACAGACTACCTATGATGATGATGAAACTTTTTTTAAAAGATTTACTCTTTTTAGTAATCATCATATGTTAACATCAGTTTGACCTCATGCTGAATCTGGTATCTATGCATACATTTTATTTTTATGAAGGAACTTTGATTTTTATGGCATCTGTAACTTTCTCCAGAAACTACCTACCAAAATAGTGTAATACAAGATAAAATTGAAAATTACCTTTTTTGAGCGCACAAAATTATACTTATATAGCTTTGATTATGTTAAATTGAATTACAATTGGAATTTTATTCTTATTTATGGATAAAAGCATTTTCATCATTATTGGGAAACAATTTTCCATTCCATTGACCCATTATGAAATTAAAATAGTTGAGAAAACCAACTTATTTTACAAAGAATAAACCAAATCCTAACAGTGTAAAGAAAACTTACTGATAAGGCAATGATGAATGAGTGGCTATTTTTAGTCTTCTAAAATGTGATTAAATTTTTTTCTCTACAACAAGCTTTTGTATGTTGTATATAGCATATATAATTAAAACATTGTTTTCTTTGCTAGAGATTTTGGGCAAAATAAATCCTTGACAATTTTTGAAAGATTGCTTATGCAAGGAATGGATATTGTTTTTCTATTTGCATAAATTAATCTAATTTTGAGTTTGGTCAATGAACAATGTTATCATATCAAAATGGAATCTCTATTACATGGACCTAACTTTGAAAAACTTAGAACATGTAGCATTTAAATAATGTAAGTGAACATAAAGAAAATGTTTTGAAAATTCATAATGAATGGTTGACAAAATGTAAGCAACATTAAATTAAAGAATTAAAGAATGGAGTACCAAGAACCGTTTTAATCAACAAGCGTTGTTCTTAGGAGTGCATTACACAATTCACACAAATAACTTCATTTGGAAAAAATAATATTGCTATAAATTTTAGCAATATAATATTGGCCAGTTTGCGTAAACAACAATTTTTTTATGATAAAGTCTACTTTAGACTAATTATTTCTTCAAAGAAAATATCTTAGTTATATTTTTATATATAAATTAATTAGCTCTTAAACAGTACTACCTTGGCCTACTACAAATAGCACCAAGACTATTGCAGATAATCATGCTCAAGACAGGATAGGAACCCATGATTTTAGCATTAGGAGGCAGAACGTTACGCACTCCTCTATCAGTTTACTTTTATATCGACAAAGGAATTGAAATTTACATTCCTGAAAATGTATTTGGCAATGCTTTATCTATAATACCTTGACATTTCATACATCCTTAGTCATTTTAAATATCAAATATCTCAGGCAAAGAGTTATCACAACACACAACTATATTCATTTGCAGAACTGCACTTCAGGACTGACAGTTGGATAAGCAGAGACTGGAAAAACTTAATGAGATTTGCTTTATGGTTAACTATACTTCTATAAATGTGATTTTCTTATATCATTTCTAATCTGAAATAACTTTTTCCCTACAGTGCAAGAGATGACTATTGGGTGGCTAGATTAGGCACCCTAAGGCGAGGAACAGACTTACCATCTCCTCATGAGCAACGCCGTCCTGTGTCAACCATAATCCTTCATCCAGGTTACGTGGATGCAGGGTTTTTAAATGACATAGCCCTTCTGCGCTTATCTTCTCCTGTTGAAATCACAGACCATGTTCGCCCTGCATGTCTTCCACCAAGGGCTGTACATATACAAACACCCTCAATCCAAGAGAAGGATCTAGAACAAACCACCAGTGGAGAAATGACTTCATACTCTTATGATGAAGCCATTACTACGTTTCCACCTTTGTTAAATACTTATGAAGGTATATCAACTGATGCCAGTACAGATCTTCCTTATACAAATGAATATTTGAATGACTTAAAGAGCAATACTCCAACAAAAGGAATTTCATTCTGGAAAAGCATGCTTGAAGATGGAAATGAGCAGACAGAAATTTTAACAGAAAACAACAGCACTTCAACACAGCAATATGTTTCAGATGAACAAAAGCAGACCACTGATGCGATGGTGGAACATGATGACATACAATCTAAAGAAGAATATTCAGCACCTATATTTTCAAGTACAAAAAGTACAGAATCTGATCAGACACTGCAAGTAGTTGTACATGCTGCATATACAAGTATAGATAACCAAGACTTTAATGTAGAGGCTATAACTCCTGCAATTTCCATTCATATTGATGAAAGTAATGAGGATGAAACAGGAGAACATAAGACTGAGGAGGACACAATTCAAATGGAGAGCTCAAAAACCCAGGCATCTGATGAAGGTGAAATGTTAAATTTAAGCAATGAGTCGGTACCTCTTGGAACTGAAGTAATAACTCCACAATTTATCAGCACAAAAGCTGTGACAGAGGAGTCATATTCCAAGGAAATGAGCAGTCATGAATCAAGTACAAATCATCAAAGCAATCTGAGTCAAACAAATACTAATACAGTACCAAGTGATCAAAATGCTATTCAAACTGCTGAAGGCAAAGGAAAAGCAGAAAGAGATTATACTCATGTAGATGAATTGATCAAAACAACTTTATCAGATGTAAATTCCATTCCAAATTATCAAAACCACCACACACTGGCAGAAAAAACTAGTTTTACTACAAAACATGCTCCTTTTAAGTTTGAAAAGTATACTTATAATAATACTGAGGATATTAACTTGGAGGACCAGTGGATAGGTTTTTATAATGAATCTCATCCATTAAAAAGTAAAATTCAAGTTGAACAGGATGCTCTTCACCAACAAGTCCCAGAAAGCACAGAAGTAACTTCACCAAACACATTAAAAATGGAACATATTTATAAATATATTAAACATATTAAAAAACCACAAGATGTTCCAAATGTCTTGGTTGCTGATGATAAATTCTTAGACTCTAAGAATGTCAATGAAACACTCTCCTTGATCCCTAGCACTCAAGATGAGTTCACCAAAAAAGACCAAGAAAACTCAACATCAGTAAAATACTTTTCTTCATCAACAGAACCTATTACATTTGACCCAACAGCCAAGAAATCTTTAACAGAAAGCATCAAACTGACAGCGAGAGAGAGAAAATCTAGAGACATCGATGCAGATGACACAGCAGATGATGGGATACGAAATGGCAGGCTCTGTACTGTGGTAGGATGGGGACAACTCTTTGAAGTAGGAAGAATTTTCCGTAAGTACACATGTATGCCATGCATGATTATTCAGGGTTTGAAATATTTTTGGATAACTGCTTTTGCATCATTGTTAGAGTACAAATTTGATCTCTTAAAACTACAGGCATAAGTTCTTTGGAAAATTATTTATATGGATGCTACTTTTATGTTTTAACAGCTGACACACTCCAAGAGGTTGAGCTTCCACTTATTTCTACCAGTGAATGTCGCAAGAGAACTCTGTTTCTGCCTCTTTACCATCTCACAGATGCTATGTTCTGTGCTGGATATGATCGGGGAGGAAGGGATGCCTGTCTTGGAGATTCTGGAGGGCCACTGATGTGTAAGGTCAGTCATTTTGACAAAGAAATAATTGGAATAAATGATATATTCACATGATGGAATTAAACAAAACTTTCCTACATAAAATTTGACTAAAAATGACATTTTGTCATATACTGTATATAATCGTGTATAACACACATTTTGAATACCAAATTTTTAGGTCATAAAGTAGGGATGCACATTATATACAAGTAACACTTTTGTGCATTTAAAATAAAAAATTTAAGTGGACCTACCTCGCACTAGATTCTTGCTTTTTGGGTGAATTGAGGGAAAAACCATGCTAATTATCGATAATCCAGCATATAAATATATTAATTAAACTTATCAAACACATAATTACTTCCTTACAATTTTATTTCCATCCTCTTCAAATATTCTGCACTTCATTAGCTAATCAGCTGATTGCTGTAGTCTCTTGCAAAATCGCCAAGTAGATTTTCCGCAAAACACGTATCGAAAAAAAACATGGTATATACACAAATTGAAATAATTGTATAAGTTAATGAATATATTATATATAATGAATGATTTAAGTAATTTAAAACCCATAGAATTAATCTTCCTCATCATATTCAGCACCAAATAACCATGGGGAAAAAGGCGACCACGATACACAACGAAATTTAAGATTTCGTATTAACCCGTAAATACTACACTATGGGTGAAAAAAACACCCAGAGCAGCTGTGTTTACTTATAGCGCAAGAATGTATGGAGTAAACATCGTCCCCCCTTAGATAAGCTTTCCCCTAAGTCTTCTCCTACTATGGTCACTTTGCTTTTAGACCTTGGTCATAGTGTGTCGTTGTCTTAGAGATCTTTCTATAGTGGAGCTCAAAGCATTTTTGAGGCTTTTATACATTAATGCTATGAAAAAAGATAATCATGTTAATACAAACTATATTTGGTAAACTGCACATCATGAAAACTATATTATAATTAGATCAGAAGATAGCTCTTCATAAAGTGATTTTTAATATTTTCTGTTAAAACTCATTTTGTATCATTACCAAGTTTGCACTACTTTTGTGTGCAGTACAAAATATGAACATTTTTAATAAAAACATCGGTACTAGTGAAAAACATTTATTCTTACTAAATCTGCATACGAAAGCTGCCGTGTGAAAATTTATCCATTTGTAGTAGTACCATGGTTTTTAGAAGTAGTATTTAAGAGTTAAATACTGTGATTAAATATCTCTAGCCATTCTATATTCCGTAAAGAACTGTTACTTGGAGTTCGATAAATTAAAAATAAATTGATGTGTTTAAACTTCATTCAACATCTGACCTTCAAGCCTGGAGAATTTTGCCTTGTAAGCAAATTTCTGAAACTCAGAATTTTCAAATTTAAATCATTAATTTTCAGAAGTTTTTACATAATGTCGGATTCGCGTAAGTCGAGTCTTGCGTTACCCGGGACAGATCTGTATTTATGGTGCTCTAGGTAATACCTAACATGACAATATAATTCTACAATTTTGTTCTTATATCCCTCAAAATCTAGGGAGTGCATTATACACAGGGTATACAAAAAAGTAGGACTTTTTTTTGGCAAAAAGTATGGGTGTACGTATATTGTAATATATAGGACTTGACTATATTTAGCTACTTTGAATGGTATAATATGTAGTAAAGTTGTCCATGAACACTTCACTAGAGGCAGTTCCTTTTACTGTCTTATCCAACATAGACTAAAATTGTATGAAATCTTTCCCAAATATAAAGGTATTCAATGGTTCAACACTCTATCTCCCAATCTTAAGACTAGCAGATCAGAAAAATATTTTAAGAACAAAATGTACAAATTCCTACAGGAGAATGCCTTTTACTCAGTTGAAGAATTTATTGATGTATGCTATTCCAAAAACATGTATGTAACAGGAAGAAATTCTAACATGTAATTTACTTGTTTTATATTAAATATTGCTGTATTTTGAGATTGTAGTTTTAATATGTTTTCTTCCTTTCAAATATATATGGTGAATGTCCTTTTTAGAACTATTTCTGATGAAGGCTACTTGCACGATTATATAATATGAAACATAGACAGTGCTTTTTACACATTATCTGCAACAGGAGGAAATTGTAGCATATGTAACTATGTACTTACTTCATATTTTTTGTATGTTTTTCTTTGATGTGTAACTTTCATAGTATATATGTGTTGTGAATGTCCTTTATGACGGCTCTTGACAATTGTACATGCTTTGTGTATGCAATGTTTACGGAATTAAAAATAAATAATAATAATACACAAGTATATACGGTATTTGCAGAAAATGGTTCACATTTGCATTCAAGAAAACTATCATCATCACTATTAATTGAGTAATATAATCAAATTTCTCTTGTATTGCCCATTAAAAATCATGCAGTTAAAAATTATTTCAATTTTTAAATTCATGTCAGCACTAGACTAAATTTATTCACAGGCAGTAATTAAAAAATTATGACTATTTAGATGAAAGGATAATGCTTACTTTTTTCATTGATAAAGTTAGAGATGGTACATAAAATACTTAGCCTAACTTTGCTTAAAACAAATTTTTTATGAAAATTACTCATTTAAGCACAAAAAAGCGAATTGTTTTATAAATAGCTCACATGCTTCAAGGCCATTTTAAAATTCCAGTAGTATTTCATCAGAACTTTTAAGTAATGAGCAGCAATGCACTTCATCTGGCTTACTACTTTCACAGGAATCTGATGGACATTGGTCATTGTATGGAGTTACTAGCAATGGATATGGCTGTGCACGTGCCAATAGACCGGGAGTTTATACAAAGGTGTCTCACTACATCCCATGGATGGAGGAGTCTATGGCAAGAGAGGATGCAGCCCAAGAGGAGAAGTGGAAAGAGGATGAGAGGCAGGGGAAGGAGGCAGTGGGGGGAGGCGAAGGGTGGAGGCAGAGGTGGGAATGGAGGAAGAGGAGAGGGGAAGAGCAAAGCTTCGGTGGGAAGCATTACTGTCCCCATCGTTGCCCTCTAGGGGAGTGCCTGCAAAGGGCCAGGGTGTGTAATGGTGTAGTCGATTGCAGTGATGCAAGTGATGAACAAAACTGCCAGAATGAGATGAACGTGGGTAGATAACCCCTATCTGACTTACTACTTATGCAGCAGCAATTGAGAAACGCCAAAAGAAATGCATTGTTATTTGTTTCCAGTACAAAGAAAATTTTGAGGATGAGAAAATTAGATTTGAGTATTAATCTCATTTGAACAGACCTTAGCTAAAAGTACAACGCTTACTGGAAATATGTATTATTATGTTCCGTCCTCTGTTGAAGAAATCCTCACAGTGAGTCTCATTGAGGCTAATATAATATACATTTTCTGTATTCCTCCTTTCACTTTCCATTTGACCTACATGATGGAAGCTTATTCCTTTTGACTGAGTTAATTATCTCCAAAATTCAGTATTAGTCACATCTTCCAGAAATACGTAAAGCCCATTTCAATTTCTATTCCCTCTCAACTTAAATCTATTCATCTTGTAATCATTCTTAAAACTTCTTATATCTTGAGTTGTTGGATGATTGATATACTATGCTGCTGTATTTCTTTTGTTTTTGGTATTCACCCAAGTTGGAAATCTATTTTAGCAAAGAGGCAGGTTGTTTTTCATGTTAATAGTATTTTTTGTTTTCATTTACTGTATATGTTTTTTATGGCATCAGCCAAGTTTTTCCAAGGAACTTTTCAGAAACAACGAATGGATTTTATTCACTTCAAACCAGCATTATCTCTAGATTTCCACTTGTCCACTCCTATTTTTAACAGCTTTTAATCTCCCAGGATCCACTACTACATCTGATTCATAATATTTTGGCTCATCTCAAAGCCAATAATTTTAAAATTTTGCTTTTTCAATTCCATTCAAACATCACCATGTGACTTATCATCATCATCATTATATTTATATCTTACTCATCACGCATTTAGCATCACCCCTCGTGAACATACCACCACCACCTAAGCATTCTGAATTTGGAACATTTCTTCTTTTAACATTTAATTATGCAGAAATTTCAAACCAATTACTTCCTTGAGGTTTTCATTTCAATTATAGAACACAAAAAGACATTCTTATTTTGGAGTCTCCATAGGTGGTGCAGTGCAGTCATCATGTAAATAGGTGAACCACAGGAGACAATATATTAACTTAATATTAAATATATTGTAAACATTGCTATCTTAATACATACTGAAATTGACTTCTGAATATGCTCTTAACAGAAAGCATTCAGTTAAAAATTGCAAGCTTGAGAACTGTTCTTGTATCCCCAAGTAAATCCAAAAAATGATTTTCACATTTCCTAAATGAATACTGAAATTTAATTGCCACAACCAGGTCACAAATATGCTCTTTTTTATCCATTACAATACAAGTCATAAATTTTCAAACTTTTTTATATTTAAGAGAATTTTTAATGGTTTATCAAGATCAAAAATTCAAATCAGCATTTTATCACTTAGCAGGGGTTCTCCACTGGAAAGAGGCAAGTATGAACTAGTCAACATGATTTCAATGAAATCCTGTATATTTGTTGTGTAATTTTGTAGTAGAATGCTTTTCAAGGTTAATTATTCCAACTATTTATGAAGTAAATGTGGAAATTAAGGTGTCGGAGCAAATATGTAAAGTTAAATTTACAATATCTTATGAGAAGTCAATGATAAACTCTTTTTACTGTATGCCTTTATAATAGGAAACATTTAAGGAAAAAACTGTAGCATAGTGTTTCTGATTATCTGTAAATGCAAAAAAATGATTTACATTTGTTGACAATCATACAAACGGACCTTTTCTATTATAATTGAAAATTGTACTTGTTATAGTGAATATTCCTATTATACATACCTATTTTTCAATTAAACTTTAAAACTCAGTGATGAATTGAAATTCTTTAAAAAAATTACCAATTAGATTTATTTTTATTTTCCAATCTATTTCACTAGATCAGGTCTTCAAACTTTCCTGCATGCCAGGTCTCATTTAAAGTTGCAAAAACATAGATGGCCACATTGGAAGTTACAGAAGCTTCAGCAGGCCTCAAAAGAGTTACATCGAAAAAATACCAAGAGATTTTGTGTCATCATCATAAATTAAAATCAAGTATATAAATTTTTCACTATTTTAATTATCAAATATATAAATTTTTCACTATTTTAATTATCAAATATATAAATTTTAAGGAGTGCTGCTTCATCATAGCTTTGTGGGCCACATAAAATGCTTTCCTTGCTGCATACAGCCTGAGGGATGACCCATTTACTAGATAAATGCATCAATGTAGCATCTTCCAAAAAAATCATGGATTGTAAACTTAACATGAATAAGCATATTATCATTTAGTATTCTTGATCAATTAAGAAATTTGGAAAATACAGGTTACATACTGTGCCCTTAAGCTAAGCAAAGTATCAATTGGTTTAATTTCAAATTGGTTTCCATACCATGCTACCACAGCATACGATTATGGAGCATGTGGCTTAAAATAAATACCAACATGCCTTTAAAACCTAAAGCCAGTAACTTTATTGAGGACTCTCCAAATAATCTCATCCCATTATGATGAAATAGCATGAAATATCATAATGAACACAAAAGAACTCTTGTAGTAATTATGTGGAGTGATTAGATAGAGCCACCAAATATATAAAAATATTTATTACAGTAAACACATCATTTTCAGTTATAACTACAGCAAATGTATCAAACAAAGCAATCTAGAGCTCAAAAAATGCAATTCTTGCAAAGTATCTCATTAATAAAACAAACTATGGTACATAAAAATCTACATTTATAAAACATTTCCATTTTCTATTTCAGCTTCATAATTCAATTCATATTTTGACGTATGAAGATTTTCTTGCGGAAATGCCCTTTAAGAAAAAAAATAATTATTAACCAAACATATTAGACAATGATATGCAAGGCATCGCACACAGTATTTTTAAGTACATATATGCACTTAATCTTTATGTTAAAACTATTACTTAAATTTTAAGGTGTTTAATGTTCAACTTTGAGTTTGACATAATTCATGCCTTCATGATAAAAGACAATACAATTAAGAATTTTCAGAATCTAGAATACATGCTTTTTCCTTCTTTTCACTATTAATAAGAGCCTTGATTGTTAGCTAATGTATAATGAAATAGGGTGCCAGTTTTAACAAAAATGCTTGGAAGTCTACATCTTACATCCAGGTGTGTACTTGCAGTTCTCCATTTTGAGTAGTGGCTCTAGATCATGATATTATTAAGAATTTACTCTTACTATAGCATTTTTAAAAATCTCTAATATGTACCTTTACATAAAGGCAAATTGTAAGGTAAAATTGTAGTTAATTAAGGTCAATGAACCTATAAAACTTTTTCAAAACCTAGATATAACTACGAAGTTGGAATTTAAATAATCAACCTATATATAACATACCTCGTGCAACTTGAGTTTGTTAAATATCACCTGCTTGATCTTGCTGGTGAATACAGCAGTGCAGTTAAGGTGGCATCCGCCTCAAGAAGGGTAAGATCTCTTTCAGCACCAAGAAAACGTGTAGATAATTCAAGATCTTTCAATCTCAACAAGACCCTTGCACCTCGAACATAGTCCCTTGGCAAAATAAATTAACAATTAAACCTTCATAATTAACAGAAAATATATAATTAAAAATTAAAATTCGAAGTGTATACCTGCCATTTCTTGCTGGACGTATGCACACGCATGGAAATTTCCAACCAAAATCTATATAGAGATCATCGTCTACAACATGGTAAATGATACCTTCAACCAATTTTCCCTCAGGATCCCCCAACTATAATATAATCTTCTTTACAATTGCACATTTTGCGTGGATGACTGAGTACACATTAGCCAATAGTACTTACATCAATAAATTTAGAATTCCTTAGAAGAGAGGCAAATGTTTCTTCTTCCTCAGGTGCTGGAACCTCTTGTGCCGTGTATTTCTCAAAAGCACGAGCAAACCCCCCTCGTTTACCAGTAATATTTTCAGTCACAGAGACCCCAGGATTTTCCGACACTTCCGATGGTTTATCTTTACTATTAACATTGTCGTTTTTGTTAGAGCTGCTACAGAAATTACTAATTAACGATGAAGAAATGCAGCCTCTTAGTTTAATACATGCCGGTAATATCCGGAAATTTACTAGATTTAACGCCATGCCTGCTTTGCATTTAATAAATTTAAAATGTGAAGACCATGGCGCGAATAAACTAATTTTATTTTACGGCTTTTCTGTAGATTTATCTCCGATTCTCAGACTACGGAAACTGATAAAGCACTATGGCACTATGGCGCTTTCGCATAAGAGGTTCACTCTTTCGTTGATAGAGAGCACTATAATGGCGCAATGTTTGATTGGGTTTGAATGAGTTTTTAGCGTTTTTAGGCTTGTTTCCAAAGGAAACAGCCTTATTAAATGGTCCTGTCTGTTTGAGTGTGTGTCCCCTACTAACAACTTTTGAATCAAAGGACCGATTTTCATGAGACTTGGTATGAGGCTCGTGCTACCAGGGCTCACCTCCGGGCTATATTTTATTTGGCGATGATTGAAGTCTCGGGTTCGATTTCAGGAAGGGGAAAGAATGTAGATTCTAATTCTTATCACCGAATTTTGACAATTGATTCTATTTTCTTGAATTTCTGCTAAAACATAGCGTTTTTGTGTTTTAAATCGCATTTTATTGGATCGTTGCCATGAAAACGATTATTACCGAACTCGGCTTGAGCATAGACGAGTGAACAAATGGGTTATATTCTTTTCCGCTCAACTACTCTTCAGCAATGGACAAGCGATCCAGAAATATTGGCGTATAAACAGTAACATTTATAAAATTCTTTTATTAAAAAAATAAATGCAAAATATAATGTCAAAAAGAGATTTTGATATTGTTTTTAGTATTTTAAACCTGATAATGCTCTATTAATTTGTTTTCCAATTTTTCCCTATCGTTGATAAACTATGAACTACAAGTAGTATTTATGGTATGAGAATTCCTTGGAATGACTAACACATACTGAAGCATTTCCTGTCAATATAAGTAATCAATTAGGGATGTCAACTTTGGGAAACCAGCCTGCATTAGTCCTGGTTTATACTTCTTGTTTATTATAGAATTCTATGTATTTAAATTTGAAAGAAAATATATGGATATGGCATCAAATAAATCAAACATTTTAGAAAAACGAAAATATCTTTAGTAAGAAATGTGTTAGCAATGGTCGGAGAAATTAAAAAAATAACACGAAACAAACGAAATCAGTTTTACAAACTAAATTCTTGCCACAGCAATTCTCCAGAAATTGTAAACATTACTTTCAAGTCAGTTATATTTGACGATTTTAAGATAATTTCACTAGCACAACAGAATAGTTCAATATATAAAGAGAATTTATTTGCAAGGTCTACGCAAGTACTCTAGCAGGCATTAGGAAAGTAAAAGCGGTGCGTATGAAAATAAAGGAAAGGAAACGCCACGCACAAGAATAATTAAAACTTTTAGTGAATTTATTTACTAACTGAAGGTCAAATAATGTAAATAGAAAATAAAAATTCACATTCCATATAATGTCCTTTTACTTTAAGTTTTCCTAAATATAGACATGTGATTTTAAGATGACTTGGTTTATGGCAGTTTATTATTTGAATTCCGTTACCTGGTGTACTTTTCTGTATCATGGACATGCGTAAATCCTCGCTGTTCGCCGGAAATATGTTCTGGAAAATCACTACGGAAGAAAACTCAGAGTAATGTAGGAAGTAAGGATCGGTTCCCGTAACCGTGAGATCAAACCGTAATGTTAAATAAAAGCATCAAATTTTACTGGAAGGAATCCGTACATGGGTGTCCGTTGGGGGAGGACGGGAGAGTGGGCAAGGGGGGTCAGGGGTAACTGCCCCTCTCTGGATCAGACCTGTGCCAAGGGCCATTGGTGTCTGGTTATGTCAGAGGATTAACGCTGTCATTTTTCTGAGGTCAGGCAAACAGGTGGGTCCCCCCTGCCATATGCTTGAAACAAACCACTAAAATATTTAGCCAGCCAAATCCGACTATGGGAGCTTGAATATCCCCTTGTTCCCCTTCCTCTGAAAAAGTTCCAGCGGACGCCCATGAATTCATAGATTACGAGTAGCATACATAGGATTATATAAGGCGCTAATAACATTGCTGTTGTGACTCTACCATGACGAAAATAAAATTAATCACGAGGCACAAAAAATACCGATCAGCGCGACGTACCGAGAACTTGAGTCATGCGCCATTTGAGTAGCGGAACGACTATGCTGCTACCTTCAGTGATAAATAAAAACCTAAATTTCGATAGTCACTTGGACCGAAATTGCAGATGAGAATGCATGAGAACGGCTGTTTGGAGGATGGTCAAGTCGTGGTTATCCGGTTGAAAAGATCGAAGAGGGAGATCTCTGCGATCGTTCTGGAAACCGCGCTGGAGAGATGGAGGGTGCGTAATATTATATTTGTAACCAATGCCGTCGCATGTGGTGAATTTGAGAGGGGACCGCTTTAGGGGGCAATTTTCTAGGGTTGTGTTGGCATTAAATCAGTGTAGCCGTATAGTCGCCGATATGCACCTTGTGTCGTGTAATATGGTTGCATTTTGACTCGAGCGGCAGATTTCCACGCAACGGCTTTGTTTGCAATTTATCAACGTTGTCCAGCGCCATTGCATTGAAGAACTGATTATTATTTTAAATTAGGAATAGAATACGAATTTATTAGGCATGTTACTGGTAAAAGTAATGTTTTAGTGAAAATGAGTGGTGCAATATGAGAGCTAATTTGGCGGACATAAACAGGTCATTATAAATTGAGTTTTTTTATTTTTCATTTTTAATGTATAACGATATTTCTCCGCCTTAATTTTTTTACTTTTATTCCCCGTAAACCTCGTCGTATTTCACTATTAATCGGTGATGTTCAACTGAAGTCGCATGGTGACCATATAAACAATATCGACATATATGGCGGTCGGCATGTCATAATAACGATCCTGTCGTGGAAATTCAAATGAACTAGAGTCCAAATGATATATATTTTAACCATTAGCCATCATACAATTCTTTGATTTTTCACGTTTTCGTATTGTTTCATATATCTATTATTTCACGATTGCCTCATACACGACTTACAGAGCCTAACTTTTTGAACTGGTGGATCGCGTGTTGGAAAACATTGCTCTGAACTTGGTGCGAAGGCTTTCGCGGCGTTCTGTAGGCTCCATTGCTGTTAACTGTTTTTTATTGCGTTGTGATACAAAAATTCCACTCCATGTTCAATTTAAATTTCCGAAATTCCAATCATCCTGTAGTTCATTTGTAGCAAGAGGTGCACTTTGTGATAGATATTTGATAAAATATTCTTCTTGAATTCAAGTTTCTGTAAAATATAATTTAACTGAGCAACTAAGAAACGATGTTCTTATAAGTGCATAAAAATAATTTCTTTTAAAATCTTCAAATTAAAGTGTAACGAGTTTTTATAGGAATTTAATTCTGGAAATTGTTAGAATGATTTAACTTGAGGGAAATAAGACTATCACAAAGTGCCTTGAGATCAGCATATCATCCTGTTATGCAATATTTCTGATTTGATTCTTTTGTTGCTTCAGAAACATGGATCCGAGAGGTAGTTACAAGGCCATTCTGAACATTCATTCTACCACACAGCTGACATCCTGGATCTGCCTGAACCTGTTCTATTTTGTGATGCCAAGGAAGAATAGGGGTGAGAGTAATCAATTTGTATTACAAAGTAGAACAAATTAGCTTTCCACTTCACATCAGGATGATTGTTGTATGTGATATTATTGTTTTCATTTTGTAAGATCTCAAGTGGCATTTCAACTCCTGTTGAGCTAGTTATTAACTTAGAAGCAATGGTTTTTTTAATGCAAGGCATTTAAGCATATTTTTCAATGCACAGGCAGAAGTTAGAATGTTTAGAAGGAATTTAATTAGGAGTTAGGCAGAGTATTGATAAATGCAGCTAGTAATATTTTCAATAGATAAAAATGCAACATGGCTTATTTTTTGACAAAGATTTGTTTTCCAACAGTCAATTGCAATATAATTTTATCATCATGAATATGCAAGTGTTCAGTATAAAATAGGATATTACTGCATTTATCAGCATATAAGAAAAATGATCCCCAAAATCAGCCTGTGTCTTATACGCTGAAGGTGAATACTAACATTAACGAACACACTCATCACCAAAATGGAATAATTGGCAGTAATTCGTTGCAAAAACGTTAAAATATACATTATTAATAATTAATAATGAAAATTTTGTTAATATATACAGTAATACATTATGCAATGTGATTTCCAACCAGGTACATATTTTCATTATTGCGCTTGATTACATGTCTGCTGGCAGTAATTACAATTTCGGTGCACTTTTGACATTAGTTATATGTTTTAGTTCCTAATGGACCCATTGAATAACATGATTAATGCCATTAATTGCTGTAGATTGATAAAAAGTTTGTAAATACTCAGGAAAAATACTGTTGTGTGTATTGAGATCTCAATAGCTACAAAAGTGAAAAGATACGCCGTGACTATTAGTTCAGGCGATTCAATACGTAAAAACACATGGAAACCAAGCAGCATCACATCATTTCTGTTCTACTCTCGCAGAAAAAAATGATTCATGAATGGAGAAAACGAGGAAAAACTGAAGCTAATGGGATAAGAGAAACATAGTCTTCCTAAGGTTGGTCTTAAATGGCTACAACTAAAGGAGGAAGTGATGGATAGTAGAACAGAGGAAGTTTGATATTGCTGTATTGATCAAAATCGTTCGGTACGAGACAGAAAGAGTTGCAGAAGTAAAAGAACTAGTTGAGCATACATATCGTTATTACATGTGCATTCCATTTATTATTTATCCCATTATATTAAAATATCATCTTGAACTCAAGTTTCAGTAAGTACTATACGTGTGACGTGTGTGGCACACTCCGACAGCTTTAATTAGTACGACTGCCTAGTTCATGCAGGACACATTTAGTTATACAAGTCTCGAAGGAATTATTTGTTTTAGATCATCCCTGTTTATTTTATGAATGAAGTTTATCTAAAACGTTATATTTAATTGTTATCATGCTGGAATATTTTCTGTAAATGTTGCTGGATACGGACTTAATCACGGCTGGAAATGATGCACGGCATGGCCATTCATAAATGCCTTGGTGAATCAAAATACTTTTTTCTAAAAAATCCAGGGTGCATCTTATATGTCGTGAAATATTGTATGTAGCCAAAAGAGTTGAACATGCCAGATCTTTGTTTCCGATACAAAGTAACTGTTTCAAGAGGTATTTTTTAGGTTATTGATTCTTTGATGTTGTTTTGAGTGTGAATGCAGGAATGTTTATGGGATAGGGAGATATTTTAAAGGAGAGAGCCTAAGCTGAGAGTTAGGGTGAGCTTATTCACAGGAGCAATTAAAATGGTATTGTTAAGTTTTAGCTCCCTGAGTGCCTAGCCTTGAATGGCATATTTAGCCACAACTGCCTGAGGTTCCTTTTAGCCATTGTGCAGTCTTACAAACAATTGGTAGCTCTACCGAATTTAGAAATTTAAGGCTATAATTTTTTTACTTATTCGAAAACATATTCTGCACATATTTATTGCAAAGTATTGTCAATTAAGAAATAATTTTGCATTTAAAAATTTTAAGAAGTATTAAATTGAAAAATAATTGAATAGCCAAATTCCCAGCAAAGAAACTTTCCTTATACAGGCGTGCCTCGCTTAGTGCATGAGAGGCATTCCGAGACATCTGTGCACTATCAGAATTTGTGCTAATAGAACAGTTTTTAACCTAGCACTTAACCCAGTTGATTTTTACTCTTCAGAAATTTTACAATTTTTATCTTGCAACTTATATAATGATAGGACATTTTTATATATTAATTTAAAGTCAAGAAAATGAAGTACCATATTTACTCATGTAATACCTGCACTTTTTTCCCCACAAGTTCTCATAAAAAAGGGGTGCAGACATTATACGTTATTTGCCCCTTCATCTTTTTAGGGTAGGCCGCCCGCGAAACGCCTACTAACACTACTTGCCTGCCGTGAGATGAGTATGCGTTTTCTTCAGTAGGCGCAATATTCTGTGCATTTTATTTCCTAGATTTATAACCAAGGTATTTTTTTTTAATGCATAGAATAATATAATAAGCACGATATTTATCAGGTATTTAAAAAAATTCCTTTCCAGCTGTCAGTAGTAAACCTAAATCACATAAATTTCTATGTAAATAGAAGAGTGGCATTTATTCTCATTGAAAAGGTGATGTAAGAGAAATAAACAACTGATTTGTATATATTTTTCATTAAAAACAAATTAACTCAGATTGCCTTTTAATTCTTGACATGATGAAATCACATTTTATCGTAAGTGAATTTTTTTCGATTCCATTTATATTACACAATCCTAAAAGAATATATGTACATACTTTTATTACTCTGTATAAAAGCAAAGAACACAATCTTGCGATGGAAATGTGTCACTAAATAGCCGTTGTGCTTGTGCTTTCTGAAAGCTGTAACTGATACATTTTATCCACAGAAACGTGAGAAACGCTTCTATGTAATCGGTCGCAGTGCTTCTAGTGACCGGTTTATTTTTGGTATCGTGTGATCTCTGAGGAATTTGACATGGGGATTTATTTTTAGCATGAACCGTTTACGTTTATTTATGTAAAATTCAATCTTTTTCTAGGTGACTAATGGCTGAGTTAGCGTAATTTCACAAAATTAGCAAAAATTACTCATTTTAAATTAAATAACTTGAGAATGTGCTGCGGCTTAAAATTGAAAATTTCAGTGAGATCGAGGAGGTAGACTCCAAAATAGGTTTTTGAGTTGTCTCCGTGTAATATAATGACAATAGATGTGAATTTATCATGTTTACGTACATTAAAAAAGTATTAAAAAATCATTTTTTGAAGTCATTTCTTAAATATTTGCTTGTTGCCATAATTATATCATCAAATTCGGCTTCAGATAGATTATTAAACTGATATTGATGTAAAATATCAAAATTTTGGAAGTGCGTACATTACACGAATTACAGTTTTCCAGATTTTTAGCTCTAAAAACGGGGGTGTGGGCATTACCCGTGTGCGGGTATTAAGCGACTTAATATGGTATATGACAATCATTTTTAAATAATTATTTATTATGAACTTATTGGTGTACAGCAGCTTCAAAAAACTAATTCTTTATGATGGAAAATCACAATTTTCTATTAGAATTTGCGATGAAAAAACGTATTAAAAAATAAATGAGACACAAAATATCATAAGTATTTCTGGTATATACTTGGTAAAACATCAAAACATCAATATAGTGTATTACCTTGACATGTTCCTAAAATTCTTCATGATTATGAACATCTTTGATGATGATTGGCCAGTGCAAAAGTAAATAAAAATGGAATACGGGTGATATTATGATTCAGTGGCGCCGCTGCAGCTTCAGACACGTAACTATAGCATAGGTACCAACAGAAAAATAATCAGAATAACAGATGACTAACGATAGCTAAAGTTAAAGTTGTTGTGAACCTAATCAAACCCAATCTTAAGCAAAAACCCATCCAAAGTGAACCCAACCCTGCACATCTCAACAGTAACGTTAAGAACTTCCGATGTTAGCGTCACTTCAAAAGACTGGAATTGTGGCAAACCAATGTAAAAAACATAATAAAAGTGAATGAGTGAAATAGAAATAAAGTTAATAAACGTATAAATAAAAACTTGTCTTTAATTAGAGTGGAATGACTATCTCTGAACAGAGAGTGAAGTACAAATGAAGATAAGTGAGAAAAGTGCTGGGACCATAATAAAGGACCATAGTATTTAGGAGCATTATTTTAAAAATTTTCAAAAATTAAAATTTTAGTCCCGAGATGCCAACCGCACTATATCGAAAATGCGTTAAACAAGGCATACCTGTACAGTTCTGTGAATGTTGTTTTTATTTCACCAATTCATGGTTAATTAAGCACATACTTGGAAAATATCAGAATTATATGTTGAATGAATAAGTTCCATGCCTTTTTTGAAGCCACTTATATCACAGAAAAAAATTTAAAGCGATGGAAATTTAAAAAGATAACATTGTGTAAAGTATTAATTCATTATATGCTAAACTATCTTATTACAAAGATTAATATTATTTTAAACTCATAATCATTTTACATGAGATAATTAACTATTACTAGTAGTACATTTTACGAAGTCAGTCAGAGATCTGTATGTTTAAAAGTAATAATAGCCAATTTCTCCTTATAAAATTAGACAACTGATATTTTGAATGCCATGTTTGTATTTATAATTTATATGTGCAATTTTAATTTTCTCTTCCATACGAAAAAGGCCACATTCCAGTATTGAAATAAAGAAACATTTTTTTCTTTTGGTTAATAGTTAAAAATGCCCACAGCCCCAACACAGTTTACTGAATAATAATAATCTTTAATTATTAACATTGCAATCTCTAACTTTGACATTGCTACAACTATAATTTCGATGCTTCATAAACAGCACGAAGCGGATAACGCAATTATTTTGTCTATTTGAAGGCTTAATAAATGTTAATTCAATCAGAAGCAACAATGCAGATCACCTTGGCAACACCTGGAAAGAATACAAAAAAGCCATAAATTTTTGAAAAGAAATGCGTTTCTGACAAATTATTCCATGTAACATCAAAACATCGCAAGAATAACATATTTTATAGTTCTAGCAGTTGAATAAAGCAAAAACAGAAATACGGTCCATATTTACGTATTTTAATGAATGAAAGGAATAAACCTTGCACCTTGAAAAATCGCAACTCCTTTGTAAAAATATGATCGTCTCCCGGAGTCGAATCCGGGACTCTTCCGTAAACGAAAATAGTTTTCCTGGGATCTCCTAGTTGGCAAAAACAAAATGGCTTTTACAGCATCTCTCTATGACAAACTGTTCAAGAGATAAAAGGGGGGACTGGCATTGAGTAATTATATACAAAGATTATACAGTTATCTAGTTCTGATTTCACAGAGCCACAACATCAGTAAAACATTCAAATATTGTAATTTTTCTGTACACTACCTTTTTGAAATTTGTATACTTATGGTTCATGAATTTGCACTTCACAACAAAATTTTTAATGACTGTTACTTCTGTTTTGCGCAAATTATTTGCATTTCATGTCATGCATTTGCGATGCCGACAAGCATGAGCTCCCTCTACTTTTAGGTTTTGAAGTTCAGTTTAAACTTGGGCACCCTAGAAATGAACTTATTATTATATTATATTTATAATGCTCATTATTAACAGTTTTTGAAGTAAACAAACGTGATAACTCTCAACTTAATTATTTTGTAGCTCAATTTGAACTTGACCGGCAAATTTTGATAATGAAACTTTAAATTAAAATTTAAAGAAATACCATCATTTTGGAATGTAACATTTTCATTTGCTATTATCTTTGTATTTTGAGCGTAATTTAAGGAATTGTTATTTTTTTTGTTAGGTTGCTAGAATTGCTATCATCTTGTAATGTAAGATCTTCTGCCGCATATTTTGAACGCAATTACTAAAAGAAATGTTATCACTTTATTGCTTTGTTTTTATTTTTTTCTGACATATTTTGAAGAATTACGAGAAATGTTATCACTTTCTTACGCTAGGTTTAGATTTTCTGTTATGCATTTCGAACGTAATTAATATAAGAAATGTTACCACTTTTTAATGCTAGTGTTTTTTTTTGCTGTTTGGAAACGTTTGTTGCAGAACCCAAGAAAACATCTGTGCATCACTTACTCAACATTCAGTTTCAGTAGTTCATCAGTTTAAATTAAAACATTTCCTTGGAATGAACAAAAGATGATCGAAAATCACATGCAAAAATATATTGTTGGTAAACTGCACAATGGGGGACTGTCTAATATCGGGAATTACCGAAAATTTTATGAAGTTTTATTGTATGGCTATTGTTATAGGGAAATATAAAGTTTTTTGTTAAATTTTTAACAGATATTTATAAAAAAGCAATTTAAAATGGACGAGTTAATGCCAAACCCGATCGCATCCGATTGGTTGTCGAAGTTTGCCGAGTGTTTAGTGACATCAGTGCATGCCACAAGCATGTTAGCCGGTGCTAGCCATGCTAGAAGCCATTGTGCCAATATAGAAGTAGAAGCTTGAAAGACAATTCTGTTGTTTTCCTCTATACGCCATCTTAGAAGAAATATTGGTAGAAGTACTGCACCTTCCTACATTTATTTCGCTTTGTGTTTTGCAAAATGGCATCTGAAGGGTTTTATGTAGCCAGATAGGATAATTTGCCCAATGTTGATTCGTACATGCTTTTGTGGTACATTGGAAGTCATAGGGAGCAATATTCAGAAGTTGAAATGCGTGGAGTGAAGGCGGATAGGTTTGTATTACATTTAATTGATAAAACAAGTTCGATGTAGCGCGTTTATTTTCAGTTATTGTAATAGTACTATTATTTCGACTGAAACGCAGAAGACATGTAAAAGATAGATTGATGTCTTAAAACAGCTTTCCCATATTAAATGAATAAAACAACTAGTTTTAACTAATTTATAGAATATTTATGTATTGTTACCCATGCTGTCCTAGTATCTAGTAAGTAAAATATAGTTAGATAAGTATGCAAAAGGTAATGGATGAGGCCAAGACTTCGTGGAATTACACAATAAAATAACATGAACGATGCTGGATAGTATTTTGTATTTGTATTAAACTTTTGCTAATTCCCACAAAATATATGAAGTAAAACACGACTGGTTTCAGTGAATAATCACCATCATCTGCCTGTACAGAATCATCAGGTCAAATATTGACAAATATTATACAAAATTAATGTGAATAAACTTAGTTTCCGTGTGTCTTGTCTATAGGAAACGTGGTGAAGTTTGTTGTTTTAAGTGTCTATCTGCCTTAGTTATTACCTATACTTGTGAAAAGAAAAACTGTAGAAGTGTTTGCCATAACTGCATGTCTCTTTTGTATATGTTGCGAATTTCATCGTTGCTTTTATGGCTTTTTTCTCCCTTTGAGGTCAATGAGGAAAGACTATGTTAGTAATGCTGTTGGATTTGTTAAACTGAAGTGAGAAGGAAAAATTTTGTATTGTTAAAGGCAAGATTTGCCCTGAACACAGAATAAGATAAAGAGGTTATGAAGTGAGTGTGGTTGTAGATGAAGAAGAAGATTTAGTCACGTCTGTGGAGTGTCATGACTGCCCTTATTTAGCAAAACATGGTCTTTCAAAATACCATGCTGTCGTGGATATTATGTGAACAAATTTATTAAAATATTTAAATTACAGAACTAACTTAATATGTAACATTTGTCAGTATTTGCTTAAAAACTTGGTACTAAAATATATGCACTGCAACAGTAACTATTTGCTTAATTAACCCATAGCCCAATGATTTCCGTAAGTTTGATCTTAGGTATTTAGAATAGGTATATTACATTATGGAGATTTTGTTAAAATATATATGCTAATCTGTGAAACAAAAATATAATTTACTCTTTCAACGTTCTCCAGAAATATATGCATCATGTCAATGTAATGCCGACATAAGTCATAAACTAAAATATGAAGCAATAAAATTATGTACATACATATAACTAGTACTTAGATTAAAATGATCTTTGCAGACAAATGCAGTTGTACATTCCGATATAACAGATGTGTATCTTCTCATGGCTTTCAATCACAATATTCTCCACTTCTTATTTCTTCCCAAGGAGCTCTGTAGCGTGAAGAACAATTTTCTCAGGGTTTTAATCATTGTATTTAAGCACTGAGGTACCAGACAATACTTATAACCCTTCTTAAGTTCCATATTCTCCATTTTAGCAACAATGTCAGGAAAAGCAACAGGACGAAGTATCAAAACTGCATGCATTCAGTACAGTCATACGTTTAAACGAGTGGCATGCGATGATGTCACATACCCTCAGCTGTGCCCGACCCAATTCTCCATGCAGTAGCTGTTTAGGAAGGTTTTTCTTTGTCCAACTGAAGTGGGAAAGAAGGAAGCATAGTAGTTACCATTTTTCAAGAAAGGTCAGGAAGTGAAAATGGGAGGCAATGAATATACAAAGAATTTTGAATATACAAAGAATTTTGGTTATCTCTTAGTTTTGTTTCCTATTATATAGTGAATAAATATTTCTCAGCAATAATCATTACATGACATAATTTATCAATACTTCATTTTTGAAATGCATTTTATTTGAACATTTTCTGATTGTTTGGATGATATGGTTATTTTTATGAATGTATTTAAATCCCATCAGAATGCAGGACTTAAATCCAGCATTTAGAGGTTTAAGTGATATTGTGAAGTTCTTTGATTAAAAATATTGTGGAAAGCTCATTCAGTTCTACTTGGTACATATAAACAGTAACTCAAGGGAAGTTATTCTGATTCCAATTTGCGAGGTTTTTCAATTGTCAAGGTGGTCTCTCATCATGGCGTTAATGCCTCCTGTTGCTAAATTGAGTTGAGTTAATAATGCCAGCAGTATTGCTAGACAATGTAATTACTACTTCCATAGTAGAGAAATTAGTATTGAATCAATAAATTTTATGCATTTACCTGGATAATAGAATGAAACTTACTTAAAGAAATAATATTCAAATAAGTAATAGTGACTCATTTCTTTGAATCCACAAAACTTTCTTTTAAATGGCAGATTTGCCTTTGTCGTGCCTTTGCTTTGATAACATTAGAGTTTTATATTGTAGCATCACTTGGAATCTGAATTCTGTGTAAGATCAAATAGATCTTTGTGATGATATATAAGTTTTTCCTCACCTCGATCACTCGGTTATCGGTCTTCAACTTTTTTAAGTCCCCCCCTCGTTTTTTCCTACGCATTTGTTCCTGCCTTTTTTGTCATCCCGCGTTTTTCCTCCCGCGTCTTTTTTCTTCCCGCTTCTTTTTTCTCCCGCATTTTTTCCTCCGTATTTTTTTCCTCGCGGTTTTTTCCTCTCGCGTCTTTTTTCCTCTCGCGTCTTTTTTCCTCCCCTTTTTTCCCACCGCGTTTTTTTCCTTCCGCGTTCTTTTTCCTCCCCCGTTTTTTTCCATCCGCGTTCTTTTTCCTCCCACGTTTTTTTTCATTCGGTTTATTCCCCTCCGCGTTGTTTTCCTCCGGCGTTTTTTTCCTCCGTTTTTTTTCTCCGTATTTTTTCCCTTCCTCGTTTTTTTCTCACGCGTTTTATTGCTCCGTATTTTTTCTTCCGCGTTTTTTCCTCCTAATATTTTTCACCGCATTTTCTTTCCTCCGTATTTTCTGTTCCTTCCGCGTTTTTTTCCTCTCCGTTTCTCCCCCCCTCGCGTTCTTTTCCTCTGCGTTTCCCCCCTCGTTTTTTCCTACGCATTTGTTCCTGCCTTTTTTGTCATCCCGCGTCTTTTTTTCCTCTCGCGTCTTTTTTCCTCTCGCGTCTTTTTTTCTCACGTCTTTTTTTCCTCACGTCTTTTTTTCCTCTCACTTTTTTCCATCTCGCTTTTATTTCCTCTCGCGTTTTTAGTTCGCATTTTTCCTCCGCGGGTTTTTTAATTTTAACTCTTTTGTTAACGTCAAAAATAATAATCCTTGGAAAAAATATTTAATTTAGTAAACTGATGCAAAAACCCGCCACAGAGGACGACCACGGCAGCGCAGTGGGCTTAGTGACTGCCCAACCAATACAGAAGCGGGTTAATCACAGCGCTGGATTCGATAGGCTGAAAAAATACTCCCGTCCTCTGGGCGGACGTAAACTCACTGTTCCCGACGGAAGCTTTTTTCAACCTAGCTCCACTTGAGCGCACGTTTCCACCACTGGGATTGAACCCGCTTCCTCGGTATTGGGGGGCAGGTCGCTAAACCCACTCCGCCACCGAGCCGACACGAAGCACCCGGGAATAAGTTGTAGTTACCCTCCCTCCAGCAGTTATAGACAGCCCTCGGAGGGGTGGAACATTGGAGAGAAGTAGGGGAGGGGAGTTGGACGTGAGTCGAGTGGAGGCGTTCCGCTGCGGAATTGTATTTTCTCGTGACCATAAAATGTACGGGAGTAGATTAATGCCCCATTTATCCACATTCTTATTAGTCGTCCAGTATCCCTTGGACGTATATACACGCAGGAAGTGCTGGTAACGAATTTTGACGCTTGCGTTTCACGGCCGAAGATCCAAAGAGTAACGTTCTCGGCACCTTCAGCCGGAGTCGCTAGGGCGTGCATTGAAAGCCGATTTTGCGTGTGTTTTTCGTGCAAATAATTTATCTGATTATACTTTCGAGCTACTTTGTCTAGTATAAGGCTTGTAGTTTCTGGATTTCCGTACATTTCGCACTATGATTAATTTTCTTTGTTTGTGAAATAATGGTACATTCGTGAGTCCGTTCGAAGTCCGTTAACGCGGACATTTGACCATCCTCGATACTGCGACGTCTTATAGATGGCTTTGAGAAGGAATCAGACAGTAGGGCCGAAGATGGTTTGCTTAAATAACTACCCTTGTAAAAGTAAGGAAATTGAAATGTCTGTCGTAGAAGTCTCACATAGTTATCATTATATATAGACGTTTCTTACAGAGGAGAATATAACATATAGGAGGATACTAATGTTTAGACACTTCCAGGTGTACTTGAGATTCGAAATTTTTTCTTAGGTAGGATTTTGTGCAAAAGCGACTAGAAAAAATGAAAATCTAGAAAAAGTGTAACAATGCGGCCGCTAAAAATTTGCAATTGTTTAAACATTTTCAAGGTTTATCTATTTCCGAATGTGCTACGGAGCTGAAATTTTTTTAGAGGTAGGATTTGTAAAAAAACGAAATAGGGATTATACAAATTTTGATATTTTAATTTGTTTGGTAGTTAAAAATTCTTAAAGTTTAAACAAATAAGTAAATGTTTAGTCACTACGCGGGGATGTAGGGAGCTGAAAATTTCAAATTATTTCGAGTTTAGTCTATATAAACGAATAAACATTTCAAGGTATTCCTGAAATTGTTATTTTAATATATTTTAATTTAAACAATTAGATAAATGTTATTTCACTTCTAAATGCGCTACAAATAAAAAAATTGGCATTATTAACCAATGAGAAAAATGTATAATAAAAATGGCAAAAATTAGCGATTGTTTTGCTCCATTATTATTCCATAAGGAAAAAACGAAAATCGGTCCCAAGGAGAAATCTTTTGAATAAAAGAAATGTTTCCCATGATGAAATATCTCTCTGAAAAATTAATTTTTTTCGAGGTGAGATGAAATGCTTGCAGTATGCAAGCACCTTCTACTCGTATGATATAGTTTAGCAAATATAGATAGTAATAGAAAAAAATAGTTCAGTAATCTTGAATAAGCCTATTTTTTTGGCTTATTAAACTCTTGGATTATTATAGCCATAACTCATTCCACACCGAACACAATCACAAAGGAGGAAACCCGGCAATAGCCTCCTGAAACCGCAGCAGGTTTTCTACTGCATAAATTTTTAAAATCAACCTTAATCACGTGTGCATAGTCATACATTTTTCTACAGATCCCTTTTAACTCCTCAACCCCTGAGGACATTATTTAAAATCCACCACAGATGCAGAAGAAAATGTGAAACTCTTAACCCTCTGAGAATTTACGAAAACATTTTAAAACTGATTTTAACTCTAACTTGAAATAAATAGACTCTTTGCTGGAGAGAAGTGATCCATTACCTATCCAGTGCCTGTATTTTCTATAGTAATAATATCGTGAAAACTCGAAAAGTTATTGGCATGCAACCTTCTTCAAAAATAAATTTCAACTACCGTAAATGCGCACTTTTTTCGAAATATTTGAGTTAAAAATTAGGATATGAGGGTACATAATCTTCCTATTTTCATTTTACCCCATATTTCCACAATTTCGGCACATTCATAACTGCCCGGGTATCCTCATTTTTTGGTGATTTTTACAAAAAGTAAGATAGATTATAGTAAAAATTTATTAAGTAATTCTATAAACATACATAAATTATATATGAAAAGAATCAATTCAGTATTTATTCATTTTAAAAGCCAAGAAATTCTTCATCATTTGATCATTTTTCTCCGATGTCATCTTCGGTGTCTTTTGTATCCTCCATTGCCATGGAGCTGTCATCATCCTCTCACACCATATCATCTTCACTACTTTCTAAACTATTACTGATGCAGCATTTCTTAAAAACCTTTTATAATAACATCCGTGGACAATTCATTCCACGTATTCTTGCATAATTCAATTTATCATATGTCCTAATATCACCTTGTAAGTAAACATCGAGTATGTAATGATTGAGTTAGCTGACATTCCTTTGGAATGTTATTCGAAAATTTCATGTCACACAATACCAATAATTCGATCTTTGCTTTAGACCACGTTACACCATCTACTCTATTCTGGAACGGCAACGCCAAAAAAAATCGCGCTATATGCGGGTACATAGAATAATCATAAATTACGAGGCTGAAAACAGCCCTGCGCATTATACAAGGGTATTCTGAACATTTAACTTACTGCATATAACCCTCTATACCAATTAGGGAAAAAATTTCCCACTTTGACATGACTGAAAATTTTAGATAAATATTATGATTGTTATTTTTTTAAAGGCTGTTCACAATGTTTGTGTATTCTTGAGTTACTTTGTCCTTATTTACAAAAAATGTCCCTTTTTATTCAATAGAAGCCGAGAAGTATGTATATTCGAGTGGCTACAAAAAATCATTCACAAAATTTAAACTCTTCATAAAAAATAATGAATAATAATTAAAGACTTAATGACTTTTTCTCACATTTCTCATATTATGAAATATTATTTAGCAAACATTCTGAAATCTATCTACCAAGATATTTCGCTTGCCTTACAAAAAAAGGGGCTGCTTAGCTTTCTTAGGTAAAGAGATCAACTCTTGGAAAAGAGAGGTCTATTTTGGATTTGGTGCAGGATAATACAGTAGGAATTGTTTATGAATGTATCATTCTTATCTTAACAAAGTTGACTTCTCCCTTAAAGGAAACCCGAAGCTCTTTTGGCACTTCATGCAAAAAAGAGGTAGCAGACGAATACCATCCTTAGTCTACTATGATAATTTAGAGGCGACTCACTCTCTAAGTGCTTGTAATTTATTTGCTCAATTTTTCTCCTCTGTTTATAAAAAACCTGTCCAAGCTTCCTATAGCTATGATTCTCTTCCATCCAGGTACAATCTCCTATCTGATTTGCATTTAACTAAAAGTGAGGTTTACGAAGTAATAAAGAACCAACTTTAAATACGATGCATCACCTGGGTCTGACGCTGTACCGGTATTTATTATAAAATCCTGTGCTAATGAAATTTCTGGCCGTCTGCTTCTTCTTTTCAATCAAATTTTGAATTATCAATCTTTTCCTACGAGATGGCAATTATAACACTATACATAAATCTGACAGTAAGACAGATGTAAAAAATTACAGGCCTATTTCTTTGTTGCCCACATTCTCAAAAATCTTCGAAAAACTCCTGTATAGGAAACTCGTATGAATCTTAGCATGGATTTTTTCCAAATCGCTCCACTACTTCAAATTTATCAGTTTTAGTTAACCATGTATCTTCTAGACTTAACGAAAGAGGTCAAACTGATGTAATTTACATAGATTTCGAAAAGGCAATTGACAGTGTTGATCATGGTTTTCTCCTATGTAAGCTTCAGGCTTTTGGAATTGGTGGAGCTTTATTCGAAATTCTTCGCTTACACAACCATACGCGAAAAGTAGTTGTCGATGGCTTTATCCATAAATGAGGTCACCTCTGGTGTTCCTCAGGGATCTATTCTTGGTCCATTCCTGTTTAATGATCTACCAGTATACCTCATATGTAAAACACTATTATATGCTGACAATATTAAAATATATGGCCAATTAGAAGATTGCGTCCTACAAAATGATATAGACATTTTTAAATGGTGCCAAAGATGGAAACTATTTCCCAATATAAAAAAATGCGATGTCATTTCATTTTCTTTAAAGAAAAAATTAATCTATATTCCTATAAAATCAAGGGCCTTACCTTGGAACTAGTGCAAATGGTGAATGATCTCGGAGTTATATTGGACACTAAACTCAATTTCAGTGACCATGTTAGATCCATTTGTTCGACGGCATTTAGATTGTTAGGTTTCATTAAACCAAACCCTCTCTCTCGACTGTTGTGAACACTTTCTGCACACTTGTTCTACCAGTGCTGTGATATGGAATCCTGCAAAGCAGGTTAATATAGACACTTGAAAAAGTGCAAAGACATTTTATCTGTTGGCTCTGCCATAAGGAGAAGATGACCTACAGTAAAGAGAAGTATCATTTCCTCTGTGAAAACTTTAATTTAATGTCACTGAGCGATAGGAGAAAGGTCATAGACATGGTGTTTCTCCCAAGCCTTCTTAACAGCATTATTGACTGTAATTAGTCTCACTAGTGGGCTTAAATGTCCCACTCCTTTATGAACCATATTTGAGAGTAAACTCTTACAGAGACTCAATAATACCTAGAATTGTTCTGCTCTTCAATGCTGAAGGTCCAAAGTGCAATACAATAGATATTTTTAATGACTCACATCCTGTATTTAAAAGAAAAAAGTATAACTTCGACGAGCACACGTGAATTATTATTATTTATTTATATATATAATTATTTGTGTATGACTGCTTAGGTATATGTGTTTTGTATTTATATATTTAATTGTATTATTTTATTACAACACATGTAATTGGGATATTCCTGTTTGTGTTTAATGAATAATAATAATTTTTTGTTTCAGGGGGCTAGGATATACTATGCAGGAATCCTAATTCGATGCAGATCAGAGACCCCAGAAGCCATTTGATATGGCCTGTCCAACAGCAAAAATAGTATTTTCCTTAAAGTAGAAATGTATAAAAGAATGTCAATAAAATTTCCTATCAAATGAATTGTATATTAATTCAAAGTGTCCCCTAACTTAACTACCCTAGAATCTCAAGTTCCTGTTCATTTGGATAAGACTACCAAGTTCTCCAGTTCATAGTCTGGCTTTGTTCTAAAAGAGTGCTGTCTTATATAGTATGGCTTCTCTCTTAAAGAGTGCTGTCTTTCACGGTCCGGCCTCTATCCTAAAGAGTGCTGTCTTTCACGGTCCGGCCTCTATCCTAAAGAGTGCTGTCTTTCACGGTCCGGCCTCTATCCTAAAGAGTGGCGTCCTTCACGGTCCGGCCTCTATCCTAAAGAGTGGCGTCCTTCACGGTCCGGCCTCTATCCTAAAGAGTGGCGTCCTTCACGGTCCGGCCTCTATCCTAAAGAGTGGCGTCCTTCACGGTCCGGCCTCTATCCTAAAGAGTGGCGTCCTTCACGGTCCGGCCTCTATCCTAAAGAGTGGCGTCCTTCACGGTCCGGCCTCTATCCTAAAGAGTGGCGTCCTTCACGGTCCGGCCTCTATCCTAAAGAGTGGCGTCCTTCACGGTCCGGCCTCTATCCTAAAGAGTGGCGTCCTTCACGGTCCGGCCTCTATCCTAAAGAGTGGCGTCCTTCACGGTCCGGCCTCTATCCTAAAGAGTGGCGTCCTTCACGGTCCGGCCTCTATCCTAAAGAGTGGCGTCCTTCACGGTCCGGCCTCTATCCTAAAGAGTGGCGTCCTTCACGGTCCGGCCTCTATCCTAAAGAGTGGCGTCCTTCACGGTCCGGCCTCTATCCTAAAGAGTGGCGTCCTTCACGGTCCGGCCTCTATCCTAAAGAGTGGCGTCCTTCACGGTCCGGCCTCTATCCTAAAGAGTGGCGTCCTTCACGGTCCGGCCTCTATCCTAAAGAGTGGCGTCCTTCACGGTCCGGCCTCTATCCTAAAGAGTGGCGTCCTTCACGGTCCGGCCTCTATCCTAAAGAGTGGCGTCCTTCACGGTCCGGCCTCTATCCTAAAGAGTGGCGTCCTTCACGGTCCGGCCTCTATCCTAAAGAGTGGCGTCCTTCACGGTCCGGCCTCTATCCTAAAGAGTGGCGTCCTTCACGGTCCGGCCTCTATCCTAAAGAGTGGCGTCCTTCACGGTCCGGCCTCTATCCTAAAGAGTGGCGTCCTTCACGGTCCGGCCTCTATCCTAAAGAGTGGCGCCCTTCACGGTCCGGCCTCTATCCTAAAGAGTGGCGCCCTTCACGGTCCGGCCTCTATCCTAAAGAGTGGCGCCCTTCACGTCCGGCCTCTATCCTAAAGAGTGGCGCCCTTCACGTCCGGCCTCTATCCTAAAGAGTGGCGCCCTTCACGGTCCGGCCTCTATCCTAAAGAGTGGCGTCCTTCACGGTCCGGCCTCTATCCTAAAGAGTGGCGTCCTTCACGGTCCGGCCTCTATCCTAAAGAGTGGCGTCCTTCACGGTCCGGCCTCTATCCTAAAGAGTGGCGCCCTTCACGGTCCGGCCTCTATCCTAAAGAGTGGCGCCCTTCACGGTCCGGCCTCTTTCCTAAAGAGTGGCGCCCTTCACGGTCCGGCCTCTATCCTAAAGAGTGGCGCCCTTCACGGTCCGGCCTCTATCCTAAAGAGTGGCGCCCTTCACGTCCGGCCTCTATCCTAAAGAGTGGCGCCCTTCACGGTCCGGCCTCTATCCTAAAGAGTGGCGTCCTTCACGGTCCGGCCTCTATCCTAAAGAGTGGCGTCCTTCACGGTCCGGCCTCTATCCTAAAGAGTGGCGTCCTTCACGGTCCGGCCTCTATCCTAAAGAGTGGCGTCCTTCACGGTCCGGCCTCTATCCTAAAGAGTGGCGTCCTTCACGGTCCGGCCTCTATCCTAAAGAGTGGCGTCCTTCACGGTCCGGCCTCTATCCTAAAGAGTGGCGTCCTTCACGGTCCGGCCTCTATCCTAAAGAGTGGCGTCCTTCACGGTCCGGCCTCTATCCTAAAGAGTGGCGTCCTTCACGGTCCGGCCTCTATCCTAAAGAGTGGCGTCCTTCACGGTCCGGCCTCTATCCTAAAGAGTGGCGTCCTTCACGGTCCGGCCTCTATCCTAAAGAGTGGCGTCCTTCACGGTCCGGCCTCTATCCTAAAGAGTGGCGTCCTTCACGGTCCGGCCTCTATCCTAAAGAGTGGCGTCCTTCACGGTCCGGCCTCTATCCTAAAGAGTGGCGTCCTTCACGGTCCGGCCTCTATCCTAAAGAGTGGCGTCCTTCACGGTCCGGCCTCTATCCTAAAGAGTGGCGTCCTTCACGGTCCGGCCTCTATCCTAAAGAGTGGCGTCCTTCACGGTCCGGCCTCTATCCTAAAGAGTGGCGTCCTTCACGGTCCGGCCTCTATCCTAAAGAGTGGCGTCCTTCACGGTCCGGCCTCTATCCTAAAGAGTGGCGTCCTTCACGGTCCGGCCTCTATCCTAAAGAGTGGCGTCCTTCACGGTCCGGCCTCTATCCTAAAGAGTGGCGTCCTTCACGGTCCGGCCTCTATCCTAAAGAGTGGCGTCCTTCACGGTCCGGCCCCCTCTATCCTAAAGAGTGGCGTCCTTCACGGTCCGGCCCCCTCTCTCCTAAAGAGTGGCGTCCTTCACGGTCCGGCCCCTCTCTCCAAAAGAGTGGCGTCCTTCACGGTCCGGCCCCTCTCTCCAAAAGAGTGGCGTCCTTCACGGTCCGGCCCCTCTCTCCAAAAGAGTGGCGTCCTTCACGGTCCGGCCCCTCTCTCCAAAAGAGTGGCGTCCTTCACGGTCCGGCCCCTCTCTCCAAAAGAGTGGCGTCCTTCACGGTCCGGCCCCTCTCTCCAAAAGAGTGGCGTCCTTCACGGTCCGGCCCCTCTCTCCAAAAGAGTGGCGTCCTTCACGGTCCGGCCCCTCTCTCCAAAAGAGTTGCGTCCTTCACGGTCCGGCCCCTCTCTCCAAAAGAGTGGCGTCCTTCAGGGTCCGGCCTCTCTCTCCAAAAGAGTGGCGTCCTTCAGGGTCCGGCCTCTCTCTCCAAAAGAGTGGCGTCCTTCACGGTCCGGCCTCTCTCTCCAAAAGAGTGGCGTCCTTCACGGTCCGGCCCCTCTATCCAAAAGAGTGGCGTCCTTCACGGTCCGGCCCCTCTATCCAAAAGAGTGGCGTCCTTCACGGTCCGGCCCCTCTATCCAAAAGAGTGGCGTCCTTCACGGTCCGTCCTCTCTCCTAAAGAGTGGCGTCCTTCACGATCCGGCCTCTATCCTAAAGAGTGGCGTCCTTCACGGTCCGGCCTCTATCCTAAAGAGTGGCGTCCTTCACGGTCCGGCCTCTATCCTAAAGAGTGGCGTCCTTCACGGTCCGGCCTCTATCCTAAAGAGTGGCGTCCTTCACGGTCCGGCCTCTCTCTCCAAAAGAGTGGCGTCCTTCACGGTCCGGCCTCTCTCTCCAAAAGAGTGGCGTCCTTCACGGTCCGGCCTCTCTCTCCAAAAGAGTGGCGTCCTTCACGGTCCGGCCTCTCTCTCCAAAAGAGTGGCGTCCTTCACGGTCCGGCCTCTCTCTCCAAAAGAGTGGCGTCCTTCACGGTCCGGCCTCTCTCTCCAAAAGAGTGGCGTCCTTCACGGTCCGGCCTCTCTCTCCAAAAGAGTGGCGTCCTTCACGGTCCGGCCTCTCTCTCCAAAAGAGTGGCGTCCTTCACGGTCCGGCCTCTCTATCCAAAAGAGTGGCGTCCTTCATGGTCCGGCCTCTCTATCCAAAAGAGTGGCGTCCTTCATGGTCCGGCCCCTCTCTCCTAAAGAGTGGCGTCCTTCATGGTCCGGCCTTTCTCTCTCTCTCTCTCTCCAAAAGAGTGCCGTCTTTCATGGTATGGCCTCTCTCCAAAAGAGTGCCGTCTTTCATGGTATGGCTTCTCTACAAAAGAGTGCCGTCTTTCATGGTCTGGCTTCTCTCCAAAAGAGTGCTGTCCTATATAGTATGGCTTCTCTCTCTAAAAGAGTGCTGTATTATACAGAAGTTTTTTATTCTTAGTTCTCAGCTTTAAAGGACTCTTATGGCTCCCTCATCAAGGCAACTTTTTATCCTCCTGGAAAAGAGTTCCCTGCTCTCTCTCAGTGTAGCAAGTTTGACTGGATATACATACTAACAAAAAAACAATCTGAAATGAAGCTCCTACATAGTTCAAAAACAAACCTTTATTTATTGTTCTTTAATAAAATAACAATTGTTATATTATCATTCTTTATACAAAATAAACCATTTTTATATACATATATGCAGTTACTGCATTTTTTAATTGCATGACAAGCATCTTAAATATAAAGAAATGATTTTTCATCTTAAACATCCAAGACGGCTTCATTACACCATTTTCTTTATGCAGTTGATTCCCTGTAACAGTCAAAAAGAATGTCTAATTTTAATAAAAAGCGGTAACTGAAAATTCTCAGCAAAAAGTTGGTGTAAGAGCATTCTTTATATAGGTTGTAGCTTAACTTTTTTGAATGAGCAATTTTGCAACACACAAGGTTCTCATTTCAAGCAAAATATTTGGTCTTGTCAACCAATTGGCATGGAGAAATTTAATAATTTATCAAAAATATCTCAATGGTTTCCAATGATATGGCCAAATATTGGCCTGAAAATGAACTGCTGCAATTATTGCCAGTCACATGATGTTAAGCTGCAAACTACATAGAGGACTCACCAAACAAGGATCTTATCGTAAAAAAATAATTTCCTCAAAAGCATAACTCCATCATAGTAAAACAGTGAATGCCAGAAAAAATTACCAATTTTTTGTGTACTGTGAACCCACTAAAAGAAAATTCATTATTTACTTGAATATTTCAGGACATTTGGAACTGGGAAAAGGCAGAAATAGTCAGTTAAAAGTTCAATTTTTTTATTTTCATATATAAATATAATAAGTTTAAAATTGGCATCATAACTACACCTAATTCCTTTTGATATCTTTCCCTTTGCTTATCTCTACATGATCAGCCATTTTAAAGTTTGATGATGTATTTAAAAGGAATGCAAGACAAAATTGCAATTACAGAATTTACAGTTTAGTTCACTTTTAGGAATTGTTCGTGAACTATTTTGACTTTCTCATATACGTAGTACTGTATTTACCCAAAATGAAGACAAGGTTTTTCCACAAAAATGTCATTAAAAATATTAGGTATTGTCTTAGAATGGAGTATGAGGATTTAAGGTGACAATACACCCCTATTTTAAATGCATCATGAAACACCTGGATGTCAAGCATAAGTCGGTTAAAATATTTATTATTGCATAAAGTAACACATCATATTTAATTAATTACTACAATACTTTAAAATTGCTCCCACAGACCAATGATTCCACTTCGGCGGTAGGGAAGTGTTTAAAGCTGGGTAGGTAATCGTGTGACAAGTTGAAAAAAAATTACTACAGCTGGGCGGTTCCATGAGTAATATGAAACACAAAGTCATGTAGGCACCAATTAAGGTGTTTAGTAATACAATGTAACTACTACAATATTAACATGATGCTTTGCGTTTGGTATGCCGACTGACGTAAAGTGAACGTGAGTTTCAGAGGATAGAAAATTTATGAGAGCATCTGAGTAGTACACGCTTTGCTGAGTTTTAAAGTGAAATAGTGAGAAGTTATTATTTATAACTTTTAAATACGATATCCCAAACAAATGGCAGATTGTGTAGAGAAAAAAGGAACTGCAGTAAGGTATAGCAGAACAGCTCAAAATCATCAATGCAAATAAATCCCCGGGACCGGAAGAGATACCAGCTAGAGTATTAAAGGAATTAGCGTTAGAAATAGCACCTTATCTCGAAACAGTTTGCAGTAAGTCACTTAGCCATGGCGTTATACCTAAGGAATGGAAATTATAGCGTTTATAACTCCGCTACATAAAGGCGGGAATAAAAGACGACCGAAAACTACAGGCCGATTTCGCTAACCTCAATATCTTGCAAGATTCTAGAGCACATCATCGTTAGTTCTGTGATGGACTTCTTAGATAGCCAGGACTTGCTCAGTAAATATCACCACGGTTTTAGGAAGGCAAGATCTTGTGAAACTCAGCTCGCTCTGTTTGCACATGATATACTACAATCCGGTGATCGAAAGACCCAGCTAGACGCAGTTTTTCTTGACTTCAAGAAGGCATTCGATAAAGTCCCTCATATTAAGTTATTGAAAAAATTACAAGCCTGTGGAATAAATCGAAAGATAATCGAGTGGATCAGGGACTTTCTCAATGATCGGGAACAAATGGTAGTCATAGATGGATTTAAATCAGATTCGGTCAGTGTGTCCTCTGGCGTTCCACCGGGAAGTGTCATCGGTCCCCTATTATTGCTTATATACATAAATGACTTAGATAATGTTATTACAAGTAAAATCAAGTTATTCGCGGATGATACGGTAGTTTACAGAGAGATTAACAGTCCTGCTGATCAAGCATTACTTTCTAACGAGCTACACACAATTCTCGAGTGGTGTAAAGAGTGGCAATTAGAGCTGAACTTAGGTAAGTGTTCCGTCATGAGATTCTGGAGAAACAAAGAAATTGAGGCGATGAATTACAGTATAGAGGCGTTCATCTAAAATTAGCCGAATCCGTCAAATACTTAGGTGTCATTTTAACAAGTAACCTCTCATGGGACACACACATACGAAATATATCCGGGAAAGCTAAGCAGAAACTAGGATTCATCAAACGGATAGTAGGTAAAAGCGAAGAAAAAGTCAAAGAGACATGTTACTTTTCTTTAGTTAGACCGCTGCTAGAGTATGCGTCGAGCATATGGGATCCGTACAAGAAAGGATTAATCGCCGAGTTAGAGAAAGTGCAGCGAAAAGCTGCTAGATTCGTCAAAAATTGTTATGATAGAAATAAAAGCGTTACAGGCTTGATACAGGACTTAGGATGGGAATCACTAGCTGAACGCCGATCACGTGCTAGGTTAAAACTTCTTCTAACTTTAGAATATATGAGGGTCATCTCACCATTAGTGGCAACACTGCTGCATTCTTGATGAAGATGAACTTACCACTCCATAACTGTTACATTTCTCTGCAACAGGTCCTTCCTTTTTCGCCAAATTGCTGGGCAAAGGTGTTTTTGGAGGAATTCACGGTAGTAGGCAACATTCACAGTTCTTCCTCCAGAAAATGCATGCGCAAGAAGCACGCCTTCCCAGTCGTAAGTGACAATCAATAAAACTTTCAATTGTCCTGGCTCTTGCTTGAATTTCTTGGGTTGTGGAGATGATGGGTGCCGCCATTCTGCAGCTTGCCTTTTCAATTCGGACTCGTATGACCTCACCCATGTTTCGTCCATTGTGGCAATACGGTGGAGAAATGCTTCACCTTCACACTCCTATCACTGTAAATGCATTCTTGCCGTCTCCATCTGCACCCACTGCTGAATTTTAGATTTAGAATTTAGTGTGGCACCCACCGGGATGCCACCTTGCGCATGTCCAGTTGTCTTGTCAGTATGCAATGAACATTACAGCATGAGATGCCAGTTTCCAATGCCTCACAAGTCCACCACTGGTCAATGTCCAACAATTCCCTCATGGCAGCGATGTGACGTTCATCGGTTGCACTGACAGGTGGTCCGGCTCCCGGTTGATGCTTGCCCATCTGCCACTTTGGAATGCTCGTACCAACCGGGCGATGGTATGATACGGGAGAGCTGCATTCCCACATGCCTTTGTGGCAGTGACATGCATTTAGACCAAGGGCGACTTGAATCTTAATGAAAAAACACTGTTCCAATCTCGTAAACATTTTTATGGCACTCACCTTGCACACACAAGATTAACACCAAACCTGTGACTAACACATCCACTACAGCGACACAAGCAATGACAATGACTTTGAACAACAATGCAAACTTGCATGGTTGCCAGCTGCGGGTGCTAAATGGTGGCAGTGTTGCCACTAATTGTGAGATGACCCTCATATATAAATATACTCTTTATACAGGACCATGTTGGTTACTACCTCTGACATACAACTCAAGTCGCCTGATTTTTATTACAATTTAAAAGTCAAAATTGTTTTTGATATCATTTGTTGCATTAAGAACATGATTAGGAAGACCTGCTTTTTAAAAGGTTATATTAACTTGACCTTGGAGTGAGTGGTTGAATCTAGTGCTTGTCATCCGAGGATCCCGCTTTTCCAGGATCCCATGGGTAAAGGGACTTCCGTTTCCCGGGTAATTCATTGAATATCCCAGGAAAATCTGGTATATCACAGAGAATTTTGCTCTCTAGCCTTTATCATCCATGTGGTTCCTCTTTGTTTCGGAATGGCTTAGTTTCACTTCTAATGTAATAAGGAAGAAATTTATATGGGGCACTCTCAAATGCTTGCATTCTCGTGAGAATATATATAGTGAAACTTCAATTTTACGTTCTTTGACTTTACGATTTCCTCGATTTTACACATTTTTCTTTCAGTTCTGGCATTTAAGAACAACAATCAATTTTAACAGATTAAACATTTCTGAGATTTTGCGCTTTCCTTGAATTTACGACAGGAATTTCATGTACAGATAATATGTAAATTTTATGTTTATAGTATTCCCCTTTACAATTCAACTGAATTATTTTTCATATTCTCTAACTAAAAAACTATATTGGTGTATTCCATATTAAAAAATCATTTAGGGAGTATGAAAATGGCTGAAGACCACTGTGCGAGTTGACATTTTATACAACTTGTCTCTCAAATTGAGCATATTTTGACAAACTCTTTGAGGTACAAAAGTTCATGTTTTTCTCATGACTCATCTTACATTCAGTATTTTTTTAATATATCAATTTATAATGGAACTTGGTCCCTGTTGCATTCTTTTAGCGCACTGTCAACTTTTTCAGTTTTCCTCTATATTTAAGGTTATATCAGCCATTAATACACAACTTAAAAGAAACATATGGATTTAATTCAACCATCCTCAGGCTTGAATTTTCCATTTTGACTGGTTTCCTAGCTCCTAGCCTTCAGTCTTCCCTTGGCAGTGGTCAAAAAAGATAGTAATTTCTGAGCTTCAGCCATTTATCTGTATTTTTAAGTGCTTAATTCATATTAGTAGACCTCTCATTAAGGTTAATCAATGAAATTAATGTTTGTTCAACTTTTTTTAATTTAAATAAAAATTTAAAAATTATTTTTTTGATATTTCTTATTACAGTGTTAAGTGTAAGAGTTGCAGTTGCAGTTCTGAAATTTCTCTCCTGCCCCTCATAATGTCACGTCGCACAGTAAACAATTAAGTGAATCAAACCCTTGGAAATATTTCAATTGTTTGGAAGGAATGGAAGGTGCCAAGTATAAAAAATGTCCAAAATTAATCAAGTGCAAAGGATTTTCCACCAGTAGACTGCTTAGACATTTGAAAAGTGCCCATAGTGAAGTGAAGAGTGAACTCACAAGCACAAAAAGACCATGTGAAGAGTACATCAAGAAAGATTAACATGCAATCAAAATTGACTTCTTTTCTTAAAATTGAGAGTAGGGAAGAAATTTTGGCAAAACTAGCATCTGTTGATGGTTTTTCAATCAATGCAATTGTTAATAGTGAATTCATCAGAAAATCTTTTACTGATAAAGGTGTATATCTGCCAAAAAATTCTCATCAAGTAATGAACATGATTCGCAAACAGTACCTTACTGTGAAACAAATCATTATTTCCGAAATAGCTGAAAAGAGTCTAGGGGTGTAAGATTCAGCATTTCACTGGGTGAAATATTTCTCTTCGAAATCTTAAGTATTTAAATATCAATCTTCATGTTAATAATGAATTCTGGAATTTGGGCATGGTGCATATATTTAGGTCCCTTCCTTCAGAAAAAATAGTTGAACTAGTGGAGAACAAACTTGCAAAATTTGAGTTATGCTTGAAGAAGCACGTGATAGCTTGTGTTACTGATGGTAATGATAAAATTTGTTAGATTAAGTGATGTTCAACATGGGCCGTGCTTAGCACATGGGCTTCATTTAGCAGTTTGTGATATTCTGTACAAAAGGAAATCTCATTAAAGTCCTACGACTGTAATTAGAAATGAATGTGAGGAAAGAGAAAGTTCAGACGAAGACTTTTGAAGATGTAGATTTTTAAACTACTGTAGAAATTTCCAATATTTACGCAGATGATTGAAAAATACTGAACTCATAGATGGCTGTAAAAATGAGCATTGCCAGAAGAATTGAAAAAAGCAAAGATTTGTGAAAATGTTTCACAAATTGTCAGTAAAGAATGTATGAATTGCTGCTGCAAATATGTAAGAACTGAGCATAATGGCAAGCTTCAACTGAAAATTGATTCAAGAACAAGGTGGAATACATTGCTTGACATGCGAGAGATTTGTTTCAATAAAAACATGCATTTCTAAGGCACAAATTGACCTGGGAACCTCGATGGACATTTTTGAAAAGGAATTTCATGTCACCACTGCTATACTATCTTTGTTAAAACTTGTTAAGATTGGAGTTGAAAGGCTTAGTGGGAGAGATACTTTCTGCTGAAGGTGTTTTCACATTTATCTTAGATGAATTGAGTGAACAAAATACTGACTTTACACATAAATGAAGCAATTGATACTGAAAAGACTAAAAGAATATAGGAACATAAACCTGGTCGGTTTACTGCACTATTTGAATAATTCTTTGTTCAATTTGAATCCACTAAATTCGTATTTTCCATTGCTGTCAAAATCAATCCTACAATCTATATAAATTCCCAGGATTTATAATGTTGAATCCCGGGATTGTGAAAGACCTGGGAAATGACAATGAATCTTTGCAGAAGAAATTCCTAAACAGAGAAGAAAGGCCAGACTTTGTTACAAAATTAAAGGTGTGTTATATCTTTCATCGAATGACACAGTTTGACTGACTTTATTTTCCAAAGCAGCGTAGATAAATGAAAGGTACATAATTTTGCATGAAAACTCACGGTATGAGGTTTTTGGTTTGTGCATCCTAATTTTAAATAACTTTTATTATTGGTGGAAAAAAGGTATTTTATCACTTATAGATACTAAGGACTATGCTTCATCACTATTAGACTTGGGATTATTGTTATTAGAGCTTTTTTTTTATTACTGCTGGAGGTACAATACTTAATTGTGTTCCAATAGTTGTTTTTGGTAGCTATTTGCTTAAAAGTAGTCACATTTAGATCATAAATGTTGTCTTCTAATTAAACTACAATGTACTTCAGTTGCAATTCATTTGCGAATAACTTCAAATACCCCATGGCATCGCCAAAGAAACAGTAAATGAAATATTCTACTATATTTAATAATAGCTGGTTAAATGAATGAGCAATGAAAGTGACTTGTGAAACAAGATGCATTTAATGGTGAATTCAAATTATGTAGAAAAGAAATTTCCATTAAGCATGAAAAAAAAGCACATTAACTATTCATCCAGAAAGTTTGACACACAAGTTAGCTGTAAGACAAAAAAACAACTGTAGATATCAAAATTTTTTTCAAAAGAATAACTCTAATGAAGATAACTTAATTACTGCCAGTGAAGATACCTCTAGTTACCATGGAGTGAAACATTACAATAGTCAAGATTGCAGTTATATTTACTGATTTCAGCACTGAAAAAATAACGTGGCAGAACAAAATGCATAAGCATCTGTGAGAGTATTATGGTTCCGGCTGCTCAACAATTGCTTTTAAAAGAGTTTTGGAGGCTAATTATTTTCCTCATGGCACTGACTCTTCAAATATAGGAAATTAAAATTTTTCCTGTATTGGTACAGTACTTTCCCTCTAAAGGTCTAAAACAAGGTATTTTGGATTTGTATCAGGACCCCAATGAAAGAAGTGTTTCCATCAAATATCAGTTGATTCGAGTTCTAGAAGAAAATTATTTAAATATAGAATCGGTATCTTTTTTGTCTGCAGATAATGCACTTGTAAACTTTGGTGAACAGAATTTCGTTTATCAAAAACTTGTTGCTGATAACAATTTACTTTAACAAGAGGAAAGATTCTGGCATCATGTGTGCACACAAATAAGGCAGAGGCATTCTTTACAACTTATTCAATCATGTCAAAAAAGATAATTAATGGTATGATAGTAGCGAAGCGAAGGAAATATCAAATTTTTTATTCAGATTTATTTCCTAATCATTTGTAATTAATAAAACACTCGACAATCATTTTAAACATACCTCACTCAAATAGTAGTAATATAATCTTTATGTTAACGGCCAGTCCTTCATTGTAAATTACCTATTTAGTTTCACTTACAAACAGTGTAAAGAAAATAGATGTACTGATGTTCATTTTTTTGTCGTAGATAATCCATTTCCATTCATTTACCAAATGTTGCGTGTGCACAAAATAAAATGAAAAGTACTGTATGCCGGCATATAAGTCGACCTCGATTTTTTGGATTGTAAATACATGACTAGACATATTTACCGTAAAAGTCGACCCCCTACTTTTTCGTTAAAAAAAACTTCGAATGAAGAATACAAGGAATTTTATTGTTTTTAAAACCTAAATGTAACCTTTTCCAAAAAATGCAGTGTCGATATTTGAGTTATTAAATCATTTGTTAAATTTAAGAAAGATCAGTCATATACCGTATCGCCATCTATTGGCAGAATGTATTTCTACTTATCCTTCCTTCCTGTAATTGCAAATAGATCGTTTATATTTTTGAGATACAATAATAAAAACAAGTTAAAATTTTTTTTATTACTATTAAAAATAATTATCTTAAATCTTCTAAAATAAATGACAATATGTAAACAATGGAGCAGCTGATTCAAAATGGCAATCACCTATGCTGTAAGATCAAAGTTTTTCATAAATATCAATGTTTTAAATGTTATTTAAGGGTCACATTTTATATTTGGCATATAAGTTGACCTTAAATTTTTAGAATTTTTTTTAGTTTCAAAAGTCAACATTTATGCCGGCATATATAGTAATTAGGTATTTACAGCAGTAGTTTTATATTGAATAATATAATAGTTATGTTGCATTCTGTAAAACATCTGAACTAATTATTAAAATTGCAACAACTTTTATATACTCAATCTCTATTAATTCAATAATTTAAATTATTTTTTTTCATCTCAGTTTTATCAAAGTTAAATAAAAAGCTTTTTTTATTTAATTTGTATATTTTTACTTTCTCCATATATGTAGTATAGGGGAAAGTATTGTATTCATGAAATAAATCGACTTCAAGATTTCAACGGAAATACACGTTTTGACCATTTTCTCAATGATGTCTGTGTGTGTGTATGTGATAGCTTTTTTTGGGTGCTCTAACTCAGAAACTATTAATCAAGTCATGCGAAATTTTATAATTAAAATTTTTATAAAATGTCACAAGAACTGATTAGTTTTTGGTAATAATCAGTCAACCAGAAGTGTGTTTACTCGTGTGACTTATCCGTTATTTTGAAATATTTGGTTTAATGTTTGATAAATGTAAAAATGTATGGGAATAAAAGTTGTAGGAAATTTAATATTCTACAACCTTTGTTCGTAACATTTTTTCATATAATGCATTGTTTAAGAGATATCTTATATTTTAGCTGCCACCACCACTCCACCTACTGACGACTATTGTTAACAATTGATTCTTAGTTATGTCTTAGTAACGCTCCTTTTTCTTTTCTTAATTGTTGGAGTTTTGTGGCTATATCCAATATCAGAAGGCTATGATTTGAGTTTATTTCTGTACTTTGCAAAGCCTAAAACTTTCTGGCAGTTTCTTAAAATATTTATTATTATCTAACCTATTTGGAATTTTTAGAAATATTACAGATACGGAGAAAGTCATGTGGTGGCCACATCAGTTTTTTATAAGTTATTAATGAAAATATTTTTATTATTTTGTTATTTTTTTCACTTTTTGTGCACTTTATAAAAGTTATTAACTTAACTTAATTAAAAAAAATTTATTTTCTATTTTTAGTTCTAATGTGAAACAAACCATAGCAACTTTAAGGATAACATCTAATATATAAAAGGCAAAAATCGAAAACCCCTTTCTAACCAAAATATCTCTGGAAAAAACCAACCGATTTTAATCAATCGTTTTTTAGGCGACAGGGTAAGCCCCAAAGTAGGTTTGGATACCACTCTTGCACAGCACAGCCCTGGTGAGAAATCCGTTTCTGTCTTTACCTATCTTCTCTTATAACTAGAGAATGGCTGAACCGATTTGCACCATTCTTTCACTAATTTGTTCAGCATTACAACTAACAGGTTTGCATAAAAAAATACAATATACAGCGTGTTTAAGGCAAATAACTTTTTTACCTATAGTGTAAATACGTTTCACATACAAAAAACATATGAATGAATATAGAGACTGATCGAAAGTTATGACATTTTTCAAGAACCATTTTATGGAACAAAATACTTCTCTGTAGGTAATTTTTAGAAGTAACGCTTTGTATGTTGAGTGTGCGGGAAGTGCAAGGGTATATAAGTTGCAGCGTCGGCCACGAGAGCGTGCTCCGAGCACATGGGCGGTGCGAGGGTATGCAAGTTTGTGCAATTCCAAATCACACCCAGGCAACACCAGGTCACAAAGCTAATGTAAGATATACGGTTACTAGTATATAGCTCATCAAAAATGTGTTCAAATTAATAAAAAAAGAATTTAAATTTTTAACTGATAATAAATTATTTAAACTATCACCATTTATATTGATTTTATTTCTAGCAGCAGTCGTTTGTCAAGATAATCAAATTTTGAGGTAAAAGAGGGGAAAGCATTTAGCTTTGTGGCAATAATACGAGCACGAGTTTTGACAATTACATTGTTAGGAATATTTTTTAAACAAGAAAAAAGTCTGCTATGATAGGGAATCGAACCTGGATCTTCCACTTGCCATGCAGATATTCTACCACTGATTCCTGGTCAAGGAAAGGAAGGAAAGACTCAAAGATCTTCACTGATAAACTTGCAATTGAAAATTCCCTTATCTAGATGGATATTTTCCTTTATATATATACCGTAAATACCCGCGTATAATGCGCACCCTCGTATAACGTGCAGGGGGGTTTTCAGCCTCGTAATCTATGATTTTTCTATATACCAGCGTATAGTGAGCACAGATTTTTTTAGCGTTACCGTTCCAGAATAAAGTAGATGGTGTAACATGTTCTAAAGCAATGATGGAATTATTGGTATTATGTATTGCTAACATAATGATAGTGCGAAATGAAATTTTCGAATAACGTTCCAAAGGAACGTCAGCTAACTCAATCATTACATACTCTATGTTTACTTACAAGGTGATATTAGGATATACACAATAAATCAAATTATATTAATTTCATAGTATGGCATATGACATTCTTTGAGCTAATAAAATGAAGGAATGACGATAATCCTATGTTTTTACATACGTTTTTGTCATGTCTGAGGTGGACGGGTTCGCCCAACCTTCAGTTTTACTCTTATTAGAACACTCTTGAGCACGTAAACACAATAGCAAATACCATAATTAACTACATACTCTAAGAATCAAGAATAAATCACGCATGAATGCTGAGAGAAAGGTAGGGAACGATAACTTTATTTAGTTCTACAAGAAGCATCAACTCCAAGCATACTCAAAGGCATCAGCTGCCATTGTTTCTAATTGTAAGTAGTACCAGTATCTCACCATCAGGCCGGGCGCCTGTGTAGGGTGACGTCATGTGTAAGATGACGATTCCGATAACAACATCGAAGAAGACGAAGAATTTCTTGGCTTTTAAAATGAATAAATACTGAATTCATTCTTTTCATATCTAATTAATGTATGTTTATAGAATTAGCTAATAAATTTTTACCATCATTTATCTTACTTTTCGTAAAAACCACCAATAAAAATGAGGATACCTGGGCAGTAATTACTGTGCCGAAATTGTGGAAATATGGGGTCAAATGAAAATAGGAAGATTATGTACCCTCATATAACACGCATCTTAATTTTTAACTCAAATATTTCGAAAAAAGTGCGCATTTACGGTATATATAAATATATATCATACAGCATATCTCAGAAATCAAGAAACTTATCGACTTTAAACTTGGTACACTTACTAATAAGATCATGAGGATGTGCACCTCAGGGCCAGAATTTTGATTTTTGGTGGAAGGAGGGAAGGGGAGGGGGGTGCCATTTCCCATAAGATAACATGTAAAAATTGATTTTTCGACTTAGAGGCTTTTACTCTTTTGCAAATTAAAATTAGAAAGAATTAATGTACGATCTTCAAAGCTAGATCATTTTAATGAATAATAAATAATGTTTCATATTCTTATTGCCACATTTTGCCTACGATACAAGATCGCTCAAGTTTTATGTTTAAATCGTATTTATTTGAAGAATTTAAGCTTTGTAATGGTATGTTGCCTTGCCGACTGTGTCATTGTTAATCCTCAAGATTGTATTGTCACCTTAATCTTTATATGCATAAGGAATGCATGCTTTGAAGACTTTCATATGAGAGAGAGGAAGAAAGAAGGAGAGAGACAGAGAGGGACAAAATTAAATGTTCCGTAAATTAAAAATAATTTATGTGGTATAAGAATTGTATGGCGTAATGTATTTCTTTGTCATACAATTTCTATTAGCCCAAAACTGTTTTTGCTCTTTGTAACATTCAATTATGTGAATTTTATATTTATTGTTTACTTTTTAGTGCCTATAAAAATCGGTTTCATTAATTTTTATTTCAATTTGAACTTAATTCATGCATACCTGTCATATTTTATGGGCAATTATGCTAATTGAATCTATATTTCTTTTTGTCTCCCCTAGTGACTGATTTTTACAGCTCACAATATTTGTTTGATCAAGTTATCCATACATATCTAGTGAGTAAGAAGAAAATAGCAAACCAAAAAGACATACATTAAAATATAATGCCAGTTGATGTATCGTTATAACAAAATACGAGGTGCGATGCAAAATTTCCCGGACTGTACCGATAAAAAATGTAGGCTTTCCTTAGGTTCTAATCACTGCTGTGCCCTTCGAAGTAGTCCCCTTGGGAGTTGATACAGCAGGCCCAATGCTTTTCCCACTACTGGAAGCACCTCTTGAACTCCATTTGGGGGATGTCGTTCAGCACCTCCTGCAATTCTTCAGCAGAGCCTTCATCTTGGGGAACAGAAAGAAGTCACAGGGGGCTAGGTCGGGGGACAGACAGAGCGGTGTGGGCCTGCACATTGTCGTGATGCAGCAGCCAGTCCTGTGCGCCTCACTTGTCCGGACGTTTCCGCCTCACATCCTCCCTCAAATGCCTCAAGACCTCGATGTAAAAGTGCTGATTTATCATCTGCCCTACAGAAACGAGCTCCTTGTGAACAATTTCCTCCATGTCGAATAAACAGATCAGCATGCTCTTGATGTTGTTCTTGACCTGCTTCGCTTTCTTCAGTCATGGTGAAGATGGAATCTTCCACTGGGATGACTGCTGCTTGGTTTCTGGATCGTAGCCGTAAACCCAGCTTTCATCACCAGTGATGACCTTGAAAAGGAAGTTTCGGTCATTTCTGAGAATGCGTTGGCATGAACCGAATGATAGGTCAGCGATGCTGCAGATGTCATTAATTGTTTGCAGATGGTCCTCGTGGATGGCCTGACACACTTTTTCAACATTTTCATCTGTTCTGCTGGTTGAGAGCTGACCAGAAGGTTCGGAATCCTCAACCAACGTTTGCCCATGATTGAACCACGAGAGCCACTTGAAAGTCTGGGTTCTGCCCATGGCGTCATCACCAAATACTTGTTTAAGCATTTCGTGGTTCTCTGACGTGGTTTTGCTGAGTTTGGAGCAAAACTTGATGCACACGCACTGCACCTTCAAGTCTGCCAATTTTTTGCAGCAAAAATTGCAGAACACCACTAACACACAAAAACGATCGTGAAAAAAATGCTTGTATCAACGTGAAACTTGGCAAACTGCTTCAGAATGAAGCTGTTTAGTGTTACCTAGCAGCCCAAGTCCATACTACATCCAGTTAGCTGTCCATGCATCCAATCCGGGAACTTTTGGATCGCACCTCATATAACTCAAATTAGTTTCTAAATAAGTACACCAAAAACCATTAATAATACAAAAAAGTCAGTAATGAAACACCAACAGCCTAACTTTGCAAAGTCATCAGCAATGACAAATACTTCATATACCTCTACTAGTTGCCAGAATATCCCAACAGCTGGAGTTACTTCTAAAGTCGTGATCACTCCTTGGTGCACAGTAATGTCTTTTCTAGGGAAAGAGGTAGTAACAGCAACTCATCCAACACCTAGATTGTCCTTCATATCATCTGTCAAGTAAATTAGAAACAAACATTGAAGACTGCAAATGAATTAGAAAAGTAATGCAAAGGATTTTTTCATACATTCCATTCATAATTTATTTGACTTCTGGAAGTGAAATTAATTTAAAATAATTTACTAGGAATTTAAAAAATGTTGCAATGTCTAAGGACACATTTTCTTTCATGATTTTTCTGGTAAACTTCATGATCACCTTACAAAATTGGATTCATGATAACTTAAAATTGAAATAAATGCCCTCACATTATTTATATGCTGTTGGCCCAATTCTTGGATGGTACTGGAAATGTAAACGAGTTTGATGTAAGGTGGAATGCCTTTCCACTTCCTTTTAGAGTACTTGAAACCATTCTGGTACGAATTTGAATTCTGCCAATCATCTACTGACACAAATCTGAAGGGCCAGTCTATTATCTATATTTAGTAATCTATTATATCATTTTATTGAAGTCATGTTGTTTGTCAATTTATATTGCTGTTGCATACTGTTTGTTAGGTTGGTGTATCTCAGAACCAACCTTTAATCTTTTTCCATAATTCAAGCACTGAATATATGCATTGAGTCAATTTTGAAATTCATTATTAGTTGGGTTTCGTTTCCAATGTTAAGCACCTATTAGCTTTGTTCTTTCCATCCATCCATATGCATGCAAACATCTTTTATTTGTTAGGGATCTGCAAGTTGAGTAGGACATATTTATTTTTATCTATAACTTGTTAGATTCTGCACACAGCTGATTAATATTTCCAAGTGAAAAAATGTATGAAAAATTTATGAACCAAAATGAGGAAGAGTTCCACAGAAAATGTGCGACTTTCTAGATCTGCATCTCTAGAAAGGTTGAGAAATACTTCTACAAGGTAATAATGACCTTTAACACTCAGAAAACCTGATGGAAGTCTAAAGAAGTTAATTGTAGGTGGAGCATGCTGGAATACAGAGATCTGGAAACAGACTAAGGCTGCTGTTGATGCACAAGATACTGAGAACCACATGTAGGAGTTAAAAGAAGATTTTGATTTGTGAAGCAAATCCAAAGGACTAAAGTAGCAAATATGTAATTCATCCAATTTAGCAGTAAGTAATATTTTAAATCTTAGTTGGTGTAATTATATGTTATTTTGTAAATTAAGTAGCCTTTTATGTAATGTTGCCAACTTTTAATCTACTTGATGATAATAAATAATAATAATAACTACTGGCAGAGGCTCTCTATATAAGTAAGCAAAATGTTCCACAACAAATTATGAGATGTATTAAAACAATAAGAACAAACCGTTTTTGTGGAAGTATCATAGACATCATTTTCTATTTGTAGAAACAACTATTATTAAGGATGAGAGATCATTTTATTAATTCATACCATGATTCATATATAAAGTGCATTTATTCATATATAAATAAATGCAGATATTAGGATGATATCATAAAAACAAGGAAAACAATATTTGCGGCACCATGAGCATCTGATAAAAGCATGTTTATCACAGTCACATTTACATTTATAAATATTATCTGTAAAACACTGTTTACATTCATGGACATGCTTCTATTAGTTGTTTACGAATAGAAAATGTACTTAAAAACCAAAATTATAACCAATAATTTTGGTATAATAATATTTTATTAATATTACTATAAACATTATTAAATAAATATTATTATAAACATATTTTGGTATAATGATATATTTTGATAATAATAATACGTATTTAATAATAATAAATATAAAAATATATTCTCCCATAGAGGTTCAAACGCGAGAACCCAAAAATCATACGAAGAAAGGTTACTGCCTAAACTGCCGCGGCCACCACTTACGTTTGGAGAATATTACTCCAAATGGAGTTTTATAGCATTTTCATTTGGAATGGTTATTACTCAGAAACTAAGAGTCCATGGAAAGCATTTTAATACGAGGGACCTCTTATTTCATGTATACATTCTACTCTACAAATTTCATCCGAATCCCAGAGGGGCAGGGCGTAACCTCTCCTAGTAAGTGAATATGTGCTCAAAAATCAAAATGGCCAAAATAAGACATGCTTGCGAGTTTAAATGCAATGGAAAAAGTCATGCTTGAGGGGTTTATCCAGATGTAACAGTTTATAATGAATATTCATTCCCATAACCACCATTGTCTGCTGATATGAACAAACCAGAATTTGCAACAGCTAGATAAAAAATTCCTCACTCCATATCCTCCAGCCAAAACTCCCCTCTAATCTCACATCCAGATGTCTATATTCTGGGCACATCACAGCAGGACTCTTCATGGCTCCAGTCTGTCAACCATGTGCATACATTCTCTGCTCAACATGGTCCATTTTGGCTAGGAATCTAAAAGAAAGAGGAAAAATTTTAAACACTGAATTTGATATAAAGATCAAATAAATATTGTTTGACTAAATTTTGCCAAAGGTGTTAAAAGATAATATTATTATTCATTGCAAATCTTTGGGCAGCACCATGACTTTTACACTAAATTGTCTTTGAAGCATGTTGATCTATTATTTATATCTATTACTAGTAAAAATGCTTGCATTCTGCAAGCATTTCATTTCACCTCGAAAAAATTAATTTTTCAGAGATTTCATTTTTAGAAATATTTTTTTATTTCAAAAGTTTTCACCTCTGCACCGATCTTTGTTCTTTTCTTACCGAACAATATTGGAGTAAAAGCAATCCCTAAATTTTGCAATTTTAAGAATATTATACTTTTTTCCATTGTTTGGTACTTATGCCACACATTTCTGCCAAATTTTAATGTTGTAGCACATTTAGAAGTCAAATAATATTTATCTAATTGTTTATATTTAAAAACTTTTTAACGGCCACAATAACAACTTCATGGAGATTTTCAAACATTAATTTGTGCCTTTGCACTACATTCTAAATAACTAAAAATTTTCAGCTCCATAGCATGTCCCCTAGTATCTAAACATTTTAAACTTGAAGAATTTCTAATAGGTAGCAGAATAAATATATCAAAATTTCTATAATCCCTATTTCGTTATTTTATAAATTCTACCATAGCAAAAAACTTCAGCTTTGTAGCACATACAGAAATACAAAAACAATAAATATTTGTTTAAACATTTGCAAATTTTTATCGGCCGTATTTTTTAAATTTTTTAAGGTTTTCGATTTTTTTGTCGGCCATTTATATAATTCTATCCACATAAAACATTTCAAGTCTCTAGCTAATCTGGAAGTGCCTAAACTTTAGTATCCTTTTATATATTTAATATATGATACGATTTATGTGCTTTTCTTATGGGGCAAAAATGGGGCCAAAACAGCCCCTTAAAATATGAATTTTCCCGATTTCAGATTTTTCTGTTTGGATGTGACGAAAAACCTATAATTGTGTCAAATTTCAAGTCTCTAGCTCATCTGGAAGTGCCTAAACATTATTAACCTCCTATCATATCATAAATAATATTAATAATATTTAAATACAAGTACATAGTTGGTGCTTGCATTTTGCAAGCATTTTATTTCACCTTCAAAACATTAATTTTTCTGACATATTTCATTATTAGATATGTTTTAATACAAAAGTTTGCACCTCTGAACCAATAACAACTAATAACACAACAACAAATAACAACGTGACAAATAACACTTTTTATAATCACCTTTATAACACGGTTATAGAATAACAGAAGAACTGTTGAATACAACTCACACAAGGATTCAGGCTATGCCAATGCGAAAAACTGTCATAGAGACGGGGAGGAAGAGAGGGGGGAGGGAGGAAGGGAGGGAGAGAGGTAGATAGATAATCATCTTTATTTGGGCGAAATTTGGACCATAAGGTCCATTCTTACATTTAACCCTTCGTCAATATCATGAATATTAAAAATAAAAGTATTACAATGAAGATTATATAAAATATACAAAAGATAAAAAGATATAAGTAAAGCCATTTCAGTTTGTGGATAAAACCTAGGTAAGAACAGGCTTGTTTTTCCTAATAAAACTCACGCAGGAAAACACCCACAGAGAAGGTGGTGTAAAAAACCTGCGAAAACCTACATAGTGTACATATCACAATGGTAAACTACAACAAAACATAGAAAACAGGAAGTACAGTAGGAAACATCATAAATACAGCATCACTGTATACTGTAAATATATATATATATATATTAACTAAAGGAAAAGAAAAGGTAGTGATGAGGGTGGCAACAAGGTGTTGAGGGAAGCCCAGCGGACACTTACCAAGTTGAGGACCAAGCTGGCAGGCTGCTGGGGGCGTCGAAGAGACACGTAAAACACACGAACACAAAAACACATACAAGCTTATCGGGCCTATGCCCTTCTTCAGCGAAAGAGTAACGTAAAGTGACACACTGGGCGGGGAATGACAGGGTGATGTGGGAAGGTTGATGATTGGAGGAGGTGGGGAGTAGGAGGGGTGGATAGCCAATAAAGAGGGAGTGTGGTAAGGGAAAGTGCGAATAACTACAATGTAACAAGGAGACATTGTAAGGGGGCTAATAGGGTTAGCGGAGGTTGAGGCCAGGCGGAGAGAAAGAGTCGAGAAGATGGATATGTGCTAGTTCCCAGTGTCGGAGAAGGGGGGCAGGAGTGTCATAGGGTAAAGCGCGAATAATCCTAACATTGTAGCAGCTATTGAAGGGGACATTGTGGGTATTAGCGTGTAATGCAACTGGGAGGGGGCATCTGAGAGAAACGCTATTCCGGTGACCGTTCATTCGGATGTATAACGGATTGCTGGTGAGGCCTACGTAAAACGCGGGACAAAGGGTGCAGGTAAGGAGGTAAATGACATTACGGGTGGTGCAGTTGCTTCTGGAGGTGATGGGGTAGGTGATGTTGGTGGAGGGACTCGAGAAAGAAGATGAGGGTAGGTGGATAGGGCAAGTGAGGCAGCGAGGTTTTCCGCAGGGGTGGGAGCCTATTGCAAGAAGCGTGGTAGAAGTGGGAAGTTCCTTCCTCCACAAGATATTTCCCAAATTTGGGGGCCGGCGGAAGGAGAGGAGCGGAGGATTGGCAAAAAGGTTGATAAAGAGGGACTGATGGGAGGAAGAGGTAAGAATTGGGTGGGCAGCATGAAGGATTGTTTTGAGAGCTTCGTGGATACCAGGAAGGAAAAGTGTCGTAAGAGTGAGTGGAGGGGTAGATGCAGGAATAGTGGGTGTGTGAGGATGAGATCCATTGTGGGTAGGCGTCATCGCCCTATGGATCTGTTCGTGGACCAAGACTGGAGGGTAACCACGTTTGAGAAGAGCATCCTCGAGGACAGAGTAATACTCTAGAAGGGATGCTCTATCGGAACAAAGCCTCCATCCTCGACGAGCAAGGGCATAGGGGATAGAGGTTTTGGTATGAAGGGGATGGCAGCTATCAAAGTGGAGGTATTGGAGGCTGTTGGTGGGTTTGATGTGAACACAGGTGCGGATTTGGCTGTCTTGAAGGTAAAGATCGACATCCAGGAATGTGATGTGGGAGGTAAAGGATTGGTGGGTGATGGACAGTGAAGGATGGGAGGAGAGACGCGAGAGAAAGGAAAGGAGAGAGTCAGGTCCATGCGTCCAAATGAGGAAGACATCGTCGATGTATCTCAGCCACAAAAGTGGTCTGAGTGGAACGTTGAGGAAGAGTCTTTCCCATTCTCCAAGGTAGCAATTGGTGTATGAAGGCGCCATTCGGGTGCCCATCGCAGTGCCTCTAATTTGAAGGTAGTGACGACCATCGAAAGAGAAGTTGTTCAATTTGAGCACCATTGCTGCCAAGTCTAATAAGAAATGGGAGGAAGGTCTTGCGTCGGGTGGTCTTGAGTCCAGGAGTTTACTAAGGGCAGAGAGTCCATCACCGTGGGGGATGTTTGTGTAGAGGGAACAGACATCGATAGTGGCCAAAATGGTATTGGGTGGGAGAGGAAAGGGGAGGTGTTTGAGAAAGTGGTTAGTGTCTTGGATGAAGGAAGGGAATTGACGAATGAGAGGTTGTAGGTGGGAGTCAACGAAGGCGGAGATGCGTATGTCTATCACAAATATCACTATCATTACATAACAGATTCCTAAAAATTTGCATGAACTGTAAGTATTCAACTAACTTTCACTGATAAAAACCTTGGAAAATTTCATAAATTGCCTTCCCAAAGCACTTCCACAAATTTAACGGAGACTATCTATTATTCATCTGACAAAATGCAGAAAAAAGGAATTAAACTATTTCATCATTTATGAATTACTATCTTATTGCCACAATTATCCTAAAATTTCAATAATTTTGATGCTCATGTAAAACCCACAGCCCATATTCTAAACATATCTTTAAAATAATTAAACCTGAGAAATGCCCATAGTGCAGCTTTTCTGCATATTTCAAAACATTTATCTTGAAGCCTGCCGAGAAACTTTTGTGCATTCATATACTTGCCGATTTTTAGGCAATGGTGGAATTAAGAAAATCACCTGTACAACGCTCCTCTCAAATTAATGTTATGCTGACACTGTGAAAATCTACAAGTGGAAAATTTCTGGTAAATATGATAAAAATAAAGTATCCCAAAAACTAATGCATGGGTACATGAATAAATATACTTTTTCATTAAAATGCAGTGAGAATGCTCACCACAAGCTTCCGAGATAATAGCAGAAGACTTTTACTTAAAAGAGCCAATCCGATATAGGCCATATTAAACATTAATGCGATAGTGGACATCCGATACCACGCGTCCTTATCTAGGAAAAAATCGCGATACGATAAATAAAACCAAGAAGTCAATCCCGCATTCTCGTTCACAGTAAAATAATTCTGAACAAACCGATTACAATAATTCGACGTTAATTAAAAATAAAAATGTCCCAAGATTTCATTACCTGATAATGACGACTTCATCCCGGAGCCAAATGAGGTTGCTTTCTCCACATCAACTTTACTCCCCGCCGTAGCAGGACCAGAACACCAACTGTGTGTGGTCATAAGAGCACTAGCGCTATGCAGCCGTCCCAGACAAGAAAAATCCGCCTCTTGCAGCTTTAATGTGCAGCGAACTTTGACTGTTGCATATTAGTACGTGGACTACAATGTTTTACGACATGCTGATTCACCTCTTGCCTGTTAGTACGTGCACATACAAGGTTTATGTTTAACTTAATTAAAGAAAGCGTAGCACCTGATATTGGAGTAAATAAAAACATACATGAAACGGTAATGTCCCTATTGTATCTGTACTTCGCTCCAAATGACGATCGATATTTACGTTTGCATTTATTCATAAAGAGGGCAGCATTACCGCTTCGCTCAACGGAAGGCGCTTAATTCAAATTAGACAGTGAGCCATGTTGTCATGGTAATTTTAGCACGGCAATAGTAGAAAATAATTTTAATAACTTCATTGCGTCGATGAAGATAATTAATCAAAATATTTTTGTTTTTGATAACATTTGCTATAACTAGATTGGAGTATTTAAAAATTTATGCACATTTAAAAACTTTTGGCTTGATCTCGCAAGCGTGGAACTATGCGATTTATTTTATGGCTTGCTGTACATGATGCTTCCATGTGAATCCTAGGAGTATGGCAATGGCTGATAGCGCTGCTGTGTATAAATCAACCACCTGAGGCTAAAAGACAAAATGCTGCCCCAGTTCATTACATGAGCATAGAATGGTGGAGACAGGGGTGGCCTGAGATACTTTGGCACCCCAGATGAGAGAATTTATATTTCAGCCGTTAACAATACAAGATATTGCACTGTATCATTTTTTATTAAATGCATAGGAAGTGTGTATTTCAAATGTTTATTAAAAAAATAAGAAAAACAAATGTTAAATTTACCATTACCACCTAATTTTCGCTTTAAGTAAATATCTACATTTATATTTCAGTTTATACCTTAAGATGAAGTAGGACCCATTCGATGTGCAGTCATTTCTTAATATCTTAACAAGTATTCACCATACCTTGATAAAGTTCAACAAGAGCAGATTTTAAAATGATACATATTCCCTTCCATACTTTTCTTCATACTCAAACTTGCATTCCTTTTCCATTCATCTTCCTTCCACCTAATCAAATTGATGCTCATTCAATGTTTTTAAATTTCAGGCTCCAATTCTAATGTCTTCATTTGCAGTCTGTCAACTACAGTTGTAGCATTTCATTTTATGGGTACTTGCACTTATATGAATCATTGACACTCATAGAAGACCATTACCACACCACATGAAGCCTAATTGGGGGGTGGGCAGGCTCCTCTGCTTTGATGTATCAACCGAAATTGGTCCCACCATTAGCAATACTACCACCAGTTAAGCTCTCAGTTTTTTTGCAATCCCCTTTATGACATAAAGGTGGTGCCCATTTGACAGAACAATTTTAATGCACCAAAATAAATCTAATATAATAAAAAACAATGCTTCTTTCCCATTATATTAATTAATTTAAAAGTCTTATTGCAATACAAGATTTAAAGTTCAAGCTATTAGATCGCCAAGTAGAAAAGTTACTTTTAGTTGTGAAAAATGTTCGTGTTTTCTTGGCACAATTAGAGAACTTAAAAAATTATCCTGGCTCTTAAAAGTGACGTTGCCGGATTAAAGGCTGCCTTAGCATTGCCTCTCAAGGAGTTTGATAAATCATGTATTGTTGAAAATATGATCGAGGAAATTAATGAGAGAAATTGGTGAGCTAAAAATGTAATCTTACCTGGGTTAAGCGATAATTGTGATGAAGAAAACGTGGATGGAGTTTCATCTGATAAAATGAAGATGTGTGAGGCATTGAGATCTGTAAAACTGGATCTTACTGGAGATAGTATTCATGTTGCGAGGATCGGATGCTGTGTAGCTGGTAAGTATTGACCAGTGAAAGTTATTTCTCCTTCAGAAGAGGATGCTGTGTTCTTTCTCTGTAATAATAGGAAGTTGCCAACTGGACTTTCAATTCAAAATAACCAGACTCTATTGCAGTGACAATATTTGTCTAATCTTAACCATGAATTAGACAAAAGGATTAAAGCAGGGGAAAATGATCTAACTATTAAATTTATAAGAGGTGCTCCTAAAATCGTGAAACAGAATGGTCCAAAAAACTAAATAGGAAAATTAATCTTAAAATTTATTATCAAAATGTGCAGGGACTTCATATGAAATTGGATAATATTAAATGTTTGCTTTGTTGGATTATGAGTTGATTATATTTACTGAGACTTGGTTGGCTGAACATATTAGGAGTGCTGAGCCTGGACTTTCGAACTATAACATCTGCCGGTCTTATAGGAGTGCTGCAAGTAGTAAAAAAAATATTGGTGATGGTGTTTTGATTGCAGTACATTCTAGTATTTCATCTCATGGCATAATTTTTGACAATGAGAAGGAAGAACAAGTATTTGTGCGTGAGGACATTAATTTATTAATGTCTTAATTCCCACACGCTGAGTTACTTCTTGCAGGTGATTATAATTTTCCCAATTCTTGTTGGTCTGGTGAAGAATTACTCAATAATGTTTGACCAAATGTCCAATTAATATATGATTTGGTTAGTTTTCACAATCTTACCCAGGTAAATAACATTCCTAATTCTCTCAATTTCACATGGACAAAATTTGATAAATGGTGGCTAGGTTCCAAAACCAGTCCACAAAAGCCTATTTAACTCATGATTAAGCTGAAATGTTGAGCATTTGCAGTGAATAATAATAGAAAACAATACTGTTAATATTGATTATTATCCTAATTGTTGAATGAACAATAATTGAGTTAGAGTGTAACAGACAACTATGTTGCAGAACATCTCATGGAGGGAGGATGCTGCCAAAAGTAGTTCCTGAGAGCAAAAACTGGTTTGTATGTGTGGTTTTGCCTTAATATGCCAGATTTATTAAAATGTTCATACCTTATGGAGCTTCATTTGTAAGTACAGATATTTGTAAGTTGGATGTTCATAAGTCAGGGACCTCCTGTACAGTGTTCCCTCTAAGCTGCATGGGCGTGCAGCCTCGCATGGTTATTTTCTCTGTGTGGACAGCCACTTTGTTGCCGCGCACAAGTCAAAAAATATCAAATGAAAAATCACAGAGAACATTGCACAAGGCATTACTTTTCTAAAAAGAAAAATATTTATAGTTCCTGTGACATCATTCCTAGACAAAATTCTTCTTCCACATCGAGGGGAGCCTATGGGACTCTTGACTTTTGGGTTCACAATTTTTGCATGCCATCTTAACTTAACTGCTGCACACTAAGTTTGGCCGGCCATGCAGGGCTTAAAAAAATTATAGGGAATACTGCTCCAGTATTTTGATGCAAGACTTTTCAAAATATAGAAGATCATTTACCTATACAAGAGAAAAGCAGAAAGTGCTGCATTAGGTGAGTGCCAAGAAACAAGTGAAAGGAAGACTGGTCAGAAATGCTATTGACCTTCATGTATAGATTGTTTTGCTCCACATCACATATAATAATGTACAGAATTGTAAAATCCCAAATACAATGTAATAATAGTTATTTTTTATTTTAGTGCTGGAGTATATATGTCCAGCAGTATGGTACTGTTGTGACATATGGGTCTTATTCTATTTTTTCCTTAAGTACCTACTACTTCAAATTGTTAAGTATGCACCTTTTCTTAGTCTACCAAGTTATGACTTCGCAGAGATTTTCTCTCTCCTTCTAGAGTACAAAATTCAAATTGAAAGGGTTAAACAACTTGCTTCCTTTGATGAAGACAATCAGCATCTATTTCTGGAAAATTGGCCATTTTAGCAGACATATTATAACAAGACACTTGACAAGTTTCATTTAAAATGGGTAAGTGTACACTTATTATAATCTTGGAGTATATCCATGCATATAGTCATGATTACGGCATGAGTACAACAGCTCGAAAGTCAGTCATATCTACCTTAGAAGATTAATTAAATCATGATCCTCAACAGGTTTCTACAAAAGTGAATTTTGAAGGCCAATAAAAATTCATCACACCTTCACAACAAGAAGAATGAGAAAAATGTTTGCTAATCTTTGTTTCAGCAGTAAAAAAAATCTGATGTGGCCAACACATGACTTTCTCCATATCTGTAATATTTCTAAAAATTCCAAATAGGTTACATAATAATTAATATTTTAAGAAACTGCGAGAAAATTTTAGACTTTGCAAAGAACAAAAATAAACTCAAACCCTAGCCTTCCGATATTGGATATAGCCACAAAGCTCCAACAACTAAGAAAAGAAAAAGGAGTGTTACTAACAGTAAAACGTAACTAAGCATCAATTGTTAACAATAGTCGTCAGTCGTCGGTAGATGCCATGTTGGTGGCAGCTTAATATATAAGATATCTCTTAAACAATGCATTTTATGGAAAAATGTTTCAAACAAAGGTTGTAGAAAATTAAATTTCCTACAACTTTTATTCTTCTACATTTTTACATTTATCAAATATTAAAGCAAATGTTTCAAAATAACGGATGTGACAAGAGTAAACACCCACTTCTGGTTGACCAATTTTTAACAAAAACTAATCAGTTCTTCCGACTGTTATAAAAATGATAAATATAAAATTTTGTATTGACCTGATTAATAGTTTTTGAGTTCGAGCAGCCACAAAAAAAGCTATCACATACACACACACAGACATCGAGAAAATGGTCAAAACGTGTTCAGGGAACCTCAAAACGTGTATTTCCGTTGAAATCTCAAAGTCGATTTTTTTTTTCATGAATACAATACCTTCTCCTATACTACGTATATGGAGAAAGTAAAAATTGAAGCTCTCCCAACCCACGTGACCTCTTTACCTGTAAATCAAATAAATTCAGACTTGTTTATTCAAGTTCATTTCCATAAAAAACACAATATCAATAATTATTAAAATCACAATTACAGTACAAGATAAAGATGAATTTGTAAACAAATTTTACAATAAAGTATACGGATATGCCTTTGTAAAATGAATCCAGATGATTCCTGGTCTAGTTTCATTCTATAAAACTTAAATTACTGCAGCTAATGCATAAAAACTGCTCAAACATAAATAAAAATTGTTCGTTAAATGAGGGAGGAACTATTACTAATATCACTGTTTGCCTCATAGCCCAATTCGTATTGAATGCAAAGCTACATGCTCCTCATAGGAGGGAGGTTTCGGAGAGACTACTCTTGAAGCACTAGCTGCTCTTGGTAGAACAGGAGTGGTCACTCCCATATTATGAAGGTCAGTGTCACTACCACCCAGCAGGAGGTGCCTGTCTCGCTCATTTTGAAAATTAGCACTACCACCCAGATTTGAAGAAAATCGGTCATCTCTGCCAAGTTTTTTATTTCTCAGCAATGCAATCCAATTTATTCTTCCGCTCCTTTCCCGTGAACAGCAATTATGGCACATACCTCTGTATGGCTTTGCCATCCAACAAAATGTTGCAATGAAAGACACAAATATACCTGCCTAAGAATTAAAAAAAAATTAAAATTAATGTTATTAATATCACAAGTGAAAATTCAACAAATTGGTTATGAACACTTCTAAGATTAAAGTTGATGATCATTTGACGGCAATCATGTGATAATAAGAATTAAATCTATAGGAATGTGTGTGCAAATATCATCCAATCATGACTAGAGGTTTTTAGTAATTCAAGAAGCTATTAATCATGAAGGTAAAATAATAGTTTGGAATAAAACCTTATTACACAAAGTTGTATGAAGACATCCATATTCTAAATAAAAGAAATGAGTAAGTAAAAGATTTAAGTATTTTTCTGGATCATTAAAATAGAACTAAAGAAAATCCAAAGAAGACTTGGCAAAGACAAAAAGAAAATATTCGTTGAAAATTTAAATTATAGAACTTCAGGGCAGGCTTGAAATATATTGGTGCCCCAGAAAATCTTTATGAAAGTTTTTTTAGGTGCCTATATGTGATAAAAATTATAAGAATAACATCAAAATAATTAAATAAAGCCATCAAGATTAGTCCATTTCATGATATTAAATGATAGTGAGCATTTATACACTTGCAAGTACAGGTAGTTCCTACTTAACATGAGTTTGCTTAACACAAAATTCACTTTAGTATGATTTACCATGAGGGGAACCTGTTCACTTTACATGAAGAATTCCCAGTTTTACATCAGTTGCAACACGATCCATTACGTAAAAATAAAATTAAAAAATGTTGCCATTAAGGCAACGTGTATATTAATTTATATTTATTTGTAAAATACTAGTTAATATATAATTTGCAGTCTAAAGTCGAAGTAAAACTTCGCAAAGCCATTTTTTGTGACATTTGCCAAGAAAGAGTGAAAGACGAAAAAGAGAAACTGTACACAAATGAGAGACCACTACACTTAAACATGTGAAATAAGTTTTGGAAGACGAATTCTTGTTGTAATGCCTTTTGCAAAAAAAGCACGCTCATAGTTGTAGATGTAAAACCAAAAACAGTATCAAAACATAAGACAATAAGACATATCATGATCGCGAAGAATATCAAATAGCCACCACTAAGGTAATGAAAACATTTTAGATTTGATAGTTTCCCAGTATGGCTCACAGGTGAATTCTACTTCATGTTTTTCATCACTTTTGTGGTTAAAGTTGTGAGAGAAACTGAGTCAAACTTTTTGCATTCCATTCAAAGAGAAACTCTACACAAATGAGGGAACACTATACTAAAACATGTGAAATAAGTGACAAGACACTGCTGCCCCCAAGAAGGGAAAAATCAACTTTCGCGAATTCTACTTAATGTTTTTAATCACTTTTGCAGTTAAAGTCACGGAAAGTATTACGATAAGTTTTGTTTTGACTTTGCAGATGCAAATTATAAATTAATGAATATTTTAAGAATATTTATGTATAAATAAAAATTTATATATCCACTATGATACAACGATCTCTCTCGCTCAAATACGTATCTCTCGCACTTTATTTGCTTTCTTATGGGATTTATGTATTTGCTTAACATGACACTTTTTAGGAATGTATCTCTCATGTTAAGTAGGAACTACCTGTATTGCACAGAATGACCCTTGATATACTAGCACCTCAATAATTTAGTGCCCTGGGCAACTGCCAGCTTGCTCTTATCTCAAGCCAGACCTGCTTCAAAGTATAGAAATATTAGGATAAAATAATGTCTTTGAGTGACCAAAATTATAAGTACAGATGCTTGGTGGGTAGTGATTTGTATCTATTGCTTTTTAAATTTACTGTATTTACCCAAATCTAAGACGAGATTTTTTTCCAAATTTCAAATTGCAGAAATTGGAGGTCATCTTAAATTTGAGTACAAAGTCATATACTGTCAATATATTGCAGTCACTTGATCGCACATCAATTCGTCATGCTTAAATTCATGGCATGTCAATTCATCACATGAAAAATTCATTGTGTGTCAATACATCACACGACAAACTCATAGCCCGTCAATTTATCGCTAGACAAATTCATCTCAAGACACGTATTTGTCGAGAGGCAAATTGAAAGGTGAGACACCATGACTGGTGTATGGCAGGGGGATACACTTGTTGGGTTGGGAGTCCCCCCTTGCCATACACCATCCATAGTCTCATGTAATTTGCAAAGGGAATTGCGATTCATTCAGAAATTATCGAAATATAAAGAGAATTTTTTTGTGGAAAAGTGTCTCCCCCTGCCGTTCACCAGTCATGGTGTCTCACTTTCCAATTTATTGAGCGATGAGTTTGTCGAGCAATGCACTGATGAGCGACGAATTGTCATTAGAACTGTAGGAAGCATGGTTACATGTTTAATCAATGTTTTTTAAACAAATGAAAAAAGAAAATAATTGTATCTACTGAAAGTTTTCATTGCAAACTTACGATTAGGAATTCAATTAATAAAGTGTTAATTTTAAAAATACATTTGAAAATTTGTTTTTTTTTACAAAAATTTGGGTAGTTCTAATAACTAGATGAAGGACAAGACAGCGACAGTGGCACTGTCGATGATGAGAAATGCTACTATCATGGAAATGGTACTACTAGGGTGCAGGGGCAGTGGCGTCGTAAAGGGCAATCCCTCAAACCAGTTTTCTATATGCATCCTCAGTCTATTGCTGCATCCTACTACACTGCAATGCAATCAGAATTTATAGCCAAAGAACAGATGCATTTGGTGGCCTCTGGTACACTTTTGAGCACTCCGTGTTCCTGCAGAAACTTCATGCTTGCTTCTTCTTTGACTGGCAATTCGTAATACTTTAGAGGAGGCATTTAAAGCTGAAATAATGAAAAATATACAAGAAACGAATGACGAGTAATATCACTGGAGATGAACCCAACCCAACCTGAGGGGGAGGGGGACCAAAATGAACATGAAAAGGAAACCAATCCAAAACTAATGCAACCCGAGGGGGAGGACCAAAATGAATGTGGAAAGGATACCAACCCAAAACTAACTAACTCAGCTTGAGGTAAATCCCTAAAGTAAAGTGCCATAATTCCTCATCATCAAATTTCTGTAATACATTTGTATAACATAGTAGTACCATTTCGCATTGGTTTCTCACTGTTGACAGTGCCACTGTCACTTCTTGACCTTCACCCGGTTGTTAGAACAGAACCAAAATTTGTAACAAACCATTTCAATTAATGAACGAACTAGTATACCTATACTGAATGCACATATTTGAAATATCCACCAAATACATTCATTGAGAAATTAGATAATAAAATCTTTTTTCTGTTTTGATAGTCTACTAATCTTAGATTCTGGGTTGTCTTGGATTTGGGTAAATACGTTAATTTTTCAAAATATTACATAGAATCTTACTAATATCTGTAAGTAATAATTTATACTTGGATAGATTATCAACATATAGATAGATAACTGTCCTTATTTAGATGATATCGGGACTATAAACACTCTCTTTACATTTGATAATTATAAAAATAAATAAAAACATTGCTAACCTGAAAAGCGAATGCCAAGAACCAAACAACAGGAATGCCATTAACTGTACAATGTAAATCATGATCTTTAGCTGAATCATAGTTTGAAGAAGATACATCAGAAACAATATTTGAAATTTTATTATTTCTTTTGATTGCTTGCTCGTCAAACACCTCCACATCATGTAAGTTATTTGAATCGGAATGTTGATATACTTTGTGGGATTTTTCATCTTTTACTAATCTTCCAAGAAGTTGATAATAATAAAGCAGACTATCATCATCTTTGGCTCTCTGAGGTCCTAGAACTTTTGGATCCAAAACCTTCATTTTTTCAAATTTTTTTATTGGGCATATTCTATGGAAACCATGGCTTAAAACCCATTTTTCTAAAGTTGCCATTTCTTGAGATCTTTCGCAAGGCCATGGGTTTGAAGAAAGCTGTTGAGAAGAAAAAAATGCTTAATTATGCAATGTTTCCCTTCTTTGAAACATATTTGCCAAAAATATTCAGGGGCATTTGCCAGTGAAATCATTTTTATTATCACGCAATGCACATAAATGATCAATATCAAACAACATTGATGAATAAATATCACAGATATGTTCATTGATGGTCTGGATATGGTTTTTTGATTCTATGCATCAACTCCCACAAAGAGGAAAAAAAGAAAATGTTAAAGAAAAATTCAGTGGCACCAAAGACCTATTCTTAGCATTTAAATAGAATGAGTTCATTTTCAGAGTATCTGTGCACCACTCAAAACAAAATAGAAGTTTCTATAATTTTTTAATGTGGCATATGGGTGACAAATGAAGAAACCTCCTAATAACCACAAAAAATAATAAAAAGGAAGTACTCGCATGCCAGTTTAAGGGAAGTTACTCCATGCCAGAGACTGAACACATACACTATCTGGGTATAGGGGGAAACTACTCTACACCAGGGACCCTTTTCTCACACATGCACAAAACACACAAGCAATCAACCACACATGTACTTCCTTTTTAAATACCTATTTCAGAATCAAAGATTCCATATTCAGTAGGCCGATCGTAAATGGCATATGGGTTTTTAAAATTACATTTTATTATTTATATCTTCTTATACTGGATTCACCTGGATGAAGGATAAGTTTTTTTCCTATTTCCAGAATTCAGAAAGAAAAAGTCGTCTCACATTTTCTCATGGAGTGAAATCTCTAGTTAGGTTGATATTTTTACAGCTATGCCAGAGTACTAGACTTAAAAACACCTATGTACTCATAAAAAACTGACAAATCAGAAACCAACCAAAAATAAAAGGAAAGACTTTACAAAGTCTGATAATAAAATAATAGGACCAAATTTATTATGGAGTATATAGCAACACTGACGCAACCAGGGCTGGCCAAGTGAGGGGTACAGTGGATGCAAGGCATCCAGACCCTCGATTTTTAGGGGTCCCCAAATGTTGTGTATAAATAATAATTTACATCTTTAAACGAATTTTTGCTTTTTTAATAAATTAATTATCAAGACTTAAGAACGAATTTCAATACTTTTTTAGAAGAAGGCAATGTAATTGCTCATAATATGGGCATTTCCGAAAATTTCCCGGAAAAACGAATGAAAAAAAGCAAAAAATGTACGATGAATTGTTGGAAGATGAAATTGATCACAATCCTGTATCAGAATTTAAACAACTTTTTTAATGTAATTATTGATACAGTAATTGTCCAGATAGAAGAGAGATTTCAAAATATTAAAATATATCTTTACTATATTAGATGTACGTCAGAAATATGAGTGACCAATTTTCGGAGGAAAGGATCAATATCAAATTCTTGGCAAAACTGGGAAAAAAAGATACAGAGGTTATACAAATGTTTTGCACCATGTCCAGAACTCATGTTCTTGAATGAGTCAAGTGTTTTTCTGAGGGCAGATGTGACGTTAGCGATGGCAACCAATATGGTTGCCCAAAAACATCAAGAACAGATGAAAACATGGAAAAAGATGCTTGTTTGGTGATAAATGATCAACAGTTGACAGATTAATAGCAGGGAACTGAATATTAAAAGGGTGTCTGTAAAACTGATTTTGACTGAAAATTTGGGCATGCAGAAAGTTTGCCCAAAGATAGTTTCCAAAAATCTGAATGACGAGCAAAAATTGAGAAGAAGAGAAATTTGTGATCTTCCACAAAGGATTCAGGATTATGAGTAGAATCATAACCACTGATGAAACTTAAGTGTTTCAATATGACCAAGAGATGAAAAGCCAAAGCCTTCAGTGGAAGACTATCATCACCATGACCCAAGAAAGCTTGGATGTTCATGTAGAATGTGAAGACAATGCTGATCTGTTATTTTTTATAAAAATGGAATCGCCCACCATGAATTTGTTTCTGCTGATCAGACAGTGAACCAAAAGTATTAAGTTGAGATGTTGCAGCAATTACAAGACCGCATATGATGCATAAGGCCAGAAACAGAAGATAACAAATGGATGTTGCACCATGATAATGCTCCAGTGCACACAGAGCTTTTAGTTAAGGACTTTTTGACAAAAAAACAAATGACAGTTCTGAGTCATCTGCCCTTTCACTGGTCCTGGCCCCTGGTCCTATTCCTAAAATTGAAAAGTATGCTCAAGAGGTCACATTTTAAGTCTGTAGAAGATATCCAGACAAACGTGATGGCCATTCTGAGCAGCTTGACACAAAATGATTTCCATAATGGTTTTGAAAGCTGGAAAAGGTACTGGAATTCGTGTATCATTGCAGAAGGAAAGTACTTCAAAGGGGATTACACCCATTAGCAGTGAAGTAACTAGGAGTGGAAGGGCCACTGGTAAAATATTATCGATGGCCCCCTACCCTCTCACCCAGCAAATACATGTTCAATTAAAACTGAAGCTCATTCTAAAACCTACCAAGTTGTATTAATTAATCAAGTATGAAGAATATGCTGAATAGGCTACGTTTTTTTTAAAGGAACATGAAGTGAATAATTACCAAGCAAGAGAAATACAGGTACAGAACAAATGAAACATCCATTTCATAACTATTCTAAATACTCTACAGCAGGTGTGCACAACATACGGCCCATGGGCCAGATTTGGCCCGCTGACACATTTTGTGTGGCCTGGCAGGATTTAACTCAGCTGGTGCTTTCCTTTTCTGTAAAAAATACAAGTCAAATTTGTTATGGATATTAATCGCATGTGTGAACAAACATTCTCTCTTATGAAATTAAACAAAGCTCCATTACGTTCAGCACTGACTGACTGACATTCTAAGAACAGCAACTACCAATATTACTCGGGATGTAAGTGGAATGGCGAGAGAAAATGGTGCAACATCTCCCATTGAGTAAGTAAACTATATTGATTTGTCACCTTACTTTTGTCGCATAAAAATTGCATAAATGTTGCTACGGTAATTACTGAATCTAAAATAGTTTACTTCAATTTTTTATATGCAAAACTTTCATAGTTTGGCCTGTCTAGGTCCAATGAAGGTCAATTATGGCCCGTATTTACTTTTGAGTTGTGCACCTCTGCTCTACAGTATGTAGTGCTAAATAAGTTTACAGTGTATGGGCATCTGAAATTTATCAAGTGTTAGCTTGAAAAAACTATCTTGCCAGTCTTTGAAATCCTTCTTAGCTCAACCTTTAAAACCCTTTTTCCTTACCTTCATCTCTGCAAATTGGTCCATGATTTCAGAGAAATTCAACCATCATGCAAAGCCTTGTTCAATGGGAAGCAGCACCAGACCATGTAATCTTTTCTGACTCATTCTACTATGCCAGTATTTTAAATTATTTTTAGCTTTAAAAAGATTGCTCTGCAAGAATCTCTTTCCGAAACATGGGTTCCCCTGACCTACGAAGTTGTCAAAAGTGTGAGATAAGATATATTTTATGTATAGATGCCTTCTAAGAACCAAAATCTTAATTGAAAAGGGAAAAATGTCAGTAAATGATGGAGGGAAAATATAAACAAATGAGATGTCTGTAATGCAACAGTGGCATCAGCCATGCTTTAAAAGTTAAAGTTGAAAAACGAGAAGTGAACATCATCATCGCGTGAAGCTCTGTTCAACACTAATGATTGACTGGAAAGTCATCCAGAAATTAGGATACAAAATGGAAATCACAAAAAAAACTTTATCTTTTCTATATTCTGAAAAAACTAGGACTCCCCCTGGGCTCTGGGCCAGCAGCATTTGGCCACCCACACCCAGTGCTAGCATATTATGGGCTGTAAAATGATTATGTCCTTTTCCCAGATGAAGTTTATGGAACCTTTTTTGCAGAAATATTGGAATTAATTAATTATATTTAAAAATGCAATATGAGAACAATATTTGGATCTGATATAGGTTTTAAATTCTCAGTAAATTCAATTTTGAGGAATTCTCTCCTGAAGATTGAATGCCAAAAACGAGGATATGTCCGGAAAAATGAGGACGTACGGTAGCTCTACCCATACCACCTTATTGTTGTCACTGCCCATTAGAATAAGTTTTCATGTACAGCTATTTATAAGGGCTGTTCGGTTACTTTATTGTCAGACCTTGTACATAGATATTTAGAGTAAGATCAAATATACCGTATATACTTGTGTATAGTTCGACCTCCAATTTCTCGGCAAAAAAAATTAGATTTTTTCATATATCTCGTGTATAATTCAACCCTAGCTTTCTACTTACTCTTTTACCCTAGATTTCCGTCAGGATCGACATTTTTCGTTTCGATATCTTGAAGCTCACAATCGAGGTATATAGAACGATCTTGGTTTTCAACAGCTTTTAGTATCATAATAATATTATACTAATAATAAACTAAACATCGTAAACCTATTGCACGATCTTGAGAAGAAAAATATTTATTACTTTTTAACTACAAGATGTGACATAAGAATGGTGGCAGAATTTCTAGCAAATAGACGAAAATTAAGCTTATATAACAAAAATTAATAGATGCATATTACTTGTAAAACCTTCAATAAAACTTATGAATGATAGTTGAACAAGATGAAATAAACCACAGAACTTATAAAAAAATAATGAAAAATACTACTGGGTCGCAATCAAATCACAATTTCCTGATAATATAATACAGGACAGCAGTGGCGTCGCGTGCCCATTTAGGTTGGGTGTGCTTTTATTGGGGAGGGGGTTATGCAACCCGCGCTACAAAATTCACGTGTTAATTTGAGCGTACGATTGCATTTTTATCGACGTGTGAAAGTTTTAAGAGAGCATAGCGCAGCAGCGCTCTTCTTAATTGGTCTAATGCAATTAATCGTAGAATAATTTTGAATACTTTAATTCAGTAACTGATATAATTATGCATCACGCGCGCCGTTTATGTGAAAAGGGTTAACGCTTCGTTGTGAGAAGATTAGGATATCATTGGCAAATACTAGAGTGAAGCACGAATTATCTGTATTTTTCTACGATTTTTAAATATGTACAACTATATAATACGCACAGAAATCTGAAAAAGTAATCACTTGGGAAAATATTATTTTCCCGATTGAATCAAAGAAAGGCTTAAAAAACTCATTTTACTTACTTATTTATACACCAGTTCCAATCTCCTGTTTTGCCTTAGGAATTGTGTTAGCACATCATCATAAAATGAAGGTCTTTTCTTCAGTTCCACCAGCAATGTCTTTTCAATGGCGAGTGAACTTAGGCCGCATAACCTTTCCTGAGTTTGTGTTCCTCTATAACACGTATGTATTCTCTTCATAGCCGAAAAAGAATGCTCGACTGTAGCAGTAGAACTCGGAATCGTCATGATAAGTTCCGCTAATTTATAAATTTCCTTGAATGCAACCTGAAGCTGATTTTCTTGCATGAATTTTAATAGGTGATGCACTGGTTTCCTCGCAAATTCATCAGAAGAAAAGAGCACTTTTAGTTCATTTTTTAGGCGAACGTAGTCAAAAACTGGTCCGTAGAAATCCTTTAATTTTTCTATAATACCATCAGGAAAAGTTTTCGCATACTGATCATATCTTTCGCTACAAAGGAGTTGAAAAAACTCAAGTTTCGAAAGTGAAGAGTATCTTTCTTCCATCTCCAGGTACATGCAGTCGACTATTCTCTGGTATAATCGAAGGCACGCGCTCTTCTCCTCTTCTATAGATCCTTTTCGTCTTTTAGGCTTCGACTCCTCAACCGTATGCTTTTCCTTTGCAGAAACCCAAATATCATCAAATCCTTGTCATTCCTAAGCTGTTTCATAGTATCATGCACCTTTTTACAACAGTACAATATGTCATAGGATGATGTTTGCAATATATTATTCAAAACATCAGTATAGCCAAACAGAACAGAAAAAATTTCTAACAGAAAAATTGTTTGAAAATCTTGCAAGAAATACAAAAAACCACGAGCTTTGATTACAGCATCCACGTCCCATTCCCCAGAATTCTCCACAATGTGTTCAAAAAATTCAATAAGTTCACTTCTGTGGCGTTTTACTGTGTTTGATAAACGGGAAGTAAAGTTCCATCTGGCTGGTGCGATGGAGGGTAATTTTTTAGCAACAAAATCTTGCAAAGCATTTACTCTTTTCGATGATTTAGAAAAATATGCTGCCAATCCACTGATAGTTTGGAAAAACAATCTACATTCCTTGATATTCGAGAGGCTTTGCTTCAGAACTAAGTTCAAAACGTGAGCGTAGCAATGCGTAAATATTGCTAAAGGATAGGCCTCGATAACTTTACTCTGCAACCCATTAATATGTCCACTCATTACACAGGCACCATCATAAGTTTGGCCGACCAACTTGTTCTTAATATTAAATTCCTCAACTCTGTTTACAACATGTTTAAAAAGACCACTAGACGTTCTATCATCACTTACGTCTGTAAATCCGATAAACCTTTCGTGTGTTTGCCCATTATGGACAAAACGAAAAACAGTTGATAGCTGCGATTTCGACATGACATCAGAAGTTTCATCCAGAAGAATGGCCACAAATGTAGCGGAAGAAATTTCTTTCTTTATAGCATCTTTAACCACATCAGATATAGCATTAATGATATCATTTTGTACTGTGGGAGAAGTTCCTCGAAATATAGTCGATGCCTTTAAATGACTGTCTAAAAGAGGATCATACTCACGGAGCACATTTAAAAATTCTATATAATTCCCTCGGTTGGCTGAATCTTCAGACTCATCATGACCTCTCAAAGGAAGCTCTTGCTTAGCCAAATAACATACAGCATCAATTAATCTTTTTAAAATGTCTCTATTATTCTTTACTTGTTCATTATGACGACTAATTTAAACTTTTCTTTGGCTGTCAATGAGAGTGTCAATTCTTAAGATCTTAAGATTTAAAAATGACTGAACATGTGGTTGGGAGCGCTCATGTTTTTGCACTGCTGCAGCTAAATGATTAAGATCGGAATACCCGTGCTTAATCCAAACACTTTTCTCTTTGGAGAATAATAAACAAGGCCAACAAAAAAGTCTTGACCGCACTTCACATCCAGTTAACCATTCTACTGGACCGTATTGTGAAACAGAGAAATGTCTCATGTACTCAGTTTTTGCATCTTTGTGCTTGCACAGTAAATTTGGAAGAGGAGGACGAGGCTTACCTTCTTCGACTATGTTCATACAATCCGCAAAAGCTCTGGCAGAAAACGGGGCATTCAGTACATCGTCAACACTGTTTACCATTGTAAATATGGGCAAAAAGTTATAAATTATATCTAAAAAATTATAAATATGTGTTAAAAACTTGTCTAAATCGGTGTCATAAACACGTCGGTTCACACCTTACCCCACGCACGCAAAACAGACGAAACTCAGAAAACAAAAACAGCATCTCATGACAAGTAACTACGTAACAACGTTGAATTGGATTGCTTCACACAATAGCCAATCACAACCGCTAACTACTTCTGGGTGCTGTTGTCTCAGCGCACACCCTGCCACGCCTTCTGGACGGTTTAAAACCACAAGGAGACTAAGAATTTGACCCGCTGCGCCATCTGTACGTATGTTTAAAGGGCTCAAAGCTGCTCGTATTACTTACCGCACACCCGGGCTATTAACGTGAATGTGATACAATGTTTACGCGCCGAAACTTCTCCTCTTCATGAAACATTGTATATTGGATTTGATTTTAGGAATCACGCGAAGCCAGAAAACGATTAGGGGAGTCTTTAACGGGAATAAATGCAAAAATATAATATCTGTGACACTGCGAATCCGTGGGTGTGCACCGCACACCTAGCACACCCTGAATATACGCCCCTGCAGGACAGGTATACAAGTCTTCGAAAAAGAAAAAAATGAAAACACAACATAGTTCTAATGAAAATTGATAAAATTAAAGGTAAATAGGAAGTTTTGGAGCTATATCATAGAAGTTAAGTCAGCAAGGTGGGTGACCAAAAAATATCTTGATTTTTATTATGATATTTTTAAAAAAACAATTTTTTAGATCCGAGATTTTAAACCCTGAAAAGTATTACTCGTGTATAGTTCGACCCCCAATTTTTTGCACAAAAATTTGGTCTTAAAAACTCGAACTAACACGAGTATATACGGTAATTTATTTTTTTACTTTCCAAATGACATTTCACATGTATTATTATTTAAAAATAAAAAATATGTTGTTATATTTTCTTAAAGATAAAGAGTGAAGTTGGAATCACAGCTTTCGGAAGGAGATAAAATCACTAAAAGAACAAGAAGTCCAAACCAGGACTAATGCAGGCTGGTTTCCCCAAGTTGACGTCCCAAATTTATTACTTATATTGACAGGAAATGTTTCCATGTGTTAGTCAGCTGTGAAGATAATCTGTAGATTAACCTAAAAAACTGCTTCACTTAACTGATAAGTTTCTTAAAAATAATCCTATGCAATACTAACAACAGTTAACATTGATTAATAAATAAATCACTTTTTAGCCCTTTAACTTGAGACTGATGAGTCTCACAGATGGAACTATCAGCAGAGACTTTATATGTTCAACAGCACCAGAGATACTTTTCTTTTTTCAATTTTTCATAGAATTTTGAGCAGAAAAAAGGCCAAAATAAAAGTGTCTTAGTTCATCATATTGAGATATTCTTCACAATTATCTTGAAAACATTTTCTTTTATTTCCTTAATCTTTCCTTACTGGACATTACAGGTTTTTCTAAAAACCATTAATTGTGGCTTGTTTTAGCACATTTTAATTTACAGCAATCCTATCATAATTTCAAAGTAAAAGTCAACACTTAACAAAAGATAGCAGATGTGATACTTACCATAAGAACTTTAAGATTTTTCATATAGTCCAGTGTTGATGGATTCAGGGTTATGAGTTGATTGTCTGAGAGATTTAGCATACTTAATGATTCAAGACCAATAAATGCCTCTGAGTCCACATAGCCAAGGTGGCAACTGCCAAGATCTAGGAATTCCAGATGAGGAGCAATAAGTAAATGTGAACCTTCAATGCCATTCTTCCCATGATGATCTTCTTTTTCAAGTGGATTAAATCCTAAACGTAGTGCTCTGGAAATTTATTTGAACAACATAAGTAATTGTTTTATATTTATTTATATTTACGAAGTATTTAATTTAACTTTTAGAAGGAAAAGTTTATTTGAAATCAAAAGTATATGCAGTTGTTTTATTTTGAAAAATGTCCCACAAAGTAAATGTTGATATCACAGATTATTTTGTGGCTTTCAAAAGAAAATATAATTTCCAATATTCAAAGTAGTGTAACAGTCATATACACAAATTTCAATAAGGTCACTGAATACCTTAAATTAGGTGCATCTATGAATATTTGTGCAGACAATAGCACTGGATGGGGGCTAAAACCTCTCTGTGCTGTTTCTGGATCCCTCCGCAATCGATTATGTGACAGGTCTAGAAGTTTAAGATTTCTGAGGCCTTGGAAAGCTGATGGGGATACATGTGCAATTGAATTGTGAGAGAGATGTATTGCTTCTAGATGAGTTAATTCTTCAGAGCGAAAGGCACCATTATTCAATATGGAGATTGAATTGTGGGTTAGATCCAGCACTTGAGTGTAATTTTCAGCTTTCTGAAATGTCCTCCCTTTCAACAATAAGAATGAATCAAAATTAGTCTTTTTTATTCAAGAAATAGTAAAAAATTAAAATGAGTTATCATTTGTTCCACATTGATACTTGAATAATTCTGATTCAACAAATGCACTATGATAAGCATTAAGACATATAAAAATGTTAACAATTGAATAACATCTGGAATACAAATATATCCTTTAACAAGACATAACAGTGCTGGTGAATTTCATCATACTAATAGTACCTATTGAATTTTGAGAAACTCTTTTCTTACATAATGGATATTGAAGTAAAAATGTCTGAAAAGCAAAAACCCACTCATATACATTATAAGATACGAAGACAACGACCGGCTAAAATGGTTAAGCTCAAAACATTATATATCTGCGTTAAGTTGGTAATTTTGGTTCTTTTAAGCACACAGTCGGCTATATTACTTTAACCACGAAATATATGCGTTAAATGTAGTCCTAAATCTTGTTAGTAGGATCATTTCTGATTCATCTCCTGAAGATTAAAAGTAAAATAAAACACAACAGTGATGTTATACTTTCAAAATACTCTCTACGTTTTACTTTACTATGTTTTAGATAGTACATCATTTTGGAATTACATTTCAAATCAAGATTTAAAAACTCTTACGCTGAATGATATAATTCATAATTTTTGGGATTGCCAGATTTTAATTTTGTGAATGCAGAACACCTTTTTGTATTCGGTTTGAGACCGAAAGCCCAGCAGTTGGAGGAATTCATAAGTTATGTTTATGCCTATTATTAAGGTGACCAGATATTTTTTTCCAAAAAGGAGGACAGATCCCATTTTTTTTACAAAATGTAAAGACAAAGGGAGGGAAAAGAAAGGAGAAAGGAAGGACACATTTCATGACAGAAAAACTGTTTATATGCTATCTTTCATATTTTTTCAAACAAACTAAAGGTTGTAAAAGAACATACATTACAATAGTCTCATGACATGAAATTTTTTGTTTAAAAAAAATGTAAGCTTTCAAGAAAAATAATAATTTTAGATACCATTTTTCACAGTGAAACACTAAAATTACATAATGACAAATCGTATTGAACGAATTTCAATTTCAGAAGTTCAAAGGTGAATTGCACAAATTTTAAACGTAAGTGTTCATTAATTATGTGTGTGTTACATATTCGAGAAAAATAAACCCCAACACGGAAAAGTTTAAACAAAGTTCAAAAGCAATTAAAATTGAAAATAATAGATTCAATCCTACAAATTGTTATTTATTCTAAATTATATCCTGATTGCTTGAAAATTATTTTATATAAGCCAATATTTATTGAAAATATATTTATTCAAAATATATATTTACTGAAACATATCTTTTCTCTACAGGCTGAAATATGTAGTATGTTTTTAAAAATGAAGTGTTTTCATTCTAATAATGACATGATTGTTTTGTATTGAAATATTTGTCATTTCTGTAAATTTTTTTCAAAAAATGGTCATTTTTATTTAACATTTCTGAGAATCGCTCGCAGCTATAATCCATGTTAACTTTTATCATTATGATTAAGGTCAATGTTTTTAAAGAAAGACTGATCTTTACACAGTCCCACACATCATTAATTATCAAGAATACACGCTCTACACTTGCATTTGTCCCAGGTAAACATAAAGCTATTTCAACCAATATCTTTAAATTAATAAAAGGAAGATATTCAGTTTTTTTTAAACTGAAATATTTCCTCCCATCTTTTGTAGACTTCTATTTTATTTTCAGACCATTCTGAAAACTTATTAGCTTAGCAGTGCTCATTTAGTCTCCGAACCTCATCAAACAGTATTGTCATCAATCTTTATGAGACACTTGATTTGCAAATTTCAACGATTCTACCACTTTGTCCCACTCGATCGATTTTCTTAATAAAGTCCACTGAAAAAAATTTATTCCATCCAGAAATTTTGTCCATTTGATCAAATAATCAAGGCAATTTCTATAAAATAGTTGAACCTCGTCCGTGAATGCCCCTCTAACTGTTGGATTATTCTCTTCTAGTTTTTTCAAGAAATTATCTGCATTTACTGGTAAACATTTCATATTTAATCTGGATTCCAATTGATCATTAAAACTGTGAAGAATTGACATTACTTCAGCTGCACATATTTTGTTCTTTTTAATTTGATCTATATTCGACTGAAACAATGTTGCCTTACTATGCATGATATGCAGAGTAATTTCATCTAATGGATTTTCAAAAAAATCTTTTAGAAGTTTGGGACATTTATCTAAACTTAAAAAATGTAAGCTTAATGGTTCAAATAATTGAGTAACATGTTCAATGGCAGGTGTTAAAGCCAACCACCTGGTTTTTGAGTAACCTAATAATTTCTTATGCTCAACTGAAGCGACCTCACAAAATTTAGTTTGACTCTTTACTCTCACAGTGAAGCGATGAAAATTTAAATATATTTGTGGAAGGATTACTTCTATATCTATAGCCAGTTGACTTGAGAATACACAAATACACCAATTAAAAGAACGCGTGGCTTGAGTAAAAGGAAGGACAATATCAGAGAAATGTTCAAAAAGGAGGACATGGAAGGACAAAAGGTTTAGGGAGGACAGCGATTGAAAAAGAAGGACGGTCCTTTCAAAAGGAGGACGTCTGGTCACCTTACTATTATAAAATTGGAAAAGTTAATAATAAGATGTACACACAATAGACGTTAAATATTTATAAAAATTCACTACACGTGCCTTTCCCAGAAGATTAGGACTCTTGACTTCCCTCTATTTATATTTATAATGCTGTATTGTATGTGAGGCAAAACATGTCTGACTATGAGAAAAACAGTAATTTCCATAATTACAACACAAGAAGAAACGACGATCTCCATGTTATGCAACAAAACTTAAAAGTTTGCTCTCAAGGACCAAAAGCAAGATGCATTAAATTTTATAATGCTCTGCCTGCTGCAATCAAAGAAGTAAGCTCATTCCAATCATTCAAGAAACATGTTCATGAGCTCCTTTTGACTAATTGTCTTTACAATATTAGCGATTTTATGTCTGGTGCTTGAGATAGTTTGTCCCCTTTTCAATGTTTTTGACGTGTTCTATGCATTATATTGTAATGTCTTTTTGAACAAATGAACTTATTATTATTATTATATTACGGGACTAGGCAACAAAAAACTGCGCCAGGACGTCTGTGAAGCCTAAATATATTTGCACATAATAACTTCACACAATAACATCGCGGCAAATTTTCCTGTATAGAAACTATAATTGACGGAACTCGAGATTTTCAGTGTGTAATTGCAATGAAACGTTAATGAATGGTTATCTCATTGAAAATATATGACGGATAATTTTTTGGATTTGATTATATGACATGCCGAGCACTAATAAATTTATTTTACATTAGCAATATCATCATGAAAGACATTAAAATCAAGTTAATCAAATAAACTGGATTCAGTTCATACATCTTGCTACTAATGAGGTCTATTAAAGCGAATTATATTAGTTGCATTCCGATAAGAAATGAATAATGAAAACTTTTAAAGTTGAAAATTAATTATTTAAATACCTTTAGAATTAAGTTGTACCTGCAGCCCAATGTTAACATCTAGAAGTCCTTGTCCAACACAATCTATCCTGTTGAGACTTTGCCATTCATAACAAATGCAAAATGTTGGACATTCCAAGATTTGACATAAGCATAAGTGAATAGGTAGAATCGCAGCCCAAATGCGCGCCAATACTTGCATTGTAAATGTGTTAAAATACGGATATATAAAAATCAGGTGTGATCAACTAATCTCCAAATAAGACAAACAAATAAATACGACGAAAGACGAAGGGTTTGTCGTTAACTGGCAGTTACGAAAAGGCGTCAACTAGTATCACCTGAAAAAGTATTTTATCTTATCTTTCCAGCAGTTAGACCATGATTCACTTATGGACTAACTCAGAGTACCAATAATGAAATTTTATCCTCGAAAATACTTAAATAATTTTTATTTGTAATTCAGTAAATTAAATAATCAATGAATTCTCCGCTTAAGTGAACTTACCTAAGCTTTGCAATTTGAAACTTTTAATTCGCAGATAGTAATGTGTGGAGATAGCATACCTATATGTAATATTGCAATATATTATCTTAAACTAATTAGGGATTTCGAAAATAACTATTTATGCGTCTTGCTGTGCGTGCATCTTTCACTTGCAGTTACTATAAATAATTAAATACGTTTAATTTCTCAAATTTATTTTTTTAACTCATTAAATTGTTCGGTTATTAAATTGGGCGACTTTGATCAAAGTCGACCTATAACACATTCATTACCTAGTTTCAATATCACCTCGGGTTTGATTTTAGGATTTTGGGAGCACGGTATCCACTCGCTACCTAGGAACCTAGTGCAACAAATTGGTCTGGTTCCAAAACGCCGATCTTTTCGCCATTGGCAGAGTGGAGCCGTGTAGCGCTCTGAAAGGAAAACTTCGGCTTAGATTTTTAGCATTGAGTTACTGGTCTTTCTGTTAGGGGACTAGTCTTTGCGCCGATCTAATTCAACCACCAGACGAATCGGAGTCATTCTGAAGTACGAAATCGTTTTGAATTTATTCATTCGTCCAAAAGATTTGATCTGCTTTACATTTTTTCTGTTGTAATCTTATATTTGATCTTATCAACATGGTCTAAATAAAAAACAAGAAGACACTTATAAAAACAAGTGACTATATTTGACAAACAATATTTTCTTTGATATAAAAATTAGATCGGCAAATTTCTTCATCAGCGATTGCCGTTTCTTTCTTCAGCTAAATCTCCAGAGAAATTCTTTAGACTCTTAAAAGTCTTCAATAAAGCAGACAATTCTAAATATGTCTAATATTAGTCTCTGGTAAATTAACAATCTTTTCTATTTCCACTCTTCATCTTCTAATACCTACGCCTTTCTTTCCTTTGGTGAGATCCTTTAATGCAGGGTTCAAACGTTATTTTTCTTGGGTGCCACACACTGTTCATAACCTATGACCCTCCATGCATGCCACCCTTAAAATTATGTTGTCCATAACTGAAATGAGATTATATACTACTAGCTTAATTGTGTCAAATATGATGGGTATGCGTGGATTAAGTATTATATTTAAGGCACTTCCAATTCTTCCTCCTTTTCTCTCTTCCTCTCCCCCATCCTTCTCCCTCTCTGGAAAAATAGACTTCCTAGTCTCAATCTCACCCAAATAAATAAATAAATCTATCTCTCCCTCCCTCTCTCTCCCCTACTCTGGAAAAATAGACTACCTTGTCTCAATCTCACCCTAATAAAGACCATTATTTATCTATCTCTTCCTCCTCTGTCTCCCTTCCACTCTCTCTCCCTTTTCTTTCTCATATTAAAGCATTAAAAGCATGCTTTCCTTATGTATGTAGTATAAGGGATGAGACAACAATAAAATCTTGAGGTTGGCAAGGCAACATATCGTTAAAAAGCTTAATTTTTTCCAATAAATATGATTTAAAGGTATAATAACTTGAGCAATTTCAAATTGTAGGTGAAATGTGACAATAAGAAACTATTTATTTTTCCTTAAAACGGTTCAGGTCCAAAGATCATAGGTCAATTCTTTCTAATTTTAATTTGTAAAAGAGTAAAAGCCTCTAAGTCAAAAATTCGATTTTTATGCATTATCTTATGAGAAATACAAATTATCTACTGTAGTCAAACTCAGATCTTTTATGGGATTTTTTCATAAATGGTTTTTACTATAAGAATCAAACATTTCTACTAAATTTCAATGTTCTACCTATTCAGAGAGTTTATTAAATATAGCATTACAGTCAAGTCATAAATAGTTCATATTAATAGTAAATAAACAAAAACTCCTTCACCATAAAAAGGAAGAATACGTTGCAGGTTACTGGTCAACACCGTCGCAGGACCTAAGTGAAAAGGACACACATGCACAAACAGAAACACAAAAGCCACTACGATGAAGGAGTTTTTATTTACTGTTGTATTGTTTCACCGTGTCTTGCAACCCTCCCTTTTCATAGTTCATATTAGTCAAACGTGACGGGATTTCTTAGCACATTGTTTAAAGAGATAAGGCATCCTGAATATAATGCTTTAGCATTACAAGATGAAATACAATTGAAATAAAAGTAAATTTCTTTTAAAAATACACATTTTGTACTTCTCTGTAATACTGTGCCATGTAAAAATCTCTTCGCATGTCACCTTTAGGCATGTGTGCCATAGGTTGCTGGCCTCTGCTTTAATAGCTTCTCATAATTTGCCTGATTAGATTTGCCATAGAAAGGCTAACCACACTCTTCTGCTTTACTGAATAAAAATTGTAACCTCTTGCGTACTTTCAAGAAAGCATCTTTCATCCTCAATCCAGTAATAACTATGATAGTGTAAATGATTGTGACATTGATGATGAAGGCATATTCAAGCAGATTTCAAGGCAAAAAGACACACATTTAGCATAATCAATTGTTTCTACCCTCAATCTTGAAAGAACAAAATTAGTGACTATTTTGAAAAATCAGGATAAGCATGATAAATTTCAGTGGAGATTTCATATTATACAATCAATGAACCAATGGAATTAAAATTTAAAACTCCTGAACCGTAAATTAACCCAGAGCACTCACGCCTACAGGGACCTGTTGTCAAAAACTAGCCTAAAATGAAGAAAAGGAACACACACACGCACAGCTACTGAAGATGAGAGCATAGCTCTCGATATACGTATCTAGCGAGTTTCCCAGAGATTTCCAGAGTGATTGTGCGTGCTCCTTTTCTTCATTTTAGGCTAGTTTTTGACAACAGGTCCCTGTAGGCCATCATCGTCCTGCAAACTTGTAAGTATAATTTTAATTTTCCTTTCTCTTCTTATTGGCGTGTGAGTGCTCTCTGGGTTAATTTACGGTTCAGGAATTTTAAATTTTAATTCCATTCTGTACACCGTAGTTTCCAATTCCATTTTCAACGTCAAATAAACCCAAGTACAAAAATTTTTGATTTACTCTTTAACTGTTAAGTTTATGAAATGGAAGAATTGGGGATATGCTGTTTAAAAAAAATAGAAAATCAATATTTAATTATAACAATACATTAACTTTATTTCATATAAAATCGTATATTTTTCTTTGTTAGTCATTTTAATGATGTTTTTTTGGTGTGATATAACACGTGAGGGGTACTGAAGGCACAAAAACATTAAACGCGCTCACAGCAGTTAAATTTCATTTGATAGATTTAATAATAAATGAAGTGATTTATTGTAATGTAACTGTAAATCAGATGAAAATGGTTCTGATGGGGAAATTTTAGCAAATAATGTGGACAGTGATGAAGACATCCATTTATTGTTAGTGCAGAATAAGCAACAGAAAAGTGATTCATTTATGATTTGCTTAATAATTTAATTTACAATTATGATCCACTTTGTTTTGAGATAATGAAATCAGTACAATTGAAGTTAGGTACTTAAAAGAGGCAAGAAAAATACCCTTTTTCAGGCACATCAATGATACTGAAAATTCATATATTAATATTTCAGTAAATGAGTTCTAGTTGAGCTAAGAGATGTAGTCAGGCCAATAAAAAAATGTAGCTTTTATTTTTGTGGATGTCCAATCTAGTGCAATATTTATGATGTTATTAAGATGACAACATTAGATTAACTGAAAGGAATATAATGGAAAGAGAGCTCACCAAATTAAAAGGCATTAGAGAGTAAATAATTTTATATTGAGTCATTCATTGACAGCAGCTATCCATATATATTTTTAATTCCATATTACATCTGAATTTTAACTGATTCACTTTTGGTGCATTGAAAATATAGAAATGATAAGAAACAGTATGTCATCATACTATTGATGTGATCAATTAAGAGATTCTCATCTTCATGGCAAATCAAAGCAAGCAATTGCAGCTACAAATATTGCGATTGAGATAATAGGGGAATGTTTTTGAATTAGAACAAAATGTAATAAATACAAGGCAAAAAACCAGCTGCTATATAATAAATGTGAACGATTTTTAATGAACACTCAAATTTAATGTTGATTACACAATGAGCATGAAGCTGCAAAAATGATGAGTATGATCATGTAAAGGTTTTATGGATCAAATCCATATAAAATGTTCACAATAAATATCAAACAACACTTTATATAGACATTTCTAGATTCAAAATCAAAACTATCAACCATAGCGTCAAGAACAAGTAACACTGACAAAGCAACAAAATGGCAGAAAATACTGAATGTTAATTTAGAAAAGATATATCAAATTCAGCCAAAAATACCTAAGAAGCTTAGTGCTTTTTAGTGAGATATATCCCTTAACTCATGATATGCTTCAAATAGCAAGTCAAATTTTGAAGTCACACATTCAACAGTCATGGTGAATTTAACAATATAATAATAAATAGAAAATGTTAAACACACAAGATTCCAAATAGAAACATGAACAATTAATTTAAATAGATAAGTTAATCACAGTAGAAAAATTAGTTTCTTGATAAGAGACATTTCGGTTACTGCTTTGGTTAGCCAACTGAACCGATAAATAATGTCAACTGTAATGGCTTAAAATAATTTAAACAATTTAATTTTTGCCTTCACACTAAAATATGACAATCAATTTCCCAGGAAATTTTTCGACTTGAAACTAGATTTAATTTAGACCAGTGTTTCACTGATTTATCAGGAAAAGAGCACCTTTTAAAACTAAGGAATAAAGCTCTTTAAATTTTATTTTCAATTTTCTGAATTTTATAATACTAATCACTATCAAAATGAGTGTAGGTGGCAGTGAAAACAAAAGTGGGTTTTCATGCATATAATGGGCTAAACCAAGTAGTCTAAAAAACCTAAAACTAATTTAGATGATGCTAGAGTCAGCTTCTACGTTCTCTTCAATAGTCATGTATAGTCCTTCCTCTTCATAAGTGCTATCGTGCTTAGCTAGAATACGAAGCAATGGGCGAAGTTTGAGCCACCACTGGTGTTTAGGTATACGGTGCCTAGAAAAATGAGGAAAATTTGTATAGCCACTATAGATAATAACAAAACATTCAAAATGAATCACTACACAATGATAAAAATAAAGACATCCTCTGCCAATGATTAAAAAAAATCATTAGCAGAGGAAAATAAAAAAACAATGTCAACTATGCAACAAGAACAAACAACTTACTCAAAATCGGTGTCAGCCTTCAATTCACCCATAGGTGTGAAGCGATACTGCCTGCGAACAACACCAACCATTACTGCTGATTCAGGTGTTTTAGCACATACAGATCCATCAGGCTGAGTATTTGCCTTCAGCTGCTCTATCATCCACTCTACTGCTTTGGCAGCCATCTTAGTTCCCATGTTTCGATCAAATGGAGTGGGAGAACCACCTTGCTGCATGTGACCTATGAATGAAATATTAGCAATTCATCACTACCTTGTATTGTGTGATGCAATGAAAAGTGTCAAAATTAATGTGGATACACATTTTATGATGCAATGAAAGTTTACATCCAAACTGGAAGCATATCCTTGCTCTCAGCTTACTGACAAGAACATTACATATAGAAAAAAAAGCATCAAATCCAAGACATGAGATTACAAATACTGCATTAATTAAAACACCGTATTAGCCTGAATATAATGTGACCCCTAAGATTTTGAAAGTTTTCAAAAAATACTGGGGAAAAAAACAAAAACTGTTAAATTTTTCTGGAGAAAAGGTAGGTGCAAGTTAGGTCCTTTTCCCTCATCCACTTCAAGGTATTCGGAGTGGTGAAATTTTGATGCGAATAAAAGATTTCATTGTTAGAAAGGAAGACGAAAATCCTCATCTCAAGTGTTTGGACTTGTTTTTTTCTAACCTTCCAATATTTACTCCTGAGACGCTACATGAAAAAACTCTCCAACTGCATATTGAAGTTCCCGTTTATAGATGACTTGAGTTAGAAGTGTTTTGGTCTTCGTGCGTGAGTAGGGTTTCCACCTCTGTGGGTTTCACCCCAAGTCTTCTGGTTTAACACTCAACATTCATGCCCCAAATAGCACTAAGTAAACTTTTGGGTTGAAATTAATGTTGAAAAATGTCAAAATTAATTAATTTTTGCCACATTTCGTGACGTGTTGAATTTAATTGAAAATTAAAACGATATAAAATTAATTTTATATAACTTTTAAAAATAGATAATAAATCATAGTTACATCCCTGTGTACCTCTTATACAAACGAGCAGACATTAAAGTGTTTTTACTATTTAATAAAAAGTCATTAGTCTTCGAATATAACACAAGTGCTACTTTTACAATGTCATTTCAGAAAAAAAACATTGTGTTATATTCAGGCTATAGCTTAGGCCTTGAATATAACATGCTTGCTACTTTTACAATGTTATTTCAGAAAAGAAAACATGTTATATTTGGACCAATACGGTAATCCACAAATTTAAGTCTAACTTACCCAATACGTTCATTCTGGCACTGAAAAGTCCCTTTCCTTCCTCTGTGTACAGTTTACTGATGAATTCAGTGGTGTAATTGTCATTGGCTTTCTCATTCCTATGTAAAACATAACAATCAGTTAAAAAACACTTTCAAACTACATTCCAATAAATTCAAGAAACCAATTAGTTTCAGCAATCTCTCAATAATAAATTTTTCTTGTACCTTAATGGCCAAGTGTTTCCCTGAATAGCCAATAGCTAATTAATATTTTAATAAAAATAAGAAGAGTAAAACATATCTTAAACATATAAGAAAAGGATTCAGAGGGGAACCTTTTTTCTAAAAATTGTAGTTCATATTTAGAAAAAATAAGATCTTAAAAACTATAAATGAAAACCTTTACCTTAAAATGAGGCCTCTCTGAACACCTTCCCCCATTTTGGCAGCCATATGATATACATCTTGCTGAAGATCCTTGATAGAAAACTTTTCCTCATAGATGTAAGCAGCATCAGCTCCACCAGCCAATCCTGTTAGTAGATAGATATGAATAAAACAACAACACACCTTGACGCTTTCCCTTGCGGGGTAAGCCATGCCATATGTCTGCCAATTACCAACCCATCACCACATGCTTTCTCCACACACTTCTATCCTAGCACACTTCTTTTGCTTCACTTACACTCATACACTGAGTCACACATTTCCTTTTATTCCTCATACTTTTCACCTCCCTTTTTCTCAGTCTCACCAACCACATCCAACCAAGTCTTAGCAGCAATCATTCTCACATATGCCTTCTTTTTCTCATTCACAGCCACTTTAACTCTCTCATTCCACCATGCATCACCTCTCATTCTTCCAACAAATGCAGTCCCACACACCTTAGTAGCACACTGCAAGATAATATCTTTCAATCTGTTCCAAGCCTTCTCCACATTCTCTTCTCTCATTTCCTCCTTCCATTCACTCTCTTCGGCCATTAGCCTTTCTTTTAGCACACTTACATATTCCCACCTATTCATTTGCTCTTGCAATCTTTCCACTTGTACTCTAGTTACCTTCTCCCCTTTCCTCTTTCTCACAATCCATTTTCTCCCAAGATCTACTCTAGAGATCACTAAATAGTGGTCTGATCCACATTCCGCACCTCTCACAACTCTCGTATCATTCACCAGCTCCCTCAACCGTTCATCATACACAACAAAATCTATCACACTCTTCGTTTCCCCTCTTGTCCATGTATACAAGTGGATTGACTTGTGCTTGAACCATGTGTTCGAGACAAACAATCCCATTTCCATACATACATTCACCAAACTTTCACCATTATCATTCACTCTTGGGTCACCGAATGGTCCAAGGACCCTTTCCGTGCCTTCTCGTTTTACTCCCACCCATCCATTCATATCTCCGAGCATAATTACTCTTTCTCCTGGTTCATACTCACTCAAAATATCTCTCAATTCTTCCCAAAATTTATTCTTATCATATTCATTCTCATCGTCAACAGGAGCATAACATGTAACAAGCATAATCCTGCGCACACCCAATATCATCCGCACCCACAACAGCCTTGGTGACACTAATTCATGCTTTCTCACATGCATCTTAGCCCTTTCATTCAGTATCAATCCCACACCTTGACTACCATGCACGCATTCATCTACTCCAGACCAAAAGGCCAAACTACTGTTATTTAATTCTATCACATCCCTCCCTTTATGCTTAGTTTCACTCACAGACAAAACATCTATCCTCCTTTTATCCATTTCATTCATCAATTCACTCTCTTTCCCATACACACCTCTTACATTCCATGTTGCAATCTTCCATACCGGGTCATCATCAGATGGGCCAACCTGCTTCGACCTACGCCACCCATCATGGTTTCGGTCATCCGAGGCATTCTTATAGCACATTGTAGTAACGTTGAAAATAGGGTAAGCAAGGTTACCAGCCTATACTGTACCCGTGTCACATGCAGCTTTCCCTACTAACGGTAAGGGCACAATACCGGTCAGTTTTGGCCACAATTTAGCCGTCATGCTAGAAGCGAAACCAACACCCAGTATTACCCCAGGTATGCTTATGCTATTCTACACAAGCTAGGATCTCTACTCTAGAGACTACCTTGTGAGCCAACATTCCATTGCCCGTGTCCTACCAACTAGGAGGTACGTGCAGTTTACTGACACACTTTGGACACAATGAATATATTAGTAGATAAAAATCAGTAAGTCAATAAATAACTGCATTTGAATACATAAAATAATAACATTTAATTTTGATTGAATGTGAGAGATATTTTTTGGAATAATATTCAATAAACTAAAAAATATTTTTTTGTGTTATAAGAACTGAAGCTTTTTACTATAAAATGTAAAATTTTCTATTTAAATACAGCCAAACCATGATTTAGCACCCCTCTATATAGTGCCACCCCTGCATAGCACCAATGAATCTTTGTGAACAGAACTTCCGCATAATGATTACAGAGAGAATCCCTCTGTAAAGCGCCGCCCCCGCTAGCTGCCATACACACAAATGAATGCACAAATGTACGATTTTGCATAGCAAAAGAAACCTTATTAATGCCAAGCTTTAACTGAAGGCCAAGGCATTAATGCCATCGATTTTTATTTGACGGATTTAGGAGGCCTCAGATATTTTTCAAACCATCAAGAAATTCTATATTGGAAACTTATTTCAGATCTCGTAAATATAGAAAGTGAAATGAGGGACTTCCCTACTGCTCAGTTATCCACCATTTTCCCATTCTCACGCATTCCTCACACATCTCATGGTGTGTGACCAGGAATCTAAAGGTTTTGGCACAAGACAAAAGGTGTGCTACCCCAATTCCGATAATCATTGAGGGCGTCTGGTCGTTCACTCAATTTACTACATGAAAGGTGCTATTTTGTCTGTTAGATATTATCTACCGTCTTCCTCCACAAGCCGAAAGGATACATTTTCTTCAATGAGAACTCTTTCAATCTTCCAATTGTGAGTGCACCTTTGTCTTCAGAAGAATTTCTTGCAGTCGGAAGAACAACCTGGTTTTGAAGAAATGGCAACCGAGGAAATTATGGAACTAACACAAAGATATGTGCCTTCATTTGACAGTGAAAGTGAAGAAGATGAAACAACAGTTTGCAAAACAGTGACTACTAAGGAGGCTGAAATATGTTTTCACAAACTTCGTTGATATCTTGAAGAGAACTCAGACAAAAAAGACTTAATGAAGCATGTTATAGCCTTGGACATTTCCATTTGTAAAATGAATGACAAAAAGAAAATTCAGACAAAGTTAGAAAAATATTTTGCCCAGAAGTGAATTTGAATTATATTTCTGCATTATTACATCTTGTACAGCACTGCTCTCTTTTTTCAATATAATATGCAAATATAGTAATTGAAACAAATTTTCTTTCCCTCAAGTGCTATTAACCTTTACTCACTGTGCATATCCAGATAATCCCCAAATATGTTTCTATCTGCATTTTCTTTGTTTTATATCATTGTTGTGTATCAATACGTGTTTTTGTATTCCTTCTTTCCTCTAGACAAGAGAATAATATTCTTTAATATTTTTACTATAAAATGCATATTATTTGAAATGTTTTATCGATGGCTCATAAGGTATGCAAATAAATAGAAATAAAAAGCCAACATATTTAAATATTCCAAAAAAATCCACTAGATGAACCTTACGGGAGATATTTAAACCTAGCGGATAAGGGTTAAACCCTTTCATTGCATACTTTATATCAGTTAGGGTGCCAAATAAAATCTTGAAGTACCTTGATTTAGCACCAATATCAGAGGCGAACAAATGGTGGCGCTAAATCAGGGTTTGACTGTAGTTACTTTCTTTGGCAACCTTAGTCTGCAAAATGTGGATTAATGTTTTCTCACAAAAATCACAACATAGATAGCTAACACAACCTCAATTTATTTATAACAATGCTATTTCAAGAAGTTATTTTCCTTTCAGATATGAGATTATAGTATAATTTATATCTGGTTAAAGAGAATCGATAGATTCACTAAAAACTCACCCGCTACAGTAGCCAAGTATCCGCAGTAGCCTCCCATTGTTTCTATTACAAACACTCTCCTTTTTGTGCCTTGTGCAGACTGGCGAATTCTGTCACAAATCTAAACCAGATTTAAAGCATATATAAGAATTTAAGAAATCAAGGATGAGAGTTTTACACAGGATTCAATGAAATTCAAGTCAAATCAGTAGCCACGTTAATTTTTACTTCATGATTGAGTCAGTAACAAATTCTACATACTCGAGATGTTTATTGTACATAGAGAATACAAGGTCTGTAGAATTGTCACAATATGGTAAAACAATGGTTACACTTATTACAGGTACCGTATTAGTATGAATATAGTCCCCCCCCTATTTCTGAAGCCACAGTTTTGGAAAAAGGTTTGAGCCCCATTACAGACCTCACTTTTAATATTCTAAAGAACGAGTTTTAATATGTACGAGCAATTTAGTTAGAGCCAGTGCTGTAGTGGAGGGTATACAGTGGTATACGCCGTATACCCACTGCTTTTTTCGAATAAATAGGGTATACCCTCTGCTTTTTTGAACAAATGACATATATCCTCGCCTTATGAGAAATTATACAGGATGAATGAAAAAACAACTAATTACTTCTTTTTTCATGGCCCCAAATATTGAAGCTGCACCTGCAAATTCTTGAAAATCTGTGGCCCACGAAGAGATTTAATACCAATATTATAATACTACTTTTGTTTTGATCAGATTGAAAATAAATACTGTGCTAATTATTTTTTAACTTTTTACATACATCACTTAATTGAAATAAAATTTTCAAAGAAATTCAAAGTAAGGTCATGTTTTCTCCTGCCATCGTAACATTATAGTCATGTACTTTTCTCTTTATAAAATTGGGTAAGACCCCTCCTCCCCCTGAAGTTTTACTTCTGTATACCCTCTGCTTTTTTTACGACTACAGCACTGGTTAGAGCTATCAATTTACAATGAAATGGTGACATCACATTTTGCGTGTTATAGTTGTAGGCATAATTAAATATGTATCAAGTGTTACTGGACTAAATTCAAAAACTTTGCGTTTATGAATGTTATTTAAATTCCATTCATATCCTTCAGATGCCGTTGACAATGGCTACTTGAATCGTGCCTGTATAAAAAAGTAATTATCAGTAGATTTCCAGTTAACATATTCTTTTCACAATTTATTTTACCCGTATTTTCGTTACTTCCAATATTTATGCCTTGGAATATCACATCAAGGAATACATTCTGTACATAATTGAAACACCTTCAATACCTCGGTTTGATTTACATAGGTAATACTTTTATAATGTGTTGCATTATATACAATCAACAGCTGGGCAAGCTGGAGTCTGATCAGCTGACAGAGTTGCCTACAGATTGACGGGTAATGAAGATAATTTCTTTTGTCGTAGTGACATTTTCTCTAAAATAACGATAGGTGGCACCACTACATATCAATATTTGGGACTTAGGGAAGGGATGAAGTTGGCCAATCAATGCTTTCAAAGCGAAAACTTCTGCAATTCCTGTTATTATGAAAATACAAACATTTAAGGCAAGGATTTCAGGGTGAACAAAAAGAATTGAGTTATTGAGGCATATGTATCAACAAATTCTCTGTAAAACTATCAAATCAAGTGAGGGCATTAATTGTTACCTATATTTACTGCCGGTGGTGATATTTTCATTTGCTAATATTTTAGGCGTGAGTATAGTCCCTCCCCCTTACAAACTTACCAATATTTTGACCAAAAAGGAGGGGACTATATTTGGATTAATACGGTAATTGATGTTCAACTTTTGTTTTAATCTGAGAAAAGAAAGAAATAATTTATACAAACCTCTGTAATTTCATTCAGAGCCGTGTCACAACCCAAGGAGAACTCTGTTCCAGGTACATTGTTGCTAATAGTTGAGGGAATGACGGCAATAGGAATACAAAATTCTTTAAACTTTTCTCGACCTTCTACCATCTGCAATACCGCCTGGTAAGCCTAAAAGGAATGCATAAAAAATCAAAATGAAATCAAGGCGATTAACTTCTTCATACACATTGAAGATTTAAAGATAAAATCAAATAAAATTTCCAATGAAAAGGACAAAAACATTAATCAAATTGCTATACAATTACCAACTTTTTGGAGATTTTAATTTATCTATTGAATGGAATTCACCCACTAGTGGTCAGGCAAAATCTTTACATGACGAGTATTTCATTGAGCATTTTATATCCACTCTGTGCTTGGCTCAACATAGCCTCCAATCCACCCAAGGCTTGGCAACCTTGGACTTCCTTATCTCCTCTTTTCCACTGTACTCCATCACTCCTGGCTGCAACATTTTAGACTCGGACTACATGTCCCTAGACGCTGAGCTTCGCATTCCTCCCAGTAAGAAGGTCAGCAGGGAACCACCCATCCCTCCTCAACCCTTTCCAGTTTGGTCTAAGGTTCGTTGGGATGATGTCAACCGGTGACTCGATCTTATTCCTTGGTGTGTGCTTCACTCCCTCCCCCCAGAAGAGGGCCTTAACTTTCTCTATGACATCATCGAAGGTATTATCAGGAATTATGCGCCTCTTATTACACCAAAGACTAAAAAGTTCCCCTCTTGGATGAAAAATGACACAATATTGTCACTGAAAAATAAGAAGCATGCCTGGTGCTTGTGGAAAAATTTTCCTAGTTTGGAATCCTACTTGGACTTACAGCGATATTGTAAATTATTAATGCATCGTGACTATGTAGATCATGTACAAAAACTGTCAACCTCACTATCTTCCAATCCAGGAAAATTTTGGTCCTATATTAATGGTTGCCGCAATTATAGTAGGATTCCTGATGAAGTATCATATGACTAATCAAAGGCTGTAGGATCTGCTAGGCCCGATTTATTTATTAAATATTTTTCTGACTGTTTTATACCTGGTAATAACACAAGTGTCGACTTGAATGATGTCCATTTACTTTCATCTGTAACTTCTGATTATTTGTCTTATCTCCAAACTAACACCAAGGAAGTGCTTGAGTATCTTCATAGGATATCACCTCATCATTCCTCAGGCACCAATGGCATTAGCCCTGTTTTTGTACGAAATTGCACTTCCTCTCTCTCTACCCCTTTAAGTATTATCTTCAACCGCTGTTTATCAGCAGGAATTTTCCCACCAAATGGAAATCTGTGAAAGTTGTTCCTATTCACATTAACACTAACTATCGTCCGATCTCCATCCTTCCCATTCTCTTCTCTGTCTGTGAAAAAATTATTCTAAATCGCCTCTATTATTTCACATCACCCCATATTTCGTCAAAGCAGCATGTTTTTCTTCCCAGCCGATCCTGTTTAACTAACTTGGCTGTTTTTCAGAAACATGCCATTGATGCAATAGCAAATAAATCTCAGTTGGAAACCGTATTTTTAGACCTCACTAAAGCGTTTGATTCTTTAATGGCCGGTTTCTCGAACGAGATATATAGGTTCAATAGCGCTATTGAATACATAAACAGGCAATTTCGGTTTGTTGAACGTTCCATAAGCCTATTGGTCCGATAAATCGTTCCATAAGTTATCTGACCCACCACAGGCAGTTATTGAAGCAATAAGTATCTGGCACATGCGCAATGAGTCCCGTAGCAGAAGCTGCTTTGTAAACAAAGTTGTTCATCGGTGTTAGCTTGTTCGTTGTGTTTGTTTTACATTAGAAATAACAACAAAATGGATTATTCCAGTTCATCCTCAGATGAAGTAGTAATCTAAATAGTAAATAGATTTCTAAGGCCACGATTATTCCGGCAAAGAATCAACAGTTTCGATGTATATAGTGACGCTGAATTTAAGCAACGTTACTGATTATCGAAAAGAACAGTTTATATCTTATCGCAAATTATAGGTGACAAATTGTTCAATAACTTAAATAAGCAATAAAAGAGATTAAATATAGGGATCAAAATAACTTTAAACCAATGGAGGAAATGTATCTCGGAATAAAAGTGCAAATGTAACTACTAAATTATAACTCTAATGAAGGTGAAGAGATGAGTGACTTCCGAAAAAATTGTTTGGGGTTTTTCACTGAAAGTGCTTCACAAATTTATAAAAGATGTTCTTTTGGATTAAAAGCTTTAAAATCTTAAGAAATGTTAAATCCTAAAGTTGTTTTTGGAAAAGAAAATCCTTCTTTAGTTAATTTAATTTCATCTTTTGAACATTTAGCAAATTAAAAAAATTGATAGTGGAGGCTATTAAGAAACTCTTTGGAGAGCCTAGAAGTGCATTCTGGTATGAGCCCAGAAGAATTTTGGTGTAAGGTGAGGGAAATTAAGCAAATGGATGATGAAACATTGTTTGCAAACCTTGTAAAATTCATGCAAACATTATTGTTTGCCACACTCTAGTGCTGCAGTTGAAAGAGTTTTCTTGGTCATAAACAGGATGAAAAATAAAACCAGAAACAAATTATCGACTGAAACCATTACAGGCTTAATATTTACAAAGCAATTTAATACAAAAATGAATATTCTTATAATTTTAATGTCAGCAAGTCACTGCTAAATAGAGGAGGGCATAGCAGGAGAGCAGAAAAATAAATTCTTTATATAGTTAGGGTTACAAGATGTAGGTATTGATTTAGCAAAAAAAAGTCCTTACAACTTTTTACTGGCCTTCTAGTTTTTTATGATGTTCTTATTTTTGCTGGAAGTGTAAATTAATAATATTGTAAAGAATGTCTGTCTGTTTAAGATACTCCAAAGATTTTTAAAAATCCCTTACCTGAATTAAATGCCTAATTAGTTTTATTTTCATGTATAAACTTTTATAAGGTACCTACATGGAACAAGAATATATTTTTAGTTTTATGTAAATGTTATTATCTGTTTATATATATTTGTTTCTATATAATTGTGATATAAGTTTGAAGGAAATATCACACAAGTCGTGACTTTGTTAGGCTTAAATATATAATATTTTTGAATATGAAAGAAGAATTTGTAACATTTTTATTTACAGTTGTAAGATCAATTCCACTTCATATCATATTCTCAATAAATAAACAATTATTAATATCCACATGTCCTTTGTACTGTTTATGATAAAAAAATCAATGTTTATGTATAAACTAAATGTAAAAATAAATTTCATAGCAAAAAATCTCCTTTAATTACCTCAAAACCTCCAATAATCAATAGAGCTTGTATCTTGAATTCTGCCAAACGAGCTGCAATCTTGTCCAAACGCTGACCAGGTAATGTCCTCTTTGTGCCCAGAAATGCTCCCCCTTGACCTACCCAACCAGTGACATCTGCCCATCCCATTGGTTGGATCTATGATTATTAACAACACATGTTACAACTAAATGAGAATTTTTAAATCAAGCGATAAATGCATGTAACATAAATAATAGCAAACTAATGCTTTTAAGTTGTCTAAAATTATCATTTACTGAGTATGTGCAATTTACTAAAAAAATAAGTTTAAATTTATATTTATCTCACTAAAATTTTATTCAAGATTTAAAAAAATAGAGGTTGACATCATTGGCTAGAAATTAATCTACATGTTCCAGTTTATATTTAATTAGATTTTCAAGCATTAGTGTGAAAATACAAAAACTTTTTAATATCTGTTAAGTAAAATAGTCTTCACAGAAACATCATTATGTTCATAGAAGTAACCATATTTAGAAGCACTGGCAGTCAGAGCCAGGACAAGACATTTTTAGTGCTTTTCGTCATTGCTGAAAAGCACTATTATCTTTGTGATATCTGTTTGTATGCACATATCAAAGAAGAATTGGCTGAACTGATTTCTGCCAAATTTCCTGCATAGAATCTTCACATAAATACATGACCAAATGATATGCAGTAAACCCCAGTATTTATGTTATCGGAATTATGTTTTTCCGCTATTTAAAACATTTTATATGGGTCCCATCAATTTTCCTATGATTCCAATGTAAGTATAACAGTGTATTCATGTTATTTCATTTAAAGTTTTCCTGCCATTCGCGTCATTTAAATTAGAATTTCCAATTTTTTAAAAAAGAATTTAGCATGCGATTTCAAAGTTTTTAACATTTTTTGACTTAGCTTTGCAAAAAAATCCGAATTCTTTTGGGCAAAGATTTTCAAAATGGCAGCAGAGTAGGAACAGCGCAGAGGCAGAAATATGAACTTTCTTATCAAAACATCATTCGCTTTAACAGATGCTACTCAGGAACAGCGTACTTAAAAATACGTATGAACTCTTTTGGATGAAAACTTCAAAACCTCATACGTAAATCACACTAGCAGAGCATAAACAGCGCACCTAGATACGGAAATACTATTTACTCTTTGAACCAAGTATGAATGCTATTGAAAAGATGTTCAAGTTTCGCGCTATCATGTTTTAACCCTTTCCATTCAAATTCTGCCCCTTGGTTCCCACAGTTTTTAATTAAATTTAAGTTAATTTGTAATTTGTTGTAATTTAAATTACCGTATTGCCCCAAATATAATGTGGTTTTTTTCCAAAGAATTAAATTTTAAAAGTAGCCCCCGCATTATATTCGAGTACCTACTATTGATTTTAAAAGATCACAAAATTGTGTTTCAAACAATCACTACATTCCCCATCTGTTAAGTGATACAAGTCATTGAATTGAAAATATCAGTGCGTCGACGTATTCTTTGTGCCTAACTTAGCAAGTTTTTACCCATCCATTATTTTAACAATGGGTAACAAAAAGGATGCTGATCATGTTGTGAAAAAAGATTCTTCCAAATCCCAAGTTAACAGAGGAATCCGATGAAGTTATGACATGAATTTTAAAACAGTCATAGCTCAAGAGCCAGAAAAAACGAACAATATTCAAGCTTCGAAAAAGTATGATGTTCCTGAAGTAAATACACCTACGTCTATGTATAATTTTCCGGACAAATGTAATGTGGGGAATGTAATGGAAACCCAAGCATACTATACATACTAGCATTTTAATACGGCACACATTTTAATATTAATTATTATTATTATTAAAAAATTATGCTGGTTGCTCTTTATCAAGTTAGCTCTTTTAACACTGATTTTATTGTTAGTCTTACTGTAACAAATGAGTGACTTTAAAAGGAAAATCAGTTGCTATTTTTCCTATTCCCTCAATTTACACTTTTTTTCCAGGTCCCTAGAAAAGTGTAAATAAGGGGTATTACTGTATTTCCACCGGAGACTCAGCAAGGGTGCCACAATTGCAAAATAAAACTATTTGGTACTTATGCTTATGAAAGGAATTGGCCAAACCGATTAATTTTGTAAGAAGGTGTGCAACAACAAAAAAACAAAAATCAAGATTTTTAGTGTAAATATAGAAAGCACAATAAAAGGAATACAAAAATTTCTTTTTACACATATTTGTGTTAAACTGTCCATATCAATTTTAATCAAATTTAATATATATAATGTACACATATACAAAACCATAAGACAGGATCAGCCAAACAGGGATGCCACAATCACAAATTAAACTATTTCAGTAATCATGGATTAGGAAGGAATTGGCTGAACGGATTTCAACTAAATTTTGTATATAAGATTTGTACAACATACCATAATGAAATCAAGATGTTTAAAGCGGAGCTAAAGAGCAGAGCTATCACCATAAAAAGTAAAATAATATTTCTTTTACATGTATTTCTAGATAACTGACTGCATGGATTTTAACCAAATATGGTATAAGAAATTTTGTTTGTAGGGGGAGTATAGAATGGAAAAATGAAATGAACATGTTTAGAACGAATCTAAAAAGCTGAGCTACCACAATATAAGGAAAAATAATTTTCTGATTTCAAGAAAATACATTAGTACACAATTATATTACAGTGAATTTGACAAAAAACACTTCTGTACCAAGGGAAACCCATGTACATCCCTACTTGTTGCACCCTAGATAAGGGTTAAAAATTATGCCCCTATCCTAATGAAAGTATAAAGTATACAGGACACAATTTTATCTCTCAAAACTAGTTTATTTACAATGTAAAGGTAAAATAAAATCACTCGCCTAGCCATTGTCCCAGCTCTGCTGGCAGCATTTGCATCCAATAGCGTATTACATAGGTATTCAGATATTTAAATAATTTCAATAATACTATATCTCTATCAGGTAGCTCTATCAAAAATGTGTTTCTAAAGAGGAGCCAGCAATCGTTAACCCATTCACATGCCATAAAAAATTCAATTCCTGTTTATGAAAGGAATTGATAGAAAGGCATGTCAGACCATTTAACAACTTCACTATTTACTAACAAAATATTCCATTAATAACAACAGAACTCTTTACAAACTTGTCTATCAAACAGTTTGTTATAGATTGGACACTTTTACTGAGGCCATCTCAGAGATGGTTAAGTATGCTGATGTGTTAAATAAATGAGCTCATCAAATGTTTAATCTTTTTACCAGGATTTTTATATATAACTACTCAATGTCTGTCAGTTCGTCTGTCCATCCCCCTTTTATCTCTTGAACAGTTTGTCATAGAGAAATGCTGTAAATGCCATTTTATTTCTGCCAACTAGGAGAACCCGGGAAAACTATTTTCATTTATGGAAATGTCCTGGATTTGACTCCAGGAGACGATTATGTTTTTCCATATGTTTACATATGAGTTTCAATTTTTCAAGATGCAAGGTTTATTTCCTTCATTCATTAAAATACATCAATATGGACCAAACTTCTCAGTTTTTGCTTTATTTGACGGCTTGTGATGTTTATATGTTAAATGGAAGAATTTCTCAGAAACACTCATTTCTTTTCGAAATTTTATGGCTTTTTCGTATTCTTTCCGGGTGTTGCCAAGGCGACCTGCATTGTCGCCTCCGATTGAATTAGCGTCTATTAAGCCTTCAAATAGACAAAAGAATTGTGTTATTCACTTTGTACTGTTTATGAAGCATTGAAATTATAGTTGTGGCAATGTCAAACTTAATAGATTGCAATGCTAATAATTGAAGCTTATTATTATTCAGTAAACTGCATGTGGACTGAGTACATTTTTAAGGAATGACCAAATGAAAAAATCTTTTCTTTATTTCAATACTAGAATGTGACCTTTTTCATAAGGGAGAAGCAATTAAAATTGCACATATAAATTATAAAAACAAACATGAAGTTCAAAATGTCATTTGTCTAATTTTATAAGGAGAAATGGGCTGTTATAACATTTAAACAAGCAGATTTCTGACTGACTTTGCAAAAGTTTTTGCGGGTACCACTAGTTACTTTTAAAAATTGGTGTTAAATGATGTCACTTACATTTCCAATCACAAAGCCTTCAATGCCATCATGGATCCCATACACTGTGTCTCCTCTGTAGATGCAATTCCTCACAAATGATCGAACGGCAGCATTCATTCCACAGGCTGGAGCACCAATGTGCATAACAGCCAATGTGTAGCCTTCCTAATATTTTTATATAAATCATTTGTTAAATTTATACTTCACATTATATGAATTTTTATCTAAAAATCATAAAAGATGTGTGCAAACAAACAACTGTGCAGAATCAAATAAAAACAAAGAAGATTTACAATATAAATTTATGAATTCAAATGTATTACAATGACTAAGAATTTTATGAATTCTTTGCATAAATATAATAAGTAAAAAATCTCAAAAATAATTAGTAAGGATTTTAAAATAACAATACAACACCTTAAGAATGCAAAGTTCTACTGCTTGCAGCCATTTTTTGAGAGAAATTTTAAAATTGAATGCTACTGATGTCAATATAGCATAGTAAAAATTTTAATTTAAAAATATCATTGCACATTTAAAGATGGTTGCTTAACTACTAAAACTTGACAGGTTTAAATCATCAAGCATGCCAATAAGCTTTTAAAAAGAGAAAAGATATGCTGATTAAAGCTTTATATTAGTGCGTTTCATGTACATATTGATGATAAATTTTAAAGTATACAACTGCTGAAAAAACAAATAAAGCTCAAATCTATATACAAGATTATCAGGAAAGTCCCCTGTATGTAGTTCTTTGGCTCCTGGAAAACAACACAACATAAAAAAGAACAAATCTCATTTCATAAATGAATGAATAATTAATTAGGAAGACTGCATCCTTAATCTTCAACTGAAAGGTAATGTTTTCAAAGATTCCTTTATCCATAATGCTTTCTACTGCAGAGCTAGAATCAACAACTAAAGGGTATTATGCTTATCAAAAGAACATTACCATATTTTAATTAAATAACCTTTCCGCAATACAGTTCTAAAGGAAATTAAACACACTAGCATTAAATCGACACTAAACTTCAAAGGAAGCAATTCTATATCATTTAAAACTTCTTTGTTTTATGCTTGGGAAGCCTTACATTTCTGTAACACAAAACTAGTTTAAAAATAGAGAGATTAACAGGACAGGATGAGCTAATTATTTGAAATCCTTGGTTTCTTTACTTTCTAAAGCAGATACAAACTATGGCAGTAAGCAATATAGATGATACTGTTCATAAAAAGAGATCCCTATTGTGAAAAAGATATCCTAAGAGCCATAGAGGGTACATAAGTAGAATTCTGCCAATAAATGAGAAGACTGCAAATTTAAGATTCTATATTTTTAGTACACATCTTTTGGTTATACTACTGTGCTTTAAAGTTAATGTTTGCTAGCAGCCCATATATATTTGACATGAAAACAAAGCATACATGAAAGAATGTGAGTAATTAACTTCTTACCTGTCCCCACAATGTATCTTGCTAAGAAAAAAATTAAAAAAGCAATAAGATGACTATTTTTGTGAGTTAAAATAATCTCTGAACTACAAAGTTCAGTAGAAATTATCAAAATAGAAGCATATGAAATGAAAGATTTTTACTAGAAGTTTTTGAGTTTTTAATAGTGCTTTTAATAGTGCTTTTGTTAGTGCACCCAAACGCAAATTCAACTGATAGTAAACAAATCATTGCAATTTAATGTCAAATAGCAACATACTACTTAATTGCATTCAAACTGATTGAAACACTGATTTATTTTTATAAGTAGCTGAGTAAATGGAAAATAAAATTCCTTTGAGCCCAAGAAAACTTTAAGTGTCTATTTGTCTAAAAACTGCAGAAAAATCTACTTCTAACGATTTTTCATGCAGTTACAGTTTTGCTTTTTACACAATCAGAGTAGGAAGTAAGTCTTTCATACCTTAGTTAATTTATTCTTCTATTGGAAGGCAAACAAGAGAGAATTATGGAAATTAGTATTTTTTTTAAATCTCACTTCACTTTTTCCTAATTCCAAGAAATTTAAATGCCAGCCACAAATAGAAAGATATCATCCCTGCTTGTAGGGAAAAACAAATTGATCAGTACACAAATGTTATTTCTTGGTTTTTAAACAATGGTTATTTGGTCAGATAATGAAATGGTCCACATTTGTTGAAAAGTTCATCCAGAAGATTACTGACTTTCTTTAATAAAAATTATCCAAATCATATTCTAATTTCAATTACTTGATGATGACCCAAAAATAGGCATTGCAACTGTTAAAGCAGATAGGAATAAGGGCTGCAGAAGTTGGTACAAATTAATTTAATAAGAAGTTTTGATGAAAGTTTTGACAAGTAGAGTGGAAAAGGCGATATATTTTGCACAATAAATACAAATATACCCTTGAATGCCAAATTCATCTTTTTTATAAAGTTTGACCTAAAAAAAAGTAGTGGAAAAACTGTCATTATGCAGGCATAAATATTCAACAACAGAAAAATTATTATTGTTTATACAAAATGAAATGGATTACAGAAACATGTTACAAGTTAACCCCTCAAGTATGATTCATAATTGGTAGTGGATTTTAGGACTGCATTCACTTAATGCCATTTAACACGCTAATCTCCATAGTAAAATGAAGTCTTCGTAAGGGGTCAACATTTTCTATCACTTGTTAGTTAGGAGAATAGTAACAATTATTAATTTTGGAAAGGCATCATTCCAAAACCTTTTTAATATTTTCCATTTGATTTACATGTAATAAAATTTGCAAAGTTTCTTAAGGTTAATGTTAACTTTAGCTCAATGAAAATATATTGCCTCACTGTCAGAGATTCTGATCTTGAAAGTTTTACAGTAAGTAATGTTGGTCACAACTACCTTCACACTTGGTGAGAGGCTAGGGATTATCACATATTCATAGACTGTAATTTGAGTGTCCTAGTTAAGATATAAACACTTTCACTGTAATCGTTCAATAAGTGCTCCCGGTTATAATCCTCTCACCCATGCAACAACTCTTCCTTTCTATCCCTACATTCTATAATTAACTTGAAAAAAACTTCACTAGAATGAACACATTGAATTCAATGCATTTAATGTCTTTTTTTTGTCACACAAATATGAAATTGCAAAAATACAAAGATATATGTCCATATTGTAATGTATAAATATAACTATGTCTACAGGTCGTCTTGTAACCAGGGTTCTCAGTGTCACCCATAGTACAACCAGGGAGCACTGAGTAATTTGCATATAAATATACAGTAAAACCTCGTTATTTCGATCCTGGATAATTCAAAATAGCGTGTAATTCGAAGCTAAGGGGAGTCTCCGGCCAACATCATATGATTTTGCATACTTTTTAGTACGGATTATTCGAAATACGTCTACAATGAAATTTGAAGTCATGATCTGGTCCGTTGACTCGTAAACATTTCGTTTAATTTAAAACGACCAATATTGTGTGTTTAAGTGGAAAGTTCATGCACACACATGACAAAGGCATCGCATTTTTGTTCTCCATTTCTCGCAAACGAAATATATCTTACATTGCCCCCCAAACAGGTAACTTCTTTTTACTTATTTAATAGTCAACGTGAAATAAAATCATAGATGATACAAATAGAGGAATTATCTTATTCTTGAATCACTAGACCTTCTTTATTCCAGGTTTTTGGATTACTTCATGTATACTGCTTTATCGTAGATCTCTACCTCTTCCCCATAAGTTTTTCGGATAAAAAAATTTCAAATAAGGATAAACAAAGATGCTAGAAGTGCGCAGGGACAGGAGAGATGAGGTTTCATATTTGCCCACTCAACAAAAAAATGCCAAAAAATATATAGATTTTTACTTTGGTAATTTGAGCACGATCTTCAATGTTATTCTCACTATCACTCTCTGAACTGACATTTTCTTCCAAATCACTTTCAAGTAAGATTTTCATCTACTTTTCATCACCAGGTATTGCTTGTGTTTTTCTATCGGTTGACGCCATGATAAGTTCGACTCTTTTAATCTCTTAGAAATTAAACTAAAGTAACAACGGAAAAATAATGAACAATAGCTACCTCCGTACAGCATAAATGTTTCCCTCAGAGCGGCAAGAGAATATTTTTTATGCGATCCAAGCGCTTCCCATGCACTCTGATCATGCTTTTGGTCAAGAGCATGGTAAATATCTTTGAATGGGCTTGTTTGTGCATTGTTGCCAGATAAGTGTTTCTCTCTCTCACTCTCATTATATTGTTCTCAAGAAATGCTGAACCAAGCACTAGTCCAGATCCGAAGACCATTCTTACTCCCTTTCCATATTGCTCTCAAGTGTTGAAGAATAAGAAAAAATATCCATCTCAAGAGTGAGAGACATCACAATAAAAAGTGCCTGCATCCTCTTTCACCACATAGTAGCTTCCATGCAGAGGTTTGGAGTCTCAGCATTGAATAGGAGTTTTTGTAACCCACAATTCGCATAAAATTCAATCACAAACTTTACATACAGTAAAACCCCCAAATTAGCGGAGGTTATGTTCCAGAAAACACTGCGAATTTGGAATCCATGAAAATGGAAACAAAGGCCTCATGAGAAAATGGGGGTTAGGTCCTCAGCTCCATTATTTTGACAACAATATTTGATGAAATGGTATGCTAAAAGTGGTTTAGAACCAATATAATATGTCACTTAAATCTGCTGTAGCCGTACAGCCAGTTTTCCGAAATAATTTTGCGTAAACCATGATTAGCAATGAATACACTGGAAAAATATTTATTGAATCACGTAAAAAGCAAAAAAATGCATGCATTAAATTTGGTGTGCAGTACAAAATGAATCCCATGCCAAGAGTGCCGTTACACTCAGCATAATCATACCTTATGAAGGTAAAATGAAGATATTGAAGCCAACTGTGAAAAATCCAATGATGATGAGGAAAGTGGTGACGATGACAATGGTTGATGGTGAAGGTATTTTTCTACTTCTTTTACAAAATGCTTGTTAAACCATTCTAAAAACAGCGCACTTGTAACCCAGGCTTTTTGGTTAGCTCTCGAAAACACTGGTAGACTGTGTTCAATGTTTTTCTCCTTCAATGTCCGAGGGTGTAAAGACCGGCATATAATCATGCAGTCCCCCGAAGTGTTAACACATAGGAGAAGGTAAATCAGTCTTTGGCTGCTTTAAACTCAAGAGCCAATTTTGCTTCAATTGACAAAAATGTTTTTGAAGGCATTTTTTTCCAAAACGACGCTGTCGAGTGTATCCACTGTCTTCAATATATTTTCGCAGTTGTTCGGGAAAACGTTCTGCTGCTACATGGTCCACGGACACCAATTCACCGATGGCAGCAGTAGTCGAAAAACCTGTGAAACTGCAAAGCACGCAAATTTGGGGTTTCTACTGTATAATATAGGTAAACAGAAAACTGTAAAAATTGCCGAATTACGCACAATAGGAAAGTTCAAAGTTACTGTTTTGAAAATCAAGGTTTTTCAGGTTTAAGAAAATTTATTGTCCAAAAAAAAAAAAGAAATCTAGCGATCTCTTCAGCATACCCAGTACGCAGGACCATGTAATTTTGAGAGCAAGTACATTTTATTACAGCTGTGTAATATGGATGGAAATAAAATTGCAACACAATGTATGAAATTGTCTAGAGCTAATAAAGAATTAATTAATTATTTTTGACCATACTGATTGCATGGAATGTTTGAACGAAATTGGAGAGAATTACTATGTGATGGTTCCTATCTATTATCTATACAATATTTTACACAAGTGTTTTTCCAGTCTTTGTGGCATTTTCATAATATTTTGGTTGGGCTGAGTACATGTGGTTAAAAGTCTTTTCTTCTGAAATGTTGCGTAAAAGAGTAACTTGAAATACACACTGGGAAAATTGCGATGTTCACTCGAACCTATTTTTCACAAGGTGGTGTTCGTGAATCATGAATTAAGTGGTCACTTCAGCTCTGTTCACGAATTCGCCGTGTGTGCAAACTTGTAAGGTCAATACATTTTGTAGCAGAATAGATAGATAAGATTATTGCGATTTTACTGTCTAAGTATCGGATTGTAAGAAATTTTGGTTTCTTAAATTTCATTTATTTCGAACCCGGATAATTCAAAGTCATATTTTTGTGGTCCCTTGAACTTCGAAATAACAAGGTTTTACTGTACTGTGAGACATTGGCTCGGAGGTATGTCCCAAGCTGTGATATATAAATATTGTGCCTCATAGGGAATAATGTGTTAACTGATAATGCAAAAGAATTGCAATAAGATAAGAGGTATATGCCCTTAAACAAAAACATGATAGCAGATGAAATATTTAAAATTCTTAAGAAACATAATTTAATAGATCCTACAGGTATGTTGCATACACTTGAGGGATTAAGTACTAATCTGGTTAATGAATCAAAACAATAAAATGTAAAATTATGAACAAAAAGAAAATTTAAACCGAATTAAATGCTTCAAAATATTTTCTTCTCATTTTTTTGATAGCTTGATTTATTAATTTCTTTAAAAAAGAATTAATGATAGCTTTTGGGAAAACTTCTCTCATTAAATCGGATAACTGAATATTCTTGAATTCAAACTATATTTAATGGCAAAATGAGAAAGATCCATTAAATTCTCAACATGAACATAATAAACCACCTTTTTGAACTTCGTGTGCTTGCGGTTCGCAAATTTGGACTCCGAGACAAAATTTTTTATGACCATTACTTGTGTGTTCACGCATATTACTTGCAATTCGCGTCATGCGTTTAAGATGCCAACAAGCATGAACTCCCTGTACTTTTTTGTTTCTAAGTTCATTTGAAACTTTAGAACCCTAAAAAAGGACATTATTATTATATTATATTTATAACTAGCGTAACTGCCCATCAAATATGACGGGTATGAGCAGATTATGTGTTAAAATTAAGGTACTTCCCATTCCTCCTCCCTTTCTCTCTGCCTCCCTCTCCCCCAATTCTCTCTCGATCCTCTCTCCCTTGTATTTTCCATCTTTCTTCTCATTCCTCTCTCCCTCTTATTCTTCACCCTCTTTTCTTCTCATTCTCCATCTTTCACCAGCCCATTCTCCTTCCTTTCTTCTAAAATTTAATTAGTTTTATTCGGAGGAAATTCAATATATCCTCCCTTAAAATAAAAAATTCTGATTAGCTCATTATATAAATTTCTGCAAAATTTCAATTTTCTATCTACATCATTGATCGAGTTACTCACGTTTTAATAGCTTGCCACTCAGACCAACAGACTGAAAACCTTTTATTATTATTTTTGTGATTCTTGGATTCTTTTTAACCTCTCTTTCTCTCCCTATTTCCAAAACCATCCTTAAGTACTCCATTCTTCTAACTAGCTCCCATAACCTATCGCACAATCCTTCACACTATAAATATTGTACATGCTCGGTTTGTTTATTAAAACGTTAAGCAAATACCGCCAATTTTCATACCATTTCTATTTCAATAATTTTGAATTTAGCTCACCATAACGATTTTAATTGTTTTTAAATAGTATTTCAGGTTTTTAGGCATACCTTCTTGTAAATAACGCAACGAATGTTGTTTACATTGATTGCTATAAAAAGATTTTCCCCCTCCTTTTGTCTTTCTCTCCTTCTTGTATTAAAAGCCTTCAAAGCACGCTTAAACCCATAAGGATTGAAATAACAATAGGATTTTGAGGTTTAACAATGTAATTAGTAGGCATGGCAACATACCGTTAAAATGGCAAGATTTCCCCAAAATATGCAAATTAAACGTTTAACATGAGGAATTTAGAACTGTAGATGAAAAACGATGAACAGAAGAAAGAAGATAATCCTGCAAGTCAAAAAGTCGATTTTTACCTTTTATCTTATGGAGAATGCAAATCATCCCCTGGAGTTGAACCCTGGAATTTTTTTGTAAAATTTTGTTCGTCACAGTATTTTAATATCCGAGTAGATAATCTCTGCCAAATTTCAAGTTTATATCTGAATATTTGATCAAGTTATTCGCGTTTTAAGAGCTTGACATGTACCAACCTACGTAGTCTGCAGACATCCCCGGCAAAGCATCCCCGTCGCGCAGACAAAGATATCAAGCATTTATATTAGATGATGCTCATTATTAGCATTTTTCAAGAGTAAACAACCGAGATAACCATCAACTTAATTCTTTTGTAGCTCAGTTTAAACCTCACTGCCAAAGGCGCTATTTTCAATAACAAATTAGAAATTATTGGCTATTGGAAAAGCATCCGGCGCGTTTAGTTTTTTACAAATTTTAAGAGTATGACATTGAAAATATTTGTTCTTCGTGTATGAGGTTGCTGGTTTTTGACCGAAATATTTAATGATTAAATACTATTATCTATTTTGTTTGTAATATAAGGAACTGTTGTTTTGTTAGGTTTAAACTGTTTATTACGAATTTTTAATGTAAATTTAAGAATCGCTATCATCTTGTAATGTAAGATTTTCTGCCATGTATTTTGAACACAATTACTAAAAGAAATGTTATAACTTTATTACGCTAGGTTTTGATTTTCTGTTATGCATTTCTAAAGTAATTAGTAAAAGAAATGGAACCACTTTTTAATGCGTGTTTTTTTTGCAGCTTGGAAATGTTTGTTGCAGAATCCAGGAAAACATTTGTACATGATATACTCAACATTCCATTTCAGTAGTTCAATTTAAATTAAAGCATTTCTTTCGAATGAACAAAAGAAATAAAAAATCACATGCAAAATTATGTGCAGGTAAACTGTACAAGTGCGGAAAGAAGTGTAATCACTTTGTTATGCTGGGTTTTCATTTGCTATTGTGTTTCGAAGGTAATTAAAAGTATTTTTAATTTTATAATGCTAGGTTTTTCATTTGTGGTTGTTTTCTTTTATTTTCTGTTAAACAGCATTATTTATGATAAACAAGTGAATTTTTTAGGCTGGCTGGGAACCACTTTCCTGTAATAGCATGGCCTCTTATGGGAAAATAGGACCTGCACTTCGCAAATTTGCATTTCTCATCAGTTTTCCGGAACCAATTATTCGCAAAGTTCAAAAAGGTGGTGTAATATAATAAAAATAAAAAATAAATTATAAAATAAAATACAAAATAAAATATAAAACAAAATAAAATATATAATTAAAACTTGGATGAGTTTCACTAAAAGGAAAGAGAATTACAATGATATGTAAATTATGGTAAGTGTTGTCAAAAAACACACATTAACCTTCAAAGTATCATTTAAGATTATTATGCTATTATAAATGTTTGAGAATGAAATACATTCCAACTGAGTTGTCTAGAGCCATAAAGAATATAGTCATATTATCAAAATTGTTTTAGAACTTAAGTAATGTAGTTCATTAACAACCTTGTAGCTCATTAATACAACTTTAGTAAATGCTCGTTATAGGGTCACACAGTTAGAAAATCTTGTTTATTGAAACAACTTACTATTCCATGACCAGATTCATCAAAAGCAGATTTTGGTGGCTTGAGCCTTGTTAGCATTTTGTAAGTTTCCAGATTTCGGGCAAAGCTCCTGTGAATGCATAAAAAAAGAATTGTGTGAAAATATGAAGAGCAGAAGAATAAGGAAAACATTGCCAAAAATGACCATAAAAATTGCAGAGCAAGTTTGTTTGATAATTAATGTTATTATATGTTCTTACTCCTAAAGCTCAATTTCATATTTACACAATGTAGATGCAAAATATATTGATTAAAATATCAGGATATTTCATGCTTCAACTGAAATAGAGGTACAACAGATTACATGCCGGCATATAAACCGATCTTTGAAGCTAAAAAAAAATTCCAAAAACTTGAGGTAAACTTATATGCCAAATATAAAATGTGACCCTTAACCTTTAAATGCCGAAAGGCACGCCAGTGTGCCAGCAAATTTCTGGGTAAGCCTGCCGAATGGCACACCCATGGTCCGCTTAGCACCGAGGTCACTCACAGATGTCGTTTTTGTCATAGAATAAAAATTTTTGGAGGAGACGAAAGATGACGCATCCTCCTTTTCTTTTTGCTCTTGCATATTGGGGGAGGGGAGAGCATACAAACTATCGAGAATGCCTCGCTCAAAGAATACACCTCCGCCGAGGTGAGACCCTCTCTCGCACCCAAACAGATGCTATAAACAGAAGCCAAGAACAAAATAACTCCTACCTCAAAGGTCTCTTCCCTTTGTTATTTTCTTCTACCTTTTCCGCATGTGTTTTATTGCATTTACGTTCAGTCATTTGCAGAGCACAAAGTAGACTTGTGCGTGCAAAATATCTGTAACTGTTTGTCTTTATTTTGTAGTTATTCCTTTATTTTTATATAATTAGTTTGTAGATTGTTTTATTTTTTGCAAATATTTTTTTAAATGGGCCCTAAGCATAAAACTCAGCATGAGAAAATTGATGAAGTCTTCGTTGACAAAGAGGAAAGTGAGAGTAAATTTTTGGAAGAACAGCCCAAGAAAAAAAGGAACTACTCCAAAGATAAATGAAATACAATTATACCTTCCATACGAATTTTGATAAAATTTGAAGGTACACCGATGGAGTTTTACTCCAGCCCTGCAGTGATTATATTTTAAATGCCAAAGTTTCTCATTTCATAGCCCTAATATCTAGGAAACCCGAGTGTTAATTTAGGTTAAACATATATCCCAGCTCAGGGCGGATTGCAAACTCAAGAAGTGAATCGGAATGGATATCTCCACATCAGGGCCATAGAATAATTAGATAGCAACCCTTTACCGGTGGCCCGAGTGGACTGAACATTTCAAGCAATTCGATTCCACTCAGCATTTTCCTCCTTTATTTTGCAGAAGTCTTCCAACTACTGGAGGATGAGACAACTAGGTACTATCACCAATACTTTGACAAATTAGACGAAGGACCTTCACCACAGCCTGACGTGACAATATACAAAATGTACTTGTTTTTTTCAATAGCTATACAAATGGGACACGATGTAAGAAATACATTGAGGGACTACTGGTCCACATTGCAACAATTTTATACACCTTTCTTTAGTGCTACTATGAGACGTGACCGATTTCTTCACCTTCTCTGCTTTCTTCATTTCACTGACAACACTAACGAACCTGATAAGACTGACGAAAATTATGACAGATTATGGAAAATTAGAACTCTCTTTGAAATGCTCAATGACAACTATGCTAAGTATTATAAACCTACTGAGCACTTGGCAGTAGATGAAGTCATTATGCTTTTCAAAGGGAGAGTCATTTTCAAACAATACATTCCTAAAAAACACGTTTCGGCATAAAAATCTATAAACTCGGTGACAAGACCGGTTATACGTATCACATGAAAGTGTATTTGGGGAAGACAGACAAAATGCAATGCAGGACATGACAGCGACACATGCGACTGTTAGAGAACTTACTAGGAGAGTGGAAGGGCTTGGGCATAAGTTATATATGGACAATTTCTTCCCCTCTCCTACTCTCTTCGACGATATTCAGTCTAAGAAAATTTACTGTTGCGGAACTTTTAGACAAAACCAGAAAGACAGGCCCCGAGACTTTTTCAGTAAAAAACTGAAACTAAGACAGGGAGACATATGCACTTGGACCAGGGATGACTTGACTGCGATTATATGGAAGGACAAAAGAGACATGTGCATGCTATCAAACATTCACGATCCACCAGGAGAAAGAAACTTCCGTGATGAAGAGGGAAGAGCTATGAGGCTGTTATAGTTGAAGATTATAACCACCACATGGGGTACATGGATAAAGGAGATAGGATGGCTAACAGTTACACCATCGGTCGCCGCACTTGGAAATGGACAAAGAAATTATTTTTTCATTTAGTTGACCTAACAATACTAAATAGTTGGATCCTCCTTTCCTCGTGTGGCGGCGCATTTTCACATCGGCAATTCCGACTTCCTCTTGTGCGGCAACTGGTTGAAGAGAGTGCTAAGGCTCATCCTTTCCAGAATCTCTCAAGGAGGCGACCTAGTGTTAGTGGAACACAAATAAACCACTTAAGGCCAAGGACAATAAGCATTGGCCCATTTCAGGGACCCATATCCATTGCAGTGTGTGTTCCTCAAAGGGCGAATACCCGAGAACAAAATATAGGTGCAAGGCATGTGATGTGGGACTATGTGTTGAGCCATGCTTTGAGGTATACCACACTAGCCCAACTCTATAGGGAAATGTAAATACTGGGGTTGTGTTAGCTGTGGGCCGAGCAGGAACCAGGTTGCCAAAAAGTAAGTAAATGCAGTGTTTTTACACTTTATTTTGATTTATATCAACAATAAGTTATTGTAGCGGCAAAATTTAGTCTATTAGGGTTATTTCGTCCTGTTTATTTCCACAAATTGGCAGAAACATGTAGAAATTTTTCTTGGGTGCACAACTGGGTCAAAGTTTGATCTAGGATCGACGGCTGACTCTGCCATCTTCTAAAAACGTGTTTTGGCCACTATATATACTATTCCTAGGCCGTAATGGTCTGATACGCCTGCCCACCAATCAGGTTCTGCTTTCCGCCCACCAATCACATTTCGTCTTCCTTCCCCGATTTTTTGGAGGTTCGGTTCCCAGGTTCTGCTGAGCGAGTAGCCCGTGTCCCTGTTGATTTTATTGTCCCCAAGACGGATCTCAATGGCCTCTTTGACCAACCGGTCCCAGAACCCTTTGGAATGTTGTAGTCTTTTTGTTTTTTCCCAAAAAACCTTGTGGTCGTGGCTGAGGCTGAGCTCTGCCACAGCGGTTTTTTCCAGTTGTCCCAACCTTATCCATCTCATGTGCTCTTTTTACTGGGTTTCGATGGTGCGGCCAGTTTCCCCGATGTATGAGGCGCCGCACTCGCATGGTATGTTGTAGACCCCCGGAGCCTTTAATCCGAGGTCGTCCTTAACTCAGGCTAGGTGGTTTCTTAGTTTCCCTGGTGGTTTGTGCACTGTCTTGATACCATGCTTTCCCAGTATCCTCGAGATCTTGCCGGATATAGTGGAGATGTAGGTATCTCCAATAACCATAACAAGGTTATGAAAAACCTAAAACTGGTTTTGAAGTAGGTACTTATTCTTGAATTTGTTTTCAAACCATAAGACTAGCTCAATAATTTTCTAGTGAATTATAACTCAGTTAAAAATTTGTTGTTTTTCTGTTATTGTTGAAATTAAATGTCATAATTTCTTAAAACATAAACACACTAATATTTTGAGTTCACTATCATAGCCTCCAAATATGTATGACATTACCAATAATCTCCTACAAATGAAATGTTAATTTTAACTTGAGCCCTATTCCAAATTCCCATAAAATGGCAATATTTTTCACCTTTCTTGTTAAAATGGTAAAAAATTAATTTGATAAAATCTTTTGCATTATATATACCTTCCTCTCAGTTGCACAGCCAATTCCCATTGTTTATTAGCCAAAGCCTTAGCGACAGCTTGTGTCTTCTCAACACACTCCATTAGTGGAAGACGCACTGCTTGGTTTCCATCCAGGGACACAACACAGGCTTCAGTTTCAGGAGTAGCCTCCATAAGAGCCATCACAGCCTCGGCACCCATTCGACAACCCTGTTAAAATAGAAATGTTTTTACAAAGATGTTAGAGACCAAGATTCTCATCTCCTAATTTCAAATTGCACTTAAAGAAACAAATATTGATCTCTGCACAAAATACTTTTCCTACATAGCTAATTCTGTAAAGTGAAAATTTTCTCATCATACAAAAAACTCTTAACGTTGAATTAATACTACATCTAAGCTCCTCTTATGTAGCCATTTAGCAACAAAAACCAACTGTAAAGGAAAACTGATGAGTTAAATTCAAACTGTGATAGTCTTCCATATGGTCATTTAATAGTTCACCAAAACCTACTTGTTTTCTATTAAGCTGAATTTTCATTCCCAACAGTGACAGATAGCACCATCTCCATGAATAATTACCAATGAAGAGATTATCTCTGACAATTGCAGAAAAAAGTCCTTTGATCCCCAATCCAGGAATTTAATTTTAATTAAAAAATATTAATCTCACAAAATTGATGCAACATTATATATGTAATTTATAGGCAACAAGGTGGACATTTATTGAGATATAAGTGGCAATATTTGCCCAAATAAATTAGTAGCTGTTGTGAATTACACATGATGATAGTTTCCAGTTCTTGTATCAAAATCTCTCATTTCAGCATACTCACTAGAACTCGATCAAAGGCAGAAGGACTGCCACCTCTTTGGACATGACCCAAAACAGTAATCCTAGTGTCCTGTCCAAGTTTTTCAACCACCACATGACGCACCTTCTCTGCAGTAACTGGCTTACCATCTCGATCAATTGCACCTTCAGCAACAATAATTATATTTAAACGTTGGCCATTGGCCCGCTCCTAAAAATTGTATAAAATATTTTTGATTACGCTATTTTTACACATAAATTACAGTGAAATGAAAGTCATAGGTAAGCAGCATAACCACAAAAATGTATTTCCAATTTTTTCTTAAGCTATTTTCAATATTTATATTTCTTTTATAGAAAAAATTTATGTTTAGCCAATTGCTTATAAGCATAATATTCAAGATAATTTAAGAAAATGCAAATTGTTACTTACTTTTCTATTTAGCTATAAAGCTGACAATTTAGAAAGTAATTGCTCCATAATATGTTTGTTACCAATTGGAAAATATCTGACAGAACTCACAAAAATAATGAGCTAATCTACTTGGCAGAGAAATTTAGCAGATCAACTAGCAATAAAAATACCTTAATATACCATATATACTCGTGTATAACACGCTCTTGTGTATAATGCGCATCCATACTTTTTACCAAAAAATTCTGACTTTTTCATATACCGTCTATAACGCGCACCCTAGATTTTGATGGGTATAGGAACAAAATTTTAGGATTATATTGTCATGTTAGGTATTAACTAGAGTACCATAAATAAATACAGACCTTACATGGGTTACACAAGACTCAACTTACACAAATCTGACTTGACGTAAAAACATCCAAAAATTAATTTTTTAAATCCAAAAATTCCAAGATGCGGAAATTTGCTTACAAGGCAAAATGTTTCAGGCTAAAAGTCAAATGCCAAATGAAGTTTAAATGTCTAGAGATATTTAATGACAGTATATAATACGAAATCTAAAAATTCATTGCTTATCTTGGTCGCCTTCCTTGCATAATTATTTGGTGCTGAAGATGATGAGGAAGATGAATTCTATGGGTTTTAAATTACTTGCATTGTTAATTATACATAATATATTCATTAACTAAAAAATTATTTCAATTTGCATATACTATATTTTTGTTTTCGATATGTATTTTGCAAGAAGTCTACCTGGCGATTTTGCAGGAGACTACAGCAATGAGTTGATTAGCTAGTAAAACATGGAATATTTGGAGAGGATGGATATTCAATTGTAAGGAAGTAATTAGGTGTATATGCTTAATTAATATATGTAAAAGCTGGATTATCAATAATTAGCATAGTTTTCCCCTCAATTCACCCAAAAAGCAAGAATCTGGTACGAGTTAGGCACAAATTAATTTTTTATTTTAACTACACAGAAGTGTTACCTGTGTATAGCTCGCACCCCTACTTTACAACCTAAAATTTGTTCTTCAAACTGCACATTATACACGAGTATATATGATACATAGTTCCAAACTACAAAGAAAATGTATACAAAAAGTCAAATAGGAAAGTACAAAGAAATAATTTCATCTTCACCATTTAGTTACTTCTATGAAATGAGAACATCCAATTAGCCATAAAGAACCACATCCGACTGAGGATGTTATGTACATAAATAGTTTAATGTTTATTTCGCCATTGTGACAGAAACTGACCAAAAATAGGATGATTTGCTTCTTACATAAGCTTCTCATCAAAATCACTAGGCAATAAATATTTAAAAATGTAGTTATTTGATTAAAATAATTTTTCCATTCTCACTGGCAAGCACATAACCCAAAATTTTCTGAGCCCTTTTTACTATCATTTATAACATACTTCAAGAACAAGCAATTTAAAAATATACTTGCCTTAGGTATCTCCAATAGCCAAAACAAGGTTAGAAAACCGAATGTGCATTTTGGTTACAAAGCAGCCATCTTCAGTTCTAAAAGAACTATTTTCGGTAAATTACCACTGAAGATGGCTGCTTTGTAGCCAAAATGCACATATGGTTTTCTAACCTTGTTGTGTCTATTGGAGATACTTAAGGCAAGTACATTTTTAAATTGCTTGTTCTTGAATTTTTTTCAGCCATAAGACAATTTGAATTATATAACAAACTACCTTGAAATAATGTAGCTTGTAAAACTTACTATTACATAATAATGTTAATTTAATTATTAATGCTATAATATAAAGACAAACATACAAGCATAAGCATCCATCAGTCATGCACATACAACTAAAATCACCAATATACCAATTTAGTAACTACAATGCTACCAACAATTGTGCTGTGATAACTTAGCAGTTACTGTTAGCCTTTGGTATAAAAAATACCAAAATAAAGAGTATGTTACAAAGCTTAGCGTATGCTCTCAAGTACTACATTAATCAATGAATACCCACATTATGAGAAGAAACAACATCGTCATATTTGACATTAAAAGCTGAAATAAGCTTCCTAATATTTATAAAGGACAGAAAATCCAAGATGTCAGATGTATCAATTCTGCAAAAAATAAACCTTTCCAATAAGTTAACTTGAGTCAAAAAATATAATGTTAAACAGAAAATTCCAAAGCTAGAGTTGCATTGCCAAAAATTCCCTTGACAATATAAATTTTCAAAAAAATCCTTCCGACTACCTAACAATCCCTAAATTGATTGATAGCTTGCCTGCAACAACTTCTTACACATCTTGCTGGGCCAATCGGTCTCAGGAGGCCATTCTGGTATAAAGACAAAGTCTGCTTCACTTGCCAGGGATGCCACAAGTGCCAGGTAGCTGAGTTTCCAAATATGGTGGGAAGCATATGATTTGGATGAGAGGTTAAACAACAAAAAACAACATGCATAGAATTCAGAGGATTCAGAACAGTTAATATCAAGCAAAGGGATTAATAAAAAATCTATTTGTTATAAAAGCATGGGAAAAGAGAATAATGATGATATATGCTGATATATTTTTCAATAAATGTGAACAAAAACTAGCATGTGCATGAAAATGAATTTTTATGAGAATGAAGTTTGAACGACAATAATTTTTTAATGACAGTGAATTTTGAATGGCAATGGCTTGATATGGACAATTTGTATTGAGAAGGGATTTTCATTAATGTTAGTATCACTTTTAATCATCTAAACAGATCATGCACAAAAAAGGCATTTGCATTGTGATCAATAAAAATGCTCTATGGTAAATGGTGATCTGGATAAATGGAGAGAAAAAGTATTATGTCCTGAAAGACTAAAATGTTAGTAGGATCAAATAAATGTGATGGAAAGAACCTGTATCTGTATTAAAATATTAGCCAATTGATTCCACAAAAGTAACTTGGTAAACAAGACAATATTTCTATGAAAATAATAATCAATGCAAAATAAAATTACAATAAATTCATTATTTCATTTTCTGCATCCTATTGGCTTATAATTTTCCAGTGTACAGGTATCCCTAGTATTACGCGTTTAATTGGTTCTGAAAAATTGCTGCGTAAAGTGAATTGATAATTATAATTGGGATGAGTTTCCCACAATTGACCACTTTATACAATGTAAGCATATAAAATTACTTTACTAATTGCTCCAATTCCACCGGTTGTGCAATTACATTGTATGCAGTTTTTATTTTGATTTTTTTGAAATCGCATTATGGCGAAAACACAAAGTGAGATCGCGTATAACGAGGGATACCTGTATACACAAAAAATCGCAAGGAATTTTTTATGCATTTAGATTGAGCAGTATAATTTTAACATATTACATATTTTTAACACTCTTAAAAATTACATCAAGTTAATTAAGATACACACATAATATTACATTTATATCAGTTTTTATTATTCAGATTCTCAACTCTTTACTAAGCAAAAACAAAAGAAATGAAAATGTTCGTACATCATATAATGGTTTTCAGAATAAGATGCTGTTTGAAATCAATTTAGAGAATATTAAATGATGACAGCACAATGAAGATGGGTAAATTAAACAGTTTGGCTGCACATGCAAACTCAATAAAAACAGCTGTGATAAGCATCAAATGATATGCATGGAGAACATGCGAGTGTAAATGACAATTCAGCATGAAAAAGACCATAAAGGATGACAGATGAGCATGAACAAATGCAGGATGATGCAAGCAGAATTGTAGTGCAGTTCTGCTTCTTCTCCACCCTTTCTTTTAATATGCTATTTCTAAAATGCAAATACAAATCATAAATTGAAACTGCAAAACAAAATCCTCAATTAACCTCCAACCTCAGACTAAATTCTTGCTGTATTTGAAATGTAACCCATATTGTAGTGTTTTCTGTTCAAACCCTTACATTTTGAACAAGAAAGTTTTTTAATTAGGAATTTTGCCTTAAAACAGATTTTCCCTGTGGAATAAGTATAGTATATAAAGTATGTGCTTTGTTGTCATTAACTAACAAGGTGCTATACTATAAAGCTTGGTAATGCCATCATATAATGGCCATGAGATAAGCACCAGTCATTCCATGGCACCTATTACAAAAAATCTAAGCAAGTGACAGCTATTTCTAGAAAGAGATTTCATACACTATTTATTTGATAAGAACAAAATTTGTACGCATGCCTTAATTTGTGAAATTAAACAGTTATATCAGCAGTGCCTATTGTCTAATATTTTTAATGGTATCATTGCATCCTCAAGAACTACACTATAACAGCAATATATATCTCTCCTTTAGCATGCTTAAAATATTTCTCATTTATACACCCACACAGGGAAGCATACAGGAATTATAAACAGTGCAAGGGTATTTCAATAAATAAGGTATATATATATATATAAAGTGGGGGTGCCGGTGGTGTAGTGGTTAGGACGCTGGCTGCTACTCGCCCGATGCTTGAAAGTCATCGGGTACGAATCCTGCGCGAGTAGGATTTTTTCTCAAGGCCATCCGGCCCCCTGTTTGCGTGGTTTGAGGAGACCGCGCAAATTCAGCTGTTCCGTCCTTCGGAAGGGACGTTAAGCCGTTGGCCCCCCTGGTGTTCTTCGCAAGAGCAGGCAAATGCCGGCACCGGGTTTCCCTCCTCCCTTCTGTGTGTGTGTCCGGTGTGGAAGGCAACGGGAAACCACCACACCGTGTATGTATATTCCCTAGTCAAAACCAATTAATTAGTTAATTGGTAGGACCTGTCGTAAGACAGAACACGAATGATGATGATGATATATAAAGTATATATGACATTCTGCATGGATGCACAGAAAGCTTTGATATACTGACTACCAATTATAGAATAACTCCCACAGAGAAAACGTCTAGTTATAATATGGATTTTCTTCTATAAAATGGTCAACCACTTTACAGGCTAATTTGATTTGTGAGAATAGTCAGCGCAACCAACTCACCTATTTACATGGGCTGAACAAGGTCATGGAAACGTTTGGATTTGTTGCAATAATAAGGTGGATATTCAAGATTAGGAATGATGAGTTCTAATTACAATGAATTTGATTTAAGTAACAAACAAGAATAGAGGACTTCAGTGTGCCAAAACAAAACAAGATAAAAATTATTAATCATACGACTGCAAATTAGATGTATTGAAAGACATTTTATAAATATCATTATATATAGACGTTCCTTACAGAGGAGGAGGATATAACATACATATAGGAGGATACTAATGTTTAGGCACTTCCAGATGAGCTGGAGATTCGAAATTTTTTTCTTAGGTAGGATTTTGTGCAAAACAGACACGAAAAACGAAAATCTTGAAAAAGTGCAACAATGCGGCCGCTAAAAATTCGCAATTGTTTAAACAAATTTTCAAGCTTTATGTATTTTCGAATGTGCTACGGCGCTGAAATTTTTTTTAGAGGTAGGATTTGTAAAAAAAAACGAAATAGGGATCGTCCAATTGGTGAGTGTTCACTGGGTTTCCTCATCCCAACACCTTGTTGCCATCCATATATATATATATATATATATATATATATATATACATACTATATATACATACTATATATACATACTATATATATACATACATACATATATATATATATATATATATATATATATATATATATATATATATATATATACAGGGTGTCCCAGGAGGAAAGGTCAATATTCTAGGAGGTGATAGTATCGGTCATTCTAAGAAAAAAGTTCGTATGGACAAGTGCCCTATTAAAACAGTTTCTGAGATAAAGCTATTTGAATGTACAGTTGCAAAATTATTGATAAGAAAGAGATATTATGTACTGTTGCTAATATTTATTGTTCAAGTGAAAAATTTGTTTCAGTTTATAATAAATTTTCGAAAATTTCACCGTCAACATTAATGCACTTTTCAACTCGTGTGAGAACATGGCATGTTGCTCATCTGAGTTCATCTTGATGTTCCTTTACGTGGGCAATATCACCCATTATGCGATCGAGCAGTTCGTCTCGTGTATCCACTTTTCTTGTATACACTTCACTCTTCATCCAACCCCATAAACAAAAATCTAACGGGGTTAGGTCTGGAGATCTTGGTAAAGAAACGTCAAGATGAACTCCGACGAGCAACATGCCATGTTCTCATCTATAAACTTATACATGAAAAGTGTAGCATAATGAGACTAATGGCTGAACTAAAATTTTTGCATACTGTAAAAAAGCTGAATTAATCAACCAACTCCTAAAGCAATTATGCACTGCAACAATTAATAAACTACTTTAATATAAAGCCAAAAAAATTCTATAAAACTAAGCATAACTGGCTTGGCTATGCAAATTACTTCCAATCAGCAACAGAAATCATTACAGAAAAAATATATACAACAGTAAATAAAAGAAATGAGGAAAGTAATGGATAATTGATTTTTCTGGAAATGAGAGCATGAGAAAATGCTCCTGAAAAATGTGGCAAAAAATATAAACAAATTTACAAAGCAAAAGAACTGTAAAGGGACGCATCAAAACAAACATATTAGCTTAAAGATATTAACATCATTATGCACACTCATAAAAGAAGTGAAGGGTACATTAGATAATTAATCACTATCCCACAACTATCACATTTATCGTGGACGAGCATGGTTAATTAACAAGCAGAGGTATTTTCAAATGACAACAAAAGTAGATGAGCCTGCAAAAGTTTTCTATGCTCCGCAGCCTTGCCTGCTCCAGCTTGTCGCACAGCCTTACGGGCCAATCTGAAGGAGGTGGACTCTCGGGACAGAAGACGTAGTCTGCCTCAGTTGTAAGAGCCGCAACTATGGATAGGTACCTGTTCCAGGGGGCAAAGATCATGAGGGGATGGATGGAGGACAGAGAAACAAGTGGGAAATACCATAAAATCCTGCAAATCACCACAGAGATTTCTGGTCAGATACAGTAACAATTATCTTATCACAAACCTTTAATTACTGTATTTACCTGACTATAAGACAACCTCAAATATAAAACGATCCCCTTTATAGAAGCCAATTTTGAGGAAAAAATGTTGTGTCAAATATTCTGAAGCAAAGAAATAAAACATGATCATTGGAGTTATTTTTCATTTAAATCTATAAAAATTGTCATCACAATATGCAGTGCAAAGATAAATGATGATAAACTACTCATAATCACTGTCACTACTTTTATTAATTTACAAGCGTAATTGCCCATCAAATATGACAGGTGTGCGTGAATGAAGTATTAAGTTAAAATAAAATTTAAATTATAAATAAATGAAACAAATTTAAAATGCACTAAAAAGTAAACAAAAAATATAAAATTCACATAATTGAATGTTTCAGAAAGTAAAAATAATTTTGGAGAAATAAATGTCGTGGCAAAGAAATATTAATGAAGATTTATTCCTTAAACATTATGCTACACAACTTTTATATACTTGTAACTATTTACTACATGAAACATTCAATTATATGAATTTTAGACTTATTTTTTACTTTTTAATGCATACAAAACGTGTGTTCATCACAATAAATCTATATAAATATAATTTTTTGTGCACACCAGAGAACTTTTGCAGAAAATGTTCGCAAGGATCTTAAAAAAATTTCTCAATTTTAAACTCTATATCCGACTTCATTAACACAATATCAATGGATAATTTAATATTTCTTTATTTTTGTTATCATTGTATTATTTATTGTAACCATGGAATTGTTTAATTTACAAAACTGTTGAAATTTCTTGAATGTGGATAGATACAACACAAATTTAAATCTCAGCCAATCGTTTGCAATTCCATAAAACTGGCGACAATGCAAAACACCTTGATGATGCAAGATTTTCATGTAAAAGTTCAACTGATTTGTGGACCAATTTGAAGCATACTTGAAAATCTACAATAGGAAAATGAAATTTCATACTTTCAGGCATTGTTTGTTTTAAGTCCTGAACTTTTACGATGATTCTAAGTAATTTTAATATAGTTCAATGAATAATATGCTACACTCACACATGTGTTCATCAAATGGAGAATATAAATGTTCCAGGAATTGTACTCTTGTTCTTAAAATGGATGATTACTTGCCAAAAAGTTGCAAGAGGTAGATCCCAGAATATCATAAAAAAATCATTGAAATTGCAATAACCGTTCTCGAGTTATTACACTAAAGATCCTGCCAAATGTTTGCCAGCAGGGAAGTGTTCCAGTCAAATACACAAACAAACAGTTCAAGAGTTCAGATGATTCTCATTCTGTCAGTCCACATCTGATAAATAATTAACGTTATCACGCCGTTATCCAGGGAAATACCTAGTCACTGAATGAGAAATTTCTTAATATCATGTTGATGGATATTACGGAATTCGTTTAAGCCTAATATTAAAATACTAGTATAAAAGCCCGTCAATACGATGGGAAGGAATATATTATTTAATTTAAAATCTCATACTGAGACAATAATGGGGTTTCGATTTTGACAATTGCATAGTTGTCAAGGCAAATCCTCATAAAATCGCAACATTTTGCCAAAATAAGTAATTTAAATGGTATATTTGAGCATTTGCGGAGTGAGGGAGACAATCGGCAATGAGACTAAGAGTCTTTGTTTATTTTCCTTTAAAACAGTTCTGGTTTTTGAAGGTCGAGAGTCAGTTTTTCTAATTTTTATGTGCAAAAGAATGAAAGCTTGCATGTCGCTAAATTGATTTTTATGTTATCTTATAGGAAATAGAAATTATCTACTGGAGTCAAACCCAGGTCTTTTTTGGGGTTATTTTTTGCCAATGACAATCCCAAGGAAAAATGAGGTGCCTATACAAAATTTGGTTGACCTGACTGAAGAAACGGCTGAGATATTGAGTGTTATTGACAAAGAGATCAAGAGAGGGTTTTGTAGTGTTTGATTTCTTTGCTTATGAATATAAGACAATTTCCAAAATTTTATTAAAAACAGAAAACATTTATCTTATAGACATGTAAATATGGCAGATATATTTTAATGTACCACATACTGTGTGAATATAAACATTTATTTCACACTAAGCATAATGCTTTGTTCTTTATAAATCAGTAATAAAACATAATTAATAATAATAAATCTAAAGTCCCCCTACAAATTTCCATAGCTCCTGGATACTGCTACTATATCACATGAAAATATAAAAAACAAGCCTTGACCAAATACCTATATAAATACAAGAAATATGTTTATAAGATCAAAATTAAAAATGCAACCCACTATCTGTGTTATTACAAATGGCATCAACATTCTTATACCTTGCTCCCAATTGTTATTTGAAACCAATTTTGAAAAATCAATGTGCAAGTGAAGATGCTTTAAAATAAAAACCCAAAAATGTTCCCATGCAAAAGCATTTCATATTTTTAATTATTTTATTCATTCCCATTCAGTTTTAATATACACCATTCACTCATAATTAAAACTAGAATGGAGCATAAGGTTGGAATTTAAAGGCTAAACTAACAAAATTATAAGACAAAGTTTAAGAACATTTGATGTTACTGCTCTTACTGCACAATTACACCTAAAAAAAATAATATTTCCCATTGATAAAAAGAAAATCTCTATAATTTTTAAAGTAACTGCCATAATCATTGGCAGAAATAAAACTGAAATTCAAATAACACAATACACTTACTATCATTTTCCCATATATGTTTGAGAACCAACTCATGCTCCTCTATTAACATAATTCCCAGATTAATTTTCAAAACGAAAACTTTTTTACCTTGTATCAACCAAGTTACTTCAAATTCAAACAAACTGAATTTTTATGTATGAATCTGTTCAGGCTCTGATACAAAATGAGTTTTAAAATGCTATGAAAAATGAATACTTTCATCATGAAAGTGATTCTGGTAATGAATGTGGTGCTCTTTTATAATATTTTCAAAGTTTACATTTATTTGATGAGTTTAAGCAGAACAGGGAGTTTTATCAATGATATTTGTAGAGTAGATAATGAATATCTAAAAAAGTGGCTGCTAAAAATCAGAAGTTAGGGTCCATTGATGAAAATATAGAATTATACATAAATTGAAAACATGTCAACCTCTGAATCTTTAGGAAAGTAATACATCATACAAGATCAATTTAAGGACAAATCATTGAATTAATCCTAATACAGCATAAACCCACTGTGAAATTCCTATTTATACCTCAACTCCTGTGTACAGAAAAAAATTACAACATAAATGAATGTTACAGATAATTCAAGCTATAAATCATTGTAATAAATATAATACGATTTTTCAAGGTGCAAGGTTTATTTCCTTCATTCATTAAAATATATAAATATAGACCGAATTTCTCCATTTTTGTTTTATTCAATGGCTAAAACTATAAAATATCTTATTCTTATGATGTTTAGATGTTACATGGAAGAATTTGTCAGAAACACGAATTTCTTTTCGAAATTATATGGCTTTTTCATACTCTTTTCGAGTGTTGCCAAGGCGAACCTCAATGTTGCCTCCGATAAATTAGCCTCTATTAAGCCTTCAAATAGACGAAAGAATTGTGTTATTACTTAATAGGTTGCAACATTAATGATTGAAGAATATTGTTATTCAGTAAACATATGAAGAGTGGCAAATCAAGTCATATATTGATGCCAGAATGTAATAAATTTCAAGTACTTCATTTTCTGGGAGAATTCTAACGATTGTCAGGAATTTATTAATTAATCAAACAATTGCATTTACTATATATATATATATATATATATATATATATATATATATAAGTTTTTACATGCACACAAACCTCAGAAGTTATATTTTAATCACACAACAAAGTCCTGTTGATGTTCAATGGGTAATTCCACTCGTATAGTACAAAGATAGCCACTAGACCAATACATTAAACTTAATTTGTAATACTGATAAAATTACTGCAATTTCCATCCATAAATAAGTGCAATTCAAATATATAATTTTTAAGTAAAAGAAAAATGAATTTCATAAATAAAATAAAATAAATGTGATGAATGTTACATCTTACCCACAATGCCGCCCCATGACTTCCATAATGAATGTTCGTTGATGAGAGTATGCAGTTGAGACAATAGCATCAATAGCTTCAATTATACGATGCAAGGCAGAATCTGTACCAATTGTCATGTCGGTGCCACAAAAATCATTGTCGATAGATCCAACCATTCCAGCAATGTGCAGATGGCTATATTTCTCGCGAGCTTCTTTCGTGATTTCACCTGAAATTGAAAAAGTTTTGTCAGATAAAGAAAGACAAAATACAGCCTGCTGATAGGTAAACTATTAGAACAAACTATTACTAACATGGGAATATGGTTGCTAAAAATGAGCTAACCATCCTAAAATGAATTTTGGTAGGTTTATGTTGTAGTAACACCTATCCATTCTCATAAAAAGTCTATTTTTAATTATCTCCAATCAATATTCTTTCAATTTGACAAAATTGCTACATTCTTTCACTGTATCACTTCATGAGGATATTTCAATGAATCAATGAACGACTTTTGACATTACCTCTACTCTAAATAACTTTTTGAAACATTTTTTTCACTCCTGCATTGATATTCTCATTTATCTAAGGAATTCAATACTTTTTCATTTATTTTCTCTATTGAACTTATCTTTTCATAGCATGTCACCACCACATTTCAAAAGCTTCCAATCTGCATGTATTTTGTTCAAATTCCAGGATATTATATTTAAATTTAACACTATATTCTGCAACTGCTATTAGCCTGTCTTTATTTAAACTGTTCATTTGTAAAACTATTTTAACAATAAAAACAACTGTTAAAAACAAGAAAGTTCATTTTACAAAGACTAATATGCCACTATAATATCTACTTTGATAATTTGCCTTAACAACACATATCAACCTTCTTGGGAATTAAATAAATAAATAAATTCAGCTAAGGTAAATTGCGAAAGGATCATGAATTATATGATGGATTGGAGCCATGCAAATAAACTTTCCCTTAATTGCTGTAAAACTCAACTGTTATCTTTTTCGAATACTCCAACTGACATATCCTTCACATTGAATGGCGAAAATATTTTCCCCATACCATACACCAAATTTTTGGGCCTATACATTGAGCAGTCTGGTAAATGGTCATTACATGCATCCAAATTCCTACCTAAACTAAATTCTGCCTTCTATTGTATAAGATTTCTTAAAAGCTCAGTCTCTCAGGAGGTTATAAAATCTGTCTATTATAGCTATTTTTATAGTAGGGCTACTTATGTCATTATCTCCTGGGGCTCTTCACCAACTCGATTGCATCAAGTCTTTATTAATCAAAAGAAAATCATATTATGTATGCTAGGTACAACAAGTAGAACTTCATGTAGACCACTGTTTGAAAAATTGGGTATGTTATCCATCCCATGTGTGTATATTTATTGCCTAGTAATTTTCATTAAAAAGAATTTTCATCTACTCGAAAAAAATAGCTGCATCCATAACTATGGCACTAGAGGAAAAAACAACATTCACCTGGAGCACAATAAAAAGCTAATAGCTATTTGAGGGCCTGCTACCATGGGTGCCAAATTATATAACAAGGTACATAAGACGATCAAGGATTTAGATTATCTAAACAGATTCAGAAATTCACTTAGGAATTTTCTACAAACAAAATGTTATTATAGTGTCAATAAATATATGACATCAAAAGCTTGAATAGGTTAACATTTTTCTGAATAATTTTGCATTACCCATGGATTGTACTCATGAAAGCCATTATCACACTTTTATATAATATGCATATTGTTTTAAGCAGTAATTTTTTGTTTTTATATTCTTTTTTCGACGACTCCAATATCTACCACTATTTGTTGCATGGTCATAAGGACAATAAATCTATTATTATTTATTATTATTAAACTAATAAAAACAAGTTTGAAATTACAACAAAATAAGACAGGAATATTTATACTAGACAAAAATTGTAGATGTGTAATTCAAATCATTTCCAGAAAAATGAGAAATTGAACTGAGATGAAATTTAAATATATGCAATAGCAAATGAAATTACAAAAATTTTAAAAACTATGAGATAAAAGAAATGAACTGCAAAATATTTTAGACAATGCTCTGACCTTTTTCAAGCAATTCATCAAGAAGGCTAGGCCACTCTTGCCTGAATAAATTAGCACCAGTAAGTGAACCATCACCCCCAATCACCACAAGATTGGTTATTCCCTTCTTTACCAAATTCCTAGCGGCACTTAGACGGCCAGGCCTCTCACGAAAGTCCGTGCATCGGGCAGACCCAATTACAGTGCCTCCCTGAAACAATTTAGAAACATTTGAATACTGACCACATTCTTTTCATTATTATTAACTCATTTATAATCATAAAAATAAAGAAATATAGAATTGAGAAAATCAGGAGAGGAAGACAACTTTAATATAAGGATTGGTTAAAAGCAGTACCTATGTATAAGTATCTAGGAAGCAAAATAAAATGATATATGGATAAATAAGGACAAGGATTGAAAAAGCGAAAAATTATTTAAAGAATGAAATTCTTGTTGACAAATAAAATACGCAAATAGCCAAAGTAGTATATATACAGTCAAACTCGTTTATAACGAGCACGGTTGTAATGAGTTCATGGCTATAGTGAGCAAATGCTACCTCCAAGATAAGTTTACATGCATTTACATACAAATATTTCACGTATATAACGAGCACGCTTCACGGATATATCGAGCAAACTTCGACCACTTCTCACTGTCTCAAACGCGGCGGCGGTCAGCCCCTTCAATCCTCATAGTGACCCAAAATATGTAACCTTGTGTTCTCGAGTCCAGCCTCTACACCCTATCCCTCAGGGAGGTTAAAGACCGCGGCGTTGTTGTTAAAAAATAATCCCTTCGTCCAAACCAAGAATTCCCAACTTGCAGGTACAGTGGTACTCGCGGAGGTCCTTTGTCCTCTCCTCCCAACCCCCAGCTCTTTTACAGCCAGGAAGTTGTGTTTGGAAGGGGGTAAGGGCATGTACAATGGCGCCCACCCCCGTCGATCAGCCGAATGCACCCAACACCCTTACCCACGTAGAGATGGGAAATCCCACGTTTAATCCGTCTCCTCGTTAACTCTTCTTGGAATTGGTATGCTCACAGTTTGCAAAGAAAGTTCGTAGCGTTGATCACAAAAATCAGTTGAGATTTTGCCCTTGTCCGTACATAAAAGGAAGTGTTTGTCTATTCGCGAAAAGGTTGATATTATTCGAGAGTTAGAACGTGGTAAAAAAATGTTGAAGTGTGTAAAAAATTTAATTTATCGTCGTCTACGGTTTCAACCTTATGGAAAAACAAAGAAGCGATTTTATCTGTACTAGAGAACAACCTAACAACGAACAAAAAATGAGGAAGTGCGACTTGGGTACTGTTGATCAAGCACTTTTGGAGTGGTTTAAGAGGCAGAGAAATGCTGGTTTCCCCATCAAGGTACAGGTAGATAACTTTGCAAAACAGTTAGGACACGAGAACTTCACATGCAATAACGGGTGGCTTGATCATTTTAAAAAACGGCATAACATTGTTTATGCGAAAGGCCCTGTCAGCAGATTCAAAAACGGCAAGTGAATGGGTGAAAAGTGTTTGGGAGGAGTGTCGAAAAGGTTACAGAGAAGAAGACATCTACAATGCCGACGAAACTGGACTGTGTTACAACATGATGCCTGATGTGTTGGTGGCAAAAGACCTAAGAATCGTTTAACAGTTTTAATGTGCGCAAACATAAATGGGACTGACAAAAAAAAACTTTTTGTTATTGGTAAGTCACAAAAACCACGTTGTTTCAAAAATGTAAAGAAGCTTCCCGTTGAATATGCAGCTAATAAAAAGGCATGGATGACTTACAATATTTTTCAGAAATATGGAAGTCAGTGGAACAACGAGTTACGGAGGAAAAATAGAAACATTCTACTTCTTGTCGATAACTGTCCTGCGCACCCACATATGCAGGAGTTATCCAATGTAAAACTGGTGTTTTGCCTCCAAATGCGACTTCTATTTTGCAGCCAATGGACATGGGGATAATTAAAAGTTTTAAATGCCATTTCAAGCGATTTTTTGTTCTACAGTTGATTGAAAGGAGGGAAAGAGGTTTAGATGGCAACGACTCTGTATTGGATGCAATTCATTTGATGACAGATGCATGTTTCACCTACAACGATCATAAACTGTTTTCGAATGTCTGGTTTAATATCGGGAGAATTTTCGATTGATAACCATAACGTTGATGAAGATCAGAATGGCTTAAAGAAAATGGAATTTCGAATTTTGGCCATGTAAATGACATTGACAATTTTGTTCATGTTGATGATGATTTGATTACCAGTGGAATTCCTACGGAGAGTGAAATAATAGAGACAGTATAAAGCACGGCAGACAGTGATGAAGACAATGTTGAATGTGTCGAAGACACAATCCTTACTCAGGATGCCGTGGAAACATTAAATGATTTTTTTGAAAACATTGACATTTCCGATGGTTTTTAGTGCACTAAGTGTAATAAGAGGAAACTTAAAAGACTTCAAAGTGAAATCTATGAAACAGGCTACTATTCAAAGTTATTTTTGTAAAAAGGGGAGTGATTAAGGATGCAGCTGTGAGTAAATTTTTTATGTACGTATGTTTACTTTAAATTTTCTAGTTTATTCTCATTTTTAGGTTTTTTCATAAATTTACTAAATAACCTTTCTGTTTTTATATTGACTTTTACTTCTTATGTCTTATTTCACCATACGCATGCATGCTTTTGCCTTCACGGATATTAAGTTTAACGGCTATAACGAGCAAAACTAAACGGTCCCGTGGTGCTCGTTATAGCCGAGTTTGACTGTATATATATATTAACTTAAGGAAAAGAAAAGGTAGTGATGAGGGTGGCAACAAGGTGTTGAGGGAAGCCCAGCGGACACTTACCAAGTTGGGTTGATATCATTATATATCGACGTTTCTTACAGAGGAGGATATATATAACATATAACAGGAGGATACTGTCCAGCCCAAACTACAAGAGCTAGAGAGCTGAAAGTTTTAGTTTTTGTAGATGTGATGGAGAAACCTACAGATAAAATGAGACTTCTAACCTAAGTGACACGAGTTCGACTCCAGAAATTCCGAAAGTTGCGTTTTTTCCCATAAGAAAAGCATTGCGCCATTTTTGTAAATTAATTATGGGCACTTGCCGGTAAGCTAGAAAAATGAAATTTTCAGTGTTGCTAGATGGCCGCAATATCCATTAGGAATTATTGTCACTTTTGCTTACAGTGTCTTGGGTTCTACTCCAGAGACCCCGGAATATCTCCCAAAGTTAGCATGGGAAAACGCAATCCAGTGTGTAGACCAATCTAATAAGTTTAGGAAGCGGAAATTTTGCAAGATTATAGAACTTTTCTTATAACCAACTATAAAAATCGAAAATTTTAAAATTGTTAATTTTTAGGGGTTGTTTTAACCCCATTTGAACATTAAAGTTTAATAATTTTTATCTTGAAAACTATATGCGAGGATACTAATGTTTAGGCACTTCCAGATGAGCTGGAGATTCGAATTTTTTTTCTTAGGTAGCATCTTGTGCAAAACCGACTAGAAAAAACGAAAATCTTGAAAAAGTGCAACAATGCGACCGCTAAAAATTCGAAAATGTTTAAACAAAATTTCAAGGTTTACGCATTTTCGAATGTGCTACGGAGCTGAAATTTTTTGTAGAGGTAGGATTTGTAAAAAAACGAAATAGGGATTATACAAATTTTGATATTTTAATTTATTTGGCAGTTAAAAATTCTTTAAGTTTAAGCAAATAGATAACTGCTTAGGTACTACGGAATGAGCTAGGAAGCTGAAATTTTCAAGTTATTTACAGAATAGTGCATTTGCACAAATAAACATTTGAATCTCTCCATAAATATATTGCGGCGGCCGTTAAAAATGTTTAAAATTTAAACAAATAGAAAAATATTATTTCAGTTCTAGAAGTACTACAACTTTAAAATTTGGCAGAAATGTGTAGCATTAGTACCCCATAATAGAGAAAGTATAAAATTATTAAAATTGCCAAGTTTGAGGATTGTTTTAATCTATTATTTTTACATAAGGGAAAAAAGAAAATCGCTGCTGAGGTGAAATCTTTAGAATTAAAAAAATATTTTAAATGATGATATATATATATATATATATATATATATATATATATATATATATATATATATATATATATATATATATATATATATATATATAACAGCTTACGGAAAAGGAAAGGTAAAATGGATATATGGATGTCAACAAGGTGCTGGGATGAGGAAACCCAGTGAACACTCACCAATCAGACGACTTCAGGTTGGCGAGGCCCCGGGGATGTCGAAGCGACACACGTAAAAGAACACTAAAACACAGAAACATCACAAACGTAGAAGCTTTCGGAATTATTCCTTCATCAGCTACAGAGAGAGAACTTTATTGTTCTTTTACGTGTGTCGCTTCGACATCCCTGGGGCCTCGCCAACCTGAAGTTGTCTGATTGGCCAGTGTTCACTGGGTTTTCTACTACTTTTCTTCTACTTTTCTAGCTACAGAGAGAGAACTCATCCTCATCCCAACACCTTGTTGACATCCATATATATATATATATATATATATATATATATATATATATATATATATATATATATATATATATATATATATAATCTTTATTTCTGAGAATATAGCATATCACAGTATTTCTTCCTCAAAATTTGGTCATTGTTATTAATAGAATGATTTAAAGTAGGACATCTTAACTAAAATCCAAAATTCAAATTTACCAATTTAAAAATCGTGAGGCTATGATGAGAATAGTAATAACAGAAATAATTATTATCACAACCAAAAACATTGATTAACTGACACCTACTAATAGTAAACTATTTCATTTTATTATATGCATGGGAGTACACAGCGTTAAAGCCAAAATCAAAGACAAGTCTTCAGAATGATGCCAAGAGGGTCAAGGGGTGAGGGTACCAACTAACCCCCTCTCCCTTAATAGCAGATGTCCATGTATACATATTATGGATGACACAAAAGCTTAAAGGTTGTTTTAGGGAGATGAAGCAATATTTGTGGTGCACTTTAAAATTAAAATAAAGAGAAACTAAAATTTAAAGTTATTTCATTAACGTATAACATACCATTTTGTTTCCATAAAAAATAGGACGAAAGTCGCGATTAAATGGTACATATAATGCAAGGTCGGAAAAAGGACTAACCTTGTGAATAATACTAGATACTGAAGACCAATTGGCCTCAACAATGTTTTCTTCTCCATCCACCATTCCTTGATAACCTTCTCGAATGAAGTACACTTTGCAGCCTAAATAAATTCCCATTCGTACTACAGCACGGACGGCTGCATTCATACCTGCAGATTGTATTAAATCACAAAAGCATACCAATAAATGAAACAGTAGCACCGATTTTGCATGTTTAGAAAAATAATAAGGCAGCACCTTAGCAAAGTCTGAGAATACGTGGATTTAAAACCACATTTCAAATGACTATGCACTTACCCTGTGAATCTCCTCCGCTGGTGAAAACTGCGAGTCCTTTTCCTTTGTGGGAGCCTCTCTCTATAAAACGTTGCTTTATGTTCTCCATTTTGTAATATTTTGCTAGATCTGGAAACAAGGATATACATTAGGGACGAAACATTCAAATCTGATTCTCCACGAACTTTTAAAATAATAAGTCACTTATTCCAGATATTTTGTTCTTATGTTAGCGACAGAACATAAAATACTGAAAGCACTAAACCTTGTTGTTAGCTGGAAAAATATGTAACCAGTCGACTGACGTCTAGCTTTGATATTTTACAAAGGTCGACTACGGGACTACGGCAGACTAAGATCTTCCGTGCTTCACTCAAAGGTTGCGGTCAAGGTGACCTCCAAACAGTCAACTGTTACAGACTGGCACCATCTACTGTACTTCCGATACACTAACTACTGAGCGGAATTTTCAAATAAAACTTTTAAACTTAATAGTATGTGACATGATTTTTGTTTAGTTAAATAGTCCTCATAATTCTAGGTACTCTTCCTCAAATAATATAGCTAAAATCATAAAAATTCCAAGGAATACATCAGTTTATGAAAATGATGTAATGTACATATAAAGGTTATGATGCAATTGAAGCACATATAATATTATTATATTAATACTTCTAAATAAAATAATGGAATTAGCATATAGAACCGAGATTATGATCCAGAGTTAAGACTCAACTTTAATTATTGATTAGCGAAACAGAAACTTTTAATTATATATTTCTTTTTAATGATTTGTAATAAAAAACTTATTTAAACGTTTATATTACTAAAGAACTGCTTTTAGTAATGGAATAGTGAATTCTGTAAAATATATACATTTCATCTTTAAATCTTCATTGCGAGATGATTTACTTTCTTTAGGTAACCACTATTTTAAATTTTAGCAACACTGAAAGATAAAATTATTGGTAAAAACCAAAGGATGCTTACTGGGTTTAAAAAAATTGATTCTCATATTTTCTATTTTTCTATGACATACTAAATGGAACAAGACACAGAAGACTGGTCGAAATCATAACAATTAAATACACGAAATAATCCTAAATAATGCACACGTGAAAATTGCTAGTAATTGTACAAATGCTTCTGAAAATTTTTATGAAAGACGGCAATTTACCCAAGATAAATTTTGTCACATTAATGTCCATACTGCTTGGCAGAAAGGGTCAATCAACGCGCATAATTTTCTACCATTCTTGACATTCACATAAATGATTAATCACCTTCAACTCTTTACTGCATAATCGACAAAAACCGGTAACATATGTGCATAATATGCTGTAGGATGTTTCCTATTTTCTGAAAAGCACACCCCCCTCAATTTCTGAAAGGATTTTATTTTTAACCAAAAGGATTTAAAAGAGAATTTTCTTCCAAATATCGAGAGCGGATTTCGAAGTTTAAAATTGGCCATTTTGATCCCACTTGCTTCAAAATATTTCCGAAGTTATTTATAGGCATTTATTCAAAATGAATTTACGAAATTTTCATTGTTACACATATAACCTTCACTACATGCTCGTTCGATTAAGGGACGGATTAAGGGTGTCTTTGGCCATAAGAAGTGCCTGATCGATAGGTCCCCCTACTCCTATTCGCAGCATTTATCCGACCCTTTCTAGGCTTCGGCTATGGATTACCTCCATTCATTCATTAAACCATCACTGATTTGATGTACATCATTACGTAAACATATCGAGGCAAAATTTATGGCTCCAATTTTTACGAGTTGATATATATAAACTTTCTCCGGAAGTTTTATAAGTACGCTGTGAGCTAACCCGGTCATACATTTTCAAGAATTACCAGTTCATACCAACCCAAATAAATAAAACTTAGTTACATGTATAAGAGGAAGGCTATATTAGGATGACCAGATTTTGAGGAAGTAAAATCGGGACACAACGTGTTCTGGGGAAGAAAAACCGGGACATAACTGGAACAATATAAGATCTTTAGTTTTTATCGCTTAAATGCCAAATAAATAAATTCTGCGTAGCTTGGCTATGATTTTCTTGGGAATAATTTTGAAACGAGAAAAAAGTCTGCTATGACTTTACAGCTTATGCCTGTCTGCATAGGATCTTCGGATCATTTTATTCCACCAATTTCTATGATTTTCTTGACAAAGTAGTCCATAATTTTTTCAAATTCTAACATTATGTGCACAAAGTTATTACAGCAGTGGTCAAAAAATTGATGGGAACAAATATTTTAGAGTCATATTTATCGTATTTTTTCGGCTATAAAAAGCACCCAAAGGTTTTAGAAAATTTTCCAGAAAAAGGTATTTTGGTTCACCAAAGCATTCAGGAAAGGTCACGTCGTGTATAATTTATAGCCGTATCTGGCAATATTCAAGAAAATATTATGGTGTGATAACAATTAAATATAACGTTTTAGATAAACTTAATTCGTGAAAGTAAATAGGTATGATCTAAAACATAAATAATTGCTTCGAAACTCGTATAGTTAAATGTGCCCTGCGTGCACTCGGCTGTCGGAGTGCGCTGCACACCTCGCACCTATAGGCACTCCTTACGGAATGTACTTATTTAAACTCAATTGAAAGATGAGATTTTAATTCCTAATAAATGGATTGCATATGTAATAACATGTAACTGGAGGAATGTGATTCATTTATTCCATATTTATGAAATAAAAAATAAAAATAATTTTTAATCGGGACAAATACTAAACCGGCGGGACGCCGGGACATCTAAAATCCGGGACTGGTCCGGCTAAACCGGGACGTATGGTCACCCAAGGCTACATGGGCCTTGGCCCAGGGCCTCACTTTAGAGGGGGGGGGGGCTAAAAATTTGGAGAGGAGAATAAAACAGAGAAAAGAGTCAGTAATGGACTATTAGAAATGAGGAAAGAAACATTGAAAATAGCCTATTTGGTTTTTTATATTGAATTACATTACACTGAATAATATGAAATCGTGAATTTACTTTATACTTTTTGTTTGTTTAACATTTTAATTTTTCTAGTATTTATTTATACCCCCACCCACTAAACTGCGCAATACTATATATTGTTAGTCTCTATGAAATCAGATAGGTAGAAATTTAAAATCAATGCAAACATTTGATAAATAAGACGTGCTTTGCAAATGGGGGGACCTCAAAAAAGTTACGGCCAATGGCCTCCAAATGTCTTAAGACAGCCCTGGTTACATGTATATTACCGAATATATTATGTAATATTGTAAATGTAACAGATTCAATTATTATTCGATTCTGAAAGATACATATCAAATTTTTATTTAATTTAAAATTTTTGAAGTAATAAAAACTCGTTAAATAAAACTTTCCGTCGCTCATATTGCTTGAAAAAACAAGGAAAGCTATCTGTAACACAACGAAAGCTATTAAGAGAGGAAAATGCTTTTCTCCTAATTCGACACGACTTAGAAATTCCTCTTAAACAAATACAAAGTTGTGCTTTCGGGTGTACGAAATTCGAAATCCCAAGCTGGTGGCTAGATTCTAAACTCTTTTAAAATGCAAATAAAAAAATATGTAATCATATAGAGAGACGGACAGAGTCCATCTCGATTTTATTTACATTAAGTATGATAAAATATACATTTCCAAAAAAGAAAAAGCCGAATAATATAAATTTCTAATAAACGGGTAAATTTTAAACGGGTCGGTAGGGTGAATAAGTGTACGTAGGAGAGGAGAGGAGAGGAGTAGGAGGAGGTGATTATGTACGGAATGTTACTCGGTGACGAGTATCGCCCTAGTTACATAAAAAGTCTCTTAATGGATCTCCCGTTTTTCCTCTGCCTGCATTTGGATGACAGCCTAGTTTGCGCAACGTCGCTTTAATCGCAGCTTCGGGACACTCGTTGCATCTCTAAGGTTTCCGTCACTGAAGGATGTTGACGCATAACCTGTGGACAGTGCCGATACCGATAAGAATGTTTGGATACCCCACTCTACACCAGTGTTTCTCAACCGATGAGCCGCAAGAAAATTTCAGTTGGGTCACGTAAAAATTGGAAGAAAATTAAGATCGGCAAAACTGTCGCAAAAGTTTAGCGAAAACTTAACATTGTGTTATAATTAAACGTAATAAATAACTAATGAAAATTTTAACAAATTGCCTTTTGTTTTTTAAATAATCCGCTATTTTTAGTCAATGAAATAGAATTTTCTCCTGTCTATATATTCACCTAATGATATATAGGTTGGCCACGGAAACTTGTTTGTAGTTAATGTGGTTTAGCTAAGGTGGGCCGTATTAACAAAAAGGTTTATAAATGCTGCTCTACACCATATTGTATGTGTGTATAGCCAGTAGGGCCTACATGTAACATAATGATTATAAATAATAATAATACCGTAATGCCGTGGCGTTGTATTATTCCTACAACTCTCGGTAATCTTGAGCATGTTGTAGGTGTCAGTGTGTCGGAGTCTTCTATTTCGCCGTTATAACTCTTTGAACAAATAAAATAGTCACTAGAGGGTCTTGGCGTGAGGATTGAGAGATGACCACCTCGGGCTGCACTTATCTAAAGAACGCATAATCCTTCCGCCGGTCTGTATCTATGCGTGTTGATTTGGGAGTTTTTTGTCTTTTCTTCACGGTAGATGGATTGCCACGCCAAGACCATGGTGATTATTATTGAGGCGGAAGATCTCTAGATCCGAATTACCTTTCTTCCGGAACTTCCATCTGAGCAAGTCTACGACATTCACGTCAGAATATTCGTGAGAAGGGAAAACACTACCATGGTTACTAGGATTTAATGAACAATCACATTATATGGAGAAGACAAACGTATTTAAAAAAGCTAAATTCATCCTAAAAAAACTCAAACAAAAACAACTAAAGCCAATGTTAGGTTAGATAACGCGAGCGAGATATGGCTTGCAGATAGTAGGCTTTATGATGCCGACGACGGATGTGTGGGGAAGACAATCTTTATTAGTTTTAAGTGATGGGTAAAGATGAGCTTCCGTCGATATAGACACGATTCAATGGGGTTTGCCGCTTGACTAAGGATATTAATATGTAAGATTGGCGGATGGTTTAGTAACTTCAGTACCATACGGTCATATTAGTTCTTTGCAATGGAAATTAGTATTTACCTAGCCGCATTTTATGATATATTCACATTTCTATCTGAGAAATGTCTTGATATTTAGTTTCGCAGTGTCGTATAATTCCTTGTACTCAGTACTATTTTTTTATTCCTGCTATCTTTTTGAATTTCGATGCTAACTGAAACTAATTAAAACAATCTTCTATGCCCATTAAAAATGAAGCATTATTCATTAATTGATGGGCACCATTAACTTTAAGTGAAATACGTATGCAACCAAAAATATGCTTGTTCATCTTAGTGAAAACGTTAGAGAAATAAATTTACAATAAAAAGTTGTATTTTTCGTTGATTATTAATTGAGCAACCTAGGTTCACCGTTAAAACTCTACGTTTAACTTTAAAGATGCAATTAGAATGTGTAGCAGATTGAATGATTAAAAGTCAGTGGAAATTAATATGTTTTATTAAATAATTTCTTTGTCGTTTGGGTTTATCACGTAGTAACACTTCCAAAGGGGGAAATTAATAAAGAAGGTTTTTTAAAGAAATAATCAAAGAGAGAACTTAATCATCTCTTCGTTATTGTTTCTTTTGATTCGTTCGAACCAATTGGCGGTAAATGGGAGTGAGTGGAACCTCTTGGACACGTCCGTATCAATGACGGCCAGTTCAAGAATATTCAAAACATATCAATAGTATTACGGCATCCGTCACGCATAGAGTAAACAAAAACACAGGTCGACGCGTACATTCACGGACTTTAATAACAGATAATCGTATTTAACAAACACTCTGATTAATACCGAAAAATTATATATGCCAGTTTGAGTTGAGTGGGTAGACATTTACAGAAGGCTAAAGATAGATCTAGACGCGAGGCTGAGCTCTCGGTTGCGGGTGTTAGCGAAAGAAAAGGCCGCCTCTTACAACACCCGCATGTTTTCACTCTTTCCGGTCAACGACGCCCATCCTGTCGGTCGCTGGCGCTCTATCAAAATATTAAACACCTGTGCTTTCGATCAAAAGAATGCAGCTCGCCTATCTAATAGATACATAGTCATATCCGAGGAAGCTACATCCATAGGTAAATATACTAGCAAATTAAAACGTTTCGTTTATCAAAAAATAACTTTTATGGCTCTCGGGTTAAAATAGAGTTTAGGTGGACTGGTAGAGTAGAAATTAAGGCCCTGCGAATCTCAAATTATGGAATGAATCGAAACGTCGCAAAGTATTCGAATCTAGAATGGGGCAGTTTTTTTTCATTTAAGTCTCTGAAGTATTTTATTCCTAACCACTCTTTAGTTAGCTATTCGGTTTTTTCTGTTTTGTCAAGAATCTTTTAAAAACACCAAAAACAGTCACTCACCGAATTTAACCGTTCTGATGAAGTGTTTGTAACCTGAATTGCCTACAAATCCCTCGCAACTTTTGCCAAAAATGGGTAGGATCTAATGTTTTCTTTACAGTAAAATAATGTGTCACTATCGCAGTCCATCACAGACTGCTTCGTGTATTGATGTTTCCTCCTGAAGTGTGGACATTTCGTCCATTTTTGACGACGCTTCCTTTTGCGAGTTATTATTTTTTAAAAATAAAGTATACAAAATGTTGCCATTTCTGCTTCGTTTTTTATACATCCAGTATTCGAGCCTTTATCTAATGCTTATTACAATTAGCACTTTGTTTTTTCCTTTTTGCCGGTATGTATATCCTAAATCTGAAATGAATTCTTCCCAAAAAATGCTTTATAGTATTGCTTGATTTTTCGTGAATAAAACGAGTTTAAATATTGGATCAAGAAATGTTGCGGCCATAAGGTGGTCTTTGGAAACTGTTATTCAAAAGCTTCATGAAGTTGCTGTTAGTTCATTTCTTAAAATCGAAATGCAGGGAATAATGAGACTAATGGTAACAGACTTTTCGGAGCTAAATATGGATGTTGCCTCCGCTGTTACCTTGAGAATCGGGAGAGATGCTACTAGGGTTTCTTTCAGTTGATTAGTCAGAGGTGCAGGAGGGACTGTAACACAATTCCGTTTCGCACTGCATTCAGTAGGAGCAAGAGACATTGCAATATAATTCCTTTGCACGCAATCAAGCAATTTGTACGCTGTATTAAGAAAAAGATGATTCAAGAGCCACTACAAATACACTGCACATTAAAAAAGGCCTAACTGAACACTGGTCCATATTTCGACCGCTCCGTTTGTTTGTACCTTGGGGGGAGGGAGAGGGGGATGATCCAAATGACAACATTTCCCTCACCTGTATCTTATATTTAGAGTATTGCACTATGAGGATTAAAATTGGACCAATAATTTAATATAAACATATCAAACATTCATTGGTCGATATTTTGTCTGCCGGTTCGAAATTTACGAATCTTTTTTTGCGATATCGAATCGAATCTCGAAGCTTCGCAGGGCCCTTGTAGAAATGACTAAGGACTCGGCGTGGTGTCGGCGAGCGAACAGTTTTCAAAATTAAAAGATAGCGGCGCGCTTGAAAATCATAGAGCATTAGTAATAACACTATTTTCCAGAAGAATACGTTTTGATCGTTGACTTTAATGTAATTTTTGTCGCTTTTTTAAACGCCTGAACTCTGTATGGTTCCGTTTTCTAGTTACTCGGCGACAGCGAGACGCCCCAGTAGCTAGACTCACTGGCGGATCCAAGAGGGGGAGGATGGGGGCGATTGCCCCCACCCCCTCTGAATATCCCCGCTCCTCCCCAGTTGATGCATACTTAAAGCCATTCCGTGCAAATTTCCTTCATTCTGCACCGCAGATTAAGCCCATAAAGCATGGAATAGAAAAATTCTGACAAGGGGAGAGATTTCCAGTACAAAGGGTCGTCGGCAGTGACGGACTCAAGAGGGGCGGCCCCTTAGGGAATTTCTGGGTCCGCCACTGCCTAAACTAGTTATGTACTTCTTTGCGTGTAGTAAAGCCGAACTTGTTTCGAAGCAGTTTTACCATTGCGTTTTACGCCCTATCAATCGGAAAGGTTTTCACGAAAGAATGCTAAATGAACGTGATTATTAAAAGTACTTAATTACTCCATAATCAACCTCAAAATGCGGCAGTTATTTCTTTTTAATCAATCAAAATATTAATCCATTTAGACGGCGGCATAGTAACGTCTGTGTTGGCCCCGGTGCAAGAAATAATGATGCTTTACCCGCGGAACAATAATAAAATAATTTACTGCTAAAATAGCATTTAATCATCAAGAGAAACACAAATGGTTTTATAAATTATTATTTTTATATTATAAGCAAATATAAAATTTTATTTCGTGCACATAAACAAATAAGCGTTTATAATTATAGTGTTTCTTAGTGGTCCCTCTTAAACAGGTGGACTCCTACTATTCGTACTAATTGGGTAGGCGCAGCTGCATCACTGCATTTAAAATAATTTTCATCGGAGATAATAAAAGCCCACCACGGTTATTCACTCCGCGACGAAATATGAATATCTCGGTATTCGCATTATTACGACACATTATCCTCGACTTAGAACTAATTTACCCAACATTAAGAAACCCAAAGCTAAAAATATTAACAATTCAGGAAAAAACACACTCCGTTTGCGTGGGTATCTAAAAAGAAAGTTTTGAGTATCGATGCCGCGCCAGAGCTTTCTCTGATCTCACGCAACCTTACTCATGTTCGAGAAATTTTTTTCTCGGAAGAGACTCGTCTGGACTACAGAGACCAGATTCCGAGGGAGAATAATCGGAACGCGTCATGTTCTGGGGAAAAAACCGGGACATTGCATGCGACGAGGAAGAAAAAAAAGTTTCAATACGGGATTTTTCAGTTTTGTGTCATTCACCAATGCTCAAACTGCAGGATGAATAAATATCGCACGGTCTGACTGTGACGCCGTTGAATTAGGTGTGAAAATTTTGTGACTGTACAAATTGCGAATTTGGCCTTCGTGCCGGGAGACCTGCACGGCCTACCGACATCCGGGATTGCCACGGGTAAACCGCATTATAAGTGTTGCCACCACATGAAGCTTGACTTCGTGTTTAACCTCCTCAAAGAGACTGGGACACATGCAATTTGCCATTAAGTTACAATATATATTGATAGAAATTGAAACTTTCAAATCACGGGTATAGGTGTATGCTAATTTTATTTTTAGGCACACGAATCTTTAGAAACCAAAGATAAATCTTAGTTTAATGTGTTAACTGTGAGAATATATCAATTAAATGAAAAATGCGTCCCTGAAGGGGTTAATATACAATCTTTTGACTGCGGGTTGTATTTAGGAAAGTTTAGGGTTTACAAAATGTAACCAATGTTATTTTCGGTGATGGAAAACATTTGAACTGAAGAATATAATTTATTAGGATCACATTTAGTAAATTAGAATATTTTCACTAGCTTGGATTTTAAAACGACCTACCCTGGTTTCGCGAATTTTATATCCCAGTCGAAGTAAAAAAAAGTTAACTGAAACTTTCCAAAAGCAACAAAAATATTGGTGGACGAGTAAATAAATTTATTTTACGTTATGAACAAATAAGATTTAAGCAGCAAATAGATTAAGTTGTGGGTTTCGAATTTGTTTTAAAAATGTGTTTAACCTTCCATATTACGAACAATAATTCATTGTTTTTATCTATTTTTTGCTCATGAGATGTTTGATTGAGACCATAACAGTATAACTCACGTTAGTAGAACTTCTCATTTGAGCGGGAGACGTGATAGAATATATTAACGCTCTGATTGTGTCTTCTCGTGTGTCGCGTATCACGTTTGCTTTAAATTAATCTCCATGACTGACATCTCGCTCGTTCGCTTTAACCCGCAATATTACGTCATGTCGCGGATCCTCCAAGGCCAACGTAGACAGCGGACTCCGAAAGGAAGGCAAAAAAAGTTGATGACGGCGTCTTTGAAGTGAAACGGATTTACGCAATGAATTATTTTGAATGGGGGAGTAAAAAATATTCATGGTAGCGATTCAAAATTTTTATCAACAAGGAAAACTTTTGGTTTTATTACAAAAATATGAGCGAAGATATTTCGAACTTGCATGTCCAACGTACGAGATGCAATAATGTCTGGTGAAACCATTGATAAATGATATCAGATAAATATATCAGATTGTGCCACTTAAGAAATGTCCCACTATAGAATTTCTGAAGCTCATCTATCTTTTGAATTTACTAATCGCTGGCAAAATATTGATAAATTTAACATTAAGTACAACTTAATTTACGAGAGAACGTCACTAATTATTTGTCCCTTGCTGTACCATCCCTAACAGTGAAATTTCCTCATATACATACGAGGTGTGATAAAAAAATACGGTGAATGTACGTGCTGCGCACGAACAACGTACGAATGACGAAAACAATGGGCGGAGCTTATCCCTACTACCTTTCTAAAGCGGCCTGACAAGTTTCAACTCGATCCATTCAATAGGTTAGTCATGATGGTCACGATCAAGGTTTTTGTGAGTGCATGTTCTGTGTCTTTGTTATAACAAAGGGAGACCAGCGAAACCGAGCAACGAGTAAACATGAAATTTTGCTTCAAACTCGAGAAGACGGCTACAGAAACGCATGAAATGCTTGTGAGAGTTTACGGAGATGCTTCTGTGACTCGAAAGACAGTTTACAAATGGTTTGAAGGATTTCGTGGTGGTTCTGAATCGATTGAAGACGAATGTCGTCCTCGACATTTCGAAAATCAACGAAGTGATTCGCATAAACAGAAGGCTAACAATTCGAGAAATATCCCATGATTTGAACATTTGATTCGGTTCAGTTCAACAGATTTTGACAAAAGATTTGAGAATGAGACGAGTCAGTGCGAAATTTGTTCCTCGCCTTTTGTCACCAGAACAAAAAGAAGGGGCTTGTTTTGGCTTAAGGAGTTCCTCTCACTTATTGATCGGAATATTACAGAGGTCTGCTAGAACGCCTACGAAAGGACGTGCGTCAAAAAAGGCCTCAGAAGTGAACGAATGGATTCGTTTTGCATCATGTCAATGCTCAGTGTCACACGTCTCTTGTTATCCACCAGTTTTTGGCTGATAAAAAAACAAGGGGACTATTTTGAAGACAACTAACTCAAATTTGTATTATATCTAATAAAATTGTTTTAATACTTACATTCACCGTATTTTTTATCACACCTGGTATATCCAAAGATTTTATCCAGCAGGAAACTCGAAAGAGCATGAAGATTGAATGAGTTAGGACACTTTTTTTAATTTCATGTTTCTTAAAACCAAAGAAAAAAATTCTAACTTAATTTGGTTGACAAACCTGTACATAAAAGATAGAAATATTATGGAGCTATGTCTGCGAATAACAGATTCCACACTACCTGGCAGTAATATACGGTCCTAAAAATAATATAAAAACTTGTCAAATTTTGTAAACTTTGTAATGATCTGTCAACAATTGTACGCTGGTTGATTATAAAAATCACATAACTATAAAAAGCATATAATTTAAAAAAATCCAGATTAAAAGGTAATTCAAAGCCACCAAAAAATATATAGAAATTATTATATAAATTATAGAAGATTTTGAGACAAAACGTAAAAAGGAAACTATACTCAATTAGCTGTTACATGCCGTTCTGCCTCAAGAGTTCACAAGTAGATTTGAAATTTGAACACGAGTTCACAGATGCCTTGTTTCCCAGACATAACCGTATCTGCCCTTTATCTCGGATACGAAACAATTCTTTTGTGAGGTAAAATTAATCCCTTGGGGGATAATAGAGGCAACTACCGAATCACGCAGAAAGCGGCTCGCAAGGCTATACTTTTGTCAAAACTTGCAAAAGATAACCTTGCGAAGTTGCAGATATCATAAAAGTGCAGCTATGAACTTTTTTAGAAAAAATATTTTTGGAACAAATAGACTTGACAAGCGGTCAAATCGAACTAATAATTCACTCACCTCTTAAGTAGGGTTTGTCGTGCTTATTCATTTCAGGGTGTTCTATTCTGTAAAACTCTAAATGTTCTCGAAGTGCTTCCATTTCAGTGTCCAAACATGAACTCAATCGACACTCTTTATCGTCCGCTGGACTATCTATCTCCCTTCCCTGGCTGGCGTGGGCGTAAAGATGAGATTCTTTTATTATCAGTACATTAGTTTTTCATGAGGAAAGAGTTCCTCTTTAACCGTAAATTATAATCTTTAGGGATTCACAAGTAAGAGGGAGGGAGAGATAGTAAAAGGTGAAACGAATAAAAGCAAGTATACACATGGAAAAAGGAGAAGAAAACATTTAACAGCCTTTAAGAGAAAAATAAAAATAATAATAATAATAAAATAATAAATTAAAAATAAATATAATACTCTTACGGTAGAGTTATTCCTTGCCAGAGACCTGATGTCAAACTCTCACTCGCCTATATGAGTTAGCGTGTCTTTTCGACAGCGACAGGAATTTCCCAGACACACACTCACTCGCTCAAGCACAATACTAAATCTAAACAGCAACACTCTCACACTCATGTGCTTAATCACGCACACTCCAATGGACACTAAATACGTATTTCGATAGCTAAGCTGTCATCATCGGTGGGCGATGTGGAATGAATTGGTTGTGAGCTGCGTTGCAAACTTATATTGCCCCTTAGTTTCGGCGTGAAAGTGAAATGGAAGGGGAAGAAAGGAGGAAATAAAGGCGGTAACATTCTGAGAGGCACACTCGAGTATTATCGAGCTCGCCTTGTGGTTGAAAACAAATTCAAGAATAAGCATTTAGGTGTCAAAAATTTAAAAATTAAGTATTTATCATAGATATCGCTTGTTGGATGAGTACTTAATTATTCAATTTTTGATACTCATTGTCGAATATGTACAGAAGTAATTAATAACTAATTTTGAAGATTACTGCGAATTTTTAATGTGGAATGAATTCCTCCTTAACTATAATTAACGGAATTCTTTCCACATGAAAAGAGGTAAAGAGGGGATTAGGCCTCGGTCGTTATTCGTATTTCCTTATTATAAATATGATTTATTCGCGTCTACCTCGAAGTTAATGTGCACTGACTTTAATAATGTTAGGTTATTGATAGTAATTGGGTGATTTATTTCATGTATGTGTAATGATTCGCTTGAATTATTTATTCCAGTATGTCTAACGAGAGCAATGTTTCATTGAATCGTGTTTTTGTATGTCCGGTGTATATTTTACCGCATGTGTCCCAAGATATTTTTTAAATCCTTGATTTCTGTAAATATGAGATTTTGTCCTTCGGGTTGTGGAGTAAATCGGCAATTTTGTCGTTATTTACAAATACTGCTGATAGATTGTATTTGGAAAAGATATTCTGAAGCTTCTTGGTGACACAAAAAGTATTTTAATGTACATATTTTGATTTATTCGAACACCACTTTCCAAAATAGATTTTCAGAGAAAACTGACTCATATAAAAAATGCGCATCATTAAATGATTACGACACCCAAATAATAGAAAACATTTTAAAAACATAAACATAAGACCAACCTAAAAAATAAATCAATACTCATTGTCAGTAAAACATGTTCCAGACTTGTTGGAACAAATCAAAATGCATTAACATATCTTTTGCTTGACAGATAGAATCAATATAAATGAACTACTGAACGATAGCCTAGAACCAGCGGCTTTCCTAGTTTTATAAATAACTTTCTAGGTGTAATATTGAAAAACGAAAATATATGGAGCTGACCAGCGTCCTAAAGTCACGACGTGGATCAAATTCATGGATGCTCGGCCGACGAAGACAATTAAATTAAGTTGAGGCATAAAATTTTACCAGACGCATAGGAGGTTTAAAGCTCTTCAGTAGTCCGGATGAGCTGATATGAGAATAACGTAGCAGGGAATGTTGGCACGCGGTGCAAGACCGAAAAACACAGCCCCATAGCTTTCTTAATCATCCACTTGGGAAGGCTCCACTTCGTGGAAAGTTTCCATAACTTAATGTAATTTCCACTAAAAATATGTGGGAATTACAATAAGCGTTTTATTTCTATTATTTCATAATTATGAAAATAACAATTCCAATTGTTAATCAAATAATGAGCATATTTCATTCATTGTCATGTGTACATGATTTCAATCCAAAAACAATATTTTGCGAAATGCTTTCAACAAAATGTCTACTTGGAACTTGCCTGTTGCCGTCCCTTAGATTCTGCCCTCGGAGCGATCGTCTTGCTATAGTACCGTGAAAAATTACATATTTGAAAGTACGTAATATTGTATGCACGAAGAAGTCGTATAAAAACGTCAATTTTGCTATTAAAACGACATTACACGACATAATTTAATGTTTTATGAACAATTATGAAACTTCCAATTCAAAAATGAAAATACCGCTATTTCAGAATAGCTTCACTGGCCGGATAAAATGATCTCACGGGCAGAAAATTGTGTCGAACAAGTAGGCAGAAATTATGCACTATTTTTTAAATGTCAGTTAGATTTAGGGCATAATTAAGTAAAAAGAAAGAATTAAGTATTACCTATATTTTTTGATCCAATTTAGTTAATGGAATGATATTTTCGGATTATCCGTGTTTAAGATTTTTCCTTTTCCTTTCCTCTTCAAATAGATTGGTTAATTGGAACAAACTATTATTAGTTACCCTGGATATCAACAATCCTAGCATTGAGGAAACATTCTCTCGCATTCTCTAAAGTTGTATTTAAATCTACTCCAGGATTTTTCTTCCAACGAAGAGGTTTATCTGTCACAAATTATTTTTAGTTGGCTCGTGTTAATATTTGTTTTAGACTTGATTTAATAATTGCCATATCAAATATGAACGAGGAATGGGCTGATATTGAAAAGCCTCAATTCCAAAAGCATATTTTAACATTAGAAGAGTTGCTGAATGAAGAGCATCTTGAAAAAATAAAAGAAGCTTTCGAGGTAACATATTATTTATCCTATGCATACATTAACAGTAACGCTATAAATGTTTCCTCGCATTTTGCTTGCTATCTTTATTCCAATTTCTACAGAACAGCCCAAACCAGATAATGACTAGAAGTCAATTTAAAGAGGTCCTCGAAGATTTGCTTATGGTGACTTTTAACGAAGAAGACTTTAAAATACTTTTTATGAAAGTAAGCATATTCTTAAAAAGGTTGCTCAACTGCTAGAATATATATTTATATTTTTAGATATTATTTTACATATTGCGTTTATCAACTACTTTTTCGTTCTTACTGTTTGGGCATTATTTGATCGAAAAATACTTACTTGTTTAAATGATTGCGTTTCATTGGCAATCGTGTATTTTCATCGACATCAACCGTGAGTCTGGGAGATCCCGAAAAGGCTTAACATTAGCTGACTATTAATCCTTTAAATACCGTATTTTCAAATACCATCGGGATACTTATGAATTAAAATGAATTTTTTATCAAATATGCGAATATGTTTAACAAAAATCTTTATTAGTATATTTATATAAATTTAATAGTCATATCAAAACTATCGTAATGTGAAGTCTGTTATGCCAAACTAAATAATATAATTTTGAGTGAAGCGTGGACGACATACCTTAAGCGTAAGCGTGAAAAACTTCTGTAAAAATTCACACATCGTAGATACTAAAATTTTTGATAATTAGCTCCTTCTATTTGCTAACCACCATAAGAGTACAAATACTTCCACAACGAACATCATATAACCACCCACAGTCAAAATCGTAGAACTTCTGACTACGTAATAAATAAATATTTGAGAGGAATCAGGTGTCACGTTAGATTGTGTAGATGTATGCCGGTAAAAGTAAATATCTAAGTTTCCGGGTGATTACGAAAGAAAGACAAATTTGATTAGGCCCTGGACCTTCATAATACGAAAGAGATCTCTTTTTGGAAAGAACGATGATATACTAATCTTTAGTCAAGAAGCAGCGCGAAAACTCCGCCACTCGTTTAACATGCTGCTCGCGCATGTGGAATATATTCAATTTAAGCGTTTAAAAGGTTAACAAGTTCAATTGCCGTTTGTCAACTAAGGCTGAAGATACGAATATCATCGATCGCTTGAATTCGTAAAGTAACTTGACCTTGTATAATAATATAGAATTTTTATTCGCTAGCGGTGGTGTGTGTGATGATTTTAATGTTGATTTCAACACTGTTAGTATTATGAAAAACTGTTTAATTGATATATTTCTCTCATTTAACATAAAACGGACTATATTTCAACCCACTAGAATAACCTCTCAATCAGCTACCATCATTGATAATATTTTCACAAACATTGATTTCAATGAAGGAATAGTTGTTAACTCACATTTTTATGACCATTTAGCTCAAATAACTCAAGTTAGCTTGCCTGTTCCGGCTGAGGATACTTATAGAAATACTACATTTTCACAAAAAAGATATTTCAGCTCTGATGCCACTATCCTCCAAGGCACCAGCTGGGATTCAGTGTACAGCATGTCCTCAGTAAATGACAAATTCAATAATTTCTTAGAAATTTTTCTTGGCATTTTCAACAATTGCTTCCCATTAAAAACAGTTCGAGTTAAAAAAGTTCAACGTAAGAATTGGATTACTCCTGAGATTGTATTGCTATCTCAGGAATTAAAACACCTGTTCCATAAATTTAAAATTACCAATGATGTCAGTATTAAAGAACAATACATCTCTTGTAAAAAGTACTATTGTAAATTAATCGCTGCTACTAAAAGGAACTTCAATATCAATCAAATCAGTCAATCTAACAGTATAACTAAAACTACTTGGAATATCATCAACAGTTCCACCGGTATAACTGGTAAGACTCAAGAAATTGACAAGATTTCTTACGAAGATGTCACATTAACTGACCCTGTTGAAATAGTCACCAAGTTAAATGAACATTTCTTAGGTGCCATTGAGAGATTGTATGCTAATCAACACAATAACAATTCAGTTGAGGTTTCTCACTTGCCCAGAGTCATAGGTAATAACATGTTCCTTTATCCCACCATTAAAAATGAGGTTCAACAAATTATTGATAAAATTAGTTCAAAACACTCTTCTGGATGGGATGAAATTCCCTGTACACTACTAAGAGGTGATTGTAAACGCCATCTTCTTACCCCAATTTTGCACTTACTCAATGCATCATTTTATGCAGGCATCTTCCCTGATAAGTTAAAAATAGCAATTGTCATACCGCTATTAAAAAATGGTGATGCTCATAGCATGGATAATTATCGCCCTATCTCTACTCTAAACTCTGTATTTTCAAAAATTTTTGAAACCATTATTTCTAAGAGGATCGTGTCTTTCTTGGTAAGATTCAATGTTCTATCAAATTCGCAATTTGGTTTCACAAAAGGATGTTCGACAGAACATGCCATCTACAAATTTATCAATTCAGCCCTTGAAGGCCTTGATGGGCACTATGACACCCTTGGTATCTTCTATGACCTATCAAAAGCCTTTGACTCAGTGGATCCCAATATTTTATTTAAAAAAATTCAATATTATGGAATTTCTGGGACAGCTAATAACTTAATTAGATCCTTCCTTTATAATAGGAAACAGCCAGTAACAATTTACTCATCCAAAGATAAAAAGAAATATTTTTCTAATTATTTAAATGTTGAAAGAGGTGTGCCACAAGGGTCTGTATTGGGACTCTTGCTTTTTATTCTTTATATTTATGATCTTCCATCTTTTCTAAATGGAATGATATACATGTTTGCAGATGATACCAACAATCTTCTAAGAGGTAAAGATAATATTCATGTCCTAGCACAAGGATCTAGTCAGAACATGGAAAATTGGTGTTCTACAAATAATGTTTCAATCAACAAGAGTAAATCTGTGTTTCTGCAGTTTCATACTACACAGAAAAAATCTTGTCCTCTCCGTTACTGAAATTTACCGATAGTACTTTAAGAAGTTCTCCTACTACCAAATTTCTGGGGCTCCACATTAATGAGTCCCTAAGCTGAGAGCATCATATTAATTACATCTGTGGCAAAGTTGCTTCAGGCTGCTTTATTCTAAGGAGGTTGATGTACCTTACAAATATCAATACTGCTATGATTGTATATTATGCTTACATATTTAGCAGGTTGAAATATGGCATTGCAGTCTGGGGCTATTCCCATCATGCACTGCGCCTTTTTAAACTGCAAAAATGGGCAGTCAGAATTATGTGCAATGCCAAAAGGCAAGACATTTGCAGAGGTTTATTTAAGAAAATGAAAATACTTCCTATTCCCTGTATTTACATTTACTATTGTATCTTGTATATTAAGAATAACATGAAATCATTAGGAATAAAGTGTAACAATGATGTTCACAACTATAATACGAGAAGGAAACTTGATTGGGGTCACAATTTAAAATTATATAGTAATGGACCTATTTATATAGGGTGCAAACTTATTAACAGCCTACCATCAGGTATTAAAAATGAAAATAAATTACTTATGTTCAAGAGGAAACTAAAAAATTTCCTCTTAGAAAATTGCTTCTACTTGGTTGATGAGTATTTTAATGTTAAGGTAATTTAAGTGTCTTTGTATTGTCTTTAAGTTACTAATCTCAGGTTAATGACGGGTCTTATATTTGTAACTGCAAATCCTCTGGACCAATAAAAAATTATTATTATTATATATTTTTTTAAAATAAAGTTATCTGAGAATAACTAATTATGGATGTAGGGTCAAAGTTTATATTGAATATAAACAGCTAAAAGCAAAAATTAAATATCTATAAATTATTTTCAAGGACGTAAAGCCAATTTAGATGGTTTGCTTTATGCTTACCTTTCCTTCATTTTTCGGGCTGCAGAGGAAAAATAAGGATTTTTAAATGTTGCAGGTAATTATTTCTTCATCGATCGTAAATACAACAGAAAAATTCCTTGGTGTCTCTTTCATATATCTACTTTGATTGCTTGGACTTAATGCTGTTTTTATGGGGTAATGATAATAAACCTTATTGGTCCTTATAAAAGCAGTTTTTAGCATCCCACAAAAGACGCTAAATGTTCAACGTGTGGATATAATTGGAGAGAATATTTGATTGGCCAGTTGCTGCTTATATTGTTTCATAAAATTCGACATTTCATTCGAATTTGAATTAAATGAGATACCTGTACCAGCTAGGGACTGTAAATAGATCTGCTGATGGCTCATATTGAAGAACAGCCATGTCATTATATTAGAATAAATTTTTGGATGAAGATGTGAGAATTTAAGTTTTGTTGAAGTTAAAAAATGATTTATCGAGGTCATTGTTTGGCTGGATTTCAACAAAGGATGGAGAGTTCAGGGACTGGATGTCTGCCCCTTCCCTCTCCATGAATCTCATAGCCCTTTATATATAAATAAATATTTGTATAAATTATATTTTTATAAAGTAAGTAAGGCTTTTCTGCAAATACTCTGAAGTGTAGGTAATTTTTATATTTATTTATTTTTGTGACCAGTCTCCCAAATTCTGAGAGAACCACAATTCCTATATCCATAAAATATTAAGAAACAAATCTGATGTGGCCACCACATGACTTCTCCAAAAATGTAATGTTTCTAATAATTCCAAATAGGTTAAATGATAATAAATATTTGAAGGAACTGCAAGAAAAGTTTAAAGACTTTACAAAAAACAGAAATAAATTCAAACTGTAGCCTTCTGAAGGATATAGCCCCGAAGTTCCAACCATTAAGAAAATAAAAAGGAGCATAATGTGTTTACAATAGTTGCCAGTAGGTGGTGTGGTGGTGGCAGCTAAAAAATGTAGTTTTAAAAATCTCTCTTCAACAATAAATTATATGAGAAATTGTTTCAAACAAATGTTGTAGAAAATTAAATTACCTACAGCTTTTATTCCAGCACATTCTTACATTTATCGAATATTAAAGCAAATACTTGAAAAAAATCAGATGGGCCACCACATGACTTTCTCCATATCTGTAATATTTCTAAAAATTCCAAATTGGTTACATAATAATAAATATTTTAATAAACTGCAAGAAAATTTTAGACAAAGACCAGAAATAAACTCAAAGCATAGCCTTCTGATATTGGATAGAGCCACAAAGCTCCAACAATTAAGAAAATAAAAAGGAGCATTACTATGACATAACTATGCATCAATTGTTAACAATAGTCTTCGGTAGGTGGCAACTAAAAATATAAGATCTCTTAAACAATACATTATATGGAAAAATGTTTCAAACAAAGGTTGTAGAAAATTAAATTTCCTACTTTTATTCCAATAAATTTTTACATTTATAAAATATTAAAGCAGATATTTCAGAATAACGAATAAGTGACAAGAGTAAACACCCACTTCTGGTAGACCAATTTTTACCAAAAACTAATCAGTTTTTGTAACTGTCATAAAAATGTTAAATATAAAATTTCATATTGACCTGATTAATAGTTTTTGTTAGAGCACCCACAAAAAAGCTGTCACATACATCCAGAAAAGAGTGAAAATGTGTTTAGGGGACCTTAAAACATATATTTCCATTGAAATCTCAAATTCGATTTTTTTCATGAAAACACCTATTTTCTCTATACTTCATACATGGAGAAAGTAATAAGATGTGAATTTTGGCATGTCAGCAACCATTTTAGGGGTATTAATCAAATCATTGGTCCAAGAAAGAACTTTAATTTGCAAATAATGGTTACTTGCAAATTTCCTCAAAAAAACCTCAGCGAAGCTCAGTTCTTGAATGCTACTTACACTTTTTCACTTTCTTGCTCATTTTAATTCTTTGACCATGTAAAGCAACTTTAGTTATTGGCACTTTTTTTAATCATTCACTGCATTAAGTGACTTTGCTCCTAAACATATCCAATGCTAAGCTGTGTTATCAAGGATGGGGAAGTATGATGCTTCACACGGTAAACATTTTTACTTTCTCCATTGTTTTTGCATGAAAAAACTCGATTTTGAGATTTCAATGGAAATACATTTTTTGAGGTCCCCCGAACATGTTTTGACCATTTTCTCGATGATGTCTGTGAGTTTTTTTGTGGGTGCTCTAACTCAAAAACTCTTAATCAGGTCAATGCGAAATTATATATTTAATATTTTTATGAAAGTCACATGAGTTGATTATTACTTGGCAAAAATCGGTCAACCTGAAGTGGGTGTTTACTCTTGTCACATCAGTTTTTTGGAAATATTTGCTTTAATATTTGATAAAAATAGAAAGATTATGAAATATAAGTTGTAGAAAATTTAATTATCTACAACATTTGTTTGGAATATTTTCCCCTATAATGCATTTTTAAAGAGATATGTTAAAAACTAATTTTTAGCTGCCACAACCATTCTATGTACCAGCGACTATTGTAAACATTTTATGCTTAGTTACATCATAGTAATACTACTTTTTATTTTCTTAATTGTTGGAGCTTCCTGGCTATATCCAGTATAAGAAGGTTATGGTTTGTTTTGACATATTTGCTTTAATATTTAATAAATGTAAAAAAGTACTGGAATAAAAGTTGTTGGAAATTAAATTTCTACAACCTTTGTTTGAAACATTTTTTCCCATATAATGCATTGTTTAAGAGATATTTTAAAAACTAAATTTTTAGTTGCTACCACCACACCACCTACTGGTGGCTATTATAAACAATTTACGCCTAATTAAGTTTTAGTAATGCATCTTTTTATTACTATCTCCATATAGGAAGTATAGAGCAAGTATTGTTTTCACGAAGAAAATAGAATTCAAGATTTCATTGGAAATACATGTTTTAAGGTCCCCTGAACATGTTTAGACTATTTTCACAATGATGGCTGTGGGTGTCTGTGACTGAGATTTTGTGGGTGCTCTTAACTCAAACAATATAAATCAGATCAGTGTGAAATTTTATATTTGACATTTTTGCTAAAGGAAGACATGCTGATTAGTTTATGGTAAAAATCGGTCAACCAGAAGTGGATGTTTACTCTTGTCACATCCATTTTTTGAAATATTTGCTTTAATATTTGATAAATATAAAAAAGTACTGGAATAAAAGTTGTAACTAATTTAATTTTCTACAACCTTTGTTTGAGACATTTTCCCATGAAATGTATTGTTCAAGAGATATTGTAAAAACTAAATATTTTAGCTGCCACCACCACATCACATACCGGCAACTATTGTAATCACTTTACGCTCCTTTTTATTTTCTTAATCGTGGAGCTTCGGGGCTATATCCTATATCAGAAGGCTACAGTTTGACTTTATTTCTGTTCTTTGTGAAGTCTTTAAACTGTTCTCGCAGTTCCTTCAAATATTTATTATCATTTAAACTATTTGGAATTTAAAAAAATATTACATGTATGGAGAAAGTCATGTGGTGTCCACATCAATTTTTTTTCTTAAATGTTGGAGTTTTGAGGCTATATCCAATATCAGAAGGCTATGCATTGAGTGTATTTCTGTCGTTTGTAGTCTTTAAATTTTTCTCGCAGTTCCTTAAAATATTACAGGCATGGAGAAAATCATGTGGTGGCCACATCAGATTTTTTTATGGCTGTGAGGAAAAGTTGCTTTACATGTTGAATGGTGAAAAAGGTGCAAGTGGCTAGGTTACTTGGTCAATGAGTTAAGAAATAATGATGCTTATTTCATGCCAAGTAAATGGGCATCATTAAATTAATTATGCTGATGTTAACATAATTTAACTAAAAATAAATGTTTTACATGTTAATCTTGAAGTAATAACTTTGGATAAAATGAAACTAATTGCCAGATGGATGAAAAAAGAAATGGTATAGTGGATTGGGATGAATTTGTCTCACGAATACTTTTAGAGCTTCAGGAAAAGGACAAAGTAATAACTAAGGCAATTTGGCAGACACCTTTGAATGGGCCTCCAATTTTCTTATCAACCAGCCATCGCCATCCAATCACAAGAATACTTTTTTATCCAGCTCTTAAAAAGGTATATTTATTGCATGTCAACTAACTAGGACAATCTATATTTCTTAACTTCACTGTCTTTAAAATTGTGTTTATGAAATCCTCTAATTATGCTTTCAATTTTAGTGCCACTTATTACTCAAAGAAATTAATCACACTTTATTGTCTTACTTATGGTTATAGTTCTTTCTGATCCTTTATAGCAGTGGTTCCCAAACTTTGTTAGGCGTGGCACCCTTTCAAAGATGAATAGTATTTAATGGCATCCCTACACTAAAACATAGTTTTTATATTTTTACCAGGACCAGAACAAGGGGTGTGCAAGCAGTGCTCCAGCACAGGGTGCCATTTAATCGAGGGCACCAAATTTTTATGAAATTTATGCCTCCAGCGTGTGCGACATACCAAAACAGGGATGCCAAATTTAGTTTTGAACAGGGCACCAAAACCATTAGTGCTGGCCATGATTTTTAGCCTACTTTCCAAAAAATGGAAAGTAGTCTTATGAGATTGCCTGGGTGTCCGTGTGTGTGTGTCCTCCTAACATCTTCTTCACGAATGAATCGATTTCAACTATATTTAATACATAGAATATGCACATAAATTAATGACCAAATTGACATATTTGGACCGATTCAACACAGCAGGGATGCCACAATTGCAAAGTTAAACTTTTCGGTAATTATGAATTTGGAAGGAATTGGCACAACCGATTTCAACGAAATTTTGTATGAAGTAAGCAATGTACAAAATCATATTAGCATATTCAAACCGAATCATCCAAACAGGGGTGCCAGAATTACAAATTGAACTCTTTCAGTAATTAAGGATATGGAAGGATTTGGCTGAACAGATTTCAATTAAATGTGTATGTAAGATTTATACAACATATCATAATGAAATCAAGATGTTTAAAGGGGAGCTAAGGAGCAGGGCTACCACAGTAAAAAGTTAAATAATATTTCTTTTACACGTATTTCTATAAAACTGAACTAATGGATTTTAACCAAATATAGTATAGGTATTTAATCTTCATATAAATAAATAACCAATATATTATATTTTAACTGGGTTGACTAAACAGGGCTACCACAATATCAAGGTTAGAATTTTTCTGTAACTATGAATTTGTAAGGTATTGGCTGACAGATTTCAATGAAATTTCGTGTAGGGCGAGTATAGAATAGGAAAACGAAATGCATATGTTTAGAACGGATAAAAAAGCAGGGCTACCACAATATAAGGAAAAATAATTATCTGATTTCAAAGCTAATACATTAGTATACGATTATACTGCAACGAATTTGACAAAAAGCACTTCTGTATCACGAGAAACCTGTGTACACCTCTACTTGTTATATATTAAAATTGTATTAAAAGGAAAGTATGCAGATTAGTTCTTTCCAGAACTACTTGGTACATATAGGTATTACAACCTTTGGACATATCCATTTGTTCATACTATGCTACAATAAATTTATTAGAGAAAAAATCATTTCCCTAATTATCTGTGAAAACATCCAATTTGTTGACTAATTTAGTAAACTATGTTTTTTGCGACTCCCTTAAAAATCAGCTGCAGCACACAGTTTGGAAATCACTGCTTTATACTATGTATTGTCAAATTCCTTGGAAAATTTTTATTTTAAAGCTATACAATTGATCACCATTAATCTTTCCCCTAAAATGCTCCGAAATGTTTAATTTATTTTTCTTATCCATTTGAATTTGAATTTAAACAATAAAATATATGATATCATTTTTCAAATGTTTTTCAAAACTATTTAAATAAATTACATTGTCAATTAATAAATCAGTAAAATATTGCATAAATTATATTTTTGTTTTAACAAGAAAGTTTTCATCTTCACTAATAGATCACTGTACATCGATTTTAATATGTGTTACCTAAATTATATTTGTAGCCATGCTTTCAGAATGTATAAACAGGACTGCTTTAGATGTAAGATTGGTTCAATCCTCTCCAGAAGTGAAAATTTCTAATACTATATATTATTTAGTCTTTCAGCAATAACTTCAACTCATAATATATTTGCAAAAAGTATATATTTCAATGCAGTCTTGATTTACCTAGCAAACTTCTATCAAAATTTGAATTTAATTACAGTGGGATTGTTGGAATTTTGAATTATCATAAAATCTTTGATTCACGTTTTCATGGCATTTAGGACAAATCACTCAGTGTGACAGATGGAAAATATATCACCCTCAGCAAAGATGGTACCATAAACTTCTGGTCAGCAACATTTGAATTTGAAAAGACATACTCTTCTCAAACATGTAAGTTAACATGCTAAAAGAAGAAATTTACAAGGCGAAATAATTCTTCCCTAAAAACTAAATGTTAGCTAACTCGTTAGCAGTTAATTTTAGTATGTAATGCCAAAAATGGCTGGAAATGAAAATTCACCTCCATATTTTCTTTTAGATGGGCACAGAGTGCATCCAACATGGGTAACAGACATGGTATGCCTGCCAGATGTAATGATGATTGCCACCTCTTCCACAGAGAGAGATCTCAGATTTTATGACACCATGGCCAGACGTTTTGAGCTAAGATTGGTGGTGAGAGCACCATTTGAGATTTTTATTATATTTTCATATATAAATATTCGGATTAATATGCTGTTTTTATGATGGTTTTTAAATAATCAAAAGGTTTATTATTGACAATTTTATTTTTCAAACTAATTAAGACAAAGGACTAGAATTTAAAAAATTCACTTTTAGCAAAATGTTAAATAGAATTAACTCCTTAACAATAAAATCAAAATTAGAGACACAATGAAAAAGGGGAAGAAAAGGCAAAAGACAAAAAAAATTATAAACTTACAGGTCTAGGGGTTGTTACTCCATGCCAGGGACCTGATGTCACTCACACATTCACTCACTCAATTGCACAAGCACTAATCCTAAAGGTGGCAAGGAAACAGGACCAGGTTTGTGAGAAACTACTCTGCGCCAGGGACCCATTGCTAGAAGGTTTGTGAGTCAGTATGACTGCGACAGGGACCTACTAAGCAACCACAAACACATGCACACATACATGCCAAGAGGTAAAGGTAAAAAATAAAGGGGGAAGGAAAGGGGAAATAATACTAGGTTTACAAGAGATTAAACCATGCCAGGGACCTAGTATTGCACACAGCGGCCTGTAGGTTTATGTGCCTTCTGGCAATGACTGGGACCTAACAGACGAAACAATCACGCATGCAAGCACTCGAATACACGCACACAAGATCTCTAAAGATGAGGTAAACGTACTAAATACGTATTTTGAGAGCAATGCTCTCATCATCAGTAGCTGATGTGTAATGAGGGGTGGGAGTGTTGTAGGCGGTATTTATATGCTTATGTGCTGAAGTGAAGGGAAGGGAAAGAGATTCAGCTGTTACAATGTTCAGAGGTGAAAGGGGGATTGGGCCGTGGTCGTTATTCATAATGGAATTTTTGTTTCTGTTTATGTGTATGCTTTCATATGCATCTAGTTTGTTTTGGTTGGTTACAGATTTTACAAGAGTTAGGTTTTCGATCCTGATTGGATGGTGGTGTTCTGGGATATGTGTTGCTACACTAGAGTTGTTTAATCTGTTGTGTTTAAAATGAGATATGTGTTTTTTGAAGTGTGCTTCTATCTTACGTTTTGTTTGTCCAATATATATTTTGTCGCATCCTCCACAAAATATATTGTATATGCCGGATTTGTGTAAAGAAGGAATTGTGTCTTTTGGGTTGTATAATAAGTTGGAGAGTTTATTGTCGTTAACAAATACTGTCTTATAATTGAATTTTGAGAAGATGTTTTGTAGTTTGTTGGTGATCGCAGGAGTGAAGGGGATTTTAATGTATTTTGTGTCTGTGGGGGAAGTGTCAGTTAGTGTTGTGTGCATTTTTACATGGAGCCTATGTTCATGTTTACGTAGGATGTTTTCGATCATTTCGGAGCGGTTAAGGAGTTAATTCTACTTAACACCAATTTCGCTGTAGTCTCCAACAGCATATCTCTCTCTACTATAACCGCACTAATGTGTGTTACAGAAACTATTTCTTACTTTTATATGACCTAGAATGCTGAAAAAATTAAGACTGATTATTCATGACTTACAAACAGAGGAAAAATTGTAAAAATGAGAACTTTTTAAGTTCAAGAGCCCAAAAAAATTTTTATTCGAGAAAATCCCATAAGATTAACATTGGAGGATTGTTGCCATAATGTCCGCTTTGAAAGTATAAGACGTAAATGAGTGTAAGACATCTTTCGTTTGCTTTTTAAAATTACTTATAATTGTTCTATAAATTAGAAACATGAAACATAGTATGTGCAAAAGAGCGCAAATTTATTTTCCTACTGTAGATTTTAAAATACAATTTGAATTGACCCAGAAAATTGTTTTGAAGACGAAAATTTTAAGTTCTTCGTGAATAAAATATTTCGTTGCCAAGAACAACCAGCATTGTTTATATTATATATATATTATATAGGACCCTATTTGGAAAACAGAGGAAGATGGAAGTGTGGTGAAAAGAAAGAGTGAATGAGAGAAGGAAAGTGAGAGAAGAGAAAGAGGGAAAGGGGGAAGGAGAGAGGGAGGGGAAGCAAAAGTATGGGAAAGCGGGAGGTTCAGAAGTATGAGAAAGCTGGAGATTTGGTGGTAGGTAGGGATATAGGGAAGTAGAGAGGGAGTTAGAGAGAGGGAGAGATAGGGATGGAGGGGAATGGGAGGAAGGGAGAGAGGGAGGAGAATGGGAGGAAGGGATAGAGGGAGGAGAATGGGAGGAAGGGAGAGAGAAGCCCGAAAATAAGGCTAAATATAATTTTATATCTTATATATATGCTGAAATGAGGAGGTTCAGGGTTGCACACGGGCAACAGATGAATTCACCTCGTGGAGCGAAGCACAGGGTTGGCCCCTAGTATCTAAAAAGAATATTGGGATGGAAAAAAGGATCTTTTTTAAGTAAGAATCAATTAGATGCTTGGTGTATACTTTATTATGCCTGTGGCCGTTGCTTATAATAAAAGTTAATAAAAGGTTCTGCATAATTTAAAGATGCTGCTGAGAAAGCTATATTTCAGAAAGTAAGCATGATATTTCAGCTTCTGAAATTGAATAAAAGTGTAACTCTGTTATAGAATTTAAAAGATGATTTCATGGATTAAGATGCTGAGTCAGGATCATTTTTATTTTAAGTAAAAAATAAAATATAATAAGGAAATTGATTATAAGGTGAGAAACACAAGAAGGAATGAAGGAATCACTATAGTTTAAGAATATTGAGGTAGTATTTTAAGCATGATTCATATTTTCCTCCAACAATGGTTTAAGGAGAAACACAAATAAGGACAATTTTTTGTGGATATTAATTTTGAAGGAGATTTATCATATTTGTGATTTAGCACTGTAGCCAGGAAGTTTGATCCCCAAAACTAGATTGAAAAATACCACAGATAACTTCTCATCTATAATAATAAAGCTATTTGTGCCTCACTCACTGACTGACATAAAACTTTTAGGTACTTATAGGAGGGCTAGAAATCTGAAGTTTGGCATGACCGATGAGAAAAATCAAAAGTCACAAAAAAGTTAACATTTAAGGGGTCTTTTTAACCCCAATGTTCCATTTCAATACCTCATAAGAAAAGCATAGGATTCAGTGCAAGGGTTTCTAAAAATGCATTTTTAAATTGCTTAAAATTGGCATATGAAATGGGGTGCAGAACAGATGCCTAGCTGAAAGAACAGAGTTTTTTATTTTTTAAGGCAGAATTCAAATACCTACCGAATTAGTGTAAATATCTGCTTTAAATCGGAAGTGTGAATTTTTCTCTTTTCAACAATGGAAATCTATAAATACTAAGGCAACAATCTCATTGCTTTTAAAGGGAACTTTAATGCTTTTAATGGAAACTAGGGGCCTGTTGCAGTATTTCCTGCAAACATTTAGGGAACTTTGGGTGAAGTGGCCCAATGCGATAGTTCCTATGACAAAAAATTGCTACACAGGGTGTTATTAGTTGAACCACTTTTATTGCCTCTCAATATAATCATATAGTTCACACCATTTTATAATCAAATACACAGACCTACATGATTTAGTCTAACACTTACCGGTACACAACAGTTTTTGTTTTTTTTTCACTATTTCTGATGGTACAGCAAATCATATGTTTTGTGGTTTATTTAATATCAAGTAATCACTATAAATGCACCGGACACACGTCAAAGATCTTGCTTAATTATCAAAAGAAAATAATCACAAACATTATCAATATAGTAATTTGCTTTAAACTGCTCAATTCAATTTGCAAACGAAACGATATTTTCAATATAAGCGTGAAATACCTTCCTATTTGAAATGTTAAGTTGTCCATTTTTACAATGCATTGGAGACTTTTTTGACTTCAAGTTTCTTCGCTACGTGTTTAATTTGTTTTATATTTACACGAAACTTTTCATAAAAATTTTCAATCTGTTATTGTCCTTGATGTGTTTGTTTCATTGTAAACTTTGTGAAAATGCACTTGAAAGCCCGAGTCCAACAATGCAAAAATATGAGGTCAACAATGCCAGCAACATTAGGAAACTCCTTTTTGAAATGTTGAAAAATCGGAGAAAATCTAATCTAAACTTAAAATATGAGCAAACGCGAATTAAGCAACGAAATCGAAGGTAAGAATAAGAATCTTCATTTCTTTCTACGTGAAAAAGTATAAATATCGAGTGAAAGTCTCGATCGTAAAGTATTTTTAAATGTTAAAGACTAAAGGTCTACACATCGTATTCCAGCCGATTATGTGTTAATCAAATGCAAAAACGAAAATTTTCCTGATATCATACCCTTGCCTTTTCGGGAGACGACTACCGACTTAAAAACTGCAGATATCGCGCTGAATATTCAGGCGAAAGATTTGTCGAAATCGAGCCGGCCGTTCTTGATTTATTTGCGTTTATACTGGAAGGTGACGTCACTCGAGGCTTAATCTGCTTTTGTCCTTCATGCGTTTTATTGCAAGCTTAGTGCAAATGCACTTGAAGCCCGAGTCTAACAATGCAAAAATCCGAGACGAACAACTCTAGCAACCTCCTTTTTTAACCCTTAGTTAGTCGCGTGAAAAAAAGTTCCGTAATTAGTCGCGTGGGGTCAATATGACCCCAAAATGATTTCTAAAGATAAGCAATAATATATTAATTTATTTATATTTTACTGGAAATAAAATCAATCTTACATTATAATACAATTATTTATTAATAGTTTTTACAATAAACATTGATTAAAATAAATTAAAATATTTTTTTGTATTTTCTAATCACTTTCCCTCTCCCCACATTCAATGCACTTCATTATCATATGGTCTTTTCAAGTAAAAGCTCCACAATTTCCACTTCTAGTGGACACTTTACTGTCTATATTTCTTGGGCAATGTTCGCATCTTCCTCTTGATAGTCCCGATCCCGGTGTTGGGCCTTCCTCCGCAAGTCCCTGTTGAGTGCATATGCGCTTTCGGAGATGCCTAGATATAATCTGACTCTGAGACCCCAAAATCTGTGGATCCTTGATTAATTCCTTCGATAATGATTTCAAGAAATTTCGCCTTGTCATTTCCTTTTGAACGTTTTGTTTATAAACAATAAAGGCATTTATGGCAAAAAAATTCAGCAAATGAAAAAACACAGCTAACGGCCATCTTTTCGTTCTTCTGCCAACATTATAAGCAGCGCAGAGCTGATCGCATGTATCTACGCCACCTTTTGTTGCATTGTCGCATGAAGGTCGCGTTGAGGGATAGGACTATTTTTGCGGAGATCACTCACACTTGTGGGTTAGACATCGGTCGCGGCACGGTCGCTTTCCGGCTCCCACCTACAGCATGAAGTAGTTTATGGCTGCCCCCAACTAGCAGAAAGATTCAAGCTCACTTCTGCTGTCACCGAAGATTGCCCTTGATGGGGCTTGGGACAAAAGTTGCCTCCTCGAGCGACCCAAGGGGTTCGTGCCGAGGTCCAACCGCGTCCTCCCCTATAAGTGTGAACGTACTTGGGACTTCTCCATAGAAACCCCATTGAAAATAGGATTTTCATATTTTGGTCTAAAACGTCCCAACCGTGACCGTCATGCGACCGGTAGGAGATCCAAAAACTTTGAAGATTGCCGATCTCATTCGTGTTCGTGCTTATTCCGAAAAATAAGGGAGAAACTCGTGCTAAAAAGGGTGGGCGGTAATAAACGGCAAACAGCTTTCTTTTAGAGAGACCATGTGCGTTTGTTTGTGACTTTTATTGCGGGTAGAAAACTATGGGAAGAAAACGGTTGCATGTGTGCGGCCGAAGTAAGAAAACACCCGGAGAATTCCGAAAAGAGGGAAAAGGGTACATTGGAGGGGGGAGATGGGGGGGGGGGGGGGAGATGGGAGGAAGAGGGGTAACCAACCTATAGTGAAAATTAGTGAAGTAGAAATGTATCATAAGAGAACTAGTGTTAAAACAATGAAATACTGCTTATCAGGAAAATTATTTGTATTTCTGATGTGATAATAATAATCTGTATTGCGTTTAACCCTTCTAGACCAATAGAGAAAAAAGCAACAGGTAGAGAGATGTCAAAATAAAAGCAACTTTTTTAACCTCATATATACATAACAAATGGATACACACCAAAATAGCACATTAAAATAGTTTAATTTTCTCACTATTTACAATATTAATACTATATATATAAATATAAAAATATCAAAAATAACAAATTAATAAAAAAACAAAAATGCAAATTTCTCTTCTAGAATGTGTTTCGAAGGTAGAACAAGTTTGAGTTAGATTGTTAATACATTTCTTTAGATATTGAAGAAAAAAACATTGCTTGGGGTCATATTGACCCCACGCGACTAATTAAGGGTTAAATATCGAAAAACCGGAGAAAATTGAATATAAACTTAAATTATGAGCAAACACAAATTAAACAACAGAATTGGTGGTAAGAATAAAAATCTTCATTTCTTTCTGCGTGGAATCGTATAAATCTCGAGTCAAAGTCTTTATCGTTAGATATTTTAAAATATTAAAGAATAAAGTCTACATATCGTATTCTAGCCGATTACGTGTTAATCAAATGAAATGAACTGATGTGGGCAACACATGACTTTCTCCATATTTATATGGCAAATTACATGTTGTTAGCTCTGGGATCGTTGTCAATATTTACTCCGGTTGACAATTAAGAAAAGAAAAAGGAGCGTTACTAAGACGTAACTAAGCGTCAATTGTTAACAATAGTCTTCGGTAGGTGGCGTGGTGGTGGCAGCTAAAATATAAGATATCTCTTAAATATTGCATTATATGGAAAAACAAAGATAGTAGAAAATAAAATTTTCTACAACGTATATTCCATTACATTTTTACATTTATCAAATATTATAGCAAATATTTCAAAATAACGGATAAGTGACAAGAGTAAACACCCACTTTCGGTGGACCGATTTTTACCAAATACTAATCAGATCTTCAAACTTTTATAAAAATGTTAAATATAAAATTTTGCGTTGATCTGATTAATAGTTTTTGAGTTAGAGCGCCCACAAACTGACAGACAGACATCATTGAGAAAATAGTCAAAACATGTTCAGGGGACCTTAAAACATGTATTTCCGTTGAAACCTCGAATTCGATTTTTTCATGAAAACAATATTTTCTCTATACTTCGTATATTATTATTATTATTCACATAAACACTACAATTGGGAGCAGGTCCCGGTGGCAGCTGGTCCCCATCACAACTCAATGCATAATACCCAAATTACATAATAAAAATTGGGTTTACTAAATACAAAAATATAACCTTTTTAATACCATTTCCTATACACTATATACTACTTCTTAACTTCAAGTCACAGGAACTCTCGTCACAACAGCTTAGGTATCACTCAATACATAATACCCAAATTACATAATAAAAATTAAATGTACTTAATACAAAAGAGAAAGTAAAAACGAAAACTATCCTGGTATCGAACCCATGCCTTTCTGGTGGATGACTCCCCACTTAAAACCTGCAAGAGTTCGCGCTGTGTATACAGGCAGAAGATTCGTCGAAACCTAACTGACCGTTTTCGGTTTATTTGCATTCATGATGGGAGGTGACATCACTCGAGGCTTCAGACGCGGGCAGGCATGGACACAGTGGTTATAGTATATTAGATTAAAGACGTTTTAATGCTTTTAATGGAAATTAAAGGCGTCATAAAAAATTATAGTGGAACTTCCATAACTCAAATCTCAAGGGAAAGTAAAAATTATTCGAGTTATAGAATATTAATAATATGAAAATTTATTTTTTATATATTTGTATATCTACAGTGGGACTTCTATAACTTGAATCTCAAGGGAAAGCAGAAATTATTCAAGTTATAGAAAAATCGAGTTGCAGAAATATATTTTCTCATTTTTCTTTAATTTATTTAACATCAAGTTTATTCCCGTAAGCATATAAGTTAACTTACTCTAATTTTCAATATCACAAATATTATGAAAACATCATCATCTATATTTTCTTCTGATAATGTGTAAGATTTTAATGTATCCAAAATACTAATCACATCACGCACTGTGATTGAGGGTATCACAAATAATTAGAATTCTAACGTAATGCTGAAAGCACAAACACAACGATTAAATTTGGGATATCAACTATAGGAAGGAGTGAATAGGTTTTTCTCTAGGAATATCAGGGAACACAATAGGAGATGTAACCGTGATAGAAGTGACATTAGCGACTACCTGATGCACTTCACCTCCTCAAAATCTTATGGTGTTACTTTCGATATGGGCTGAAATACTTGCAGAATGCAAGCACCAACTACTTGTAACTTTATAAATAACAATTTAAATTGTGTGCCATATAATAAACATATTGTATTTCTTGTCATGTGTATATTATAACATTTATTGACATATTTTTAACTAAATATATGCTAATTACTTGCATTTTGCTACCTCTTTGATTCTGCACCACCAGCAATCATCCCACCCTCCAATCCCTTGCTATTGCAGTGCTTGTTATTCCCTCCCAATTATACATTTAATTGAAAATGCTTATATTAGCTATTTTCTATTTTAAATTTTGGCTACAGAATATCTATGCTTATATACATAAATTTTTAACTAAAATGTTTGGTTAAAAATTAATTTTATTTACTTTTCAGATAACCAGTTTGGATAAAGCAGTAACATGTATGGCTTATCACATGGCCACCAATGAAGATGGAGTCTCTTATATCATTACTGGTGATATGGGTGGCCATATAAGAATCTTTTCCTTTGGTAAAGGATTAGTTATAAATGGATATCAAGACACCCAAACAGGTGCAAGAGGTCCTTTCTCATTCAGATTAGGAGATGATGTAAAAGTATTCCGCTATGAGGGAATAAGAAAGGTTATTTTATTATTCATTTCCATGAATAATATACTTTAGTATTCAACTATCTGTCACTGTTATTTGTATTATATTTAAAAAGTATATCGCTATTAGCTCAAAAAGCAAAGTTATGTCCCACAACATAATGATATTTTTATCCAAATATCATAATTAATGAATATTTAATATATGCATTCTATAAAAGTTTATCTAGGAGTTAGGATATATGTATATTATAAATGATATCAAATTCTAAAATATTTTTTCTGCAACTGCTTGAGAGCATAATTTCTGAACATCACGAATAATAATGAATTAAAATTGTTTTCCTTCTTAATTCTTCATGTTTCAAATACTCTAGAACAGTGTTTCTCAACCGGGGTGACATCACACCCCAGGGTGACGCGAGAGTTGTTGAAGGGTGACGCAAATATTTGATAAATTCACAGTGTATCATATTCTGGCTTATAAAAATAAATAAAACCAGAAGAATACCTGCCTCTGCTTCTTTGAATGCATAAAATTTGATCTTTATGTTGTAGATAAAGCCTAATTTATCTTTAAAGATGACCTGAAGGAAATAGAACAGTAAACGGGGTGACGCAGAACAGAAATGGGGTGACGCAAACAAAAAAATGTTGAGAAACACTGCTCTAGAATCACATTCTGTTTCCATTAATATTCAGCATTCAAAAATATAATTTATGAAAAAATGTCCATGATGTTAAAATTTACATTAATTACACATGTATGTCTAAGGTGGGTATTAACCAATATGCCTTCAAGGCCTTGGCCAAGAGGGCAAAAATTTTAGGGGTGCTTACAAACATTATTCTAGATTCTTACTGCTAGTCATGACTATAAAATAAATTTTTCTTGATTCAAGGTAGCTTCCTTTGAAAATTTCTCTCCAAGTTATTATAGAAGGTAAATTCAGACTAGGATATCAAGTTTCAGTTGTGACTTAGACTCTTTCTTCTCTCAGTTTATCAATTTGGAGATTAGCCAAACATATACTTATAAATCAGATTTTTTGGAAATAAACTCTCACTGAGTAATATTCAGGGGCACAAATTTTTTTTGATGAAACCTTCAAATTATTAGTACAAAGCGCTGCCCTCAACTAATTTACATTTCTCTAGTGCTGTTTCTTTGTCCCTTTTGCTTTCACTGCTAATGGAATCCCTTAACTTGGAGCACAGTAGTAGAATAATTAAATTTACTATTGCCCATTATGCAGACATTTTCATATTCTTACCACCAAAGGATTACAACAAGTAGGTATATGTTAAGTGTATTTTATATGCAGATATGAGAAAATTTGGTTCTTCAAGGTTTAAGTGCATATTATATTTTGAAATTTATGATAATAATCTATAACTCTTAATATTATGTTATTAAATTGAGAAAATCTTCAATTAAATTAATTTGAAATTCATTTAAATTAACATTATCATAGTAAAAAATGAAATGATTAAATGATTTCATACTGGTAGGGGGAGCTTCCGCAATTACTTGTTACAGAGTTTCTAGGGATTCACCCACATGAAGAGTGGGTGAAACAAGTGTCACTTTTCCATTCCTTGAAGTCATTTGTATCCTGTGCAAATTCTTCAGAAAATTCACTAGTTTTGCATGATGTGCGTGCCTCCACCAAAGTTGAATACAATTTTCATATACCACATGGGGTGTCCTGTTTTACCGTTTATGAAGGTAAAAAAGTTAGATTATTTATAACAATGAAATATAAAATCTGTCATTTTGTAATAGTGTAAGAAGAAATAGATGAAATATATCTTGAAAGAACAAATATTCCTTGATAAAAATAATATTTTTAAGTTTAATTTTTTCTAAAAAAATAGCAACGTACATTTTAGCAACTGGAGGGTCAGATTGCGTAATTCGCATCTGGAGTGCATTTGTGCCAGAGAAAGCAAGTGAGGTACTTATTGGGCACCATTCAGCCATTTGTGGATTGGAGTTTCTTGAGTCAGCCCAACGTCTACTATCTGTATCAAAAGATAAATGCATAAAGGTCTGGGATGTTGGTGAACAAAGTTGCATTCAAGTAAATATAATATAAAATTGCTGATTCACCAGAAGTTATTGTAAAATAATTTTTTTTTACATACCATATATGCTGGCATATAAGTCTGCCTTTGAAGCTCAAAAAAAATTCTGAAAACTTAAGGTTGACTTATACGCTGAATATAAAATGTGACCCTTAAATAACAGATTAAAACCATTGGTATTTACAATAAAATTTGATCTTATGGCATAGGTGATCACCATTTTGAATCAGCTGCTCCATGTTGACATATTCTGTAATTTATTTTAGAAGATTTAAGATAATTATTTTCAATAGTTAATAATAATAAAAATTTTAACTTTTGTTTTTATTACTGAATCTCAAAAATATAATTGATCTATTTGCAATTACAGAAACGAAGGATAAGTAGAAATACATTCTGCCAATAGATGGCAATATGGTATATGACTGATCTTTCTTAAATTAAACAAATTATTTAATAACTCAAAAATCGACACTGCATTTTATGGAAAAGGTTACATTTAGGTTTTAAAAACCATAAAATTCCTCGTATCCTTCATTTGAAGTTTTTTTTAGTGAATATGGCGAATATATGTCTAGTCATGTATTTACAATCCGAAAAATTGAGGTTGACTTATATGCTGGCATATATGGTAGTTTATAATATAGCTGAAAATTGTGTCTCGAAAAAATTAATTCCCAATCACAAAACTCTGAATAATATCAAAGGAGTTGAATGTAATAATGTTCATGTATATTATTTTACTGACAGACATATAATCAACTAACATCTGAAATTGGTGAACATACAAGACTCTCAGTATATTTTCATCACTTTTCCAAAAAACTCATTTTGGGATCTGCAAAATTGGCCATAGTACAATATGGACAAACTGATGATGAAAGCAAATCTGATGGGGCAACTCATACCCAGTCAGTTACCAAAGCCTTATACAATTCTCTTTTTAAGTGTGTAAGTACAGGAAATTATTGATGAACCAAAATTTGTCAATTAGTAAGATAAAAGATGTTATTTTTTTTAAATCCCTTCTGGAAAATACGATTTTAGACAGTGTTACTTCAAAAGAAAAGTTTGATCATAATTGCATTGTATAACATACATTTAATTTATTTTTTTATAGCTGGTTACTGTCGGTTATGATTCAGCCATCATGGTATGGGATATCTGGACTGGAAAATGCACATCTTTGATAACAGACGCTCACACCAGATTAGAATATGGGTTAACTGTGCCAGTTGAAATCACAGCAGCAACATTTGATCCAATGTCAAACCAACTTCTTGTAACTGGAGCTCGGGATGGCTCTCTTAAAGTATGGAATTTCAATGCAGGTTTATGTATTCGACATATGAGCATTGAGAATAATTGGTAAGCTGTAACATTATGAACTAACTACAGATGATAAAGAGAGTTTTGTAGACTACATTTCTACCTATTAAATATTTTAAAAATTTGTATTGATGTACATATTTGGTTAACATTATGATAAAGGATCAAAGATATTAGCCTAAAAGTTGAAAACATTACCTTTTTACATATTTTTAATTGATAGTAATAAAAATGCCAGAGCAAATTTATTGAAATATCCAAATTATATGAAAAATTTTAAAATCTCATTTGAACATTTATTTAGTATATTTTCTGAATAGGTACTTACATTTGTATGAACTCAGAGGGCTATTTAAATGTATCCTTTCTATAACAAATATTTTTCATTTGACTGAAAATCATAGCAACTTATTTATAGATCTAAAATATAAAATCTTGTTAAAATTTAACAATAATCTATGATCCACCAGAGTAACTTGTAGGCAACAAATGTAACCATAAATTTGTCCAATGAAAGGAACTCAAGCTTAATGTTGAATGAAAATTTAAAATCTATGAATCATTAGAGAGAATACAGTCAACCCTTGATTAATGCGATAATTTGGTTCCATGAAAACATTGCGTAATCCAAAACTGTGTTAATCGAGACTAAGAATTCCTACAAAATAGGGGGTTTGGTTCCCAAAAATAATTTTTTGGAAAAAACTTTTCACTTTCATGGAAAGTAAGAATTTACCTCTCAGAATCCCAGAATGTTAACTCAAAAAGTCACTCAAGAAGTCTAGATCATCCAAAGAATTATTTTCTAACTGACTAACAAGCAGCAAATAAAAGTAAAGACTAGAAAATTATTCTTCTTCATCAACCACAAGGTGTTCTGAATTGGTAAAAATCTTGATGCGAAAAGTAAATTTCATTGGTTGAAAAAAGGATGAAAATGCTCTTTATTTACATGTGAGACACAAGGTAATCTCCCCTCTCAAGTGCTTTAATGATTCAGTCCTAACTTTGTTGACTCAAGAGATGCAATGATAACTTTGAGAAAGGGAGGGAAGTTCCATCAGGGAACCCATAACACTTGTGACAGTTTGGAAATTAAATAAATAAAATTTATGTTTGCTCTGAAAACAGTAGTTGTTTCTTAGGACTGGAGATGAATGGGAGGGATCGAATATCCACTCTTAACACACCTTACCTGACATTTGTCTCCCTTGCCACTGCCTGCTTAGTTTATTATCAGAATCATATTCTGTGTAAAAATTTTAGAAAATGATACTTTTGGCAACAGGATGATGACATGTGACTGCATCCCCCTAATTGATTGCATCTTTAGGCAGTGCTTACTCCTGCCTTAAGGTACTACTGATAATGCAACTTTTCCTATTAATATGTGAAATTTATTTTCTTTTATACAAATTTTTTAGCTTTATTTAAATTTCAATTTTGCACAGTACCTATAATAAAATTTCACCTTATCAAATAAATTTTGATAAAACTTAGGTTATAAATTTTGCACTGTAACACATTTTTAACCTATGTACATGTGACCATTTATTTAAAATTCAAATAACAGGTAAAGGCTTAATAAAAATTACATTTCTTACAGTTTTTGTTTATTTTTTGGAGTCAGAAATGAAAAAAAGTGAAAAACCAAGTCTCAAACTGTGTTAATCAAAACTGGTTGCATTTTTGACAGTGTAAAACCAAAACCATGTAATTCAAGTACCATGTTAATTGAGGGTTACCTGTATATCTGAAGTTGTAATTTGAATGGCTAAGCTATCATTTCCAATGAAAAATGGAATGAAATTCAGGAAGTATTGCATGTTCAAGGGAAAATTATAAGTAAAGGGCCATAGAGGAAAAGGAATCTTTAAAAACATTTAAAAATTAGAGGAAAATTTAAAAATAAATTTTGTAGTTAATAAACTTATTATTATTAAAAGAAATTGATTTTGATGCATATTTAATTAATAAAAAATTTGAAGGAAGATATTTAGCAAATGATAAAGCAATCTACATTCTGATTTTTATACTATCATTGGGATTCATTTATATAGGTTTTTAAATAAAAATCTTGCTTGTTGTAAGGTCATTAAAATCACTATAATCAATGGAATATTGAAATGGGCCACTTGAGTAAACAGTATGATTCATAGATTGCATTTTTATGATATAACCACCCCAGAAAACCCATCTGTCACACTTATCTTTACCAATGTAACATTCTGTCATGTTGCCCTACACTTATCACTTTGTTGATGGGTAGGAGGATTTCAATTTGATAAGTAAAAGAAAAAGTATACTAAATATACACTAATAAACCATATTTTTTATTCTTTAATATCAGGTCTCTTATATTAACTTGCCTCCTTGTATGTATATTTCCGTTCTCTGAATGAAATTGTTTGCTGTTATATTGTATTGTCTTATTATTAACTATAAAACTAGTTCTAATAGAAAAATTGATTTAGTGATATCTGTTATATTCACCAGTGAAGTCACATCTGTTCTCTGGTTAGTAAACCGCATTTTAGTTGCTGGTTGGAATAAACATGTGACAGAATTTGATGATTTGGACTCAACAGGACCAGCTTTGGATGAAAAGAGACGTGGCTCATTGGGCTCTACATGGCCTACAATAGCACGGTAAATTTTTAAAATGTGGCTTCTTGTAATGTTAATAACAAATGAAAAGATTTTGAAAAATATGTTGTTTACCTTTTTTTTCTTTTTTGAAGTACTATAAAAATTTTATTTTTGAGCTAAAAATTATTATCTTTAATGTTACCAAAATCAATATGCTTATAAATTGTAGGTGCACGAACAAATTTCGAAGGATTTCATCTTTGGCGGGAGACTTTGTTGGAAAATCTTGGGAAACAAGACACTCAGAGGATATGGTATGTGCTGCTGCCCAACCTCCTCAGGTCCTTGCCACTGCATCATATAATGGAGAACTTATTTTGTGGCGCCTGGAAACAGCACAACCTTACAGGCGATACCATGTTGCTAATCCAACTGGCAGGTTAGCCTGATTGACCCTTCCACTCCCAAGGAGCTGATATATCAACTATGTCTGTCTGATTGTAAAACCTGATATGATGATTTAAGCCAGGGGTGTGCAACATTATAATCAGCCCCATGAAGCATTAATGAAAAAGAGATCTGTTAAATATAAATTAAGTTTATATTTTTTATTTAGAATTATTGTTATAAAATCTATCTGGTGAAATTTTTATCCTAAAAATTGGTTAGGCATGTGTTTCAGTTAATGAAAAAGTTCTGATGTACACTCTTATCTGGACTGCTAGACTGGTTGCAACTTTTAATATAGGCACATATGTGGCTTTCCACATAAAAAGGTTGCACAACCCTGTTTTAAACTCAATCATCATATGAAATATGGTAATTCATACCCACCAAATATTCTCTAATGAAAGTTGAAACCTTACAGGAACTAGCAGGAGTACAAAGTATTATATCTTATAATAATTATGTATAAAATTGTAGCCAATTGATCATCTGCATGTAATTTTTTAGTTGAGTAGACAGCATAAGGGTTAAAACCAAAGAAATACAATAAAGTTTAATTCCAAAACTGTTAGCTCTTTTATGGTCATTGGGTGTTATACTTCCAACTGAATTACAATAATTTTTTATTATTATTAAATTATTCTCATAATGGTTTTTCCAGGAGGTTATAATTACCACATTTTGTATCCTTCCACCTATTCACCACATTTAGGATTTTGGAAAAAACAGTAAAATGTTACTCAACTTTTTACTTATGGTGAATATGTTGAGATTTTGTCTTTTTCTAAACATTTCTGGAAAGGAATTATATACTTTATCATAAAGTACTTTATTATGACTAAATATTTTATTAAATGTTGTAGTTTATGTTCTTATTAATCAGTTTTCCAAATAATATTTGTAAATTCCTTGAATATAAATTTTAAAAATATTTAATATTTTGCACTTGGTAATTTATTAGTATACAGGTATGCCTTGTTTAGCGCATGTTCTTTTAGCGCATTTTCATTATAGTGCAGTTTGCATCTTGGAACAAGACATTTAATTTTATAAAATAAAGTTCCTAAATGCTACGGTCTTTTTTTACTGCCCCAACATTTTTCTCACATTCATTTGTATTTCACTCTCTGTTCAGTGATAGTCATTCTATTCTAATTAAAGACAAATTTGTGATTATTTATACATTTATTAGCTTTATTTCTATTTCACTAATTCACTTTTATTATGTTTTTTTACATTGGAAGTTCTAAACTTGTTGAATAGGTTTTTCCTTGGGATTGGGTTAGATGAAAAAAATCTCTTAGCACATGTTATTAGAAAATTATGATTTTCCGTCATAAAGAATTAGTTTTTTGAAGCTGTTGTATGCCAATGTGTTCATAATAAATAATTATTAAAAAATAATCGTCATATACTTTGTTTTCTTGACTTTAAATTACTGTATATACTCATTTATAACACGCTCTCCTGTATAATGCGCACCCATAATTTTTGTCAAAAAATCCCACCTTTCTCGTATATCCTTTTTATAATGCACACTAGATTTTGAGAGGTATAAGAACACAATTTTAGAATTATTCTTCATGTTAGGTATTAAATAGAGTACTATAAATAAATACAGACCCTTCATGGGTTTACGCAAGATTCGACTTGTGCAAATTCGACTTTACGTAAAAATCTCCGGAAATAAATTTTTTAAATCTGAAAATTCAGAGTTGCGGATATTTGCTTGCATAGCAAAATGTTTCAAGCATAAAGGTCAAATTTCGAATGATGTTTAAACACATCATCTTATATTTAATTTATCAAACTATACGTAACACTTATTTTACAGAATATTAAATGGCTAGAGAAATTAAATGCCAGTATTTAATATGAAATCTTAAATTTTGTTGCGTGTAGCGGTCACCTTCCTCACATAGTTATTTGGTACTGAAGAGGATGAGGAAGATGAATTCTATGGGTTTTAAGTTACTTACATTGTTAATTATATATAATATATTCATTAAATAAATAAAATTATTTCAATTTTCATACACTTTTTTGTTTTCGATATGTGTCTTGCGGGAAGTCTACCTGGAAATTTCGCGGGAGATTTCAGCAATCAGCTGATGAGCTAGTAAAATGTGGAATATTTGGAGAGGATGGAAATACAATTATAAAGAAGTAATTAGGTGGTTGATACATTTAATTAATATATGTATGAGCTGGATCATTGATAATTAGCATGATTTTCTCCTCAATTCACCTAGAAAGCAAGAATCTGGTGCGAGGTAGGTACACTTTATTTTTTTATTTTAACTGCACAGAAGTGTTATCCGAGTATAATGCACACCGCTTCTTTATGACATAAAAATTAGGTCTTCTAACTGCGCATTATACATGAGTATATACAGTAGTATATAAAAATGGCTTATCATTTTATAAGTTGCAAGATAAAAATAGTAAAATTTCTGAAAAGTAAAAATCAACTGGGTTAAGTGCTATGTTACAAACAGTTCGTTTAGCACAATTTCAGTTAGCGCAGAGATGTCTCGGAATGCCTCTCTTGCGCTAAGCAAGGCATTCCTGTACATAGTATATTTTTACCCATGAAAGGATTAAACATTTAACTTTTTGAGTTTGATAAAGTTAATGTATATATGTCTGTGGAAATTATGCTAGAAAAATAGTAAAATGTCATTTTCTGAGTTAATGCACAACTATGAAAAAAGTCCTTAACAAACCCATAATTTCTGACAAAAGTACTAAAGCGGTCTGAGTTAGAAAAAATTTTGGGAAATGCCATCCTCTTTGACATAATAAATCATTTAATCTATCAGTTCCCAAACTTTATATATCTGTGACCGCCTCTTCAGGCAGCTGTCCTATTGAGACCTCCTTAACCGCATCCATCAACCAATAAATATAAAATGTAATATCAATTTCAAAATATTATAAATACCCATTTTATTTATGCAAAAACTAATTTTATTCTAAATACATCCATGCATAAAATTAAAAAAATAAAACAAAATCATTCTGTCTTTGCGACACTTCTGAAAACTAGTTGTGATACCCAGTTGGGAAACACTAGTTAAATAGATATCATTTATCAAATTCCTAAAATGATATTCAACTTGCATTTGGTTTTTAATTATCATGTAAGTTAAACTTTTGGCAAGCGTAAGATATAGGAAATGACAGCAATTATTAGTTTTGTATGATATTAAAGTTAAGATCACTTCTCCAGACAATGTCTGGAGATTCTGAAATTTGGTAAATCAGGGTCTATAAAATTGAGGGTTTACTGTACATATATTCAGTTGAAATATTAAGATTCTTACTTATTTTGAAAATTCACCGTAAGATTGCCATTACATGACGGGTGATAAATGATAACATAAGAAAATAACTAAGTTTGTTGTTTCTAATTTTAATGCATGTTTTTGAAAATTCTATCTAGTTTTAATAAAACAATGTAAATCAGCATGATAGGAAAAGACCATGAAAAACATTTAAAATTACTGTGAAAGTCATTTAATATTACTTTTTGACAATTTAAAATTTTTACTCATTGTTTTTTTGCGCAATAAAAGGTTAACAATAGATTTTAAGAAGCAAGGCAAATCTATGAATGAAGGTGAAGGTACTTCATCTCTTTCTTCACATTTATCTCTATCAGCTTTAAGTGCGATTTCTGCTGAATCTAAAAGGAAACTTGTGTCATCAAGAGTGTCCCGAACAAACATTATAAAACCCTCTGGTGTGAGAAAGGTAATAAGAATCCTTATTTTAATTTCTATAAAAACAATGAAATTAAATTTTATCTTTCTTTTGAACATGTTAATGGTTTCTATAAATGATTATGTTTGAACTGGATATGGAGGGACAATATAGATGAAGAGAGGGGCCAACAGATGTGATATCGTTTACTTTAAAATCATCAAGACACTCATTAGATTGATAAAAGCTTGGAGTAACTCTCTGGAGAGCAGAAGTAAAAATTTATATGTTTAATTAGGTTACAATGATTACTACTAGTATAAATATCATTTTGGCTGAAACAGAATTATTTAATTAGATCATAGAATATATTTGCCAGCTAATAAGATAGATTTAAAAACAAATTTTTCAGAAAAAACTTTTAAATGCATTCATTTATACTTATGTTTCTTTGCAAGAACAAAAACAGCAAATTTGGCATGTGTTAATTTCCAAGCAAAATGAAATTCGTTTTTTGTAGAAATTTACCTAGTTCCTAAATGCACCCTGAGCAATTTATTGAATTAACTTTGAGACATGCAACAAAGAAGTATCTACTAATGTGATGTAGCTCCACCAGCATGGAGAAACCCCAGGTGGGCAATGCAAACCATACACCCAAGGTACAGATTTATTTTTGAAATTCAAATGAAAAATCTTCTATGCTTTAAAATCTTAAATCCATTTAGAAAAGTAGTTACACATACCTATGTATTGTATTTTTGTGCAACTATTTTGATAATTGCTTAGGATTTTTTTTATCTTCTTCTATTCAAGGGATTCTAAAAAGTATTGACTTCATTAACATATCATATTATTTTCATAAGCTCTTCACAAAATCCAAATTAATCATTTAATTTTGAATTATGCAACTCACAGAGAGCCAAGGCCACTGGTTCTCCCACTAGTGGCATCACTCCTTAGACATAATTTGTTATTAGAGGGATTTTACTAGGTTACCTTCAGCCTATAAGATGCAGATTAATTTTGGTTACTTTTTTGGAAAATATATGCTTCTTATCAGGGGGCAAATATGGTCAAGGATGTAACTCGGGGATGGCATAGGGAGGCCCTGGCCCTCTTCTATAAGTCCTTGGCCCTCCTTACTCCCCTGCTGAATTTTATATTTTAAAAAATGTAATAATAAAGTATTTTATGTTTTTGTTCGTAATAATTCATTTATATGACAGGTACAATAATAATTAGTTAAAACATTTGCTTTCATATTAATATTTTGATTGTATTTTTTTAAATTTTGGTGTGCTTCTCCAAATATTTTTGACAATCATTCTAGCACCCTACACAGTTGGGAGGCTAGCTACATCCCCGAATATGGTATACTAGTAAAAGGTGCTTGCATTCTGCAAGCATTTCAGATCATTTTGTTTATTTTAGATTATGAAATTTTATACAAAATTGAGATTGAGAACCTTCTAAATGAAAAAATTACTTTTAGAACCTTTAGAATGAATAATAATTGTATGCAGCAAAGAGCAATGTTCTTCTTTTCTGCAGCTGCACATTTAGCCTACGTTGTGACTTTGATGGTGTGATGACACATGCTAACTTACTAAATGCCTTCCCTTGCCCTTATATGATCTGTAAGGTATTGATTAAAAATTTTATTTAGGTAGAGGTCAAAATTTACTATAAAAACCTTTATGACAGCATGTATCTAGGACTTACAGTTTCCGATATAAAAAATTATTAAAATGTAGTAATTGTAAAAAATACTCATAATAATCACTAATTGCCTTCCCTTCCCATTATATGATCAGTAAGGTATTGATTACACATTTATTCAAGTAGAGGGCAACATTTAATACAAAAATGTCTTCAACAGCACATAATCTACGACATTCCTACAACTTATAGTTTCCGAGAAAAAAATTATTAAAATTTGATGTAAAAATGAGGTAAAAACAAACCATAAAAATTAACAATTTTGGAATTTTCGATTTTTCTGTTTGGTTATGACCAATAACCTATTAATGTGCCAAATTTAAAGTCTCCAGCTCATCTGTAAGTGCCGAAACATTGGTATCCTCCTATATGTTATACCATAATTAAGAAGAATCATTATAGTATAGACTAAATGAAATATCTCATTTAAAACAGGCTTTGTAATCAAATAAATGGCTGAGATATTGATTGTCTTATGGGAGATTGAAATCACCCTCTGGAGTCAAACCCGGCACCTTTTTTAAAATTTTTTTGTCATTTGCTATTAGTATGTGACCGTAGAAATCCTACCCAATTTGGTTGCATGGATTAAGTATTAAATTTAAGGCACTTTCTATTCTTCGTCCTTTTCTCTCTTCCTCTCTCCAATCCTCCTCCCTCCCATTCTCCCTCCTTCCCCCTCTCTCTTTCTCTGGAAAAATATATTTCTTACTCTCAATCGCGCCCTAATAATGAACATTACCTATCTATCTCTCCCTCTGCCTTTTTCTCTGTCTCCCACCTCTCTCTCCTCTCTCAATCCCTGTCTCTCCCCATGTCTCTCTCCTTTTTCTACCTCTCTCTCCTTCTCTCTCACCTATTAAAACATTCAAAGCATGCTTTCCTTATGCATATAGTATAAGGGTTGAGACAACAATACAATCTCGAGGTTTAACAATGGTACAGTCGGCAAGGTAGCATATTGTTAACAAGTTTTAATTTTTCCGATAAATATGATTTAAAGGTAGAAATTGAGCGATATTGTATTGTAGGCAAAATATGGTGATAAGAATAAGAAATGTTATTTATTTTTCTTTAAAACGGTCCAGGTCCGAAGATCATAGGTCAAATATTTCTAATTTTAATTTGCAAAAGAGTAAAAGCCTTTTTACGTTGAAAAATTGATTTTTACGTTTTATCTTATGGAAAATTGAAATCACCCTCTGGTATCGAACCGAGTACCTTTTTGGAAATTTTTATGTCATTCACGACTGGTATGTGATCAATCCAATCCCATTAAATTTGGTTGAATTGGCTGAAGAAACAACTGAGATATTGAGCATTATGAACATAGTGACCAAGAGAATTAGCATTTTATAGTTACTAGATGCTTTACTTGGATATTTTTAATCTGATGATTAATGAAAAAATACTGATTAATAAAAAAAGGATTAAAATTTAGTTTTCTATAAATAAGCATAATATATCAAATATCTGCTAATAAAACAACAAATTTCTAGTCTAGTAGCTTCTCAAGAAAATCTGTGCAGAGCGAATCTGCTTCAACAGACCTTACTTCGATGGCATCATCCATGAAACAACTGAAAAAATTTCAAAGAGCAATGTCATTAAGGAAAAGGAGACTTATGGCTATTTCTTTGCCACCAGAGCAAGCCTCACTAAGGCCTCTTGCTGTTCATTACCTTCTTTTCTTAAATTCTCGTGAATGTTTGCCAAATGTTGGCACTCTCTTAGTAGCTCTTGAAAATGGAAATATCCAGGTTTGCTTGAATTGCAATAGTGTGAATGTTTATTATTAGCAATTTGATTGCAGTGATGATTTGCTATGCATTAATTAATGATGAATAGATTATAAATTGACTGCTTAATGCTATGTTTTGCTTTGATTATTTTAAAAAGACCCTGGAGCAATCAGAAAATTCTTGTTTTAGTTTTAAGTTAATGATTAAATTATGTTAACATAATGAAATGTAATAATTTGAGTTTCTGAAAACCATGCATTCAATGGTTTATTATACAATTTTTAATATGGAAACCATTTGATAAGTTTTTGACATGTTTGTCATTAAAATAATTTTATATGAATTAGAAGTGAAATAAATCTTTTTAATTTTATTGTTTGACTCATAACAGGTCTGGTGTCACTGCATTAATAGAGGAAAGCAAATTAATTCAAAAAACAAACTACCAAATGGTAACAAAAAGGAAGAAAGCACTGAGAGTCAAGACATCGGATTTTTAGGATCTTTCTCAGCGATACATTCAGCTGGAGATTATGTCATTTCGATGGCCACTGATGAAAAAAATGAATTCCTTTTTACAGGTGAGTGATGAATGACCTCAACATATAACAATACTTGTGCCAGTTTTTGCATTTATTTTCAAAATCAGTTCAGTTTGAATGATCTTTTCTTGAATTATAAACTGAAAATATCTATTTAAAAATCTTAAGCTTTTTACAATAGGCTTCCCCTAAACCAGTTTTGGATTTAAAAATCCCTACATGCCATAACAAATTTGCTTTTTACATATAAGTACACAAACCCATACATCAACTATGCCTACCCTTTTTTAGACAACAATCATCTCAGGAATATGCAGCCTTTCATTCCATGATTGATAGGTTAGTTTACATTCCCTTTTCCCCTCAGAACATTAGCATGGCATTAATTGATTAATTGATTGCCTAACATAACCGTATTTTTTCCATAAGTCATTAAATTCACACAGCGTGTTTTCTCCCAATGCAGCCATTTCATGAACGTAACTGCTGCATTGCATGAGAGTCTACTGTACATATAACAGAAAATTATTATGAAAATTTCCACTTAAAGTGTAGATTTTTTAAAATATAAATGAAAACTGTTAGCATTTTAAGAACAATTAGGAATATCTTTCAGAAGAGACTGTTTATATACAACTTAAATAAACTTAGTAATTACGCTCAATATCTCAGTTATTTTTTCAGCCAAGTCAACCAAATTTGATAGGATTGGATTGATCACATACCAGTCGTGAATGACATAAAAATTTCCAAAAAGGTACTCGGTTCGATACCAGAGGGTGATTTCAATTTTCCATAAGATAAAACGTAAAAATCAATTTTTCAACGTAAAAAGGCTTTTACTCTTTTGCAAATTAAAATTAGAAATATTTGACCTATGATCTTCGGACCTGGACCGTTTTAAAGAAAAATAAATAACATTTCTTATTCTTATCACCATATTTTGCCTACAATACAATATCGCTCAATTTCTACCTTTAAATCATATTTATCGGAAAAATTAAAACTTGTTAACAATATGCTACCTTGCCGACTGTACCATTGTTAAACCTCGAGATTGTATTGTTGTCTCAACCCTTATACTATATGCATAAGGAAAGCATGCTTTGAATGTTTTAATAGGTGAGAGAGAAGGAGAGAGAGGTAGAAAAAGGAGAGAGACATGGGGAGAGACAGGGATTGAGAGAGGAGAGAGAGGTGGGAGACAGAGAAAAAGGCAGAGGGAGAGATAGATAGGTAATGTTCATTATTAGGGCGCGATTGAGAGTAAGAAATATATTTTTCCAGAGAAAGAGAGAGGGGGAAGGAGGGAGAATGGGAGGGAGGAGGATTGGAGAGAGGAAGAGAGAAAAGGACGAAGAATAGAAAGTGCCTTAAATTTAATACTTAATCCATGCAACCAAATTGGGTAGGATTTCTACGGTCACATACTAATAGCAAATGACAAAAAAATTTAAAAAAAGGTGCCGGGTTTGACTCCAGAGGGTGATTTCAATCTCCCATAAGACAATCAATATCTCAGCCGTTTGTTTGATTACAAAGCCCATTTTAAATGGGCTATTTGATCTAGTTGAACTATAACAAAATGTAAATAATAATTGTGGTTTTAAATGTAATCATTCTTTAAATAACCACTAGATACCTCTTCTAAAGAAATACATATTTTAAAAATTATAGCAATTTGTAGCATTGTAAACATTTTACTCTTTATTTCTCTTTTTTCATATAAAAATTAACTTCTAACATTCAAACAGGTGATACTGCTGGCTATTTGAAAGTATGGCTTTTGAAAAACTTTTATGTGGCTCCACCAATACCCAAAATTAGTATGCCACTGTACAGGTTATGCTTTCCTTTCCTACTGAAAGATCGCCTTGATGGGAGGGCTAAACGATCAGTTAGGGGACAGCCTTTGCCTTTACTTCTATCATCGCACAGAGCCCACTTGAGAGCAATAACTTTTATTGAATATATTTCTGAGGCTAAAGTTATAATAAGGTAATTTAGGTCTTAGTGCTTGAATGGTACCTATGAAATACATTCTTACAATTTCTTTACTATGATTTCTTTTTTATTTATATTCTTTTCTGCTTTACAAATTAAACAGTATTCACATTTTTCTGGAACATTGTAATTTAAAAAATCATAATAATATTAACCAAAGCTCTTATTTCTTGACTGTACATAGTGTATACACAAACTAATCAGTAATGATGAGGTGAGTTTGAGAGGTAACTGACTCAGGCGTCATTTTTCTAAGGGTGACATTTTAGCCATGTCATCATCTACTTACACCTATATGTTGTAATCTGGGGCAAAATATTTTTCTTTTTGTCTCAGGTAATAGATTTCCATGCCTTGGCTCAGAATATGAAGTGAATAAAAAGACTAAAACTGATGGCTTGTTTCTATAAAATGTCATTTTTTAATCTTCAAAAAATGTTACGAAACATTGAAAACTATTAAATACTAGTATAATGGATCAAGTGAATAAAAATTAAGCAAATGCTTAAAGAAAACAGTAAAAGCAAAAGCATTTGCTAAAAGCATAAGCAAATGCTAAAAGCTTTGCTTCATATTGAGTGAATAAAAGTTTACTTTTCCTTATAAGCTCAGTTTTAAGCAAATGCTTAAATTTTATGGAACAAAGCTCTTTGCAACTCTTCCCTCACTTGTTTTTGTTTACATTAGAAAGTATAATATAGTTGAATTTCAAACTAAAAACATAAATATATTGGATAATATTTTTTAAAAAGTTAATTAATAATTTTTCTAACTATTTCTTTTATAACTGAATTTGATAATATCACAAATGATGGGTGCATTTTTATTCAATTAGTTATAGTAATTTTATGCAGTCATTTGCCTTTATAGTGATTTTGGACATCACAAATTTTACTGTCTTACATACAGTTGTCCATTATATGTCATCTTCCCCGACTCCTATTTGAAATCTGGGGTCACTTAAGTACCTTAAAAATATTTCTATCTTCTGTTTGGAAGACAGTGCTCTGCCACACCTCTCTTGATATTCTCTGAGAAACAGATTTGAAATATACTTAACATTTTCTTCAGAGAAATGATATAAATTTTTATAACCATTGGTTGTTGAAACTTTTCTCGTACTTTTTAACCTTTCGTGCCACCATAAACTGCCATATTTATATTTAGGATCAATTATCATGAAAATAGAGTACCTGGAAATATTTTAGCAAACCCTTTACCTCACTTAAAAAAGTTTAAGCATATGCTTAAAGCATTAAGCAAAAGCTCGGTTTTATTCACACAATTTTAAGCAAATGCTTAAGAATAATCCTAAAAATCAGCAAATGCTTATTCTTTCTAGCAAAAGCAAATGCTATTTTTTATTCACCCCAAATCAAGCATTTGCTTAAAAAGTGATAGAAAACTTAAGCATTTGCTTATTTTTTATTCACTCGACCCAATGCCTGTAAAAAATGATGGCTCAACAATTTTTTTAATTCTACCTTTTTTAAAAATGACAGAAAAATTTGAAATCAAGTCTAGGAAACAAAATATTTATGGTGTAAGAGTCAGTATAAAATTGGCCTCCCTTTCCCACTTTCTCCCTCCTCCTTTACCCCTCCCTTTAACTCTATCCATCCCCTCCTCACATAATCTACCGTTAAAGGTTTTCTTTTAACTTTTCCTTTCCACACCCTTTTCCTTTTTTCCATTCACTTATTATTATATTTATAATATATATAATTGTTAACTTATCCTCCTAGTTTGCCAATATTCTTCATTCAAATGCTGCATATATGCATCCTAAAATTTAAGCCACCAGTCATGTGATGATGCCATAGCACAGCAAAACTCATGGTGAATTTAAAAAAATATGGTGACTCTATGAAGTTGTTTTTCAAATTTTCAATGATAAATTTTTGTTGAGAAATATAATTGCAATTACTTTCAAAAAATTAATTCTGAAACATATGAGCAAAAGTTGATAATGGAGAAAAGTATATCATATTTACTGGGGTAGTTCTCTCAACTTTTAAAAAGATTTTTGGGAATGAAAAATTGATTGTGAGAATTATACCAAGACTGACCAGACATGGTATTTTCACTACCCTATTGTCATACCCATTCAAAATACATTAGTATCATGATATTCATATCCTAAAGATTTATTTCATCTAAAACATTGTAATTTTCACCTTCCAAACCATTTTATAGAGCACACTGAAATTAGACTTAAGGAATTACCAACCTGTGCCACATACTTCTTCATCAGCTTTTTACTTCGTTGAAATTTCTTCTTCAGTAATTTTTGCTGAAATTGTCATTCACAAGAGAAATATTTGGTGCAAGGATTACATCAGTATTAAATTTTTTTACTTTTATGCAGATAAATTAGGTTGCAAGAATTATGCAAGTAATTGCAGTATCAAGGAAGCTACCAAAGAAAATTTTTCTTTATTCTCTTGTAAAAATTGCATGGCATGTCTTTGAATGGTGTGTAATAAAAATAAAATTTAAGGAATTGGTGGACAATCCATAAATCCTATAATAATGTGTAACTTTTATGGAAGCAGAAACAAAACTTTTAATTGGAATTAATTTAGTGCGGAATATAAAAATTTTAATGTTTACAATGTTATTTATGTTATTTTCTCTTTTTCATAAGTGCATGTAACTCTCATTTTAACTGACATGGCATAATACACAAAACTAATGAAATGTTTCATATAAATTCAAATCTATTCTTAATGGTGATCAATAAATAAGATTTTCCCTTTTAGCTAAGAATTCCTTTAGAATTGATAGTTTGATATTTATTGGCTGTATCAACAGCTGTGCATTTAAAATAAAATCTCTTTACTTCAACAGTAGTGTATTTTTTTAGTTGCAGCTCAGATTGTTCAGTTAGAATATGGACACTTAGTGGTCGCTACATAGGAACATTGGGCCAAAATCGCCCATGGCCTCATCTGGAGCATGGAAAAGAAATCGAAGACAATACATTTCGCATTCCACCTGACATTTATAGAGTTGGATCATATACTACATTGAAGGCAAGTGAAGAAAAAATGCATATATAGAAAACTATAAAATCAATTTTAATTTACCATACTTTCCAGCTGACAGACCACATTAACATTTTAAGACAAATTCTTCAGAAAAGAATATCGATCCATGTATTTGCTCTTACTTTGCTTACACTTACTCAAACAGCTATGTAGCACACCATGAAAAACGAAGTTTATTTACTATATAACCAGACTTAGTTCCTGCACTCACACGAATCTACAAATTACTACATTAACAATGATGTCATACAATGAAATATTGATAAAACATATGTCTGTGGAACATGCATTTTCTACACTGAAAGTACAATATACTGAATACCTGCTTCTTAAACTGTTCATATATTTTGTTTTCTTCACTTAAATATATTTTCTACATCATTGGATGACTGAAATAATATCTTTCGTACGTCATCAGATCTTGAAATAAATATTTTTGATTTCTGCATGCCCTCCAATGCCTTTAAGGAGGACATTAGCTTTACCTTTATCACCTCCTTAGAGTCACTTCTCATTTACAAACCTGGCTGTGTAATATTCTCAAACTAGCATCTACATTTGAAAAATCTTCAAATGTAATAGAAGAAGGAAGTTGAAACACAAATGTTATGGTAATGTGGGTCGCAGCAAGGTCTGTCTGCTCCTTAACAGGGAGCCAGAGATAAATAAAGATTGGGAACCCTTGCACTACGGTTTTTTCTAATCATTAAGAAAATCCATGGAGGGTATGGGCTCATCCAAGAATAAAGAGAGAATGCAATAAACTGAGCACTGTTTTGCAAGCTTTCCGTGACTTTTAATATTGGCACAATGGGTTTGCGTAAATCGATCGTATGATTATTCTTAGAACGGAAATTTTTACGAAATTCGAAATGTAGTGGAGCCCATCCATTAGGAAATCCCTATTTTCCCGGCCGTTTTGTTGAATTGGTGTAATAATACTCTAGGAATGAGTGTGGATTGTTTCTCTCAGAGAAATTTTCAGACGAAAAAACACGTATTGAAAAAATATTCATTCGGGGCGTCATAATTCGTACGTAACACCGAAAAACATGTCACATTCAAGTATGTTAATCTGAAATATTTTTACAATGCTTATACGACACATTCGACGGGGGTTTTAAAAAATTACTTTAATCTGAAAAGTACATTATTGTGAAGTACGTTGTACTGCATTGTAGCGCCGTTTGAGATTCGAGTACGAGATCTTTACTTAACGTTTATAACTCCAAAATCAATGCCAACTCACTTTAGAAAATTACCGATGCGTATCTTGGTGACAAAGTTGCAATAATGTTCCTTCGATCTCACCCAATGACTGAAATCAAATTGAAAAAGTTCCTCTAATGTCCATTGAAAGGTTGATAAATGTATATACGCATTTCGGCTACAAAGCAGCAGCATTCCTTTTTTTAGGTTACCATAGGTGAATCATCACTGATGACGGCTGTTTTGTAGCCGAAATGTGCATCCGGATTTTCCGACCTTTTTACTGCTGTCTTAGAAACATAGCTTTTCAGTTTGGTACATTTATCACGACGATGATTATTTTTTTACTGAAATATTTGTGAGACAGTTTTGATGCTTGCTTACTTCTTTCTTCTACTTCCATTCTATTGATTGAATTGTTCAAAGTATCGGCTTCTTCGGCATATCGTATTGCTCCTATATTATGCTCTTCAAAAAATCCATTTGAGTGATGTGTCATGAAAGTATTTTTGCGTAGTGCAGCTTACCTATTGCAAAGGCCATTTTTCCTCTTCTAGCGGCGAAACCCGATTGAACTAACCTGTTCTTACGCGCACTCCATTTTGGCAACCATTTTTTCGAAAGCAGGGTACCTTATCGGCAGGTAAATGCACTAATCTAGGAATTATATAAGAGTTCAATTTTATCTCCATCTTTTTCAACCATAATATTTTGAACGATAATTATGAAATTATAATAATCTTATATTTTAAAATATTGTAAACTTTTATCCGAGTTTCATCAAGTAAAAGTCCTCGTATCCAACCTTCTACGGACCTGAGATAGGTCGAATATTGAGTGAACCTACTCAGAACAATCCATTAATAACAAAAATAATATTTTATTAACTGTAAATTTTGTATTCGTGCGCTATAGTACCGTATTCATATAAGTTAACTACTGCAGATTCCCACCAAGTGTTGAGATAGCACAAGATGGCTTAGTCAATATTTACGGCAGGGCCGGTCCGAGGTATGCGCGAGCCGAGAGGCCGCCCGGGGTGCCAAAGTATTGGGGGAAGTATCCCGAAAATCTACATATGCATTACTTGCAGGTGAATAAATATTGGATACCAATTTACATCGTGGAACAAGACTGGAATCTTTATGACGCTCCTTTTATTTTTTCATTATCAATAATTTTTACAGAGCGATGAATAAATTAACATATACTTTTAAAATATTTCAACAAACACGGAGAGGGGCGCTGGAGTGCTATCTCGCCCGGGGCACCAAAATTCCTCGGGCCGCCCCTGCTTAACGGTTAATAGGAATGGAGGCGATGAGTGCACGGTGCAGTCATAATCCTTAAAAGTTATATGCTAAGCATAATACCACATTTATTGGCAGATTCCTCGCACATTTTTCTCAAGATTTTGCGATAAAAAATTAGAGTGCGAGGATTATTTCCGTACCAATCAGACGCGCGATTTTCTGTATGCTATTATCATACTACTCACAATGCATTAGCGCATTTTGTTGTTAAAACTTTACGGAATAAAAGAAAATTGTATCGGTAACTCAGAATTCACTTTTAAAATATTTATTTGATCTAAAATATTTTTATTTTTACTTCTAACGCCATATTTACCGAAAAAAAAGGTCGAGATAAAAAAGACAAAATATTGGTTCATTGTCACGCCAAAACTTGTGTTTTGGCGAAACATAATGGCAAGATTTCTTACTTTGCGGAGAAGCTTTCTACACCTTTCGTAATTGCCAAATATAAAGAGGAAATGGATATATTTTAAGCCGTTTGGAAGCGTTCACTGAAATCGGAATTCCCGACCTGCAGCTTTGCTGTCACGTTTTTCTTCCTCAGATATTCTTCCTGGAAATTATCTTCCTAGGAAATTGTCATTAAAACTTTCTCTTACGAGGAAAAAATGGGATTCGAGGATAACTCCATGATTGAAATGTACTATTTTTCACACTTAAAAATTATAGTGCTAAAATTTCGTCAGTTAATACGATATTTCACATAGAGCCTTACGCGTGGGCGAACCAGACGGACGCCGGGGACCTCAATCTTCAGGAAACCTCGCGGCTTATAAATATAATCAGTATTAACAAGACAAGTAAGATGCACGCTTCATATGTGCATACGTGCAGGGCAGATGCGTTCTTTACGGTTTATGTAATCATGACGAAAAATAAATATTAATGGCTTAGAATAATATCTAAGCACTGCAAAACGATATGGCAGAGGCAATGTCAACCAATGGAATTTTTGATTTACCAATTCATTTTTTAATCAGTTGTCATTAATAATACAATCGACAATTATTTTTAAAATTCCTCACTTGAAATGAGCAGCAATAATCTTAACGTTCACGTCACAAGAATTCTCACTAAAAGACTGAAGAAATGCTTGGAGAATATCAATACGGTTTATAAAATGGACGAGGAACTACAGATACTGTCGGAATAATGAGACTCATATCAGAAAAGGCTAGCCATGATTACTGCATGTTTCGTCAAGAAGGCCTTCGATAGAGTAAATTGGATTATGCTGATGAAGATATTACAGCATATAGGTGTAGTTTGGAAATACAGGAGACTGTGAATCAAGTTGTGACGGTCAGATTGGAGAAAGCTGATTCAAGAGGAATTAACATCTGGGGAGGAATAAGAGAAGATTGTGGCCAATAACCAGTGCTATTCAATATATTTGGAGAAAGCTTCATACAAGGAGCGCTAGAAGCCACATGAGATTTCAAGATTGGAAAAATTACAAGAACAGTAAAATGACAAACTGCTTCTGCCAAGAAAGGATAAAATCTCTGAAAATCATGGAATGGAAATAAATACAGAGAGGGAGGAAGGGAGGGAGAGAGATGGAGAGGAAGGGAGTGTGCCCGTGTGCTAGTGCTTGCATGATTGTGTGTGCGAAAGCATGTTTATATATTAATATTTGGTATCAGACAGCATAATATTGTTATTTTATTCATCTTAATAGATAAACAACCATAAAATACCTCAGAAGTATCCTTACAAGAGATGCAAAATGTGTCGATGAAATAAGCACCGGAAGAGCAGAAGCAAAAGGAAAATAAGAAATTGATAAAATCCTTTATATAGAGTAATGGTTCTCAACTGGTGTGTTATGACACAATGGTGTCTTGAAGATCCGGGAGGTGTGTCGCCAAATATTTTAATAACGGCTTGTAAAAAATAAAGTAAATTTTGTTAAGCAGAGTTTTTGTCTTTCTCTTGCATCATTTTAAAAGACAATAAAAACAACGTTTAGACTAAAACTCTTTAATATTACACACTACTCCTCCTTTTTATGCGTTCTTTGAATGAAGTGAACGCATAGTATGGGAGGTTGTTTCCGACCGTCCGCATGTTTCAACTCGGGAACCGCTGGCCGTATTTTGATAAAATTTGGTATTGGGGAGTTTTACTAAAATTTGCCAACAGGTTTCAATTCTGGTTACAATCGGACTACAATCATGACCACTTTACATGAAGGCCTACATGTATTTTACAATGTGCCTCTGTTAACTCGGGAACCGCAGAACGTGTTTTGATGAAATTTGTTATTGGGGAGTTTTACTAAAATTTGTCGATCTCAAAGAAGGCAATTGGAAACTCTGTGTACTCCGACACGGAGTACATCTTTCCATTCTTGTTCAGTTTGGCGAATTACAGTGTCCAGTATGTCGTGTGAGCATTGACCATCATGCGTGTCATTGTGGGAAAAAAGTTGAGAACTGCTGTTGTAGAGTATAGCTTTGTATGGAGCAAAACCATTGACACTCAGGAAAGATAATATAAAACATTTGGATAGCTTTGAAATATGGGCATGGAGAACTAGGTTGAAGATAAAATGGACAGATAGGATGAAGTACAAGGAATATGATCAAAATGAACAACATGGTAAAAATATTGTAACTTCTGATTTCATGCTATGTACTTCAATGAATAAAATCTTACTATTCAAATGGGTTAGGAAAGGTCCACCTGCATGTCAAAAGAAGGAATATGGTTTCATCAAATCAGTCCATGTATATATGGTTCGATATGGAGTTGCCAAAACGAGACATTTAACCCATGCTATGCATATGCAGCAGTTATAAATGGGAAGGATGCAGTTCATGAATGGCTTACCTACGCACCATGACAGGGAAGGGTGTATTGTTTTGTTTGTAAATTATTTTTATATACTAATTCTGCATTTATCACAATGGGATTCAATGCATGAAAATCCGTAGGATCATATGAAATTCATGATGATGAACTATAGTCACCAAATCTGGATGTAAAGACACACAGTTAGAAAGTCAATTTAACTATAAACATCAATATTGGAAAGAAGTGCTTAAAAAAATCACAGTGTTCACTAAATGTTTAGTGTCAAGGGGGAAGGAAGGACAAAACCAAACTACATATTGGTTTGGTGAGAAACCAATTATTAGGATATTATGGAGCTGCTTAGTCAATTTGATCCTGATGATTGTGACACTAATGGTTAGATACAATGGTTGCACACAAAGTCATAGGAGCTGTCTTTTGTGTAGATGCTTGGATGCAAGTTATTTTACTCAATGGAATTCTTCTCAGATTTACATTGTCTGGTTTCAAGGGTCAGATGAGCTTAAATATTTTGATAAAATTCAGAAAGTTGTGTCATTTGGTAATGTGAACACAAATGCACATGCAGATACATACACATTTTCTAAATTGAGTTTCTGAGCACTAAAATCTAAAATTAAAGTTCTAATATAGTATAAGAAATATTAATTGATTGTGAATAACCACAGCGACTGTGTTGAATTTGTTTTAAATTGTTAAATACAATTCTAACTTTAAATTGTTTTAAATAGGGTAGATTGTGTGTCACATTATAAAAAATGATTGATTTGTGCCTATGTCCACTCAGGTTCTAACTGGAGCAAATGTAGAGAAGAAAGGAACACGTTCACGAAGTTCATTTGTTAATAAAGATGAAGTTGTAACACATGAGGATTTACAGACCCGAGTGTATGGCCGAAGGGCCAATGAAGATCATCCTTTGGGGAAACACTTCAGGCTGCCAAAACGCAGTGGAAGAGTACACTTGCCTCCAAAGATTGACCAGTCTTATGGCAATGTATGAATTAAATCCATATTTCATCTCACCAGTTGCATGGAGATATTTTTCCAAGTTCTTTCATGCTTATTCTGTAATTAGCATATTGTAGTCCATGAGAAAAATTTCTCAAGATAGTTTTCTTTCTTGTGTATCATTATGCTGAATCATTTATTACTATTTATTTTTATATAATAATTAAGATCCATATTGGTTAATAAGATCAACAAAAATATTAATGATATACACAGATTTTTATGTGTTTCCCAAACAAACCAAGATAACTGCAGAATAATTTTATTAGGCAAAATTTTGAAGTCGAACAACACTAAAGCAAATATATATTCACCTACGACAAAGATAAAATATATCAAAGAAATTATTGAATTTATACTATAAATTTGGTGTTAAAATACCTATTCAATTTTTGAATTAGCCAGGAGATACATATTTAGAAACATTTTATCTGCTTCTGGTAAATTACAAACCTACATTTTTGTATAAAATTCCACTTAATGCAGATTTATTAAATTTTGTGCAAGTATTAATGAATTATGAATGTTTTATATTAATTTATCGAACACTTTGTTTATTGGTATGTAGATGCTGTACTTTAAAAATATTTTATATTTCTTTAAACATTCAAACCATATATTACAGTTGGTTCCAGTTTATGGCCACATCCTCTGCCCTGAACCTGAGCCTTTAGATAGACCAAAACCGCTAAAAATTTCATCTATTAATCACTAACAAAGGTAAAATTTGAATGAATTATTTACCAGTTTTATGATGACCTTTTTTATGCAAATTACCCCATGAAAAGATATAACGATATTAAGAGTATATCGAAAATTGTGCAATAACTGAACTTGGAAAGCTACTAGATTCGCCTCTGATATGGTATAAGTGAAAAATAGTCGTATATCGGGAAAGTCTAAATTTCGACCGGATTATTTTGACACGTTATATAAATTCGCGTAATTCGTTTGATTTTTCAACGAAAGTGGCAAAATAACGTGATAAATTAGTCGCTGGGTTTGAATGCAGCCAACATTTTAAAGTTAATCAGCTTAATTAAATTTCTCATTGCAGGTAACAGCTCGAGTGAAGATCGAAACTTAGGACTTTCGGATGAAGAGATTCCAAATTATCTAACGCTGCTATAAATTAATATAATTATAATTATTTAATTGTAAAAACATGTATTATAATTAAGTAACGAAACGTTGTGAAGAAATATGTCAAAAATTAAACATGAAACTCAGTATGGTGCACATCAAGATATGAACGACGTACTCAGGATTTCTTTGTAAGATGTCTAGCCACAGAAGGGAAAAAAAGATTCTCACCAATCGATGAAATTAAAAGAATTTACATGGAAAAATATTTTGTATTTTAAATATATTTTTAGCGCCTTTTTCTAAAAAAATCGCTTATGTATTCCGTTCATCCGTCCGTCTGTGAAAAAGACTCTAAAAATTATAATATAGATAGTTCTACATTAGGACTACATATGACATCAATTTGGTGGATCTAGCGTCAAAGTAAAAATATCGCTAAAAATGTAGGCAACCGACAATACATCGCATCTGCGATTCCTTACTCTAATGGAAAGATGGCAGTCGGTGAAAAAAGCGCCTTATGTAATTTTCTCTGTAATTCTTCCCTCACTTGTCAAGATAATTAATACTGAATACAGTAATCCTTCGACATTAGCTGTGAATACGTTTTGGAAAATTGCCGCTAACCGCAACTGCAGGCCAGAACGCAATGGGAAATCGGGGGTTGATTCCTGCAGTGAAGCAGCCGATCTGCATCCACGTGTCGTGAACTGGGAAGGAATTTTCTTTTTATATCTCAGGCGGCAGATTTACACGCAACGTTCCTGAGTTCCCGTATCCGCGGAACTAAACTCAAATATTACAAGTTATCATGTACAAATATCACTTTTAAAATAAGATATTAAAAAAATAAAAACAAAACTTTTATTCGATCGTGAAGACTAGAAGCTATGTTGGTAAGACTGGACTTGAATTTAACCGAGGCAGTAGCTGCGGAAAGAATTTTGGTGTGACGAAGTACACCAGAGATGATGAAAGGTAATCGGTAATATTTGTTATAGACAATTTCATATTTTTTCATTGTAATTATCGTCTCAAAACCTTTTATGGTGGAACCTTAACATTAGTAATTTATTTAGACTTGATTTTCGCTATTATGAGACCACAGAATCTCTTGGTAACTTCTTATGTAAACACTCATCCGCCTCGCCGAAGCTGTTCCAATGCGGCCCTCCGAAGCATTCACAACTACGAATGCGGCCCGCCATGTAAAAAGGAATACTCCATAGGAATACACCATTTTAGAACTTTATATAATGTAGGGTAGATAATTCTCATGAAAGATGAACAAGGTGTTGGTCGAGGCCATGAAGAGAATGGAGGTATGTGAATGGTCATCGTGGATGTTCGTATTACGTGAAATGAAAAATGCTGTCAGATTGACCGATAGCCGAGGACGAAACAGAAACGTATGACCAGAGCTGGATTAAGAGTTCGCGGGGCCCTAGGTCAGAGTTCAGTGCAGGGCTCCAGTGAACCGAAAAATGTGGGATGGGGTAGGGGTGAATTAGGTACTTTCTCATTTATGTAACTAGAGTTAGTGACCGTAAAAATGACGGGACATGATTTAATATGTTCTCGAGTTAAATCATAATGTAGTCCTTCGTAGCAGCAAATGGGTAAAAGGCAACTTTTTTCAAAAATAAGTGATTTAAACGATTTTTTAGCGATTTCGAATATATAACAAAGTTTGACGATAAAAATAAATAACTTTAATCTCTCTTCTTTGAAACAGTCCACAATCCGAAGATCGATGGTCAATTTATTCTAAGTTTTAAATATCGCCTTTTACGTGTTATCTTATGGGAAACGGAAATTATAGGGACAAAGGGATAAAGTGAAAAAGGGGCATAGGAAGGCTTTTATAGATTTTAGATGCTAAAACGACTTTGTGTAACACATTTATCTTTAATATTATAAAAAATAGATTTTAGTAAAACAAACTCTGCAATTGAAAGTTTTATTACACAGTGCCTTTTGTACTTGAAAACCAGTCTTGTTTGTTGTATGGTTGTTTTCACTGTTAACGACCAAAATTATGACTGCGCGGTGAGTAGGTACATTGAAATTAAATTAAATGATTTAATGTCCAATATATCTGTAAATAGTAATTTATGACTGTTGGGAGTATCATATTCGTTATCAGGACCTCCAAATATACCAAAGTAGCTGAGACCCGCGAAATTATTCCGCAGAGATTTTTCGACAAATTTATGAACAAGCGATTATATAAAAATGACTTTTTATAATCACTTATAAATAGTTAATATTTTTATCCTACTTTCCAGAATGGAAATAGGTTTATAGTTTCGTCGTTGTATCTGTCTGTCCGTCCCCCCTATTAACTTTTGCACCAATAGACAGATTTTCATGGCACTTGGTAGAAATCTGCTGCTACTAGAGCCGTGCTCCCGAGGATAGTTTTTGTTGCGAATATTGAGATTCCCGGGTTCGAATCCAGGAACTATCCTTCCCATTTGATTTACATGGGAAATCTGAAAACCATCGTGCAGGGTAATTATCTCTTGCACATTAAAATATCTTAGAATGGTAATATCGGTGCGGTGTTTGTACTATTCTCTGAGGAAAGGAATGGAAATTACAATTTATATCGTGGAATTTTGCTTATCAATCGTATTTCTTCGAATTTCGCGTAAATACCGGCGTTTTTGAAGTTCGTATCACTCATTACGAGAGTGTTGCCATAGCAACAACTATTGTTGTACTTGGATTCGGAATAATCTAGTACAGGGGTAGGAAAACTACGGCCCGCGGGCCACATGTGGCACGCGATGCCCTTATGAAAGCAAATCGTAATATAAAATACAGATAATTTCATATTTGTAGGTAGAGATAATGGCTGGAAAACCCTTTCCAGTAATGTTATGGGGATAACATATAATTTATTATTGATTTTCATAAACAGGTTTCCTCGCATTATCTCAAATTACTTCCGATGTGAACCCTAACGTGGCCCTCCGAAGCATTTTCATCTGTTAATGCGGCCCACCTAAGAAATTTCAACTGTTAATGCGGCCCGCCTCGTAAAAAGTTTGCCCACTCCCGGTCTAGTATATAGTGGCTAGTACTCACTGGAGGTCCTGGGGGCCCCGCGGCCCTCTCACGATAGGCAAGTCCAACACCCGCCTCGCGCGGCGTCCCTTAAAGCGCGGAGCCCTAGGCCATGGCCTACTTGGCCTATGCCTTAATCCAGCCCTGCGTATGACCGATGGCGCGAGTGAAAGATAACATATTAATGGCATTAATATACATATTTGCGAATTTTCCACTTCGATAGCAGGACTTAAAGAAAATAAAACGGTGCCGTATCCACTTCTGAGGTAAAATAAAATAAAATACATCATCGCGTTCGCCGAAAATGACTGATGTGTTCCTCAATTACGAAGAAGGCGGAAGAAGATAACCGCAACTATTCAAGTACTATCAAGCTTCCTGAAACATCCCAAACCACTGAAAATGACATGTTTAGAATTTTAGGAAATGAAAATTGATAAATCGTATGTGAAGCACTATTTTGAGTCCTGGAAAATAATTTCTAGCGCAGTAGTCGGCTTGATACTTTGCATGGGCGCGATTGCTTGGCAAAGCAGATCGTAGGAGCGTGATACATAGCTATATTTAATACAAGAACGCCAAAATGTAAATGGTCTTGAGCAAAAATTGCTTTTCCTCAGCAGATATATTTTCTTAGTACTTATAAAATAATTTAAAATAATATAATACATATGAAAAAGTATTCTAAAAATTAATAATAGAATGCTTTCAATAAAAAATCGAAAAGAAACAATAAATATGTCCTCGAGTAATATTTTTGACAGAGATGGGAAAGTTCCGGTTCCGGAACCAGGAGCGCTTCCAAAATGGTCCTGTTCCTGGATCCGAAACCCGAACCTGAACAATGTCAAATTGTCCGTTCTGGAACGTTACAGAACGGTTCTTTTAAAAACGGAACAATGGGTTGGAAGTAGATTCTTGATATTTTAATATCATCCCTAATACAAAGAAATAAATCTATTAGAAGAATATCATTAAACAAATGAATTTCTTGTTGATTCGAGAAAGTATATAAATTTGAAGACGAAAATATAAATCCAATATCTTGATTCAATCGACAAAATAAATCTAAATATTCATTATCCGCCAAATATAAATTTTCTCGTAAAATATTTGTATTTATCGCTTATAAATTAAAATGAATCCAAAATCTCACATAAATCGTTTTATAAACAGCTTATATGTGACAAACTTGGGCAGATGGCGGCAGTATTTATCTAGCCTCAAGTTGGCCAACCGTCTGTAGCCGACCGTGACTAAAAATAATTCACGGTGTAATTCATAACCGTTCCTTCTGTCTATCATTCGGAACCGAACCCGGAACGAAACGAGTATGACAAGATTTAAAAAAGGGAAATGGAGACTACGGTGTACAGATTGGAATTAAAATTTAAAACTCCTAAACCGTAAATTTACCCAGAGAGCACTCACACGCCAATAAGAAATAAGGAAAATTAAAATTATACTTACAAGTTTGCAGGACGATGATGGCCTACAGGGACCTGTTGTCAAAAACTAGCCTAAAAAGAAGAAAAAGAAAACACACACGCACAAACACTCTGGAAATCTCTAGATACGTATTTCGGGAGCTATGCTCCCATCTCCAGTAGCTGAAGTCGTATATACGACGTATAGAAAGATCTCGAAAGTCCTGGAAAACTCTGGAAAAGTGTCGAATGTTCTAGAATTCTGTGGAAGACTATGGAACATTCAAGATGTTCTAGAATGTTCGATTAGGGAACGTTCTGGAATATTGTAGATACTACCATGTATTCTGATTGGTCGAACCCCCACCAACTTCCACTATCCTGGGACTATATTAGCAGGGGGAAAAGGGTTATCGTCAGGGATCCGGCGGTGTGGTTTGAGTGTTGGCCTCACCTTACGATTCCGGCCCTCTATTTGTGCGTTGCTATTAGGCGACGAGGATGAGAATACGAGACCACGAGAAATATTGAGGAGACCGCACAAATCAACACTCCGTCCTTCGGAAGGGACGTTAAGCAGTTGGCCCCCCTGGTGTATTTCGCAAGAGTAGGCAAATGCCGGCACCGGGTTTCTCTCCTCCCTTCTCTTATGAAATGCAGATGACTTAGGACCGAGTGCGGCTTCACAGCCTGCCATGGTGCCTATAACTTGCCGATGGGCAAAACTTAAGTAATGAATAAAATCACTACTGACAGCTTAGTAGCAATGCTGGAAAGCTGATTGAGGAAAGCCGCTGATGACTGTCTTCACCCAAACCCTGCATTACAGTTATCGTCACTGTAGCTATACAAGTACATCCTGGAAAAAGGCTTTTTGGACATTTATCCAAACATGGGAATAGCGCTCCGGATGCTGTTGTGTACACCAGGGTCAAACTGTTCGGCAGAACGGTCCTTTTCAGCGCTAAAGAGAGTCAAGAATTATTTAAGATCTACCACAGAAGAGAACAGGCTTAATTCACTCTCTGTGCTGTACATAGAGTCAGAAATAAGGCAGTTTGTGGACTATAGTGAGGTCATCCGTTCCTTTGCAGAGAAGAAAGTTCGTCGCGTGGCAATGTAATCTTGTAATTATATGTAAATGTAAAAATTATAATGTGTAAAAAAGTATAGTTGGTACTTGTCTATTACATTTCTAAGTCTGCTTGTCTATTTTCTAAAGTCAAAGTACGTTAAATAAATAAAAAATAAAAGTAAAGTTTGTTTTTTGCTAAATTACCAAAATGGGGGCCCCGACTCTGTTAACTGCCTAGGGGCCCTGGGTCTCTATGTCCGGGCCTGGTCATCAGAGACTGCTTTAATGATATTCAACCTTTAACGTGGAAGGAAATGTCTCAAAGAACATGGAAACGAATCAAACTATGTGCAGAGAATTCAGAGAAACATACAGATATGCTGTAATTTTTGTGGAAAGGGACTTTGTGTCCACCTTGCAGGTCTTCAAGTAAAGTAGTCGTAATTATTGTCCAATTTTAGCCAAAATTGGAATAGATCGATCAATTTTAGAAAAACTCTCCAATGCCAAATTTAATTAAAATACGTCAAGCGGTTCCCGGGTTGAAACAGAGGTACGTTGTAAACTACATGTAGGCCTTCATGTAAAGTGGTCGTAATTGTCCGATTTTAACCGAAACTGGAATTGGTCGACCAATTTCACTAAATGAACCCAATACCAAATTTCATCAAAATACGTCCAGCGGTTCCCGAGTTTTAACAAGGAACATTGAAAATTGCATGTATGTCTTCATGTAAAGTGGTCGTATTTGTTGTCCGATTTTAATCATAATAGGAATATTTCGATCAATACCAAATTTTATCTAAATATGTCTAGCGAATTCCGAGTTGAAACAGAAACATTGTAGGTCTTCATGTAAAGTGGTCGTAATTGTTGTCCGATTTTAACCAAAATTGGAATCGATCGACCAATTTTAGCAAAACTTTCTAATACCAAATTTCATTAAAATACGCCTAGCAGTTCCCGAGTTTTAACATGCAGACTGACGGACGGACGGACGGAAACGACTATATGCGTTCACTTTGCGCAAAGAACGCATAAAAATTTAAGGTCAGAACCGAAAGAGTCGGAACCTCAACTTCCCAGATCTGATTTTTGCGATAAAAATATAAACCGATTGTAAGTAAGGAACGTATAAAGGTGTGTGTTAAACAAAAGTTTTCAAATAGTTTCACTCCATGTGTCTGCCATTTCCGAATTTAAAATTAGAAAAGCAATTTGCATCCCATTAACCTAAAGGAGTCAATTGCAGATGTGTAAAAAAGCAAGCTAGCATTTAATGTTCTCCAATTAGAAATTTTTAGTCTCAATGAGAATATCTTTAAAATAAAAATATAAGAAATTCTGCTGGCGAGAAAAGAATCGCGTGGATTCTAAAAAGGCGTCAAGCCACTTAATGCACTTGAGCATGAAATGTAATACTGTAAATCCTCGTTAGCACGAACTGGGATAACACGAACATTCGGTTTACACGATCATATTTTCCACGGTACTGAATGTATACATTAATGTGTGTGAGTTAATTGGTTAACACGAAATTCTCTTGAGCGAACTTCGAACAAAATTCGGGAACCAAGAACTGAAGTAATCGGTCAACACGAACACTTGTGTTTAGTCAAACGTATTTTACAGGTCTATTTCTTTATTTCCGGCGTGTATAGTGGTTGTTTGTGTAAAGAGTGCAGTACGCGGATGCCATGAGATTCTATGATCGGTGAATCAGTAACTGTCTTCATTTCAGGATCTACCTATCTTGAATCTTTAGTCGGTTTTAATTTTTCATGAGTGCCTTAAACAGGCGAGGACGCTTTCATTGTGTTAACATAGGCATTTGCATTCCTTGCGATAATTTTTTCAGTCGAACAGATCACCGAGGAAGAATCGATGGAAATTATTTTGACTGATATCATCATTCACAATGAACAACTATATCTCTTGATACGATAGCAATTCTAATGAGGATGCACGTCGGCTAAAAGTTTAAATTTGCAAGGTGCTGAGAGGTTACTGCGCTTCTGCACCGTTTACCACGGCTGCGAGATCATGAGTGTGCAGAGACTGAAGAGTTTTTCTCTCACTCCAAGAAGTGGCACTCAAAATTCGGGTGAGTTATTGAGCGCCATCAAACGAAATTTATGTTTTATATCTGATTTTCGCCCCACGGAAAAAAATCGCAGGCCATGCAATTCCAATATTGTCCTCTGTTTCTTGCCACGAAAAATGGCATACCTAGCAGGATGAGTGTTGCTTTTTAATGGTGAAAGAATGAAACCTCCTGGCAACAAAAATGAAAATACCAGAGCAGTGTTTCCCAAAGTGTGGTACGCGAAAGGTTTCAGGGGGTAGGCGACAGAAAAATTATTAATAATCAGAAGATAAGAATGGTGTAGATTTAGAAATACATACAGATATACAGGTTTACATTATTAGCAACCAATATGTAAGCAGGGCCTGCGGCGCAGTTGTCTTTCTGATAGATGCAAATCCTTCATATTTATGATGAGTGATGTGAATTACTACTACTAGTAGTAGTCAAAATATTGCAACAAGTAACACATGTTTCTGAGTGCAGTGCATTAATATACAACATTTCTCTCTTTTTGTGTTTTCTGTTCAACCTCTTTACGATGGATAGGTGGTTAAAAACAAGATCTTTGAAACGTACAATGGAAAACTGTGAAGGAAATGCAAGTGTTAGTGATAACTGTAACGAAAAATGCTGTGATATGACTGTATTACACAACGGCGAAAACAAAATTAGTGAATCATATAAATGGTGCTCTTGGGAGCTGAACGATTTGGCAATAACAAAGCGAGTGCTTAGTTTCAAAATTCCGCTCAATCAACTACATTAATCGTTTTCGCCCAAAAATTAAGGAGAATAAAATATAGTTAGATGTATTTTATGAAATATTATAGTCAAAATATTTGGGGAAAATTTTGTATGCCAAACAGAAATAGAATATATGAATAATTGATGACTAAGGATCTGGAACGAATATCCGCTTTTACAGTTTTAAAAATGTTTTGCTCTAAACGATTTCAATGTAAACGCCAATATTTATGGACACGCCCCTCTATTAACAGATTCGCGCACAATAGAATTTTGTTGAATTATTCTGCCTAGGAAATAATATATCTTAAGTTCGCCTATGGATGTTGAAGTGTTTATAATAGCATAAGGGTGCATTATGAATTAATAAGTAATTATTTGCTAAATGAAACTGTGAAGAAAGGGAATACCGTGTTTGTACGCATAAAGGTCAGAATGGTTTCCGATGATATGGAAAAATATATCATTTTTACACATGCTGTCATACTGGAGATTAGTATCACCCTGAACGTGGTAGTGACGCTATTGAAAAATTGGAAAATCAAATGAGCAATAATCCACACGCATAAGATACTAACTATTGTGATATCTTTTGAAACTTACAGGCCAACTGGGAAAACATATCGCGTCTTCTTATGTAACTAATAGCCAGTGAAAACAACAAAGTTCATTGAACTTTGAAAAAATGATTGAAGCCAAAACAGAAATCATTCCGTTTTTAGGCAATAATGTTTAATTGTATTTTCCTCATTGGAATCACCTAATTTGCAACATTTATCATCTTCAGATATCCAGTAAAACATGCTTCGCGCTGACTTCTCCGCGATTATGAAACTCGATGCCGTAAAAGGCGAAACTGGTTACAAATAAGGACACGACAAAGTGGCGAAGGGTGATAGTACGACAGAGGGAACAGGATGACGCTAGGAGATTATATTTGAAAACTTAACAGATTGAAACGAAGATATACATATCAACGTCGTACCGGAAACGTTCAGGGCCCTCCCCCGCCACAGATTCATATTTCTCGATATTGGGGACTCTTTGTTCGTGGCCCCACCCACCATCACGCCGGATACTCGGTAGTAAGCCACTGACACACATGCATAATAATTTCACACTTCTTGGTTGTACCTCCAAAGTCTATTGTACATAACGGTTCACACACACACGCACAGATATATATATATATATATATATATATATATATATATATATATATATATATATATATATATGTTAAAAATGTCGAATGAACTGTATGCTATTTTTCATATAAATAGCAACTGTCCTCTGGGTAAACCGTTAGTTGAGTATAATAATGTAAATTCTAATGAAAATAACGATCGGCTAAGTACTAGTTTTAACCCGCATTTAATTTAATGAGCTGCTGTAAAGCTATACAAATTATTAAATACATGTCTTTGATATAAAGCGTAAGATGAGATCACCAGTATATTTTGAACTATTCCCTTAGTTTATTTGTATATTGTAGTAATCAGACTATCTCAGTTACGAAATTATAGTTTCTTTTATAATATTAAAGCAATGAAAGGAACGAAATAATGGGTACCTTTTCGATGCAAGATCCTATTTTTAACATCATTATCAAAGGACGCATACGTATTCCAAAAACGTGGAATTCTAAATTTCAGCAAACAGCCAATCACAGCTATTTTTTTTAATATTCACACTCAAAGGAAGTTATTACTAAGCATCCGCTTCCGTCCAGGAAATAAGTGGTAGAGGGTTTGGGTCTTCTTTGACTCGCTGGGGATTGCAGCAGAAACACTATGGTATGTTGGCTTTTATTTTAGGTTTAAAAATTAAACGGGTCTACTTTATAGACATAAGTTTAGAATAAAGTTATTCTATGTTTTTGCTGAATATCTATGATGATTATTTCATCCGAAACTATAAAGGATTTTTATCGCAAAAATTAGATTGTTTTCTTCATAGGTGTACCCAGGGTTTTTGTTTGGGGGGGGCACAATGGTAAACGCTCATTTTCATGTATACATTTTTATATGTAAACATGCACACACATGCATGTATTCACAAACAAACATATACATAGGCAGTGGTATATTTAGAATGAAACTCATTGATTTAGTGTATGAAAATACATGTTTTTAACAACACATTTATTATCCTGTGGATAAAATATATTTAATTTAAAAATTACAACATTTATACCATTACAGCCAAAAGAAAATACGTTGATTTACAAATAAAAAAAATAAGTTGTCATAAAAAATACAAGGTACCCAGCTAGTGTCTATGCATAAATCAGCCTCTGCATATAGGCATTCATAAAAACATATAAAATGAAAAACAATGTTGGTTACAAATTTATCTGTTATTTAGAACAAACATTCTCAGTTTCTCATAGAAATATGTATATTAACATTGAATTTGAGTATAAATCTTTCGATTTTTCATATCATGAATTTAATATTTATAGGTTTTGTTTACTAAAACATAAAATAAAAATTAATTGGGTAACACAATTACAATTTTATATCTAATCTTCGGTCTTTTTTTTGTAATTCATCTAATATGTCTTTGGGGAGCAATTCCATTTCCCTATAAATGTTGAGGAGCGCTAAACCATTCATTCTTTCCTGTCCCATGGAATTACGCAAGTACATTTTCATTCTTCTTAACGTTGAAAATGTTCTCTCTGCTGTGCTAGTTGATACCGGCAGAGTTGCAAATATTTTTAATAAATAATGAATGTTTGGATAGATATTTTGATTGCATTGCATTAATGCTTCTAATGCATTTGTAGGGGGTATCCCGTTTTCGTACCGTTTTTGCCAAAGCTTTAGTTCACTCTCTAAGACTGAATAGCATACTTCCGCGGAATAAAATTTTGCCAAAGTTGATAGGCTATCTACGTCTGATGTAGAACTGCATCCTTTTGGAAGGAGGCACATGAAGGATTTTAAAATACTTTTATGAGCCAAGATTCTCGTCTCTAATTGTGTCACAAGACAATCCAAAAATGGAATAAACATAGATTGCCTGTAATAAACTTCCGCTGATTCAGTAGGAATATCATTTCTATTTTTTTGATATTTCGATATCCTCGGTATTGTAATTTCAACCCCAAAATCTCCTACTTTTTCTGTTGCCTCTTTGAAAATATTTGCAAAGTTTGTATCAGCGTTTTCTCGGATACATTTTAGAGCAGATGTTACATCTTCAACGAGATGTAGTACGGAAATTAAGTCAATGTTTTCACTTTGTAATACTCTACTTAATGGCAGTGTATAACTTTACAGTTTTTGTATACTATACAAAGACACCAAAAATTTTCCTTGGAATATTGCATTCTGAAGAATCTGTGCTGTAGATGAAGTGTCTTTGTCATTCCAGTCACTTATTTCTTCGAGCGCTAAGTAAATTGCATCTAAAAGTTCCACCAGTACCATGACAGAATCATGACACTCTATCCATCTAGTTGGGCACATCTGCTTCAATCGTAGATGCCTACAATTGGGAATACACTCGCTAATTTTTTTTGATAATATATTTAATCGCTTTGGAGTGTTAAAAAAAGTGTATGATTTGTCAATAATTCCTAAGCAATTCCTTATATCTTGATTATTTGCACTGTTTCCAATGGCTAAATTTAAACAATGCGAGGTGCAATGTACATATAATGCTTGTGGGAGCTGTTGTTGTATATGTGCCTGAACACCTTCAAATTTGCAACTCATGGAAGCAGCACCATCATACCCCTGACCTCGAAGGTAGGAAATATCAATACCAAAATTTAGTAAACTATCTATAATGGTAGAAGCCAAACCTTTTCCACTAGTGTCGATAACTGGAACAAACTGTAAAAATTTCTCGCAAACTCTAATTTCCTTATCTACGTATCTTACCCATAATGTCAATTGCTCAGTTGTTGAAATGTCTGTTGTTTCATCTGCTAAAATAGCAAAACATTTTGCATCACTTACTTCTTTAACAAGTCTTTTCAGAATCAAATCATTACAAATTTCTATTATTTGGTTCTGGATGTTGGCGCTTAAATAGGTACTGTTTCGCCCGCATTGTTTAAAGTGATTTTTTAAATCGGTGTCACCAGCTTCTAGCCTTGCTCTAAGGATTGCACGGAAATTACCTTCATTTTTCTCAGGCTTTTTATCAATGTTAAACTCTCCAGAGTCCACATGACCTCGTAGTGCAATACCTTGCTGTCTACATAACATTATAGTCATGATTATGGGTTCCAAGCGTTTCCGATTCTCAATAACTTGTTTCATTCTCATCGTATCGAGCTGTTTGTCGACAGGTATTCTTTTGCCTGTCATTATATCACATAGGTTTTCATAAGAACATAATGAATTTGAATGATATAACGCTTTTTCATGAGCTTCAACTGTTTCAACTGCATGTTTCCAATTATAGTACCCACTTGATGCGAGTTGACCTAAAGTTTGAGATTTACTTTTACCAATTTCTTTTGGCGCGAATAAGCAACAATATTTACAAAAACATATATCTAGTCTCGAATAAGCAAGCCACTCATATCTTTGCAACCATTGCAATTGAAATTTTCTTTTCTTTCCATTTTTTCAGTCATATATGGAAATGGAAAAAGATCATCTGGTTTCCACAAATTCAGTATAAAATCCACTTTATCTTCATTTATAAGTAAGCTCTTGTAAGCCGCGATATCTGATTTAATTAATGTTCCAGTAGTGTTATTCGATGCAGTCTGCAAGTTTTCACCCGTCTCGGGTGATTTTGATAGGACTATCCTGTTTTCCAATTTTGGTTTTTTGGTCAAATACTTGAATATCGTTCCTATTCCCGACTTTCTTTTATCATCCATTACCCCTGTAAATATTTTTTGAATAAATTATTTCTTATAATTGTAATACTTAGCATGAGAAAAATTAATGCTATTGACTTAAAACTTTTAATTTTACGATTTTAAGTGAACTTTTACCTCGTAAATGTAGTGGCCAAATGAGACTAACACTTTTTTCAATGAATAAGAACGGCTATTCCGTGGAAACGTGACACCTGGACACAGCTTACTGAAAATATGCACAAATTTTAACCTTTGAAATATATAATAGCTATATTTTCAAATAAAAATTTACAGTATTTATTTTTCAACAGTAATATGGAATAACATATTCGCGGGCAGAATAATAAATAATTGAAATTCATATTATCATAAAAAATAATTTGGCGTGTAATATATGTAATAAAAATAATCAATATAGAAAGATTTTTCCAATACTTGAATCCAGAATTTGAAATTTTGTTTTTAAAATCAGAAAACAACTTGCAAAAGAAGCAGAAAATGCAGTCAAGTTTTTAAGAACAAACTAGCCAACGAAGATCGATGAATTCACCATTTAAAAGTTTTCGGGTGTACAATTATACAGAAAAACGCCTATTACTCTCATTCACAGGAAAGTCAAAGTTACTATCCCTGTTTGGACCTTTATCATTTACAGAGACTAGCTGATTATCAATCAGAGGTATTGGCCACAGACCAATATCACTACAGTTAATTTTACATGATTCTGACTTTTCAAACCGAGTTTTTGTTAAGGATATAGATGAAGCTGATGTGAGTACTGGTAATTCTACTAACGGTGTTGTTTCAATGTGTTCTTCTAATAAATGAAATTACGATAACATTTTATTAAAGTTTTTATAAGTTTAATTCAAATTACTTTATCAAAATCATCCAGTTACATTACCAAAGGGCTTTCAGTCTCATTACTATTAACAACGAAAATTAAACAAAATTCCGCACCATAAAATAATTAGCTTTACTTACCAAATACTGCTAATTGGGTACTGTAAAAAGTGGCAGTTTTGGGAAAGTATCCGGGAAAAAGAATTTGTCAGCAACCAAGAACTTCCGAAGTTGTTCCCTTCGTCTGTAGAGAAACACTCGTGATCAACGTAAAATGTTGAGATCAAACCATGAAAATTAATTATTTCAGAATAATATCTTAATCGCCTTTGCGTATTTTCAAACGAATTATCCAGTGTTCAGTCTAAACGAAACATACGAACTTGCGCTTTTGGAATTTTGTGAAGAGCAAGTGTGGCAGAATTAATGATAATTCCATTTACTCGATCACTGTTATTTTTACAAGTCCTTATCTAGCACAGGTATGTAAGTACTAGCAGCGGCCTCTGTAACTGGCGGATCTCTTGGAATTGGCGGCCCTAGCTGGCCTATGCAAAGTCCAGCCCTGCCAGTAACTAATAAGAAATAGTAGTATTGGAAAAACAATGCTATTACATATTTTGAATTAAATGTCAATGTGTACATTGAGAACCTTCAGATTTTGTGGGATATAAGTTATTTTAACAGCAATATTCGTCACAAAAATTCTTAAAGCATCGTGAAAATGTTCGTCAGCAAATTAGATTTTGCGAATGTCTTTCGTAAGAACTTTTTACGAAAATGTAATCGCATCCAAATATCGTAATCATTTGTGAGACAAATCGGCTAATTTTTGGAAAGTATTGCGGCATATAGAATCGAATAAAATTCCACTAAATCATTTGCTTCATATGAATTTTTACTTTCTCTATATACGTAGATAGAGAAAGTATTGTTGCCTTTTTCATTTCTCTCAATGTATCTAAATTTCAAATGCAGTGTTTAAGCCACTAATACAGTTTATAAGCCACCTATACCGTTTTTAAGCCAGATATCTCCTTTTGTGAATCGAAGTAGAGTTAATACCATAATGGCATATTGCCATAATTTACAAGATATTCTTCGTGTGTGCTCACATAGTGTAAACGCACCTTTAAAAGCCGACCTATTGATCGATTCGACGTATATTACAAAATCTATGGCAGGAAAACAAACTTCCATTATTTAGGCGTACGTTGTTTCATGTCTCGAACACCTACGATGATTCTGTGATTTTAATATGCGAATAATTAATGTTCTACATTCAAATTTATTCCTTCTCGCAAATAACGCAACGAATGTTGTTTAAATTGGTTGCCTAAATCCTCTTTCAAAACATGAATTGCCCAAATTTATTTTTGGGGAGGGGGGGGGGGGGGCACGGGCCCGGTGCCCCCCCTCCCTCGGTACGCCACTGGTTTTCTTGAATTAAAAGTTTCTTTCGATAGCACTCATTTCAACCTCTTTGAAAAATATAATTTCCTTCAGTTCTTATCTTTTCATATAAAAGATAATATAGTATTGATCCAATAGTATGCACATTTACTCAGATGCTTCCTTGCACGAGAATGACTAATAGTAAAATATTCAATTTCAGTGGAGTCACAACTGGGTCATAGTAACCAGTATTTTTGCACTTTCCTTGATAACAACGCCATTAGCACAAGATGACGAGTCTTACGATGATGCAAAAACGTATATAGACAAACATTCTTGTCAGTCCAAAGAATCATGCTCCTCCTGCATTCAAACAAATGGCTGTGCTTGGTGCTCAAAACCGGTAAGTGAAATATTTAAGTGATCAAATCGCTATTCATGATGTTAACATTCCGTTTTTCGTATCATATGAATTCCGACTTGAACAAACGTTTCCTTCTAAATAAAATCTCGCGTAAGAAAATGATTTTACTTTTCGTTTAACTTCACATCAGGAAAACGTCTCCGATTCGTCCACGCAAATAGTCCGCTGCAAACTTTACTCGGATCAAGAAAGAAATGACAACACTAGCGGCGGGAGGGAAGAGAGAAGCGCAAATAGTGATGCGTGGTGTCCGCCCGAACACATCGTTACAGTCAAATCGACTTTGGAGATAATAAAAAATGTCCCACTGCAGCCAGCATCTAAAAAAAACGAAAAGGAAGCGAGAGACGCGGTACAGATAATGCCACAGGAAATTAAACTGAGGCTTAGAGTCAGTAAGTAGAACCATACCGTTTTAACAATTCCTAAAATAATTGAATAATTAAGGGATGCATAATCAGCAACTAGTTTTAATGATTGATAGCACGCGTATTGGCTATGGCCAACGGTTCCCAACCTGGGGCATCGCGAAAATGGAACAATGTATATGGAATAGTTTCAATATTGTATTTTTTTAGTATTTAAGACGTATTTTAGTAATACTATTATATTGTTACAAAATTTACTGTGCGATTCGTTCATGATTATAATATAACCAATGTTGTAGTTCAAGGATAAGTACTAGAAATCAAAAGATTGAAAAAAGTACTTACTGTATTTATCCGAATATAAGACGACCCACATGAATACAAGACGACCATGCAAATATAAGACGACCCTTGATTTTTCAGATAAAAAAATAAGAAAATTCCTCGTCTTATATTTGGATAAATACGGTATTTCAGGTATCTTCAATAGCCACATAAAGTTCATGAAAAGCCAGATGGGCATTTCGACTGCAATTGGAGATACGTGAGATAAATATTTTTTCAACCTTTTCATTTTTATGTGCTTAATTATTCTAGAATTTTTCAACCATAAGATAATTCTTGATAATCCTCTTGTAAATATTATAATGTTTATAATATTTTGAAATTAATATATATATATATAATATTATATATATAATATATTTGCTGGTAGATAGATGTGAATAAGAGGGTCGCGATAAGGTCGGCTGCCTTAATCTGATGTCGCGGACGCATAAAGGTTTGGAAACCATGGACTAGGCTATGAAGGTAACTTTCAAAAGTTACTTTGTGTGCAGCAGCATAGCCTAGGGAAGGAGGTGGGACTCATACATATATGAGAAAGTTTGTGCAATTTGTGCATATTAGATCGATTTATTTGGAAGGGGCTTGAAGCTTCGGTTACGGATCGTTACAGGGAAGGGCAAAAAAGTTGCAAAATCAGGTGAAGTCAGTGTCGTGCTCAACCTCAAGGTGCGGATTTATACATAGCAGCGTGACAGCAGAAAAACTCCAAAACTATTTTAATTGCTCTGGACAAATTACAATAAATTGTAGTTATATTAAATGATATCTTCACGGGCTTGTGACGAACTCTTGGAAAGTTATTCGAGGTTTTTAAGACTTTTTTAATAGAGAAAATTCTGTATTGTCCTGTTAGCTTTTCTAGTCAAAGCTGGCCTTATGAGAACTCAATCTCATTGTTTTGATAAATATCATCTTATGCAGGTTTATGACTTCTCATCCCTGTATTCCGGATGATAGTATGTATAAATACGAGATACCATTCGATTTCGTTTAACAGTTTAGGCCCGCAGAACCGCGCAAAGACGGACGACATGGCGAATACCATTTTTTTGGACCCCGGGACATTTAAAACGTGTATTTCCATCAAAATGTCGAAGTCAAAAGTTTTCGAGATTGCAATACTATCTCTATTCACTATATGAGAAAAAAATCTGATGTGGCCACCACAATTTTCTCCATACCTGTAAAATGCCAAATAGGTTACATGATAATAAATATTTGAAGGAATTGCAAGAAAAATTTAAAGACTACAAAGAACAGAAATAAACTCAAAGCATAGTAGCCTTCTGATAATAGACTCCAACAATTAAGAAAATAAAAATAAGTGTTACTAAGACGTAACTAAGCGTAAATTGTTTACAATAGTCGCCGGTAGGTGGTGGCAGCTAAAACATTTAGTTTTTAAAATATCTCTTAAACAATGCATTATATCGGAAAATGTTTACCACAGACATTGTAGAAAATTAAACTGTCCACAACTTTTATTCCAGTACTTTTTCCATACGTGGTACAGGGGAAATTATTGTTTTCATATAAAAAATTATATACATATAAGAATAAGTTTATTTGTTCAAAAAGACATTACAAAATAATGCATAGAACACGTCAAAAACATTAAAAAGGGGACAAAAACACAAACTATCTCAAGCACCAGACGTAAAATCGCTAATATTGTAAAGACAATTAGTCACAAGGAGCTCATGAACGTGCTTCTTGAATGACTGGAGTGAGCTAACTTCTTTGATTGCAGCAGGCAGAGCATTATAAAATTTAATGCATCTTGCTTTTGGTCCTTGAGAGCAAACTTTTAAGTTTTGTTGTATAACATGGAGATCATCGTTTCTTCTTGTGTTGTAATTATGGAAATTACTGTTTTTCTCATATTCAGACATGTTTTGTCTCACATACAATACAGCATTATATATATAAATAGAGGGAACAGTCAAGAGTCCTAATCTTCTGAATAGGGGCCTGCAGTGTGCTCTGAATTGTGCATTGCACATTGACCTGACAATCTTTTTCTGGATCTTAAAAACCTCAATTAATTGGGAGGAGGAGCCCCAGAGGACAATGCCATAGGCAACACGTGAATAGAAATAAGCAAAATATACTTTTTTTAATACCTTGATACTAAGTGAGTGCTTCAAGACAGATAGTATATAATACACAGAGTTTAGCTTTTTACATAACTTGTCAGTATGATGAGACCATTTCAGTAGAGGGTCAAGATAGACACCTAGAAATTTGAACTCCTCAGTAGAACTCATCATATCTTGGTCAAGGCAGGAGTATATATTTCGGCACCGTTTATGCGAGGAGGAGAAAAACATAGCCAGTGTTTTACTTTCATTTAAGAAGAGTCTATTGCCCTTATACCACTCAGATATTGCCTGCAAAACCGCCCTGCTACTGTCTACTAGTGTTTTGTCAATAGGATTGGAAACTAAAACATTCACGTCATCGGCATACATAATAACATTATTACACACATTATTCATAAGGTTCTCTGGTAAGTCATTAATAAAAATTAGGAAGAGGACAGAGCCTAAAATGGACCCCTGTGGCACACCAGAGAGTACTAGACTAGGGTCAGAGAAATATTTTTTGCCTTCCTTGAAAATGGAGACAGTTTGCTGATGATTTTTTAAGTAAGATTTTAGCCAGTTATAGGCCACACCTTTAACACCTAGCTTATCACACTTAGCCAATAGGAGATCATGATTAACTGAATCAAAGGCTTTACTGAGATCAAAGAAAACCCCCAGAGTACTATTTCTCATATTCAGTTGTTCTATGATGCAGTTAATAGCAGAAAATCGAGCCTGCTCTGTGGATTTCCCTTTCCTAAATCCAAATTGGCAGCTTGACAGGATGTTACATTTTTCAAGAAATTCCAGTAGTCTAGCACAGAAAACATATTCAAATATTTTGGAAAATTGTGATACAAGGGATATAGGTCTGTAGTTATTTATTTGGGTTTTGAGATCCCCTGAACACGTTTTGACCATTTTCTCGATGATGTCTGTGTGTGAGTTTTATTGTGGATGCTCTTAACTCAAAAACTATTAATCAGGTCAAAGCGAAATTTTATATTTAACATTTTTATGACAGCCACAGGAACGGATTAAGTTTTGGAAAATCGGTCAACCGGAAGTTGGTGTTTACTCTTGTCACATCAGTTTTTACTTGATCCATATACGTAGTATAGGGGCAAGTATTGTATTCATGAAAAAAAATCGACTTTGAGATTTCAACGGAAATACACGTTTTGAGGTCCCCTGAACACGTTTTGACCATTTTCTCGACGATGTCTGTGTGTATGTGATAGCTTTTTTGTGGGTGCTCTAACTCAACTATTAATCAAGTCAACGAGAAATTTTATATTTAACATTTTTATAAAAGTAAGAATAACTAATTAGTTTTTGGTAAAAATCGGTCAATCGAAAGTGGGTGTTTACTCTTGACACATCCGTTATTTTGAAATATTTGATAAATATAAAAATGTACTGGAATATAAGTTGTAGGAAATTTAATTTTCTACAAATTTTGTTTGAAGCATTTTCCCATATAATGCAGTGTTTAAGAGATATCTTAAAAATCATGTTTAGCTGCTAACACCTGCAGGTGACTATATAAAACATTTTACGCTTAGTTACATCATAGTAATGCTTCTTTTTATTTTTTTAATTGTTGGAGCTTAAAAGCTATATCCAGTATCAGAAGGCTATGGTTTTAGATTATTTCAATTCTTTGTTAAGTCTGAGTCTTTCTCGCAGTTCCTTAAAATATTTTTTATCATTTAACCTTTTTGAAATATTACAGGTATGGAGAAAGTCATGTGCTGGCCACATCAAATTTTTTTACCTTGATCAAATATTAAAGCGAATATAAAAAAAAATGGATGTGACAAGAGTAAACACCCACTTATGGTAAACTGATGTATACCAAAAACTAATCAGCACTTCTACCTTTAACAAAAATGTAAAATATAAACTTTTGCGGTGACCTGATTAATAGTTTTTGCGTTAGAGCACCCACAAAATTCCAGTCACAGACTCTTGCACAGGCATCATCGAGAAAACAGACAAAACAATTTCAGGGCACCTTAAAACATGTACTTGAAAACTTGAAAAAATACACACGTAGCACATAATCTGCTAATTATGATGGATTTTGCTAATTTGTATTTGCATCTTGGTTAATATCTTCAAAGTTATTGCAACTGAAATGAAAAAAAGTGTTGTGACTCACCTCGGTTGTAGAGGACTACAATTCATTTTACAAAATGAAAATGCATTTAACATTGCAACTGCATTGCCTATTATCCTATCTCTATCAATTGAGTGAGCCACGAGAGGAGAAGTGATTCTGAAACAGTTTGAAATTATTTGAGATAATTGATGTGCCAAGAGTGGTTAAGAGAACTTGCAGTGGTATCACTAAAATTTGAACTCTAAAAACATCAATGAATTTGAATATATATTCCATGGATCTGCTCATCAACGAAAACTTATTGTAAAAGATTGCATAGATATTTTGTACTTTATTAAATACAAGTTTTAGTTGTTTATATTTTGATCCGTATTTTGTAAATTTTTTATTTTAGTGGAACACAATGTAAATAGCATTGGGTGCCGAGATTTCCTAAGCAAGTTTTGTACCTATGACTGAGTGCTGAGGCAATCTATATTATATTACAATAATAGTCGTAGGCAAACTTTTTTGGCAGGTTTGTATAGAATATTAGGAACCTTATATCTCAGCCGCTGTTTGGACTATTTTTGTTATCTATAATTAGTAAAAATGCAGAATACTTCTGTTATTTAAAAATACTAAATTAAAACAGAAATATTAGATACTTTCTTTTTTATGGGGGTTTTTCTGCTACCCCTATCCTCCAAAAGAAAAGCATTGGAATCAGTTTCAGGCATTATAAAATCGCATTTTAAAATTAGTTAGAATCAAGGTTTGAAGTTGAGATCTAAATGGTTCTATTAGAAAAAGAATGAAGTTCATTTTAGTTACAGTAAAAATTCATTTATGTTCTGAATTTGCTGGAAAATTGGTCTTTAATACGAAAAATGCAACTTTTCAAAAATGAGAAATGTCAATTACCATGGCCATCTCATTTGAGCATGCAGTAATATTAACCCCCTTGACAATATTACATCATTTTAGTTGCTTACTTTTTTGTTCTGTTTACGAAAAATAATTTTAAAAGAACTTATCAAGGTCAGTTAATTTTATTTATTACATCACTTGGAAAATTAAAAAATTGAATTAAAGAAAAATTAAATTAATTTATCCTAAATCTCCATACAGATTAACAATAAATAAGAAATAAAATTGATAATTTGTTCAAACTGATATTGAAATGTTGGATTTTCCTATGTAATTCATTGTAATATCTTTTGTAAATAAAATGTGTCTGATCATATGAATTATTAAAAAAAATCAAAATCAACTTAATGTGACAGCAAAGCATCACAGGTTCTGTATTATCTTAAAAAAGAAAATACACAAGTATATAAATCCACTTATTGCACTGGGTTACAGGTAGAATATTTTTAAACAACAAAAAGATGAATATTGTGAATTCTAGGCATGATATGATTTTCATTATGACAAAATAAATACTCAGTTATTCGAATAATGACAAAAATTTCATAAATAACACCTGTACAATAGATATTAATAATTTTTAGGTTTAATTAATTCATCAGCCAAGTTGCTTGTAAAACAACAAAATATCACGCTTTTACATACATGTATAACTACAACGGAAGGACACTTTTCACAGTAAGAGAAAACAAATAATTATTTTCATCGTTCTGTTCTAGATGAAACATATCAAATACAACTGCAGTATGCGCAAGCGGAAGACTATCCTGTTGATCTTTATTACCTCATGGACTTGTCAGCATCAATGGCAGATGATAAAGAAAGTTTGTCAAAACTTGGAGATCAATTAGCAATAGAAATGATGAAGCTAACATCAAATTTTCGCCTTGGATTTGGAAGTTTTGTGGACAAAATAGAAATGCCTTTCGTTAGCACAGTTCCGGAAAAGTAAGTGAAATGATTATTTATCATCACTGATTTACCATTTTATAAGTTATTTATAGAAAGGATAGACATCTGAATCTCAGCTTAATTGTAAGTCATGTACTATAGAAAAAGGAAAATTGCAAAATCAAAAAAATATGGTGCATGAAAAGGTGAGAGGGCTATAATTGAAGTGACAATTTTTTCAAGCTCAAATCAGTACAACTGAAATGAAGAAAATCAGTACAAAATCCTTATCCATAGAAATACTTGTATTATTATTCATGAATATTGTCTGATGAAAGTTGTCTAACATTGAACATTTTGAAGTACTTAAATTGGTATGAAGACAGCATTTAAAATGATAGGGATAGAAATCGAGGATGTCAAATGCTGATAAGCAAGCTAAGTTACTGTATTTAGGCAATATATAAGGCAATATAATATTCATAAATTGTTACAATAGTCAGGACAGAAAGACAATCAGTACAATATCATCAGAATCAATAGAGTTATGAATACATCAGTATGGTTGGTCACTTTAGCTATAATACCCCATTGCCCTCTTAAACCAATTCCGTACAAGATAACTTGATTTTGTGTTGGAGATAGCTCCTTTTGACCACAGCAAGAAACACCCTGACAGCAAGTGGGTTATTCATAATGAAGGGTTGATGGCAGTTGCATACCATAAGGTGGGATGGCGATTGTCCCTCCTTGGATCCTCTAATTGCTCCCTACTCCTTTATGAAAGTTTTTGTATCAATCACTCATGAAAATCCTATCATTTATAGGTCTATCACAATCAAAAGAACGTTTTCAGTGTAATGTGGGTATAGCCTAATCCCTCACTCCACTTGGCACCCTCCCCTCTTGCCCTTCCTTACCACTCAGGCTATGACTTTCTCGGTCCTTTTCTAACTACCCTGTTGCCAAATATTCGCTCTAGGCAGTCAACTGTAAACAGTGAGAACTGACAACCTAAGGAGGAGAAGGATGGACTAGTGGTGGGGTAGGAGTAGTCAAGATGACCGAGGGAACTTCCCCTCCATGCGCAGTGGAAGTCTGCACATGTTCTTATGTTTGTGGCAGACCTATAATAAGCATAATTCCATTGCTTATATAACTCTTTAAAGGTCTCTTAAAGGAGGAAACTTCTGTCTGCCTATTATAAAAGCTTTATCTAAACTAATGCTCAGGAATGGGTAAATGTGCACACATCCCGGTAGGAAGAGTGGGAGAGGATGAAGAAGTTTGGAATTGCATCAATTGGGAGAGGTGCATGGGAATACGATTCAAGGATTCGTCACGAGAGGTGAAGTTGAGGTTTCATCATTATGATTGAGTAATGAATGTAACACAAGGTGGTTATTATTTCTGCTGTTTTCATCAGCCATTAGTTTTCTGCTGACCATTCTTCATTTGTCACTGTTGGGAAATATATATATGTTGGAATTAGTTAGTGTTATAATGTATTTTAAATATACATGAATCTTTGTAGAGAGAGAAAGAAGAGGGGATGGATGAGAATTGAATCAGGTGCTGAATGCACATGCACACCACTATGTAATGGTAAATTCAAGAATAACCACTTCAATATCAGAAATTGAAAAAGTAAGTTCTTACCTTAGGTGTATCCAAGATTATGAAAAACCAGATGTGCATTAAGGCTACAATGCAGCCGTCTTCAGTGGTGATTCACTGAAAGTTGATACTAAAATGAAACGAATCTTTATAGAATCTACTTTTGATGACTCACCACTGAAGATGGCTGCATTATAGTCTAATTGTGCATCTGGTTTTCCATAACCTTGTTATGGCTATTCGAGACACCTAAGGTAAGTGCTTACTTTTTCAGTAATGAAATGCTTATTCTTGAATTTGCTTTCAGCCATAAGACGAGCTTGATAATACTCAAGTGAGTTTACTGGTAGTTGTAATAATTGACTTCAGGAAGTAATTGTTGGGAGGAGGGGATCAGGGTGCAAAGTAGGTGAGCCTGTGCTACAAACTAGCCTTGCAAAGCACTGCACAGGGTTAGACTCCAAAGGCACCCAGGGCAGAGCCTCGAGTATTTAAAAAAAAGTTTTCAACTCCAACATGTATAGGCTGAAGTAAGAAGAATCTTACAAACCAATGAACCATTTCATTTATCTCTGTCTATTCAATGAAGCTATATTAATTCTTATCTTTACAAAAGGTTTACATTTTTGTGTACTTATTAAAGAATATTTTGAATAATGATGTTAACATAATGTAAAATAATTTCTTTTTTGTTTAGACTAAAAAGGCCTTGTGACGTTCCTAAAACAAAGGAACCTTGTGCACCTCCATATGGATTTATAAATAATATGCCACTGAATTCAGACACAGCACTATTCAAAGTGAGTTAGACTTGTTTATTATAACTTATTAGAAAGAATTTAATTTAACCTCATTATACTGCTTTTTTAGTAAAACAATCTCAAATTTCAAATTTTTTGCAACAAATCTTAATAAGCAAGTTAAGAAACTTTGCTCTATCCTTAGATACAATTTTCTTGTATGACATGTTTTAGTAATTATTACGGAGGTTTTATGCAATAAAAATCTTTCTATGTAATTATAACATTTTTATGAAATCCAATTATAAAAATCATCATTATCATCTAATTTTTAATACTTTGCAGAAAGAGGTACAGAAGGCCAAAGTTTCAGGAAATCTGGATTCTCCTGAAGGAGGATTGGATGCACTGATGCAAGTCATTGTATGTGGAAAAAAGATTGGGTGGCGGGAAAAAGCTCGTCGTCTTATAATTTTATCTACAGATGCTGTATTCCATCTAGCAGGAGATGGGAAGGTAAAAAATACTTAAATTACATCAAAAGTGAATATCTTATGAATAATTGGCATTTTAAATTAGATTAATCATTAAGTCAATACTTCGTATTGTATACATAACACCTTGGATTTCTATCTCTGTAACTTTAAGTTATAGTCAGTGTTTTTTTTCTAACAAAAAAGGTGCCGGAATGCAAGAGTGGGGAAAAATAGTAACTGAATGTAATTTGTCAGCAGAGGAATACGTGTGATTGTATAATATGAACAAAATGTTATTGCATTGCAAATGATGTCATATGATTTTTGTTTTAAGTTATGCAAATTAGTATACTTTGCAAAAAGGTTCTGGAAAAGCATTCCAGTATGTTCCAGCAAGAAAAAAGCACTGGTTATAGTTATGTGCTATCACTGGTTTTTTTGGACAAATTCTGTTCTTTCTCTGAAAAAAAACTTTTGGCCGGTGCTTCACAGACCATGTTAGAGCTAGGGAGTTTGTCATATATGAAGTACTATATTGGATCTAACCGGGCAACCCTGGGTACTTCAGCTAGTACATCTATTATAAATAGTATATAAAGCAGACCCTGGTTATAGTATACTAGATCAAATAATATGTTAATGTGGGTCAGAACTTATCTCAGTAATTATAGTATACATGGGAGCACTCGATCTCACGAAACTTATGGAGGTACATATAAACAATTTTATATGATATTTTATGATAATATATGTACTTAATATAGTTAATAAGCCTTTTTGTTATAATCTTTACTTTAGCTATATATAATGTCATTTAATTTACTTGTTATTACAGTTAGCTGGTATAGTGGAACCTAATGATGGTGAATGCCATCTTGATATAAACATGACATACACACATGGTGAGATATTGGATTACCCTTCTATTTCTCAGGTATGTCAACAATGAAATGTTATCATCATTCATGAAGATAAAATAAAATGAGAAAAGCTTAGTATGTTTTCTTCATTTGTAGATTAATGCAAAGGCACAGGAGCACAATATGATAGTAATTTTTGCAGTAAGTGAAAAACAAATTAAAGTCTATGAGGATCTGGCACGTAGAATCAGTGGTGCATCTTCTGGAAAACTAACAGATGATTCATCCAATGTAGTCAAGCTAGTCAGTCAACAATATGCTGTAAGTTTAAAATTTAGTCTAAAGATATTCTTTTTGTTATAAATGCACCAACCTATATGCAGTGCTTTACTTGGATAAAAATAAGTGCCGCTCTCCGTAACAGCAGATAGGTGGAAAACGCAGCACACATTGCAATTCACTTGTATTATTTTTTTAAATTATGGGAACAGCGATTCATTTAGCTGTCGGATGAATAATAGTACCAGTGCATTATAAATTAATTTTAAAACTACTGGTACCCTAAAAGTCGAAATTTTAACTGCTGGTACTGTATACCAGAAAGTACCGGCTCAAGTAAAGCACTGCCTATATGTAATGAAATACTGTTTTTCTATTACGTTAGAAAGACATTCATTTTTTAAATTTTATGCAAAAATAGGTTCACTAATAAAAAGTCACCAGATTATTGAAAATAAAATATTTATCATTGACTTAATTAAAAAACTCATAATGTCATTTTTGATGATGATAGACAGACTATAAGAATTAAAAGATAATGTTTAACACTATATTTTAATGTTTATTTATAAAGTAAAAATGTATCATGTGACATGGCTATTATTTCATACATTAAAAATACTAATAAACATTTATTTCATCATTATGCAATTACTCCAATATTTCATTAAGAGACATTTCATTACATAATTATGTAATTGTAAGTTTTTACTTCCTATTCTGTAATGAAACTCCATTTAAACTGATATATTTCTGTTGTTACATTCTTATCAGAAACTAGTGCAAGCTGTAACACTCACAGATGATGCAGAAAATCATGTTGAAGTGCGTTACTTTTCTTCATGTTTGAACAAAGGCTCACCTGAAAAAGAAACAAAGGAATGTGGTGGTCTAAGAGTTGGAAATAAAATAGACTTTAAAGCAAATATCAGGGTAATTATATTTTAATTTATATTATTAATATGAATTGAATTCATATAAGACCAATACTATGACTCCTAAACAAGACAAATGACTTATTTGCTTGTTATAAGTATGAGAAAGAGTAATTACATTGGATTGTTGCTGTTTCAACTCTTGACTCATTTAATCCATAATCCTACTTTAGTTGTGCTGATCATAACAGAACTCAACTTTATGACAATTTATAAAAGAACTTAATCACTAAGTTACAAAAATAATTCATTTTCACAACTGTCCTCTCAATACATGCATAATAATTATTCCTCAACTTAGCTCAGCCAACTTCAGCAAAGAATATGTTCATTAGTAGATTTGATTGATTTAAAAGTTTATTCATTGTTTTCTTGTATTATAATCTATTTACTGAATCAGTTGAGGGATTTCAGAAACAGTTTTGCTTTCAGCAATCAAATATTATTCTCCTTAAATTAAATCTCTTATATGAAAATTTCAATAAATTGAATGACTTTGTGTAAATAAGAAACTAATCACAAGGTGCTGAGATGTCCTGAAGATCCAGCTGGTCGCAACATGGTATTCCATATAAAACCGCAAGGGCTCAGTGAAACACTGACAGTACACCTTGAAGTCATCTGTGACTGCCCTTGTGAAAGTCCTGGAAATCCAGTAAGTAGCTGTTTCTCATACAAGTTGTCGGGTGCTTGCATATTGCAAGCGCTTAAAAAATCACCATACACCAAGATCTTAACACATAAATAAACCAATGCGACAGCATTGAACTACACAGAGTCCATTTAAATAAGACAATAGTTTTCCTTTTCCCAGAAATTATGGCATCTATCCGGAAGTTCTAAATTCTCTGGCAGTTGGTTTGCATCCAAGTTTTGGAATTTCAAGTTTCATGGCTCAGATCGCCCTTTTTAAGCCATAACTATAATCATCATTAAGACAATAGCTTATATGTTACATTAAAATTATGATATTTTGTGTGTTGTGATTATGGTGTCATCATCCATGCCTTTTAGTATGTATCCGGATAAAAAAATAATTTAAAATGATCACATCATCGTATGTATATGTTCAGATTTGTAAATCTTCCATCACATATTTTTCAAAAACTTGGCTCAGATACATAGATGACATCTTTGCAATCTTTAACACAGCAAAAGAAAGCATCCCAAATTTCATACAATGCCTCAACTAACAATTCAAAATGATAAAATTCACACACCAAATAGAAAGCAGTAAATCTTTACCTTTCTTAGATTTGCTCATGCAAAAAAACATAACAAACTGCAATTCAACATTTACAGAAAACCTACACACACCAACACATATATTAATATGGACTCTCATCGCCATATCTCACATAAATTGGCTCCTTTTCACTCCATGATTAACAGACTATTAAACACACCTTTATTGAAAACAGATGTCTACATAGAACTTACATTTACTAAAAACTGCACATTACACAACAGACTCGAGTCACAAATTATCAAAAAAATGATTCAAAAACACAGACACAATATTCAAATTAAATCTTCACCAAGTTTTTGTCAATGAAAATAAATTATCCAACCTACTGACAAACCCAAAAGATAAAATTCCCAATCACCACAAATCAGGCATTTACCAAGGAAATTGCAGTTCGTGTGACAACATTTACATAGGACAATCTAGGCGCAAACTGGAAACCCGGTTTAAAGAACACATAGCACATTATAAAAACAACAGAGTAAACAAATCAAGCATTGTAACTCATTTTTGACACTCACCATCCTATTGCAACAGAAAATCTATCCTTACTCAAATCAATTGACCAATACAATAAACTTGATGCATACAAAAGCATCTACATACATAAAAACAAAAACACAGTTATGAACAATGATTTAGGCCCCATCCTCCACTCTCCTCTTTTTCAGTTACTCAGTTATCCATTTCGATTCCTTTCACTTTTCTTTCCCTTCTCCCCAACGGTCACTCTTTGCATATATATTCCCCTTTCCTCCTATCACACCCCACATTACTGAAGATGACAGCTTGGCTATCAAAACATCTGTGTCTAGTTTAAGTTTTGGTTAGTTAGTATACTGTGTGAGTGCCTTTGAAGAATTTGTTTGTTTCTGCTTGTGCATGTGTTTCCTTTTAACTTAGGCCCTGTGACAGTGTTTACCAGCAACCTGCAGCATGGATGTGAGTATTCTCTTCCTGTTTATGCTGAAGGAGCTTATTTATTTACTATTATATTGTTTCACCATGTCTCACAACCCTCCCTTTTCATTCTTAGACTAATATATCATATTTTTCAAATGATCCCCTATTTCCTCAAAATCATCCATTAACCACTCATCTGGGTATTTAATTTTTCAAAACCAGTGGTGTGCATTTAAATTGCAATTGAGGTGAATTTAATTTTTAGCTTTCGCAAATCAATTAAAGAATATGTTAATTATTCAGTATTTATTATTCAGTTGTTTATTCTTAAAATTTGTGTCTTAAAACTATTTTTACAGCAAGACATGAATTAAAATGTTAATATATATTCATTATTACAATAAAAAATTAAATTGTTAATAATATTTAATGAACACAAAATCCTAAAAGACATTCAAAATTTACACAATTACTGAGTGATTAAAAAATAAAAAAAATATAAATGACATAAATGCTGTTAATTTTAAAATTAGGGAAACAGAAATGCAATTCGCAAAGCAAAGTCTGGGTCTAGATGCGAGAAGCGTATCTTTTTCAAATAAAGTGAAGCCTATTTACTGCCAAGATGGTAAACTAAAAGGATGCAGCTAGTTACCGTAGAAGCTGCGTGACAGAATATTATTGCATACCAATAGCAAACAGCTGAGAAAACAGTGTGCCATATACATATACAGCATACCCAGATGAGTGGTTAAGGGAGGACACCAAATATAGGACTTAACTATAAAATTTATTGGGTTAATCATTGGCTGATCTCCCTAATGTAGTTTTGCATATAAACAAAAACTGCATTGTGTATTCATCATCCTCAGGGTTATGAAGAGAAATCATCAGCCTGCTCAGAATTAGGTGTTCTTAAATGTGGAGTGTGTTTTTGTGATGAAGGCAGGGTAGGAAAACAGTGTCATTGTGACAGTAGTAAAACATCTGGATCAGACAAAGACTTCTCAGGATGCATTCGTGGAGGAAATGAATCTGATCCTGGAGCAGCTATTTGTTCTAACCTGGGAACATGCAAATGTGGAGTTTGTGAATGTAAAACAAGAGATAATCCAGAGGAGGTAAATATATACAAAAAGAAATAAGTAAATTTATGTTGATTTTCATTATTTCTTATCTGAATACATTAAATGGACAAAATATAAATGACAAAATAATTAAAAGTTATTATTTAAATTGTAACAATTCAAAAATGTGAGGTCAAAAAGAGCTTCTGCTGAACCTTTATTTTGTTTACAATTCACAATTATGGCTTTTGAGAAACCCTTTATCACTTATTTATATGCCATAATCACTACCTCATTCTTAACTAATCAAAAATGTATGATGAGAAGGAAACATTTATGGAGTGTCAATCTCTTATTTTACAATAAGACTGCTAAGTTTAACCAAAGACATGTGATCAATAAAAATGTATTAACTTTTTTCAATATAAGAAAATATTATAGGCAGTGTTTTTCGTTCAAGGATGTCAAAAGGTCCTTTTCTATAGAAAATTACAGGAAAATATTGTGAATGTGATAACTTTTCATGCAAACGGAGTGGGGGAAAAGTTTGTTCAGGACCTGATCATGGAACTTGCAATTGTGGTGAATGCGATTGCAATACAGGATGGAAAGGATCAGCTTGTGAGTGTAAAGATTCCAAGGACTCCTGCATAAAACCTGGTTCTTCTGGCAGTGAGTCTGAGGTAAGTGCTTTATAAAAAAATTTCATGTGAATCATAAAATGAAAAAGAAATGTGATGCCATCTAGGTCATGAGCAAATATTTTGCTATTAGGAAAAAATTAATGTATTTATTTCACCAAGCAAAATTTCTTCTTTAAAAAATCAAAGTGTTGCAAAGAATCTGTATGCTAAAGCAACTCGAGATTTTATATGGCCTAATCACATTTCATTTTGTAGAACAAACAATTTCAGAGCAAATATGTTAATTTCATGTAATTTTAACAATATATCATGGAACTCTCATTTAATATTTCTTCCTTAAATGAGGATTTTCCACAAACCGAAATTATTTACAGATAAAGACTATAAGGCTTATCACAGAGTTGTTCATCAAAAATATAAATGTATAAAATACATAAGCAAGGCTAATTTGGCCTGAAAATTAATAGCCTTGGAATGGGACAGTTCAGCACGACCAATTCAGCGACAGGACACTTCGGCAACAGAACAATTTATTTGGCACCAGCAGAAGCATGTTATACCTTCATGGGGCCCAAGGCAAAATGGAATTTGGGGGCCCCATATAAAGAAAAAACTAATAAAGAACATTTTCAATTTCATTTTATTGTGAAAACAAGGCCAGTGGCGCATTATCATATAGGTAAAAAGACATCCGGCGTCAGCAGCGCCGGTTACATACAAGGCAATCTTTATTTTTTCAATTAGCTAACTATATAACTATTTAAGGAAGAACTAAATATAAAAATCGATAAAACCAATTTTGAAAAAAAAAGTAATTTTCAAATTAATCTTCAAATTCATTGACCTTGGCAGGTATAAAGTTCAGTTTCCGATAAAAATCACTTAAAAATATTAGAAAAACAGCAATGAGTTTTTGAAATAGTGATTTTGGGGCCCCATCTGAATGGGGGCCCTAGACAAATGTCTTTTTTGCCTATATGATAACGCGCCTCTGGGCACCAGGACGATTTGGTGCCAGGAGAAAAAAGCATCAACTTTTAGTTGGGTTGAGTGGTTTGGGGTTGGATTCATTCTACTCCCTTCCTCTGGGTTGGTTTGAATGGTTGGAGGTTAGATTCATTCTCTTTCCTGCTTCTGGGTTGAGTTGAGTGGTTGGGGTTTGGATTCATTCTATTCCCTCCCCCCAGATTGGATTGGTTCTACTTCCTCCCCCGGGTTGGGTTGTTGGGGGTTGGATTCATTCTATTCCCTCCCCCGGGTTGGGTTGGGGGTTGGATTCATACTATTCCCTCCCTCGGGATGGGTTGAGAGGTTGGGGTTTGGTTTATTTCTATTTCCTGCTCCCAGGTTGGGTTGAGTGGTTGGGGGTTGAGATTGTTCTACTTCTTCCCCCAGGTTGGGTTGAATAATTGGATTCATTCTACTCCCTCCTGCTGGGTTGAGTTGAGTGGTTGGTGGTTTGATTCATTCATAACCCCTGGGTTAGGTTGAGTGGTGCCAAACTGTCCCGGTCCCGAATCGTCCCAGTGCCGAATTGTTCCGGCACAGAATTTTCTCATTGCCAAATTGGTCGCTCCGAATTATAAACTAATAGCCTTCCTTAAGTTAACCATTATTAGGCATACTTTGCAAAAAGTATCAAGAAGAAAAAGTATACAGTATTAGTTTCTGTTCCTCGGAATCCTAGTGATGTGTTCCAGCATCCTAACCTGATTGACATATTTTTAATTTTATTCCTTTATATTGAATATTTGGTTAATGCTGTTTTTATTTAGGTATATTTGATATATATGATGATTTGATATATATTTCTACAGCAAAGAAATGATGACAACGTGGATAGTTCTTAGCGTTGCTTCGTTAAGACCTGTATGACGATCAATATCACGTGTTCATTCATTGTTCTCATAGTGCTTGAGTAATTATAGTTTTTGCTCTAGCGATATAACTTTTCTTGGTTTCTTACTTCCACAACCAAGAAAATGTGAACTATAAACTCCTGCATATTTTACGATGTAGATGACCACCAGTTAAAATCAACTGTTCACTATTTATTTAGCAGATGCTATTTAGAAGATTTGTAAAATGATAATTTTAAACAACAAATAACTAAGAATTAAACATTTTTGTTTTAATGCAGGAAATAATTTTTCAAAAGATAACAACATTGATCTATAGAAAATTACAACAATGGTCAAATAAAATTTTTAAACATTCAAGAATGGTATTTCTCTACATTGCAGTTTAAGAACCAGGAAATCCCTTGCCATCTGCATCAGACTCATAGAAATTGTCAAATTTATCCTCTGGATCAGATGTCATGATAATGGGCTCATTGTCATCCGCAATTAATGAAGAGTAGGGGTAAAGTTTGTTTCTGATTTCTAGACCTTTTTCACGATCGTAGAGAAGTCATGGAGAAATCGTGTTAAACCGAATGACCAGTGGTGTTAGTCGAAAACCAGCCCTAATTTTAAAATCATGTTAGTCAGGGATTGGGTGTATTAGTAATCATACACCTTTTCTGAAACTTTAGATCAAGCATGTCAAAATGGCGGCTCGTGGGCCACTTGCAACCCTTTCTGTGCGGCCCCGAATTTTTGTCTCAACCAAATCGTTCGAGATTTTATATAAATATTTTATTTTTTATATGGAGACGAGTTTTTCATAGTTATTAGTGTGAAAAATAATTCGGTTTCTAAATCAATTTTTTGCTTGCAAAACAGACATCCTTCTTCCAGAAAGCATATTATTTTCAACTCTGTCTCTTATTAAACAACAGTAATCCTATTGCGGCCCTTCTATAACATCCACTGCGTTAATATGGCCCTGATGCCTCTTTGAGTTTGAAATGCCTGCTTTAGATGCTGGAAGATAAGCTCAAGGCTTTCGGTTTCTTCAATCTTGTGACTCCTTGATTGTTGGTTTGCCTTCCCATCAGTTTCCTTGAGGAGCTGCTGTATAGTATGCCTAACATAATGAGCTTTAAAAGCAGCAATGACACCCTGATCTATGGGCTGTAAAAGTGCTTTAGTATTTGGTGGCAGAAATACTACATTAATATTTTCAGACCATTCCTCCATATGCTGAGGATGGGCAGGGGCATTGTTGGCAAGCAGTAAGGCTTTGTTATCCAGGTTATTCTTCTTGAAGTAATTTTCAACAAAACAAGAGAAATAATTGATGACAATTCTTCATAAGGGTGGCAGAGTTGTTAAAGCATTTGCCTTCCATGCAGCAGTCCCAGGTTCGAATCTGCTGGAGGTCAGATTTTTCAACCTGGGATCATCCCGTCCCCTACTTGCGTGATTTGAGGAGACTGTGCAAGTCAGCACTCGATCCTTCAGAAGGGACGTTAAGTAGTTGGCCCCCCTTGGTACTCTTTGTAAAGAGTAGGCTAATGCCAGCACCGGGTTTCCCTCCTCCCTTGTGAGTGTGTTAGGTGTGTAAGGAATAATGGCTATAATAATCCAAGAGGTTGATTAGCCAGAAATACAAGCCAACAACAACAACATAATCCTTCATCAACACCAACTCATTCAAGCTTAGGATTTGAGCATCATATTACTGGTAGCTGCTGCTTGAGCTGACCCTTTAGTGCTTGAGGGCTTTCCAAATGATACATAAGGAGAGGTTTGAATTTCACAACCCCTTCTGCATTCCCTCCAATTAACAGGGTGAGCCTATCCTTGGATGCTTTAAACCACAGGGTACTTTTCTTCTTCTCATGCGGTGTATGTACGTGAGGGTATTACTTCTAATATATTTCTGTTTCATCAATAATGTAAACCTGCCTTGGTGAGTAATTACCCTCCTCAGTTTTTTTTCTTAGCTTAGCAGGAAATTTCTCTGCTGCAGCATGGTCTGAATTTGCTGCCTCACTCCTACATTTGAGGTTATGTAGGTTGGCATGATCCCTAAATCTCATAAACCAGCCATGGCTAGCAGTAAAAGTCTCTGTGCTAACACTATTCCCTTCATTGAACTGTTTATTCTTCAAGTCCTTCCTTAAATTGTGGACTTTTTCCTGAATAACAGCAAGAGATAAAGGCATGTATCTTTTTGTCTGATCTTCAATCCACACACTCAATAACCATTGCATGTTTTGCATAAAAGTGTCCCTAATTCTAGTCAGTCTCATACCATTAGTACTGGCCACAGTCTCTGTGGCTTCCTTAACTTTTCAACCACTTTTCACTATAGAATGCACAGTTGATGCAGAGATTCCATGCACATGACCTGTTTGCATTGATCCTTCACCACGCTCATATATTTTTATAATATCAAGTTTAACCTTTTAAGTTATAGTTTTGCTTACCTTCTTTGAGGAAGACATGATTGATGAAGTTTTGGCAGATCATTTTGTACTCAATGCTAAAGGTTTGATGTTGCAAAATAAAAAATGCTGATTACACTAAACATTAAAGCAGGTCTCACACAGTATATGTGATCCAGAAAGACACATCGGCTGTTCGTCCTCTCACAAACCATCTTTTACCCTGGGAGTGCGAAGGAATACATCTCTGGCCTTTCATCTAGCAACATTGTAACCAAAGTTATAATTCTTTCATGAGAGGCTTTGAAACCATCTAAAGCTGTAAACAAACTTTCAACTTAACTTACTTTAACACTATAAAATACAGAACAGAAACATTGTAGCTTACACAACACAATACTTAAATCCTTAAAAGTTGTATAATTTCAGCTACATTGTATTTCTATATGGGTCATTTGGCATGCACACAGAATAAAAACATTTATTCACTTCCTGGCTATTTACTATAGTCTACTGAGTTTCCAGGGAATCTGTGAAACAAAATAGCACAAGTTAATTAAATCTTTTGTACACAGTGTTAAAAAAGTAATATTTCATACAAAGAATATATATGCACTGAATGTAAACCAGAAATGCAAAACTAAATTTACATCTTAAAAATGAACCTGCATGTCATTGAATACAGTATACTATTTACCAAATTGACCCAAATCCAAGATGACCCCGAATCTTTTAGCAGACTCCAAAACATAAAAAAGATTTTATGACCTAATTTCTCACTGAATGTAATTGGTGTACATTTGAACACACGTATTAAGTTTAGGTATACTAGTTCATTAATTAATTTAAATAGTTTGTTTCAAATTTTTGTTTGAAAAAAAAAAGAATTAAAATTTTTTAAAATTAAGACTTTATTAAATGAATTCTGGATCATAAGTTTGCAATGAAAAATTTCAGTAGATAAAATTATTTTATCACGTTTTTCATTTGTTTAAAAACATTGATTAAACGTATAATCGTACTTCCTACGGTTCTATGACAATATGCATCAATTCATCTCTCGACACTTTTCCACAAAATAATTTTTTTAATATTTCAATAATACCAGAATTACGTGAGACGCATTGGATGGTGTATGGCAAGGGGTGACACCCAACCCAACAAGTGTATCCCCTGCCATATGCCGGTCATGTTGTCTTGCCTTCCAATTTGTCCTGCAATGAAATTGTCACGTGATGAATTTGTCTGGCGATGAATTTGTCTGGCAATGAATTGATGCACGATGAGTTTGTCATGAGAATTATTGACTCATGACGAGTTTGTTGTATGACGAATTAAAGTGCCACGAACTGACATGCGATCAATTGACCACGATGTATTGAGGGTATGCGACTTCATACTCGAATTTACGAAGACCCCCGATTTTCGCAAGCTGAAATTTGGGAAAAACCTCGTCTTGGATTCGGGTAAATATGGTAAAATAGAAAATGGAATCATCCAAGAAGAGCATGCAATTTAATACCAGAAAAATGAAATAATTAGTTTCTTTTCCAATGAGAATTGCCACTGATTTTATTTGGAACTCATTAGATATTAATAAAGAATATAGTATTTTGCAGCTTAATTACCACACTATTTATGCCAATAAATTACCTTTAAAGCTGAGGTACAAAAATATGCAAGAAATTTTCCTCAATGCCTTGATATTACTAGGAAGATTGAAATAATCGATAACTACTCTGTATAATAAAATAACCCTTATGGTGCTCACTGAATATTTATTTACAAATTATTAATTAAAACAATATTTATGCAATGCTATTCCAAAAATTAATTATAAATTACGCATGGAAAATAAAAATATATCTTATCTGTTTATCTTATTGCAAAATAGGGTTGGAAATTACATGATGGTGAAATTTATCTGGCAAATATGGATTTAAGATGTTCTATATGCATGCAAATGGTTCTCAGTTCTTGTCACCATAGGAAAAATTTTACTGACAAATCATTTTCCTTCCTCTTTACATACAAGGAAGCAAAGTGATTTTAAGAGTTTCATCTTACAGTCATAAGCACAAAGAAATTATGAAAGGCTATACAGGTGGGGTAAAAGATAAGTATGTACTAAAGATTGGCAATAATGAAAAATGGAGAAACCTAATAGCCATAAAAATAATAAAAGTGCTCACATGCTGTTTTATGGAAAATTACTCCACATCAGGGACCTAACATTCATGCAATCTCACATATTCTCTTGGTTCTTATTGGAAAATAATTGTGCGTTTTTGTTCAAAGACGTTCATGAATAAATTGGCCAAAAAAGGTGAAAGTGGGTTTCCAATGATTGTTCAATCATGATGTTTGTAAAAATTTTGTTGAATAGGAAAAATTTTGCTTCATGCAGAGTTTAGAAAGCTTAATTTATTCAATGGATACATTGGGGGAAAAACATATATTAGTGAGCCACTCTTCGAGAAAACTAAGTGTAGTATTTATGGGGATGTTAGGGAAGAGAGACATGGCATCAAAAGAAACTAATGCGTGGGAATCACTAAGTATTAAATTTTTGGCATTTTCGATTAAATCTTCAGCATTTTCTAGGTAGGATTTTAAATTCATCAACTACCCATTTAGAAATGAGATAAGTGTGGAAATCAATACATGACACAATAGGTTTCATAGAAATTCTATGTTTGTGGACTTAGGGAAAACAATGTAATATTGAGATGGTAGGATTTGAAACCGTGATCTTATAATGTAATACCTCTTCCGAGTTTTGGGCAGTTTTTTTATGGTGTCCTTGGTAGAAAAAATCATTTTATTAAGAGGATTTCTTGTGAGAAGCGAGTGTTCCGTTTTTAAGTAACTGTTCAACTTCATCAAAATAATCATGCAGATTCATGATATGATGACAAAGGAATTTCCTTTCTCAGCTTTTAAATAAAAGATCTTTTAATTTTAAATTTTTGATGATTTTTTAATTGGGACTGGGAAGGTGATTTATAGTGTTGTTTTTATATTATGTTCCAGTTGTATTTTTCAAGCAGCTCTTATGTGATTTTTGGTAGTACCGTTCAGATTTTTTAATGGATGGTCCGATGCCTATAATATCATCCAAGGGAAGTACTTTGTGAGGGAGACAAAAGTTAAGTCCTTTGCTCAAGAGACTGATTTCTTGTTTAGTAAATGTTTCTTGAGACAAGTTATGGACAAAATCGATGTCATCCAAGTGTTTCATGTGGTCACTAAAAGATTTTATGTTTTGTGTGTGTGAGAAAGAGTCCCTGGCGTAGTTTCCCCTAAACCCGGAGTGTGTGAGAGATTGTGTGAGTGTCCCTGGTGTGGAGTAATTCCCTCTAAACCAGCATGTGAGTACTTTTTATTATTTTTATGGCTATTAGGAGGTTTCTCCATTTTGCATTAGTTGTTATTAACCATAGGGCTCTGATATTACTTTTTCTTTGAACTAAAGATTGGTTTCTGAAAATAAACCTTCAATAAACAAAACAAGCTGCCAAAAAGGTCTCAATTTTGTAGCAAACAAAAAAGTTGCTAGAAATTAAATTTTGGAGCCCTATGGTTAATTACAATAAAAATGAAAATTAAAAAAGAAGTACACAAATACACACTGGTTTAGGGGAAATTACTCCACACTAGGGACCGAACACTCACACACTCTGGATTTAGGGGAACTACTCCACATCAGGGACCCTTAATCACACATGCACAAATCAAGCAAACAATAAACCACAAAATGTACTTCTTTTTTAAAGAATGCCTAAATATGCATTTTGGAATCAATGATTCCAACCTCAGCAGGCCGATCGTAAATATGAAGAAATGCAGGTTATGGAGAGTATATTATTTTTTTATTATTATTTATTTTTAATTCCATAAAAATTGCATACACAAAGCATTACAATTGTCAGGAGCCGTCATAGAGGACATTCACAACATATATATATATATATATATATATATATATATATATATATACACTATGGGAGTTACATATCAAAGCAAACATACAAAAAATACAGAGTGATTACATAATACATATGCTACATTTTCTTATATGTTCTATGTTTCATATTTTATAATTGTGCAACTAGCCTTCATCAAAAATCATCATATATATTTGAAAGTAAGAAAACATATTAAAACTACAATCTCAAAATACAGCAATATTTAAATATAAAACAAATAAATTACATGTTAGAGTTTCTTCCTGTTACATGTTTTTGGAGTAGCATACATCAATAAATTCTTCAACTGAGTAAAAAGCATTCTCCAGTAGAAATTTGTACATTTTGTTCTTAAAGTCTTTCTGATCTGCTAGACTTAAGGTTGGGAGATAAAATATTGAACCATTGAATACCTTTATATTTGGGTAGGCTTTCATACAATTTTAGTCTATGTTGGATAAGACGGTAAGAGGAATTGCCTCTAGTGAAGTGTTCATGGACATCTTTATACATATTATATCATCCAAAGTAGCTAAATATAGCAATGTCCTATATATTACAATGGAGGGGAGTGTCAGTAGTTTAAGGTCAACAAAAGCCTGCCTACATGTTTGTTTCAGGGGTAAGTTTGCTATATAGCGTATTGCTTTCTTTTGTAAAATGAAAAGCTTCTGTAAATTTGTTTTACTAGTGTGCCCCCATAATGCAATTCCATAGACAAGGTATGGGTAAATCAGTCCAAAATAAGCAGTTTTCATAACTCCTTGTGTACAGCGATATTTTAGGTTCCTTAAGACGTAAAGATTTCTGCTAATTTTATGCGATATTTCATCTATATGGTAATTCCAGCTTAGTTTTTCATCAATAATTAAACCAAGAAATTTTGTGCAGTGGTTTTTCATTATCATGATATCTCCTACAAATTAGCTATTTTCTGAGTCATATAAGCGTGGGGAGAATTCTATAAAGCATGATTTTTTCAGTGTTTATTGTGAGAAGGTTTTCATTATAATATTGTGCAATGCTGTTTAAGACAACATTTCCCTTTATTTCCAGTTGAGAGTACAGCTTATCAGCTATTGTGATAGAAGTATCATCCGCATACAAAATTATAGTCCCATCATTAATAACAGATTGGATGTCATTTATATATAATAAGAAGAGCAAGGGCCCAAGAATTGAGCCTTGGGGAACTCCATTGGTAGCAGTGAGATTAGATGACATAATATGTCCTTGGCATGTCTGTAGTTTTACTACCTGCATTCAGTTTGTTAAGTAAGATTTGATAAGACTATGGGCTTGACCTCTTATTCCAAAATTTTCTAGTTTTTCAAGTAGTATGTCAAAATTTATGCAGTCAAAAGCTTTTGATAGATCCAAGAAGATACCAGTAGAGTTATTTCCTTGTTCAATATTGCTGATAATTTTTTCCAGAAAGGTGATTGCCGCAGTAGTGGTAGATTTGCCCTTTATGAATCCATGTTGGGTGTTATGGATTATGTTATGGCGTTTGAGGAAAGGTGTGAGTCTATTCAGCAGTTTCTTTTTTTCAAATATTTTGGAAAAACATGATATCAGAGATATGGGCCTGTAGTTCGTTACATCCCTTTTGTCACCCTTTTTATAAATTGGATGAATTACAGATATTTTGAGAGCATTTGGAAAGATTCCTTCCTCAAAGGCTTTGTTAATGGTGTTAGATAAAGGAGAGGCAATGGATGATGCACATGCTTTTATGGCAGTAATAGGAATACCATCATATCCTGCAGAATTTTTTGCTTTCATGTTTTTAATTATGCTTTTGACCTCTGTCATTAGTTGGGAAGAGGTAGATACTTTGAGCAACTCTATTATTCAAAAAATGTTTATCCCTTGGAGTGTTAGGTAGTTTTTTGGATATTTTTGCAGCCATTGTGTTGAAAAAACTATTGAAATAATTTGCAATTTCCATTGGATCTTTGATGGTGGCTTTATTGATACATATTTCAGTGGGGGAGGAATTTGGTGTTTCCTTTCCTCTGGCCTGGTTAATAATATTCCATGTACTTTTACTAATATTATTCGAGTTTAGGATATAGGCATCATTGTATTTCTTTTTAGTTGTTAACACTAAATTATCATAAAACTTTTTGTAATTTGAAAATTCATGTTTACTAATAATGTCTCTATTTGATAAATATATTTGTTCAAGATGGCAAAGCTCTGCCCTGGCTTTTCTGATTGAAGCATCAATCCAGTTACTTTTTTTTGTTATTTTATTCCATTTTTTACAGTTGTGATAGGGCAACTGAGGTTGAACCAGTAGGAGAAGGTTTTAATGAGGTTATTATATTTGTCATCTGCTGTATTATTGAGTGTCACACCAGACCATTCTTCATTCATTGTTAAATTTTGAAGGCGCATTAGGTTTTCTTTCTTACAGTTATGCACTTTAAATGGTATGTAATGTGGTGGGCTTACTAAATTTTGATATAAATTTATGCTAATTTTTATAGCTAAATGATCAGATAGTGAGGAATGAAGTACTAGGAGGTGAATGCAGAAGGATTTAGATCAGTTAAAATATTATCTATACAGGTAGCTGTGATATTTGTTATCCTTGTAGGTGAAGATATGGTATGTTTTAAGACAAATAGTTCAATAAATGAGATAAATTTTTTACTGTTTCTTGTATTTTCCAATATATTCACATTAAAGTAACCAATAATAATCAATTTACTCTTTAATTTTGGCTGCATGTTTACGATTATTTGTGTTACTTGGTTAAGGGAGAGATCAATATTACTACTAGGGGGGCGATATATTCCTAGGATATACATTGTATTATTATTTCCTGGGGTGAGTTTTATGCCTGTAATTTCAATGTTTTCCTGGTCTGAAAATCTATCCAGTTCTAAGTTGTCTATATGAATTTGCAATTTACTATTGACAAGTATTATAACACCTCCACCTTTTTTTCCTTTTCTGCAGCTGACTGCACCTAATTTCATTTTGGACAATATGTTACAATGTTTGTTCTAGTTTTAACCCATGTTCACTGAGTACCAAAATATCAGGGGTTTCTTCTTCAATAAAAACCTCGAGCTGATCAATTTTATTGCCCATACCTTGGATGTTTTGATGTATTACATTTAGTCACTTTGATTTGGCTTTGGAGATCCCATCCATGCTTCTCGTTGTGATTCCTGTTGAGGGTTGGGCTGGGATCAATACACCAGCTTGGCCTCGAGTAATCATTTTAGGAGCCTGATTACAGGTGGGATTGTGGCTGGGGTTAAGTGGCAAAATTGGAAAAGGATTTTTATTGGCACTTTCACTTGGGTTGCTATCACAATCAATAGCACTGGCTGAAGAATCATAATGAGCACTTGCTGTATTCTGATAGGGGACACACAATGGTGAGGGTGGGTCACTTAGTTCAGATTTGCTAATTTCACTCTTCCTCCACCTGGTGAAGGAAAACCTACTAACACATGCACCTTCTGGCCAGTTTTCACTTTTATTTAAATCTGATAAGAGAGAGAGATCAGCACTGATTTTAAAGGAAGCACTCCGACTGCTGTATATGTCAAGTTTTTCGCATGTAAAATTATCGTTATTATATCTCTTTGAAAGAAAGTTTATAATATTATCACATGTAACATTCACATTAACTCGTCCCAAATAGAGCCAGGAACGTTTAGGGATTGCTGTAAAACTGTTTTTTTCCTTGCTGGAGCCGAATATTAAGTGTTTTACTTGCTTACCTCGTTTTGCTATGCCAAGACCGCGTTTCGATAAACTCGTACTCTCCTTAATGGAGACTTCTGATGGACATTCCTGATGAGAGTTTTCATGTAGGCTGTCAGCATATTTACTTATGGTTTTGTTCCTTTTTTTGTAGCTCACCTTTATAAAACCATCGTCACTATGAGAAATATTTTTGTCGGAATTCTCTGTCGCATTTAGGGTATCAGTTGGAAATTTTGACGGTTGCAGGTCAGTTCCACCGGAGGACACAACGGCATACTTAGCAGATGGGTTGGGGGCTGATTCCGCATTAATATCTGCAGTGACTACGTTACTTGGGATAACTTCTCGTTCAATGAGCGCATTGCTCAATTTGTTTTTAATTGAATTACTACATACTTGCTTGGACTCCACAAGCGCCAGTCTTTCTTCCAGGCAGAGTAAGTTCCTGATAATAAAATCAAAAACGGCCGGAGAGGAATTTTCGATGCCAGGTCGCGCGGTGTTTAGGTTCACTGTTGAGCAACAGGTTTCACACATCCAGAAAATCGATTTATGACCCTGGATTACGTTAGATTCTATTTCTGTAAGATTGGAGTACTTTAGGTCAGGGATGTAACTAGACTTTTATTCTTGGGGGGGCAAAGGAGGGCCAATAAAAATTGAGGGGGGGCCAGGGTAATTTTCAGTATTTCCAAAATAAACGAGAGAATGGCAAAACTAGTTAAATTTTAATTGCGGAATATATTTATTTTCATGAGGATTGAATAATTTTAGAATAACGAATCTTTTTCATTGAATAGTTCATGAAAAGATGATATATAAAGCAATAAATATGTTTTGCTTCATCTTAGGTATACTTTACAGATTAATTACAGCTATGCATTTTGGATGAATATAAAGATCAATCAATGCTTAGGAAACTTACGGTATATTTGGAATTAGGTCTGATAATAGAATCAGATAGGGAAAGAAAATCAACACATTTTTGTATTCTATTTTCAAAGATAAGACATTTTCTTATCGAATTATAAAGACCGAAATTTTCATTACATTATGTGCGATTTATACATTGTCAACTCTCGAATTTATTTTTTAAAACAACTTTATTACTTTAGAAAAAAGATTTTACATTTTTATTAAAAAAAGATAATTTTAATTCCTCCGAAACTTCGTCATAATGACGGATTTTAATCTACTACAGAAATGAACACATTTCAATTGCATTAAGTACCTAATGTGAAATATATTTTTCATTTTGTAAAATACACATAGTCATTCCATCTTAATTACAAATCAATTACCAAATAATACAAACTTAGATTAAAATTTTTTTATCACATTTAACATAAAGTTATGAAAGTAGACAAACATGTATGTTAAGCATTAATACATTATAAAAGATTAATGCTAATAAATTATTAAAAATTAATACTATGAGAATATATTCATGCCTTGTACAAGAATTAAGACGAGCATTTTATTTTAATAATTGCATTCGTCTACCACCAGCTTTTTGTGCAAATCTACAACTTGATCTAAATCAATGGATTTGGTAAGCTCTTTTTCTATGTGCAATACAGCTAAATGTGAAAGACGATCATTGGCAGTTTTATTTCTTATGTATGTCTTAAGTCGTCTTAAACACGAAAACGATCTTTCGCACTCTGCAGTTGACATTGGTATTGTTACTGCTATTGCACATGTCAATGCTATAATTTAAAGCAAAAGCTTTCAATTGTTCAAAATTTAAAAATTTCTCATGCATCGGATTTAAGCAACATATACCTTCTAATATTTCTGAATTGCTTGTGAATCTTGCGTGTAATTCCTCTACTATTTTATCTAACACAGGAATAAAAATTTGGGTACGAATTTTATCTTTCGTATTAACATTTCGTTGAAAATTATTTTCCTCTGTATTTACATAATTTGCATATTTAGTACAAAATTTGGAAATTCTATTAGAATTTTCATCATTTGGAATATTAATGTTATTATTATTTAAATTTTAGTGATTCTTTGTAAATTTGGTCAAAGTTCAAAGCAGAGTTTTCATCAGATCTCACGTTCAAGAAAAACGTCTCCAAAGACTGTATTAATATTAATGAATTCGTTAAATCTGAAGTGACGCTTTGCAAGAAATCGCTAACAGATTTGAGTTTTCCCAGTATTTCCGTAAACATACACAAGTTAAATACAAATTGAAAATCAATTGCATCAAGCAAACGATTGGCTTCTACTCTACGTGCTCCCGCTTCATTTGAAATTACATTCAACAAGACTAATACGGCCTCAAAAGTATTTTTCATTGTCGAATATGCAGATGCCCGAGCTGTCCATCGGGTAAAACAAATTCTTTTTAGTTCCTACAATTTGCTATTCGGGATAATATCCCTTTGTAGCTTTATAAATCGCGCATGCACAGCTGATCCTGAAAAAAAGACCTACAATTCCTCCAACACGGGAAAAAACACGTCTACATGTTTTACGTTTTTGCAAACATCGACGATCACGAGATTCAGCCTGTGATTGAAACAGTGTACATATATACAATGAGGTACTTCATCTCGAATTAATTTTTGTACTCCATTCAATCTACCGCTCATAACGCTTGCGCCATCGTATGTTTGTGAAGCGCATTTAGATAAATCAATCTCGCAATTAGCATATATTTCTTTAATATAAGAAAATGGTGCGCTTGCATTAAGGTACTCCGCTTGTTTATAGCCTAAAAATCGTTCAAATACTGTACCATCTAAAAAATATCTAACTACAACCGACAGTTGTTCACTCTTAGAAATGTCCTTTGATTCGTCAACCATAATGGAAAAATGCTCTACTTGGTTAATTTGATCCTTTATTTGTCGAATCACCAAATCCGACATTATTTTCAAAATTTCATTTTGAACTAAAGGACTAGTATATTTGGCATTTTTTGGAACATCAAAAAATTTTTTTTACTATATCGGAATGTTCAGATAGGATGTTTAAAATTTCTAGAAAATTTCCTCTATTTAAACTTTGGTCAAATTCATCATTTCCCCGCTGAGCTATATTTTGCATTGCTGTAAATCTTAATACCTGACAAATAATTCTTAAATATTGCCTATTTTCACTTACTTGGCTAGAATGAGCATGATTCAACAAGGAAGTTACAGATGCATTATTTTTTTAAATTACCTTTTGCATATCCCATGATGTTTCACACTTTTTATGAGAATCACTATTGCCATGTTGCCGAAGTCCTGAGTCTTTTTCCATGGCTTTCTTCGAATTTCTGAATCCAACAGATACGAACGGCATGTTCGAATCAATATAATTTGAAAAAAAAAACGACATGGAAGCAATATGCAGCATCATCTAACACACTGTATTCTAACCATGGAATTTTTTCATACCAAATAGGGTTGAAACTTCTCCAACGTGTTGCAAATTTCCGACTCGGAAAACTCAACTTCGGCTGTTTAGAGCTGTCGGTCACAATTTGAGACAAATCTTGAGGTCCAGGAATTTCTTTAAGTTTTGGCTCTGTTTTGACACTAGTGTACACACTACCTCCATCTTCGCAATCGGAATTAAGCATTAAATTCATTTTATCGAGTTCACAATCTTGGAATTCACTTTCAGAATTTGAACTCGTTTCCTCACTTTCACTAATAATTGTTTCAAAGTCATCCTCTTCGATAATAGCCGTTTCTTTAGGATTTTCTACTTTGATCTTCTTATTCGCAGCTTTCCCAATATATTCCGATATAATAATCCTTTTGCTACTCATTTTGTTCAACTGCTCTGGGTCCCTTAAAAACGGAAATTTTAAACTATATTTTTTCAAAATCGAAATCAGTGAAAAAAATCTATTAATCATAGAATTTAAAATAAATTATTAAATACATCCAAAATTATGTATTGTCAAGTATATTACTAATTTACTCGATTTACTGTAAAGTTAAGTTACAGGAAAAAGCTTGGGGCGGATCGGCAGCAAAAATCGGCCCGGGAAAACCTTCAGATCTCGGCCCACACTGCTGAGTGAAATATTTCCCAATATAAATTGGGGATAATTGAATCGGAGACAACAATGCGGGGCACCTTGGCAATGCTCGGAAAGAATACGAAAAATCCATAAAATTTCGTAAAGGAATGCGTACTTCTAAAGATTTCGAACGCCTAGCATTGCAAGTTCGGAATAGTTTACAGTTTTAGCTGTAGGATAAAGCAAACTAGAAGAAAATTGGTCCATATTTACGTATTTTTATGAATGGATGGAAAGAGTTCTTGCACTTTAAAACATTTTAATCCAGTGTAAACTTTCATAAGAGCGTCACACGCACAGAGGGGGATTATGCTTTCTATATTGGGGCGATTGGTGGAAATTCATGTTTGTAAAAATTAATTTCTTCAAAATGAGGGATGGGACAAAACGGGAAAACGTGTCTGCTTCTTTTGGATAAATATTCATTTTGTACAAATATCGTTAACTTCCGATTACCAATTTTCGCGACTATCCATCGTTAGACTAATTATAATTAAAATTTTCACTTACCTGAACTTTTTCAAACTTAATAGACGTTGCGCTTGGAATACCTCACCGGGCTCAATGTCACAAGTAGTCTTCAAACAATCAACCTTAATTAGGAATTAGAATTAAAATATAAATATTTCTGTATCTGCTGAACCACTATAAAATTCCATTACGATGAAGTATACGAACTTTCTAGCGATAACAATATTTTGCATCACTGAATTGAACTGAACTTAAATCCCGCTGTTCTTAACTCTTCAAATGTTAGACTTCGACTGGTCTAGGGCATTCGTATTCTCATCTTCGGTGGGAAATTCAGGCTGAGCTCGGGCAGTTTCTCACGGATACAATCCGATTTATTGTCTTCCGAAAAGGCCAGATGTATCTCGGCTTCACATTCATAAGGCAGAGTGGCGAGGTGGCGATCTACAGGATGTTTATAGTGGATAAAGCGAGTGAGTATCCACTCGAGAAATAAACAACGTCGAGAGCGTCGCCATCCGAAGGTAGATCTGAGCGTAGCACCCACGAAGCACAGAACTGATTCACCAATCGGCAATTTTTTTAATCTGTTTAATTGGATAACACCAAAACAACAACTATGGCCCCATGGAAAATATTTTGTGACCACGATTAAAAAGAACTACATTGTAGAACCTAGCTTCTCGCGCATTTCAAACTACTATATTGTTAAGGTGACCAGACGTCCTCCTTTTGGAAGGACAGTCCTTCTTTTTCAATCGCTGTCCTCCCTAAACCTTTTGTCCTTCCATGTCCTCCTTTTTTAACATTTCTCTGCTATTGTCCTTCCTTTTACTCAAGCCACGCGTTAATTTAATTTGTGTATTCTCAAGTCAACTGGCTATAGATATAGAAGTAATCCTTCCACAAATATACTTACATTTTCATCGTTTCACTGTGAGAGTAAAGAGTCAAACTAAATTTTGTGAGGTCGCTTCAGTTGAGCATAAGAAATTATTAGGTTACTCAAAAACCAGGTGGTTGGCTTTAACACCTGCCATTGAACGTGTTACTCAATTATTTGAACCATTAAGCTTACATTTTTTAAGTTTAGATAAATGTCCCAAACTTCTAAAAGATTTTTTTGAAAATCCATTGGATGAAATTACTCTGCATATCATGCATAGTAAGGCAACATTGTTTCAGTCGAATATAGAGCAAATTAAAAAGAACAAAATATGTGCAGCTGAAGTAATGTCAATTCTTCACAGTTTTAATGATCAATTGGAATCCAGATTAAATATGAAATGTTTACCAGTAAATGTAGATAATTTATTGAAAAACCAGAAGAGAATAATCCAACAGTTAGAGGGGCATTCACGGACGAGGTTCAACTATTTTATAGAAATTGCCTTGATTATATGATCAAATGGACAAAATTTCTGGATGGAATAAATTTTTTTCAGTGGACTTTATTAAGAAAATCGATCGAGTGGGAAAAAGTGGTAGAATCGGTGAAATTTGCAAATTAAGTGTCTCATAAAGATTGATGACAATACTGTTTGATGAGGTTCGGAGACTAAATGAGCACTGCTCAGCTAATAAGTTTTCAGAATGGTCTGAAAATAAAATAGAAGTCTACAAAAGATGGGAGGAAATATTTCAGTTTAAAAAAAACTGAATATCTTCCTTTTATTAATTTAAAGATATTGGTTGAAATAGCTTTATGTTTACCTGGGACAAATGCAAGTGTAGAGCGTGTATTCTTGATAATTAATGATGTGTGGGACTGTGTAAAGAGCAGTCTTTCTTTGGAAACATTGACCTTAATCATAATGATAAAAGTTAACATGGATTATAGCTGCGAGCGATTCTCAGAAATGTTAAATAAAAATGACGATTTTTTGAAAAAAATTTACAGAAATGACAAATATTTCAATACAAAACAATCGTGTCATTATTAGAATGAAAACACTTCATTTTTAAAAACATACTACATATTTCAGCCTGTAGAGAAAAGATATGTTTCAGTAAATATATATTTTGAATAAATATATTTTCAATAAATATTGGCTTATATAAAATAATTTTCAAGCAATCAGGATATAATTTAGAATAAATAACAATTTGTAGAATTGAATCTATTATTTTCAATTTTAATTGCTTTTGAACTTCGTTTAAACTTTTCCGTGTTGGGGCTTATTTTTCTCGAATATGTAAAACACACATAATTAATGAACACTTACGTTTAAAATTTGTGCAATTCACCTTTGAACTTCTGAAATTGAAATTCGTTCAATACGATTTGTCATTATGTAATTTTAGTGTTTCACTGTGAAAAATGGTATCTAAAATTATTATTTTTCTTGAAAGCTTACAGCATTTTTTTAAAACAAAAAATTTCATGTCATGAGACTATTGTAATGTATGTTCTTTTACAACCTTTAGTTTGTTTGAAAAAATATGAAAGATAGCATATAAACAGTTTTTCTGTCTTGAAATGTGTCCTTCCTTTCTCCTTTCTTTTCCCTCCCTTTGTCTTTACATTTTGTAAAAAAACGGGATCTGTCCTCCCTTTTGGAAAAAAATATCTGGTCACCTTAATATTGTAGAAACCTATCTTCTTGCGAACGTAATGTCAAAATTACAGTAAAAAAATTCCGATAAAAATGGGTGGGGATGGTAATTGCAATCTGCTGATCAAATTCAGTGGAAGCTGGGTGGGCCAAGGGGGGGCCAAGAAGTTTTCAGGGGGGGCCAGGGCCCCCCCTTAGTTACGTCTCTGCTTTAGGTGGTAATATCCCATGCATCTACCGGCACATGGTAATTTAAACTCGTCTTGAAGAGGATTTTTGCACGAGCGACATGACGTCGTGTTTACTATTTCCGCCATCTTGTATACATACAATGTATACATATAATGTATACTCTCCACAACCTGCATTTCTTTATATTTATTATATTATACATCCAGGACAGGAGAGAGGGGAAGAAAAGTAGGGAAGGGGGCAGTGGCGGCTCGTAGCTAAAATTAGTGGGGGTGCTGCTCCAGAAAATTTTTAGCCTTTGTTTTAAAATTGCGTAAAAGGAAAAAAACATGTATAAAAAGAATCAAATAATATAATGAATCAAATAGAATAGCTGGAAGCAGAATAATAATCTAATTCTACACTCTTCTACACTTTATCACATTCAAGAATATGGTACACGGTTTTTAAGCACAACACACGCTGAGTAAAAAAAAACTTCCTTCCACCATCACGCCAGAGCCGGCACTGCGAGTGCGACAGTGCTCTCTCTACCTGGCAGTCCCGCCTTCCTCCCCACCCCCCCTCCTATGTGCGCATGCACACAACAGTCAAACACCACGTCACTGGCACTGTGAAGCACACAGTTCCATACAAAGATTTTTGTATCTTTTTCATGAACTGGGGGATGGCTACTGAAGTACTGACATTAAGCTTAAGGAATATATATTATACTACAAAAATAAAGAAAGAATTAAAGAAAAAAGGACTCATTATATTAAATGTTATCGATAATATCAAGTGGAAATAGGGGGTGCTGCAGTTCCGCAGTGCCTATACACGAGCCGCCACTGGAAGGGGGAAATAAATACCTAGTTACATTATTGTAATGGGAGAGTTTGGAAGTCCATTGGAATGACCATTGCAAAAAGGGAAAGCAATGTAGTGCTTCTATTGGACCCATGTCTTGGTTGAGTGTAACGTCTTTTTTTTAAAATGGCTCAACTTTCGACCACATCTAGAAGGTAGTTACTGGAAATGGGCTTAAGTAATTTAAGATTATTCAAGGAAGTGGAGTGTTGTGTGTGAAGGATGTGGGTTGCTATGCATGATTTTTCAAAATTTCCATGTTTAAAGTACAAAATATGTTCTTTGTACCTGGTAACGATTTTTCTTTAGGTCTGCCCAATGTAAATCTTGTCACACTTATTGCAGTTGATTTGATAAATGCTGGATTTTTCATAAAATGGGGTCAGATCTTTAGGGTTTCTTAGCAATTGACGGATATGAGTTTTGGATGGCAATGCAATATTTAAACCAGAATCATTGAAAATCTTTTTTAGACCCTGTCTGTACTATGGAAAGAAAGGTAGATTTACATATTTTTCTTATTTTGAAGTTGCTGTTTTGTCCACTTGGTGTAAACCTGGCATAACTAGTCATCATCGGTTATGATATTAATATTAATCTTTGGATTTTAGGAAAAGATTTATATAATTTTTTACATTGCACTATCTTTAAAATAAATTTAAAGTTTTTTTCTGTTCTTATAAGAGTTGCAGAGAATGTTTTTGAATACTGTACAATGAAAAAATGTGATTTATGAATTGGTGAATCATACATTAATTCTTTATGCTGTGCAACTTTCATATTAACAAAAAAGTTTCATTTTATTTATTTTAGATTTTTTTGTTAAAAATGTTAAAGTTGTACAATATATTTCTTTTACAATTTTGTTCTATGCTTTTGCAAAAAACATTTTTAAAATGTCTATGCTTACTTTGATGAAGTATTTTAAGGAATTTTAGACAATTCTAAAAATTCATTCACGCATGCAGATGTTAAGTACTCAGCCCAACTGGCTAAAAATAAACAGATTGGGAAAAAAGAAAATGTAAGCTTTAACAAAACTGTACCAAAATTTATAATTCACTGACAAAATTAAATTATTCTTGCTTTCTCCAGGTTTGTTCTGGGCATGGAGAATGTATATGTGGACAATGCCATTGTGAAGTGAATAATTCTACCAGGTACTCTGGAAAATACTGTGAGGAATGTCCGGTGAGTGATAAAAAAATCAATTAGAGTATCAAAAATAGGCAGGTTTAACTGTGCATTGCACAAAGGTAGAGGCTTGAGAGGTAACACTCATGTCATATAACTGACTTGTTAACTTAATGCAATCCTTAGGAAAATATAAGCATTCACATTCATGGAATCCTTTGACATATACCTGAATTATTATGAATTAAGGCAAAAGCTTCTTAATAAAAGAAAAATGATTTTTAATTGTAGGTTTCTATCATTTTAAACCATTTTGAATGTGAATCAAATCTACAAACTCTTTTATAACAAATTATACTCTATAATGCTATTTATAATTTCTAAAGTGTCCATCTGACAATAACATAAATATTGCTTAACACTCGGATGCCTGGACTTAGCTACCCCCTAGAATGCCTAACCAGGTCAATTTGACCTGTACTATGAAATATCAGCTTTTATAGCTTAAAATTGCGAAATTAAAAGCAATACATTATTTTCGTCATTTAAGCAATTATAAGTTATGTTTATGTTTAGTAAATTTTGCAAAACTGATACATTCATGGTCAAAAATAATGTTTGTAATAATTATTTTTTCAAAATAAAAGTTGTTTTATAGTAATTTTTCAACATGATAAATATTTTACTGCTCTCTTATGAGAATGTACGCCTAAAGAAAGACGTCCTTTTCCATAGAGTTCTATATTGGGATGTGGCACCTTAAGAAACTGGAAATGCTATTGATAAACGGTTAGTATATACATACTAGTAGTTGGTGCTTGCATACTGCAAGCATTTCATCTCACCTTGAAAAAACATTCATTTTTCAGACAGGCATTTCATCATTACAAATATTCTTTTAATTCTAAAGATTTCAACTCCGCAGCGATTTTTGTTTTTCCCGCATGTAAAAATAATAGTTTAAAAAAATTCCCAAATGTTGCAATTTTAAACATTTTACACTTTCTCCATTATGGGGTACTAATGCTACACATTTCTGCCAAATTTTAATGTTGTAGCATTTCTAGAAGTAAAATAATATTTTTCTAATAGTTTAAATTTAAATAATTTTTAACGGCCGCCACATTTCGTATATGGTAGAATTGAAATGTTAGTTTGTGCAAATTTACTACTTTGTAAATAATTTCAAAATTTCAGCTTCCTAGCTCATCCCGTAGTACCTAAACAGTTATCCATTTGTTTAAACTAAGAATTTTTAACTGCCAAACAAGTTAAAATATCAAAATTTTTATAATCCCCATTTCGTTTTTTTAAGAATTCTACTTACAGAAAAAATTTCAACTCCGTAGCACATGCGGAAATACATAAACCATGAAAATTTGTTTAAACAATTGCGAATTTTTAGCGGCCGCATTGTTGCAGTTTTTGAAAATTTTCGTTTTTTCTAGTCGGTTTTGCACAAAATCCTACCTAAGAAAAAATTTCGAATCTCCAGCTCATCTGGAAGTGCCTAAACATTAGTATCCTCCTATATGTTATATCCTCTGTAAGAAACATCAATATATAATGATGTGGTACGAACCTATTAAAAAAAGCAATTATTTCTTCACGAGTATTGCATATAAATAAGGTATACATTTTCTATTCAGATTAACTAGTACTGTTTATAGTTAGCATGAGCCGGTACACTCTCTGTCTGAAACTTAAAAAAATAAATACATACATCTTCAAAATGTCAATTTGAAAAAAAATATTTGAAATCACTCAAGGATTGCATAACTGCGAAAGAACATAAAAAACTTATGCTCAAGTTATATAAGGCAGACCCATATTTACCAACATGAAGAATAAATTAGGTACGGATAACAACAAAATGTACATAATTCAAATACACAGAGATAGACACGCTAATTATAAAAAGGCATTATTAGTCGGATATGCATAGTGTTAATGCATTCAGGTTTAAAGCACTCATTTTGCTTAAAAATACTATGAACAGGTTGATTTATAACTAATTAAATAAACTAATGTTAATTATAAATAGTAAGTATTTTACTATACCATATAACAAAAATCTTTTGGTCCTGAAAAACCAACCAAGTTTCAAAATAATATAATAACATAAAATTATTATTCTTTCATCACATTAGTGCAGCTGATGCAAGTGCAATGCATTTTGTCCATGCACTTCCCACAAACCATTATCTGTGCATTTGGTTGAGGTTTTATTTTCCCTGCAATTTTTCATGATCTGGCATCTTTGGTGTTTTGGAACAACTTCTTCCAAATCAGACCCTTCGCCTTTATTGTAATAATTTGGCTAGTTTTTTTATGTACTTGCATCACTCATAGCTTCTCTGCAAACTGTCTGATGAACTTTCTCCACGAAATTTTCTTACCAGTGATAGCCGTATATATCACGGCAGCATTTATTGCCGACAAATCAAGAATGTTATGAAAGGTATGTCCGTTGAACAGATCCTCGGGGATGTTATTGAGTTCTGTGAGAATCTCATTAGAATATAAATCATGTCTACTTGTCATTTATCTGACACTATTCTGTACAAATGCATGCGAGGCTGCCTTCACGTTACTGCGCATCCAAATACCGCCAGGGACTGAGCAAAGGGCTTGTTGGGATAAAATGAGTGGAAGACAATATTTGCAAGTTCAAACCTGCACACAAAATGTTGCATTTTTGGGACAGAAGATGATGAAGTGATGATTAGGAGTGAGAGGGAGAATTGGGGAGGGTGGGAGGGAGAGAGATAAAGGAACACAGTGTTGAATGCGAGGAACAGCTGAAAAAATAGGTTTTAATTCAATATCATCAGCTGTGATAACATAGAAGCATTTTGGCATTCCAAGTTGAAGAAAATACATTTCATTCTACACTTGGGTCAAAATGACCCGTTTGGGCATCTGAGGTAAATTTCTATATAATTCATGACATGCTGTCATGACAAGATTAAAATCTCTTGTGGGTATACACCTTCTAAAATAATTAAAAGTCACAAGAGGAAATTGAGATCAAGTTCATATTACAGTAGAAAAACGCATTCAAATTCTCCTTCGGGTCAAATTGACCCGTCCGAGCATTCTAGTGTTAAAGCAAAAGACATTCATTTTTCTAAAGTTTAGAGCATATCTGATTCTCATGAAATAAATAATGTATGTATTTACTCACATATAAGTCATCTATTCATATAAACTGCATAATTGTTTTTTCAAGATTGAAAATAGATAAAAACATACCCAATGTTTTCACAAGTTACTTCATGAATTTTTTAAAAGATGCATTGTATTGCACTGCTCCATTTATGTCTGAGTGTTAATCATAGATCACACAAATGATATACTAATAATGATGTAATCAGACGTACAAATGTGAATGGGCATTGTCTTTTCTTGGTTGAATTTTTTATTATGTACCAATAGATGTACTTTTATATTTATACTTAAAAAAATTATCCCCCAACAGTCCCACTCACACACTGTGCTTGTGTACCTCCCCTTTCCAGCTTCTGGGCACTTCCCTTCCAGCCCTCTTCGATATAAATGTGACATGCCTTGATGTCTGTGAGAGACTTTTTCATAGTCAGCTGGTGATTCCTGTTGCAATCGCCAGAAAAACTGAAAAGTTTGTAACTCTAAAATCGTTAATAATATTTTTCCTTTTTTAATAATTGCAATGATTGTATAATGATGTTATATGCTGTGTGCTGTTTATTTAATCAAGATAGCCATTTAGTGGTATCCTCAAGAAATTTAACAATGATTTCATATAGACCCAATTTCTTTCCTTGCATACCAGTAGAATTTTAATTTTGTAAACAAAATTTGTAAAAAAACTGCGGCTTTTATGCGAATAAATATGGTGCTTATGAGGAACATATGAAATAATTTCAAATTAGAACTTATATATCTGCAATCAAAAGTTTAAAATTTTTTTACCTTGTTCAGACTTGCAAAGGTCGCTGTCAGGAACTGAAGGATTGTGTGGAGTGTCAGGTCTTTGGCTCGCCTTCAAGTATGCTGTCCGAACTGGAGTGCAGTAAATGTACTTTTAAACCTAAAGTGGTAGAAAGCCTCTCCAGTGGTAACTATGATAATTATCTTCTAACCATATGAGACTGAAGCTGAATCCAAATATAATTGAATGAAATCAAGTACCATACTGGAAAAGAATATACATAATACTATATTATTGTAAATAGCTCAAATATTGCTTACAATTAAAAATATAACATCTGGTGAAGGTTTTTGCAGCATTGTTCTGAAGTTCTGGATAAGTTTTTGATGACAACTGTGTTGGCTGAAATATGTCTATGACATTTTGCAACCAATATAGGCATGCTTCTTCAGATGATGTCGCTATCTTCATTCCCATCTTTCATATGGCATTTCTCAACCTTCAATTATTGTCCATTTCTGTTTTTCTGCCAATCATGTAAATTTCTTCTCCCTTTTGCTGCTTTCCCTCACCTTTCTCATTTGCATCTCTCCCCATTCCACTTTCTTTATAGGCTCTCCTCCTCCCTTAACTTACTTCATTAGACCTCTCCCATTTCCTTCATTAATTTCTCACCTCCCTCCACTTTTTCCACTTCTACTTCACTTTCCGCATGTTCAGAGGAAAGTGTATAAGATTCCCTGCTCCTGCAGCAGAGGTAGAGAATAGTATTGCAAAAGTGGAGGGACTTGAGAACCAAAAATAAAGTGGAAGGTGGAGAAGGTTCAATGAAGGAAGTTAAGGGAGGAGGAGAGCCTGTAAAGAAGGTGAGATATGGAGAGAGGCCAATGAGAAAGGTGAAAGCAAGAAAAGGGAGAAGAAATTTACACAATTTTTGTAGGAGGTGTAAAAATGGAAATGTACAATAAAGGAATGGTGAAATGAAAGATGGAATTGGAGATAGCGAAATCACTTCCCTGAAGGAGCATACCTGCATTTGGTGCAAAATGTTGGAGACTTGTTTCAGTCAATACAGCAGTTAACAAAAAAATTTACCCAGAACGCCAATTAAAAATATAATTTTTTAAATCAACTTAACAAATACTGAATCGATGTAAACCAAAGGGTGAATCCAAGAAGGCAAAAGACTTGAATGCTTGAGAAATGCCCTCCTTCAATTGCATACCAAATTCTCTTTCATTGAATCCCTATCTACCTATATTCACCATAACAAAAATAACGTCAGAGCACAATAATATTTTTGACTGCATGAAGCATGGTAAAAAATTAAACTAGCCCAAAAAACTGATCCATGTCTGAAACCCTTGGTGCTTAAGAGGGAATTTTTGATATTCTAAGGATTCTTGAGGTTAAAAATGCATAAATATGGGAAATGTGTGAAATAGTTAAAAACCCTTCACTTTAAGGAAAAACACCCATGAAATATGTTCCATTGCTTAAAAATTTGATTAAATAAAACAAAATTCACAATTCCAATATGAGATATTTTTATTCACATTCACATAAAAAAAGTTTTGGTCAGTTCGTTCTGAAAAAAGCTGGTGAATCTATTAACCAGCATTTATAAACAGCAGAGCCCACTGCATTAATATCAACAATTAATACATTTCTTGATCAAGTGCAACAATTCATTATACATCACTAATAAGTAAACAAGTTGCCATTTAACACCAAAAATTAAAAATCCATTTCTTATTAGATCAAGAATCCGAGGAGAATGACAATACTGTTGACATGGATGTAAATGATGAGAGGGAGGAAGGAGAAAGACGTCATTGCAGCCTTCCTGATAAAGCAGACTGTACTTTCTTTTTTGAATATTGGTATGATAAAGATAAAAATCTCCAAGTTGAGGCTTTAAAGAAAAAGCAATGTGCTCCACCTGTTGATGTTTTGGGTAAGTACTATAAATATATAACCTTCACAAAGAGTTGTCCAAAAATTGAAAGATAATGAGTAAAATTAGAACTATAGTTGTTGAGGTCAATTTGTTATTACAGTGTCATTAGCAAAACCCAACAAAAGATTCTATCCTAAATAAATAACCTACAAATAATGAATGTTGCACTGATAAATAATCATAAGCCATTTAAATGGCTTATATTTAAAAATTACAAAATAAAAAACATGATTATCCATGGAACTTTCCATGATTAGACTATTAGATCTACCTGAACAAAAACTAATAATAATAAAAGTAGTTTTCAAAATTATATATCATTAATGTTAGCATAGCTATATTTTGTACTACTTTTATTTTTCCATTGTTTACAGGTATTGTTTTAAGTGTGATAGGCAGCATTGTTTTAGCCGGTCTAGTTCTTTTGTTAGTTTGGAAGCTATTGACTACCTTACATGATAGACGTGAGTTTGTTCGATTTGAAAAGGAGCGACAGATGGCCAAATGGGGAAATGTGAGTAATTAATATATTAAGCATATTTATAATGAAACATATTCAGTTGAAGGGTCGTCTTTGTGTCTTAATATTTTGAATGTTTCAATTACATAAATCTAATCAATTTAGTTATAAAATGAAAGGAGACAGTGAATAGAATTAGAGCTATCAACATTGAAATTAATTTATTCTAACATCACCTTCAAAAATACTTGAATGTCATGATTTGCCATATATACCCTTACCAAACCTCAAGAGACTTAGTGATTCAGTGCACTAAGATAAAATCTGTTAAGCCAAAGTTAACCTATAGATTTCTATAATCTATAATGCAAGGCAATACCAAGTGGAACTACATTACAAATTTTATAGTATAATAATCTTGTATTATTGTACTATTAAATTCATTGATTTCTTACAAACTATAAATAAAAAGTGTTAAAAGAAAAAATACCAAAAAATCGATTTACATAGTTGTTGTATCTCAGAAAATTGATGCAGTGAGAGAGATAATCATGCATTGGTAGTTAATCAATGTGATGAATAGGTCACATTCCTTTACCAAGTATTCCAACCACTTGTCTCTTGTCCACACATCATGATCTATCTATTTCAATCTATAGCACAGCTTACGCCTCTCTGCATAGGATCTTCAGATCGCTTTATTCCATCAATTTCTAGCTTGGCAATCTCCCCATTTGAGAGAGAGGAGTTTTCGTCGATGTACCTCTTTGAGGACATCCGTTGAAGCTGGTTGATAATAGCTTGGCTAGCTCAGCCACAACCAAGAAAACATCCACATTCAGAAATGGGAAAATTGATTTGCTATGATAGTTCTGGGGTAGAATATCCGCCCGGCAAGTGGAGGACCCAAGTTCGATTCCTGGTCATAGGAAACTTTTTTCCTGTTTCAAAAATATTCCCAATATGACACTGCACTTGGGATTTCCTAATTGAATGTGGTTTTTGTGGAATATGCAGCAGTAGACTTGCATTTACTTGAATATCTTGTGGTGGCTTACTGCCTTACACGAGAATTTTTCCCCTCGTCCTTTCATATTTTTCTGCTTCAACCAGACTTCATCAGTGTGACCAAATAAAAATCTTAAATGTAGCTGAATTATCCATCAATAGTTTAACTGGAGGCAGAGTCTTAAGCCGTTGACTTAATTTCATCTACAGTGATTTCAATAAAACTTCATTACTCATAAATTTTTATCAAGCATGGAACATGCAATTAATTAATGATTTTAAAAGTCTGATAAAAAAATAAGTGCTCAGCAATTACTTTAGCCAACAATATTAAAATCTGAATCAAAATGCGTCTTTTAAAGTTGCTTAGAAAATTTAATTGCTGAAATTTCAATTTTCTTTTCACAGGATGAAAATCCACTTTATAAGACAGCAACGTCAAGCTTTGTTAATCCAACCTTTGGAAAATAAGAGAAGAAATAGCCAAAAGAACTCAAGTACTTCAAGTAATAAGACAATCAGTTGCAATTTAGATTGTCTTTCAAATGCTCAATTTTCAGCTTCTTTTTCCTGCTTGGTCTATTCTGTATAATGTTGAGAAGTCCTCAGAACTTACTGTAAATTTAATTACTTTATTATAAATAAATGTTTTTCTTCTTGCAACTGCCTTAAAAAATAAAATCAATTTTTAATACCAAAAAATACCTTTTACCTGTCATATTTGTTATTTTACTGTTTTTCTTATAGTAAAAATTTCATTTAACATACTGATAATAACACAATCATTTACATAATAATTCATCCAGCATGCTTTAAATACCATAGATTATGGGTGTTACTGGTGTTCACTTGATTCTGCAGAAGGTATGTTCGAAAAATGTAAAAACATCAGAAACTTGGAAAACTACTAGCTCTAGAAAATAAAACGTAATATGCTCTCACAGTCAAACACCAAAATATAATTTTGTTTAAAGAATATGGCTAGATTGTTATTAGTACTCTTCTAATTTCTTACTGATATTCTAATATACTTTTTGATATCAATAAACAATTTTAAATTACAAGTAAGAAGATTTTGGTCAATCCATCAACCTGAAAGATTCTATAATTCAAGAATTCCAAATGTATTAAGAAAAATGGAAAGTAAAAAAATTAACATAGCTATAACTGCTATTCAAGATGAGAAATCTAACATGTAAACACACAGACAGTGAAACTTCCCTTATTGGACACTATTGTTCATGTCCTGGCCATGAGTACAGAGAATCTTGTGTTAACCACCCTCTCCAGAGTGGACACACACTATTATACATTAATCTGAGTCTTTTGGTATTTTAACCTTCCTCTATTGGACACATTAATTTCACTTAAATGGTACAAACTTAATTTTCTAATAATCCTCTTACAAACTTTCAAAACTCCTCTCCCAGGAGAAGATCAACCTCATACTTATGCATCATTTTTTCCTGGTCAAGAATCCTGTCTAGCACCCCATGAAATATCTATTATGTGAAGACTATTACAGTGCCTTTGAGGTGGATGTTCTTCATCTCTAAAACAAAGGATGCCCCGGAACAGTTGAACATCTCTTGCCAATCCTCCTCCGCAGTACTGCTTGCCAATGAGTACCTATTTATTTTCTGCTTTCCTCTGTTTTCCGCCTTAACGAAATATTATTGGTACGTTAATGATGTGCTTTCAAACCCCATGGGATAACACCCCCCCCTTCTTTCTGCCATTACTCCTTTCTGTCTTTCCCATAGTCCATTCACCGTTAAGTTCCTATAGACCTCTTTCACAAAACATTGTAAGCAACAGAAAACTTACTTACTTACTCTTTTCACTATTTAATGTCTTGTAAGGTTTTAACATTAAAAGAAAAAGTAGAAGGAAGAGTATTTTAGGGTGGAAAAGTGCTGAGTTTAGAAGTTAGCTGAACATTTCAAAATTGGGAAAACTTTCACTGGCAGACATAATTAAAAACCTAGAGAACTTTTTAAGCACTGTCATGAAAGGGAATGAGAACCCCTGTTGTCACTTTGAAGGATAAATTGATGATTGAATGGTTTTTTCTGGTACATAATAAAAAAATTCCTATCTAATGACCTATGATTAAAAATAAAGCTTTGGAAATAGTTACATAAGTGTATGATACTGACTTTAAAAACTCAAATGGTTGCAAGATGTTCACTAGATGATATGTTGTATTTGTAGATAAAAACAAACTAACAAAATAGCTAATCTGAAAAAGTAAAAACCATATTCTAAACAAAATCCATATATACCTGAGATATGTGATGATTAGGTCTAGGATTTTGATGACTTTGCATTTTTTATCTTAATATTTTTAATGCTGCTTAAAATGTATAGATAACCTTGAACCTCGAAAACAACTCAGGAGGCTAATAGAGCACGTAGTCTTTTTGTAATAATATTTGGTCTGTGGGAAAGTTGTAATTTTTTAAGTAAAAGTTTCAGTTGAATTTTACAATTTTTTTATTTTAGCATTAATCTTTTATATACTCTCCATTATTAGATACAACTGTCCGCCATCTGGTAGGAAGTTTTTCGATGCCATTGGTGTAGAAGTTTTTGTCCTTGGACTTGAAGTAGGCACCAACAGCCTTGGAGACATCCTCATAAGAACTGAAGCACTTGTCGTTGAGATAGTTTTGTAGCGATATGAAGAGATAATAATTGGATGGTGCCAGGTCCAGTGAGTATGGTGGGTGACTGAAAACTTCTCAGCCCAAGTCGTTCAGTTTTTGCTGAGTCATCATCACAGTATGTGGTCGAGCATTGTCGTGGTGGAACATGATGCCCTTTCTGTCGGCCAGTGTTGGACGCTTTTCTTCGATGGCTCTGTTGGGAATTGATGGTTTCACCAACTCTCAGCAGCTCATAGTACACAGGGCCCTTCTTATCCCTCCACAAACAGAGTATCACTTTTCTTTGGTGGAGTTCTGGCTTTGTGATGGTTGGGGTGGAAGTTCCTGGCTTGCAATAAACTCTTTTCCTTGTTGCATTATTATACAGGATCCACTTTTCATATCCAGTAATCAGGCAGTCCCAAAATGGGTCAACATGGTGATGGACGAGAAAATATAAACAGATCCTTACATGGTCGGTTAAGTTTTTCCAGTCAACTGATGTGGCACCCAAATGCTATACTTCAAAATAAATCCAAGGCGTTCGATATGCTCCAAAATGGTCGAATGATGAATCCCAAGCTTCTTGCCTATAGCTGTAGAGGTAAAGCATGGATCTTCTTCCAACATTGTCTGCAAAACGTCATCATCTACCTTAGAGGGGTGTCTGGCACGTGGTTCTTCTTCCATACTCAGATCACCACATTGAAATTTGGAAAACCATCTTTGACATATGCAGGCTGTCACAACATCTTTCCCAAACACACTACACAAGTTTTGACTTGCAAAAGTAGCATTGTTCCCTTTTTAAAACTCATACAGAATACAATGCCTTAAATGCACCTTGTCTGCCAACATGTTGTTTGCTCCAGATATCATAAACAAATGAATAAGGGATCATACAACTGCATGCATTTATTCTCTAATCCACATAGATAAAAACAAAAACAATCGGTGATTCATTGCTAGCTGTGTTAGTGTTTGGGGGATAAGTACAGTTGTACACAAAAAATGACACAACTTTCCCACATACCCTATATATTGCCCCTATGAGTTATTTAACCTTTTTGCATACTTTCATGTTTTATATATTTCTTATTGTTGTATTAATCTTGCCACCATGTCTAGAGCCCAATTGCATTGTATATTTGAATCGTCAATTTTCAAAACCGGACAACTGACAAAAAATTGAAATGGTTTTTTTATGCATTAAATTAAAGTTTAATGGCAGTTACATGCATCATGTGAAAATGGGGAGGGAAGTTTAGAGTTAGTTTCAAAACCAGACAATTGTATAGTTCCTATAGCTGCCACCACGTGCACCTGTGGGCACTCTGTCATGATTTGGCAGAATACACACTTACTTAGCAACATAAACAGTGCAATCTTCTTCTGTAACAATTTTGTGTATGTTTTAAGGTTAATTAGTTTTTATTTTTTGTACTTTGAAATGGAAAGTTATCCTCAAGAGACAGAAAAAATAAGAGAAGCACCAAAACGTCGAGTAAACATTTACAGAAGAAGGAAAGGTTTGTAACCTCTAACTTCTTAGTAAACAAGCATTTTTATTAGCCATCAACTACATTTCTGTTCTTAATTTTAGGTATGCATCTCCTGGTATACCAAAAATATCAACCTGCAACCATTCAACTAAAAATTGTAAGTTTCTATGCTCAACTTGAACAAAAGAAGATGTGAAAGCATTCCACTCAAAGTTTTATCATTCAACTACGAAAATATTAAAAGATGTTTTTATTTTAAAATATACAAGATCAATAAAGCCTGACAGCCATGAGGGAACCCAAGACTGAAAATAGGGAAATGACTATTCAGTACTTTGTTAGAAAGGTTGGATTAAAAAAAATAGTGCCTGTATGTCAGCAAACCTTTTTGAACATCCTGCTGCTGAAGAAACACTGTGTTATAGGAGTAGTGAAGAGGCACTTCGTAACAGGGTGTATGCCAGTGGAAAAGAGAGGAGGGGACATGAGATCAAGAGCGTACTCACATAAGAAGGAGGCAGTTGTAGCATTTATTGCTAAATTTCAAGTTATTAAATCCCATTACTGTTGAAGCAAGTCGTCGCATGCTGGACTCTTCATTAAACATTTAAAAAATGTACAGAATGTATACAAAAGATGTGTCTGACCCTGACCTTAATGTTAAGGAATACTTTTTCCGCAAAGTTTTTAATTCCTGCAATAACATTGGATTTGGGATGCCAAGAACCAATGCCTGCTCAACCTGTATGCAATTTGTGGAAAAACTGAAAAGCAATGAGGAGGTATAGAAGAAACTGATCCTGGAAAAGAGGGTCCACTCATTGAAATAATGAGCATTTTATGATTTGCTAAAAGATAGTCGGCATGTCATGATAATAATCTTTGACTGTCAAAAAAATCAAGTACTGCCTAAAATTCCAGATCAGATCACCTACTACAGCAGGCAGTTATATAAATACAATTTTATGATAGTGGTTGGGCATTCAAAGTGCCCACAAATGATTGAAAATTGCTTTATCTACCACTGGAATGAAAATGAGCATGCCAAAGGCTCAAACGAAACTGTTTCTACTGTATTTCACTGCCTTCAAACTTTGATAATAATCCCTCCACATGTTCACACATTAAGATTTGTTGCTGACAGATGTGGGGGGCAAAATAAAAAACCACTATGGTTGATATGATCATCTACTGGATGTTAAAGCACGCTCTCACCAACATTCGCGACTGTGAACTAATGTTCCCTATGGTAGGGCACTCCTTCCTTCAATCCGATCGAGTGTTTGCCCGAATTGAGAAGGAGATAACAAAGAAAGACATAATTATCAGGCCGGAAGAGTATGAAAATATTTTTTCCAACCATGGCAGCATCATGCCTTTGGCTGGCAAGGTGAAGGATTTGAAGACAGCTGTTCAGGCTGTCACTAAATCCCTAGAACAGTGGCATTTTCAGTTCCACCCATCCAAGCGTCTTTTCTTCAAACATAAGGGAGAAAACAATGTGTCTGTGAGGGGAGAAGGAAATTACAAATTCCATACAGGAGTCTATAGAACTATTACAAAAAAGGACAAGAATTTGTTGCAGATTGACCCAATTGATATTAACTCCAATATGAGCATTCCATTATTATTATCAAGTTTTTCTTAGATTCATTTTTGTCAGATGCAAACTTATTTTGGTTCCTGTTTAATGTTCTAGGTATGAGAATAAACCCCATAAAGAGTTGAGATTATTTATATTGCTTTCCACTCATTTTGGAACTGAATGGAAAAACAATCCACTCCTTCAGTTCTAGAAGGAGTTATCAGAATCAGAATCCACTGAAGAATACATAGGTGAAACTGATGGTTGTGCCCTTAATTTCATTGAAGAAACTAATACCTTCGTTTAATTTGTTGAGCAATAATTTTATAAGAATCTATGTATATTAATACCTAAATTGTTAGCCCACACTAAAAAAAAAAATTTAACCTCATTTTTAGAAGAATGTACCTTGTACATTCCTACAAATACTTTTTTTAGCTATTTTGTTTGTTTTAAAAAGTTAATTCCTTAAAGTTTTGATTACAAAAAAGTTCCTATCAACACTAATATTGGGATTAATACTGTGAAATTGTTGTAAATATAAAATTTTAAATAAATCGCTTTATGAAAGAAAGTTTTAAAACATTCCATCTTTGTTTATTCCAAAACCAGGCAACTGCCAAATATGTTTCAAAACTGCATTCAAATTTTGGGCATTTTGGGTACTTATAAAAAGTTTTTTGAAATTATTTTTTGGTCAAAATACCTGTCTAAGACTAAATGAAACCAACAGTTCATCTTAAAAAATATTAATTTTTAATTGTTCTGAGCTTTTCGTCGCTCCTGTAAAATTTGAAAAATTGCAATGTCCGGTTTTGGAACTATACGACTCATTTATAATAATAACACCATGTAGTCGAAAATATTGTTGAAAAATAAATAATATTTATAACCATGGTAAAACTCGGGGCTTGAATTACATGCTGCCTAAAAGAATACACATTGTTTCGCCAACTGCTGATTTTTTAATATGCGTTAAATCTCACCAAAAATTTCTTTTAAACTTGGAAGTATTAAGTTTTTAGTGGTGAAAAATCATTCGAAGTCATCCGATTTTTCTGAATTATGTACATTCAAGCTGTTAACCAGGACTAGAGAAAATATTGTGAATCTTTTGTCAAAAGAGCATAAGAATTGAAGAATCATAATAATTAGCATAAATAAAAATTGTTTTTAAAAAGTCACTTTTTGTGTGTTTACTTTATTTCTTATATTTAACGTGCACAGTCATTTTTACTAGATTTTGACTTTTTGTAGCACGCCTTATCTATCATATGGTCATTTTATGTTTTATTGAACTCTGATTATTGCTACGTATTTAGATAGGCAAAATAACAAAAGTCAATGAATTCCAATAAAAATCTCAGAATCTATGTAAAAAATGTTAACTCGAGAAAAATAAGGAAAAAATTCTTAAGTATTTTTCACTGTTTTCTGCCATCAGAGTAGTTGGAAATTGAAGCCTTTGCCTATCTAAATACATAGTGATAATTGGAACTTCCAGGGTCATATTTTTGCCATGATTATGTAATTTTGCAGATATTTCTGAGCCATACTTCATTGCCTTATGGGACCTGCCAACCATGAAAAATATAAAAAAATTGGGAAGGGACAACCGAATATGTTTCCTTGTAAGAAAATGTTAGAATTACTGCACAATACAGTGGAAATGTGTACATGGAAAAAACAGTGTTAAAACAGTAATGCTACAAAAACAAGGCTGCAGGTCAGACAAATAGTCAGCGCGCTAATTTGGAATTGTTACCTAGGACACAATCTCAGAATATAGCTGGATTTCAGGTCCTGCTGGATTTCGGGACACTGGATAAGGAGTCCGATACTGTATTTACATATTTCACTTGCTGTAAAAAAATGGGCTATCCTTCTTGATGAATTATTTATTAGTACTGAAATTAAAGTAGAATTATTAGGTAATTTTTTCCAAATTTTTAGATTTTATGGTCATAACTGCATTCTTTTTAGGTCATTTTTTATAATTTTAAGGTCCTTAAACTTCTATTTTAAATAAAATAGGAAGAGATTGGAAAGATAAAAGACTGCTTAAAAACCTTTACTTTGATCAAAAGATTAGAAGAGTCAGGGTTGAAGGAGAAGAAACAGAAAGTACTTCAATAGGGAGGGGAGTGAGGCAGGGTTGTCCTATTTCACCAGCGATATTTAATATTTATGCAGAACAATAACAGAAGAAGCGTTGATGGAAGAGAAAGGAGTTAAGATAGGATGTGAAAGTATTACCACCATTAAATATGCAGATGATCAAGGATTAATAGCAGAAGACGAGAAAGAACTTCAGAGAATGACAGACAAGTGGAGGTTGCCCAACAATATGGAATGAAGATCAATGCCAAAAAACGAGTCATGGTGGTTTCAAAGGAACATAAAGAATTAAATATAATGGTAAATGCTAGTTGCTAGTTTTTGACAACAGGTCCCTGTAGGCCATCATCGTCCTGCAAACTTGTAAGTAAAATTTTAATTTTCCTTATTTCTTATTGACGTGTGAGTGCTCTCTGGGTTAATTTACAGTTCAGGAGTTTTAAATTTTAATTCCAATCTGTACACCGTAGTCTCCAATTCCTTTTTTAACCATAATGGTAAATGGCAAAAAATTGGAACAAGTAAGTAGTTTCAAATATCTTGGCAGTATTTTAGCACAGGATGGAAGTAGTACACAGGACATCAGAAGTAGGATTGCAATGGCAAAAGCAGCATTTAACGAGAAGAAGGAGCTTCTCACAAGCAAGAAAATAAATTTAGAAACAAGGAAGAAATGAGCAAAATGCTACATATGGAGCATAGCTCTTTATGGTGCAGAGACGTGGACGGTAAGAAAAGAGGAAAAATATTTAGAAAGTTTTGAGATGTGGGTATGGAGGAGGATGACGAAAGTGAAATGGACAGAGAGGAAGAGAAATGAAGAAGTATTAGAAATGGTGGGAGAAGAAAGGATGCTAATAAAAACAATCAGGAAAAGAAAAGCAAATTGGCTAGGGCACATATTGAGAAGACATTGTTTACAAAGGACGATCTTAGAGGGCAAAATTAGTGGAAGAAGAGGAAGAGGGAGAAAAAGAATAGGAATATTAGAGAATATAAAGCAGGAATATAGTACTTATAGAGATATAAAAGAGGCTTCTAGGGAGAGAGAGAGAGATGGAGGCAGCGATTCAGTTAAAACCTGTCTTCGGACAGAAGCATGATGATGATGAAAATTCTAGCCCTAGTGATGATTATAAAATTATCGTTACATGGGCTAAAGCAAAATATGCTGGAATAAAGCTACGAATATTAATTCATCCATAAAATTCATTAATAAAAATGCATTTACAGTCCAAGTTAAAAAATATGGAATTCAAAAATCCGAAAAGCTCAATAATGGATAGCTGGGGTTTGGTAGGTCTTAAATCCTAACCATACCATGACAAGTGTATTTGTTTTTCATTATATCATTTAGGGTGTGCAGAGCTGGATTAAGAGATCGCGGGGCCCTAGGCCAGGATTCAGTGCAGGGTCTCAGTGGGGTAGTAATCTTTGGCCTCCGTGAGCAGAAAGATGTGGGATGGGGTGGGGGTGATTCTTATTTATGTAATGCTAAAATGACTTTGCATAATACATTTATTTTTAATAACATAAAAATTGATACTAAACATAAAAAATAGTTCTTCTTGGTAAAACAACCTCTGCTATTGAAAGGTAAACATATTACACAGCGTCATTTGTACTTGAAAATCAATCTTGTTTGTTGTATGGTAGTTTTCACTGGTAACAACCTATATTGACTGGACAGTGAGTACATTTAAATTAAGTTTAATGATTTAATGTCCAATATATCTGTAAATTTTAATTTCTGATGATTGGGAGTATCATATTCATTATCAGGACCTCCAAATATATACCAAACTAGCTGAGACCCACGCAGGTTAGATGTGCTCTCAGGAGACAAAGAAAGCTTCACTCAAAACTTAAATGCGCCAAAAATAATATGTCACAGGAGGTAATAAATACAATTTCAAACAAGTACAGAAATTGTCGGACTTGGACTAAAAAGATTATGCGCAAGGCATTAATGAACTTTAAGAAAAAGATTCTCTGTGAACATCTAAACGAAAATCCCAAAATCTTTTGGTCTTATGTTAGAGAAGTTCAAGATCGACGCCCAACCGTAGCACCATTAAGAAACGACAAAGGAGAGGTAGTTTACGATAGCATTGATAAAGGAAACTTGTTAAACTCATTTTTTCAAAGCGTATTTACGACCGAAGTGGAGAAAAGGAAGGTCGATCCACCCGAACCAAGCGAAGAGAAGATGAACGATATACTTATATCAGCGAAAGGTATAGCAGAACAGCTCAAAATCATAAATGCAAATAAATCCCCGGGACCGGAAGAGATACCAGCTAGAGTATTAAAGGAATTAGCGTTAGAAATAGCACCTTATCTCGAAACAGTTTTCAGTAAGTCACTTAGTCATGGCGTTATACCTAAGGAATGGAAATTAGCGTTTATAACTCCGCTACATAAAGGCGGGAAAAAAGACGACCGAGAAAACTACAGGCCGATTTCGCTAACCTCAATATCTTGCAAGATTCTAGAGCACATCATCGTTAGTTCTGTGATGGACTTCTTAGATAGCCAGGACTTGCTCAGTAAATATCAGCACGGTTTTAGGAAGGCAAGATCGTGTGAAACACAGCTCGCTCTGTTTGCACATGATATACTACGGTCCGGTGATCGAAAGACCCAGCTAGACGCGGTTTTTCTTGACTTCAGGAAGGCATTCGATAAAGTCCCTCATATTAAGTTATTGAAAAAATTACAAGCCTGTGGAATAAATCGAAAGATAATCGAGTGGATCAGGGACTTTCTCAATGATCGGGAACAAATGGTAGTCATAAATGGATTTAAATCAGATTCGGTCAGCGTGTCCTCCGGCGTTCCACAGGGAAGTGTCATCGGTCCCCTATTATTCCTTATATACATAAATGACTTAGATAATGTTATTACAAGTAAAATCAAGTTATTCGCGGATGATACGGTAGTTTACAGAGAGATTAACAGTCCTGCTGATCAAGCATTACTTTCTAACGACCTACACGCAATTCTCGAGTGGTGTAAAGAGTGGCAATTAGAGCTGAACTTAGGTAAGTGTTCCGTCATGAGATTCTGGAGAAACAAAGAAATTGAGGCGATGAATTACAGTATAGAAGGCGTACATCTAAAATTATCCGAATCCGTCAAATACTTAGGTGTCATTTTAACAAGTAACCTCTCGTGGGACACACACATACGAAATATATCCGGGAAAGCTAAGCAAAAACTAGGATTCATCAAACGGATAGTAGGTAAAAGCGAAGAAAAAGTCAAAGAGACATGTTACTTTTCTTTAGTTAGACCGCTGCTAGAGTATGCGTCGAGCATATGGGATCCGTACGAGAAAGGATTAATCGCCGAGTTAGAGAAAGTGCAGCGAAAAGCTGCTAGATTCGTCAAAAATTGTTATGATAGAAATATAAGCGTTACAGGCTTGATACAGGACTTAGGTTGGGAATCACTAGCTGAGCGCCGATCACGTGCTAGGTTAAAACTTCTTGAAAGATTTAGAACGAGTACATTCTCCAGTGACGTCAAAGAAATAATAAGAACTCCCACCTATATTGGTAGAATGGACCATCCTCGTAAAATAAGAGAGATAGCCTGTAGGACAGAGAGATACAAAGGCTCATTTTTCCCTAGAACGATAGCTGAGCAGAATAAAACTTGCGATCAAAAGTAACCTCGCGTAGGGGCGTAAACCAAGGCCTAATTTTGGAGTTTTACCCTTGGTGTTAATACACCCCCTGCCACACACCCTTGCGGTGGCTTGCAGGGTAAACTGTAGATGTAGATGAATTATTCTGCGGAGTTTTTTGATCAATTTATGAACAAGTGATTTAATAAAAATAATTATTATAACCACCTCTTTATAGTTAATATTTTTATTTACATTAAAATTATATTACTAAAATTTTGCGATATGAACCACCCAACTCATAGGATAAAAATTTAAGTTCCTTATATCACATCAAGTCTCAAAATCTAAGCTAAATCTCAAAAGGTTATGATTTTATGTTAATTTTCAATCAATCATTGGCCTTCATACATGTATAGATATAGAAAGCAGGGCTGCCACAACACAAGGAATAAAAAAATTCTATTTACACATATTTGTGTTGCACTGCCCATATCAATTTTAACCAAATTTAATATGGACTTATAATATACCTACACATATATACAAAACCATATTATCATATTTAAACCAAATCAGCCAAACAGGGGTGCTACAATTACAAATTAAACTCTTTAAGTAATTAAGGATTTGGAATGAATTGGCTGAACAGATTTCAACTAAATTTTGTATATAAGATTTGTACATACCATAATTAAATCATGATGTTTAAAGCAGAGAGCTAAAGAGCAGGGCTACCACAGTAAAAAGTGAAATAATATTTCTTTTACATGTATTTCTAGAGAACTGACCTAATGGATTTTAACCAAATATACCATATTTAATCTTCCTATAAATAAATAACCAAAATATCATATTTCAACTGGGTTGACTAAACAGGGCTACCACAATATCAAGGTTAGAATTTTTCTGGAACTATGAATTTTGAAGGTATTGCCTCAACGGATTTCAAAGAAATTTCGATTGTAGGACAAGTATAGAATGGGAAAATGAGATATGTTTAGAACGGATCAAAAAAGCAGAGCTACCACAATATAAGGAAAAATAATTTTCTGATTTAAAAGCTAATACATTAGTATGCAATTATACTACGGCGAATTTGACGAAAAGCACTTCTGTACCACAGGAAACCTTTGTACACTCCTACTTGTTATATATTAAAATTGTATTGAAAGGTAAGTAGGGGGATTAGTTCTTTCCAGAACTATTTGTTTTATGTAAGACCTGAATATGAGCACCATACCACTCACGAATCCATAATTTTCAGAAATCCAAACACTGCTTGCTCTGAAGATTTTTAGATATTTGACCTTAGACTGCGTTTTGTTTCATAATAGCATACTAAGGGAAAATGTGAGAATCATGAGATGCTCCTTTATAGATCATTCTTTTTTATGACATGAACAAATTAATCCATTGCTTTATTAAACGATCTTTATTATACATTTAAACAATAGAGATAATAGAAAAAATTATATAAACATAAAATGACAATTTGCATATCTTAGATACATAATCAAGATCAAGGATACACCATCATCTACAAAACATTCTTAAAATAGTATTTTAAAAAGACTAATTTTCATTTAAAAAAGCATATTAACGGGAGCATTATTACACAAAAAAATAGGTTTAAAATTTTACTTCAGTCATTTAAAGATAGACTACAACTATCTTATCACAGGTTTTGCAATCAAGCTAAACCAAATTTGAACGCTTAAAAGCAAAAAGGTTTAAAAATCACAATGGCTAGGAAGACTCTTTAAAAAATGCTCCCATAAGAGATCTTTTCATTAAGTTAGATGATTGGTCCAAGGACCACAATCTTGTCAACTTGCTACAGAGGTAGGTGATGAGTTTTGTTTACGCAGACATCTACTTATAGCCTTCAACCCATTCCATCAACATTTGTAGTTTGGAGTGCAGCAGCAGAACTCTCACCTGCAAAAGAATGGCAAACCATTGGCTTCTTTCTCCTCACACTGAATCATACGTTGCGGCCCTCTTTCTTGTGGAGAATGCAGGAGATGATCTCACATTATTAGCTGGCTTTTTCCCAGTAGAGGTTTTTTCATTTGGTATAGATATATTTCCTTTTAAAAATGGTAAATTAACACTATTGCCAGTTACCGACACTTTACCTGATGTAAGATTGTAGGATAGTTGGTCCTCGCTTGATGGTGAATCTGATTTCGAAGTTATTGTTGTAACATCATCTAATCCAGTTGAATGTACTTTATTGTTCGCCTCTCTTATTTCATGCCGAAAAATTTCAGGATCCTCAGATGACTCCTGAACAAGTACCTGTAATTGATAGAATGACTGACTTCAATTATACAATTAATACAGGTCCAATGAAAAGAAAAAGATATCAGGCATTGCGGATATTTCCATAAGCGATTATTTGCCACTAAAATTTACACTAAGTTGAGGAAAACGATTATAAACTACCCTACAAAATGATGTTTAATATAAAATTAGAGAAAAGAAACAAAAATCAATTTCAAACCAAATTAACAATGAAAAATTGTCTTTCAAATGCTAGTTTCTTGACTATTTTAGAAATACTTTTTAATATTAAAAAGTCATTTTGAGTTTTAAGGGATTGAAATCATTGATAACTATTCAAAATTCAATTTGGTGATGAAGTAAGGATAATAATCTACACTTAATAGCACATATACCAACTCTGTATATAAGCCACAATCTTGCTTTTTAAAACAGAAACTAGGAAAAGAATTCTGGAATATAAGCTGTGCCCAATGTATTTATAAGGTGAACTAAAAAACAGTGATTTGGGAAATAAATATGTTGCCCTACATTTGCAGAGATATTTGCTGGCATTTCTTAATCCAGCCACTGTTGGATAATCTATTCAATACAGTGGATTAAACCATAAACTAACTTTCTTTCAACAATTTGATGCTTAAAAATTCAACTTATTGGTAAAATTATCCTTTCATAATTACTGTAAATGAAGTCTACATTGAGACCAACTTTCTGTAAATATGGTTTTAGGATAACATTAATTACATGTAAATAGGAACATGTGTGCCTGTTTTTTGGCAAAGAATATTTCATTTTTAATAAATCCTCCAAAAATACTGAAAATAAATATCAAGCCTTACGCGTAAATCGATTTAACTGTGTGAACATGATGAACTAAATTAGTGATAATTAGTCTGTAGAAATTGAACTCCAACCGTAAATTTATGGTTGGAGTTCAATTTCTACAAACAGCTTTAATGCTGTAGTCTCCAGTTCAATTATCATTAGTGATAATTAAGTCAATGAAATCTTGATATATGAAAATTTCTAACCTGTAAATATTGCAAACACTCTTTTTGCATCTGTGCTGTCTTGTGATGCACATCATGATGGGATGGATTGTACATGAGAGCATTTGCAAACATCAACATCACATCTCTTTGGAAGTGGGAAATGGTGCGGACCAAACCTTTTTCCACATTTTTCCTTATTGTGCCCAGGTCCACTGGCCTAACCAAATGGATATAAAAATAATTTTTAAATATTATACTTTAAAATTCAAATCAAATTTTGAAATAAAACATTTAGGTATCATCAAATCACATTAAGTCAATAAGTTTGCATATTTTTAAATCTACACAATATCTCACTATTTGTCAGCTTAGTTATAATATCATAACTAATAAGAATACCAAGATTATATTTAAGAATTATAATCTACCACTTGTGGCCTAACTTTGTGGAACTTATTTGTACAGAAAACATTTGTTTAAAATAACTTTTTTGATTGAATTATCACAACCAGTTTCACCTGATGGTGTTGTAACAAAGTGTCACTGATTGAGATAATTTAATAAATTATTGGCTTTACAACGTTATTTTAAAGATTTTTCATTATTATTTAAACAATCAACAAAATTTCCAGCAACAATAATCTATGTCAACTACATGGAAAGCAGTGCAAAATAAATAATTGAACATCAATATATATTCAAACAGCCATGACACAACTTGAAAACTGAATTGACATCCTAATTCAATACTATGTCAAACCACAACAACAGCTCAACCAAAGTTATCATTGAGTTGTTGTGGACTTCCAGGAAAACATTTCTGCTTCATACCTGACAACATCAAATACTGAAAGTGGACATTTTGCTTTTTGCTAGAATAAATCTATTAAGAAACAGTTTGGTGACAGAAGTTAAGTTTCAGAATAAAATGATGGGCAGTAAGTATGCTTACAGTAGATGGCATTCTACTCTGAAGGAATGGAATGGCTGTTTTAAAGTCCGAGCAAGAGGTTAACTTTTTCAGGCATTTACATTTCCAATTAATAGACATACACAATAAAAATAAAAAAGAAAGAGAAGCTTTTCCATTTGGATCCATGGATTTTATTTTAGGAGTTGCTCGTTTTTGATGTAGCATGTCATCATCAAGCACAAAGAATTATATTATGCACCATACAGATTTTTTGATAGGGATTTAATATAATAGATAATACCATATCTGCCTTAACAGAAGCCGACCCTGGATTTAAGCCAATGCCCCAAAAATTTCCACCATTTTTGGCAAAAAAGTAAATTTCGTAGATTTTATGCTGAAATGTGCTGGGTGTGCATGCATTCCTAGAATACATTATTTGAAATTGAAGAAAAGTGTGGTAAATGGTATAGTTGTTGACATTTTGAAATACTACTCCAATTAATAATTTCACGTTGTTGAATAATGTTCCACATTCAGTGATGATAATTTCATCCATCTTCATTTTCACAAAAGGTCAGATAAAGCAATAGCAACCTCGTCAAGATAAGTTTTCATTCAAGTGTATTTTCAATGAAATTAGCATTTACATTGCCTTTAGAAATTGCATTTTTATAATTATACACGTTCCATGCAGTTTTACTGAAATTAAAACAGTTGAGCATCAAAAGCCATCATTGTACTTTGTGTAATTGTCTGCATAGTAAATGTATGCAATTTTAATAGATTTCATGAATGAGGTTTTAACATGCATACAAACATTAAAATGGCTATAGCAATAACTACAATAGCCAAGTAAAACTAATAGGAAGTTCTTTTAATGACTAATGAAAAATAATACAGCTATTCTTAATGATACATATGCATAGCCCTGAGGAACGAAAGAAAATATCCAATAGCATTTAGAAACGAAAGAACAGGTAACAACAGTAACAAAACACAGCTACTGGTATATTCAATATTCTAGCTTAATTATTTATTCATTAATATTCATCATAGGTCAAATATTTACTTTATGAAAAATATAGTACTATCGAGAAAAAAATAGTGCCTGACCTCATTCTTGATATATTACTATCATTTGAACGCAACGACAATGAGAGACGTGCTGCCATCTATGGGTGACTACGAGATAACCCTAACCCCAAATTTTTTCTCAGACTCGCATTTAAGCCGAGGGGTGATTTTTTCATGATAGATTTTTGTATTCAGGCAGATACGGTATCATTATTACTAGAGATTTCCCCATTGAAATCCAACAGGAGTGTTACATGAATTTCAGCTCACCCAAAAAGTGAAACGCTTGAAATTTATTACATTCAAATACTGCTATTAATATTACTGATTATACGATAAAGTCATTGTAATTTTCTGTGATGTTAAATTCTGGCATCTATATACCTTGCTCTTTTTCTTACGATTTGATTTGCCAGTCTCTAGGTCTGTTGTTCTTCCTCTTTGTTTTTTCTGTTATTTTCTAGCCTTGTGACAATCTGCCGTTTTTTTAGTTTGCTGTTTGTTGGTTTTAATTGAATGTTTTGGTCTTTTTCTTAGAACTTGATCTAAACATTGAGAGTGCGACAGACTGATCTATACAATGTAATATGCTGCAAAAGTACAATACAATACAATGTCTCGCCCATCTCACTCCCCTCCTTACCGACCCTACCACCAAGTGCCAGGACAACAATGTAGTAACAAAGCAGCTCAGGCCCCTCATTACTGCCACCATGAAAGTGCTCTGGAACAATAATGTGCCTGGGCATTGTACTGGAATCTTTCGCCTTCGACTAATTATATATAGATATTATATTTGTAGTGCTCGTTATTAGCAGTTTTCGAAGTAAACAAACATGATAACTCTCGACTTAATTATTTTGTAGCTCAGTTTGAACATGACCGCCAAAGCCACTATCGTTGATCATGAAACTTTAGTTTAAAATTTAAAGAAAACATCATTTTGGAATGTAAGGCTTTAATTTGCTATTATCTTTGTATTCTGAGCATAATTTAAGGAAATGTTATTTTGTTTTGTTAGCTTTTCATTTTTTATTACGAGCTTTTAATGTGAATCCAAGAATTGCTATCATCTTGTAAACGTAAGATTTTCTGCCGCATATTTTGAACGCGATTACTAAAAAAATGTTACCACTTTATAATGCTAGTTTTTTTTGCATCTTGGAAATGCTTGTTTCAGAACCTAAGAAAACATCCATGCATCACGTATTCAACATTCTATTTCAGTAGTTAATCCTTTTAAATTAAAGCATTTCCTTAAAATGAACAAAAAAAGATCAAAAATGTTCTGGAGGTAAACTGCACAAGTGCCAAAAGAAGTGTAATCACTCTGTAATGTTGGGCTTTCATTAGCTATTATACATTTTTAAAATACTTAAAAGAATTTTTTCACTTTATGATGCTAGATTTTCATTTGCTGTTACATTTTCATTTATTTTCTGTTAAACTGCATTATTTATGATAAAATAGTGAAATTTTCAGGTTGACTGGGAACTGTACTCCCATTATAACATTGCGTCTTAAGCGAAAATAGGGCTTGCACTTCACAAATTTGCATTTTACATCGATTTTCCTGAACCAATTATTTGCAAAGTTCAAAAAGGTGGTGTCTTTAAAAATAAGTATGCAAATTATTGGGTGTGAGGTTATAATGAATTGATAATTTATGTTGAACGTCTAATTCTAAATTCCTTCGTAGTTGGTCTTTTTTGTTTTTCTCCATAATAGTGTTAAATTCATTTTAGTAGTTACAAATACAAACGTTAGGTGTAGATTTTTCTAGATAGCTAGGAGAAAAGGTTTTTTTTCTTATATTATTTACTTATAATCATATTAGCCATTTTGTAAGTCTAGGGGATAACTTACCATATTTACTCAAAATCCAAAACAAGGTTTTTTTCCAAATTTCTGCTTGTGAAAATCACGGGTTGTCTTAAATTAAAGTAAAAAGTTGTATACCTTCAATACGCTGCGATCAATTCATTGCCCATCAATTTGTCGCACGTCAGTTCATCTCACTACAAACTCGTCACGCTTCAATACATCATGCAACAAACTTATCACGCTTCAAAATATCACATGACAAACTCATCACGCATCTATTCATTGCTCGACAGATTCGCGTGAGACAAATTGGAAGGAGAGATATCATGACTGGTGTACAGGAGGGGGATACACCTGGTGGGTTGGGTGACATCCCCTGCCATACACCATCCAGTGTGTCTCGCCTTCCGTAGTTCTCAAAGAGAATTGCGATTCATTCTGGTATTATCAAAATATAAAAAAAATTCTGTGGAAAAGTTTCTCCCCCTACCATACACCAGTCATGGTATCTCACCTTCCAATTTGCCTTACGACGAATTTTTTGAGTGATTAATTGATGTGTGATGAGTTTGTGACGCATGACTAATTTTTCACTGACCACAATGAGTTGTCATAGAACTGTATTGTTACATGTTTAATCAATGTTTTTTAAACAAATGGAATGATTTAAAATAATTGTATCTACTGAAATTTTTCATTGCAGTCTTAAGATTCGGATTTTGATTAATACAGTATTAATTTTTTAAAATGCATATACCTATACGGAATACGTGTGTTCAAAATATACACCAAATACATTCAGTGAGAAATTAGGTCATAAAATCCCTCTCCCTGTAATTACAGCTTACGCCTATCTGCATAGGATCTTAAGATCATATTATCCCACCAATTTCTTGCTTTGGCAATCTCACCATTTGAGAGGTAGGAGTTTTCTTCTATGTTCTCTTGGAGGACGTCCGTTGGGGCTGGTTGATACTGGCTTGGCTAGCCCGGACCCAACTAAGAAAAACACCCACATTCAGAAACAGGAAAAATTATCTGCTACAGTAATTCAGTGGTAGAATATCCACCTGGCAAGTGGAAGACCCGGGTTTGATTCCCAGTCGCAGAATTTTTTTCCTGTTTCAAAATTATTTGCCAAAATTTGCATTGATCCTGTGAAAAAATGGTGTTTTGGGGATATCTTTTATAGCTTGGGTGTGCCACATACTGAACCTAAATGGGGATCAATAGACGATTTTACTAAAATTCACAAGCCTGTAAAAAATGAAATTTCTAATAGATTTATGCATAAATTATATAATATTTGGTTTTATGGTTAAACCACCTCAATTGTAGGCCGCCTTCAGTTTTTGAACACTTGGTAGGCATGGGCCTGTTTTGCACTACAACAATTCCGCATAAAACAGGGTTGCAAAAAATTAGTTATGATTATAGTTATCTCTAATAGCCATAAATAGGTTATGAAAGCAAGATGTGAATTTCCGTTGGATAGCAGCCATCATCAATGATATTCTACTAGATTCTAATTCTCTAAGTACCTACTAGTGATCATTACCATTAATGATAGCTACTTAGTAGATGAAATGGACATCTGGTTTACATGACATTTATATGGCTGTTTGAAATACGAATCAACTATTAACATGGAGGTAAATTTTTATCACTGTTTTGTGATTTTTTCAAAATAAGATTGGCATTATAGTTCCTTTACTACACTTGTATAATTTTTCACTCTTATGTTTGAATATTCTGTGTGTGTGGCATTGCCCGGGTGCGATTCGGGATTGCACAAACTTATATACCCTCACACCGCCCACTCGCTCGGTGAATGCTCTCGCGGCTGACGCTGCAGCTTATATACCCTCGCACCACCCGTGCGCTCAACATTCTAAAAATTACCTACAGAGAAGTATTTTGTTCCGTAAAAGTGTTCTTGAAAAAATGTCATAACTTGCAATCAGACTGTATATTCATGTTTTTTGTATGTGAATCATATTTATACTATAGGTAAAAACGTTATTTGCCTTAAACACGCTGTATACTCTGTATTTTTTTTACATAAATCTGTTCGTTGTAATGCTGAACAAATTAGTGAAAGAATGATACAAATCGGTTCAACCATTCTCGAGTTATAAGTGAACATAGTTACAGACAGAACCGGATTTCTCACCAGGGCTGTGCTGCGTGAGAGTGGAGGGGGTTAAAGGTGGTATCCTAGCCTAGTTTGGGGCCCGCCCTGCCCTGATTAAAATCGGTTGGTTTTTTCTGGAGATATTTTGGTTAGAAGGGGGTTTTCAATTTTTGCCTTTTATATAATAGATAAATGTCAATGATCAATGTTTTTTGTCTAAATCTATCATGAAAAATTACTCCTCAGCTTAAATGTGAGTCTGAGAAAATATTTGGGGTTAGGAGTCACCCATAGATGGCAGCATGTCTCTCATTGCCGTCGCATTCAAATGATAATATTATATTTTTGTTAAGTAAATATTTGACCTATGATGAATATTGATGAATTAATAATGAGTCTATAGTAAAAGGGTTAAAAAAATGCTGCATTTACAATGATATTGATGAAAGCAAGGATGATGTTCTTTGGGACGATGATTCTAGTGACCAATCTTCCAGTGGAGAAGAAGAAAGTGATGAAGAACATACTCATAGTACCTGATTAGTATCATAAAAAGATATAATAAGGAAGTCACCTTTCTTCATAAACGTTTGAAACTGACCAGCTATTCATTCGACTAACTCTTAGATACCCATTGCATATAGGCAAGAGTGAATCAGCTGGTCGTAATAAAAATAGTACCTGATTCAGTAAATCAATTTCAATTTTTCATTTTTTTAAGAATGGTCTTGCGTTTCTAAATGCTATTGGATATTTTCTTTCGTTCCTCAGGGCTATGCATATGTATCATTAAGAATAGCTGTATTATTTTTCATTAGTCATTAAAAGAACTTCCTATTAGTTTTACTTGGCTATTGTAGTTATTGCTATAGCCATTTTAATGTTTGTATGCATGTTAAAACCTCATTCATGAAATCTATTAAAATTGCATACATTTACTATGCAGACAATTACACAAAGTACAATGATGGCTTTTGATGCTCAACTGTTTTAATTTCAGTAAAACTGCATGGAACGTGTATAATTATAAAAATGCAATTTCTAAAGGCAATGTAAATGCTAATTTCATTGAAAATACACTTGAATGAAAACTTATCTTGACGAGGTTGCTATTGCTTTATCTGACCTTTTGTGAAAATGAAGATGGATGAAATTATCATCACTGAATGTGGAACATTATTCAACAACGTGAAATTATTAATTGGAGTAGTATTTCAAAATGTCAACAACTATACCATTTACCACACTTTTCTTCAATTTCAAATAATGTATTCTAGGAATGCATGCACACCCAGCACATTTCAGCATAAAATCTACGAAATTTACTTTTTTGCCAAAAATGGTGGAAATTTTTGGGGCATTGGCTTAAATCCAGGGTCGGCTTCTGTTAAGGCAGATATGGTATTATCTATTATATTAAATCCCTATCAAAAAATCTGTATGGTGCATAATATAATTCTTTGTGCTTGATGATGACATGCTACATCAAAAACGAGCAACTCCTAAAATAAAATCCATGGATCCAAATGGAAAAGCTTCTCTTTCTTTTTTATTTTTATTGTGTATGTCTATTAATTGGAAATGTAAATGCCTGAAAAAGTTAACCTCTTGCTCGGACTTTAAAACAGCCATTCCATTCCTTCAGAGTAGAATGCCATCTACTGTAAGCATACTTACTGCCCATCATTTTATTCTGAAACTTAACTTCTGTCACCAAACTGTTTCTTAATAGATTTATTCTAGCAAAAAGCAAAATGTCCACTTTCAGTATTTGATGTTGTCAGGTATGAAGCAGAAATGTTTTCCTGGAAGTCCACAACAACTCAATGATAACTTTGGTTGAGCTGTTGTTGTGGTTTGACATAGTATTGAATTAGGATGTCAATTCAGTTTTCAAGTTGTGTCATGGCTGTTTGAATATATATTGATGTTCAATTATTTATTTTGCACTGCTTTCCATGTAGTTGACATAGATTATTGTTGCTGGAAATTTTGTTGATTGTTTAAATAATAATGAAAAATCTTTAAAATAACGTTGTAAAGCCAATAATTTATTAAATTATCTCAATCAGTGACACTTTGTTACAACACCATCAGGTAAACTGGTTGTGATAATAAACCATTTACCACTCTTTTCTTCAATTTCAAATAATGTATTCTAGGCATGCATGCATGCCCGGCACACTTCAGCATAAAATCTACGAAATTTACTTTTTTGTAAAAAAAATGGTGGAAATTTTTGGAGAGTCGGCTTCTATTTGGGCAGATATGGTAAGTCCTTTTCTAGGGCATCAAAGTTTAAACTGAACTTCAAAACAAAAAAGTAGAGGGAGTTAACGCTTGTTGCCATCGCAAATGCATGAAGGAAAATGCAAGTAATCAGCGTGAAACAGAAGTAATGGCCATAAAAAATTTTGTCACGAAGTGCAAATTCGTGAACCGCAAGCACGCGAAGTTCTAAAAGGTAGTGTATATCAATTATATTACCTGTAAACTACATTGTAATATCTTGGAGCTTCATCTGTCCTTACAGGAGTCATGAAAATTGTTGCAAACTCATGGTCCGCAAGCTGGTCCCATATAAGAAGAACAAGCCTTTTCCAGGCTTGGTAGTCACTCTCTTCTAGGCTAGAATAAGATAAAGATATAAAGGACTTAGAACTTCCCAATGTTGACAACATGTTTCAAATGACACAAGGCTAGCTCATGAAGTTTCTGGTGTTATTTTCCATGAGCTAAATCCAATAATTTGTATGTGTTCTTTACCAAATTTTAACCCTTAATTAGTCGCGTGGGGTGAATATGACCCCAAGCAATGTTTTTTTGTCAATATCTAAAGAAATGTATTGTCAATCTAACCCAAACTTGTTCTACCTTCGAAACTTACATTCTCGAAGAGAAATTTGCATTTTTGTTTATTTTTAAATTTGTTATTTTTGATATTTTGATATTTATATATATAGTATAAATATTGTAAATATTGAGAAAATTAAACTATTTTAAAGTGCTATTTTGGTGTGTATCCATTTGTTATGTATATATGAGGTTAAAAAAGTTGCTTTTATTTTGACATCTCTCTACCTGTTGCTTTTTTCTCTATTGGTCTAGAAGGGTTAAATGCAATACAGATTATTATTATCACATCAGAAATACAAATAATTTTCCTGATAAGCAGTATTTCATTGTTTTAACACTAGTTCTCTTATGATACATTTCTACTTCACTAATTTTCACTATAGGTTGGTTACCCCTCTTCCTCCCATCTCCTCCCCCCCTCCCTCCTCCAATGTAACCTTTTCCCTCTTTTCGTAATTCTCCGGGTGTTTTCTTACCCTTGCCGCACACATGCAACTATTTTCTTCCCATAGTTTTCTACCCGCAATAAAAGTCACAAACACACGCACGTGGTCTCTCTAAAAGTAAGCGGTTTGCCTTTTATTACCGCTCACCCTTTTTAGCACGAGTTTCTCCCTTATTTTTCGGAATAAGCATGAACACGAATGAGATCGGCAATCTTCAAAGTTTTTCGATCTCCTACCGGTTGCATGATGGTCACGGTTGGGAAGTTTTAGACCAAAATATAAAAATCCTATTTTCAATGGGGTTTCTATGGAGAAGTCCCAAGTACGTTCACACTTATAGGGGAGGATGCGGTTGGACCTCGGCACGAACCCCTTGGGTTGCTCGAGGAGGCAACTTTTGTCCCAAGCCCCATCAAGGGCAATCCTCGGTGACAGCAGAAGTGAGCTTGAATCTTTCTGCTAGTTGGGGGCAGCCATAAACTACTTCATGCTGTAGGCGGGGACAGGAAAGCGACCGTGCCGCGACCGATGTCTAACCCACAAGTGTGAGTGATCTCCGCAAAAATAGTCCTATCCCTAATAAAGCCCTCAACACGACCATCATGCGACAATGCAACAAAAGGTGGCGTAGATACATGCGATCAGCTCTGTGCTGCTTATAATGTTGGCAAAAGAATGAAAAGATGGCCGTTAGCTGTGTTTTTTTATTTGCTGGACGTTTCTGCCATAAATGCCTTTATTGTTTGTAAACAAAACGTTCAGAAGGAAATGACAAGGCGAAATTTCTTGAAATCATTATCGAAAGAATTAATAAAGGATCTACAGATTTTGAGGTCACAGTGTCAGTTTATATCTAGGCATCTCCGAAAGCGCATATGCACTCAACAGGGACTTGTGGAGGAAGGTCCATCACCGGGATCGGGACTATCAAGAGAAAGATGCGAACATTGCCCAAGAAATAAGGACAATAAAGTGTCCACTAGATGTGGAAATTGTAGAGCTTTTACTTGCAAAGACCATATGATAATGAAGTGCATTGAATGTAGTGAGAGGGAAAGTGATTAGAAAATACAAAAAAATTTTTAATTTATTTTAATCAATGTTTATTGTAAAAATTACTAATAAATGATTGTATCATAATGAAAGATTGATTTTATTTCCAGTAAAATATAAATAAATTAATATATTATTGCTTATCTTTAGAAATTATTTTGGGGTCATATTGACCCCACGCGACTAATTACGGAACTTTTTTTCAAGCGACTAACTGAGGGTTAAAGAACCCATTTGGAAATTGCACACTCAGACATGGAGTGCTCATTTCCACTCATAAGTGTATCCTGGATTTTGCTCCATACATTCATGTTGAAAAATACCAGCTAACTTGATATTAATGTTAATTTTTATGCTATTATAAAAAATATAAAAAAGAAAATATTTTGCTTAGTTCCCAAAATTGGTTAAAATAATTAGTTCAAGCATAATTTTTAAGGTGAGATATTAATACAAAAATTACAATAGTTTATTATCAAATGAGCATTTGATTAAAATGTAATATTTATAATACCTTGCAGAGTTGGGAGAAAAAGGGAAATTAGGTGCCTCAGTTAATGAATCATGGTCGGAGTTTGTAGACTTCCTTTGTACTCTCCTCCTTTTGTAGACACTACTTGTTACAGACTCTGTATCATCAGTCTTCTCCCCCTTGATAGACATAGTTGGCCAGTAGCCTCCATCATCTGGTATAGAACAACTGTCCTCACTGCTAATTAAGCATTCATTCATTGATCTTTTCATTCTTCTTGCTTGTTTCTTCTCCATATCATCAGCATATTGTTCATGGTCACCAAATTGGGATGAACTAAGCTGTTCGTCTCCCATGTCTGGATCATGACCTGCCAAAAATGTAACAGGCAACAAAGAATTTAATTTTTAGAACAAATTCCATTTCACATCAGAAAATTTTCTTTAAGTATATATAGCAATAGCAAAAAACTCGAACCATCAATAACTCACAGTCTTTTCAAAATTTCACTCTATTTGGTAATTTATTTATTTAAAACCAACAGTGCTCAAAATAATCCAATCATAAAAATTAGTGCAACATACATCGTAAAAACATTTCTTGTATGCCCTTCCAGTCCAAACAATAATGTCACCAGTTCCATAGGGGAGAGCTGCATGATAGTTGTGCGTAAAACTTTATATATTTTAATTTAACAGGATGCTTTACCATTATTTATTTGGAATGAATGAATTATGGAGTATTGCTTAACCCTTTTAGTGCCATGCAAATTTCGGTGGGTATAGCCAGAATTGCCACGGGCAATTTATGAATTTTGTATTATCTTAGGAATACTATCACAGTGAAATTATTTCATAAAATAATATGCTAATTTTTTCAGAAATTGTAAAAAATAGTACATTCTTCATAATTACATAATTTTTATTTAAATGAAATATTAAATCATTTAATAACGATAAAAAGTTATTGCATATCACATTGCAAAAAATAAATAAAAAAGTTTATCACAAATAATTTTCATCTTATATACAATCGACACCATTAGAACTTACAAATTATAATACCTATATTACTCTAGAAAATCATAAGAAGAAATCACATGGATATAGAAAAAAATATAAACTACAGATTTTTCAATCAACTTCTGCAGCCATAAATTTCGAATAAAAAAATTAATACAGTGATGATTATGAAAGAAAAATATTGGAGTAATTGCATGTGGCTTTTGGTTCTGACTAGTTTCATCTATACTAATGTGTTTGGGGGTGTGTAGTGACTATGATGAGTTATTACCAGTTTAGTTTCAGTCTACACCAGAGCCGATATATTAGTCGTGACACTCTTCGCCTGGGAGGCAAAAACCGATATATTGGCCTGTGGCACTAAAAGAGTTAATATATAAACCTCCATAGCCGAATTATTTTTGATAAAAAATCCTTTAAGCAATTTTTGCATAAATTGGTTTTTTGTGAAAATAAAGAAACACTACCCTCTATTGTCATAAAATAAGGTTCATTTCAATCGAGTTTCTACTCCAGGTATCTTCTTACATAAATGTGAAATTTATTCAATTCTATTAACCCTTTTGGCTCCTACAGCAACACATAGATGACACAACAGGCTGATGTAATTTCAAAAATTACTTCTTCAGACTCAAGAGGTACCTAAAGATGAATTTTTCACTATCACCATACTATATATAATTTGTATATGAGAAAGTAGAAAAGCAATGATATACCTACACTGACTGGCAAAAAAAACCAGAACACCTTAAAAAAATCTAATTACATACTATAAATTTTTATGCTAAAAATAGTTACAATTTTTATGATACTGCAAGGAACTGAAAATAAACACTTTTTGTAAGCCTGGCATACACAAATATGGCCATTTTCACTCATTTTGGAATATTTGTTTAGGAAAAAATGAATATTTGGTTCAATCTTTATTTAAATCAGTGATTAATGACAATTAAAAAATGATTTGCAAAACTTACGAAAGGATTGATGTCTTAATGTTATGACAAAAAAATCCAAAATTGTGAATTTAATGCAGTCAGTATCGTGTATTTCCTCCTCTGGCCGTAATTATTGCCTCCATCTTCCAGTGCATCCTTTCAAATAGGGTCTTTATCTCTTCATGTGGGATCTTGTCCCACTCCTCTCCAAGTGCCAACTGAAGGTCGTTTAACATCTCTGGAATGGCAGCACGACTACGGATGTGCCTCCTTATAATCCCAGAGATGTTTGATGGGGTTCACGTCCGAGCTCCGCATCGGCCAGTTGATCCGAGCAATTCCCATCTTGTCCAGATATTGGGATATGCATCGAGTGCATGCGGACAAGCATTGTCGTGCATCAGGATAAAACTGTCCCCAATAAACAGAGCAAAGGGAACCACATGGTTAATGAGGACCTCTCCAATGTAATGGTGGGCAATGAGAGATCTGTTCTCAATGAAGACTAACTCCATATGAGAGTCAAAGGAAATGCTGGCCCATGCCATGATGGAACCTCCATGGAATGGCATCCTTTGTGCTAATGTACTCTGCAATATGCTCTCCAAGCCTTCTCCAGACTCTCTCTCTCTCTTCTGTCTGGTGATCGTAGGTCACTTCAGGGCCTGTAGCAGGTCTGTGAGAGCTCAGGTTCTCTTTCGGCAGTCTTCTTCTTATTGTTCACTCACTCACGTTCACCTGCCGCACTTTCTGTAATCGGTTGAGCCTCTTTCGCTGTGGTGTGTCAATTTTGCAACACTTGTGACATAATAAACCGATCGTTTGGAGCCGAAGTCTACCTTCGTTGACCTGATCCAGGCCTCCTTGTGTAACTTTGAGACTCTTAGAAGCGATGGACAGCTTGATGAATGGTGGTAAGAGAGGCACCAATAATTTTAGCAGCATAACGAAGAGAGCGGACATCTTCAACCAAAGCGACAGTTCTTGCGACATTTTCAGCACTGAAAGGCATTTTAAAAGTGAATAAAATGGAGACAGGAAAACGCTATCTGTCGAAAAAGACGCGAGACAGCTTAATTATGTGATTATTTTTCCTCGCTCTTTGCAACAAACCACCTTCCCTTATTCAGGAACGGCACACAGCAGGCTTCTGCCGGGAAAACAACTTTGTGCAGTAAAACCCGTTACATTACTGGCAGGGGATAATCAACAATAACTCCATTATTGCTTATTGTAATGCAATTGTAATCAATAATGGTCTATTAGTGGTGTAGCACAGTCGGGAAATCTATTTTGACATTCTTAACTTAAAAATTTATAGTAATTAGATTTTTTTAAAGGTGTTCCGGTTTTTTTGCCATTCAGTATAGTTACTTTTGTCATTGTATATGATCAGATACTGTTAGCACAAAAATACATTTAGTATATCACTAATATAGGAACATTTGGCATACACTCTAAGAAATCTGTCCAAATGTATAAAAAAAGTTCAACAGGAGTAACATTATTTAATCATATGAACAAGGAAAATTAAGCAGTTTTCATTAAATTACTATGAAGCATCCATATAATTTGATATTCCAACATTCTGGAAGCTTTAACTATAATTACATAAATGTCAATTACACAATTTCATAGAAATACTGATATTTTTAATGGAAATCTAGTTGATTTATAATAATAGTATGCCTAATTTCAATCAATATATAAGTATCTTTGAACATTTTTCCTTCTCATTTACCCATTTAGGTTATATGGCATCATTGTTTCTATGATGCCTCCAGAATCATCTAGTGAGGGAAAATTGAGCCATTCTGTAAACAAGAGATGGTGCTTAAAATGTTCCTCTGAATATGCATGTGTATTTAAGTGATTTAGGTAGATGGGATCATTCATATCTTGGAAAGTTTTTGCAGTAATCAGGGATGGACAAAGACAGACACCATGGGCAACTCAAATTTGCATTTCCAACATATTTTTGTTATATTTTATCAATTACTAATTCGGTACTATTTTTTATGTTGTATGTATGGTTTAATCTATACGGATTTAAATAACCTTAATTCTAAATTGCATCCATTCAGAATTGTATCTATATTTTAGAATATAATAAATTAATTTGGTAAATTATTTTAATATCTCATTATATGAACCTCTGCTAACTTCTATCTTCAATACGATTATTTTTTGTGGCGTATTTCACAGTTCAGCCCTGAAAGAGTTCATTTTACCAATCAAATAAAAAAATTCACCACAGCCTGATAGTTTTATTGAACGTTTTCTAATAATTACCATGTTTGAAGTAACTTTTATTTTGGTAAAGCAACGATCCACCATATTAATCAACTTCTAGTCTTAAAGACTATGAGCTATTTCAAAAATAATTTGAATAGAATATATAGTTATAATGACAAGCATGGCTACATTGAAAATATTTATTTAAATAAATCACTCATGAAATTTGATCGCCCAATGGAACATTGAATGGAGCATAAATGAGATTGTGCTTTGAAATACTTTGTGTGAAATCAAGAGAATTAGTTCCCACTCAGTATTTCTGAAATACATATTTTCTCATGTTTCATAATATATTATTTAAATAACTTAATTGAACAATCACAAATTTTTTGTGTTTGCCAGGAGATGAGGCTAAAGCATTAAAATCGAACAAACAAGCCATAAAAATAGTTATCATCATACAAGGAAAGTATTTTTATCTCCTTACAAACTCGAAGGCAAAGCTGGAGGTACTTATTATGTATGTATGTATGTATAAACAGCAACCAAATTTTCTCTAAAAGCAATCTTCTAATATTCCTTTTTAAAACAATTAAATCAGTTGCACATATATTCTATCTTTTGTTACTGTTTGTCATTAACAGATTCTGAAGAGCAGCTCAGCATATGATAAGGGCCTTTATGAAGTTTTGATTCAACTTCCAAACTAAGGCCAACTCTTTCACCAACTTTTTTGTAGCTGTAATTTTCTACACAGAATTTATTTTATGCCATATAGCAATTAGAATTTCATAATAAGAGTAAGTATTGTATGACAAAAAATATATATATATTTTTTAAATTCATGCTACAACTACATAATTATTTAAAAGAAAGTATCTTACACTGATCCAAACCAAGAGAAGCTATGGTAGGTTGTTTTCCATCCTTAACTTGTTTTGTCACATCTTTCTTTGACATATACGAGGCTTCAGTCATGGACTGTGCTATATCCATCTTTTCATCTTCATTGTCAGATGAATTGCTGTTTTCAGCAGAAGACCCTCCATCAATCCCAGCATCATTGTTTTCATCCTAAAAAAGAAATTTTTTTATGGTTTTATCCTGGAGATAAAATAATTTTAAATGAATTTAATAAAACAGCTGTTCCTCAATGAATGCATGAAAAAGAGTTGCATATGCTATATCCATAGAAAACACATCAACCAGGCAAATTCAAGTATCTATTTAATTCATCTAATTTGGTATCACTGCAAACTGCTTTACCAATTTTAAACAAAATAATAACACTTACTAATAAGAGAAACACTTCTTGGTCAATCTTCTTTTTCTTGGAAGTTTCACCTAATACATCCTTTTGGAATTGAATTGGTGTGGTTGTAGGTCCTGCTCCTACGTTATCAAAGAATTAGTTTAAGGTTAAAAAAAGAAATGGAATCACTAAAAACAAAGTTATGGCTAGGCAGTAAAATTAAGTCTTAATTTTTATAAACACAAAATTTACACACAGTCACAATATTAAAAAAATTGATTTATCAAATAAAAATAATTAAAAGTATTTAAATGAAGTTTGCTTAATGGTGTATAGCAAATGATTTTTGGCATAAACTGATATAATAAGCAAAATTGATGTTATAATGATTTTAATTAAGAGCTAATTTTGAGTCTTGAGATCAAGAAACACTAAGACAGTATATAGGAAGACAAACCTGAGAAGTCTCCTGAATCACCAACCTTTTGCCTGGACATAATATAAGAAAGTTGTGACTCTGACTCAGACATTTCTTCCTCACTTGTAATGATAGGCACATTTTCAGCTACTATGAAGAAAAAATAGCAGAGTTGGAATAAAGGCACAAACTTATTGCATGCCAAGCAGTAAAAATTAGTAAAGGAAGTAGTGATAAAGGACAAATTAAAATAAATATACATCTGCAAACATGCTCTTATAAACATGCAGATAATAAACACATAGAGATCCTTGGACTAAAATGTGTATGTAATTCCTCTCAAAGAATGACATAATTAATTATTCTTCAAATTGCCTCTCGTTTCAAGTATGACAATATTATTTAAGAATAATAAAAATCAAACAAGGAAATACTAATTATAAGATTTTTTAACTTTGAATTGTATAATTTTGAATTACAGTGAATCTTGGCTTAAAACAGCTAAATATTTTACAAATATACAATACAATTATGTAAGTTGAAATGAGCCAACTGCTGAAATGTCCATATCTAATATATTTTTCATAATAAAAACCTTAAAACCTATTTACAGTTGATGCTACCTAGGAAATCATACCTTAATAAGTCAGAAAAATGGATTTCCTGTTTATTGCTGCAATGCATAGAGCATAAAATTCTGAACAAAACAAAAAAATCGAGCTTTCCAGGCCAAAAATTGATTTTTGGTGAATTTTTAAAGTTTAAAAGGAAAAGTATACCTCAAGTCGCCCATGTTATTTTCCCATAGCAACTAAGTTATGATTTCAATGAAGCTGACTTGCTCACTTTTCGCCAATATTTTCCTATTTTTTGATGAGGTAACACTGATTTTCATGATCGTAGGTCACAGTTGAAGACCTCTACTAATAGAAGGCAGAAAAACCTCAAAAATGATATTTTTCAATTTCAAGCACCATTTTTGCTGTACTGAACAATTTAGCATAGCGACTTAAGGTATGGTTTCCTTGGCAGCATCACATATATGGTAAAATTTAGTTAATTTCACTAAGTGATGGTTAATAATTTAAAACAACTAGAATGGGAGAAAAAAACAAATTAAAATTTTTGATGCAAAAGTCACATTATACTCTAGAGATTAAGGAAGATATTTTGTTATACTTTGAAAGTGTATGAAACATTAATTTTATTTCTTGGAATTTAATTTACATTATCTAGCATTATTGAATGGGATATTCAAATTAGAACAAACTAGTTTGTACAATATTACACAAAAACTTCACTAGATTTTTGAAAATCGAGCCATTTAATTCTCACACATGTAAATTAGACAAACTAGTGATAGTTTTGGTGCAGCTAGAAATAAAAATTATGGAATCCAAATCATTATGCTTTATATTATTCAATACAGGAAATTTTATAAACATTTAAACAGAACAACCAGAAAAATCAATCTTTAAAAGTGACAGGAAGAAACAATAAAACTGCACATAGCTATAGATATTTGCAATTCTTCTTTAAGTATTTTCAAAATGAATTTACAGCTACCTTTAAACTATTTACTAGGTTATTAAAAACAACACATTGGTAATGGCAAGGAAGAATTGAATGAAAAGATATTCCTCTTTAAATGCAATATACAAATACCAATGTATGTTAGATTATGGTAATGTTACTATTTATGAAAACCATCAAGTGAAGAATGGGAAGTAAAAATATCTGGTTAAATGATTCTATCACATTAAAATTATCATCGTAAGTTACAAAGGAAGCAGGTATTACAAAAATAGATCCATATTAATTGGGTATCTGCCAGAATTTTACCCAACAAATGTCAGAATAGTTATTAATAATGTTTTAATACAAATACATAACAAATAAATCAATAGAAAATTGACACAATATCCAAGTTTATGTATAAAAGAAATTATAAGTATGAGACATTCATAATATTAAAGCTGAATTGGACAACTTTCAGAATTTCACTCCTACAACACCTTATGGCTAATGAAATTAAATCCTGCATAATAAAGTTTGGTCCAAAGGAATTGATTATATGCAATATTTAACTCAATACAACTTGTGAAATTCCAACATCACCATTTTGGTGCTTAAAATATTTTATAATCTTCATAAAATAATAATCGCACTATTAATCTTCATAAAAACTATGATAATTCTTTGGCATGTATTCAATTGTTTTAAAAATAAATGTTTTATTCCAAACATACTTGGAAAAGAACCCATTTCAATGGTACATAGAAAAATTTTTCTTACATTAATAAAATCTTTCAGTGAATTATAACTTTGTAACAAATATATATATATCATGGAGAAGTTAATTTCAGATGAAGTATTTTACATACCACATCAAAATTTCCTTCACTGTTCATTATACCTAAATGCAAAACAACAAGATAATATGCCTGATTGGACAAAAACAGCTCATTAGCAGTCTAATACATTTATATATGGAATTTTTTATATCTTTATAAAGAAAATAGGCCAAAATTTTTAAATCACAGGAAAATTTATGATGTATTGCTCTCTTCTTGAATGACATGCCAAAGAATATTGTGTTACACTGATGTAATTCTCAAGCAATGCTCGCCACTGTGTGACAATTTATTATAAATAAAAATTAATAATCTTTTTTACACATTAATATTTAGTCAATAACTTTTTGCCACAAAGAATTACTACTTTGCATTTGCATTATATTTTATCTCTCTTTAATGAAATTTCACCAAACTACTAATGATTACACTAAAATTCTTAATTTTTATCTATTTGGCATTTTTTAGTCATATCAATGCAAGAATAAAAATTTAAGTATCAACTTTTTAGAAGGAAAAGTTCAAAATAGTATTAAAATAAAGATGCTCATATTTTAATTAATAAAAAAATGGGAATCCACTTTTTAATGCTCTTTCAAGTCACACTTGCATTTATTTCTAAATGAATTTTTTTATTTAACCTTCAATACAGCTGCATAAATTTTGCTATTGGCTGCCATATTTATTATTTTAGTTTTTAAATTATCTCAGTTTTAACAGGGTTGATTTACAGTTCTGGATAATATATCAGCATTTGTCATTTCACTGTCCTAAGCACCTTAAATTCCTTCTCATCTTCTCTCTTTCTTCTCAGAATCTACCCGATGCAACACTTCATCAAAACTCCAGGTTTCTCCTATAAAATGTATCCTTATACTCTAAAAGGAATTTAGACTAGTATATGGTCTAAGTATGTATATTTATCTTCATTTAATTGGATGTCCAATTAAAAAAACTAAATATACAAGCATCTCAACTATCACCAGCACCTAATGCAATTTAGGCAAGCACCCACCTCCACCACTGTTATTTGGAAAAGGGTAAACACCAACACCAAACCATTAAAAAACGAGAGCACTATGTTTCTGTTTAAATTCCTGGCAATTTGGTAGCTGAACCAGAAGAGTTAAACTAAACTGAAAGTCAATCACAGAAAATCTGCAACGGCATATCTAGTAGCACATTTGTCATGCAATGGACTAGTTAAACACAAATTTCTGCACATGATGTTATTAATTTTCAACATATATTAAAAATGAAGTGGAGATTTCTTTTCACAAGGATGATTCTTGTAGTTCTTGACAACTGTGATGTTAATTAAATAATACCACTAACATGCAAAAGCAGACAGAGATAAGAGCAGTGCAGGGATAAAAGGAAGACATGGAAGACAAGATTTAATGTTGAATCCCTTTCCTTGCCAGAGTTTTATCTTCAAGCATCTATGTATCCAAGATGACTCATTATCATACTCCCTTAGCTGCTTTTTCATGGTTCATCATTCCTTTTTCCTTTCTCACTTCCCATCTTATAATAATATGCTTTCTAATGGTACTATTCCAAATTAGAGTACCCAACGTTGATATGGCATGATTTACCTAAAGAAATCCAAATCTGCAATAATTATTTTATATGACATCCTGAGAAGCCTGTTATCTGAAAGCAAAAAGAGCCAATGGCATTCATTCTTTATGCTTGAATCAGGCTGGACTAGGTGACTGATGTATTTTTCATAATACATCATTTATGAATCAAATACACCAAAATTTCTCAAATAAAATGAATCATTTCCTAACTTTTTCCTTTGATGTTTTCTCTTATACCTCAAACTCATGATAACTTATACATGTAAAACATAATTAGTCTCATTACAGTTGAAACTGGACAAAATAGTATTTTTGGATATACAGCTCAAGATAGTGCCTAAAAATTTCATTAAAATGACATAATTATTGCATTCAGAGATAATTCATAACTTAACAGATAATTCTGCAGAATACTTTCATTCAGAATAGTTACTAAAATGTAATTTATCACGATGATACCCTCGCATTCAATTTTTTGAAATGGGTACAATGCCACCAGCTGCAAGTTTCTTTAATATCAAATTATGATCACCAATTAAGAGTATTTCTTAAAAACACTAGAATTAAAAGAGCAATTGTGAACAGATATTAAATTCATACCATAACTCCACCTTTGCAACAAAGAATACTAAAAACAGAAAGTTTTGCTGTAAATATTTTTCTGAATGTAAGTGCTGTACCACAAAAGCAACTTGATCACTAAATCCTAATGAATATGTAGTCTAAATTTTGCACAAAAATAGGCATGTGTAACTTATTTGATATTTACAGACAGTGGGTTGAATGATATGTACTAAAAATCATGAAGAAAATACTGAATGAAATATATACCAAACATTCATCCAATACATAAAATGTGAAATTTAGAAAAGAATTAAAACATCAAAAATTACCAAATTTAATTTTAAAATATAATTACTCAGGATAATTTCTAGCAAATTCATCATTTTTACATGGATAATATAACAAATGTGGTTATGTATTCTCCAAAATCACTTTTAGTAAGATTTTAATCATAAACTTGATATATTGACGAAACTGATTCAGATAAATATGGTGCAAAGTTAATAATGCCTAGATTTATATGCTAAGTTTGAAATAAAGTGCACATTGCAAACAAATCTAAATAATTACATCCTTTGGTGAACATATAAATTACAACTACATAAGCACAATTTTAAACTAAACTCTGTAGCATATAAAATACTACGTGAAACTGATATTTATGGTAGTTTATCCAGCAAGGGATAGACTGAAATTAAATGCTTTTATTACATTCTACAGAATAATACTGTGAAAAGTTAGTTTTAAAAAGTAATTTCTTTGAAATTTTTAAGATCCTTGACAAATTCAATTTGATAGATTATAAGCCACACATCAAAATATCCACGAGTTAATTATGTAGGACAAACTAATATGTATATATAAGGGGTCAGCAACCTTTTCTTTGTAGCAGACTGCATCAGATGTTTCAAATACTTTGGCAGGCTCAAAAAGAGTTAACATCAGAAGTTACCTAGAAATATTGCAGCATTTTATAAGTGAAAACTAAGTATTAGCATATTTTAGCATTCACATTTCAACATTCCAAGTATTATGATCATAATTTCATTCAACCACCATGAAACTGCCTGTGCTAGGAGCTGCATAAAATGACTTCTGGGGGCACGTGGCTCACAGGGTGTAGGTTGCCGGCCCTTGATATAGATAATGCCAACATTGAACTTTACACTTCATTAGGGATAAATGTGCAGCCAAGTTTCTTATGAGCAATTTTCACAAAGTTTTTGTTCCACAATAAAATTTTGTATGAATCATTCCATTTTTAAAATTCAAGCTTTGCTTAAAATGACAGACACACAAACTATGCATACATGCTCCCAACATGAAGAGTAGAAAAAAGTATTAATGAAGGAAAGATGCAAAGCATACAGAAAGCTTATGCATAGTTATTTTAGCAGATGAAAAGTGAACGATATGGTGGAAAAGCACTCCAAAACACACTTCTAAAAAATGTTTCATTTTCCAAATGTTAAAGTGTAGAGATTATTTGGCTTATTATTACTCCTTACCTTAAAAATTCAATCATCGAAAATTACATTGGTTCATGTTTTCATGGGTGCATAGTTGTGAATTTTAAATTTTGATTACTAAATATTACATTAAATCTTGTTTTCATATATTTAGCTCAACATAATTAAAAAATTAAATTGAAGTTAAACATTTCTGGGATCCATTATAGTTTGCCTTCAACGCTTGGACATATTACGTTGTGGAAATCAAAAGACTATTTTAACTTAAATTTCTTTAATCTAGTAAGCTCCCACAAAGCTGTAAATATAACTCTATTTACTATTGTATCATACATATCATTAAATGTATTTTTTATCTTAATGGCCAAGCTTATACAGCTGTGGGAAGAAAAACTGAAAAATCAAGACAAAACTCTTAGTGTGATTCTGTAATCAGATTGCTTTTGATATGGTAAAACTTTGAAAATAACAGTTTTAACTAAGATATTTAGATTCAGGGTTTTTTCTATATTTATTTAAACTTTGTCTCATTGAAAATTGAAAGTAAAATTGCAATCAATTTCCTAACCACTTATCAACAGAATGTCATTATCACAAGCTCAATTTACTTCCAAACCTTATTTGACTATTTGTGTAAAATGCTGGTACCAGGTTTTAATTCAGTAACCAAGCATAAAAAAGGCACGATGAAAGGAAAGTGGCAATGTCACGAACATAACTATAATATTCATTAAAGTTCAACATTAAAATTCACAAAAAATGAAAAGTTTATTAAAAAATTTCTTACAATATTTATGTACATGTCATTCCCAAAAAGTTATACATGGTAATTGTCTTTTCTCATTCATCCATTTCATTCCTTAATTCCTCAGAATGAATTCAGTAGCATCAGTGATGTTTCTCCATCTCCAACAGTAGAGCGATCCACTAGAACTTCCTAGTACTTTGCATGAGCCGTATCAGATCTCCATACACAGTTTGAAGAGAGCAACACAAAATAGCACTTTTTAGTCTATCATTTCATGATTTTGCTGCATATGACTGCTCTTTAAGCTGAGCAATTCCACGTACAGCTTCACTCAGATTAACTTCAGAATCTTTTGACAAATTTTCACAGCAATATGTAACACAATATTATGCACCTTCTCTTCTACATTTATTGTACTTGGATATTCTCGAGGTGTATGGTTCCACAGTCTAGATCTTCTGGGCCACAGGATTCAACTAATGCTTATTTTCAACTTTATAACAAGCAAAAATGAAGATGGAGACTGCTAAAATGCAGGACTTCATTAGTTGTTGTATCAACCATCAAAACTTTGGTTATTTAGCATGTCAAATATCACAAAATAGACAGACATTATGCTAGTGTCCATTAATTCATCAAGACACGAGGAATGGAATTTAACCAACTGCCTTCAAAATCGCAATAATGACAAGTTTATACAATTAATGTGATTTGAGAATAACTTTACAAAAATCTTCTGAAGCAGCTGTTTTATCAAATCCTTAGAAGTATCGAAATGAGAGTTCTGATACCTAAGTTTGTTTTTGAAGAGAATAGCCATACAAATGAAATAGCTTCTAATAGTATGCAAATTATAACCAGCCTACCTGTATGTCTGACTGTCTTGTCCCAGTAAAGGCTTTGCAGTAACTGAGCATTTGGTAGAAGTATAAAAGCAATTTTATTTGGCTCAAGTATTCCATTTCAATCTAAAGTGTGAAGGAGGAGGAGTTGGAGCCATTCGTAAATATTATACGTTTAGTTTATCTCAGGTAAAATGTGATTATATAAACAGTAAAATTTTATACCAATCATACTTTCACAAGCAGTTATTACAAGAGTTGGCTTTAAAAAAGATCCTGTTATCCAAAATTACTAGGAGCAATTTAGGCAAGCACTAAAACCAGAGCAATGGGTAGGTTCATGCCAGTAATGCATACCTTATTAACCAGTTACACCTCAATTAAATTAAATGCATTAGTTATTAAGTAAAGCTTTCAATTCTGCTCACAATGTAGTGTCAGCATCTTTATTTTTTAAGTAAAAAACATGAGTTAAGTATCTGCTGCAAATCCATTCCTGAAACGGTACGGGCGGTTTTTACTATGGCCACTGCTGCAATAATTAATATTTCTAAAGAATAAGATAAAAAAGATTTAAATAATTTTCCGCATGAGACACCAAAACATTAAAAAAATTAGAAAATTAAAACTTCATAAAAATTCATTATATTAACTAAAGCATCCCTAAAAACTTTCTTGCTTCACATCTTCATTTAAATGAGTCTAAAATACTATAATACTGAGGCCACCTACTTAGCCACAAATAAACATGCACATTGACTTACTTTAACAAACCTATTTAACATAAAAAGCTTCAAGTACATGTGCACTATCAAAATAATTTAATCAACACATTTACATTAAATCTGAATTTCACTGTAAACTTGGAATAAAATATCATTCACTCAAAAATGAAATCGATTATAAATAGTAAAATAACTTGAATGCACCTTTTAATAAATAAACTGAAGATCTGAATAATTTCATGATGCATAGTTTATGATACAATCTGTTTAGCAAACTGTTTAACTTACATACTTCAGAGCTCCAACTAACACAATGTAGATATGACATCACATAAGACATATCATCTCTTGCATGTACTACAAATATATTACAGAGCTTCATATGCTAAAATACAAGTCTCATTTCTAACATTAAAGTTCTTTCTACTGTGTAGTAACACTTCTGAAATAGACCTTGATAAGATACAAGTGTAGCTTTAAAAAAAATCTTTTTCATTGCTACATACAATTGTGGCTAAACTGAAATTTAGGTATTATTAGTACAAAAAGCTTTGATTTATAATTAGTCAACTTGAGCAGCATAAAAAATATGCTATTTAAGTGTCCTGAATCGTTTCGCTGAAATAAAATTCCATGATTGAGACTAAAATATGTGTTGTTACAGCAAATTAACCATCAGTCTTGATGTGCCTTTTAAACAACATGTTTATTATTATAAATTCTGATTCCTATGGTAGTTTGATTTTGAACTTGAGTGGTACCAGCAAGTTGATTCCAAAAATATTGATATTGAATAAAATCATCTCAGGAAGATATCTTAGAGGTATAATAAAACAGTTGTGTCTTCTTGGAAATGTTAAGCAACAATCTTCTTGCACAAGCTTATGTTCGTGTACTTCTTCTGACATATTTTATAATGTACATCTTGATGCTCTCAAAATTTTCATAAATGTCATAGCATGGACGACTGCAATCTGCTAAAACAATCCTTAAAGGAGCGAAATTTTTATACAAATTCATATAGTTGACTGTTTCAACTCACAGTAAAAGTGATGAATCACCAGGCCAGAGTTGATAAAATTAATTAAGGGTATTTTAAAAGCTTCTTTTGCTAAAGATATCTGAGTGATTATTTTTCCTCTTCTTTTAGTTACATCTAGAAGCAGCACAATTTATTTTGAAATGAAGTTCAATTATTGAGATTCACAAGTTCTTGGTATAAAAACTGATGTGTAGGTCCACTGTTAAAATCAAAGTAAATAATGTGTAGTCTTTGAAGTTCATTGGCTGAAAAATGGTTCTTTGGAATTTTTAACTGCTTCGTACTATCACAGAATTGATTGGAATTATTACTTAGTTGACTCTCTTCTACCCAAAGTAAAGTAAAATATTCACAAAAGCTTGAAAAAACTATTAAGGACATATTAAATATGAACGATTTATAATCCATGATGTCCAGCAATTTTTTCTTACACATTACGAGTTCAAAACCTAACTGCACTATAAAGTAAGACTGATTAAAATTTTGTCCTCAAAAAAATATATTTGGGTAATCCCATTTCCAACAGTAAGATGGCAGTGAGGATACACAAGTCAAGATTTCACAACTTTCTTCCTTCAGTAACCATATGAAACTTCAGCACAAATTGCTTAAAATATTCATTCAACAAGACCTACTCGAATTTAACCCTCTCTCACCGATAGCATAGTGAAGCATACCCGACTTTTATTACATTTTATCACTCTGTATTTGGCCACTTGCAAGTATTTATGTTACATACACAGTGGTACTTCATACTACTTTGTACCATCTTTGAATGACAGATATTAAATACTTTTACCATAATTTGCTCAATGCTTCCAATAAAACTGCAGTTATATCAGTAGTCATGAAAGTGGCTTTGCATAGCTGAGTTAGAAATAAGGAGACTGCTTTTGAGTTAAGGAAGAGAGATTATTCTACATCAGTGGTTCCCAACCTTTTTTTGCTGCGACCTTAAACTCACCACCAGTATGGCCTTGTGACCCAGACCCTCATGACCCGTACTTGTAATTGAGATAAGATACTTTATAGATAGGCTGGAGAGAAAGCAGTAAATACACCCCTGCCAGAGGACAGCACTATTGTATTGCTACTGCACTGCAAATTTGGTCGGGCTTTGTCATAATCATTTTCAAGAAAAGTGTAGTATTAAAGTGTGAAACTCATAGGGTAGCTCTGATATTCCTGCTTTTCCCTATCCATTTTCAAACATAAGCACTAAAAGCTTCGAAAGGCTAGGGAGGCTTACATAGGCTGTTAAGCATGCTCCATGACTGATAAAGGTTAGGCAGCTTTCCATTAATATATAAACCCAAACTGACAGTGACATTACCAACAGTTTGCAACTCTATGGAGGATCCCCCAAAACCCTGATTTGGATCGCAACCTGAGGTTGGGAACCACTGTTCTACATGCTAGCTTGCTTAGTGTACCATCATGAGGAACTGAATGATAGAAAGGAGATTTCTGTTGCTGTACCAATATTTTCGTTTCTCAAACAATTATGAAAAAAATATTTTCCATAATAACAGTTTCATGGCTTTATGTTAAAGTTTTACAAATTTCCAATGTTTAGAGACAAAGTTACAAAAGTTGAATCAAACAGTATATTGTACAAATGTCTTAAAAATAAATTTGTTAAATCCCCAGAGATTAAGGAATTGAAATTCGGTGGGAGAGGGTTAATACCTATAATAAACTAATTTCAATGAAGCACATACTTAAATGATCAACTTCTATATACTTTATCATGAAGAGATGAACAATAGTTTTAGCTCCTTCAAAGATAAAGAATAGAAGTGAAATGAAATTCTTTCAATAAAGCCATTGCAAACTAAACAGAATTAAGTGATTCAGGTCTGATTTAGAGAATTATGACAAATAAGTCAGTAACATTAACAATTAGCCTCATTAGAAGAACTTGTTCCAACCAACACATTTGACAAGACAAGGAAAAACAGGAACATATCACTATCCTAATAACAATTAAGACACAAATTTGTGCTTCACATTATATGACCTCCTGTATATACCTGAATCCAAGACAAGGTTTTTTCCCAAATTTCAGCTTGCAAAAATCAAGGGTCATCTTAAATTCAAGTACGAAGAGGTATACCGTCAATACATCAAGGTCAAATCATCAGACAACTAACTCACTGCGCGTCAATATGTTGCATGTCAATTGGAATGAATTCGAATGAGACATATTTGTCATGAGACAAATTTTAATGCGATGCACCATTCACCCCCTTTCATAAACCATCCAATATGTCACGCCTCGCTTAATTTGCAGAGAATTGTGATTCATCCTGATATTGAAATATAAAGAAATGTTTTTTGCGGATAAGTGTCTCACCCTACCATACACCAGTCATGGTGTCTCACCTTCCAATTTGTCAAGCAATGAATTGACGCATGATTAGTTCGTTGTGCGATGTATGGATGTGCGATGAATTGACCGCGACGAGATATCATAGAACCATTATAAGTATGGCTACGTGTTTAATCGATGTTTTTTAAACAAATAAAACAAGATAAAATAATTGTATCTACGGACAATTTTCTGTAATCTGTATTTCAATTAATGCAATAAATTAAAACAAATACATTTAAAAAAATTCTTTTTCTCAAACAAATATTTGTAACAAATCATTTCAATTAATGGACGAGCTAGTACACCTATACTGAATACACGTGTTTGAAATATACAACAAATACATTCAGTGAGAAATTAGGTCATACATTTTTTTTTCTGTTTTGTCAGTCTTAGATTCGGGGTCTTCTTGGATTCAGGTAAATATGCTAATTATGAGCATTATGGTGCATCTCAATTACAGTCATTGACAAAACAAGAACAAAAGCATATTATAATAAGTAAAACAAAAATAAGCAAAGAGAATAATTTGGATAAATAGCAATACCCTACACTGATATTAATTCACATTTCATAGAAATGTTAACCAAAGTTCAATAAATTAATATAATTTTTTTAAAAGTTAAATAGTTTAATTTTTTCAAAAAGTATATGCCAAAACAACAAATTTTTGTATATCCCAAACAAATGGACAAAACAATAATTTGACCCAGGGCACATTTATCTTATATTAATAGACATAATAAACAATTATTTTGATTGACTAAATTGTAAGTAATTTTGATATCAATTAAGTTTTTGTATCTATCCAAAATGTTGATTTATTACAATAATCCCCTTATGAGACACCTAACTTCAACCACTCAAAAACAATACAATATTACCAAACCAAACAATTATAAAAATGAAAACTGAACAAAAAATATGAGATTGTGACATCATGAGCATCTTTTATGTTGCTATCAACTCAGATAAATGTAGACTTAATAAAATTAAGATGCACCAATACCAAAATATGATTAAGCTTGAACTGCTGCCAAGCAGGGCAACATCTATGATTATTTAACATAAGCTCATTTTGCTACTTATATACATTTATATTTGTAAAGTCAGCTTACAACCAAATTTTACAAAATGAATGAGACAAACAAGGCCAAACTAAATTTTATGCAAAACTGTATTAGCCTATCTTAACCCTTAATTAGTGGTGTGGGGTCAATATGACTCTACCTAATGTATTTCAGTCAATAACTTAAGAATGGGAGTTCAGATAATGACCAAGATTATAGTAGCTGCATTATTAACCTTGTTGATGATATTTCATTTTTTTTATTTTTGGAATTTGTTGAATTTGATATTTGAATGTTGTTAATCACAAAGCACATAAGAGTAATTTTTCTTTCCTTTTGTCCATCGTCTTTGTATGGCTCCAGTACAGGGGTGGGCAAACTTTTTATGTGGCAGGCCGCATAAACAGATGAAAATGCTTTGGTGGGCCATGTTAGGGTTCACATTGGAAGTTACTTGAGATAATGCAAGGGATCCTGTTAGTGATATAAACAATAATAAACAATATGTTATCCCCATAACATCACTGGAAAAGATTTTCCGGCCATAATTTTATGCTACAAATATGAAATTATCTGCATTTTATATTAAAGTTTTTTTTCATAATGGCATCGTGGGCCACATAAAATCCTCTTGCCGGCCACATGTAGCCTGCGGGCCGTGGTTTGCCCACCTCTGCTCTAGGAGCTGAACCTTTCAACGAGATCTGATGCTATTTCAAATATATGCAATACTATGATCCAGAATGTATGTATTATTAAGATGAAACATATTCTTCAAGAACCTAAGGTAGTTTATTCTAGTTGATTTTCATGAAATCTCAATTTTATCAAAAGCTGCATTCAGTATGCTGGTATAATTCATCCAGTTTTAGAGTTTATTACCATACATAATATTACATAAGTAATATTACTCAAGAAATAACTTTATCGTGCTACGATATTATAATAAGCGCAATGTTACTGTGCAGCTAAACTCTGCAATCACTCTACGATCCTGCAACATGTAGAGGTGGGACAAGGAAAGGGAATTAGGGATCGGCTTCTTAGCACTCATTTGCTGCTTGGTATCAAATGAGTGGGTCGTCAAAAAATGCTCAGATTGTGATGCAAACCAAAATAATCTGAATAACTTGGACCATATATTATATTAATGTTAAATGTTATTTTGTAAAAATGGTTTATAAAGACATTAATACAACTTTAAAGTGACATAAAGGCATTTAACTACAATTATTAACCCAACAATTCATTTTTACTTGCCAAAATAAAAATAAATGCAGTGGGGTCATATTGACCCCACACCACTAATTAGGTAACTTTTCTGATGCCACTAATCAAGGGTTAAAAATTCAGACCTCCCTTTCCTCTAATGTTTAAAAAAACAATGGATCCAGCAAATATAACAAATTAGACACTGCCTGATGCTTTCTCCTTCATTTAAGTGGCAAATGGTGTATTAATTACAAATGAAATTATGATTTGTATGTATCACTTAACAATAAGGCAAAATTCATGAGTGTGTTTTGTAAAGGGAATTTTTACTGGACAAACTATTCTTATAATGCTGATATAAATTCAAATTAACTAGGATTAAATCACAAAAAGAACTAAATTTCAACCCAAAAACAATTAAAAAATGTATGCCCAAAATTTTAACTAAAATATTAATATTGATATCAAACTAGCAAAACACACTTAATAGAATTTCTCTCCTTTATCAGGTGAGAAACGTTTTCAATGAAAACTAATGGGCAAGCATTTAAAGAATATTTATAATTAATTTATGTAATTATATTAGCTATGTAATTAAAAATATAGAACTGTTTAAACTTGGCCTTTCATCTTGTTTTTCTTTTTAGCATAGTAAACAAAAATGAGTAACTTTACAGACAAAATATTAGATTTAAGGCTTCCACATGTTCACATGAAAAGTCAGACAAACATTTAATGTAGGCTCACATAAGAAACTTTATCAATATAAAAAAACATCCGTACTATATGTCAGGTTACTAAAAAAAGTTCCAAGGCATGATTGAACACCACAGAACAATGCATCAATAACGTCTGGGTAGTTACTTTTACTCTTATAGATGATCTTTAAAAGTCACTTAATTCAATAAAAAGAATTAACAAACAAGTTTGCTTTATGATTGGAGCTCAACTGATAAAATAAGTAGGTACATGACCATATAAAATCTGGGAAAAACAACTGTCCATTTTGGCAGCAAAGCAGCTGCCAACAGTGATGATGGTGATTTACTGATAGAAGAGATGGAAAATCGACAATAGGCGAATTCTCAGTAATTACACCTGCTTTCTTGAGGAAATGTATTTCTAATATTCTAGCTTTTGTACATCTATTGACTCTCCTTTAAAACATCACTATAAATTGGTATGGATGTTTTTATCCTAAATCAACACAGCAAAAGCTAGAAATATTTTTCAGATGAAGTACATTCTCAATCAAGTGCTTTGGTTATAATATGAAAACTTATCTAAATTATCAATAACATATAATCATTTCCATACTTCATAAATTTAATTTGGTAACATCTTATGGAGTGTAAGAACTAAATCATTAAAATGAGATTTGATTCTTGCAGTGAATGCCAATGTTAGAAGGTTCTATTATGCAGAATTCTGCTGAAAAATGTTGCATCACAATGATTTCTTTAGTTATAATTTAAAAGTATTATTGAATATTAGGGAAAATTTGTTAAGAATCAAAACTCATAAAAATTACTTTGAAAGTAAAATTAACTTAACAGAAAGCCACAATAACACTTTGACAAAACAATGCACTTGACTGATACTTCATATTTAATTGTACTCTTTTAATCATTCATTATGATAATGTGCTTCTGGTATTTCCTTCTCAATTCAAAATATTAATTTTTCATTGCAACTTATAAATTCAATTCAACTTATAATTAAAAGAGCTACAATAACCATAAACAGTTGAGAAAGATGATGATGATAGTGAATTACAAATGATAATGGTTCAGTTGTGGCTGAGGTGCATATGTGGTTTTTAAAAATTATTTTTGGACTTATCCTAATTATCAATCAATTTCTTTCCCAAATATGACCCTTGAAAATCCTATGCAAATCCCAAACAAAGAAACTGGTAACGTCACTAGTTTTGTTTTGATGCTAAATTTAGTTTAAAATTCTATACCAACGCATAAGCTATAATATCGTGGTTCAATATCATAAAACCTAATTTATTTAAATATGTAAAGTGACTAATTCTATCCATAAGGAGAGGAGATTTTTTTGTAAAGGTTGGAAAACTGAATTTTATGAGAGATTTGTGTTATTCTTAGTTGCATGTTTGCCAGTAAAATGTTTTCCTGAGTAAATTTAGAATAGGACTAGTTTAAATAACTGATGTTTTCATCTTTCATGGACTTGTGATTTCTGTAGTTTCTTGCTTAGCAATAAAAATATGGTCATCTATATAAATACCACTCCAAATTAAAAATTCAACTGATTTATCAATAATTTTGCATGAGATAAAAATAAAATGCCAATAAATAACAATCAAATCTAAATAGCGCATGATGATCTCATAATGAAGAAATTAAGCATATTCTGAAGGCAAAGCAGTAAGTTTCTTTGAGCCAAAACAAACTAAGCACTATAACAATTTGAACAAAAGAAAAGCAGAGAAGAACTACAGATTTTAGTCTACAGATAGGCAAGAATGATATAAGATGGCTAATACTAAGTGTATATATTGTGTCATTAGTGCATTAATAAGAAAATGCAAATTTCATTTCAAATTCTTTATAGAAAACTATACAGGAATTAGTAAATATTTTATGATTACACATAGTTTGTGCGCTCTGAAATTACAATGTTCACTTAATTTCATTTGTCTTATCATTTACAGCAACCCCTCAAAGATTTGAACCATGCTTGCTATAAATACTAAGTAGTTATAACACATAACATAATGCCTATATCTATCCAAGACCTACTTAGTTCATACCATTGAAAATTAAAATAATCAGAGTTCAAATCAATGAGAATTTACTCGCTATCTACCATATAATTTAACTTGATTTCAAAGATTCTTTTCCAAAAAAGGCACATTTATGGATGAATTTCTTCCATAAAATTAAATCCTCCAAAACTAATCTATTTGTTTAAATAGATATCCCTCGTATCCAAAAACATTTTTCAATCAAAACTATCCAAAGTAGAAATCTTTATAAGTAAAAAGAACATAATTTACAAAAACAACCTTTGGAATGTTCCATTGAAACCCTTACCATTGGATGCTTTGAGTTCATGCAATTGACTTTTTATTTGCCTTAGCAGCAGATCAACATATTAACCCTTTACCCGTCCCCATCAACTTTTGGCGTCAGGGATGAAGAAGAGCTCCCACCTGCAGATGTACGTTGTACCCTTAGCTTCTTGGCTGCTTTTTCCTCACCATGTAGCACAGATCCAAAAGCAGAACCTCTCTTTCTCTTGGAGGATGCTGGTGTTGCTTCTCTGTCTTTGGCTGCAAATGCACCCCCTTCCTTGTAATTACCACCAACTTTTGTATCTGTGACTGTCGAACTTTCCGCCAAAGAGGAAGATGACACAGAATTAGAGGAAGATGGCACAGCAGATACGGATGAGATACCTGGGGTATGTGAGCTGATCAAGGATGCAGAAACCCCAGCAGATGCCTCATCATGGGATGAAGTAGGTGTGAAATACATCTGGGATGAAGAGTCGGATCTCTTATTGCCTTCCCTTGTCTCACGTCTGAGAATCTTAGGAGCTTCAGATGCTTCTAACAAAATCTGTTACAAGAGTCATGAAATTACCACAAAACACAAATACCTTTAGACAACATATGGAAAAGCAAAGGAATTCAGCTGTTCAAAGTTATAGGCTGTGATTCTTACCTGTATATGCTGCAAACCTTCCTGCTGCATCTGCACTGACATTCGGTGGACATCATGATCGCTGGAATTGTACATGATAGCATTCAAGAACATGAGCATCACATCTCTCTGGAAGTGGGCAGTTGTGCGAATCACTCCATTTTCTACATTCTTCTTTATGGTATGCAAATCAACTGGCCTAATGTTGCAAACCAAAGATAAAATAAGCTTGCATTATAATAAAACACTGTGTAATCATAAAATGCTATTTGCATTACTATTCAGTAGATAGGCTATAAAAATCTCATTTTTGTGTCAAAGAAGATGAATATTTCACTTTATGTATTTTCATGATACCTTCATTTTAGAACTACTGTAAACTAAAGCCATCTGGGTATTTCATGAGAATGCTTAGTGGAGGGATATGGTTCTATGCTAAAACAATTTTGTGGACCCAAAAAGCTCACTACAAAGAATTAAAGAAATGTTGATGTTTGGATGGACCTGAAAATGCTATTCTGTGAAGGGAAGGAGATGAAGGAGAAGTTAATTCTTTCATTGATGGATGTGAAGAAAATGATACCTAGACATGGGCTATGTATGGGTAATAGCTTGTGCAGAAAAATCATAAAAAATTTATACAATATAAAATAAATTTATTTCTGATAATAATTTAGTATTTTTCTGTAAATTGAGAGGTGGTTTTCTAATATTTGGATAAATATATAAAAGTTAATTCAATGGTGCTACAAATAAAACAAAGTCAATGGTAAAAAAAACAAAAAATAACAAAAATCCTCAACTTACAACAACAATAATAATAAACATTTTGAATTGGGTTGACAATTCCACATATCAACATCACATTTTGCCATTCTTAATGACAATTTCATAGAAATAATGCTAACAATTTGCTCAGTTTTTAATTCACTCAAGTTAGCCTTATTATTATAATGCAAAAAAATGCAGATAAGAAAATCAAATACTTCGCAAAGATAAGATAACTTGCCTGAAGACCACATTGTGATATCCAGGAGCTTGGTCATTTGTAATAGGCCGCAAAAAAATTGAAGCAAATTTGTGTGTAGCTAGTCGGCTCCAGACAAGAAGTATAGCTTTCTTCCAAGCACGATAATCCCGCTCCTCTTCACTATAAAAGAATCATGAAAAATTTTAGCATCGATAAAATGGTATAATTTTATTTTTAATTATCCATGTTGATGGAGAATATAAAAAAACTTGCTGATGCAGGGACATCATATGATTTTTACTATCATCATTAACCCTCCAGTACTCATGTGAGGTGCAGTGGACACCCCAGGCATTGTTTTATGACAGGGTTTGTTTCCTTTGGCCTTTCATGACCCTTCAGTAGCTGGAATGACGTGTTTGGAACCTATTCTACTAAAAATTTCTGTTTTCCGTGGTAATCCTTTGAGTTTGGACATATTTCTACTAGAGTGCTATGCTGTATGTTACAGAAATCAGTGCTTTTTTCTTTGTGTGGACGTTGTTCATATTTTATTCTGCAATTATTGTTAATATCTATAGAACTTTTGTTTTTTCACATAATTTGAGATTGTCTTTCAATAGTGTCTTCACTGATCATCATCATATAATGTGCTATTTCCCGTAATTGTAGATCGCATTTCAACAATTTCTTCACTGACTCTGATACTACATGGTTTGTAGTTTTTTTATTATTTCAGTGTTCGGTTTTTGTTTTGAAGCTCTCAGTAGACTGTTTCAGACTGATATTTGACAAAACTATTATAAATATTATAGTGAATTGCACGAATATTCAAATTGAAAAGTAAAGCAAATACAGTTTTCAAGGTAATGATGCGAAAAACAGGATTTCCTCTTGTGCACAATTATTATTTGTGTTCTATTATTGTATTTCTAATTTCTTTAATTGAACTGACAATATTGTAATTATATTGTACAGTCAACTGACTCACAGATTGACATCCGTAAATATTCATGAAAGTGTACCTTAAGACTTCACGGTCGGATGTCGACATATAATCAACATCCCTAATTTGTTCCCCATGGCTGTTTGTTGACCTTTGTATGCTGGCAAACATATAGCAGACATCATTTTAAATCGCTCCAACTGGAAAGGGTTAAGACTTTTTCTTTTCGAAATAGATTACTAATAAAAAATCATTTGAAACTTCTCAAAATTCACTTATACATGATTATAAATAGAACAAAATAAAGAAATAATTGAATAAGTGATATTTTTTAATAACAAAAAATCTGGGGGTGTCAGGAGCACCCCACATGAGTACTGGCTTTTGAAAAATTAACGTGAGAACCGCAGGGTTAATGGGCTGTAAATTTTACTTTGTTTATTTTAGAAACTTTTCTGCTGTGATGCTAATACAAGGAGAAAAGGCTGACTATGCCATCAGTTATTTAAAATTGGAAAGGCATTAAAAAACCATGGCAATATGAGCAATTTGGATCTACATTGCTAAATTAACAATTAATATAATGTTAATATATTTATTATCAAAGATTAAGATTCAGAAAGAAAAGGGGTTTGAACTTCTTTCAAAACAGAAATATTAGTTTTGCTTGCACTAAATAGCTGGAAAATTTACTACAGTAACCCTTTTACTGCCATACCACCATATCTAGCAGGTTTAGCCAGAAGTGCCACAGTCATTTTTGTAATTTTGCAATATCTTAGTAAAATTGTTGTACACGTTATTTATTAATATTTTATCCAGATTTTTTCATGTTGCAGAAATAATTACAATGTCATATATATTGTAAAGCTTTTTACAATATCACATATGTTATTTGAATTACAAATTAGTTATTTTTAGTTAACATTTTTAAAAAATAAAAAATAATTTTTAACATGAAGGATGATCATTACATCTAATACTTGCTCTAATAGTTATTACAAAATAATAAATAAAATTTAATTATGAGTGCATTGGAAAAAAATCACACTAAAATATTAAGAATATAATTGTTTGTAATTTTTTAAATACTGTACTGTATTTTAAAATTCCCAGCATGGCAAAGAAACATGGACAAACGATCTGCATCTTCAACAACTTTCACTGTTTATGCTAGCACTGATGTTATGATAAATATTAAGTTTCGTAAATACAATGATTATTTTTTTATAAAAATAATTGCTTTTTATTTTGCACTTTAAAAAATAAACATTTACGTTTAGCATTAATATAAAGTCATCATCATCATCTGTTACCAAATCATTTTTGCTGTCACTAAGCAATTCACTCTCAGTAATATTGCTATTTTTGTCAAGAAATTTAATGATCTGCGCAACACGTATATCTTCCTCAAAGTTTGGCACATTGATTTTCAGGAGATTAGCATAAAAAACATGACCCGAACATTATTTTAATAAAAAAGAAAAACGTAATTAGCAGAGACATTTAAGTAAATAAGAAAGGAGGAAGAAAGCATTAGGAATCATTAAGCATGAATTATTATGCTATATGTCAACAAAATAAGAATGCCAAACAGTAGTAAATGACAGAATCACACAACATCCAAAATTTTATTCCTCATCGATGATGACATTTCTTTGGTATATACACCCACTCCCCGCTTAACGCTGTTAATGGTGAAAATAATTTAATACCTTCTCCGAATTGCGCTCGTACGTTACACATTAACGCTCTTCAAAATTTCTGGTGTAATTTAAGAAGTCCATGGCGCAGTGCCTCTGCGCATTTAGAACACACAAGACGTCAGTATTTGCAATTGCTTGATGGTTCTGTGTACACTTGTCTATGATTTTGTAGGTCCAAATATAGAGTGAACTTTGTTTAAATTATATTTTCCCTATAAATAAAAAGACCATGAGTGATAACTGGCAGTCAAGAGGAGAAAAAGAAGAAAACTTAGCTCTCAAGGCTAAATTAGAGGTTTAACGGCAACTAAAAGCTGGAGAGCCCAAACATTTGTTTGTTTATTGCTCCCTTTTCGATTGTTCAGTTTTTAAAAATGTAATACCAAGATATTTGAATTTTTCCTTTATTTGATCTCATTCCATGTTCCTTTATTTATCAAGCACATTTGATAATTCTTTTATGAATCGATATTTCTTTATAAAAATGTAGTAAGGATTTGTTTCGATATACGATTTTGTTTTTGTCTCATTGGTTGTCTTCTCTTAATTGAACAGTATCTTCAGACATGATGCTTATGTTATAATGTTCCAATTTTCTTTGTGTTAATAAAATTGTGGCCATATAGTGACTATTGCCTCACCCTGTATATATAAGTAGACGCAGGTATCTTCTTCTACTCTAATTCCTATTCCTTAATGCTCCTGCACGATTTATTCAGCGTGAGATCAACAATGTTCCGTAAAATGCATTCTACTCTTCATTTATATTCAAGTTTTACTGTTCAATTTTAAATATAATTGCAATGCAAATGACTACCTATTCTATGCTACGTAATATGGTTAACAAAGAATACTTTGGTATATTATTTATATAATACTACCTATTTTCATTTCCATTAATAGAATCTAGGGAACAAATTAAATCTTATAACATCATTTCTTATGGAAGTATGTGTTCCAAATAGTGCTGTTTCAGTTAGCGCTCGATTTTCCTGGCACTAATTACGAGCGTTAATCAGGGAGTGGGTGTATTGCAATATGAGATGAATAGTCTGCTTTTTCGTTAAAAAAAACTACAGATCAGTCACAAAAAACAAAAAGTTACAGACAATTGAAAACACCGCTCCAATGTGCATCCCAAAACATAGAACAAGCTATACAAGCTACCGACTGTGAGACAGACGAAGATTTAAAAAAAAAATTACAACTCAAGCAATCCTTAGAGGGGTTGTGATGACTCAACGCATAAACATCACAGATTAACAGAGATGTGGTGGCTCAGACCATATGACTTTCATTAAGAAGCTTATCTCAGTAAAAAAAACAGGGTCGACAGATCGGCTGGTGGTAGTTTTCGCAAATGCAGCGAGGGCCGACAGATCGGCCAGCTGACAGTAAAGGGTTAAGAGTGCTCAAAAAATGCAATAAGCCTTTCTCAAACATTCTTTTCTGGTAAATGAAGGTAATAATTATCTTAATGATAATTGCTTCATACACCTTTAGAAGTTGACCTAAACTGACATTTGCTAAGGGCTAACCACAGATAAAGATGTATTTAGTGATGATGCAAATGAACAATGTGCAACTTTTGAGGAGATCCAGGTAAAAAAGTGATAACTATGAAATATTTATAAATCTACCTAAGACAATGACATATGCTAACATATACTGTATTTGACTAATTATTTAATTTTATATAGTGTCACATAAAATGAGATGAATCACTTAATTAAAAGTCACATTCAATTAACAATTAGCATAAAAGAAACAAAATGTTTCAATGAGGGGTACAGATAACTGACAACTGAAACAGAATAAATTATACTATCCATGAATACCACAGAATTAAATCTGTGATAAATTTAATATTTTAGAGAGATAAAAACTCACCTCAGAGATAGAGATGATGCAGGACTACTTGGAACTTGGTCAAATGGCGTTCCCGGGGCAGAACTGATGGACATACTCCCACCCCCTTTTCTCCTTCCAAAGCTGCTCTTGGGAGTCGAGTCACCCTCATTCGTCTTTTCCTTGTCTTCTACTGCAGCAGCGCTCAGGACACCTTTACTTGCAACCTCTTCCATATCCAAGCGTTTACTCAAAATTCCCTTTCTCCTATCCACTTTTCGTTTAGCTGCACTTTCTTCCTCCATCTTTCTTTCCGATTCATTTGTCTCTTTATCCGACTCAAAAACCCGAACATTTGGCACCTCCTCAGTTCGTTTCATCTGCTTTGCCTCTGGTGGAGCACTTTTGTCACTGACATTTGATTCTTCTTCCACTATCTCAGTCTTCCTTTTTGTTTTTTCTGCTGTAGCACTGTTGGATACTGCCATCACTGCTAATGCCTTAGATTTCTCATGAGAAGGAGCAGTTACACTCTTCTTAGATGACGCAGCTACTTCCTTCTCAGAGGGTTTGGACCTTTCAACTTCTTCAGTTTTTTTCTCATTGGCCAATTTCCTTTTGCTGTCTTCCACCTTCCTATCTGGCACTGCTTTTTTCTCTTTTTCCTCGGATTTTCTCTCCCTAAACATTTTCCTCTCTCCTTCGGACTTCTTAACTTCGAATTCTCTCACTCCTTTCTCAGTCATCCTCTTTTCAGCATCACTCTCTTCCAACTTCTTTTCCTTAACCAGTTTCTTATCACCTACTTCAACACGTTTCTCTGCTAAGCTTTTCCTATCTTTGTGCTCGATCCTCTTTTCCTTAGCAATTTTCTTTTCTTCTTCTCTTCCCACTCTGTCCCCTTCTTCCTTAATCACTACATCTTCAACTTTTTTCTCTACATTGACTTTTTTATCCTTCCTCTCAATTCTGAAATCCTTAAGCTTTTTCCTTTCTTTGTCTTCTAGTTTTTTGTCACTGGGCATTTGTTTAACTTTGTTTTCAACCTTTTTGTCTGATATTGTTTTATCCTCAGCTTTCCTTTCGACTGTCAATTTATTTTCATCCAAAGATTCTGATTTTGCTAAGCTTTCCTCCACTTTCCTAATTTCCGAGCTCTTTTTAAGCTGCTCATTACCAATTTTAGTCTCGGTAGTCTTTCTATCTCCACCCTCTTTCATTTTGATTGAAGACTTTACCCCTTCATTCTCTATACTCACTTCAGAATCATGTTTCTCCTCCTTGTCGTTAGCATCCTTTTCAGTCTTGTTCCCAACAGTTTTCTTTGTCTCTTCTGCAATGTCAACAACAGCTTCAACTTTAGGTTTTTCCAAACTTTGCACATTATCTATCTTTTGCTTATTGTCATCACTTGCTTCATCAATCTTCTTTCCTTTGACTTTCTTCTGACTAGCACCACTTTCTCTTTCTTCTCTTACTCCATCTTCAGTAACATCTTCATCCCATTCACTCTTCAAATTGCTAACCTCACTGTCTGCAACAATGGCCATTTTGGTTTCAGTCTTATCTTTCCCGATAGAATCTTCTGATATACTAACAGGCATAATTGCCGACTCTCTTGGGTTATTTTCTGAGCCACTATCCTTGGTCTTACGTAACTCTCCCTTTTCTTTTTCAAGTCTTTCCCTTGCTTTCCTTTCCTGGCGCATCCGATACTGCAAAAAAATGAAATACTATTGATAACATCATTCAAAAATAAACATGGCAAAAAAGGAAGTAATAAATTATGAAATTTTACCAAAGCGAGTGCACGGCCTCTGAATTTCCTTCCACGACCTCCACCGCGTCTTCTAAGTTGAGAATCGGGAGTAATTGACTCTGAACTTGACTGCAGGTTCTCTACGCTAGGACTTTTTTCTGTAACATCTTCCTCTTCAGTTGCTGATTCTGGTGCGGCTTCCTCTTTTCTTGTTACTCCAGTAGACTTGGACAATGAAGGTTCATCAATAGGTTTAGAATCAAGGGTTGCTGGAGGTTGTTTTTCTTCCATTTTGACATCTTCGATAACTTCAGTAATTTTCTCAGAGACTACTTCTACATCTCCTTTCTTTTCAACCTCTTCCAATGACAAGTTTTCTGTCCTTATTTCTGAGGATATCTCCACATTTTCTTCTGTGGTTTCAGCTGTCGGCAATTCTTCACTAGTTTTTGATGTTTCTATTAATGGAGGTATCTCAGTACTTACATTCTCCTCAACCACTTCAGTGCTAGATGCCTACAGAAAAGTATGCAAAATATTAGAATAACCTATAATTAAACATTATTTTTGTTTCATAATATCACATATTGGTGACATGAAGGACTATCAATTGCAAAATCTGAGTCATAATATATATTTTTGAAAAAGTTTTCTATTTAGCATCCAACATATATTATGGAAACATGACTATGTGTATGAGGCTAATATTTTGCCATTATAAATACTATGATGAACTTACCTTCTCAACCTCAGATGGTTCACGACTTACTTCCTCGTCTTTAGTCTCTGGAATGTCAACTTCAGCAACTGAAAGAAAAATTAGTATATTGATGAAAACAATTAAATTTATTGAGAAAAATAATCTAGGTTAATAAATGTCTGAAAAAATCAAGTCCTGTTTGTTCTGGCGAACTTTCATTAGTGATATAAATAGCAACATGAATTGAACATTATGCATTTATCAAGTTTTCTGTAGATTATGTACTTCAGTAGTAAAGTTTTTCTATTTCAAGCAACATACCTTCTATGTTCTCAGGGGATTTTGTAGGAGGAACATCAGTCACAGACTTTTTATCGGGAGCGGTGTCAATTTCCTCAGCTAAAAATATTAAAATCTCAGTATCAGTTGAAATATTCAGGATTATAAGAACAATTACTATATTTACCTGAATATAAGATAATTCTGGATACAAGAAAACACTATAATAACACTCCCTATAGAAAAATTAAATAAACCAATACTTGTCACATCTCATTGGATTAACGAAATATTTTCTCCCATGTAAATGGATCATTTCAATGTTCCTATCTTTTTGCAACCTCATGTATTTGCTTTGGTGATAAAGTTTTTTGCTATGACACCTTGATCTAAAGACACCAACTTATGTTATTTCATGTTACATACATATAAGATAATTCTTGGTTTTTTAAATGTTAAAATAGGAAAAAACCCTTATCTTATACCCAGGTAAATAGGGTATAATATTTATTCTATAGTCAATGGTCAATTATTCAAATTTGAGTCACAAACTGGTTGAATATAATTGGGCAATGCAGAAAACAGATAAGCACTCAATATGTAAACCATAAGATATATTTAAAAAATAAATTTGCTAAGTATATTCAAGGAAAGGAGTTGGCAATCTGTAGTTTTTGAACATCATACATCTATTGATTCTTTTCCTGTACAGTTACTCTCTTCAGACTAAATGAAAAAGAAACAAATAGTTTGGTTTTTATAGTCATGTTGTTTGTCATTGCGGTCTGTGTCACAGCATTTGCTTGGTTCACAGTGGGACACAGATAAAAATGCATTTTGAGAATATATGTGTTCCTAAGAATCACTTGTACTGTCAATTGATTCAGAATGTTTTTGTGTGTGTGTATATTTTTGGCTAACAAACCTCTTGGATTATTATAGCCATAACTCCTTCCACACTAAACACAATCACAAGGGAGGAGGGAAACCCAGTGCCGGCATTAGCCTACTCTTAACGAAGAACACCAAAGGGGCCAACAGCTTAACGTCCCTTCCGAAGGACGGAATGCTGACTTTGCGCGGTCTCTTCAAACCACACAAACAGTGGGCTGGGTGACCTTGGAAAAAATCCTACTTTCAGAGGATTCGTACCTGCTGCCCTTTCAATCAGCAGGCGAGTATCAGCCAGCATCCTACCCACTACACCACCAGCACCCCACAATGTTTTTGCAGTTATAATGAATGTTCAGTTTGTATTAATCATAAGAATGACTAATTTCTTCTCCAATGTCATATGTTCAACATATTTATCACAGCTAAAATAACTCATTATTGCTGCTTTCTATAACAGGTTAAAAAATTTTCTATAAATTTACCCAAGGTTCTGCAAGCAAAAATTATTTTCTTCAACTGAAATACAGGTATGCACTGATTTATGTTGCCCTGATTTACATTAATTTAAAGTTACATTAATACCTGTGGATCGATTTACCTTGTTTTGCATCAAAGTTATGTTGTTAAAGTCTAAGGTTTTTTAAATTGTTCATTGCCATTATCTGATTAAAATACTAAATACAAACAACATTTCAAATATATTGTGATCTAAATATGTACTATCTGTAATATAACATCTAAATAAACAATGACCTTAAATATATAGTGTCACTCCTAACTATGGCCAATGCTCTCTGGATGATTGCATGATGTGTTGCCTTTGAAGGGTATTTTAATGAGGGAACCTAGCGACTGAAAAAATTGATGAGTTCAGACATGAAACGTTTTGAAGTCCCAAGCACACAAGTGATTTTTTTGCCTGAGCTGACTGCAGAGTCACACAACGTCTGACAACTAGCTATACTGCCTTCTACCTCTAGAATGTCATGATTATGGCGAATTTGTAATTTAAGTGAAACGATTACGCTCAATCATAGTAAATTTCACACAATCTAATTTTGCATATTATATTTTTTTAATTCATGACAATTATTTAATGTGACAAACTAAAATCAATTTATCACTTTCTAAACATACGACTTCATCTCTTGGCTTCTGCTGATCCAATAGTGACAAATGTTTTGTTATGCATCTTGCAAGATTATGAATAACGATTCCATACATGATAAATATCTCTCTATTTATTAAAGTTGTAGTCGGTAGCCTAATCATGAAGCTTCCCTAATACTTGGCATTAAAATTTGCAAGGAAAAATATTTTACTTTTTCATTACTAGAACTTTCAAATTTCTTAACGGGAGCTTTTGACTATACCAACTCTGCCAATAGTCAACTGAAATTACGAGACGAAACTTAGATATTTATGTTACCCAAACAGAAATTTGCTTGCTCAGGTTATATTCTTATGTTTTTTCATGTATATTAAATAATAATACCAATTTATGAGGTTTTTTAAAAATTATAATACCATTCTCATTATTCTTTAAATAATAATTGTTACAAACAACCCAATCACCTGTGCCACCGGTTCACCGACGGAGAAAGAAGGAATTTAGCTATGTTATATAGTTTTATAAACAAGATGGAAAAGTATACTCTATAAATGGAATACACAGAGATTTCAAAGGTGTTCATAATGGGAAATATATATGAAATGGTATTGAAAGATAATTTTTATCTCCGAAACTGTCGTAATTATATAGTCTTGGGGACTATCTTGTAGAAAATGTTGTTCTCTATCCAAATAAATTTTCTAAACTATACCTCACAAATCATATAAAGGCATGGGATAGAAAAACATAGATTTTAATTGTTGTTTGCTGAGAGAACCACCTTAGAGATGGATGTAAACAAAATATGCCATATTTTGCTCGGGATTGATTTTCTTGAAGTTATATTTCCAAAACCATAACTCATAATTATGTGACCTAGCAGATTTTCTTGTAGTAAATGTTTTTCTCTATCTGAATAAATTTTTCAACCTATACCTTACAGATCATATAAGACCTAGGGAGAGAAAAGTATGGTATTTCATCGTTGCTTGACGGATGCCATTTAACAAGATATGAGTATAAGTTTTCATATTTAATTAACTTAAAATACGTCCAGCGGTTCAGGAGATGAAAGTTATGACGGACGGATGGACCAGACGTGCCCATAAGGCATTACGCTTTTGCATTTTGCTTTGAGAGAAGCAAGGAGCAGGGGTGGCGGCCATTGGCCGCAGGGGCAGAACCCTTAAACACCTTAAAAAAATTTAGTAACATTATTCTCCCATTTTTTTCTGGAGACATGAAAAAGTCGGATTGTGAGAAACTTCCTCCCTAACTGATTTAGAGGCTTGCATCAATGGGGGACTCAAAACATTTGTTTTATTTTTAATTCTTTGTGACTGACTTAATTACTTCCTGTGAACATTTTTTTGTTAAATTGTCTTCATTATGCAAAAAAAATTTAAAATAACTCTTTTAAATATCCCGCGAAAACGGTATCCTGGTTAGAGAGAGAGTAGTAAGGGGTACGTGACGTCATCGCATGCCTTATGACGCTTACGACCGTACTGAAAGCATGCGGTTTTGATACTTGGTCCTGTTGCTTTTCCTGATATCGTAGCTAAAATGGAGAACATGGAACTTAAGAAGGGTTATAAGTATTGTCTGGTACCTCAGTGCTTAAATACAATGATTAAAACCCCGAGAAAATTGTTCTTCACGCTACCAAGCTCCTTGGGAAGAAATAAGAAGTGGAGAATATTGTGGTTAAAAGCCATGAGGAGATACGCATCTGATATATCGGAACATACAACTGCATTTGTCTGCGAAGATCATTTTAATCTAAGTACTAGTTATATGTATGTACATAATTTTATTGCTTCGTATTTTAGTTACGACTTATGTCAGCATTACATTGACATGATACATATATTTCTGGAGAACGTTGAAAGAGTAAATTATATTTTTGTTTCAAAGATTAGCATATATATTTTAACAAAACCTCCATAATGTAATATACCTATTCTAAATACGTAAGATCAAACTTATGGAAATCATTGGGCTATGGGTTTATTAAGCAAATAATTACTGTTGCAGTGCATATATTTATGTACCAAGTTTTTAAGCAATTACTTTTACAAATGTTACATATTAAGTTAGTTCTGTAATTTAAATATTTTAATAAATTTGTTCACATAATATCCATGACAGCATGGTATTTTGAAGGATCATGTTTTGCTAAATAAGGGCAGTCATGACACTCCACAGATGTGACTAAATCTTCTTCTTCATCTACAACTACACTCACTTCATACCCTCTTTATCTTATTCTGTGTTCAGGGCAAATCTTGCCTTTAACAATACAAATTTTTCCTTCTCGCTTCAGTTTAACAAATCCAACAGCATTACTAAAATAGTCTTTCCTCATTGACCTCAAAGGGAGAAAAAAAGCCATAAAAGCAACGATGAAATTCGCAACATATACAAAAGAGACATGCAGTTATGGCAAACACTTCTACAGTTTTTCTTTTCACAAGTATAGGTAATAACTAAGGCAGACAGACACTTAAAACAACAAACTTCACCACGTTTCCTATAGACAAGACACACGGAAACTAAGTTTATTCACATTAATTTTGTATAAAATTTGTCAATATTTGACCTGATGATTCTGTACAGGCAAATGATGGTGATTATTCACTGAAACCAGTCGTGTTTTACTTCATATATTTTGTGGGAATTAGCAAAGGTTTAATATAAATAAAAAATACTATCTAGCATTGTTCATGTTATTTTATTGTGGAATTCCACGAAGTCTTGGCCTCATCCATTACCTTTCGTATACTTATCTAACTATATTTTACTTGCTAGATATTAGCACAGCATGGGAAACAATACATAAATAAATATTCTATTATATTAGTTAAAACTAGAGTTGTTTTATTCATTTAACATGGGAAAGCTGTTTTAAGCTGTTTACATATCTTCTGCGTTTCAGTCGACATAATAGTACTATTACAATAACTGAAAATGAAAGCACTACATCGAACTTGTTTTATCAATGAAACGTAATACAAACCTATCCACCTTCCCTCCACGCATTTCAACATCTGAATATTGCTCCCTACGACTTCCAATGCACCGCAAAAACATGTACGAATCAACGTTGGGAAAATTATCAGATCTGGCTACACAAAACCCTTTATATGCCATTTTGCAAAATACAAAGCGAAACAAATGCAGGAAGGTGCAGCACTTCTACCAATATTTCTTTTAAGACGGAGTATAGAGGAAAACAACAGAATTATGTCTTTCAAGCATCTACTTCTATATCGGCACAATGGCTTCTAGCACGGCTAGCATCGGCTAACATGCTTGTGGCATTCATTGATGTCACTAAACACTTGGCAAACTTCGGCTACCAATTGGATGTGATCGGGTTCGGCATTAACTCGTCCATTTTAAATTGCTTTTTTATAAATATCTGTTAAAAATTTCATGAAAAAACTTTGTATTTGCCTATAACAATAGCCATAGAATACAACTTCAAAAAAGTTTCGGTAAAGTAAAAGTGAAAAAAGTGGTAACATTTCTTTTATTAATTATGTTAGAAATAAGTAACAGAAAATCAAAACCTAGCGTATGAAAGTGATAACATTTCTTTAATTGTTCAAAATACTCCACAAAAAATAAAAACGAAGCATTAAAGTGGCAACATTTCATTTAGTAAATGCGGCAGAAAATCTTACGGTACAAGATGATAGCAATTCTTAGATTTACATAAAAAATTCATATTAAAAAAATGAAGACCTAACTAAACAAAATAACTTTTCCCTAAATTACGTTCAAAATACAAAGATAATAGTAAATGAAAACCTTACATTCCAAATGATGGCATTTCTTTAAATTTTAAACTAAAGTTTTATGTAAAAAATGGCGGCATTGGCGGTGAAGTTCAAACTTAGCTACAAAATAATTAAGTCGAGAGTTATCATGTTTGTTTACTCTGAAAACTGCTAATAATGATCATTCTAGGGTGCCAAAGTTTAAACTGAACTTAACAACAAAAAAGGAGAGAAAGTTCTGGTTGTTGGTATCGCAAACAGATGACGCGAAATGTAAATAATCGGTGCGAAACAGAAGTAATGGTCATAAAACATTTTGTTACAAAGTGCAATGCAAAGTTCAAAAAGATGGTGTATTGAGTTTAATCATTTCGCCCAAAACTGGCATTCCGTACTGTCTCTGAGAATGCATAAACAGAACTACTTGTTTTTACTTTCTTCATACGTACTCAAGGGGAAAGAAAGTATTGTTTTAATGAAAAAAAAATAGATTTTGAGATTTCAATAGAAATACACATTTTCGGGTCCCCTGAAAATGTTTTGACAATTTTCTCCATGATGTCTGTGTGTGTGTGTGTTTATAAGTGTGTATGTGATAGAAATTTTGTGGATACTCTAACTCAAAAACTATTTATCAGATCAGCACGAAATTTTATATTTGACATTTTTGATAAAGGGATGAGTTGATTAGTTTTGGTTAAAATCAGTTAACTGTAAGTGGGTGTTGACTCGTGTCACATCCGTTTTTACTCTCTCCATATGTAGTATAGGGGAAAGTATCGTTTTCATGGAAAAAATCAATTTCAAGATTTCATCACCTACTGCCAACTATTGTAAATGCTTTACACTTAGTTATGTCTTAGTAATGATCCTTTTTATTTTTCTAATTGTTGGAGCTTCGTGGCTATATCCAATATCAGAAGACTAGGGTTTGAGTTTGTTTCTGTTCTTTGTAAAGTCTTTAAATTTTCTCGCAGTTCCTTAAAATATTTATTATCGTTTAACCTATTTGGAATTTTTAGAAATATTGCAGGTATGGAGAAAGTCATGTAGTGGCCACATCAGATTTTTCTATATTATGAAGATGACCCCATTTTGGACAACTGAATGATTTCTGAGTAGATTTAGCACTTTCAAGCAGGGCCGTCCTTAAGGCAAGGAAAGCGCCTCGCACCTAACGAATGTCATAATGCATTTATACAGAAACAAAGCCACAGTATAAAGAATATTCTTGAGTATTCTTTGTACTGTGACAAAGCGGAGTGATCGATCACAGCATTCAAACGAAAGAAAAATTAGATGTGTTTCTATAATGTACATGTTCTCGAAATTATCTTGAGACTAAAGATCTTAGAAACGTAAACAAATGTATTTACAATGGTTTTGATCAAGACTTAATTTATAGAGGCGCTGCAATGGAATAGCAATCGCCTTAACAAATGAGGATCTTCTAACGAGACAATTGATACCTAATTGAAGATTAGTCGAGTATGATGGTTTTGTTATTACTTATTAGTTAGACAAAGAGTAATATTCTATTCTAAAACTGTATTAGAAGATACAGACATGAGAGGCTTTACAATGTGACGAGTTTGTATGTGCATGCTATTTCTTTCAATGTTACAATATCTGTATTCTGTCGTCGTTGTACAAAAATAAAGCTTCAATAAATTTAACAGAAAGCCCGTTTCATGGATGGTAAGTAGCAATATTCACGCATGCTAGCAGAAGAAAATGACATTGAGTCAATTTTTAAGCAAAAAAGGATTAGAAAGAAAAGACTTGCATCTTACGAGTGCTGTGAAGAACAGTTAAGCAGCAGGGAAAAGGAATTTGAAATTGAATTTTTCAATTGTGTTTTAGACACAGCCTTGATTCAAATAAAAGAAAGATTATTAAGAATTATTATGAAATATTTGGCTTTCTGTTTAATATTCATTCCTGTAGCACGAAAGAGCTCAGAGATAAATACTTAAATTTAGAACTAGCTTTAACAAATGAAAATATAGGCATGAAAGATATAGATGGAGAGAGATTATACGAAGAACTAGAGAGTCTGAGTATAGCCATCCCTGAAGTTCTTAAGTCTTCAACGTCTGCTGATATTTTGAAAAATTTTATTTAAGCAACAATATACAAACATTTATCCAAATGCTTCCATTGCTTATCATATTTTGTTAACAACACCAGTCACCGTTGTGAGTGCAGAAAGAAGTTTTTCAAAATTAAAGCTAATAAAATCTCATTTGAGACGTACAATGACAGAGGAAAGATTAGTCGCATCAGCAATTTTATCAATAGAAAAATATGTTGTCGACCAATGTGATTTTTATTCACTGCTAAAAGATTTTGCTGTGGCAAAATCTAGAAAAATAAAATTTATGTAATGTAATGTACCTATTTTTACAATTATATCTGCTGACATTAAACTTTTGTTTTTCATTATAAAAAATACGCATCCTTTTTTTACCAGTTCAGCTAAAAAAAATCTTTGCCTAACTGCTCTGTTTATATGATTTGGTTTTTGCTTAGGGCCTCGCGATCGTAAAGGACGGCCATGCTTTCAAGTTCCTGTTTGAAGAGTTACCATCTATGAACATTTGCTTCAGTAACATTGAATTTTCTACTGGCTTCACAGTTGCTAGTTTTTTCTGAGTATTTTATCACTATCAGTTCAAAATTATAATAATAATTTAAAATCATAACTACACTTATTCCTTTTGAAAATCATAGAGCCTGTTTCCAAGTGTGAGCGCAGTACCTATTTTGCATCAAATTTTTTATAATAAATTCAAATAAATTAAGTGGACTCTCTCCATATGACAATGTTTGATATTTTTTCAGACTTTTTAAATGTATATACTTGACAAGCACAGCAAATATTTTTTAGAGAATGCGGAGCCCGGTGCAGTCGCAGTGTTGGCACTACCATCAAGCCCTGGCATTTGACATCTTTCCCTTTGTTGTAGTACCTCTTATCTCTATATGATCAGTCATCTTAAAGTTGAGGGTGATGCATTTAAAAGGAATATATGACAAAATCACAATTGGAGAATTTATGGCTTAAAACTGTTGGATGATGGAATCCCAATGAATTATGCCATAATTTGTTTTACATCTATGAGATTCTATAAACCAATAAAGAAGTGAAGTTTAGTTCACTTTTGGGTATCAATCACAAACTAATTGTTTATTGAACGTCATCGTTCAAAACTAAAATTCAGTAGTTCTCTAGTTCATTAAAGAACAGTAATTTGTACGTATTTGGTATATATTTTGAACACATGTATTCAGTATAGGTATAGTTTGTACATTCATTGAAATGGTTTGTTACAAATTTTTGTTTTGAGAAAAAAACAATTTTAAAACGTATTTTAAAAAGTAATACTATTAATTGAAATCCAGATCATAAGTTGCAATGAAAAATTTCAGTAGATACTATTATTTTATCTTATGTTTAATTTTTTAAAAAACATAAAATAAACGTGTAACCCTATTTCGTACTTGAATTTAATGCCCCTCAATTTTCAAAAGCTGAAATTTGGGAAAAAAATTTGTCCTGGATTCAGGTAAATATGGTAATACCATAACATTTAGCTGACCATATAATCAGTGATGAGTGATTGGCTAAAAGATGTTTGAAAATGGAAATGATATTGATACACTCATCCCTGGAATTGCATGGTTTTGCTATAAATGTATTTGGTTTAGCAGTTTCCTTTTTTAGAGAATCACCTTGAATTTCATGGCCATCAATTTCACTTTAGCATTAAAAATTATAAAATCATTCAGTTCCACTCAAAGGTTAGAAGAAATAATAAAGGAAACAATTCTGAATAAAATATAACAAAATAGTTGCATTTTGAATTCAAGATGGCACTCAAACATGACCTCATGTACTCTTATTGAGAAACCTATCCCACTGTGCACGATTTTGCTTTACACTGTCTTTGCCAGGAATGCATGTATTGTGCGAAGTGAGGGATAGGTGAATTATTTTAGTCAATATGGAATAATAAACAAAGTGTTGTACTGAGACTTTTTCAGGTAAAGTAAAAGAAGAAAAGATAAAGATTTCCCATACCTTTTGTGATAACTGAATTTTCAAAATCCTCTTCAACCAATTCTGATGCATCAGATTTGGTGCTTGGAATCACTTCAGGCTCTTCATTATTATCACTACCAGATACAGGCACTTCAGGAACTTTGGTCTCTTGGGCAACAGAAATTGTCTCTGGGAGGGATTTAGTCACAGTGGTCACTTCTGAAACTGATGTTTCGCCATCAGGCTTCTCTGGCTTTGGTACTACTTTAAAATAAAATATATATAAAATGATAAATGATAATTTCCCCATCTTTACTTAAACATGCCCTCATATCACTGGATAATTGTCAGGATTTGTTATGACAGTAAATGAATAAAAAAATACCATCTTGTAAAATGATAAAGTGAATGTTATCTTCTAGGTCACAAATTAATACTATTATTAGTGCTGACAGCAATTTTTACAATAAGTTATCCATGCAATTACTCTCCCATAAATTACTGCCTTTACTTATGAACTATGCACCATGATTCTCCGGAATTAACATAAAATTCTTTGTAGCATTAAATTAAATGCAGTTCAATAAATTCGTAGAACTACTTACATGAATCATCCACTTTCTCATTGATTTCGATGTTGTCTTTAATAGTTGTTTCCACTTCCTTCTCCAGCTTTTCAGAAGAGATATTTTCTTCATCTGGTTTTGCACTGATATCTTTCTCTATTTCTTCTTCTTTTATGGGTACAAGTTCAGGGATTTCAGGAGGAATTGGTAGAGACTCTTGTGAAGGCTGTGGTGAGGCTGGTGGGGAAGGTATTGGAGAAGTTGAGGCACTTTCTCTCTTTGGGGCTGATGATGCTTTAGGAGGCAGGCTTGGGATTTCTGGGAGAGGTTTACCAGGCAAACTGGGAGGCAGTTCAAGCAGCATAGAGAGTGTTGGAGCACCTATATGAATGAGCAATTAAAGGAGGAATTTAAAATCAGGGCAACAGATATTGTACAAACTTTCTCACATATGTAAACTTATAGTCCACACAATAATGTCACTGATAACAATAATTAATCCTGATATGTCTCTTAGCAACTATGATGGTAGCTGGATGTACAAGGTATGTTCAACTGAAACCTATTTGTGGCACTGCTGAGGCAGTGTAGGTGGCACTGCTGCGCGATTGACTTGGTAAACATGCTGGCAGACAATTGTGTAGAACAGTACAGTCGACTCGGTGGGTAGCTAGTGCGGATGCCATTATAGCACAGCTTCAAAATGGAGTACCAGGTGGTGAACCCATCCAAACAGGATCAGAGGGTGGTGATTCAATTTCTCGGGGCGGAAGGATGTCAACCTGTTGAAATTTATAGGCGGATGTGTGCCGTCAATGGTGAGGCATGTGTATCCAAGACAATGGTGGTTGATTGACTCCGTATGTTTTGAATGGGCAAGCAGAGAATGACGGACATGCCAAGACCGGGACAGGCTCACCTTATCGCTACTCCGGAGAAGGTTGCGCGAGTCAAGAATGCCGTGCGTGAGGACAGACATCGAACCATTTGTTACCTCTCAATGGAATGGAATATGAGCATCGGCACTGTGCATTCAGTCGTACAAGATCTTGTATATCACAATGTGTGTTCCCAGTGGGTCCCACGTCTATTGACTGACACACACACAAGGAGCTTTGCATGTCAATATCGCTGAAACATTTGCTGCAGTATCAGACTGAGGGTGATAAGTTTCTGCGGCGGATTGTGGCGGGCGATGAGACGTGGTGTCACCATTTGAACCTGGAGGAAAACCAGCAAGCATGCAATGAAAACATCCTGATTCACCCCAACCGAAGAAATTCAAGTCACAAGCATCCACAGGTAAAGTGATGTTGACTTTGTTCTCTGACATCGAGGGACCCCTGCTTCTGGACTTCAAACCATGTAACGACACAGTCAATGCAAACAGTTACTGTGAAATGCTGCAAAAGCTGCATACCCAGATCAAGAACAAATGTCTGGGTAAACTCACTGATGGCATCATCCTGCTGCACGACAACGCCCATCCCAATGTGCCCCACACAGTTCAGGACAAACCTGAATGCCATGCGATGGGAGGCATTAAAACATCCTGCATACATCCTGAACCTATTGCCATGCAATTTTCACATCTTTGGACCATTAAAAAAAGTCCTCCAAGGCCATTTGTTTAGGTCAGACGACGTGTAAAGAAGCCTGTGCTACAGTGGTTTAGGCAGCAGCCCAAGGACTTCTTTGCAGACGGGATACGCCAACTTGCGCATCAATGGGAATCCTGTCTAAATGCACGTGGTGATTTTTTCTAACTGCTGCAATGCTCAGTCCGCATCATCTTCATAATTATCATCGTCCGAAGAGGAGGTATCATCACCATCAGATGAACCCATAAGTATATCAAATACTTGTGTTTAAATATACTTTTTCGTTCATTATTAATGCAAAAAAAGCGATCCAAACACAACAAACCGCTAGCAGACACTATGAGATATGCAGCATGGTAAAGCACGTAAGCTGTAGGTGGTAGAGAATGATAATTATCTTGAAAAAAAATCACAAAAGTGAAGCCATCTGCCACCTAGCGGCAGCATTATGAATTATATAGCCGTTGATATCCAGTAATGAAATGCCAAAGTCGTTTCTCAATGTCTACCACCGTAAGATAGCTTGGATATATGAAAGACGTTCACGAACGTCTCCCGCGCTGAAGGCATTGGCTACCAAAGATGTAACCAAACGTCTTCAGAATCCAAAGTGTTAATAATCTATTTCGAAAAGAAAAAGTCTTACACTTTCATGAATATTTTCGGATGCCAATATGAGTCAGTTGACAGTTTTTAGGAACATACTTATAATGTCATCAGTTCAATTAAAGAAATTGGAAATCCCACAATAGAACACAAATAATAATTGTACAAGAGAAGAAAAAGTTTTATGCATCATGACCTTTAACCCTTTCGGGTCGGATGTCAACATATAATCGACATTCCTATTTTGCTCCCATGGTTATATGTTGACCTATGATCGACACAAATTTTTTCATTTGTGGGAGGTCGAATGTCGACTATATATCGCTGCATGTTAGCTAGGCATCCTGAGCATGTCCCCAGCAGGTGCTGCCATCCGTAGAATTCTGATGGAACTTTTTGAACCTGGTGACAGTCATTATTTAAATCGCTCTCACCAGAAAGGGTTAAATCTGTATTTGCTTTACTTTTTCAATTTGAATTTTTGTGTAATTCACTATAATATTTTAATAGTTCTGTCAAATATCAGTCAGAAACAGTCTACTGGGAGCTACAAAACAAAAACTTAACACTGAAATAATAAAAACCTACAAACCTTCTAGGATCAGAGCCAGTGAAGAAACTGTTGAGATGCAATCTCCGATTATGTGAAATAAAACATTATATGATGATGGTCATTAACGAAACTATTGAGAGACAATCTCAAATTATGTGAAATAACAAAAGTTCTGTAGATAGTAACAATAATTCAGAATAAAATATGAACGTCTGCACAAAGAAAAAAGCTCTGATTTCCATAACGTACAATGCAGCACTATCTTAGAAAAAAACATCTGAATTCAAAGGATTACCACAGAAAACTGAAATTTTTTAGCAGAAAAGGTTCCAAACATGCCATTTCAGCTAATGAAGAATCAAGGTCATAATAGACTAAAGGATAGGAACCCTGTCATAAAACATATGCTCGGGGTGTCCACAGCACCCCAGGTGAGTACAGCAGGGTTAATATACTTAAGTGTAGAATTGTCGCTAAGTATGGGTTTGGCTGAGTGGCTAACATGTCTGGCTTGTATGGTATAGGCCCGGGTCTGAACCCCAATGTTTTAATTTTATTTTCAAATTATAAAAGTGCAATTAGAAAAGTAATATAAAGTAAGGTAAATAGACGCTTTATAATTTTTATTTGGAGGTGATGAATGTAGAAACATATAATAATGGACATTTTATATTGAAGACAATGCAGTTAGACTAGGCCTAGTGGCAGGATCAGTACAACGGTAGAAACTACATGACAGGTAAAACAAAGCAAACAGGTAATACAGCAAAAAAATATAGCCATAAAAAGAACTATACCATTAGCCTCAGGAGTTGACAGTTTTCAAGGTTCAAGGTATGCCTTCATGGCTACCGTATCAGTCACAGAGTCCTCAAAATCTGCAGGATACATCACCCTACCAAGCAATCCTCTACATCCTCCTAACTTCATTGTTATTTACCCTTACGGTATATGCAGGAAGGAGCCTCTATTTTGTGAGGCAATTGATTCTATTTCTGAAGAGACCCAAATGAGAGGAAAAGGGCTCAAAGACCACTGCAGGCAAGTTATTCCAGTCAGCAACACCACTATTAAGGAAGGAATATTTTCTCCCATTTGTTTTTTGTTTAGGCGGCTCTATTTTAGATATATGGTATTTATGCTATCAATATTTTGGCACTTCAATCCTATTTCCTATGCCCTTGCAAGAAGGTTCCCCCACTTAAGACATTTCAAGCTTTCATATCTGCCCTGCTTAGTGAGGGTCCCACACCATTGATCCTTATTCCAGTATTGGCACAAGACTTTTATAAGTCATTTCCTTGGTATCAGGCAAGCTATTCCCTAAAACTCTCATAATAAAATATGCACGATGCTTTATAGGCTTTGGCTATTACACTCTCAACCTGAGCTCCCCAATGAAGGACTGCTAAAGATAAGTCTTTTTCTTTTCCTTTATTAAAATCATCATCCCTAATGGCGTGACTGACTCCCGGTAATTTGACTCCCGGTCATTTTCACACCCGGTAAATTCGTTCCCAGGAAATTTCACTCCTGGTAAATTCACTCCCACTGTCTTCATTATTTTTGTAAATCAGCACTAAATGTAACATTTATTTAAAACTAATGTATGATAGGCATAAATACTAATCATACTAACAGCCAAAATACATTTATTTAAGGAAGTTGCAATCATTAAGGGATAAATATACTAATTAGATTAAAGAAATAACTTGAAGGATGTTCCAAACATTGAATGTTAAAAGCAATAATTATCTTTTTAAAAATACATTTATTTGTTGATGTAGCCAAAATTGAATGCGAAATTAAAAAATCAACTTAAAAACGCATTTATATTAGGAACTTACAGTCATTATAAATCAAATTTACTAAGCAGGTATAGAAGTATCATTTAAGTCAGTGTTCCTCAACTGGAGGTCTGCATGTTAGTTCTCGAGGGTCTGCCAGTTGAGTAGGGCATGATGTTTATTTTCATCTACGATATGTACTGTTTGATCCCTCACACAGCTGATTAATATTTAAAGTAAAAAAATGAGTCAATGAATGGAAAATAAATGAACATTTCATGGGGAGGGTGTCCGCAGAAATTTTGGGATTTCATAGGGATACTGATTTAAACAACAATATTAAAATTGATGTAAATTATCTGCAATACCTCTTAAAAAGTCCATTTTGTTACTCGGATTGTACTTTTCAATTAGCAGGTTAAGCTGTTTGTTCAAATCCTTGTATTTCTTCTTTTCGTTCACTTTATCCCGATCAAATTGAATTGTTAGTCTACTTTCCAGAATGGAAATAGGCTTATAGTTTCTTCGTTGTGTCTGTCTATCCCCCACATTAACTTTTGAAACTATATACTGATTTTCATTACACTTGAAGGAAATCTCTTGCTACTAGGACCGAGCTCCCGAAGATAGTTTTTGTTGCCAAGTCCCGGGTTCGATTTCAGGAACTATCCTTCCCATTTAATTTACATGAAAAATCAAAAATCCATTGTGTAGGGTCATTTTCTCTTGCACATTAAAATATCTTATAATTGTAATATCGGAGCGGAATTTGTACTACTCTCTGAGAAAAGGAATGGAGATTCTAATTTTTATCGTATAATTTTGCGTAACGATCGTATTTCTCAATCACGTTATGTTTGCCCCACAAATACGCATGATAAATTTAGTTTTCTTTTTAAATGTATTTGTAATATTTTGTAATGCTAAATTAGGAAATTTGAGAAAGTAGGCATCATTAGTTCTGTTTGGATCACCTTGTTTTTAATTGAGCCAAACACTCTTCTTTGTTCAAAGTTGTAATTAATTTCCATATATTTAGATGCATGCAGGATCTGATTGAAGTTAAAATCTGTAACTTAGTGGTATTTTTCTTTTAAACTTATATCAACCACTTTCTGGTTAATATTATGGGCAAGGTAAAACAGGAAACAAGACAGAAGCGGCCAGAAAGGTTGAGGAAAATCTGATTATATAGGAGTTTTCGAAGTCCATCATCAAACATTAGGATTCATTCCTGGACGTAGTTCTACTACTTTTCTGAAGAGTCAAGTGTATGTCTATTGTCTTGTTTGGAGGAAGTGCAAATAATCTTGGTATGCTGAATGACCCAACCTGAACGTGAAGAATGTACAGCTGATAAATTATTTTTGGGCTGCATTTAAAAGTTCCGTCACTTTCCCAATGTTTTATTTGTTCTAGGTCATCCAGCATCTTTTCTGTTGCAAACACAAAGAAACTATCTTCATTATTCTCACCACAATCAAATTGTAAGAAGAGTTCACCAGTATTTAGAAATCTGAATTCATCAGGAATTTCATATCCAATCCTGTTCTTAGGGATTGGAGGGCACACACTGCTGCTTCAGGCCAATTTCTTATAGTTCCGTTTAATTGTGAATTAGATGATAGCTATGGCATTTCACCATCTTCCAGGTTTGCAATAGCTGCAGCAATGAATGAGCGAGATGATACATGAGAAGAGATTGCGGCAGGCTTCAAGTTATTTAAAGTTTAATGAATCTTTGATTTGGCAGCAGAGGAACTATGATGATGTTCACCAACACTTTTTACAATGGCGTAATTTTCATTATTGGTCCAAGTGTGCACTTGAAACTTGCAAGACTTCATTTTGCATTTCCAGTATGTCTTCGTTTTATCTAAATTTTTTTGTGCTTCATAAATATAATTCATTTCAACAAATATTTATCTGCCCCTGATGCTTTCAATGATGTGATACATGGTGGAAAGCAGATTCCATAAATAAATTAAATTAAAGAAGTTAAAATGAAAAACATAAAATAGCATAACATAAGAAACAAAATAAATAAAAGATATGCTTTTTTATTTTCAGGAAATATATATGAAGAATTACTAACCTGTAACAAGTTAGTTAGTAATTAGTGTATTTGTCATTCATTGATGGCAACTTCTTTAAATAAAAGTAACATTCAAGCTGTCAAATTAAAGCACCTACTATCGAATCACTACTAAATTTCCATGCGAAAAATTGGATTTAAAAAATTGAAAGCTTAAGCAAATCAGTAATAATTGCCTTTTCAAGTTTTCTACTTTTAATTTACATTAATAAATACTTTTAACAAATTCAGATTAAGGGCAATTAGTATGATTAGTATTTGCGCCTATCATACATTAGTTTTAAATAAATGTTATATTTAGTACTGATTTACAAAAATAATGAAGTCAGTGGGAGCAAATTTACCGGGAGGCAAATTACATAGTACCCCCTAATGGTGTTTTCTATGTTAATGTTCCTATTACATTTTGCATCTCAAAGGGTTAAGAAATGCACTAAAAAGTGCAAAAAATAGGGGAACATACCAGCTGAAGGAGACGTTGTTGAAGGAGCAGCAGGTTGTGGCTTCTCTGGATGATCTTCTGTGCTTGGGTTGCTAATAGCAGATGTGACCAAATTCTTGACTCCGGCAGGCGCAGATGATGACACAGCACCAGTACCTGAAACTGGTACCGCTAAAAAATATTTTCATACAATTAGTGTATAAATATGCAATGGAATCCTTTCATTGGAAAAATACTGCATTATCATAATTGTTCGAGTAATTTCTCCAAACACATTATGCATTCACCTGAATATGAGTTTTTTCAGTGTTAATACAGGCAACTCTCATTCAATGAATGTTCAGTGAACTAATGTTTGCTTTAACAAATGAATTCAATTTTACAGCTTAACTTTTTGCCAAAAATTCTGTTCACTTGAACGAACTAAATAACATGTAACCAACTCAGATTGAAGAAACTTGGATGTGTACAAAAACTCTTGGGGTCACAAAGACTGTCTTGTTTACTCATGGATTCTTTGTGTATCCACTTTACCATGAATATTTCCTATCGCCGGCATTTCTTGAGGGGCTTAATATGACGTCACCGACCATGCTGTTTGTCACTCAAAATATATTTTAAAATATCCACTTAGACTTGAGGGACCTCTTGTGAACCGACAAGGAGGAAGTGCACTATGCAGTGTTTCCCACAGCCATTCTATGCTTCAGTCTGTGGCTTGGATTGACTGTGTTCAGTCGCATTCGTTTTCTCATGGTTCATACATAATTGTTACGAGCATTTATTTTCAAGCCATTGCTTTGGCCACATTTATCGTACCTGCTCTTGCTGTGAATCTTTTATAAACATTTTTCTTATTTTTACCCTTCAATTGACAATGAGTTTAAACGGAAAAATCACAATCGTTCAACAAATTTCCATTTTATGAATGCTTTTCAGGAATGCATGTCGTTCGTTGAACGAGAGTTGCCAGTATTTGATAAACCTAGAATAATATGAAATAGCTCAATATGGATAAATTTTTTTGTGATATGGAACAACAGCATAACAATACAGCCTAACTAAAGAGAATATGCAATGTTGCCAAGGGTAAAAAGAAAAACTGTGACAAAAAATACTCTTACCATTCACATGTTAAGATCATTATGTAGGCCCAAAAATAGGTAATACTAGCACTAGTTTGAATATTTTTTCAGTAATCTAGAAGTTATAATATTGAGGTTGTCTTATATTTGGAGTCATCTTTTGTTAAGGTAAATGTGTTAATTTCCCTAACAATTTTTTACATGGCTCACTTTCCCTTATTAAATTTTAACACAATGTAAATTAACACACACAACAATAATGAAAAATAAATCAAGCTTGTTAAATAATAAAATTAGTGTTCTCATTTTGTTAGCATGATAATAGCCCAAGGGGCTGATTCAATTAAACAAACATTCATTTTGTTTGCACATCTATAACAGCCTTAGTGCTGACACCATCATCTTCACCAAAAAATTACCTACATAATTTCTCCTTCTGTTTTTGAGTTAAATACTGACAAAAAAGAGAAATTATGCAAGTAAACATTGGTCTATTGAAATTTTTAATGTTGAAGCAAAATTGACATAGAGAAATAAATGTCAATGAAATAGGATGATACAAGTATGGAAGAATAATACTTGAACCCTTGCAGGATGACTGGAGAATAGTTACATCATGGATGACTGGGGTCTTTTTTGACCCCAGTTATATAATTGTTGTTTTTATTGCCAAATTATTTTTTTATAAGCATATTAATGGGAATATTTTCTAAACAATCATTATTTAAAATAAAATAACTCAAAACATTTAATTTTTCTCAATGCAGTACATAAATAATAGAATTTTCTTTGTAGTACAGGTATATTTAGTACAGTCCAAATATTTATATAAAATTCCTGAATGTATGCACGAAGACCATTTATAAAGAAAATATTGACTAAATAAGTTGTAGTTACAACTAGGAGGCAGTCAAAAACGAAATATTATTTACAAATATTTTTTCACTTCTTGGCTTACAGGAGTCAAATGTGACCCTATAAGATATATTTATTAATTTTCAGGCATTTTTCTAGAGTTTAAGTATGAAATTCATCCCAAAGGTGCTGGACAGATTGATAAAGGATTTCCTGAAATTTCAAACTAATATTACAACAAAAATATAACGTATTTACCAATTTACGAAGGTTGGGGTCAGAAAAGACCCCAGTCATCCGGCGAGGGTTAAATATGACTAGCCAACATATGAGTACAGTAATCTTTTGAAGAGAGCAGTTTTACTTATTTTACACAAAATTTTCCATTCTTGCATTGAGTTTTGTTTGTCACCATTCTTCCTGGTTACTAGAATACAAAAAACACCAACTATCTATTTACTTAAAGTAATTATAATGAATAATTTTAGGACTATTACAGGAGTCTTTTCTACCAATGTGTAAAGGATTTGAAATACAATATGCTCAAAACAGAAAAATGAAATGTCAAATGCATATCTAAAGACATGATCCATTATACGTCTTACACCTAGCTTTATTATGTATATACTTACCAGGTGAAGAATTTAGTAGACTCGTTATTGTGGGAGATGAACCTCTTTGTGCTGTGATGGCTGTATGCAAAATGGACGATGCCTAAATAAAAATGGAAAAAATTAACAAAAAACAGTGCTCTAAGTTATTTAAAAACAGATACTTCACAAATATCCAACCTGTATATTATAATAAAAATTTAAAAATAATGTAATAAATTCATGAAAGACTGTGTTATGTTTGGACAAATTGAAATTAAATTAGCAGTAACCTCACCTGTAATGAGGGAGCTTGAGAAGGGCTCTTGAGAAGACTAGTCAAAAGTGGTGATGTTGGTGTAGGTGTTGAAGGGACAGAGGATGTTGGTGAATTAGGTTGAGGAGATGATTCTCGAACAGGACTAGAAGGCTTCAGCTCTACTTGCCCTTCCAATGATTCATCACCGATAACCTAACAAATAATTGCAAGTATTTTAGAAAATGCTTAAATCAAGGAATAATAGAAAAGTATGTACGTACTAATGAAAGACTTTTATGTTAGTAATTATTTTGAGGCTGGTGAGTATTAAATTCTTATCTTATTCTTTTAAGCATTGGATAAGACAAAGGATTTGTATGTGAAAACTAAAGACGGAAGATAAAAAATTTTTGTGCTAAGTGATAAAGCTTCAGGTCATAATGATTGCTAAACAATATAGTCAATTGTGTGTGCAGAAGCTGTCCACAGGATATGGTGAGGTGATAATTACTTGAGTGTGTCATAGTTTACCATTGATCCTTATATTTGCATAATTTGCAGACGGCAAGCCAAAAGTTACAGCTTATAAGGAGAGCTTGAAAAATTCCAGTTTGCTGAATTGTAATGGGATCTAGTAATCTAGTATTTTTATGAAAGCACCTAGTCTTTTTGGTTTATATGCATTTGAAAAGACGTAAAAAATACTAGATAGTATTTATAATTGCACTAAACATTTGTTATTTTCCATATAATATTTACAACATGACCGGTTTCGGTAAGTAATCACCAGCTTGAGTTCCTGAGGTCATGATAAAAAATATGCTATCATATAAGTTGTGTATTTGGGATTAAAAGCACTTGTTGGTTTCTAAATCAAGAAAAAACATTCTGGAAAAGGTATTTTATAAACTAACAGGTAAGATAGCCTTGCTAAAGCAAGAAGAAGAAACATATTTTATAAAATTTTTTAGGGTTCTAGTTTACCTCCCCCTTTGAGGAGGGGAAAACACACACCGTTGGAATGTAGATCTTCACTAGACCTTCACATCTGTGAAAACGCCACTCCTCTAGCTTCGGTTATTTGGTTACAATACCATTTCAATGTTTAGAATTTTCTGACTTTGAAGTCACTTAGCAGAAAATCTACAAATTTCCAGGAAAATCCAATGGGTGGAAAATTTATACATAGATAAGAGCTATACAATTCAAAAAGAGTTTTTACAATATCTCTTAAAACAAAAAAGTTGATTGTCCACAGATGGACATTGTGATTGTGTGATTTTAAAAGAAAACGTACTAATAATACATAGTGAAACCAAAATTTTCACATATCTGTTAAATTAAACACACATTTTAATGTCCAGGCTACAGTTTTAATTCTTAACGGCACACAGGAAATTTATTCTTAAAACTACTGGTACCAATTCTGGCTCCTCCGTTTTTAAAGACAACCTATATTCTAAATTCTTGGGGTCAATCTCTGCTTTATAGTATAAAATGTAGGCAAAAGTATTGGTTTTCAAACATATTTAATCTATTGACATGTTATATTCCACTGCACAAGATGGTTTTCATGCATCAATTACCCTCAAATCCCATGTATAAAGTGCACTTGTGCAGCACAGACTGAGCCTATGTTCCATGTGATCCTGAATTTCCATGCATAATGCGCATCCATGCATAACAAGCAGCAATTGCATTTAAATGGTTCTTTAACCGAGCAGTACTTGTGCACAGTTTTGTAGCATAACATTGTAACATATCCATGGGGTGTCTGACACCCCATGGATATTTTTGTTTAAAAAGTTATTACTCATCGATTTTCAATAAATTTTTCATTTTGTCTCTTGATATATTTTTGATTAATTGAAATTTATTTTAAGGTATCAACTATTTAACAAAACCAAGAGAAAAATAATAATTGTGTAAAATACAACACTTGCTCTTACTTTTATGAAATTTTATATTTTGTAATCAGTAAAGTAACCATTCAATAGCGATCCCAGATCATAAACAACAACACCAACGATGCAAATAATAGTTATAATTTCCCAATAAAACGTATAAACCACTCACAATACAAAAAACATGGAGATTTCCGCACAACGCTCTGTCGCACCATCTAAGAAAAATGACCCAACTCAAAGAATAACCACAGGATACTAGTTTTTTAGGAGTTGTGCAAGATAAACGAAACAAAAATAAGATTTTTAGGATAGATATACAAAGCAGGGCTGCCAAAATAAAAGTAATAAAAATTTTCTTTTTATAAGTGTTTGTGTTGAACTGTCCGCATCGATTTGAACCATATTATAATATTTATTATGTACACATAATAGCCATAATAGCATATTTGGACTGGATCAACTAAATGGGTGCCACAATTACAAATTAAACTCTTTCAGTAATTATGGATTTGGAAGGAATTGTAACAAGTATCTTGTGTCACTTAAACAGACGTGCGGAATGTACGGTGATTTTTCGAAATACGATTTTACGATCTTTTAAAATCACTAGTACTGGGGCTACTTTTAAAATTTCATTTATAGGAAAAAAAACTGCGTTATATTCAGGAAAATACAGTAATTTAAATTACAAATTAACTTAAATTTAATTACAAACTGTGGGAGCCAAGGGGCAGAATTTGAGTGGAAAGGGTTATAAGATGATAGCGCCAAACTTTAACATCTTTTCAATAGCACTCATACTTGGTTCAAAGAGTAACTAGCGTAAATAGTATTTCCATATCTAGGTGCACTGTTTATGCTCTGCTAACGTGATTTACGTATGAGGTTTTGAAGTTTTCACCCCAAAGAGTTCATACATATTTCCGTCTCTAAGTACGCTGTTCCTTAGTAGCATCTGTTAAGCGAGTGCCGTGAGTGCTGTTTTGAAAAGAAAGAGTTCATATTTCTGCCTCTAGGGTCGATGTTCCTACTCTGCCATTATTTTCAATATCTTCACCCAAAAGAGTTAGGATGTTATTGCAAAGCTAAGTCGAAAAACGTTAAAAACTGTTAGGAATCACATGCTAAATTGTTTTTAAAATATTGGAAATTCTAAAAAATGACGCGAATAGCAGGAAAACTTAAAATAAAATAATGTAAATACAGGGTTTTACTTACATTGGAATTATAGGCAAATTGATGGGACCCATATAAAATGTTGTAAATAGCGGGAAAACATGCATTCCGATAACGTACATACGGAGTTTTACTGTACCTCGATTTACTGCCACCCTTGCTTTAACGCCAATGACAGTGACGGGAAACGGTGACACTTAATTGGGGTTTGACTGTATTTAAAAAAGTTTTTTCTCAATCACTTTCAAAACCTAAATCTTCATCAGATAAATGGTACATACGGCAATATTGAACTATGCCCTTAATGTGATCAGAGACATAGGCAGGAATGTGTTGACCTTTACTTTCAAAAATACAAATTTGGTTAAGTGGCTAAAAACATGTTCTTTGAGATGTGTAAGGTATTCCTGAGCTGTGCACACAAAGGAGCAACTGAGATGGATTTACATAGAGCTTGTGCTAAGAATGGGTATTTTTATTACAGTATATAGAGAGATAATAAAAGCAGTGTAAAAATGAGAAATTCATACTCCTGAGAGCGATAAGAGGTAATGTGATTTGGATAGACTGGGTCAGTGATTTAGATGTGTGTCTAATACAATTTCTTCACATGTACACTACCTTTTTGAACTTTGCGTGCTTGCGGTTCGCGAATTTGGACTTTGCAACACAATTTTTTATGACCATTACTTCTGTTTCCCACCAATTATTTGCATTTCGCATCATGCGTTTCAGATGGCAACAAGCGTGAACTCCCTCTACCTTTTTGTTTCGATGATCCGTTTAAACTTTGGCATCCTACAAAAGGACAATTTATTATTATACTAGCTGAAATGCCCAACTACGCTCGGGAAAGTTTTCTTTTAAGTTGCAAACGATTTTTATTATTTATTAATTGTGGTAGCTCTGCTCTTAAGCTCCGCTTTAAAAATCTTGATTTCATTATGGTATTTTGTAAAAACCATATATATAAAATTTAGTTGACATTCGTTGAGGCAACTCCTTCCAAATCCATAGTTACTGAAAGAGTTTAATTTGTAATTGTGGCACCCCTGTTTAGTTGATCCGGTCCAAATATGCTATTATGGCTTTATATATATGTGTACATAATAAATATTATAATAAGGTTAAAATCGATGCGGACAGTTCAACACAAACACTTATAAAAAGAACATTTTTGTTACTTTTATGGCAGCCCTGCTTTGTATATCTATCCTAAAAATCTTATTTTTGTTATTTTTATCTTGCACAACTCCTTCATACAAAATTTCGTTGAAATCGGTTTGGCCAATTCCTTCCAAATTCATAATTACTGAAAAGTTTAACTTTGCAATTGTGGCACCTCTACTTAGTTAATCAGGTCGAAGTATGGTATTTTAGCCATGAATTTCTGTGAAAATTATATTTACCAAATTTGGTTGAATTCAGTTTGGCTATTTCCTTCCAAAAGCATAACTACAGAAACTTTTATTTTGCAATTGTGTCCCCTCTGCTTGGTCTATCTGGTCCAAATATGTCATTTTGATCATGAATTTCTGTGAAAATTCTATGTACCAAATTTGGTTGAATTGGCAAAAAGCACTTCTGTACCATGGGAAACCTGTGTACATCCCTACTTGTTTTACCTTTTTCATCCGTTGAAAATTGGCCTTCAGCTTACAATCAAGTTCATTTAACAATCAGCATAAAAGTAGTATGACCCTAAGATTCAAGCTATAAATTTGGATGGGAAAGAGATTTGTACAAAAAACATGACATCACATCTACATAGTAAACCATAATCCTTTACAGTAAGGGACCCCTTATCCAGAAAGCTTGGAATATATGGATTACTAATTCAATGAGAACATGCATTTGTAAAACCGTGTTTTATCTTGGAAGCAAAAAAATTCTGATATTGAAGTCATATAGAATGACTCAGCCTGAAAAATCAAGGAAGGGAGCCTCTGATAGAAGTGCCTCACTAGCAAAAACTACGAAGGAAGTCAATTATCATGTTTATGTTATGACCGACGACAATTGTTAACAATTGATACTTAGTTATGTCTTAGTAACACTCCTTTTTCTTTTCTTAATTGTCGGAGCTTTGTGGCTATATCCAATATAAGAAGGCTATGGTTTGAGTTTATTTCTGTTCTTTGTAAAGTCTAAAAGTTTCTCGGTTTCTTAAAATATTTATTATTATGTAACCTATTTGGAATTTTTAGAAATATTACAGATATGGAGAAAGTCACGTGGTGGCCACATCATTTTTTTTGTTAAATTTTCATTTTTACTTTCACCATATGTAATATAGGGGAAAGTATTGTTTTCATGAAAAAAATTAATTTCGAGATTTCAATGGAAATACACATTTTAAGGTCTCCTGAACATGTTTTGACCATTTTCTCGACGATGTCTGTATTTGATAGAAACTTTGTGGGTAATCTAACTCAAAAACTATTACTCAGGTCAACATGAAATTTTATATTTGACATTTTTGTTAAAGGGACAAGAGTTGGTTAGTTTTTGGTAAAAATTGGTCAACTGGAAGTAGGTGTTTACTCTATCATTTATCCGTATTTTTTTAACATTTGCTTTAATATTTGATGAATGTAAAAAAGTATTGGAATAAAATTTGTAGGAAATTTCATTTTCTACAACCTTTGTTTGAAACATTTCCCCATATAATGCATTGTTTAAGAGATATTTAAAAACTAATTTTTTAGCTGCCACCACCTACCGGCATCTATTGTTAACAATTGACAGTTACGTATAAGTAGCACTCCTTTTTATTTTCTTAATTGTTGGAGCTTTGTGGCTATATCTAATATCAGAAGGCTAGAGTTTGAGTTTATTTCTGTTCTTTGTAAAGTCTTTAAATTTTTCTAACAGTTCCTTAAAATATTTATTATCATTTAACCTACTGCTACTTTCTCCAACCATATGATCGAGGAGTATAAGAATTTCTCATCTTTGGAAAGGCAAGGCTTTTTGGGAATAATTTGTAATGCGTCTGAGTACACGTGGGCTCTATTTTGTTCTAAGTTCTGAAACGTAAAAATTTCGATCTCAAAACTAGGATTTATTTAGATATGATGCTTGCAATTTTTCAATATTATTTTTCATCCTAATGCCTCCCTCTTGTCCACAAAAATCGGTATGCATCGTCCTGTTCTCTCTATCTCAGACCCTCAAGCAGTTGAACAGCGTCAATCAGACTTCCAAAACAGCAGACATCATATTCGAATGATGCCAATTAGTATGCAGTGATTATTCATGAATAAAGGCATTACTAATTCAATGAGAACATGCATTTGTAGAACCGTGTTTTATCTTGCAAGCAAAAAAAATTCTGATTTTGAAGTCGTATAGAGTGACTCAGCCTGAAAAATCAAGGAAGGAGCCTCTGATAGAAGTGTCTCACTAGCAAAAACTACAAGGGAAGTCAAAATATATCATGTTTATGTTATGAGTATGTAAGAGAATCAAAACGCAGAAGAGAGAGAACTCATTTGCTGCATAGCTTTGTCCCCTTTCCTTGATAGGCACTTCAAGAAAGAACCCTAATTCTCCTTTGGTCTTTGTAATGCTTAGGTCATGCAACTAGGTACACTCCAATATTTTCACACCACAGGCATGTTATGTCAATCTGCTGGGTGACTGGGTCATTCAGCAGCTGATTCCAAGACATGAGTGACCTCTAGACAAACAGAAAAGGCGTACTAACTCAGCATACATTTAAGTCTATGCTAGGCCAATTGTTCCTACACCCAGTGTACATTTAAATGTACGCTAATCCTTTAAAGGTTAAGACAGCTAAATATTTTTTCACAGGTAAATTTTAAATGAGGGTTTACTTGCTATGCATTTCTGGCTAATCAACCTCTTGGATTATCATAACCAAATTTTAAGTAAGATTCAACAGGCATTGTCTTTGGTCCTTTATGGTGCCCAAATCCACTCACTTCTAATGAGATAACAATGTAACAAGGTAACTAAACTTACATATCGTTAAAAATTTACACTATCTATTAAAAATAAATTTTTGAGCTTAACCAGAACAGCATTTAATTCAATCATCAGCAAAACTGGACTTCTTCCTTTTGGTTGTATGAATATATAATTCCTAAGCTCAACACAAACCTATTTAATAATGATTATTTGAAAATATCTTGTACTGTTTCCTGTGTTAATCAAATGGAGAAAAGAAATGCAGTCGGAATCAAATCCATTAATTTCAGGAAGAAGTCAAGTATGAGACCATTTAGACTAAAGATTTATTTACGATCTTCTCTTGAGAGGCAAAACATGTTTCTCAAATATGAATTAAGTTTGTAGTTTTGTGCAGCATAAGTAAAATATCAAAATTATTTTTGTTTGTGCACTATAAAATGAGGTGACAGCAATATTTCATCAGTTAGTATATAATGAACCTTCTTTCATTAGCTATTGATTGCTAATTTTGGGTTTTGCCATGTCAGAATGCAAGGAACATTCTAGTTTTGCCATTAAGTGGCTCACATCTTTTGCTACAACAAACCGTATTAGTCTGAATATAGTCTCAGTTTTGGAAAAAAGTTGAGCCCCATTGCAGACCTCACTTTTAATATTCTAAAGAATGAGTTTTAATATGTATGAGCAATTTAGTTAGAGCTATCAATTTACAATGAACATGTGGCATCATGTTTTGCATTTTATAGTTGTAGGCATCATTTAAATATGCATAAAGTGTTACTGGACTAAATTCAAAAACTTTGCATTTATGAATGTTATTTAAATTCCATTCATATCATTCAGATGCCATTGACAATGGCTACTTGATTTGTGCCTGTATAAAAAAGTAATTATCACCACATTTCCAGTTAACATATTCTTTTCATAATTTATTTTACCCGTATTTTCGTTACTTCTGATATTATGCCTCAGTATATCACATCAAGGAATACATTGATGCAGATTGATGGGTAATAAAGATAATTTCTTTTGTTATAGTGACATTTTCTCTAAAATAACGATAGGTGGCACCACTACATATCAATACTTGGGACTTAGGGAAGGGATGAAGTTGGCCAATCAATGCTTTCAAAATGAAAACTTCTGCAATTCCCACTATTATGAAAATACGAACGTTTAAGGCAACGATTCCAAAGAGTGAACATAAAGAATTGAGTTATTGAGGCATATGTATCAAGAAATTCTATGTAAAACTATCAAATCAAGTGAGGGCATTAGTTGTTCCCTATACTTACTGCTGGCGGTGATATTTTCATTTGCTAATTTTTTTAGTCGTGAATATAGTCCCCCTCTTACTTTTCTTACTAATATTTTGACCAAAAAGGGGGTGACTATATTCGAACTAATACGGTATTTTTATGAAGTGGTGTTCAATGGATTGATGGCTACTATATCTTGATATTGTTCATATTTTGGCTTGACATCAGTAATGTCCTGTGTACTTTCCAGTATGTTATGTCACAAGGGGCAGATATCAATGTCAAATTAAATAAAATATGTTTATAAATTATAAATTGAAAGTCTTTTTTATTGGTGGATGAATTTGTCCAAATTTGACTAGTATATTTTTATATCATAACTATCTCGTAAAGAGGGCCTTTTACTATGAGCTTAACAATGACCATGCTCTTGGCAGGATTTGAATTCATGACCCTAGCATTGGGAGCTCGGCATGGTAACTACAAATATACCCAGGGTTATTGGGGTCATGAATTGTTTAATTTTTGGATTGTGCACATAAAAGATTGGGAAGCTCTGATCATGGTAAAATTAGAATATTTTTGATCAAAGGATCACGTTCCTCACTTGAGTATTTTTTTAGATAACCTACATTGTGGCAATCATGTTGTTTTCTTATGGAAGGAAATTTGTTTTAATAAATACAGAGAGTAGAGTAAAACTCACATCAACTTGAAGTGGTTCACTTAATGGACTATCCACTAAACTCTCGGCCTCACTGCTCTGTTCAGATTGACTACTGCTCTGCCGAGTGCCACTTTCAGTGTCTCTCTGTTGATGTGGTGATGAAGTAGCAGCAGATGCTGAGGATGCTATAGCTGACAGAGAAGAAGATAAAAATCAAAATGTCAAACATAGAACAATAAGTATAGAAGATAATAATGATCACTTTAACCTTCAACAGCTGGGCATCGCTACATGGCAACACTCAATGTGCTCCCTAACAGCTGAGTGCCTCCATATGGTGATGCAGAGATTCAGACATCACTCAGTCATGCCAAATTCTCATATTTTGCTCACTATTTTGTGGAGAATGCTTATAAGGTTTTATTTTTTAATACTTTGTAAATACACCACCCTTTCATGTATTTTTACAAAGATATTGTAATATGTATATGTCCTAGATGTGAATATCTTCTTCTCCCTGCCAAAGTACCTTGCTATCAGAAAAAGCAGGGGGAAACGGAAGGAGAAATATATTGGAAGGTTCTCTATGCCCTCTTCCTCCATTTCTGCTCATTCCCATTCTTTTTTTCTTCCTCCCTCTAACTACTTAATAGATTCAGTAAATGTGTTATACCACTGTATAAAAGTATGATCCGTATTAGAGCACTAAAATGGTGCAATTATTAAAGGGTGACAAAGTGAAAGAATTGCATTAAAACATAATTTTGTAGATTTACAAATGAGATTTAAATTTTCCTCCACATAACTAAGCTAAATATTTCATCCTTGAAATATTTTTAAATGTTAATGAAAAAGGTCTGCATGTCAAGAAATGGCTTTTTGTGTGTTTCATATATGCGATGCGAGTTTTTAACTCCAGTAAATTAAAGGTACACTGCAAAAATACCTACAAAAATAGTTAATTACAAAAAATGTCAATGCGAAGTTAACTGAAAGGAAATTAATGAAAAAAAAAGATTTTAATTATAAAAAATTCAGGTGCCCTCAGGATTGAACCCCAGTCTTTGCCTTGGGAAGCATTGGCACCAACATTCAAAATAGGCTTTCCTTACACATATAGTATAGGGATTGAGACAACAATACAATCTTGAGGTTTAACAATGATAGTCAGCAAGGCATCACATCGTTTAAAAGCATAAATGTTTCCTATATGATATAGTCGTATAACTTGAGCAATTTCGAATCGTAGGTGAAATTTGATGATAACAATAAGAAATGTTATTTATTTTTCTTTAAAACGGTACAGGTCCATAGATCATAGGTAAATTATTTTTAATTTTAATTGGAAAAGAGAAATTACCTCCTGGAGTTGAACCCAGGTCTTATTTGGGGATTTTTTTCCATAAATGGCTTTTACTATAAGAATCAAACATTCCTACAAAATTTCAATCATCTACCTAGTCAGGAAATTTGATAAAACATGTTAAAAGGTTGCAATCGAGCTTCAGATTTTATTCAATAGGAATCAAAGCAGCATTCCAGCAGACGGTCAGACCAACAGAATAAGGATATTATGTATATAATATTTGGGCTGATTAAAAAGGAAAAATTTAAAGAAATTTTAAAAAATGTTTTCTAAAAAAATCAGGGTGCGGGTCTTATTCGAGGGCGGGTGGTACTTGGATAAATATGGTATTATGTGAATTTTATATATTTTTAGTGCACATGTTATTTCATTAAATTATAACAAGTGCAAAAGCCCATTAATATGATGGGAAGGAATATATTATTTGTTAACTAAATTAAATTTTTGGACTTATCATTCTTTCAAATCATTTATTTGTATCTTTAAAATGTAAAAATTTGATTCCAAATAGAAACAAAGTAACTAAATCTTTATTTATTTTCCAAAGAAAACAATAGTCAATAACATTATATACAACTTTATCATTACAAATAAAATTTCATTCTTTCATTTGTTCTTCTCCCTGATTCGTGCTGTGACCCTCAAATGCAAATGAAACATACACCATGCCATCCTTGCGTTGTCTACATGTTGAAGATTTTTATATATTCATGCTAATTTCACATCGTCAATTTCATTCCTTTTTGGAAATGAATGGCAATTAAAGTTTCATCTTGTTACAACTTTTGTCCAAAAATTTTGTCGTATAAACATTTGAAACAATTCACATGCCCAATAGACATGGCACAATAATTGATCCTACCAAAATGACAAAATTAATTTTAATGTAAGTACCGTACATACTTGTGTATAACTCGATCTTGTGTATCGGTCGACCCCCAACTTTTTCATATTTTTTTTTGTTTTTCGTATATCTTGTGTATAAGCCGACTCAAGAGGGTAGTAAAACAAATTTTTTTGTATTCAAAACGTGTTGATCGATTAAGTTCTACACTAAGTTCCCTTTAATCTGATATAACTACGTTGTGTAAAAGTAGCAGCGAAGCAGTCCAATGTTTCCCACAGCACCACTGCATAACATCAAAAGTTATTACATTGTATACACCTTGGTAATAAATCAAATGACTCAGGATAGACTTCATATTTCGTCCTGACGTTCATTCAGAAGCTATCTTTGTAAAGGAGAAGAGGGAACAAAACTGACATTGAACCGTGGAGGATAGGTCCCATCGAAATTGACGATAAAGTGGTGGAAAGATGTACAATGTGGTCCTAGGAAATGTGTTTTGTATGTTTTTGGAAGAGGAACGGAGGAACCTATCCCTCAGAGAGTGCAAATATGAATGTGGAAGGAAAACCAAGCCAACCCCTAAACAAACCATCCAGGAGGAGGAGCGTAATATTTCGTAAGTTTCAAATATCCATAATATGTAGGTATGTGTGTGTAGTACAATATCTTGGTGAGGGCAAATGTGAACATGGAAGGAAAGGATGCGAAAGGTAAACAAAGCGACACTAGCAACGCCGACGTTACAATAAAGAATATTACATGTCTCCCCTTACCTCTGTTGTTTCATTACATACCTCGCAATCTTATAATTATATTTGTCTTCCGTTTTTCTGCCTTTCCTACTGGTAGTTCCATTTCTCGTCACTTTCTCGGTGTCGCCAGTGCTAGCATCGCCTTGTTTACCTTCACCCTGGTTATGCGCACAGTACCATAATTTTTATACAATAAATAACTTCAGCGATACTAATGTAATCTGCGACGCTTAGAGGTAGGCATTGCCTTTCTGCGAATCACCAATGAGGTGTTTTTTATTTACATGTTACGGATTTACCATATTGCACATCTGTCTTGCTGCCAGTTTTCTGCCTTGCCGATGTCACGTTACCGAACATTAGGTTTACCAAAATTGCTTAATTATTTGCAAAGCACCAGAGATCAACTTAGGATCATCAGATTATATAGGCAGTAATTTATTCTTTCTATACATCGGCGTCGATACAGTTAAAGTACAACAAGAGTGTAAATTCCATCAAATTTTAATAATTACAAGGCAAATAAAATCATGGGTTTAAACCTATCGAAAATATTTCTCGTGTATAAGTCAACCCCTGAGTTTTTTGCTAAAAATTTGGTCTTAAAACCTCGACCTATACACGAGTATATACAGCATTTATATTTGAAGAACTTTATATTTCTAATATTAAATACAATTATAGTATGACAACTTTTTTGTTATGCAAGCAAATCAAAACAAAATTACAACTGTCTTTCCTCTAAGCAGAGAAACACAAATTTGTATAATCAATATGTCAACAACTTCTTCATTGTAATGTAAACCATATAAAAACAAAATTATACAGGATATTTATTGTTCCACAATGTAATTAAAGGCATAAAATGGAAATCATCCTACGTTTAGATTTTCAATTGTTTTTATATAAATTTAGCTTTTAATTAGCTAAGGACAAACTATGTTAAAATAATTACAATATTTATTACGAAGTAATAAAACTCGTCTTTACATGCTTGTAGTTAAAAAATAAGACGGTAGGGAGACTGACAGTACCAGGGGGTGGAGAGGTGGTGAACCGCTAAGCAATGTGCTAAATTTGTTCAAAGAGCAACAATGAGACTGTCCTCGACGACGGAAGGTTTTTAACCCAAAAACTGCAAAATTTTTGTGTTCAAAACTAATGTATAGTCCGATTTGACACACATTTCAATATCAACGGTAGGAAAATGAATTTTTAATCTTCAAGGTGTTGCGGTTCGGGTATCATATTCTTACGATGATTCTAAGTAATTTTAAAATTCAAATGAAAATCATGCCGCATTTTCTCATAAATGTAACTTCCATATAAAATATGGTGATACCAAGATACAGAGATACCAAGATTCTATTCCAGAGGTCGGCAACATTTTTATATCGCATGCCACTTTTACCAATATTTCTATTTGGGCTTTCTGCATGCTACTTTTAAAAAATTGGGTTATAGCATTATTTTTGTTTAACATGATTTATTTATAATATACCTAAAATAATAATGTTAAATTGCTTTAAAAACTTTAAATTTAATAAATTTTAAAAACTTTTTCATCAAAATTAGCAGCAGCTTCTATGATTAAATTTAATAAGACATATAAACATAAATTACGAACATAATTAAAAAATACCAGTAAGTTCTGTATTTTAGAAAAAGAAACTAAATAACAAAGACTCCCTTGTCTTGTCCTTTCATTTTTAATGCACATTTGGTCAGGCCTGGTTGATAGCTGGTAGTCTGAAGACGAAGACAAGCTTCAGAATTTTCTATTGCCAGCCGATTGCGAACAGGATTAAGAGTACTAATGAAAGAATAACTTTGTAGTTTCCACAACTTTTAATAGAACACGACCAGTTTCACTGCGATCATAGCATCATCAACCTGATGATGCTACGATCGTAGCGAAACCAGTCGTGTTATATTAAAAGTTGTGGAAACTACAAAGTTATCCTTTCATTATGAGTAAATTCCACAAAGTTGAGCCTGACCTCATTAATTATAAGGATTAAGAGTATTCTTCATTAGAGAAAACACTTGCTTGCAAAAGTAACTATTACTGAATACCGAATTTTGATGGTAGCTGAGACCAAGTATGTGAGCAGAGATTTAAGTACCAGTTTTCATTTTTGGAAATTTCGTCCCTCATAGCAAAAAATTTATTGACCCACCAGTCTGAACTCTGAAAATCAATCAATTCCATCTCCAAAGATTCAATTCCAAGAAACTGGAAGTACTGCAACACATTGGGTGGTGTATGGCAAGGGGTGACTCCCAACCCAACAATTGTATCCTCCTGCCATACACCAGTCATGATGTCTCGCCTTCCTTTTATCTTGCGACGAATATCTTGTGACAAATTTGTCTTGCAACAAAATTGTCACACAACAAATTTGTCTAGCGATGAATTGATGATGAGTTTGTCATGCGTTGTATTGATGATGAGTTTCTTGTATGGCAAATTGATGTGCCATGAATTGAAGCATGATGAAGTGATGCGCGATTGATTTACCGGTGTGTATTGATAGTATACAACATCATACTCAAATTTATGACGACCCCCGATTTTTGCAAGCTGAAATTTGGAAAAAATCTTGTCTTGGATTTGGGTAAATATGGTAGGTATTGATATATCGCACTTTGCTTCCTCAAAGGAATATCAATTTCTCCTTCCAATAGCACACATTCATTTTTCATCTCGTAGTCTGATTTACTGCTAATAGACCTCATTTTTCACCAATACAAAGTGTAATATATCGGTATTTATTCCAGTAATAATGTAAATATCTTTAGGCGTTCTCGGCTAGCTGAGTGCACGTGTTCGCAAGTTCTGTGCATTTTTGTAACGTCGTGTTTGAGTGGTTCTGCGAATTCATTTCGAACTGAAATGGCTGATGTTAAGGAGCAAAGAATTTGCATCAAATTCTGCTTCAAACTTGGCAAAACAGCAGCAGAAACACACAGAATGCTTAAACAAGCATTTGGTGATGATGCTTTAAGCCAAAGCAAAACGTTCCTTTAGTACAAACATTTCAGGGACAGACGGATGGACGTCCGTCGATGACGATGAGCGTTCTGGTCGACCGTCGAAAAGCACAACTCTGGAAAACGTCGCAAAAGTGCATGAGGCCATACTGGCAGACTGAAGGCGAACAATCCTTGACGTCTGTGACATTGTTGGACTGTCGTACGGGACATGTCAATGCATTTTGTCGGAGGATTTGAACATGAGACGCATTGCTGCAAAATTTGTTCCGAGACCGCTGAGCAATGACCAGAAAGATCATCAAGTTGCTGTCTGCAGGGAGCTTCAAAATGAAGTTAGAGATGACCCCAACTTCATCTCCAAGGGCATAACTGGTGATGAATCTTGGGTATATGGTTATGACCCTGAGACAAAGCAGCAGTCGTCACAGTGGAAGTCGCCAAATTCACCGCAGCCGAAAAAAGCGCGTCAACTTCGCAGCAATGTCAAGTCCATGCTGATAATTTTTTTGACGTCGACGGGATTGTCCACAAAGAATTCCTCCCACCCGGTCAAACTGTCAATGGAAAGTTTTACTGCGATGTTTTGAAGGAGAACGTCCGACACAAACGCCCAGACAAGTGGCGCAAAAATGACTGGGTGCTCCACCATGACAATACGCCCGCCCACACGTCACTCGTTATTATGCAGTTCCTGGCTTCCAAAAACATGACAGTCATCCCCCACCCCCCTACTCTCCCGACCTCGCCCTCTGCAACTTTTTCCTGTTCCCCAAAATGAAACTCTGGCTTAAAGGGCGACGTTTTGACACGATTGATGAGATCCGGGCAGAATCGCAAGAGTTGCTTAACATGCTCACACCTGCGGACTTCCAAAGATGCTTCACATCATGGAAAAAATGCTGGGAACGCTGTATAAAAGCCCAAGGGGACTACGTTGAAGGGGATGGTGGAAATTAGGACTTAGCGTAATTTATTTTATGCACAAATTACCGAAACTTTTGGGTAGCACCTCGTATCTACTCTGTGCAAAATTTTGAATTATTTCTACTCTTGAAAATGGCATTGAGTAGTAATAAGCATATGCGACGGGAAGAAATTCTCAAGGCAATAACTGAATCTACAGACAGTGAAGAATATGATACTAGTGAGAGTGAAGAATATTTAGACTGTGAGCCGAGTGGTGATAATGACATGAACAATGAAAATTGTATGAAAAAAACCTGAGCTGGCTGAGAACCACTATAGTAGAAAATATGAGCAAACCTAAGTGCAAGATGGTATTTTAATTTAACGGGATGAACTATATGTGAATTGTACATGTAATAATGGTATGTACGCTCAATTAGTCCTTTTTATTCTGCAACTCTTTTTGGCTTGTACATAACCATTTTGATTGATATAGCAATGCCTAACTTTTCACTTCCTCCTCTAGTTGTGGCATTTTATGGCCAAGCTTAGAAAGGCTGTTTCTCTTTTCCTGTGGCCTTCAGTTTTTCTTCGTTTTCTCCATTCACAGACGATTTTTTCTGTGAGATGTGGACCGAAATGATGTTCAGCTGCTCAGTTTCCATGCATTTTTGCATATTGAATCACCTGAAGCTTATACTAATAATGTAGGCATATTTTTTCACTCTTTTAACCATTGCGAATTCAATATAGGAAAAGGTATTCATCCTAGATATTTGTAAAATTTTTATGACATCTACTGGAATCCTAATGTTCTGTGCCATTAATCACACATTTAACGAACTCATTAGAAACTAAAACATGAAACAACAAAATCGTAATCAATGTGAGTGGAGATGTATTCAAGTGCAATAATGAAAATGCATCATCGGAATTCAGGTTGCATACGGTTTTACTGTATATTTTAACAATTTTTTAATATTATTAATAATGTATATTTGAATGTTTTTCAATGAATGATTGCCAATTATTCCATTTTGGGGAAGAGTGAGTTCCTGTCAGTACTGAATACAGTAATAATCTTATCTTCAGTCTAAAAGACGGCTGATTTAGGGAGTCATTTTTCTGGAAAAAATACATCTTATAGCCCAAAAAATACAGTAATTTGTGGACTGATTTGACACGTATTCATATATCGATGGCAGGAAAATAAAATGCCATTTTTTTGTGTTCATTGTTTCATGTTTCAAATTCCTATGATGATTCTAGTTAATTTTAATATGCAAATGATACAATCATTCTCACATTAATCAGATGGAGAAAATGAATGCTCCTGGAATCAAATTCACAAAATCAATATTGACAGCAAGAAGTTTAAAGCATAAAATTTGTGCTGCCAAGTAATTCCTCCAAGTTTGATTGAAAAATAATGAAAAGTTATAGGCAGTTTTCTCACTCTGCCATTTAACAATCGAGTACTCGTATATGGGTCGAATCAACCCGGACCAACTTTAAATGTTCTTATCTTTTTACTTTGATATGTGTCTAGCTTCATTCTTCTAGTAGCTGAGTTTGATGATACTTTAAATGTGTTAAATGCTTTCATGGGTCCTGAACCAAAACTTTAAAGATGTATAAGAGCAAATAACTTGGAAAGGACATAGAAATTGCACGTTAACTGGAAACTATCAACCTGGGAAAACAACAGGGAAAACCTGGAAACCTCCCTAAGACCACCTAATACAATCCAGAACAAGGTAAAACAACATCTGTTCTTAGACCAATGTTTACTGTTATTTTTGCTTTTCTTGGGCCCAATATTAGTATGAAATAAATATTTCCAAATATATTGTTGAAGAGTTATAAAAAATTAATTAAGCTGTTTTTTATTTTGTATTGAGATATTTTTAGGATCTAATATATAAAAGTGAATGTTTGTGCGCTAATAACTTGGACACTATAAGAGCTGTCAAATTCAAAAGTTTCATGGGCCATCCTATGGGTTTGAGGAAGGTTTTAGTCTAGGTTTGCAGACCCTGGGGTCTCTTGTATCCCGTGTGGTCAACAAAATACTATTTTCATAAAAATGCATGGGAAATGGTGTGGTGAAGCCCCAAAATGTCTTGGAACCCCTCACTGATGTGGATATACCTAAATGCTAACTTACGATTATGAGAAATGGCTTATTTTATACACAAAAGACTGAATATTTTAATTCTGTTCATATTTTGTTGTACTACATGCCAAATCGCTCGACGTTCTGCTTTAAGCCCAAAATTTATTGGTTTAGATTACCATTTTCCAGGCGGCAAGAAAGCTCAATTTCTCAATTGTTGTCCTCTTCAAAGGGATATAGCCACTTAAACATCCATGCCGCGGTGCGCCTTAGAGGAAGAATGCCAATGCCAAGATAAAGGGTACAAATGGATTCATGCCTAAATGGTCTATGAATACTTTTCAAGTGAGTCAAATGATTTTTAAGGAATATTAGAACATTGATATCTTTTACTATTAACCAACCGGCGACCATGACGATGGGGAAGTGGAGGAAGTGTATGAGAGAATAAGTGCCATACTGGACCAGGAAGGAAAGGGATGCTGTAAAATAGTGATGGGAGACTGGAATGCGAGCGTGGGAGAGGGACGAGCCAATGGAATTGTGGGGCAGTTTGGGCTGGGACAGAGAAACGAAAGGGGAGACAGACTTATCGAGTTCTGCAAGGAGAGGAACATGACAATAACCAACACCTTGTATAAGAATTATAAGAGAGGGCTATATACATGGAAATCGCCAGGTGACATGTACAGGAAACAGATAGACTATATATTGGTAGAAGGAAGGTATACGAACGTAGTGAAAAGAGTGTGTGGGCTCCCAGGAGCAGACATAGCAAGCGACCACGTGCTGCTAATGGTGGAAATGAAGATCAAAATGAAAAGAGTTAGAAAAGCAAAGATGGCTAATAAATGGAATTTAGAGAAACTGAAAGAAAAGCAGAAAGAGGAAATTGGTTATGATATGGCAAACCAGATGAAGAGAGGAAACACACAGAATGAAGGAGTAGAGGAAAAATGGAAGAGAATTAAGAATGGAATAGTAAATGTGGCGGAAAGGGAAATAGGATACAGGAAAGGCAAGAGAGCTAAGAAAAACTGGGTAACAGGGGAAATGATAGCAAAGATGGAGGAGAGAAGGAGATACAAGAATGTAAACACAGAGGAGGGGAGAAGGAACTACAGGTGGTTGAACAATGAACTGAGGAGGGAGACGGAAAGGGCGAAGGAAAAGTGGCTGGAGGAGTGCAAGGAGATACAAGAGCTCGAGAAGAGGGGAAGGTACGACCTAGCGTATCAGAAGGTCAGGAGTATTACTTGGGATGGAGAGAGATCTGGAGGAGGAGGCTCAAAAGAAATTGAGAGCAAGGATGGTAGGATACTGAAGGAGGAAAGGGAGGCAGGAGTAGACGGGATACCTGTGGAACTGTTCAAGTGTCTGCAAGATGCAGGCATTGAAGAGGTGACCAACTTGTGCAATGCAATATATAGAGTGGGGAGTGACCGGAGGAGTTTGTCAGAATGGAAATGATACCACTACCTAAAAAGAAAGGGGAAAAGAAGTGCGGGGAACTTAGAACTATTAGTCTGATAGCTCACGGGGCCAAGATAATGTTGAGAGTGATGAATAGAAGGTTGATGTGGGTAATGGAAGAGAATGTAGCAGAAGAACAATTTGGATTTAGGAAAGGAAAGGGTACGAGGGATGCCATAGGGGTGGTAAGGATGATTGGAGAAAGGTATTTAGAACGGGACAAGGGTATCAGTCTGTGCTTTGTGGACTTGGAGAAGGCTTTCGACTGTGTGAGGTGGGAAAGAATGATGGAGATATTGAGGGAGAAGAAAGTAGATTGGAGACACAGAAGGTTGATAAGGAATCTACACATGAGACAGGAGGTGGCCATGAGGATAGGGGAAAGCAGGACGGAGTGGTTCGAGATTGGGAGAGGAGTTAGACAGGGCTGCTGTTTGTCACCAACCCTGTTTAACATCTATACTGAAGAAATGATAAAGGAGTGTTAGAGATGAGCACAGGAGTAAGCGTTGGAGGAAGAATTACATCGTCAATTAGATTTGCTGACGACATGATACTGTTTGCTGAGAGGGCGGAAGACTTGAGGCAGATGCTACAAAATCTGGTGAGCGTGGAAGACAGATATGGGTTGAGAATAAATGGAAAGAAAACGAAAGTAATGAGAATAGGGGGCGAGGAAGGGATGGAAGTGCAGGTGAGGGGGAAGAGGATAGAGCAGGTGGAACAGTACAGGTATCTTGGTATGTTGTTGACAGAGGACTGGAAATGTGAGAAGGAAATTAAGATGAGAATAGGTTTGGCAAAGGAAGCGTTCAATAGAAAAAGGAAGCTATTTAACAGCAAGATGGATTTGGGATTGAGGTAGAGATTGGTAAAGTGTTATGTTTGGAGTGTGACGCTATATGGGTTGGAGACATGGACATTGAAGAAGAGAGACAGGGAGAGGGTGGAGATATTTGAAATGTGGGTGTGGAGGAGGATGCTGAAGGTTAATTGGATTGACAGGATTACAAATGTGGAAGTGCTAAGAAGAGTAGAAGAAGAAAGGAGTTTGATGGACACGATAGTGACTAGGAAAAAGAAATGAATAGGACATGTTTTGAGAAGAGAGGGATTACTGAAGGATGTTATCGAAGGAACGGTGGAGGGAAGAAAGAAAAGAGGAAGAAGAAGAATTAAAATGTTGGATATTCTAAGGGAGGGAGGATGGTATGGGGAGATGAAGAGAAGGGCACAAGATAGAAAAAGGTGGAGGAGGAGCACCTGAACCTGCAGATATGCAGAACACTATTTATTATTATTAACATTGAAAGATTTCTTGCAACATTAATCGATACATCTACTTACATTTGTTCGGTAACCAAGATGTTGTTTATTGTTTACATTTTGGCTAATAGTATCGACATAATCCACATAATTTTATTGTTGCTTTAAAAACTTTGGTGCATCTATTCACATGAATATTAATTAAGATGTTAACGCGCAATTATATTAATGGTAAAACTTTACAATACAATACATAAAATAGTAAATGTTAATGTAAACATCGCTTGCATATTTAGGGAATGGGAACGAAAATTCAGGGCTTATGGAGCACTCTGAGTAATTCCTATTTTAATAAAATTGCTTGATTATGCCCAAATTTTCTTGGAAAAGCAGTCTGCCTTGATTATATGATGGATTTGCCATTGAGATACACCCCCGAGCACAAGCCTGACTAAAATTTTTCAATGGTTACTTTAGGTGGTAGTTAAAATTCCATGTGAATCTCTTCTCTGAATAACACATTTGAGAAATTTGGGGTCACCGACAGCACGGGGACCCGAGAAATAAAAATCATTTGCTACTTAAAAGAAAACTCTTTCCCGAGCGAAGCCGGGTAACTCCAGTTAGTTACAAATAATTTTAAAAAATATTCTGGCCTTCTAATCATACTTTCTTAAGCTTTAAAATACATGGGTCGATTCGACCCAGCATGAGTACTCACATCACAATTTATAGCGCAAGTACTTGAGGGTTAACTCCATTGAAATGGGACTAACTGACCAAAATCCAATTTTATATAGTAAGATACCTGGTGGTTTCCATGCTCTCTTGATTTCCAACAACTTTTCTTCTCTCTCTTTTAGCCACTGTGCGTGGATTTCTGCTTCTTTTTTCTTTAGCCTTTTTTCCCTATGGATTAAAAATCAGACGATGAAATTCTATCATCTTTAATTAAAATTGTAGTAAACTTAATCAGCTGTATATTAAGCATGCATAAGATAGAACTGTATTGCATTTTCACCACCTTCATGTAAAACAATTTCCAATGCTTTTTTTAGCTGTAGCATATAATCTACTAGCAGATGCATAAAATTCAGGTAAATGGTGCGTGCATCACTTGCTCTAACTGACATACAATGTATAAAAATATTTAATACGGAAGCATTAAATGAAATTTCAACTAAAGGCATAGAACAATATGAATCCTCACTGAATATTATTTTTGGCAAGATAGCAGCTTTATTGTGGAGAGAAAAGACAAGAAGATTTACTGGGCAAAGGGCTGTAGCACAAGATGAGTAAACAGAGGCAACCGCCTCAGACAGCATTTTCTAGGGGCAGCACACCATTTTCATTGCTGGCATGAAGCTGTGTATGGTAATCTGGAATGGCATATCCGTTTGTAGTGTAAGGCAGATTTCTACTCCTGATTATAAATATGACAAGAAACAATTGCCAACGGAAGTAGTCAATCTTGGATCTTTTAAAACCAGCCAGATTTGTAAGATAGGAGGGATAGTTTGCCTACTATATGTTTGTTTGTTTTTGTTTTTCAAGTCAACAATTGAGAAGTTTTGAACAATGTATAATTAAAAAGAGGAAAGAAGGCATCTAAGCCCTTTACTTACTTTGTAAGATTAGAAATTTAAACATTTTCAGAGTTCTGTATAAAAGAGCAAATAAAGAGCTATTAAAAATTACATAGTATCAGTTACGCATAAATATGGTGTACAGGCAGCATCTGCCTAATGTATGTCTGGTTAACGTACATCCACTGATAAATATGTCATATAATGATATCATATATCCATACGTACCTACAAGGTGTGGCTATTAAGTTTCCAGACTTTTATTTTTTTTTAATTTATTTTACAAATTATTCACAATTATCCCCTTCTAAGTGGTTCTCTCTAGAACTTATACATTTATGCCAATAATGCTGCCATTGTTGGAAACAGGTAGAAATCTTCTTTCGGGATGTCTTGCAGAGCCTGCTTAACTTTTGTTTGAATTTCAGCAATGCTTTCAAATTGGTGACCTTTTAAAAAACTTTTGAGCTTAGGAAATAGCCAGAAGTCACAGAGGGCTAAACCGGGTGAATATGGTGGTCCATCACAGTGATCGGTTTGTTGGCTAAAAACTCCTGGACAGACAGAGCTGTGTGAGCCAGTGCATTGTCGTGGTGAAGGATCCACGACTTCTCCTTCCACAAGTCACCCCTTTCCTCCTTAAAGCCTCACTTAACATCTTTAAATGTTCATGTAGAATTGCTGGTTGACGGTTTGCCCTTTTAGCGTGAATTCAGTATGAACAATTCCATTGACATCAAAAAACACATCGGCATAGTCTTGATTTTTGACTTCAACATTCAGGCTTTTTTGGTCTCTGTGACTTTAGAGTTCTCCACTCAAGGGATTGACGCTTGGTTTCTGGATCGTACTGGTAACACCATTTCATCACCAGTAATGATTCTTTCCCAAAAATTTTCTCTTTCAGCTCTCTTGGAAAGATCCAGTCAAATGTCAAATCGCCTTTGTTAATGCTCAGGTGTCAACAACTGAGGCACCATTTTCGCTGACACCTTTTTCATGCCCAAATCCTCCTTTAGAATTAATCTAAGTCTCTTTGTCCAAATGCAAGTCTTCAGCAATCATTCTGATTGTTAGACATCTGTCTGAACACACCAAATTGGTAACTTTTGAATCATTTCTGGGTGTTAGTTTAGTAACTGGCACTCCACAACACTGATCATCATTGATGTCTTCTAGGCCCTCTTTAAACCTCTTATGCCACAACAATACTTGCGCTCTTGCCATGGTGTTATCACCATAAACCCTTCTTAACATTTCATGCATTTCAGTTGCAGAAATCTCCAGTTTAACACAAAATTTGACATTAATTCTCTGCTCAATATTATGCTCCATTTTCAATCTGCCAGCGAACACACAGTCAACTTAAAAGAGCCAGAGTTGATGGTGCACTGATCAGAACATGCTGAAACTTGTCTACTTAGTCATTGAGGTTCCCCTCCACTCCCTCTCCTCCTTTCATTACAATTTGAGCAATAAGTCGTTTCTGGAAACTTAATAGCCACACCTCATATATACTATCCCCTGATATGTACTTCCTACTCGGCAGAATATATTATTTGACATTCCGCCACATGCACAGTGTTGCTGAGCGATGTGTGGTCTGTCACCTTGACTTCTTGAATTTTGTTTGTGCTTTTAAATTTTAAACAATTTGAAAGAAATTTTGAATAATAATGGGTGATATAATATAAAAAACTAAAACTCTTTGAATAACTCCGAAATCGCCACCTATATCAACCCCAAAGTGTCCTCCTCAATCTCCAGCTAAATCCCTTTCAAAATTCTTTGTTAACAGCCTCCTTTCTTCCAACCAATAATTATTTCTCTTCTCCACTATAACAACCTGTCAACTATAACAAGCAGGAGAAATATATGATTTTGTACAGGAAATTAGTTTTTAAATCAGTATTTATACAAATTTATGATGTTTCTATGCTTTAATTTGTTTACATGCTTATACTATTTAATGTTTGCTACTTTATAAATGCACTAGTACAATATTCCAGCACAATTTAGGGTGAAAAAATTCTTGGACGCCAAGGGAATGGATCTACATTTATAACATCTATTTATATGGTGAATCACTGAGAGTTTAATGTACATTTGATTAACGTACGCCCTTCTGACAATGTAACCTCTACATTAAGAGGATACTGCCTGTATTTATAACTTCTAAGTATCAAAATGGGATCCAAACATTTTTAATCAAGTGTAATATACCATGGAATGCTTTTTCAGATTACATTCATGGGCCAGATAAAATGAGTTCAAGTGCCAATAAATCTGGTATATCTGATTATTTATAAAAAATAGGCCAAGGAAAATATAAAAATATTACTCCAGAACACATTAGGTCTATTTAACATTTTAATGGCATTTTTGACCTGTCCATGTGTCTCAATTTCAGATATCTCCTCCATTAATAAGGATAAAAAGAAGCTTACTTAATCATCAAACATAAAAAGGTATTTAATATAAATAGTATCTCTCATCATAAATGGGTTAAAACCATTAATATAAACTAAAATTGAATGAATGAATGATAATACCAGTTAGAAATGATTTTATTAAGAGAGCACTTTTTAAATGGCCTTAACTAAATTTTGAAAATATGAATTACAGCAATCATACTTACTCTTCTATTTCTTGCAACATTTCATCAAGCTTGTCATCAGCTTGACCAGACTTTACAAGATCGATTTCATCCTGCAATTTCCGATGCAAAGATTTCTTCATTTCTATCGATTTCTTTAGCTCATCTACTCTTTCTACAAAAATAAAAGAAATGAATTATGACAGAAGCATGGGAAAAAAGTTGACTGAGTAAAAACTATTGTAATACAGCTCTTGCTATAAGATGTATATGCTCTTACTCAGCAAATACTTGAATAAAATACTGAAAGCAATTTATTTTTAACATTGATTAATTATTTCAAGTCATTTCAATAATAATCTAACAAAGAAAATTACACATTCAAACTAAGAAATACTCAATCTAGCCATGTTCATTTCATCAAAAAGAGTTGTTTCAACAAATTAGCGAGAGAGAATGTCTCTCTAACTTTAAAAAAATCTCTGGCAGACGTTACACAAAAAAGAATATAAAACTAGATTTAAAAGTATCTTTTATCTGATTTTCAAAAAGGTTTTAGGTGGGTAGTCCTCTGCCAAAATAGTATGGGTTTCAATACCATGATCATTTACATTCCCCATATGATTAACAAGTAAATAAGTAAGACATTTTTGTTGGCATTTTAAAATACATATTATTGTCATGTAAATTTGGGACTTGAACCAAATGATGCATAAAAGAATGAACATTCATTTGCATACCATCAATTTTCGAATACGATTCAAATCAGTCTACAATTTTGTTTTTAAGATGGAAATTTTAAGTTTTTCTTTGAAGAAAATATTTCATTGCCAAGAGCAACCTGCAATATTACCAAATTCACAGAATTATTTACGCTGAATTTAAATTTCCTAAGGGAAAGGAAAAGTAGTGTGATGGATGAATCGAGATGTAGAGAGAAAGAGAGATGGAAGGGGAGGGAGGAAGGGGGGGAGGGAGAAAGGGGGGGAGAGAGAGAGAGAGTGAGAGATGGGAGTGAGAGAGAAGGGAGTGAGAGAGAAGGGAGTGAGAGAGAAGGGGATGAGAGAGAAGGGAGGAGAGAAGGAAAGGAAAGAGAAGTGAGGGATAGAAGAAAGGGAGGAATAGGAGAAGAGTGCAAGTGATAGGAGAGGAAGAGTTAATGTATCATGTATCGAGGCCTGAAGGGCCAAGGCATCCAAGCAAAGTGCAGACAGAAGGTACAGTGGCCATAGGTCGCAGGAGCAGAGTCGCTTGTATTATTAAGTTTTTCATAGCACAAATTCAGTTATATTGTTGTTACTGGCTAAAAATTTGTTTGTGCATCAGACTACACCTACTGCAATTCCCTCAATGTTGGTGCCTAATGAGTTTTTTCTCATGATACTGTTTAGGATGTTATCTGTAAAACATTTGTAGAGATGACTTTAAATATGAATATTAAATGTTTTAAAATGAAAAATGCCTTCATCATATAGGTTTTTGTCTGTATATAGTTTACTATACGCATGTCAACCCTTCACTCCATAAGGCAAATTATCACTCTACCTTTGCTCACCCTCTCCTTTAAGCATATATTTAAAGTATAAAATTATATTAAGCCCCATTCTCAAGCTTTCTCTTATAAGGTGACATGTTTCATATTACATTCTTTTGTCTGTCAATTAAGGGTTTGCTTCTAGGACCTTTTATATGAAATATGCTGATGCAAACATTACTAAACAGTTGGTCACAACTGAATTTTTCAATAGATGAATGAGGAAAGAAGACACTTGGCATGAATGGACAACAAGTTCGGTGTTCCTGAGGGAGATGTGGCTTCGGTATTTTAAAGGGTGTTTTAATAAGTCCATAGATAGATTCTTGTTCGCCGCACGTGTTGCTGTTAAAATATATCATAGCATAAAAATAGTTTAAATGTTTATATTAATTTCACCATATGTAGTGGAATTCAGTTTTAATATTCCAGGATTTAACGTTTTACAGCATTTAGCGTGTTTTATGTGTTCCCATCAAAATACCACATAAATAATGCGAGCTTTTCCTGGATTTAGTGTTCTTCAATTTACTGTACAATCAGGCAACCGCAAGGTCCTATTTAGGGTAGTTTTGACAACATGTGTTTCTTAGCCCTTTTGAGGTTTTTGAGATTATATTTGCCGACCTAATGGTGGATTATACCAAGAGCCTCTCTATAGAGATAAGGTCATGGACATGTCCTCCTGAGAGTTCCAAAACTGGTGGGAGAGAGGAAAGTAGCAATTGAAGCGTGCGCTGTTGCATTTCTACAAAGGCACTGGGCATGCAGTGAATGTGGATGAGGTGGCAACAGCATGCACTGCCTCCTCCTCTCTCCTGCCTCTTTACTATGCCAGATGTAGCTATAAGGTGGAGGCCATACGAAGATGAAATAAAAATTGATATCATTTTGGGAAGTAATTTTCTGATGTTCTTTTTTACAGATTAGTAGTAGTAGCACTTAAAAAATCACCATACACCAAGATCTAAACTCACAATTAATTAACGTGGCAGCATTTGAACTACCCATTTAAATAAGATAATAGTTTTAATTTTCTATAAATTAAGGCATCTATCCAGAATTTCTAAATTCTCTGGCAATTGGCTTGCTTCCAAGTTTTCAAATTTCAAGTTTCATAGCTCAGATCTTATCTTTTCAGCAACAGCTATAATCATCATTAAGACAATAGTAGCCTATATGTTACACTAAAATTTATGTAAAAATCTGATGTGGCCACCACATGACTTTCTCCATAAGTGTAATATTTATAAAAATTCCAAATAGGTTAAATGATAATAAATATTTTAAGGAACTGCAAGAAAAATTTAAAGACATTACAAAGAACAGAAATAAACTCAAATAATAGCCTTCTGATATTGAATACTAGATGGGCTTTGTCCCAGATTTAGAGCTTCGAATTTTTCATGCACATATCACTCAGTAATATTTTCATCCAAACTCAAGGTAAGTGACCAATATTCCCCTTTAATTGGTATGAACAAATTAAATATAGACTCGAATTTGATATCTCCCTCCACCTCTCCCACACAAGAAATCGAAGTTCTGACACAGGTGTATATACTCAACGTCTCTTTAGTATGTGTACCAAGTTTTCTTACTGTGTTTCTTGGCTCAACATTGATATTGGTGGAGAATTTATCAAAATCAGTCATTTGGTTGCTGAGATATCTTCAAACAAAATGCTTTTTGTCAAATTCGCCGCAGTATAATCATATACTAATTAGTGCTTGTCATCCCGGGATCAAAATGGTTTTCCTGTTTCCCGGGAAATCCACTGAATATTCTGGGAAATCCCGGTATATCATAGAGAAAATTTTACTCTCTAGCCTTTATCGTACATGCAGTTCCTAAAGGAACCACAAAGGCTCTCTTTGTTTCCTAGTACCTTAGTTTTACATTTTTCTTGAATTTATGCTTTTTTTCTTTCGGTCCCGGCATTTTGTCCATAATTATGATAAATTTTAACAGAATTTACGTTTTTGCGATTTCCTCGAATTGACAACAGGAATTTGATGTCTGGATAATATGTAAATGCCATAGATTTTACGTTCATAGTATTCTCAATTACAATTCAACTGAATCGTTTTCCATAATCTCTAATTAAAAAACTATATTAGTGTATTCTATGTTCAAAAATCATTTATAAGAAAACAAAAATGGTTGAAGACCACTGTGCTATAGGGTGAGTTGACATTGTATACAGATTGTATCCCAAATTGAGCATATTATGACAAACTGATTGGGGTATCAAAGTTCAGGTTTTTCTCACGACTGCAGCCAGTCTTTTCATAACCAAAATATGCACATCACTGTGCAACTGTAGTGTGAACACATTATGTTTTCTTAAAAGTTACTATAAATCAATTACTAATAGGAAATAAGAATTAGAACACTGTTGTCAATATGATTTTGTATTTATATGATATATGTATGGTAATGGTATAGATGTTTCAATTCATATTTTATTTTACATACCGTGTGTATTGGTAACTATATTTTTATAATCAATATAATACGCGAATTTCAGGTCAATAAATAGATGCTAATTTCAATTATTTTTATTTTATCCGTGTAACCCATATTTGTTAATGATTTTAACAAATTTCTTCGAACTTCTCTGAGTTACGGGATCGATTAAAAACCAGAAAACACAAGCACTAGTATAAACATCAATATGTAATCTTTTTGTCTGATACGAGGTTCAAATAAATAAAATGAAGTAATTTTCTACTAAAACATTAAATAACCCGAATGAATTGATAAAATATCCTAAATATCGAGTAAAATTACTTAATAATATTTACCTGTTCATAAATAAATTTGTAAACCTATTTTCATTTTATGCTTCCTTTTTATAATTTTTAAGAGGTTATATATCAACCATGGGTCATAAACAAGCAATTGTTAACCTTATTTTTATTTTTTCTTTCTTTTTTAATGGTTTTTAAATTGTTTATTGGAATCCTGGGAAATTCCCGGGATTTATAATTTTGAATCCCGGTATTGTGAAAGAACCTGGAAATGACAAGCACTAATACTAATGTACACCCAGTTTTCGTTTTATGCGATAGATGGTTGCTGGAAATGGCCGCGTAAATGGAGAATGCACAAAGAGAGCTATTTAACATGTATTTCAATGTAGGGCGTTCCAGAAAAGTTCCGTACTCATCTAGGCTATGAAAAATCTTCATAAAAAATAAGATAAAACATGTAACTGCATGCACTAAATAACATATTAAGGCAATAAATGATTATTTTTGTCATATCTAGAGCATTATAGCACGTACTGTACCGTATTTTAACATAAAATCATTTGACAACGCATGTGAAAATTGTCTAGAAAGTTACCAATGTCATAGAGTAAGATAAAGAATATTTGGGCTGGCTTAGTAAAGTTTCCGGTAAAAACTGAGCAAAAACCGCTTTCTCTAACTACAAGGGGAGACAGAGAAAATGGGGACTAAAATATTTAGCTTTAATATTTTTATTTCTCACGTTTTTAATTCCAGTGTTTTTATAATGATTACTTATCATCACTCATTTTATTTCTCTTTATTGACTAAACATTCATTTTTATTCAGGTAGATTATGAATAATGAATTAATAGTAACTTGTATTTAGTATTTTACTTAGACAAACTAACTGTATAAGACTAGTAATCGAAATTATTGAAGTATTGTAAATTAAAATAACTTTTATAAAAAAATATTGAGTGCAGTACATTTGACATTTAAACATATGAAACAAAATTATAGAGCCTGACCTAGGACTCGAATAATATTATAAATTAAGGACATCTTGACTGGAAAGAACATTTTCTGCAGTAAAAAGAAAAGCAAATATGTACAGTATAATAAAGTAAAAGATTAGAGTATTACAATAACAACAATCGTGGGTCATTTAATGGTACAGTTCATCCTTGTCATCAGAGGACAAAATATCGACACTGGTTTTTGGGCATATATGGAGGCAAATTCTGTTTTATCGTGAATATTTTCATTAAATATTTTTGGCCTGTCAAAGTCTGAAAATTTTTAAATTTAATTTAAGCCTGGCCCGAGCCCGTAATGAATTCCATAGGATTGGCCCATACCCGGTCCGCTGCACGACTCTAGTATAGAGTACTACACCAGCTGAGTTAGAGAAAACAGCCTCTTTCCCGGCATGTTGAGTAGATTTGGCTGGCAGATGAATAATTTACAATTTTTTTTCCATATTGTGTATCTATGAACATTTTCGCGCATCTTTGAGAGGTGGGATATTTTCTTCAATCATGTATTTCCGAGAACGCATAAATGGAGAGCACGTAAAACGAGATTGTGGTAGCCTTGCTTTATATATCCATTCCAAACATGTTCATTTTGTTTTGCCATTCTATACTCACCCTACAAATGAAATTTCTTTTTGAAATCGGTTCAGCCAATACCTTCGAAATTCATAGTTACAGAAAAACTCTAAGCTTGATATTGTGGTAGCCCTGTTTAGTTGACCCGCTTGAAATATGATATTTTGGTTATATATTTATAAGATGATTATATATACCAAAATGGGTTAAAATCCATGTGGACTTCTCTAGAAATACGTGTAAATGAAATATTATTTTACCTTTTATTGTGGTAGCCCTGCTCATAAGTGCCGCTTTAAACATCTTGATTTCATTATGGTATGTTGTACAAATCTTATATATAAAATTTAGTTGATACCATTCAGCCAATTCCTTCCAAATCCATAATTACAGAAAGAGTTTAATTTGTAATTGTGGCACCCGTTTGATTGATCCGGTCCAAATATGCTATTATGGTTTTATGTGGACGGTTCAACACAAATACTTGTAAAAAGAAAAATTTTATACTTTTATTGTGGCAGTCCTGCTTTCTATATCTACGCTAAAAATCTTGATTTTGCTTTTTTAAGTTGTACATCTTCTTCATACAAAATTTCGTTGAAATCGGCATGGCCAATTCCTTCCAAAAGCATAATTGCCAAAAAGTTATATTTTGCAACTGCGATCCCTCTGCTTAGTCTTAGTCGATCCGGTGAAATATGTTATTTTGGTCATGAATTTATTTGAAGATATTATGTACCAAATTTGGCTGAAATCACTTTGGCCAATAGCTTCCAAAAACATAACTACAGAAAAGTTTATTTTGCAATTGTGGCACCTCTGCTTGGTACAAATATGTCATTTTGGTCATGTATTTATGTGAAGATTCTATATACCTACCAAATTTGGTTGAAATTGTTTTAGCCAGTTCTTTCCTTATATACGCGTACGGGTGGACGGACATTGCTGAAATTTGGACTGACTGTTACATGGGGACTCTCCAAATCTTGAAATTTGGATCGGCCCTTACATTGCGATCCTTGACCCCGCAGACCAATCTTATCCATTTAAGGCTCGAAAATGTGTCTCATCAAACCACTGATATTGGTGGAGAATCCATCAAAATCGGCCAATTAGTTGCTGAGATATCTTTAAAAACCGATATTTGGACCAACAATGGGGACCCTCAGGCCCCTGTGGGCCGATTTGAATTATTTTTGGCAATGCAACTCTCAGGATCTACCGGAAGCTGCCGCAAAATTTTGAAGCCCCTATGTTTATTTCTGAAGAGTTATGACTGCCACAGACATACACACACAAAGACAGCTTTTTTTATTATTATTATAGATATCCAGGAAGCTCCAACAATTAAGGAAATAAAAAGGAGCGCTACTAAGACATAACTTAGTGTAAAGTGTTTATAATAATCACATTCATTTTATTAATAGTTTTTGGGTTACAGAATCCACAAAATTCCAGTCACAGACACACCCACAGACCTCATCGAGAAAATAGTCACGTGTTCAGGGGACCTTAAAACATCTATTTCCATTGAAATCTCGAATTCGATTTTTTTCATGAAAACAATACTTTCTCTATACTTTGTACATGGAGAAATTAAAAATTAGGATATTTTGTGTTAGGATTATGGCGTCATCATCCATGCCTTCTAGTATCTGGATAAAAAATTAATTAAAAATTATCACGTTATCACATGTATACGTAGACTGAAATCAAATGGACTACAATGCAGTCTGAACATTAAGTGAATGCTCTTGAAGTATGGAAAATTAATTCCCATTGAAAGGCATTGGAGTCACTGCTATGAGAATTAATATTTTTCATTATTGAAAAACCAAAACATTTTTCATAATTTTATGATTAAAATAAAATTTTTATGCAATTGAGCATAGATTTGAATTTTGTCTTAAAGAAAAATAAACAACATTCATTGGGGTCAAAAACACCCCTTAAAAATAACTTTTTCTGGAATTTCGGATTTTTTCCAGAGGTTATACCTATCTTCATGCTAAATTTCAGCTCGGTACCACTTCTAGAAATACCTTAGGTTTTATATGATATATCCTATATATGTAGGAACCAGCTATTTATAATGATATACTAGTAGGTGCTTGAATACTGCAATCATTTCATCTCACCTTGAAAAACATTAATTTTTCAGAGATATTTCATTATTAGAAATATCTTTTTTAATTCAAAAGATTTTGCCTCTGTACCAATTTTCATTTTTTCCTTATGGAAAATATTGGCGTAAAACATTACCTAAAATTTGTAATTTTAAGAATATTATACTTTTCCCATTGTTGGGTATTAATGCCACACCCTTGTGCCAAACTTTAAAGTTATAATACATCTAGAAGTGAAATAATATTGATCTAATTGTTTAAATTTTACATGTTAATGGCTGCAATAACAACTTCATGGAGATATTCAAAGATTTATTTGCACTAAGCTCTAAATAACTTTAAAATTTCAGCGCCGTAGTTTGCCCTGTTGTACCTAAACATTTACATATTTGTTTAAATTTTAAGAATTTTTAACAGCCAAACAAATTAAAATATTAAAATTTCTATACATCCTATTTAGTTTTTTTTACAAATTCTACCTTGAAGAAAAATTTCACCTCTGTAGAACATTTGAAAATAAATAATTCTTGAAAATTTGTTTAAACAATTGCGAATTTTTAGTGGCCGCATTGTTGAAAATTTTTAAGATTTTTGTTTTTTTTTTTCTATATAGAATTTGCTACAAAATATTTGTAAAAACTCGTAGCTACGACTTATAGTTTCCATGATAAAAATTAATAAACTTGAATGAACAAATGGGCTAAAAACACCTAAAAATTAACAATTTTGATATTTTCGATATTTTTAATTGGCCATGAGCAAAATCCGTTTATTGTGCAGAATTTCAGCTCCGTATTCCTTTTAGATCGGTCTACACATTTGAATTCCTTTTCCCCATGTTAATTTTTCTTTAATATTTCCTGTTTTTGGATTTTGATGTCATTATAAGTTGACACCGTAGTTTTAAATCAATTGCATTATAATATAATCCACAGATTCTCTTTAGAAGCACTAAATTAAAGCTCATCAACCTTCATAATTGAAAGGAGTAACGTTCTTTTATTTATTTATTTTTAATTATGACGTCATCATATGTATTCGTCTTTGGTTGAAATCAATGGGACAATAAGAATTTTCCTATTAAAAAGCATTAAAGCGATGCTATTATAATATGGATTGTCAATTCCCATTGAAAAGCATTGTCCTGGTTGCTATGGTAGCTGAAGTTCTTTATTGTTGAGCATCTGCTTTTTTCCAAATAAAAACATATTTCTCTGTCAATTCGGCACCGATTTGAATATAGTCTTTAAAAATAAAAAACCTCATTCTTTTAGCTATAGAATTGTTTTTGTCCTAAGTTTCTATCTGAATTATAATTAATTTAAAAATGCAAATTTATGAAACTCTGCACAGATTTCCATGTCTTTCTTATGGAGTATCGAAATGGAATATTGGGGTCTAGAATACCCCATTAAATTAAAATTGGAATTTTCGATTTTTCTGGTTGGCTGTACCTAATAAACTATCATCCTGCCAAATTTCAGGTCCGTGGCTTATCTAGAAGTACCTTAGGTTTTATATTATATATGTATATATATATATATATATATATATATATATATATATATATATATATATATATATACATATACATGGATGGCAACAAGATGTTGGGATGAGGAAGCCCAGTGAACACTCACCAATCAGACGACTTCAGGTTGGCGAGGCCCTGGGGATGTCGAAGCGACACAGGTAAAAGAGTTCTCTCTCTGTAGCTGATGAAGGAACAACTCTGAAAGCTTCTACATTTGTGATGTTTCTGTGTTGTTTTAGTGTTCATTTACGTGTGTCGCTTCGACATCCCCAGGACCTCGCCAACCTGACTTTGAAAACAACCAAGGAATGATGAAGATAGCTGAATTTCATAAATGTAACAAAACTGGGTACTAATGCTGCAGTTATAAAATAACGCTTCCAAATACTTATTCCTAATAGTTTTAGATAAGTGCTATTAAAATTGCAAGTTGATACATTGTAGGGTTTCTGAGTTGTAAATATTCAAATCGGTCTTATCGGATTTCCAGGACCAAAAATCGTGTTTTTCTTTAAATACAGCCCAATAAAAAATATTTAAATATAAACTAAAAATTTAAGATGTACATCAATTAACATAGAAATAAATACTCTAACCGCTGTTTTTCACCCCATTACAATTGTTGCAGTTGTTTTCAAGACCTCAAACTCGGATATCTAGACTTTTTGCAAGGACAGTAGGACCAACAATATATATATATAAGATATTGCCAGAAATGTGTTGAATGAAGTGAAGAAAGGTTTAAATCTTTAGTTGTGTCATCTGCAATGTGATTTTCATTCCTGTAACAACATCCCTAAGCATAATAATTGTAAATGTACTGTGGAAGAAAATATTTTAAGCATCTCCAGAAAATGCCAATTCTCTCAACATTTATACTTGAGGCAGTTTTCAATGTAAAATAACTTGATCACCTTTGAACTCAACTCTAATCTGCATAATTATGAAACTAGGTCTAAAAACTATATCCAAGTATTACTAAGGAGAATTGAGTTAAGTAGCAAAGGTACTTATCATCTTGGTCTATAGCTGTATAATAACTTGCCCACTGATAATAAGAATCTGAAAGGGATTGAGTCCATTAAAAAGAAGCTTTCCTTTGTGAGTCATTCTAATCTGTACATGAGTATTTCTCCTATTGTGTAAGGGAACAGAAGGCCAGCAGCTAGGTGCAGACCTGTTAGCTCATCATTATTAGAAATAACATGCTTTTTAAATGCTGTATCTATTGTAATTCATTGTGTTAGCCTCCATTTTTTTGTATCTTCCTTATATCTCCAAGTGTTATTTACTATTCACATTCTTATCTACTTAAACCAGTGGTACCGGCAAAAACTTTTGCGAAATCAGTTAGAAATCTGCATGTTTAAAAGTAATAATAGCCCATTTCTCCTTTAAAATTAGCAATCTATTAAGATTAACGTTGCTACAACTATGATTTTGATGCTTCATAAAAGGTCTTGGTAACACACGAAAGAGTACGAAAAAGCCATAAAATTTTGAAAAGAAATGCGTGTTTCTGACAAATTCTTCTATGTAACATCTAAACATGGCAAGAATTAGAGATTTTATAGTTTTAGCCATCGAATAAAGCAAAAACGGAGAAAACTGTTCTATATTTACATATTTTGATGAATGAAAGAAAAAAATTTTGCACCTTGAAAAATTGAAAATCCCGTGTAAACTTATGGGAAAATATAATCGTCCCCTGGAGTTGAATCTGGGACATTTCCATAAACGAAAATAGTTTTCCCAGGGTCTCCTAGTTGGCAGAAACAAAACAGCATTTTTCTATAAAAACTGTTCAAGAGAGAGAAGGGGGGATGGATGGACAGAGTAATTATATATAAAAGATACTTATTGAATTATGAATTGCATATATTAATAATCCATTTTTCTGTTGAATTTTTGTTTGGTTATTATGTATTGTATTCACTTCCATAACCAGCATAGCCATTATTTTTTGTAATTTACTCAATCCTGCAATACTGCTATTTTAATGCTGGTTAAAATGATGAAGACATAAAATGTAATTTACTACAGTGAATAAAATAATAATAAATAAATAGTAATAAAAATTTAAATGAAAAAGAAACTTGTAAATTTCCACAAACAATTTTAATATACGACTGGTGATCACCTAATGATGTTGTAACAGGCAAAACCGGTCTTATATTAAAATTGTTAGTGGAAATTTACAAGTTTCTTTTTTATTTAAATGGAATCTTTCTACAAAGTAGAGCCTTCCCAAGTGGACTTTGTTAGTAATAAACAAGATTGGAAAGGTGTACTCTATGTCGAAATACACAAAGTTTCCAAATGCCTTCTTTGCGATTTCACAATGCTCTTTATATTATTCACTCAGATGAGTATTTAACATGAAGCTAGTGAGGTACGTTGTAAAATACATGTAAGTCCTTATGTAAAGTTGTTATTATTGTCCAATTTTAATCAAAATTGGAATCGGTCGACAAATTTTAGTTAAACTTCTTAATACCAAATTTCATCAAAATATGTCCTGTGGTTCCCGAGTTGAAACAAGAACATTGTAAACATGTAGGTCTCCATGTTAAGTGGTCGTAATTTTTGTCTGAATTTAACCAAAATTGGAACAAGTCTACCAATTTCACTAAAATTCCCCAATACCAAATTTCATCAAAATACATCAAGCGGTTCCAGAGTTGAAACAGGAATATTGTAAACTACACGTAGGGCTTCATGTAAAGTTGACATTATTATTGTCCGATTTTAACCAAAATTGGAATCGGTGGACAAATTTTAATAAAACTTCTTAATACCAAATTCCACCAAAATACCTCCAGTGGTTCCCGACTTGAAACAAAGGAACATTGTAAACTATATGTAGGTCATGTAAAGTGGTCATAATTGTTGTCCGATTTTAACCAAAATTGGAATTGGTTGACCAAATATTAGCAAAATTCCCCAATAACAAATTTCATCAAAATATGTCCATATAGCAGTTCCTGAGTTTTAACATGCGGACGGACGGACAGAAACGACCTCCCCTATAAGTGTTCACTTTGTGCAAAGAATGCATAAAAACCAAACAAGTTATTTTCGTTCTCCCATAACACTGACACTGAATCTTAATTCACCAAATAAATAAGAATGTTATGGACAAACCTGCATCCAAAGAATGAGCATTATTAACATAAGATATACAATATTTTCCTTTCCTTTCTCTATATTATAAGATATACAATATATGGAAAAATTTTCATTTCAGTTGCAACTACTCTCAAGTCTTTTTATGATACATGAAAAATTTAGTATTTTACAAATCCAACTAATCAAAAATTTTAAGTACAATTGGGCTAGTTAAAACATCAACAAAAAGCTAGTTGGAGTGATGCAAATATTAGCATATATTAGGCATGTTTTTGTCATAAGCAGCAGCTTGCATATACAGGAAGCCCTCCTATACTGTACTTTGCATTTGCATATGTGGTTTATCAATTAGAGGCCATTCCTGCTATTATGCAGAGGGCTAAGGCTGTGTATAGTACAGGCAATGCTCGATTTATGCCATAGATATGTTCTGAGGATTATGGCGTACATTAAAATTGGCATAGATCGAAATTGGCATAAATCAAAATTTATTTTTCGGCAGTATTTGATCATGTACAGCGGCTGCTCCTACCATAAGGGATTGTGAGATTCATTCCTACCAAAACATTTTAAACTTCAGTAACATCTTTCTTTATGTTGATGTCAATTCAGCAATTAATTTATTCCTTTATTTAATAATATTTCTTAAATATTATCAATGCAAATAATGCATTATAAATTTATCATGCAAGTGATATTGTAAAACTTTTCTATGCATTGATTTTCCTGTGAAAAAATTCAAAATAGTAATCTAGGGATTCCAAAATTAAGCTCACATGCGTACACAAAATCATGACAAAATGCCCCTACCAGTTAAAAGGCATATGAGCTAGTGCTAATCATATAAATTAAAGGAGTACCATACCCAAACTTAAAGTCACGAATTGTTCTTATTATAGAATCACTGCATCCCAATGCTTTCCGAATGTCAATGTTTCTCTCACCACGTTAAAACCTTTTAAGAACCTCTATTTTAACTTCTAAGGAAAGAGACATTTTAGCTTTTTTCACATCCTTCCTTCCCATGTTAGAATCACTGCTAACTCTTTTGAAGCTCATTTTAACACAAGGGGATATATTAAAGAATATTAAGAATTAAAACCACAGAGGTAAAGACAGCTAAATGGAAAACATTAGCACTACAAAAGACGACAGCTAAACTGCCAACTGTATACATATGCCTATGTACGTATACTTTTGTGGTGAAAGAAAATGAACATGAGACTTCATAATGCAAGAGTATGTATAGTATACATTGTATACTTTCTCGGCGAGCGATAGGATGTGCATTAGACTTCACAATGTAACATTCAAAGGTAGAGACGGTGTAGAAACAAGCAAGGTGGTGAAAATAGGATGTTATTTATATATGTTCATTAAAAATGGTGTTAAAATGAAAGCGCATAAATCGGATTGGTGTAAATCAAGCATTGCCAGTAATTCCTCAGTTAACATAATGAAAAAAAGAATTTTGTGATTCCCACAACTTTTAATTTAAAAATGACTGGTTTCACTACGATTGTAGCATCATCAGGTGATGATGATGCTACGATCGTAGTGAAACCGGTCATTTTTAAATTAAAAGTTGTGGAAATAACAAAGTTCTTTTTTCATTATGAGTAAATTCCACAGAGTTGAACCTGACCTCATTACTGATATCCTCAGTTAACCTTTAAATGCCTGGCATGCCTGTATGGGCACGCTTAGTTTGGAAGTTGCCCACATATGTTGCATTCATCATGGATGTGTAAAATTTGGAAGGGGTCCTCCTAGAGGCCTGCTCTCAAGATGTGCCAAGGCAAACATGCGGTAGACTGAACTACTGGGGGTGGGGACACCTCACACCAAGAGAAAACAGAAAATGGGATGAGAGTGTTAGCCTAGCCCCTTTCTAACCTCTCCATGGTCCAAGGGTGTTGAAAGTGGACAAAGAAGCTCTTCTACCATCTCCTCAAGGTCACAGTGCTCAATAGTTATCTTTTACTAAGGTAAGGGGAGGAGGCAAATGATGTATTGGCAGTTTCACCTTGCTTTTGTGAGGGAACTTATTGAAGAAGAGGCATCAGCTATTACCGCAAAACTTCACAAAAGGGAAGACAAGGTGCAAGCAGGGCCCCATTTGGTTGATTAGAGACGAAAGAAACTATACATTGGTCCGTAAAGGGAAATTGCCTTCAATCCCGAGTATGCTCAGAGAAGGGAAAATACAGACGGCAGTGGCAAGATGCAAAATATGCGATGTTGATCTGTATTTTCCCATTTTGAAGAATTCTACACAAAGCAGGATTTCTAAGTGCAATGCAGAATGAAATTCGTATCGTAATGCATGAAAAATTAACTATAAAAATTATCACTAATTTTTTTATTGAATTTATCATTGTTATATTACAGAATTACACCAGATTTGGATTCTTTTTTTTTTCTTTTAATATAAAAGACGTAATCCCATTATTCCTCAAACAATTTATTAAATAATGCTTTTTATTTGAACATTTTATCACTTATAGTTCAAGAAATACAAGATATTTCCTGATCGAATGCAAGAAAACTTGAAATGGCCAAAATTAAATCCGGCAGTAAGAATCTACTAAGGGACATTTAACTCTGGCGTTTAACCCTTTCAGAGCCACACAACGATATATCGTTGTTTGCTTCCTAAGCACGAAGTGCCAACAACGATAAATCGTGGACCATGCTGAGTAAGCGTAAACTCGTAATAGTTCCACATGCAAATGATAGACGGCAAAATATGATGTTATCAATCGAAAGAGGAACTATGTAGTTCACGTATCTTCCGTTCTTTTTGGTTTTAGTTGATTATTTGTTGTTATGGTTTTTTCAATTTTGCAAAATATTACCTAATTCTTTCAAAATGGTTTCTATAGGCAAAGATAATTTCACTGTTAGAATTGAGGATGATGAATTTCTATGTTATATAAACTCATTAAGTGACGACCAATGTTATTTAGAGAAGGATTTTGAGATTTTAGAAGATATTTGTGATTTTTATTTTTTTTTTTCAAATGTAAAATCTTAGCAAAATATTTTTTAATTATATAAATAAATATGTTATGAGTATATAGTTTTCTAGAATGTAATGTTTTATATATCATTTGTGCAATTACTGAAAGAAACATGTAAAAATATGAATAAATAGCATGTATGTGATTTTTCATAGAGACTGATGAAAAGTGCTAAAATTGCAGTTATGCAAAATAATATTTTTCTGTAATGTCATTTTTTAATAATTTTTGCGAGTTTTTGCAGTTTTACCTGGATGTCTTGCCTTTATGAAAATAAGTTAAATATACTAGCGAAAATAATAAAATACTATACTTTATTCAATATAAAATTGACTTCATTTTTTTATAAAAAAAAATTGAAAAGAAAAATTTTTAAACAAAAAATCACAAGATGAACATTCCCTTAATATAATTAATATTTGTAATCATCCGTGCAATTACTGAAAGAATCAGGCAAGAATATGAATAAATGGCATGTATGTGATTTTTCTTAGAGATTGATGCAAAATTGCTGAAATAGCCATGGCACTTTTGGACATACCCACCAAAATCAGCATGGCACTCCAAGGGTTAAAGGTTAACACATTTCATTATTACAGCGGTTTTCAATTAAAGATTATTTTACAAACAATGCACCAATTTTTCGTTATGTTACGGAAAACTCTCCAAATGGATTTGGCCGCACAGCGTTCAGGCATGATTTTTTTAAACATTTAGATACTTGAACAGCAATTTGCGATGAAATTTTCAGCAGTTAACCAGTTTTGTATAACAACTTTTGAAAGTAATTTGCATTTCTTTTAGATAAAACAAATTAATGCACTATGCTACATTATAATAGAATGTATTGCATCGCATTTTGAAATGCAAAATCATATTCCTGTCGGTCTTTGCTACATTGCATAGCAAACTGTGAGGCGATACTGCTCAAAAGAAACCTTAGTCCCAAATTCATCTGTGGGATCTCAATGCCGCTCTCTTTTCATCAACTCAGCTCACTTTCTTAAAGCATGATCAACTTTGCAGTCCGACAACTCAAGCTTGCTCTTGTGATGAATGTTTTCGAAAGGTCAAAATCAAAATTGCCTAATAAAAGTGATTGAAAATGAACATTCATAAGTTTGTAACAAATGTTTTTAATTATGTGATCAAATCAGGATAAAATAATGTTGCTTACTTTTTGTTTTTTCGCCTGTACTTTTCAAAATTGATGTATAATCAATATTTAACCAAACATGTTTAACATTTATCATCTAACTAAGACTGTAAAACATGTTTAAAATAGTTATGAGTATAGAAAGTTTGGGTCCAGAATGCATCCTACCATTATTTCATGCATTCTTATGGAATTTCTGCTTAATGTGGTATTTTTAAGGAACGCATCTACTCCAGTAACTGAGGACCACTTGTAATGACATAATTTAAATATGCTAGCAACTAACCAAATTCTTAAACTTCCAAAAACCAAATTTGTTTCAATTCTTTCATATGGATATGATGTTGAAATTAATTTTTTTATGTCTATTATATGAAAACCTTGATGAAAACCAAATATAGGCGTTTTTTAAAAAAGCTCCTAAAATGTGACAATGTCATCTGTTAATTTCTCCATGACACTTAAATGTATACTTTTTATATAACGTTTCTTTTTACTAAAATTTGCTGTACAGAGAAGTTGAAACGACTAGTTGAGGTATAAACAGAACAGCCTCAGTTGTAACTGAATGAAGATTAACAGAAATGGCTTCAATTTTTTCCACAAACCATATCACTTAGGATAACAAAAATTACAAAAGTAATTGATGGACTCAAATAAGGAGACACATGGTGAAACAAGAGTTAATCTATGAGAGGAACTGAGCCAACTCAAGAAATGTGAATTATATCATCAGCATATCCTTAACCTGTCTGATCACAGCCTTATATGAAGAACCAGTAATAAGTAGTACAAATGAATAAATCATATTGAGATCCTGAGCTAAAGATATATGAAGAACATTATCGCTTTCCAATTTACATACTTCTCACCTTATTCTCTGAGAACTGTAAAAAATCAACTTTTTATGAAAGCCACCCTACTCAATATAACAAACTACTGAACAACATCACATTTAGTTTTCATGTTAATTCACTGCGTCACCTAGAGCAGTTTATATACACAATATTTTTTTATACATATTACACGTTTTCAACATCTCTATTATCTACACTGGATACAAATATCTTATCATTTATAAAATTTATCAGAGCAAAATCACATATTGTAGTCCTAAAGGTTGAAACTTCAAGTTTGTTGGGAGTTTTCGGATGGCGCATGGTGCGACAGTAAGTAGAATTGCAAATTCTATAATACAAAACACCTGTCACATACAAGTTGGGCAAATTTATTATGCTTCTAAAATTATTAATTTTCATTTACTACTATGGTATATACTATATTGCAATGGAATACCAATTTAATTATTATAATATACACAATTCAAAAAATGTCAATATATTTTCTATGCAATAACTCTAAACATATATCATAGTTCGTTTCTGCGCATAATGGTAAGTAATCAACATAAATAGTGTCAACTGAATACCAAAAAACTAATTTTGATTGAAGATGCTGCATAAATTGTAAATTAGGATTTATTCAAATTTATAATGTAAATAAATAATAAATTAGGTTAAGTATTACAAATTACCGCCAAATATAACAGCGAAAAACGATGTGAAATCCATTTGAGAAAGACTGATAAATCGCAAGAGAAAAACTACCTACATTTAAAAAAATTTATCAGGAGCGAAAACGGAAAATAATCATTTCATTTCTACATAATATGGCTATCAACTTACCTGAAGTTAGTTTTCTCACAATGCTCTCTCCTGGAGTTTCCACATGAACTTCTCCACGTTCACCTCTTTTGCGTTTTGGTGTGTCTACTTTTTCCAAAAGACTTGAATATTGAAGAGCACAGTTCTTTTGCGAAAACCAGTCAGGCGGTCTATTTAATTCATCAAATGCTCTCAAAGTTCTACTAACCGAGACCCTGACAAAAATGTACACATTTGTTCAATAAAAGTAATATTAAGAAAAAATAGATTTCATGCAATTTAATTTAACAATATGCTAATAAATTACAATTCCATTAGTGGATATTGGTCTCTAGTCATAAAAACAACAATAATAAACAATTCTAAGTAAATACCAATTTTGATCACCGCTTCTCAAAACAGCAGAAGCAAGACATAATTTTTCCCTTGTGGTCCACGTATCAATCTGTACTCTTTTCAATTTTAGCCCTAGAAGAAAATTTAGTTTAAAGAGCTAGAAAAATCAACAAAAACATTATATGAATGTATCATCAATTTCGGCGACTTACTCTCTTGGACTGCAGCCATTTTCAGCTTATTCATGGCCAATTATATTAATTATTACAACTTGTATTATAAATACAATATATATTACTCAAAATGCATAGAGTAAAATAGCAACTAACTAAACACTAGAGAAAAACACGGGTGCTTTCGAAATACGAACAACTTCCTCAGCCAATTAACGCCAAAAAGCATCAATTCGATGCTAAAATCGCTTACATATCGAAAGAATGTTATGAATCGAATATATGCTAGCGATATATATCGACATCGTATAAGATTATATCGATTGGTGTTTGATTACTCAATATGAACGATGATATAAATGAAGCTGAAGGTAACGTATGTTATTATTATGCTCATTTTGCCTGTGATGCATCTTTATTAATGTTTCCTTAGCGGTTAGTGTTTTCAATTTCATTTTTGTGAATTTATTTACTGGATTTCCTGCTCTGTTTGTAGATATCAATGCATGCTATGAACTACGTCAACTGTCTACCCCCGTTATTATATTTTCTGTCATTATTAGGCGAATTATTGATTTTGCTTAGTTTGGATATGTTAGCGAAGTAATCTTCAATGCTTTTTTATTGCATCTACTCTGCTTTATTGAAGTGATGTTTCAAAGCCTCATAATCGGTAGATTTAATTATTAATATTATTAGTCGTAGCGTTTCTACAAAATAAGCCGAGTTAGGTTTGTGTAATTTGACTATTTTGTTTTTATAAGAACCATAAACACGTTTCCGTTGTACTTGGTGTGTTGTTTTACTTACCTTAATTTCGACTACAACAACGTAGTTCCCGCCAAAAATAACTGGATGAAATTATTTGATGTATAGATTACGATATTATCAAATTGGAACCGAGGATCCGCCCTCTTAATTTGATGTGCAAGACAGTTGATATTAATCCAAGGCTAATGTAGGACATGTAGCATTTCGCTTTAACTTTAAGGAAGTGGAATTATGATTTTGAAAACTGCGCATGCGCGTACCAAATTAGCCATTTTCCTTTCCATTTCGAATGATTTTGATCATGAAACTTTTTTGGATCAACCACTCTCTAATTCATACGCTGCTTAATTGATTAATTTATCGTATTTTAAGTCCACTGGAATTATTTAAAGTAATTATCTTTCGACACTGTTAAAAGTGTTCATTGTGTTGTCCTTTCAGCTATGGAAAACTAAAATCATCGTCTCCAATTATGCTTTCCGGACCTAAAAATAAATTACAGAATGGATTATAAAGAGTATCAGTTTTTACGCCGTAATTGTAACATCATATCATGAGCTGGATTATTAGATCTGCCACTTTACTTGAGCATCATAACCTGTTGTTTTCCTGGTTTATGTAATGTTATTCCCCAAAATATTGTAAAAAAATGCAATTTCTACAAAAGATGTCCGTTTATTAGCGTTGTCTGCGTAATTTTTGCTTAAGAGATCGTTAAAAAACTTGACCTTAAAATATACAATCAATATTAATATTTTTAACCTTGTCAATCGTATTGCAGTTCTGAATGTTCTCTCAAATGAGAGCAACTCATCAGAACTGCAATTGATTTTTCATTGCTGAAAAGCTAATTAGATTTGATTGGTTCAAATGTTCATTATGTGAAACCTTCGTGGATTCGATCAATCACAGGTTTTGTTTTTGTGCATTCCAAAAACTACCCAAATGGCGAAATTTGACTGCTCGTATGCTTGCCTTAATTGAAAAGTATAGCATTCAGAACACATTTACGTTCAGTTTTATCAACATACTATTTAAGCAAAGATGGCTCAAACTTTTGGCGTAGTATGATAAATAGATGAGACTCCAGTAGCCAAATCAAGGGTTGTTTTGGCTACTGGAGTCGCATCTATTTATCATACTTTTTAAGATGATGAAGTTTATTATGGAAGGTGAAACCTTTTTACAATTTTGCCAAAATTTTGGAATCATTGGCAAAGTTTTGTGAGATTGATCTTGTTAAATGAAGATTTTCATGAAATATTTAATGCCAGCTATGCATACCATATTTACTCAAATATTGGATTTACCTTTTTTCAAAAATTTCTTTTGTAAATCAGGGTTTATGTCTTAAACTATGCTTTTCAAACTGCATGTATTTTCTATTGCTGGTAGGCCATTGCCATTCTTTCTATAGAAATACAGGAAAAAGAATATACAAATGGATGTCTAATGACAACAGATGCTTTCATGGAGGAAATTTATTTTTGTCTAGCTCTCTAAATGAAAATTTTAATGAATTTGTTTTACATGTGGCTTTCCAAGAATTAGGTTGTAGGTCATATTTGGGTGTGTATGGTTTTTAAATAACTATGGTATATTTTAAAACTATTAAATATATGTTAAGATTGAAAATTGAAGAATATTAACAGTTGAAAAAGAAATTAGAAAAAAATTTCTCATAAATGTATATAATATACAAATGCATGCATTAGATATTGAACAATGAATTACTGAAATTATAGTATGATTTTTTAGTACCATCAGTTCAAGTTATCATATTTGGTGGGACAATTAATTGCGGCAGCTGGTGAGGTTGGCTCATCTGTCTTTTAACAAATGTTCTCACCCAAAAAGTTATCAGTTTACTGTATGTCAATAAAGTGAAAGTTTATAAAAGTGTGAATTATTAACTACCATGTGATTGTTTTATTTTCAGGCAACCGAACTTTAGTTGGGATGTCGCTTTCTCCAAGGAAAATGCAGCAGAGTGTGGGAGCGCAAGGAATCACCCTGACTAGGGTTAGCACCTCAATCACCACCTCGCCAACCAAGATCACTGTTATTCCAGCCACTATGCGGAATACTCCCATAAGTATTATCCCTGCTCCTAACAAAGTCGTCACATCATCCAATCAGATATCTGTACCATCTGGACAACAAAGGGTTTACACCATCCAGGCTTCAAACAGTATGCAAAGTGGCGTCAATCCTGTCATCACAGCTGTTTCCAGCACTGGTCAGTTACTGCATTACACAACCCAGAATGTGATGAAAACAAACATTCCGAAGGTTCATCTTCAAGGAAGGCAGGTGCAGTATTTGCAGTTATTGAATCCTTCCAAGAGTGGAGGAACTCCTGTAAGTTGTGTGGCGACACCTGTCTCTTCGTCCTCGACTCAACTTCCATTGAACTCTGGTCACACTCTTCAGATGGTTGTCATTCCTCAACCTAAACACGAGATTCAGGTGAAATCTAAACCAGTCAGCTCTGCAAAAATCAAACCTTTTCAGGAAACAGTTACCACCAAGGAAGATTCTAAAGCTGCCAAGGCAGTGGGATTACCTCCCGAAGTTCTCTTGCCACGCAAGCCTTGTAATTGTACCAAGTCTCAATGCTTAAAGCTTTATTGTGAATGTTTTGCTAACGGGGAGTTTTGTAATATGTGCAAGTGTGTTAACTGTTCAAACAATCTTGACCATGAAGAGGAGAGGCAAAAAGCAATTAAATCCTGTCTCGATCGTAACCGTGATGCTTTTCGTCCTAAGATAGGGAAGGGATTGATTGGGGACGGGAGGCGCCATAACAGAGGTTGCCAATGTAAGCGTTCAGGGTGCCTCAAGAATTATTGCGAGTGCTATGAAGCCAAGATTTCCTGCACTGATATGTGTCGGTGTGTGGGATGTAGAAACTCAACCAGCCCTTCTCGAGATGTAAAAGAAGAAATGAAGGAAGCCGTGGATGTAAAAACTTTCCAAGATCCTTTGCCTAAAGCATATAGGGCTAAACTTGAGACTGAGTCACAAAAAAATCCACAACCTGGGTCCATGTTAATGAAGAAACCTAAAGTATTCATGACACCAGCAGTTATAGAGGCTTCATGTCAGTGTATGCTGGCTCAAGTAGTTGATGCCCAGCGTCATAATAGTTTTGTATCAACTTCTCAGCTTGAACAGGTTGTGTTGGAGGAATTTGGAAAGTGTCTTGTTCACATTGTTGAGAGTGCAAGAAATTTAAACGCAAATGTTTCGAATGGAAAAATTGATAGTTTTACTTAGTGTATAATTTGTATGCTGCTGTGAGGACTGTGTTGTTGAAAGTGGAAGATGTATTATGCATGAGTTTTACTGAGTTTGATATGTAATGATTTGTGTATAAATTAAAATTGAATTTTTTGCTATCAATTTATCCGAAGTTAATATTTCAATTTGTTGTAAGATATTCTGGTATTTTACTCTCAGGTACTTTCTTAATGTAATGCAGTTAAAATGGATTGTCTTTCTGTTTTTGGAAGATATCTGTTAAGGTTGTTTCTGTGTAAGAATGTATATAAATTATATGCCAGCAACTTATATTCTTAAGTTTAATTCTTTTGAATATATTTTTAAATTTTGTTTGTATGATAATTATTTTCAAAGACTTGGGAAATATTTTTTAATTAACTTAAGGAAAATGAAGAGCAAATCGGCTTGATCAGATTTCATTAAATACATCAGAACAAGAAGATTTGCTCTATAGCATTTTATGGAGAAATAAAAAAATATCATCAGAAAATAGAAACTGTTTATGCATGATTTACAATACATAGAAGTATCAGCTTAGCCCATTTAACATGAAAAAGCTTTTAACATTTATTTTATAAAGAATATGATTTTGCATTGAAAAATTAACTCTTTTTGTTTATAAATTCATGTTTGTTGTGGATGCTTTATAATTCATGTCAAATCAACAAGCCTTTGATGGCATTAATAAATTTGTTAGCTTGAATTATAATAGAAATCAGTCACTGCCCTAGATGAAATAAGTAATTTCAGGGCATACAGGCATCGTGCACTTACAAACTACATTCTTCCACCATCTTATAGGGAAAGAATGTAAGTATAAACCATCAACATTGGAAAACCTTTACCATGACAATAAAGCAAGGCACTAAAGTGAAGTAACTGTGAGCATTGAACAGATTTTCAGTATTTGCCTCAGGTGTAGCAATCAAAGAAAATCTATTAGATATCTTAAATATTTTTAGATACTACTATGGCATATGCTGAACATATTAAATATATGCAACTTAACAGCTAAATGCATAAAACTAACAATTTCAGTCTTAAAAATAACATTGGAAATCTTGTGTTCTACAATTTAGCCATGACCTTGTATTCAATTTGTTCATCAATTTTTGCAATAAAAAGCTCAAAAAGCCAGTTGAAGATTTTACAATGCTTTTTATATTTAGGGTGACAAATTTTTAAGTAACTTTCATTATTGTTTTACATCTACCCCATAAAGAGGAAAGTTTCAAATATACTGATGATATGAACATTTATGTACACAATAAACAGTATAAAATACCTGAATCAGGTATTGTTGGGCTAAAGCTTTAAAAGGGCAAATTTTCATCAAATTAAAATCATTAAATGTAAAAATAAAATGTTTCATAAACAATGTTTGCAACATTTGTTACGTATTACCAAAATAATACTTTTATGGACTAAAAGTTACTGATTATGAGTAGTTTAAATAACAAGTCATGTATTAAAATGTCAATAAATACATTTGGTCTGAAGCACATTTTTTATGGGATAAATCCAAAGACATTTTTATTAAAATGTGTAGAAATGCCCTTATATCACTTTAACCTAATAGAATTACATCATTAATGGAGTCCAGTGATAAAAAATGGAAGGAGGCATAAATTGGTGAAGTGAAGGAGCAAAATAAGCCGAGTAGTTCCCTCTTTAAAGACGAGATCATTCATGAAGGTGGATGATGTAGGGAAGTGTCAAAGCAGGCTTATCAGCTCATGTAGCATCCTGCTTCTTTCCTGCAGTATGAACTTCGGCAAGTTCTACTCTCTGTACGGCCATTGCGGCTTCTTCCTCCTCAGTCACTTGCAAGCCAATGGTTGCCCCTAATTTGACACTTGCATGTCGGAAGGAGTCTGAGAGCTTTTCCTAAACATCAAAAACAGTATATTTGATCAATATAATTGTACAAAAGCTTACTAATAGACTAAGAAAGAATTAATTGAATTGATTGAAACAAAGAGGAAAAATCTTTGAATTATGTGAATTTAATGAGCAACAAACCACTACAAATTAAAAATGCAAAAAATTTTCTGAACTTGAAGTAGGGTATATTTTTTCCAAAATTGAAGTGGATTTCATTTATGTAAATTATAACATTCAATGTTGCACCTTTTATAATTTTAATGAATATTTACTGATTGTTCCCCTTTAAAATTACTTGACCATTAATTTGAATTCACAAATAAAATTTTGAAAATACATGGTTCATGACTCATATCCTGATACTGCATATTAGTCGAAATTGATTTATAGAGAGGTACTTTGAAAATATGGCAAATAGTAGCAAGAATAATTCACAACTGACTCAACTATGTCATGTCTGATCTAATATAAGCAAACAAAATTCCATTATAAAATGACAATCCACATAAAATACATAATATCTCTTCTATATACAATAATCTGCTAATAGTAAAATAGGTAAATCTATTATAAAAAGTTTAATTTTATTAAACTGTTGGATTACACTGTATTATCTGGTGAAAGTTTTTCATTAGTAAAGTCTATACTTCAACCATTTTGGTAATAATGGAAAAGATTGGGGATACAGTTGAACTCCGGTTATCTGAGTGTCCAATTATCCAAACCAAATTTTAAAGTACTACATGTTTCTTAAACCTTACCCAACGACATTCGAATATATCCAAATATGCATTTATGACCCTTTGCTGCAGCATTCAGATTTATCCCACCAGCTTGAAAAAAATTTCTTTTAATACTCCTGCATTTGTGATCCTCTCTTTGCCTTATACACTCTCCAAATACCCTGAATGCTCTCCATTGCATAAAAACTGACACAATGCACCCCACCCACTTTAGTCATTACTTCCCTAAGTGGAAAGATGCATGTTCAAAGGTTATAAATACTATTTTTGACAGTCTTTCACTTCTTTTGGAGAGATTAGGGCAACTTTAATGGTCCCGATGATGGTTAGAAATCTAATGTAGAGAAATTTGTCAGGCAGTTTTTGGACATCTTTCTTAATTATCAGATGTGTGTTCTTCCTTAGTTTTTTTCTGACATACCCACTTTTCAGCCGTTATCTTGGACTTTTAGCATTTTAAAAAATCCGCTTATGTGTTTGGTTTGTCCATCTGTCTGATATACTAACTCCCCCTAAATGAAAGCAGATAGAGACAATGTTTTTTGGCCAATTGATTTAGTATTCTGTCTCATTAAAATATTATTTCAGTCTAATCATACTGGTATACATAAAGTCTTTAAAGGTCATTCCCGATATATATACCTCTGTTCTTGTCAGTTCATTGTTTTTTCCTTCAGATGATGCTGAAGAGGATCACTTGGTGATCAAAATACGTATTTGTTGATTAATACTCTGTGTGTCTGTGAGTGCGTCTTTGACCAGGTCCCTGGAGAGGTTTAATCACCTCTAAACCCACGTGTTCATTGTGTGATTGGTATAATCCTTGTCATGGAGTAATGTCTCACATACTTGTGTGTGTGAATGGGGATGAATGGTGGTCACTGGCAAGGATTATTTTTCTGTTAACCTGAGTATTTTGTATGCGTGAGGTGTACACGGTGCATGCCTGTTGGGTCTCTGGAAAGGAGTAACATTCCATAATAGGTGTCTAGAGTGTCTGTGTGAGTATTCTTAATTTTTATGGCAATTACAGTTTCTCTTTTTCAGCATCAGCAAAATGTTTTTGAAAAAGCCACCATTTAATGTCTGCTTCAGCAGCTCTTTCCTTAATTGTTAGGCATATTATAAGGTAAGTTACTATTTTTATAATAATGCAGTATTTGCTTGAATAATTCAGACATACATACATTCATATCGTAACCAGGGTTTCCAACCATTTGTAAATTTATGGACAGCCCATAAAAAAGAACAAAAATTGGATGTGTCCGTAAGATCCGTAAAAATATTTAGATATCCATAAAAATGCTACGAAATTTCCAGAGTTTTAAAGCAGTGGTATTCAACCTTTTTAGTCGGCATACCCCTTAAAATATTTTTGATGAAATTCGTGTCCTCTAGTATATTTTAAAGTTAACAAACTCGGCTATTATTGGATCGAGTCTACAAATATATATGTACTTTATAATTATATGATTTACGTATATTTTATGCATGAGATGATTATTAGGTTTTACTTGGCTATTTCTTTACATTAGATATCCTTAATATTGCATCTCTTTGAAAGACCTCGCATATCCCCAGAGATATGCCTACTTTAGGTTGAATAATGCTGATTTAAAAAAATATGTTTATCCTATATATTCTCATTTTGGTTATATTTTTAAAAGTAAAGCAACCTTTCTTTTTCAATGGGTACAAATTAAAAATATGAAACAAGAATTTTTACTGAACACATTCGAAATGTCCTGTTTCCCTAAGCCAAATAAGAGTGCTAAACTAATGTAAATAACATTTCTGTTGTGATGTATGAATGACAGCATTAAATGTTGTTCACTTATGTCTTTTTGAGACATCTTAATATTACACAAAAAATGTCCGTAAAAAAGTTGGGTTGTCCGTAATTTTTTTCCATATTGTCTGTAAAAATCCTTTTCCCTGATCGTGACTATGAAAGAAATTTGGTATTATGCCTACTTACCAGCAGTGAAAAATTTTCACATGATTATCACACCTATTAGGATTACAGATAAATGAATGCACTTTGTGTTACTTTGAAAACTAAAATTAGGTTTATTTTTAACTCATAGTTGCCATTTCTTATTTCCAATGATCCAAATTTTCAATTATCTGAACCACCCTTAGTTCCAATTAGTAAGATAATTGGAGTTCAACTGTGTTAATCATTTAAAAATTTGAGACCAAAGAAGGATCTTGCACAATACTAAATCCTATGCTATAGTTGGCCATATTATAGCATTGGCATTGTGTAAACTGCACTATTTGGAATTAAATTTCATGTTTTTTTTATAAGGTATAATTTGAGATATTAAAAAGCATCATTTCATCCAAAATATTAGGAAAAGCCACCTATTCATAGACTCTATACTCCTACTAGTAAATATGGAGTATTTTATTTCTGTTTAACATTTTGTAACTCTTATGCTTAAGGACATAAGGTATTATGATAAAGCTCCTTTTTATAACTCACCTGGACAACGTTAATGCACATGGAAGTCAGCGCCAGACCAAAGACTAGGTAAACAATGGATGCCATCATGTACATTGGATGCTAAATAAAAAGAAAATAAATAACTCAGCATTTAAATTGATTAAAAATTTTATAAGATGAATGACTACCCAATGTTTTAAAGATATATAAAAGGCAAACTTTAAATTTACCTGCAAAAGCTGTCAATTTATTCAAAATATTATAAGAATATTCAATCATGAATTATAGTTTCATTGTAATATTTTCCAATAATAAAATAATGCTAAATAAAAACCCAAAATTGATCAATCTTGGCTAATGCATATGTTACTTTTATAAAAGCATATCATACATGAAAATATAGGGGACTATGCCACTCTACTGAAATTTTCATGCAGATTTTCAGTTATCACTGTGAGTGCAAGTACAAAATAAATTGAAATTTTTAATGTAAATATAAAGTTTAAAAAGCAGTAATGGCTAAATTACTACTGTGCTCTATTGAATGACTCTTTCATTGAACTTCATAAGGGTGCAACCCAATCAATCAATAGAGTGCATTTGTAAATATAGCTATCATTTTATATAATGCACACACTGGTCTGTGATGGTAAAAAGAGTCAATTTGTTTACTCTCCTCCTTCAACTGGCCACTAATCTTGATTGTCCCTCCTCCTTCCTACACCCTTAGAATTCTTGTCCCTTTTTGAACTCACAGTTGTAAAACATTTACCATTTAGTAAAATAATCATCATCATAATTTAGTAATCATAGTTATTCTAGCTTGCAGTAGGTTTTCGGATCATGCAATCTGTACCATCCAAGACCTTTCTCATCATCTTCTCAGACCCATTCCCTAGTTTTAATGCATCTAATATTCCTTCCCTTTTCCTACCTCTTTTCCTCTTTCCTAGCATACTTTCTTCTGTGGCTACTTTTAGCAGACTGTTACTCTTGAACATTTAACCCACTCATTTATTTTCTTTCCATTATTACTCTAAAAGCTTCTCTATTCACCTATTGTATATAAAACTTCATTTGTTTTTCTCTCAGTCCAACTAATTTTCTCTACCATACCCACATCTCAAATACTCCCAATCTGCTAACATCTTTTCTCATTGTCCATATCTCACACCCATATAATGCTACCCTTCACATGAAAATGTTCACTGACATTTATTTAATATATTTATTCAGGCAAGTACTCTAAAAACTATTAACTAATAAAACTATTCTTAAAAATTATAAACAATACTAAAAACTAAACCATTCAAAATTTGAAATGGTTTTCTAATCCATAAAAAAATAAGTAGATGAAGTTCATGAATGCTAAAATAACAAAGAAACTCGGGGATAAAAAGCATTTTCTCATTGCTCATAAAAAACCTCAATATTTTATCTGCAACTTACAAAATAATTTGTATTTGCTGGTTTGAAGAGAAAACGAATAGTAATTTACATTTTCTCAATTGTAGCCAACAATTTTTGGGGGGTCTCTGAAAACACCAGAATCTATATATAATATGCCAAAGGCAAAAGATTCTGGTATGATGTCTCAGCACACTTTGATAGGGGCAGTAAGGAGAGTGAACTGAGCTGCTCGGATGAGGGGAGTGTGTTGCATGAATGGGAGGCTGAAGGGGCAGTAAGGAGGGGAGAAGAGCCCTTTGTGGAAAAGGGGAGTGAGCTCTGCAAGACAGGTCGCTATCTGTTGTACTTTCACAGCATATTACATTGTAGAGATCAGTCTGTCGCACTCTCATCATTTTGATCAAGCTCTAAGAAAAATACCAAAACATTCAATTGAAACCAATAAACAACGAACTAAAAAACTGGCAGATTAAGTCAATGGATCCAGAGACTGACAAATCAAGTCATAAGAAAAAGAGCAAGGTATATAAATGCCATAATTAAACATCATAGAAAATTACAATGACTTTATCGAATAATCAGTAGTATTAATAGCAGTATTCGAATGTAATAAATTTCAAGTGCTTCACTTTCTGGGTGAATTGAAATTTGTGTAACACTCCCATTGATTTAAAATGGGGAAATCTCTAGTACATATAATTTTTTATCATAGGTCCTCCATAAAATTCCACCTCTTGATAAATAGGTAAGTTGTAAACTGTAGCTGAATAAAGTGTATATAATAAGCATTTCTAAATGTTTTACTATTAATTGCTATAACTCTTTAAGTAAATGCTTTTAGAATAAAACAGAATTTATTCATAAGGAAGTTAATATCAATCTGTCTAAAGTAAGTTATTGATTATCCATTTTATTTCTGATTGCTATTCGCCAATCCTACTGTGACTAGATCTTATGCATTCCACTGGTGACTCAGCAGCAAGTGCTTCTACCTTGATATTCTTTTACAGTAATATCCAGTCTATTTGGAATAAGGTTTTTTCCCTTGAAGTTCTTTTACAGGAATTAAAATGTGATATTGTTTTACTGTCTGAACACTGGTTAACTAATGATGAAATTGACATTTTACATATAAATGGTTTTAATCACTGTCAAAATTCTGTAATCTTCTTTTAAATGCGGTGGTGTAGCAATTTATGCCAGATCAGATCAGATTATTTTGTGCTTGCATCTTGATATGAGTATTGATAAAGATTTTGAATGTTATGCTGCTATTTTAATAATTAATAGATTAAAATGTGCTGTTTTTTGCCTCTACCGTTCACCTACTACTACCGTCTGCTTTAAGCGATGCTATTCAGCATGCACTTTCAAAAAAAGTGAACAACTTATTGATTTGTGGTGACCTGAATGTGGACCTCTTCAAGGACTCGCTGGAAAAAGTTGATCTTGAAAATTTGTTATTCAGTTTTGGCCTCAGTATTAGGAATAATGAACCTACTCGTATCTCAACAGTCTTCTACTCTTATTGACTTAATCATTTCAGATGTTCCAGCCACTGATCTTTCTTGTAAAACCATATATACTGATCTTTCTGATCATCTAGCCCTCAATGTAGTAAAACTTAATTTACCTAGCTTTCCTGTAAATATTAAGCCTGCCTATACCTTCAAACGGATCTTTGACCAAACTTCAATTCAAATGTTTTGTTCAATGCTATCCAGGGAATTGTGGGAGGAAGTTGATCTTGCCCAAGGTGTTGATGTCAAATTTAATTCCTTTTTAAAAACTTTTAAACTGTATTTTAATGCAGCCTTCCCTGTAAAATGCATCAAGCAGAGGCCACCTTCATCCAAGCATAAATTTTATTCAGTTGAACTAGTGCATATGAGCCAGTCCTTAGGTAGCCTACACAGGGAATGCAAATATGATGATCCTGGTTTAAAAAGGAATTATCAAAGTGATCTTAAAAGATTCAAACTATTGGTTGCTGAATCCAGGAAATTAGCTAACGATAATTCTATTATCTCATCTAATAATACTGTGAAATCTGCCTGGGCAATCATTAAATCTAATACAAAGGGATCTACTCACAACTCAAGTCCAAAACATATCTCCTTTAACAATGAAGCTGTATCTGACCCTGAAATAATTGCTAATAAATTTAACCAGCAATTCTGTCTATCTCCTTTAGTTAATCTACTTCCTAATTATCAGTATGAGCGTTATTGTTATATGCCTACTTCGTGTTCTCATACGTTATTTTTACATCCTACTGACCCTTATGAAATAATTAAGATTGTAAATTTCGTTAAGACAAAATGGTCTTGCAGTTTAGATGAAGTCCCTATTCCAGTGGTAAAGGCTGCTATTAAATTTATAGCCCCTTCTCTTGCTGATATAATCAACTGAAGGTTCCTTTCCCTTCAAAATTAAGTTGCTGTGGTAACTCTTATACCCAAAAAAGGCACTTCTTCTAGTTCAGAAAATCACCGTCCAATTTCTGTTCTTTCAGTATTTTCCAAAATAATTGAAAAAGTTTTCTACTTCCATGTAATCAACTTCTTGGAGTCTTACCATTGGCTGCATGACTCTCAATATGGATTTCGGAAATCCAAATCCACTAACTCTTCCTGTTTCCAATTTATTAATAATGTTTATCATGCCTTAGATGAAAATCTTTTCACTGTGGGGATTTTCTATGACTTAAAAAAGCATATGATAGTATTAATCATAATTTATTGGCTTTGAAGCCCAAGAAAAGTGGAATAATAGGCAAGGCCTTAGACTGGATTGTATCTTTTCTGACCAACAGACATGAAATTGTCCGATTCTCCCATGTTAGCGCAAATGGTCATAATACTGCTACTTTTAGGCCTTTAAAAGTTACCTGTGGAGTTCCACAGGGATCAATTTTGGGCCCTTTGTTATTCATTATTTTTATGAATGACCTCCCCCTTATCTGACAGTAAACCCTTAATGTATGTAGATGATACATCTTGTCTCATTAATTCTGGTGATAAACCTGACTTAATCAATAAATTAAATTCTTCTGCTCATGAAATGTATCAGTAGTGTCTGTCCAACAATCTAGCAATAAATTTTAAGAAAACTGTATATCTCCAATTTCACACAGAAAGGCATCACCGTCTTCCAATCCTCTAATTAGAATGAACGCATTCAAATAGAGATCACCATCAATTAAATTTCTTGGTTTGGCTATTAGTGAAGACCTTAGCTGGAATGTCCATATTGATGCTATTCTTAAAAAATTTCAATTGGAATCTTTAAATTGCATAGAAAGCATAGACTTGTTCACATTGTTAGTATTGATACATTTAAATTGCTATATTTTGCCAAAATTCATTCCTATCTTTCCTATGGCATAATTTTTTGGGGTCATGCCAGTTATGCCAGCAAGGCTATTTCACTGCAAAAACAGGCGATAAAGCTATGTGTGGGATTTCCTATTGAGCTCATGGAAAACCACTGTTTTCTTCCTTACTTACATTTCCATTAATGTACTTTTTAACTGTGCTATGTTTGTTAAGCAGAACCCTGCCCTGTTCCAATCAGACCAGGAATTTTATGCTTACAACACACGTTGTAAAGGTGACATCCACATTAAAAACTATCGGTTGGCTACTTGCCAGAGAGGCACTCATGCTGCCTCAGTTATTTATAATAAGCTGCCATGCAGTGTTAAATCTGCAACAACTATTTCTTTGTTCAAGAAACGTTTGTAGTGTTTCCTTCTTAGCAAAAACATCTATAGTATACAGGAATTTTTTGAACGCTTAAATTAGCATGTATTTTGGAATAATAATAATAATAAATTAATTAATAATAATTGAATACTTTGTATTTTTTTTTCTATTTTTGTTTTTAGATTTCATACTACTTATAACATTTTTCTTTCTATGTGTGTAAATATTATTTAAGTGTTTTATGTTGTGTTTATTTTGTCTCTCACTTTAGTTTTATTGTCGTTGTGAATGTATGACTTGCTCTATGTCTGTACATGACCAACAGAATTAATAAAATAATAATAATATTTTGTACTTTTGTCCCTTTGGGCCCTTGGTGGATTTTCCATATTTGATTAGCTATCTGCTACTTGAAATATGTGAGGCTTTTAAGTTTAAAATTTCAGTGTAGTCAAATCTCCATCATATGATTGTATATGTTATGTGGTTTTCAATGATAAATTATAAAAATCTTACACCTAATATTTATGAAGTTCTTTAAACATTGCTATATACAAAAGAAATATGCATAATATTAGGTGAAGTAAGATAGCAAGTTTGTGCTCTTGAATGAGTCAGCCTATGATTTGAAGGTTATGTCTCTGAAAGAATGTATGGGTGAATAATATTTGGAAGACTTCAAACAATGAATGGCAGGCATATTAAGTAACCAAATAAGGAATACATACATTTCAATTATTGAGGGATAGTATGGACACACAGCAACAGGAAAACTATATCTGACATCATGTCATTTGATGCACGCTCTGCTGAACTCAAGACAAAAATGCCATTAATGTTAATGATGGAATATGGTAGGTTTGTGAATCTTCAGAAGATATAAAAAACTGATGAAGAGTTTAGGGAAAAGAAGCAATTGAAAATAAGATTTGTTTTCCCCACCACAAATTTAAGGAAACTGAAAATTTACTCAATTTAGGTCCACAAAAAGTGAAATTTCTCACCATTCCCTCTAGTCTTAACTGCTGGCCATTCCCAGCCATTGGAAGCCACCACATCCATACCATTTCTCAATTTTACTTTCTCATATAGAACATATACAGGGAAAGTATGGTGTTGCTGATAACATTGAGGTTCATGATCTTTATGAGTGTGAAAGTTTTAGGAAAAAGTAGCTTTTGCAATTCCATTTGTCTGTCATCTGCGCATAGGCTCTAGGGATTAAGTGGTTGGACTGAGTCTGATGAAGTCTCGTATTTATGTAGGATATTAACCTGAATAGAAGCCTTGTTGGAATGAACAATATTGTACAGCAATGGAGGTTAATTAATTCTTGTAGATTTTCACAAAAATGTTGAGTTATTCAGAAAAAAGAATGGGTTTTCATTAAAATTCACCCAGTTATAGAGCTTAATGCTATAAAAATACTACACAGACAAAATAGGTATATGGCATCCAGTGATATTATAATATAGCGAGTTCTATGCCTAGCTACCAACAAGTTCTTCTCACTAACAGCTACAGCATATTTGTGGAGACAAATTGCATGAAAATAAGTTGTTAAATTATTGTATGAACTAGAAACATATGGATATGTATGTTGCACCACTTTTTTGTTTAATCTGGTCACTCCATTTAGAAACTTACCTGATGTTTTTAATGTTCATAAGTACTTGTAACAAATAATTTTTCCTTTGATGGATAAATAAGTTATAAAAATTGAAAGGAAAGCTATAAGAGAGACATGATTAAAATGGAATTGAGAATAATTTAATCCTTTGAATATATGAGAAGTTATGCAGAGGAATTGAAAAATGAATTCATAAAACTAGCCAAGTTGTGACATATATCACAACATATCACAAGTATATTGCACTCATTATCTTTTAAATAATTCTTTAAATTCAAATATTTTACAGCAATATGTCAATCGCTGGTTTATTGTATCTGCCATTATAATTTCAAATTACTCCCAATTTAGAGTTAAATATAAACATTTAGAACTGATAATGATAGTACATATATGTAAATAAACTATGAACATTTTTGTTGCTGGAAAGATAAATTTAACTAGTACATGAGCATCCAAAACATTGTTTCTTATCAGCATATTTTTCAGTTATTGGTCCAAAATCTAAATACTTTGTTGTTAGTACTAGCAGAAACATTACAATTCTCATTCTGATTGTGTATATGATATATTTATTATTATATTATTATTATTTAGAATGAAATCTCTTCTATATCATGATTTTCGGCTATATCAAAATATATTGTTACTTAAAGAGTAATAAATATCTCATTCACAGAGCTGTGTAGTCACATCATGCAGGAGATTTACATTTAAGATCATGAAATCTAAGTGCGAAGTTTGGGTGCTGTTATCTACCTTAAGTTTACTTCATCTTAAAGTTTTATCTTGCCAAGAACTCAAATTTTCTCTATACTATTTTTAATAGTATGGACTACAATCTATTTTCACATTGCCAAATTATCCATTTAGAATTAACAGTAGAACCATAATCCAATTGTTATTAAAAAAACTTAATTTACAATAGAGATCTGATAAGAGAAGGCCAATTTCCACTAGAGCTAATAAAATTACTCTTGAAAATAAAAAATAATATAACCGATTCATAAAAAACTGAAAAGGAGATTCAATTATATTTGTAGTATTTGCCTAAAATTAAGTTCGGAGCTTTGGCTTTCTTGAGAGTTACTTTTGCATCAGTCTGCAATTATATTAGTAAATTTAGCTATGAATTTCCTTTATATGAATTATTTATCTTTATGTAAAGATGAAGTATTCTCATTTCAACATGCAATGCACATAAGCAGATTAAATGATGCAGCTCTGTGTAAAAAATCTCAGAAATAGAGAAAATATTATGAAATGAAAAAAGTGAACTTAATTGAAATTTACCTCTGTGGTTGAAATAGGCTGCAAAAATAATATTTAAGCTCAGCATTTAGCATCAGCTTTTACTCATTTCCAAATATAAAAATTGATTACTTACACTATCAGACTTGTATTTTGATTACGTCAATGCATGAAATGACAGAGAAAAACAGCTAAAATCCAAAATGTGAATTTAATAGTCCATAATATGTTAAACTTGGACAAAAATAGTTATAAAAATACTCTACCTTAGTGAAAGCAAGGAAATATATCTATTCTAAATCTACAGTGCATTGAGTACACCTGAAAAATAGGTATCAAAATAGAAGTCCCAAAACTGTTGAATGTTATATCCTGTACTGTTGACAATTAGCCATATGGGCAAAATACTTGATTGTGAGATGACTCATCAACTTATATCAAACAACACCTTTTATATTAAAGCTGGACAATATCATAAATTAAGAATTACCTGAGGCACATAGTCGCCAAAACCAATGGTTGACATGGAAATGAAGACAAAGTAAAATGACTCGAAGAAACTCCATTCTTCCCAGCTATCAGAGAGAAAATAAAAATATATTGTAACGTAAAATAGATTTTAGGGTGTAACAAAAGTCCTTTTACCACCAGGTATTAAAGTTAAGTAATAAAAATAAAACCATGCATCATATTTGCTGTATTTATATTTAAATTTATTTTCTATAATTATTTTTAGATTTATTTTTATATTGTATATATGATTTATTTAGTAGTCAAATCAGTATGGACATCTCTTAAGTTCCATTACCCCTGGGCAGTGGCAGGTTCAGACATTAACTGCCTCCAAGTCATTTAGTTTGGCCTATTTATATTAAAAAATTCATGAAAATTTTGTTTCCATAAACAATTTTTTAATCACATTAACATAACATAAAATTAGGTTTAAAATAGATGAAATTTTATAAAATTTTTCATCAAAAATAAAAAGTTTCAAAATTTGGCAACACCCAAAAATATACATCTGACCGGCATAATAGCCTTTAGCAGATCTGCTGCTACCCCAGGGTGTAATGAGCTGCAACTGTGATTTAATGTGCTTCTCTTTGATTATTGCTTTTTTCAGGATGAAGATGAAAGACCAGGGTTCATTTTAAACATAAGAGTGCATTTTATTTTTGCTGCTCAACCTTGATAACTGGAAGTAAAGGGACTTCTGGGACACCCTTTACTTTATAAAAGTAGAGAATGACAGTTTTACCTTTGGTGCCCTAATATGAAATACAAAAAGATGATAAATAAAAAGCATCATCTGAAAGTTCAAACAGCATAAGAACAAAATAATTTTGAATATTGAAAATATTTCATTGATGCACTTGATTTCAAAATCTACATATACAGAGAAGCTAATAAAAAAATTAAATCAACAACATAACATCTATTTCATTTACACATATTAAGCTTCAGATAATTTCAACCAAAATCACTGAACACTTCTATGACTAGCTATTTTATGTTATATAAAGAAAAAGAACTTTTGTGATGATGAATTGTTTAGAAAATAGATAGCAATACCATACAATAATTATTTTTTGGTAGCTGTCTAAGCAAATGAAAAAAATTATTTAAAAAATTACAGTTTATTCCTAAAAAAGAGGGATGTTGATAGTGTAGTGGTTAAAGTGCTGGCATACTGCTCATCTACTGCTCTAAGTGGCAGCGAGCATGAATCCTGCCAAAGAAGGATTTTTTTATGAGGTCGCCTGACCCCCTATTTCTGTGTGTACGTACTAGTAGAATGAGAATATAAGGAAATGAAAATGAGAACACAAAAATCAGAGTTGTCCTTCAGAAGTGACATAAAATAGTTGGGCCCCTTGGTGCTCTTCATAAGAGTAGGCTAATGACAGCATTGGATTTCTCTCCTCCATTCTGTGTGTCTGGTGTGGAAGGCAATGGAAACCCACCATACCATGTGTTTATATTTCCTAGTCATCAAACCAATCTATGGATTGAGAACTATTTATTATCTAAGAAAGGCAGATAGATGAACAAATCATATGTACTTGAACCTAAGAGTTATGAAATAATTTTTTATGGTATTTTTACATTTTAATTTAAGTAGCAAGGAAGATACCCTCGCTAAAGCAAGAGGTAAAAAGCACATTTTCTTAAAACCTTTCAAGGTCCTGTTTTGCCTCCCCCCCTTTAGAGAGGGGACAACCAGCATGATTGGAATGTAGATCCTCACCAGACCTTCAAATCTGTGAAAGTTCCACTCCTCTAGCTTCAGTAGTTTGGCTACAATGCCATTCCAAACTTTTGAATTTTCTAGCTTTGAAGCCACCTAGTAGAACATCTAAGAACTACTGGGCAAATCCAATCAGTGGAAAATTCATAGATTGATGAGAGCTATCTATTTATAAAAAATTTCCAAATATTTCTCAAAACAAAAAAGTTGATCGTACACTGACAGATGGCCAAAGTAATCACATTAGCATGTTTTTATTTTAAGAATTCAGAAGAAAGCACATTGATGGTTATTTCCACATGATGCCTTGATAAAATGATAAAAAAAACATCTAAAGCATATGAGATTTTCAACTCGGAAGAAACTTACCTAAAATAAATGGTGGCTCCAACAAATATATAACCAAGGAGGATGACGATTGCTACTGAGATTGGGAGGTTAAACTCATCATCTACTTCAAAAGTACTTAGAGCTGGTGTGCCAGGATCGTTGGCTCCTGGAAATCCAAGCATTGGCCCTCCACCAATTGAAGTTTTTCCACCTCTGACAGAGTCTGGTGTGACAGAGGTCACACTAACAGTTCCTACTCCCAATGAAGACTGTGATGCTGATCCTTCAGGAGATGCAAGGGTAGCACCCAGGGACGGAGAGGTGGTCATTTTAGGTTCCTGATTCTCGCTTCTGCCAGCAGCATTACCATCAATGATCACTTGACTAGGACGACGTTGAAAGGTAGCAAAGTCATAGACTAACTGGACTCCTTTCATGACTTCCTGTAAAATGTTACAGCAATTTGAAATTTCAATAAGCTGTGATGTGATCTAGATCTATTAATATTTCATATACAGTATCTGTCAATATTCAAAACTATGATCTTAATCTCAAGTTCAAGTGTTTTTTCTTGTTATATATGTGGGCGTGTAAGATGAAGAAGTTGAGAGAATTCATAAGATGATTAGGTAATAATTTCCTGTAATTGAGTATTTGTATGCATAACATTTTTTTATGAAAATGAACATTTTTCTAAATATAAATCTTCATTACCATTTTTATATCATTAAAATTAATTTCTTAAGGTCAAACACCAATTTACAATTAATAGCAACTTTGTCCTTGATTTGCTTTTGTGTACTTGTACAAATATTATTTAATGTTAAATATAGGAAGAAAAACTTACCAATATTACTTTACCATTAAAGATAATTTAAAAAAAATCAAAAAACAAGAAGAAAAGTTTTTAAAATCTGACCTGCACTGGACCTGTTCTTCTAACTTTCTTGCAACTTCCAGTGTAGTAAACCCTTCGAACAAATGCCCATAGAAACTTGATCCCTCTGGTGAAAAGTTTTCCAAAATCAGCAAGAAGAATAAGAAACATAGGAATACCAAATATGGCATATACAATAGTGATTGCCCGTCCAGTATTGGTGGCAGGAGCAATGTGGCCATACCCTAGGAAGGAATTAAAAAAATATGAGAGATAGAGAGATTTGTAGCAAAAAATATGGCTTACCACAGTATTAATTTCTTTTACAGTATTTTAATTTAGCATTGAAGCATAAAGAATTAATTTTCTTCTAAAGATGTGATAAATGTTTTGTGCAAAGTTTAACATTCTTATAACTTTGTATAAAGCAGTATATAATGTTAGCCAGAAGGAAAGCACATAAAATAAATACAATTTTATAGCAATTTTAAAGTTATTGATAAATAAACTTGCTAAAAGGCATAAAGACATATTCCACTAAAAAAGATTTACTCAACCAGTATTGCCTATCTATTTAAATAATGAGCATAAAAATCCGGTCATGCTCGACTAATATCAACTATTTATGATGACTGTAATACTATTTTTAACAAACTTTCTGAGTAGGTAGAAGTTTGAAATTTGGTAGGAATTAAATTTTAGAACTTAGAGAAGGAGAAAAAATCCTGTACTTGAGCGGGAATCAAACCCGGGTCTCCCCATTTGCCGGATAGGTACTTTAACCAACTAAGCTATCAAGCCAGCATGATTCTCCATTCTCGAATTGGGATATTTACGGTGAAGAAGGGCTAACAGAGTAGTAAACCTCCAACACTAAACGTCCTCACTGAGGAATCGCGGAAAAAACCCCTACTTTAACTCAAGAAAGTGAGTTGGCTTCAATCTAATGAGAAACAAAGGTGTTGAGATGACTTGTTATGCATGCTCGCATAAATCTGAAATTAAATTTTAGAACTTAGAGAAGGAGAAAAAAATCCTGTACTTGACCGGGAATCGAACCCGGGTCTCTCCATTTGCCAGATAGGTGCTTTAACCAACAGGAATGTTTGATTCTTATAGTAAAAGCCATTTATGACAAAAAATCCCCAAAAAAGACCCAGGTTCGACTCCAGTAGATAATTTTTATTTCCCATAAGATAACATGTAAAAATAGATTTTTCAACTTACAGCCTTTTAATCTTTTGCAAATTAAAATTAGAAAGAATTCACCTATGATCTTGAGACCAGAACCATTTTAAAGAAAAATTTTTTTATTCATATCATGATATTTCGCCTATGATTTGAAATCGCTTAAGTTATGCGTTTAAATCATATTTATTGGAAAATTTTAAGCTTTTTAACGATATGTTACCTTGCCTACCGAGTCATTATTAAACCTTGAGATTGCATTGTCTTCTCAACAAATTTTTGCAAGCCACATTTTTGGACTGGTGAGAATGGGAATCAAGTAGTACAGTGCTCTTTGTTATAATTCCATTGCATATACCATCATTTCAGATATGCCATGGATCTTCTTTACTACTCCTTAAGTCTACATTGAACTTGAAAAATTTCATTATGCTGAATATTATGCATCAATTAACATATTTTGTTGTTTTTAGTATCTGTAAAGGACTTCATTTGAAAAAAATTAAAAAGTTGTATGTGCATGCTATATTGGGTTATATGTACCATGTCCTTGGTTATACAGCAGCTAGATCATCCCCAAAATCCATGGTATAAATGGGATGCACTGTACACCCGTCCCTTGATTTATGCAGGGGATGTGTTCTCGAAAATTGCTGTGTAAATCAAAACTGTGTAAAATGAAACTACTTCATATAAAATTATGGGTTAGGTTCCAATTTATTTTAAAATAAAGCTTCTTTTGGAAATTTGATTTATAAGTATATATTTATCAGACATTTGAATTCGGATGTAATAATAATATAAAAAACTAATTTAATGAAAACTTCAATAAATTTCTCCTCAATCACTGTCATCTTCAGTCATAAATAAATTTACCAACAGGGATCCAGTGTAAATTGAGAAATGGTTGCATTTTCTTGACTGTGTAAAACTGAAACGATGTTCATCAAGTACAATGCAAATTGAGGGATAGGTGTCCTTGCTTTTAGCATTATTTTCTATAAATTTTAGTAACAGAAATACATGGTAAATTAGATTTTGAGTAATAATTCATGGGAATTTAAAAGAAGAGTCATTTTTATTATTTTATCTTTAATAAGATGCAACTTCCTCAATAATAAACATCAAAATCAATTCACAAAAAAATCTCGATAAAAAAATTTTTATATTTGCTGACACATGAAAAATTGTTGACGCTTGAGCTGAGCACAGAGATGAATAGATGCACCTATTGCCAAGTAAGATACCAACATCTAAGGGTAAAGGAAGGATATCAAATATACAAAGATATTTAAAGCCAAGGACTTGATGGTATGTCCAGAAGGTTCCATAAACAGGGATCTTGCATTTAAATCTTGCATCAAATGAAATACAGTCAAACTCGTTTATAACGAGCACGGTTGTAACGAGGTCACGGCTATAGTGAGCAAATGCTACCTCCAAGATAAGTTGACGAGTATTTACATACAAATATTTCACGTATATAACGAGCACGCTTCACGGATATATCGAGCAAACTTCGACCACTTCTCACTGTCTCAAACGCGGTGGCGGTCAGCCCCTTCAATCCTCATAGTGACCCAAGATACGTAACCTTGTGTTCTCGAGTCCAGCCTCTACACCCTATCCCTCGGGGAGGTTAAAGACCGCGGCGTTGTTGTTAAAAAATAATCCCTTCGTCCAAACCAAGAATTCCCAACTTGCAGGTACAGTGGCACCCGCGGAGGTCCTTTGTCCTCTCCTCCCAACCCCCAGCTCTTTTACAGCCAGGAGGTTGTGTTTGGAAGGGGGGTAAGGGGCTAAGGGCATGTACAATGGCGCACGCCCCCGTCGCTCAGCCGAATGCACCCAACACCCTTTCCCACGTAAAGATGGGAAATCCCAGATTTAATCCGTCTCCTCATTAACTCTTCCTGGAATTGGTATGCTCGCAGTTTGCAAAGAAAGTTCGTAGCGTTGATCACAAAAATCAGTTGAGATTTTGCCCTTGAACGAGTAACATGTCCGTACATAAAAGGAAGTGTCTGTCTATTCGCGAAAAGGTTGATATTATTCGAGAGTTAGAATGTTGAAGTGTGCAAAAAATTTAATTTATCGTCGTTTACGGTTTCAACCTTATGGAAAAACAAAGAAGCGATTTTATCTGCACTAGAAAACAACCTAACAACGAACAAGAAAATGAGGAAGTGTGACTTGGGTACTGTTGATCAAGCACTGCTGGAGTGGTTTAAGACGCAGAGAAATGCTGGTTTCCCCATCAACGGCCCCATTTTAAAGGTACAGGCAGATAAATTTGCAAAACAGTTAGGACATGAAAACTTCACATGCAATAATGGGTGGCTCGATCGTTTTAAAAATCGGCATAACATTCTTTATGCGAAAGTCAGTGGAGAGGCCCTGTCAGCAGATTCAAAAACGGCAAGTGAATGGGTGAAAAGTGTTTGGGAGGAGTGTCGAAAAGGTTACAGAGAAGAAGACATCTACAATGCCGACGAAACTGGACTGTTTTACAACATGATGCCTGATGCAACGTTTAAATTCAAAGGTGACAAATGTGTTGGTGGCAAAAGACCTAAGAATCGTTTAACAGTTTTAATGTGCGCAAACATGAATGGGAGTGACAAAAAAAACTTTTTGTTATTGGTAAGTCACAAAAGCCGCGTTGTTTCAATAATGTAAAGAAGCTTCCCGTTGAATATGCAGCTAATAAAAAGGCATGGATGACTTCCAATATTTTTCAGCAATATGTAAGTCAGCGGAACAACGAGTTACGGAGGAAAAATAGAAACATTTTACTCCTTGTCGATAACTGTCCTGCGCACCCACATATGCAGGAGTTATCCAATGTAAAACTGGTGTTTTTGCCTACAAATGCGACTTCTATTTTGCAGCCAATGGACATGGGGATAATTAAAAGTTTTAAAGGCCATTTCAAGCGATTTTTTGTTCTACAGTTGATTGAAAGGAGGGAAAGAGGTTTAGATGGCAACGTCTCTGTATTGGATGCAATTCATTTGAGGACAGATGCATGGGACAATGTTTCACCTACAACGATCATAAACTGTTTTCGGAAGTCTGGTTTAATATCGGGAGAATTTTCGATTGATAACCATAACGTTGATGAAGATGATCTACCTCTGTCAGAATGGCTTAAAGAAAATGGAATTGCGAATTTTGACCATGTAAATGACATTGACAATTTTGTTCATGTTGATGATGATTTGATTACCAGTGGAATTCCTACGGAGAGTGAAATAATAGAGACAGTACAAAACACAGCAGACAGTGATGAAGACATTGTTGAATGTGTCGAAGACACAATCTCGACGAAAGCCGTGCCAACTTACTCTCAAGCTCAGGATGCTGTGGAAACAAATGATTTTTTTGAAAACATTGACATTTCCGATGGTGTTTTTAGTGCAATAAGTGTAATAAGAGGAAACTTAAGAGACTTCAAAGTGAAATCTATGAAACAGGCTACCATTCAAAGTTATTTTTCTAAAAAGGGGAGTGATTAAGGATGCAGCTGTGAATAAATTTTATATGTACAAATGTTTATTTTAAATTTTCTAGTTTATTCTCATTTTTATGTTTTTCCATAAATTTACTAAATAAACTTTCTGTTTATATATTCACTTTTACTTCTTATGTCTTATTTCACCATACGCATGCATGCTTTTGCCTTCACGGATATTAAGTTTAACGGCTATAACGAGCAAAACTAGACGGTCCCGTGGCGCTCGTTATATCCGAGTTTGACTGTAACTGAATTCATACTCATTCAATAATGTTGGAACGGCTATGTTTCATCACATAATATTTTAAATAAATTTATAATACAAATATAAACTGAGAAAGCTTTTAGAAAAATTCTCTCACATTACCAAGATTTAAATCTTAAACCTGTGGGTTCAAAGCCATCTAAGAATGCAATCATACAAAGAAGGAATGTTAAGTTGATAGTTTTCCATTATATTTTTAGTTACAAGAAATAAAGTTCCAAGTCATTAAAAATTTTGGGCTTTTTCTGAATTTATTCCAATAGCCAAGTACATGAATAACTTTTTCTTTAATGTTTCGAATAATTCTTTCACAAAATAAAACTAAGCAAAGTGAATAACAAATAAAAATTTTATTGCAAATTAAAGATCAAAAAAGTATGATATGGTATCAAATAACCATTTGCGTTAGATAAGAATATTATTTTTTTTATTTGTGACATCCAGCAAAAGGAGTGGTGCAGAGTTACGCTGAAATAATATCTTTGGTAAGGAGATGAAATTTCATGATGGGCATGCTCTACTCTTCCATAGCTGAATAAATACTTCATTAAATCCTTTGGAATGGATGCTAGACAACATGACTCATTTTGGGACAAGGCCAACGATGATGCGTTCTCTCATCTTCTCTCAAGTATATAAGAGAGTGAATGCGCAAATGGACCACATTCTTCTTTGGCACTGAAGGCCGCTCAATATAAATAAAATTAGCCATCCTATTCACCAAAAATGAATAATATATCAGCTGCACTTATGTGCTACACTTATGTTAGCATATCTGGGGTTATGATCCCTGGAAGGAAAGTGAGGTGAAAGTATGTCATGCAAAAATTGAGTCCTTATTTTAATCATTGATTGTATGCTAATATATCCTTTTTAGAAGAGAAATAAAAGTCTTTTACTTCATTTATTTAATTTTTGGACTGTATTGACCTATTATGCCAGCCATTTGAGCAGATGATTGTAGAGTAGGATGCATCTTAGTTTTAAACAATTTTTTAAAAAGAATTTTATTTTATATATTTGAATAAAATATACTAGAAACATTTAGGAGCATGTTGACTCAGTCAGTGTGGAGAGCAGTTGATAGAATCGCTGATTTAGCTCGAATTAGCTAAGGTTATTTTCATTTGTCCCCTTCCAGGTGCAATACAGTAAGAATGTCCTTGATTCACTCTTATTGCCAGGTGTGGCTCTTATGTATTTTGGCGCACTGGGCAAGAATCCATTCCAGTGCCCCTTAAGATAATTTTTATGGAGACAAAGCATGTTATTTGATTTATTATTCCTTAAAATTCGTGCTAAAAATTAAAGCGTTTACAGGCCTAATTATACTCTTGCAGGCCACTTTTGGTACCACTGCTGAAGGATAACAAAAGATTGATGAAATTTTTCTATCGTCATAAATTACGTGATTTATTGATAGGACTAAGCCTATAATATATATAACAACAATATCATACCCGGTTTTTGTTTCCGCTAGACAATATTCAACAAGCGTTTACTGTTTATCAATGGAAAACTAATAAAAGCCTCCATCGGTTTCTGTGATCTCTCTTCAATTTAAAAAAATCGGATAGCAAAGTGCTGTAATGGCTTGCGCACATTTTCAGATTGTTGACGAGCATGTTTACTTGTCATATTGGAGACGAAACGATATTTCACGCTTGGCGACTACGTGAGTATAGTGAACAAGCATGGAAAAACAGGAGATGAAGTGGGAAATTTGCTATAGCGCCCGAAATCGATAAAAATTTGGGAGCTGCGGTCAAATCGGATTACTACGTTCCCCGAGCATTCGTTCATTCGGAAATCTATGAATTAGGGAACGAGCCGTTTTCAGATTTTTGGAAATTTCTACTGCGAACGGAGGGTTATCGAACGGCAATACAAGTAAAAATAGGAAAACAAAAAAATACTGGGTCGGCGCTGCGAAATGATGTCATCAAAATGGAAGAAAGAGGATTATCCGAGTAATTCTTAAATGAAAAGCAATTCAAAAGAATGAGAGACAGGGAGACAAGAAACACTTTCTGTCAAACTTACAGCAGATCAGGGAATGTGCGTTCGATAATTTGAAAACAGCCGACTCATCTAAAAAGAATAGGCTCTTCTGAGGGTAAATATCTGCTGCCATCAGTTTTTTGCCGATATAAAGTACTATCGGATTGGTTTATTTTTTTAGTAATCATCGATATCCGTAAATTAATACACCGTAAAAGTTCAAATATACCCGAATAATGTATCGAATAATATATGAAATTAATTTCCAATTACGGTTAAATTGCATATAGGCTGGAAGGGACATTAAAAATGCCATATTGCGAAATGCACATACACCGTTATAATCGCTCAAATTTCATGGATGGAGGTCGATGCGAGACTAGGGCACATTTACATTTATAAATTAAATTAAAATGAAGATGGATTATTTTTTTTACGAATGTTGCAGGTAAACTCTTGAATTAGCACACTAATCAAAATATACCAACTATGAAATACAATTTAAGGTATTTTTATGATCTGAGAAGCTGCGTTATTAAATATTACTAATTTCAATCTCGAGCCATTCTTGGCGCATAAGCGTCATGATTAATTGCAGAGTTTTGCTGAAGAGATTCGCAAGTATTTCCGTGCGTCGCTATTTCCAGTGCTGTAACAATAGGGTGGTAAAATGCCACGGGCCAGAGGGGCCTCTGGAGGTACCTCGAGCTTTTTCGAACATAAAAGAAATGAAGGTTTTCGGCGATTTTTCTTTTTTATCCTAATTTCTGAATGGCTTTCCAGTTAATCATTATTTTTGGACAGAGTAATTAAAAGGGCTAACCTTTTCAGCATATTCCTGATAATTGATTAATAAACGCAACTTGATAGACTTTACGTTGGGTTTCAGTTTCAACTGAACATATCTATTTGTTGGTTGAGGGGGTGGAGATAATATTTTGCCGCGGGCCCTTCTGCTCCTAGTTACGCCACTGGCTATTTCTCTACTGTTAAGCGACATTTTTGCAATTAATCAATAAAATTTTTATAAAGATCATGAATGTTATTAATTTATTCGAGGCATAGTAGTCGCTTTCGTTAAATATCATCTGTTCATACGGCAAGAAGGTATAAAATTAACATGCGAAAATCATAAAACTGAGATGGTAAATGTGTGTTCGCTGGTGTGTCATCAAGGATCAATAAGCGTGTGATGCGATAAATTGCCATCAGATAAAAAAAACACAGGATCCGCGCAAAAAAGAAATTAAAGGTTCTACTTTACTGGCAAAAATAAATTCTGAAGCTTGCTAAGAAATGTCCACGAGTCAAATATTTGGCCTTCATGCTCGTGAACGTGTTGCTTCCTATTATTAAATAATTGTGAAGCGTATCATTAGCATAGATATTCCCAAATCCTGCCAATCATTAAAGGCTAAACATGTAAAGGTATAATCTTCATTAAAAATTCATAGCTGAAAATAGGAATACTGTTTAAAAATACATTCTCCAGGCAATGCTAATTGTCAAAAGCAGGGTAATAAAATGTATGAACAGGGCTACAAAATGTTGGCTAAGTCCACCAGCCATACAAAAATACCTTTTCTTGGATTCCTGGCAGATACTATTTCGGATAACAATTAGAAGGAACGTGCGGCAGGAAACAAACATTTGTTGGGATAGACAAAATTTACAAGAACTGATCATTTTTCCTCTCGTCTGTCATTTTTCAACCATCACGGACTAATGCACTCTATAAGACATAGACTATTTAACTATACTTACGAGAATGCGCTTCAAATTACAATAAATTTTTAAAGATAAGCAACAGTAAATAAATGAAAAAGTCGACGAATTTTTAACCGAATGCAAAATTAATTTTTTTCTTACAAATGACATGGGATTCTTCATTTTCATTTTGCCCTATTTCTCTTGCAATCAATTAACGAAAAAGAGCGGAAATTATAAAAGCGTCAGCTTTTTAAATCTCAAACATATAAGTTATTGATTAATAGGATTGTAATTCTCAAAAGCATTTAACGCTATTAAAATCTCGGTGCAAATTTATATAACGATGTTGCAGTTTTAAGTTATATCGCTGGGACACCATAGGAATACATTACCTTCGGCAGCCAATTCTTGTAGCCGAGATGAGATAGCTATGATAAATGTAATAACGTAGACAATTTTAGTTATTATTGCTTAGGAAAGGTGTTATTATATCTTAGACGGTATTTCAGACAATGATTACCTTATTTATAATGCGCCAAATTAAATATTTTGACATCTCGGCAGTTTAATATCATTCTTTGTATATATTACTTTTAAAAATTTGGATAATATTTTTCCCGTCAAGAAAATCGAATATAACAGGATTTTTTTTAGCTTAGGCATTAATTCTTTCAAAAATGTAGGTGCATAAGGTATAGATGGAAAAAACAAATAAAATAAAAACAAGTAAAAAACTTTTCAGCAAGTTGACAACGAAGGCCACACCAACCAGAAAAGGGACGAAACTGAAACGCAAATTTCCGAATAATCTCCCTTCAAAAACGCAAAACTTCGCCGACGAAATACTTTCCCGACAATCGTTAATTCATTTCCAACGACATTCCCGCAAAATCCGACCGACACGCGATGATTCGACGAGAGAGAGGAAGAGTAGGAGGGGCACCGAATCCCCACTCACCGATCGTCGTGACGACCGTCAAACAGTAGACGATCGAATTCATGAAGCTCCAAGCCCTTCGTCCGCTGTACGTCGTGACACCTGCGTCGTAAGCCGCGTGGAGCTGCCCTTCGAGCTCCATCAACCTCCTCCTCGCCCTCGACTTCCACTCGTCCTCCGACAGAGAGCGAGCGTCTGACCAGAGACCGTCCACGAAGTCCCTTTTAACCCTTTTGACGCCGCACTTGTAAAACGTTTCGAAAGCTCCCTCCGTGAACCTGAAGATGAACGCTCCCATACCAACGTAGAGGATCATGAGCATTAGGGAACCTACGCATTTGTTCCTTTGGGAGGCGATCTTCCTCCTCTGCGGCACCTCTTCCGACAAGAACTGCCTCCAGTGGGTGGTTACCTCTTTGCATACTCTCCACCAAACCCTCAACCTCCATTCCTCCTTCGGTTCCGCCTCTTTCACAGCCTCTCCCTCCGGTTTCCTAGAGCCGTCGCGGCTCTTGGTACGCCTCCTCGCCCCATCCTTCGGACCGGGAACCTTCCTCTTCCTAACCTTTTTCCCTTCCTCCGGTTCGACGGGACTCGCTTCGCCGGTGATTATGACATCGTCTGCCGCTACGTCATCAGCCGGCTTCTCGTCGGGAGGTGACTTTCCCTCTTCTCCTTCCTTCGGCACCTCGACGACCTCCGCGCTCTCCGTCCCTTCTTTCTTCTCGCCGATTTCATTTTGCGCCTCCTCCTGCTGTTTCTCCCTCTCCTTCTCCCTTTCCTTCTCTCTCGCCTTCTCCCTCTTGGCAGCCCTCTCCTTCCTCTCCGGAGGCTTCCTAACCTCTTCCGTCTCCTTCTTGACCTCTGCCTCTTTCTTCGCCGTTTCCTCTTCCTTCGCCTCGCCCTCTTTCGCCTCCGCCTCGCCCTCTTTCGCCTCCGTCTCTACCTTCGGGGACCCCGGGAGGTCCTTAGTCTCTCCGCCGCCGGATTCCATGGCTACCGCGGTGTGACTGCAGAACCGGGATAGCCCCGTCTCCTCCTCACACCTTCTCCCCCTCCTTTCTCCCACCCTCCCTCCTCCTCCTCCCTTGCCGAATCGATGCGGGCGCCTATGTCGACGGCGAGGCGCCGGTGCCGCAGTCCCTTCCTCTCGGTATCTGCTTCGCTCTAGCTGCCCTCCTGCGCTCGCGTGATTTGGCTAGAGAGAGAGAGAGGAGTTGCGATCTTCCTCTGTCTCTCTCTCTACTTCCTCCCTCCTTCCCTCTCTCTCTCTCGTTTACCAGGCTGCACGGACCGCGTTGCGATCCAGGCGCGTCCCCGCGAGTCTTTTCTCCTTCACCCCTCCCGCCTACACCTGCGGGACTGGTCGTATAAATATAGACGGCCGCTCTCCGTTTAAGGGAGGCGGGTGATGCTGACGATGCGTCGAAAGAGTTGCGGCAAGCCTCGAAAGATGGGAGCACTAGCGGTGCGTGATGCGGCATGCGTTGGGAGGACGAGGAAAAGAAACAACCGGCTCGCGAAGTCTAGAGGAAAGAGATTTGAATTCTGACGCGGTCCGTCTACCGGGTGACAGGTAAAGTGACTAGATTTCAGATCAGTCAAAGCGGGACAAAATCGATTTTAGGTTAGCCAATGCGGGACAAACCCTTACAGATTAGCTATTGCGTTATTTTAAACAAATCTTTCTAAAGAAAAATTTAATAGTCCGTTTATAACGAGTATAAAAGTGTAATTTTGCAGCTATAAATGTAGGCTTTGTTCCATTTCTCTCACACTACCGCACCGCAATAGAAGGAAACAGAGACTGAAACAAATCAAAACGTATGAATTACCTCGGGGAATTTGGCACCGAACTTCACATTCCGATGCACGCACTCGACTAACGTTCCACATATCGCTCGACTTTTGGCTATTTCCTGGCAATGTAACTAAAGAATACATATTCCATGGTTTAAGCGTTTATCGGACAATGTAACCAATCCACATTTTACGTTAGCTACATTAATGGATGCGCTTATCATTAATCATATAGACTCTTGAAATAAAATTCCCATAGGATTCAGAATCTTATGCATGTACAATGCGGGACATTTTCCGGGACACCATGCTAGACAGGCAGTCGAAATCCTGGACTGTCCCGCATAATCCGGGACGTCTGGTCACTTTAGTCATATCATATAGTTTACTGCTAAAACGTTTGGATAATCGGTACATTTATCATCTGTATATAAAAACCGGGACAATTTTGCGTCCCCTAAAGTTTTTTTGGGGACAACGGGGCATGCTGCTCAAAAGCGAGACTGTCCCGCCGAAATCGGGACGTCTGGTCACTTTAGTGATAGGTGTCTCATTCTATAAAAGTTAGCGTCTCGTAAATAAACTAAATTCAAAGTGCATCTATTTTGCACGTTTAAACAAATGCCGACATTACTCCATAAATAGTTGATTATTCCTTTATGGAATTTCCCAATCAAGCTGACGCAATTGATATAATTTAAAAAGAAAGTACGTTATTACGCGTGAGATATCATTATTTTCTTTATGAAATATTTTTACAATCAAGTTGACGCAAATGATATAACTTTAGAGAAGATTAAGACACAAGTATTTTATTAAAACGTATCTTAGTGTGCAGGACCGAGTTTTGGGGTACTTGGTTAAATTTGGTATAACTTTACTTCATCTCAATAGAAAATTATCAAAAGTGTCTTAACCAAACTCGAGGAATAAGTACTTATATCAGTTATGCCGTAAGCAGAGCCGTCTCTAAGACCCTCGGGGCCCCGGGCGAGAGGGTTGCCGCGGGCCCCCCTATTTATACAAATCAAATTTCTCATTTAATTACAATTTTATTACTGTTTTCAAGTTTATGTTAGTTTTTCTCCTAAAATACAGTAGGTGAAATATATTTTTAAAACCATTAATTGTTAAGGTTTGCACAGATTAAAAGAACAATAATCAGTACATTGCAATTTTAAATGTTTATTTTTCTAGCTTTAATATGCGCAAATCTGTCGATAATTATTGATTTTTCAATATTATTAACTTCCTCATGTTCAATTGACAAAATAGATAATCCTTTCAGTCTCACCTGTGAAATTGTTGACCGTAAGTAATTTTTTATTAATTTTAATTTTGAAAACAATCTTTCAGCAGATGCGACTGTCACTGGCATTGTAAGAATTATCCTACAAAGTATTTCTGTGTTTGGGTATACTTTCATCAATCTATTTTTATGTAATAACTTCAAAATGTCAAGGACACCATGATCTTCTGGTACGATCCTTGATAACATTTTTAGCTCTTCACTGAGTTCCATTCCATCTACATCACTCACAGAACTTCCATCATCCTTCAAAACTTGCTCTATACCGCAACTTACTAATATTTTTAATGGTTGCGAGATCAACGACATCCGAGGAATTCGCAGATACGACAAAACAATAGAATAAATCCGCTAAATAATTGTAAAAAATCATCTAGACGGAGAAAAAATAAGCTAGGGCTCAGTTAAAGAAGTTTAAGAATTAGAGATCATCCATAAATTACGTCAGGCAAACAATTGAATTTCTTAGTCCCCTCTCGTCACGCAAGTTTAAATTTTCACGCAATACGTCACAAAATTTCAAACCCTCCTTCCCCTATGGTGTGACCTAATTTATGAATTATCCCTTAGCATTTATTATTAAAGTAAATGTTTTATTCTAACAGAATACTACAAAAATCGCAACTTGTTTGGAGTTGGAGATAAACGATCTTCTACTGTAATGTATTCTCTAAATATTTTATAACTTGTTAAACAATAAGCATCTATCTTTTACCCTGTTGGTGCAAAGAACATGGGATGTTTATAAAATAAAACAAGTAAAATACATTAAAGGCCCATAACTTTTGCCTGCCTTTCCTCTCAATTGAGCCTTTTTTTAAAACGGGTTTCCTGCGGTACAGAAGTGCTTTTTGTAAAATTCGCCGTAGTATAATCGTATACCTTCCATATTCATAGATACTGAAAAATGCTAACCTTTATAATGTGGTAGCTCTGTTTATTCGACCCGGTTGAAATATGCTATTTTGGTTATTTATTAATTTGAAGATTATATATACCATATTTGGTTCAAATTCGTGCGGTTAGTTCTCCAGAACAGAGGCGTAACTGGGAGTTATGGCGCCTATGGGAAAATATTTAGGAAACGCCTTTTATTATATAGAATATAATTTATTCCTGCGTTTTGATAAAGAATAATAATAGTGTTTTTATTAACAATGACTTCGGCATCTTGGTATCGAATTCTTACTTTTTTTGGGGAAATAAACTTTGGCGCCTTTTGCTAGCGGCGCCTATGGCAAATGCCACCTTCGCCATACCCTAGTTACGGCACTGCTCCAGAAATACGTGTCAAAGAAATATAATTTTACCTTTTATTGTAGTAGCCCTGCTCTTAAGCTTCACTTTAAACATCTTGATTTCATTATGGTATGTTGTAAAAATCTTATATACAAAATTAAGTTGAAATCCGTTCAGCCAATTCCTTCCAAATACTTATTACTGAAAGAGTTAAATTTGTAATTGTGATACCAATGTTTTGTTGATCCGGTCCAAATATGCTTTTATGGTTTTGTATATATGTGTACATTATAAACATTAGGTTTGGTTAAAATTGATGCGGACAGTTCAACACAAATACGTGTAAAAATTATTTATTATTCCTTTGTATTGTGGCAGCCCTGCTTTCTATATCCTTACTAAACATCTTTATTTTGTTTTGTTATGTTGCACATCTCCTTCATAAAAAATTTCGTTGAAGTCGGTTCAAATTCGGTTGAATTGCAATTAAGAATAACGACGAAGGATTTTTTGATATCGAAAAATGTAATTCAAATTCATAATGCTAAGGGAGTTCGTATACGTTAAAAGTGTTTATTACAACTAAAAAATATCCCCATTGACAAGAGGTTTTTTCTAGTAATATAACTGCTGTTATTACAAATGTAAAGAGAAGAAATCCGCTAAGAATACATTAACTCCTTTTTAAGTAATTTAAATATTGAATTCTGCAGATTTTTCGGAATATTTCAGTTTATCGCAACAATAACAATTGATGGTTTTCCTGGACGCAACTATAACTTGAAGAAAAATCCAGGATTCTGATATAAATATCTGCAAAATTAAAATATTTAACATTATTAATAATATTGGCTACTTGATGAAAACAAGCTTTATTAATATGAGAGTATTTCTCAATTTGTTTGCATCCAAGAGTTACGAAACGCCCTTTCTTAAGAATATGCTCAGCTTCAGTTTGCGAGAAGGAAATAATAGAAAAATTCGAAATACATTTCTAAAAATAAAACAAAATCTAAAAACAATAAATAATAGGCTTTTGTATGTATATATTGTATATTTATGAGGCCGAGGACCGGCAGAAACAAGCTTTGAAGACCTTACTGCAATTCATTATCGCAAGCGCAAGAATGTTTTTATAAGACATTTTTCCAGATAAAAACGAACATTTTCGTCCGCCGCGGCGGAATGTTTTAAAAAACTTGAGTACACGCAACAGAAAAAAACACTAATAACAAAAACAATAAGTACCAAAGGAACTAAGATTCCATTGTTCGTTCTCTTCATAATAAACTGACGGCGATTAACCGGGCATTTTCCCCCACAAACAACCTTTTTTTCAACCGAACTTCACGCTGAACGGTCATAAAACGTTAAGAAGGGGCTCACACAATCACAATGTTGATTTTTGAAGAACACAGCCTAAGCTACCACGTCCATCATCAACGGTTCCCTATACTGACATTTTCAAAACTCATTTGATCTTTCGGTCGGGAGGAATAATTTTTCGTTTATCTTGGCATGAGACCCACTGTATGATCGCTTTGAGACTCGTGTTGACGTTGATTCTGCGGAAGAAAAAGACGGCTGAGGGAAATAGTTTAGAATATGACTAGGTCACGAGCCTGCTGAACGCTGGGAAATGAAAGAGGCCCAAACACTGAAGCCTGCACCCTGATTTTTTTGTCTCTTGAGTATCATTATAAAAGATTTAACCTCGTTATTATGCGTTAATAGCTCGTTGCTCAGAAAATGTACACATAGGTATTATTTTCTATTTTACAGACACTAGCCTTCAGTGACATTGATTTCTTTGTATAGAGTGAAAACTACAATCGCGTACTCATTTTATTACTTTCTGCATACCCAGTGTTGAGAAAGTACTGTTTTCGTGAAAAAAATCGAATTCGAAAATTTTAGCGGAAATACACGTTTTAAAGTTCCATATTAAGTTTCACTATTTTCTCGATGATTTCTGAGTGTGTGTGATATGAATTTTGTGCACGCTATAGCTAAAAACTACTGATTTAATCAACACGTAACATTATATTTAAAAAGTAGTTTTTGGCTAAAATTGGTCGAACGGAAGCGGAGGTTTACTCTGGTCATTTTTCCGTTTTTTTCCAAATGTCTCCTTTGGCTTAACTTACGTAAATATTTGTCTTTATTAAAGTTGTAAACAATATAGTTTTCTATAACTTATGTTTTAAAATTTGTTTTATAAAATGGATTGTTTAAGAGATACTTGGATTATCCATCTGAATTTATGTTAAGTAAGTCGTTAGGTGACACCTTACTTTTCGTTGCTATGATAAAATTTTCTAACCGTTGATAGCGATACGCTGCCAATGGTAATTTTAATTGCGATCAAAATTACTCCAAGGCCATCTAGCGTAATATTTTGTAAACAAATTTTCTTGTAAATATTGACAGCGATACCAACGGTATTTTTAATCGCGTATCGATATTTTTTATCCATCAAACAACAATTTGGTTTACTTATTTTTTCAATGTGAAAGGTTATTCCAAGTTTTTTATTGTGAAACTTATTCAAAGTGTTTAAAAATTATTCACGAGTGGTATTTTTGATAATTATTCTTGAGATCACTTAAGGCTTCCTCGGTAGATTTAATTTCTTATATTTAAATCTATTGCTATGGCCGTATCATTCCTAAAATTATTATGCGTTCTTTGCGCGAAGTGAACGCCGTCCGTCCGTTCGTATGTTAAAACTCGGGAACCGCTGGACTTATTATGATGAAATTTGGTATTGGGGAGTTTTAATAAAATTGATCACTCGATTTCAATTTTGGTCAAAGTCGGACAACAATGATGACCACTTTACATGAAGACCTACATGTAGTTTACAATGTTCCTTTGTTTCAACTTGGGAACCGCTGGACGTATTTTGATGAAATTTGGTATTGGGGAGTTTTGCTAAAATTAATTGACTGATTCCAATTTTGGTTAAAATCGGACAACAATTACGACCACTTTACATGAAGACCTACACGTAGTTTACAACGTTCCTTTATTTCAACTCGGGAACCGCTTGATGTATTTTGATGAAATTTGGTATTGGGGAGTTCTGCTAAAATTGGTCAGCTGATTCCAATTTTGGTTAAAATCGGACAATAATTACGACTACTTTAAAAGAAGACCTAAATGTACTTTACAACGTACCTCCCTTGCTTCTCGTTAAATTGTCATCTGTGCGAAAAATATTGAGAACATTGTGAAATCTCAAAGAATGCATTTGGAGACTCTGTGTACTCCGACATGGAGAACGCCTTTCCAATCTTGTTCTTTTAAATACCTAATGAATACATAAAATAGAAAAAGGAGACTAGATGTAGAAATAATTATATGAATGCAATTGATGTTCCTTTGGTATAAAAAATGAAAGCAGATCAAGAGAAACGAAGAAATTACCATTTAAATTAAGAAATAACGCTGACGGTGTTATGAAAACGAGAAAAGAAATGACAAAGCGAAAAGGATTAAATAAGAGAATATAATGTCAGCTCTGCTCGGTTAATACAAGTAGATAAGATTGTTGCAACGATGTAGTAAAATTATTGCTGAGTAGAAAAAGGGTTCATATGGACGGAGTGGAAAACTATGATGGATCAAGGAGAGGATTGTTATAATGCTAAATTATTCATCTGGAATGCAGCAAAGATTGAACGCGAATACAATATTCATATGATACTCGATTTTCAGAAAACCATATACGTTATTTTTTCAAACCGAAGTATCGCCGAACCTATATTCAAACTATGCCAAAATTTGCGAGATACAAGTGACAGACTGCATACGGAATTTTTTTATAAAACTATGAGATTATATCACGAGCGTAAACATATGTTTATTTTATCGGAGAATTACTAGAAGAACAAGCAACAAATACACTAACATAAAATCCCAACCACACTACAAACTGTTTTTATTGAATATCTCTACGTTCAATTTTTTTATATGGATGTTTTCCCCATTCTATTTATTTACTAATTCTCCTCTAACTTCCTCCTCTCTTATTAGCACCACTGTCTTAACTATATTGAATTGGTTACACCGAGAAATCCCTTTTCTACGTTTCTATCTTTATAAAAAATGATTCAAGGATTCATCCGTTGGCTAAGCAGTAAAGTGAATTTTTTGAAAACGAGAAAAAACGGAGTGATATCATCACGGGATATGGTTTCCACATTTATTCCAATATTAGGTCAACAGTGTGTCGCAGCAGAGATTCTGGATCGCCGTTGGCAGAGTTTTGAAATGAATCTATCTCTGGTATTAGTGTTTTCAGAAAATTTCATGTGACCATCGCCGTAGGAAAGTGGAGCCAATTGTTTTCGTTAGAAATGACCAGAAATATCAGATTTTCAAACATCAGGAAATTGCACTTAGAAAACTTTGCGAATATAAATCAATTAAAAAGCTAATTTATGAATTCCGGTATCATTAACATGAGTTTTAACGAAACAGCTCCTAGTTCCAATTTTTTCTTCCAGCAAACTAAAGAATAATACGAAAGATTCGTTCTAAAATATGAAATTTAAAATTTTTTCAAAATTAAACCGTCCGAAGAATTAATAACCATTTGTTTTTATGACCGATGAGGGGGAAAGAGCGGGTTTGAAGTAAACATACCATTCTTGGTCTCTGCAGATGCGGGTGCGGTTTAAAACACTTAAAAGTTTGATAATTACCGCTAAAGATTATTAAAATATTTCCCTATTTAGCTGAATTAATTCTCTTCTATTGCAACGGCCCTATGACGCATGAAAAAATAAGCACGTGAGACCGCATGTTAAGGATTTAGAGCAGTTGTCAGCAAACCTTTCGCTAAACGGGCCATATGAGGCTTCATATATTAAATATTATATTATACGTTAAATTTCAAAGAACTATTTTTGAAAACATTTTGATCTTATGTGACTATATTAAAAGCAGATTAGAAAAATATACTTTAGATTTCATATATGACACCTCCTGCTGGAAAAATATACTAATATGCATCTCTCAAAGATACTGATGAGGTAAGGTGGGTAAGAGAAGATAATTGAGGGCATATGATTTAAGCATTAAATGTTTGAGACTAGTGACATGTGTGAAATTAATAAAAGTGCAATACAAATTGCAAATAACTTTAGTTTAAATGAGGAAATAAAACGGCATTTCGAACACCGAGCTGTTATTTAGCCATGCGGTGTATAAATCGCATCTATGCGTCATATCTCAAATTTAGGATGGGTCTGCAACGCTATTTTTTATAAAATCTCGCTCTTTATAAAAATTCAAAATTTGTGACCCTCAGCCCGTGCCACTGTAAAATTAATTTTATCTGTAGCAATTAAGAACATCGATTCTTATATCTTAAGTTGTGCGGAATAATCGCAATTCGAGGCACAATTACAAGAAAAGCAAAATTCTTTTAAAAATTAAAAAAGAACTCACTTTTTGCATACATATCTTTGAATTAGCTCGACCTAAAAAGTCTCTTCGCAAGCCACCTAGAAGCACACGTGCCTTGAATGTAGATCCTGGGTTAATTGGATCATTAGGTCAATTAGGTTGATGGCATTACCAAACGTGAAATGAACTGCAGAATTTCGGAGTAGAGCTAGGATGGAGATTATTGGCTCGTTTCAGGATAACGGCAAAGAGAATTATGGTCACTAGCGGCGAACACTTTATTGAAGTTTGGAAAGGTATACATTCAAGAAAGGATTATCAGTCTCACATTGTGGCTGGATTTCTATTGACAATTTAGATGGCTTGCAATGAAATGAAGCTACCGAATACACCAACACGGTTACACTTTTCAAAATTCTGAACCTTGTCATATAGATCTTAGTCATTTGACAAATGAATGTTATTTATCATTATCGAATGATTACTAGACAAAATGTTTTACCTTATTAGATCCCTTGGATAAATAAAATTACAGCTTATTCAAACATATTGACATAAAAGATTATTGAGAAATTAATTTAGAGACAAACCGAGTTGTATGATGGTGAAAATATTTCTCACAATGAGGCGCATAAGATGCAGATACATCATAAAACTTTTGAATTGATAGTGCTCTCAGTCACACATTAAATTTTACATAGCGTTTTTACAATCGGCAGAATGGAACGATACATCCATACCGGTTAATAAATTCGAAACTCAAACAATGCGGTTTAATATCCATAAATAGACTGCAATCAGTAGTACAAAAAATGTTGCTTCGGAAGTATTAAGAGTTAGATAATTGAATCTAGAGGCGAAGACAAATTCTGGGAATTCTCTTAAAACTGAAGAATTCGAAAAAAACTACTCATAACGCTCAGGTGATGAAAATAGCAATTTAATTTCTGTATACAGCGAAATTTTAACGAGACTTCTCGACCAGCGTGACGAAAAAGTTTTGTATTATATAATAAAAGGGTAATAATATTATCGACTGTTATACACTTGCACCAGACATGTCAAACTGGCGGTCCGTGGGCCGCATGTGTCACTTTCTGTGCCTAAATGCGGTCCGAATGCTAATTTTGGTCTTATTAATTTGAGATGTTATATAAATAATTCATTTTTGTGAAAAGGAGACAAGATTTTGTCATTGTAATTAAGTCAAAAGGGAATCATCAAGCTCGTCTTATGGCTGAAAAAATTCAAGAACAAACTCTTAAAAAATACTTGTCTTAGGTATCTCCAATAAGGTTATAATCTTGTTGTGTCTACAGGAGATACCTTAAACAAGTATTTTGAAGCACTTTTTCTTTAATTGTAATTGAAGTACGGTATACCTCGCGATATACTGTTTCGCGATACGCTTTCTTAGGTTTTACGCTCATTACACTTTCTGACTCTACCTTTCGATACGCTCGCTTGATTGGGACATACGCTCTTACAAAACCCAGAGAACGAAGAGCCTTTCTCTGCCCATTTAAAAGGTCTCAACGCGAGCAATAATTAACAACGTTGTTTCATTATATACGAACTACTTTAAAATTGTTTTCATATTCATTTCATGTGTATACAATATTGCACCGGAGAATTAATGTAAACGAAGAGTTTCTTTTTGTGTCAAAGGTAGTGTTTCGGTGGATTACAGTCAGTTTTCAGTCCGAGATCGTGGTGGTGACACATTGAATTTGTGCTCGAGTTTTTACCCTTATAAGTTTGAAATGTCGCAAGCGAAAAAATTAATGCGAAGTATTTCTCTTAATTAATTATATTGGATATAATAAAACGTTTTGAAAGTGGACAAGGGCACGTTGGTATAGGTATAGAGCTACCTATTTGCTGAAGTGCTGGAAAAATTAAAAAGTGTGCTCAGGGGGCTACTATTTTAACATCAACTGTGCTGGAGAGGCATAATCGAAGTGAAACACTAATAGAAATGGAGCGTTTGCTCAACATATGAATCTAAGAACAAAATATTATACGTATGTTTGGCGGAAGATGCACAGTGTAGTTTGCATTTTATATTGTAGTGACGTTGCCTAAAAATTATGTAATGCCCTTCTGTAGGACAAATAGTATGTAACGATATTTTAACCCCCAATCTAAATACTTTGATGATAATTAGAGTATTATATAAAATACGTACGTAATATATATCGCGCGCAATCTCTTTTCCCCTCAATGGGATAATTGCATTCGTTTAGCTCGATTTCAGGCAACAAGACCCTTTTTAGGAACATATCTGTCATGCTTACCAGTGATTTTAATCCATTTAAGAACGCATCTCTTTTTTATAGCATTGCTCTTACGTAAAAATGTTTCACAGTACGTTAATCGCGATACGCTCTGATTTTTTTGGAACGCAACCCGGGCGTATTGCGAAGTATACAATAGAACGTGTTTTCTAAAATATTGTTTTTAATGGCAAAAAAAAGCAAGTCCATTCTTCTAGATAAAGTCTATTTCTTAAACTCTGGCCCTTATCAAACAACTATAATCCTAATGCGACACTTCTATAAGATGCCTCTTCGAGTTTGACATGCCTGACTTACGCCATAGTTTGTCATAACTCTTGTCGTTAATTTGACGAGTTGCTATTATGTCCATGTATGTTATGCGAAGGAATTGCTGTTCACGAGCCATTATAATCGGATATGAAGAGGTATTGCGCCATCATTTAAAGTTAAATTTGGAGAAACATATATGTATTTAGGTTAGGGTGCTCATTAGTCTTGAACGGATGTTTCACGCTATGCAAAGATTAATTAAAATGTTTTACCCAAGTCATATTTCATATTTTCATTTTCGTATTGAGGCCAATCATTTATTAATGATTAGTTAGGAAGGTGAGATTAATTACAGATATCTTAAATTTTTGGTACCAGTAGGAAAATAATGCATGCATAACTACGTATCAATACAAAATATAAATTTATTTTTCAAACTTGATAATCGTCGATTAGGCGCTCGATATTCAGTGATGTTACATTGAACGAATGCGTTTAATATTAGCGATAAATTTAAACCCACTTCACGGAAAAGAAGAGATGGATTTGATTTTAGGTTTTTAGTTGTTCATAAATTGTCTTAGCATCCTAAGATTTTAAAATTTTGCCGATTTTCATTATCTGGATATCAATATTTGGAAATTCTAAAAATATTGACTTACATCTACGATCTGTCAAAGATTGTAGAAGCCCTATTTTTTTGACGAAGATTTTCCATTTCTGTTAGAATTAGATTATAATAGAAAAAAGTTTCGCAGAAACATTACATTCTGAAAAGTAGCAAATCTTCTAGAATTTAGCTTTTGTATTGACACAATAATATTTCTCCAGAGAGTCCATTTATCATAAAAATAGTAATTTTCGACCATGTTTTATAACTTGATTAGTCCATTCGGCCATTTCGGTTATTTTACATCCACAATAATGAAGTTTTCTGTAAATATTGCAACAATCAGAAAACGGCACCACGAAGACCAAAACGCGATTATTCATTTTAAACTAAAAGAAAAAACACCTGAAATCTCATCGAAATAAATTAATTTAATTTAGGATCTGAAAAAAATCTCTCTCTTGCGATTGAAAACGACGATAATAAAAGCGAGAAGCCCAAGGTGGTTGGGTGGCAGTCACATGTTGATCACCAAATCATGGGGATCGGTACTCTTAAGAAGGTCGATTCCGACTCTAAATCATTCTCTCTCGCCGCCCTTTCCCAAAGGATCGGATCAGAGTGCAGACAAACACGATAAACAAGGAGCGGGGAGATAAGAGTCCGAGAGCCCCAAAGTTGTCCCGAAAAAGAAACGAAACGAGCCTGTTTTTTCCTCCCAGCCGGACTAAAAGACGTAAATATCAAATTCTACACGCGACGAGAGATCTCGAAAGAGGTCATCAACCCCATAAAGAGTTTAGACGATAGGGAAACGAAGGGAGAAAGAGGAGAAAATAAAAGACGGCGGCAAAGGTGCAGTCATGCGGTATAAGTGTTGGCATGCTAGGGAAGAAGAGAGACGAAGGGAAAGGGCTGCGGAAGATGGGGTTGGATAGGGAGAGAAGGGAGGAAACGGAGGGAGAGGAGGTAGGGAGAGAGAGAGGAATATAAGAGGAAAGAGAACGCGGCGAGATGAGGAGGAAGGGGAGATTAGTGTCGTCGGAAGACTATTTCAAGAACCCTGACTGCTTTTTCACGCGGAGAGTAATTTTGTACGAGGGCGGAGGAGTTGTGGTTTGGTGGTGAGGAATGGCTCGCTCGGAGCTGGAAGTAGGGAGAGACGCGGAATGGGGATGAACGGAGAGAAAGATTTTGGAAAAACTATGCGTGAAAGTCATTTTGGACGCGCGACCAAGTTAAAAAAAAATTATTTTCTCGCCACTCAAGTGAGGAAGGCGACGGCTGGACCGGAAGCGTATATAATCTTCAAAACGAGGGGTGTCGCGGAATTTCATAAATGTGAATTTGAAAAAAATCACGCGTTTTCGGTTGTCGTGTTAGAGCTGCGGCAACATAATAAGGAAAAATATTAGCCCAAGTCGGTTCGACGTACACGTGAACGGACCTTGCCATCCTGCCTCAGCAGCGGTTGTCCGTACACGTGTGCGGACATTGACTTCTCTTTACTCCAGCATCCATATTTGAGCCATCTATTTACCTTATCCTCAACATTAAAATAAATATAAATGCCAACGATGGTGAAATACATTAAAATGGCCGGTTTGAGAGGCAAAGAGCCACAACAAATTACTATTATTTAGGAGTTAAATTTTATAAATTTCCCCTCAAAAATTTTAATTTTTATTTCCAATACCTGCCATTATAGTTCGCTAATTCTCGCGTATTTTCTTCATTTATCTTTAGTTCAATGCTTTATCACTAAAATATTATCCAATATTATGTTTGTACATTTCCTAATGATGAAATGGTAACGGCGAAAACTGATCGCCAATAAATAGATTTTAATACAAATCTCTATAGCTTATTACTTTTCGTTAACATGGCTTTCCACAAAGCAACAAATTTTTTTAGAATGAATATTTTGTGTCAACATGGAAAGAACTGGAAACGTGGAGAATCAACTGGTTAAATTTTAATTTTTAAGTTTTTCTATGGGTTCATTTAAAAATGTGAGCACATGTAAATTGGCGAGTGGCATGAAAACAAATTTAATTGCGTAATTTTTTCAACTGTTAAAATCTGCACATAATTTGTCCGAAAATTACATAAGGAAGATGCGTAAATCGCTTCATTGCGCTGACAACTCGTCATAACGAGTAATCTTAAATCCCAAGTAAAAAGACGAATGATTAATTTTAATTAATTAATTAAATTTTAAATCACCATTCTTGTGATATCACCTCATTGAAAGTAAAACTAAACATAGATTTAATAAAATGACAAATAAAAATTAAGCAGGTTTGTTTACAATGTTAAGATTTGCAAAACGGGAAGTAGGACAGGGCTTAGAAAAGTTCTCCTTGTCACAAAATTTCCGTTATAACTATATTTGCTGTAGAGAGATTTTGCTATATTATTTTCCGTACCGGTACTTCGTTTAACTGGAAAAAATCACGAAGACATAAAATTAGATTTTTACTATCAAGAGTACAGTTAGACATGAAAATATTTATGTGAAGAGCATGGGTTTCCATTGACCTTTAAGAAGAAGAAATAGGAGAAATATTTTTATAGAATGTGGTAAAATTGAGAAAGAATTGAAAATAGTTCGTTTATGTATAGCAGAGAGAATATAATAGTATCAGGGAACATTAAAAGGAAAAAATCAAACATTTACAAGACCAGTCGCGGTACAATAAACTTGATGGTTTTAAATAAAACTCACAAGTGATTCTTCTCCAAAAAACTTGAAAAAGCAATTACTGTCAACCGAACAACAAATCCTGAAAGATACATCAAATAAAACTTTCCAGAGACGATGCGGCTCACTAAAATAGCCACGAAAGGAGCTTTACAGCTTTTCGTGGTTTTCTCTGTTAGGCTGCGAGTGTTAACTTAGCGATGGAGTTTTATTGCCCAGGCAATAGAAATAAACTCACCCTTTTCCTTCATAGAATACCGATGGATAAAATGAAAATTCTAACCACATGACCTTTAAAACTGATATACACGTGTGTGTGTGCAAGAAATTTATCATTAAAACGTATAGACTTAATTTTCACTGCGCGCGTGTTCTATGCATAAAATTAATAAAATTGAGTTTTAGCCGTTTACTATACATTTATTATTTTATTTTTAAAACCATAGACCTAATATAGTTCCCTATTTAAAATGTTTTGCAAATTTTAATATATTTTGAAGATTTGAGCATGCGATTAATCCTGGGACATATATGCTCCTAATATGTCCCATTGGTCTTTTGTAAATTAAAACATAAACCAATAAGTAGAAATAAATTAATTTATTTCCATCAACTGAAAATTTGAACTTCCATAGGGTCGTGAACTTTAAATAGTAATGTCATAAAGAAGGAAGTAAAATACTTTATTCATTTATTTAACCTTCAATGTCGCAAGTAGGCTAAAGCCAGGTGGCGACGACTGCTACAATATCGAACCCACAAATATCTTTTACTTGTACATTAATTAAAATTCAAGAATAACACATATTTAGACAATAGATGCATACGATAGTAAGTAATTTATTAAAAACAATACAATAATATATAATTTAGAACTTATTCAACTCGGTTATTAGTTAGTTTTATGGAGTTGAGAGTTTTCTAGGATCAAGATGGGCCTTCATGGCTGTCGTAGCGGTTAAGGGGCTCACGATTAGTGCTTGTCATTCCGGGATCAAAATGGTTTTCCCGTTTCCCGGGAAATCAACTGAATATCCCGGTAAATCCCGGTATATCATAAAGAGAATTTTACTCTCTAGCTTTTATCGTCCATGCAGTTCCTAAAGGGACCACTAGCAAGAGTATATTTGTTTCCGAGTTGCTTAGTTTCACTTCTAATGCAATAATATGGAAGAAATTTATATAGAGCACTCACAAATGCTTGAATTCTCGTGGGAATATATACAGTGGAACTTCAATTTCACGTCCTCCGATTTTACGTTTTCCTTGAATTTACGCTTTTCTCTTTCGGTCCCGGCGTTTGGTTCATAATTACAATGATAAATTTTAACGGATTTTACGGTTTCGCGATTTCCTCGTATTTACAACAGGAATTTGGCGTCTGGGTAATATGTAAATGCCACAGATTTTACGTTTATAGTATTCCCAATTACAATTCAACTGAATCGTTTTCCATATTCTCTAATTAAAAAACTATATTAGTGTATTCCATGTTCAAAAATCATTTATAAGAAAACAAAAACGGCTGAAGACCACTGTACTATAGGGTGAGTTGACATTTATACAGATTGTCTCCCAAATTGAGCATATTTTGACAAATTGTTTTGGGTATCAAACTTCAGGTTTTTCTCAGGACTGCAGCCGGTCTTTTTATGACCAAAATAGGCACATCACTGTGCGACCGTAGTGTGAACACATTATATTTACTTAAAAGTTACTAAAAATCAATTACTAATAGGAAATAAGAATTAGAACACTGTTGTCGATATGATTTTGTATTTATATGATATATGTATGCTAATGGTATAGATGTTTCAATTCCTATTTTATTTTATATACCGTGTGCATTGGTAACTATATTTTTATAATCAATATAATACGCGAATTTCAGGTCAATAAATAAATGCTTATTTCAATTATTTTTTATTTTATCCGTGTAACCCGTATTTGTTAATGATTTTAACAAATTTCTTCGAACTTCTCAGAGTTCCGGGATCGATTAAAAACCGGGAAACACAAGCACTAGTATAAACATCAATATGTAATCTTTTTGTCTGATACGAGGCTCAAATAAATAAAATGAAGTAATTTTCTACTAAAACATTATACAACCTGAATGAATTGATAAAAAATCCTAAATCTAGAGTAAAATTACTTAATAAGATTCACCTGTTCATAAAAAAATTTGTAAAACTATTTTTATTTTATTCTTTCTTTTTATAATTTTTAAAAGTTTTAATATCAACCATGGGTCATAAACAAGCAATCGCTAACCTTATTTTTATTTTTTCTTTCTTTTTAAATGGTTTTTAAATTGTTTATTGGAATCCCGGGAAAATCCCGGGATTTATAATTTTGAATCCCGGAATCCCGGGATTGTGAAGGAACCGGGAAATGACAAGCACTACTCACGATGTCTCCACCGTACTTTTGTCCATCAGACATTCCTCCAACTCCATCGCCACCTGTTACACTTTACAATATTCTCTATTATGAAACTAGCTTTATGCTTAAATCATTTAACATTTTACGTTAAGGGTTTGAGGAGCACTTCAGGTAACATGTTCCGATCCTAGATTCCCCTATTAGGAAGAGAATAGTTGGCAATATTTGTTTTTTGAGGCCTGAATTTAATTTTAAATTCGTGTCCGTTTTTCCCAATAAACTCTGAATTTTCTATCATACTCTTTAGATCTTCCCATGCCCTATTTTCGCCAAGTACCTGGAATATACCCTGTAATCTATTAACCCTCCTTTTCTCAAGCGTTTCCCAACCCAGCATTTAAATCATTTCGGTGGCACTATCTCCCTTGTTGAATCTTCCTAAGGTATATTTCGCTGCCTTTCTTTCCACCTTCTCTAATTTCTTAATATAACCTATCTCGTAAGGGTTCCATAGGGTCGTAGCGAACTCTAATATAGGCCTAACCATGGATTTATATGCTAACTCTTTTGCTGCCTTAGTACTTCCTTTCAGATTACGCATCACGTAATGCAAGGTTTTATACGCTTTTGATAAATATATGTGAGATATATATGCAGGGCTGGCCCGAGCTACGGGCGAGCCGGGCGGCTGCACGGGACGCCCAAGTTTTTGGGGCGCTATCCCGATTATTTGTCTATTCATTACTTGCATGTGAATAAATATTGGATACGAATTTATATCGAGGAACAGGAATTTGATGGCATTCCTTTTAATTTTTCATTATATTAACATGTACTTTATAAATATCCCAACAAACATTAATGGAGGGGGGCGCTGGAGCGCTAACTCCCCCTGGGCGCCAAAATTCCTCGGGCCGCCCCCGTATATATGTATGTGCCCTGTTGGTAGTGAATGAGTTAAACAAGCGTTTTATTTTTAAGCTTTTTTTGCATTTACTCGGTTATTTAACTAAGCACAGTATCAAATGCAACTATGGCTGAAACAATTACTAGAAATTCGGTTTTATTAAATTCCGTATGATCGAATTTTGAAATTTTTGTATTACCTGACACAATTTTGAGTCACCGATATCACTTTCGATGTTCTGTTAAATTTTACACAAGTCGACATCGCCTATTTATATAACTAAGTGAATACCTAAGAGCCAGAAAATTTTCAGCACTTCTTAAGTTTCCACCTGAATTTAGATACATGACATGCTGTTCCTCTCACTCAATATTTATTTTTCGCGAAATGCTTCGGTCAAGCCAAGTTTTCCTTGGCCGACTGCTGCCGCCCTCATTAACGACACAATGCAATGCAAGCGTGGGCAGTTCTGGCGACGCCTATCTCTCATCTGAAATGCATGCCAAATGACATTCCAGGAATTCTTCTCGCGACTCGGTTTCATTTCCACCATTTAGCCTCCCCGCCCTCCATTATGCGAATACATACTAAGTAACAATAGCGACCTTTTCCTCTAGAAATATTTTTGAGAAGCTCGCTCAAGATTTTTAGTCAATTTTCAACCTTATTGGCTTTAACATTTCCCGGTATCAAATATGTAATTCCAGAAGTGACAAGGTTTACAATGAAACTATAAACAGTTAATATAATAATAATATTTTTGTTTTAAATAAAAGTATTTTCCCCGACAAATATTACTCTTTATTTTGTACTAATTCGAATTTTGAAATTTTAAGACATCCAAACATATTGTATATTTTTAGTTGAGCAGATTTATTTAGTTATTAGCCTTAGAATTTTACAAATGACTTTGTAGGATATTGGGTACTTATCTAACAATAATAAAAGGCTACTTCTCTCCCTTTGTGGCTCCCTCTGTCACGCTATAAAAATGCGAATAACTCGATAATAGAACGAGATTAATTTTTGATATTTGGCAGGAATGATTGATTTACATATTGGAAGATGATGACGAAAAGAAATCTCGAAAAAGTCCTAGGTTCGACTACAAGGTAGGCATTTCCATTTCCCATATGATAACACGTAAAAATCGACTTTTTTACTTGCAGGATTTTCTTTTTGAGATCTAAATTAGAAAGAATTCATCTATGATTTTCGGATCTATCCCATTTAAAATGAAAAACAATTCGACATTTCTCATGTTAAACGTTTCATTCATATATTTTGGGGAAATCTTGCCATTTTAACAGGATGTTGCCATGCCAACACATTACATTGTTAAACCTCGAAATCCTATTGTTATTTCAATCCTTATGGGCGAAAGCGTGCTTTGAATGCTCTTACAATTAATACGAGGGAGAGAAGGGGAGAAAAATTCTTTTCATAGCAACCAATGTAAACAACATTCCTTGCATTATTTACGAGGAGTACATTTGAATGTAGAATATTAATCATTCGCATATTAAAATTAGGTACTTAGAATCATCGCAGGAGTTCGAAACTTGGAACAACGAACGCCTAAAAGAACGAAAGTTTGTTTTCTGGCCATCCAAAGAAAGTCAAGGCATATCTTTGTTCATTTTTTATTTCACAAAAACCTTTGCCGTTGAATTTCCACGGGCATCTCCCTAGTGTTTCGTTAAAACGTTCTACAAGTTTCTTGGGATTTTGGCACGTATCAGAGTGGTAACGTTACGTTGAGCTTGGTAACGAAATTCAGTCCGAGGATTACTCAAATAAATAGCTCGGCATTGGCGCAATATCGACTTCCATTCTGGAAACCATATTTTATCAGACTCTTTCGCAAAAGTTCTCGAAATAAGATAATAGAATAAATATTTTCTACGGCACTCATTGTCTTTGTCAGTTGAGCGTCATATATAATGATTAAAGGTTCCTACAGTGACATTTCTTAAATTAAGCAGTTAATTCTGGACTTATCATGAAATGAAAGGGTTATGAAATTTTGATAAATTCTTTTTTTCATTTGTTAAATGTCGTCGAATTTCTCATTATAAATAAGAGAGCTGACTAACTAACTGAAAATTTCCACTTTTTTATTTATGGGTGTCATAGATAGACTGCTTCTCAAAGATTTACAGAACTACATATTTTGTGAGAGGAATATGATATTTAAATAAAGGTATTTGAGATAATATTTATTTTTAATTCAATATAAAATAATGAGTATCACATTTTACCTTACGAAATTGAGATGTAACGCGGTAATGATTGGTATCTTTTGTATAAAACTTTAGTAATATAATTGAAAAAGTGCATTGCTTCTCCCAAATATATTTACTGCTGTCAAGTTATAAGTTATAATGGAAGATCAAAAATTTTATAAATTCCTCAACGGCTTCAAAACTGCCAAGTGATTTAATCGATAGATAAAATCTTATGTTGTTTTATGGGGCATTAAATTTCCAGAAAATTTTCCTTGGCACAAAAAATGAAAGAAATGCCTATTTTCAACTTCCAGAAGTTTTTTTGTAGTTTTTCAATCATAAATATTTTCAATGGCAAATAAACGAGAGATGCCTACCGGAGGGATTTTTTTTGTATTACCTACGACTAGTTCACGACGATGTTTTTTCACCAACTACTATATTAAATTGGAGTAATGATTCAAGTAAGCGCGTTTAATTGTTGTAGTTATTATGTAAAATTATTTTAAAATATCATTTAAAGAATTAAATACATGTAATTTAATGAAATACTTTTCATTTTAGAGAATATCATATAATTTTTTATCATACTCTCATATATGTTTTCACAGAGGGAATATACTCCGGCACTAGTCCATGGGCTTTGCCTAATAAATTTCTTTAAGTCGTGCATATCAGTAATTGTGAAAACAAGTGGTTTCATTAGAAATTATTATTCGTATCTAAACGATAATTTTAGAGTACAGAGGTGGAATAATTTGTTTTACACTTTCCAAAAAATTCTCGGAACTTCTTTGACACTCTTTGAAATTTCCACATGAACAGATCAGTCGTTAGAGATATCATGTGAGGTCATTGATATCTAAAGGCCTCACGTGACCCTTTTAGCAAAATGTTTTATGACTATTATTTTAGACTAAACTATCGGTTTAAAAACTTTTTTAGAGAAATAGTAACTCTAGGAGTAATTTATTTGAGGTCTGAACAATTTATCAAAAAATATGTCAGTTGAGATTATAAAAAATATTTTCAACGGCCCGTAATGACCTTTATCATATATTCATGCTAATAGAACTATTTCTTCAATCCAATAAAATATATAAAAAACGATTCGACGCTTATACTTGCTCGTAACGTAAAAAAATCACGAGATCTGTTGAAGGCATCGAGGTCATTTTAATTTCATCGCTTCCCGCTGCTTTGGGCCTATCATTACGTAATTCATTTTACCGAGGCATTACTTGGGTGTCATACTAAAAATAAACTTTTGAATATCGGTTTCCGTTTATTAATTTTAAATCTGCGTTGTAACATTCAGATTTAACTAGAAAATATTTAGTGCAGATACTGCGTTTTCGGAAATGCAATGAGGTTCTTCTTGAATGTTTCGCGACCCATACTGAGGAAACTCCTGCTGATATTAATATTATATGAAAAAGAGCAGACAGGCATAACCTAACGAAGTGTGAAAAATAACGGGGAACGAAATTCCCTTCTTAGATAGAAGGTTGTAATAGTCTAAGGAACTGATTCGCCAGAAATACAAACAAACAAACAAAACAAAAGTTTTTATATGAGCATCGATTAGCTTATATTGCGAGTTATTTAATACTCTGGCTACAAGATTATTTTATTTTTGTTGTGCTTCCTTCCAATGGGTAATGCGTTAAAACGTTAGCAGATAACTGCCAATTAGTATAAAAATATCCAAAACGAGAATTTTTACCTCAATTTGTGTTCTTATTGAGATTATTTTTGCCATAGAGCGGTAATATGGTGCTTGCTCCAACAAAAAAGTATAACTTCAGCTGAATCACACCGTATGAAATAGGTTGCGCATATTCTTGACTTGATGCTGCTTCCCCCAAGTTGGGGAGCGTCCCCTCATTTGGAAACCATTTCCTCGTCACATTACATATTGTGTTTCATATTATGACAAAGAACATTACAGCTTTCCTATCTTACTTCGAAGGCGTAACCAAGTTCTCAAAATAACCTAGCAATACAATTACGGTATCATGTGCTAAATGTTATTTAAAAAATAATTATATAGATTATCGTGCGGTTTACGATCAAAATATTTTTTATGCCTCGAAACACGCTTGAAATTAAACATATTAACATGAGGTCAAAAATCGGATCGAGATGTGAAATAAATGGGAAACCAAGACGATCTGAAGTAAAAGATTTTTTGTAACAATTCAGAACGAAAGAAAACAAGCATTTTAATTTTCATAACAAAATATAACGACAAAGTTCACAACATTTATCATCAGTTTGTTTCTAATTTTGAGAACGATAGAAATCTAACTCATAGACAATAATATTTTCTAGAACGCAAGTCATTCAATATTCTAATCAAATTAAAAATTTAATCTTCATATGCATAACATCCTGATTTATTAAAAGTTGTACAAACAGGCTCAGATGAAAGAACGCAATGATTTTACCAAATTATTTATATGAGATATAATTCACTGAGAAAGCCTTAACTTTGTAAAAATTACCATTTTAGGGAAATAAAAGAAAACAAATTTTTTCAGTTTTTCTTTTATTTCCTTTTAATTTCTATGAGATGAAAATTATAAAATGGATAACCTCGGGATGTGCTAACAAAATAAAAAGTTACTAAAATTTTGAATAGCAATTAATTAGGATTATAGGGGAAACCGCTGATTGAGTTTAATCTTCTATACGTTTCGACCTAAGCGATTCAACCCGTTTCTCATTAAACGATCAATTCACGTTCCAAAATTCCATTAAAATAGGCTCACATCCGTTAACTCGGCAGAAGTTGCAGCGTCAGGAGATCGGAAGTGCCGGGAGACCGATACCATTAGGCTCGTTTTTTATAAAAAGCTCGGCTAAAAATCGACGTGATGTAAGGGAAAATTCGTTGAAAGATGAACTCATTTTTTTCAAAAAAAAGAAACGTTCGCGCCAATTTTATTTCGACCAATCTGATCCACCTTCCGGCAAACCCATCTTTTTGGAGAAGTACGAACTCCGGTCTCGAATTAGTCTCACTGGCATTGATCCACGCACGCACACACACACGCACGCGCTCACACACCCACGCTAGCCGGCGGCACCCCCTTTTTATCCCCCTCACTCCTCCCTTTTACCCCTTTCGACTATATGACGACACAGTCGTCTATGCCGTCATCCTGCCCACTCTTCCCCTTTACCTCCGTTTCCAAATTCTTCCCTTCCATCTCGGAACGTCCCAGAATGCGCGAACACACGCACGCGCTAGGAGATATTTTAAATTACCCAGCGGGGCCTAATTTCCGTGCTGTCAAACGGAGGCTCGAATCCAATTTGAAGAAAGTTTCAGATTTGGACGGTAAGGAGGATATGATGAGCAAAGCAGCGCATCCCCGAGGATGGTGACGTTTGCAGCGCGTGTTGGATTGCGCAATAGTTGGCAAACGTTAGAGTGAGTCTTTTATATCTACATCGTCGCCGAATAGACGCTGACCCAGTTGAATTTTCCCACAGGGAACATTACACCAAAATGCGAAGTAAAAGAAACCTTGAACAGATCGTTAAAACTTGAGGGCTACTGGATTTGCGGGGCACAATTTTTAAAGAAGCGATGTTTTTGTGCCGCCAACGTTCAACTTTCAGACAAAGCGTATGGTGGCGTTGCAACGAAGAAATATAACATTCGAGAATCGTTAAGTTAATAACGAGTCGCGGCGTCACTATGCATTTTTTCCTGTAAAAACAAACTACAACCTTAGCCTCGCTTAACGACAATCTTTTATAACGATGCTCAAAAATCACCAGCAAAATTCGATTTGCGACATTCCTTTACTCTCGTTATAAAGACTCAAAAATTCAATTCCTTTAAAATGCAATTAGCACCGCCATTCGATATTTCGCTTTGTGAATAATTTTCGAGGAACCGAGGTACACACTGTGGTACATCTACATGTACGAGGCTGTTCCACAACAAACTTTAAATCAATATTTATGTCCCTTTTCCGTCCATCATCCGCATCCAGAGGATAAAAACAAATATAGGACGCATTATGACGATAAAAAACTTTCCATCTATATTTAATTCTGGTTCTTTTTCTTCAAGTTTCTGGCGATAGTTCAGTTAGAGAATTTATTCGTGGGAGAGTGATTAGAAAACAGGTGCGAGAGACATATTCCCGTCAGCACTCCATAATATATCGGTCACCAGGTGGAAATTAGGTGAAGTAGTTCCGTATGACCGAGAAGGACGAAATAATGCGACTATGGGTCGTGCATCGATGCATATTTTTGTCTGTTTCCGAGTGAGGCTCCCTCGCGATTCATGAGAGATATCGCGTTGAGGGGCGATAAAAAGAGAATACGGCCGGAGATGGATCATTCCAGGGGCTGCGCCATAATCATAGAATTTCCAACGATCCCACCAGAGTAATCGCGGAGACTTGTGACCAGAGCTGAGGGATCGATCCGGTAAAATCAGGCAATTGCGGGATTTTGGGGTCGCCTTCTATTGCCATGCAGATATAACGCTTAAGGTTTCTTAGTTGCGGAATATCTTTTAAATCCCGTAACGTTTAGAAATGGGTTTCTAAAACGGATCGTAAAACTTACCGCAGTAAACTCTCGACTAATCAGATATCGAATAACCGAAATTTCGAGTACCCGGAATTTCGATTAACCGGGATATTAAAATTTTATAATTTGAAAGCTTTTTATACTGCATCGCGTGCGTACATATGTATAATACTTGCTCTATGCCTAATAAAGGTATCAGTACAATATTGAGTTAATTAACCATTAACCTACGTTTCTTTCAGTTTTCCTTTACTATCTTAGCATTTAATTAATTTGATTCATATGTGTATACAATCGTACTTGTAAATCGATACATATATCGACCGGAGTATCCGATTAACCGAAAAGGCTCGGTTCCGAGGTATCTGATAAATCTAGAGTTTGCTGTATTAACGAATTCAGCGATGATATGTCGACCCAAACGATAACGCAGCGGAGCTTGAAAGCGTACACAAAGAATTTTTCGTGGTTACCTAAATGAAGAACAGATTATTGAACTTTCTCAAGATCCTGAAACCCGAAGAGGATATTTCCGTCGGTGGGAAAATAAAGTGATTTAAAATTTTTATCATTGCTAACATTTTTTAAAAGGTGCATTATATTGTTATGCAACCCTCAAATTAGAGTCAAATTCATTCATATTAGATGGAGTAGATGTTTACATGTAACTTACAACAATTACAATTTAATTTTCACGTTCGGGCTATTAGTTAACTTCGGAAGCGGTTTTAAATAGGTTATGACATGAGAAAGATTATATTTATTAACTCAATGTCATATAAAATAATTTTCCATTTATCATAAGTTTAATTTCGATGAATTCCACTTAAATCGACATGTTATCCCATAACCAAAGAATCACTATTCAATGACGAGCGTAACAACTGGACACATCAATTTTACTGGGCAAAAGGATACTAACGACCGGGGTGCCGGTGGTGTAGTGGTTAGGGCGCTGTCTTCTACTAGCCTACTGCTAGAAATGGCAGCGGGAACGAATCTCTGCGAAAGTAGAATTTTTTCCAAGGTTGCCCGGCCCCCTGTTTGTGTGGTTTGAGGAGACCGCGCAAAGTCAGCGTTCCGTCCTTCGGAAGGACGTTAAACCGTTGGCCCCCTTGGTGATCTTCGTTAAGAGCAGTCTAAAAGCCGGCACCAGGTTTCTCTTCTCCCTTGCTATTCATTGCACTACCTCTTAGATACCCATTGGGCGTAGGAAGAGGTGAATCAGCTGGGAACATACATTAAATTATACTAACGACTTCGCGGAGAGCTATATGCATGAAACTTATAGTCCAGATATAAAACCTGAGCCGCACTTAGGATTTTATTTAAGAAAATGGTTGATTCATTGCTCAAAAGCTAACAGCTTTTATGTAAATGGGTAGATTAAGTTTATAATAGACGCGGTCGTAGGATTTGAGCAAAGTTTTCGCCAAATTATAACATATTTTAAGAAAAACAAATGATATGGGATTAGGAGAAAAATCATCACTAGCAATTTTTTGTTTTATAAGTGAGTTATTTACAGTTTGATCATAGCGTTTAAGCCATTTACATTTTGCGACATCAATTAAAACTAGACATACAGGCATCTGTGCATACGGCGATATTATAACAGCAAATTTGAAGTGAAAAGCAGATATGCAACATGCATGGCTGTAAAAAAATAAACAAAACAATATAAGATTTCGATAATGATATAAAGATTGCTGAGGAAAAAAAAGTCACGAAAAGGAATAAAGATGAAATCCATGAAACTTTTTTCTCCATTATTTCGAGCATTAGAAAAGATTGCACTTTTAAGAGAAGAAAATAACACTCGCGCGTCGTTTTTCGTACCCATTTGCGCGAATACGCGTCACTTTCTTTCGCTCGTATGTCAGTGTCGCATCGCGGTCTAGATGGAGCCGACAACAAAGTGGTTTCGAGCCATCAAAACAAGCGCGAAGAGCAGCTTCGAGAGGATTGTGAAACATTTTTTACGCAATTTGAGAGGATACTCGGAGTGGGAAAAGGAAACTAAGAGAGGGTTTTCTTGCGGGAAAGCTGTATAGCATTGCGAAGAATGGCATGCGACGTCGTGCGTCTTATATTTTGGCGGAGAGGAGGTGACGTCTAGCAGAGACGGTATGAGAAGGAGCTAGCGGGAAGAAGTGAAAGAATTTGATTGATGGCGGAAAGAAACGTCTGATGGAGTAGAAGGGAAAGGGCAGGCTCGGAGAAAGGGCGAGGGAGAGAGATGGGAAACTACTCTAGAGTTCGGAGGAAAATAAATGTATAAAGGGTATTTCGGGGTTAAACTTATGAGATGATGGGAAAAGAAAAAGGAAAAGCGATAGAGAATCGAAGAAAATTTGGGAAAAGGGAGAGAAATGAACGAGAGGAGTTCAAAAGAAAAGCTCACAAAACCTAAAAATGAAGGAGGATGTGCCAGAACTAAGCTAAGAGCTTGAGGCTCAAGATGAATGGTTGTTTGGGATCAATGTCCCTTAAAAGCATTTTCAACCTCTAATTACGATGAAATGATATTGCTGACATGTCTAGCTAAAATTGCTTTAGTGTTAATGTTAATGAATACATCTTGAGACATTCGCAAAAAATCTCCATTTGAGGTTGTCAATAATTACTAGATGTGATACTTATTAGCGCAACAATTATTTATTATATTATGTTACATAACAAATACAGTGTTTTTCTATTAACTTTAAACTTTTATGAAAAAAAATTTTGAATCTTTTTATTTAACGGGCAGGCAATGTATACGGAACTTAGTTCTCATAAGAGCAATGTAAATCTTCAAACATGAAATGTGAAATCGAGAAGATCTTTTATTCGATACGTATTTGCTTAAATATGTGCACTTTAATGTCTTTTTACATTAATTTTAAATAATAGCTATTACCATCGATGATGATTATTAATAACTTGCAAACTCGATCAAGCGGATTTTGCTATGGTATAACTAAGATTTATTTCGCAGTAATTAGTTGCATTAGTTGGAATTAGATTAACATTACAAAACGATTTAAGTTTAATGGTTTATTACCATTTATTGCAACACTTTCCGCAATGCAGTTAAAATCTAGTTTATGATTTGATTGTAAATAGACCTTTTTATTATAAGAATTTTTAAATCAAGACAAAAATTAAAACTAAAAATACCTTTCATAATAAAATATATTCCAAAAGCCTTCAATAAAGATATTTTCCCCAATTTATAAACCTGTTCCATGGACTTAAAAAATTGGCTGAAACACTCGATAGTTTAATCTTTAGCGTATTCAGCTATTATACGGCACTTCTCTAAAAATTAGAAGAAATAAAAAAGAATTATAAAAATATCGCGATAAAGAGCATTCCCAATATAGAAATGACGCAGAAAGTCGTCAGAGCAACTTATTTTTGTCCATACTAAAAACGGGACAAACTGTAATTTTCTCGTATTTGAAACCAATTTTAAAGCTAATCATTGGCGTAGCGTGCTAATAGCGAACCGGTGCAATGAAACGGGTCCCCCAGTCAAAGGGAGGCACCTACAAGAAAGACGCATTTCATCAAAAATTATTTGTATTTTGTCATATTAATTTCTTTAAACTAGTTATTTTCTGTAAATTATTTTTAACGATTCCCACTCGTAGTTCTGGGTGTCCCCGTGGTCATCGTAATTATCTCATTTGTGTGGAGAGCGCAACATGTAACTGTTTTCAATCATCGCAATATTTCCGGTGAGACTCGTCAGAATAATTGAAAATTATTTGCTATCACCGTGACACATCAAAAGCTGCATAGTCTTGCGCTTATCCATGGATAGTAAGTTGATTTTTCATTGAAAGGTAATTTTTTACGCATAAAAATAACAATATAACGCACAGAAAATCATTTTGCACAGGGGCACCGAAAAGGATTGCTACGCCACTGAAGCTAATTTGGATTCAATAAAATTTCTCTTGACTGGAAAAATAAAATTAGTAGCTTTTCCTGCTGACACGCTCAAATCACGACTAGGTACATATCTCGATTCTAAACGATTTTAAAAATTCAAACGTAAAACATTATACCCTCCACTTCGTAATTAAACCAAAAACAATCGTTACTGTAATCGAATTCGAGTCACTACTACGAAATCTTCGGCTTTTCTTGGTAATAAAATACGATCACTTTAATGATGGAATTGCATTCATTTCATCTTAAAATTCCCGATAACAGCCTGGTGGACAGAAAATTGTTAGTTTTAAGTTTAACACATAGGTGAACAAGATGATGACAGAGAGAAACTGGCTAATTATGCGTAAGAAGACAAACAGCTTAAAGAAAAAATTCCTAAAATGAAAAATAAACGTCTAATGACACCTTCCTGCTTTCTGCCACAAAATCCAAGGCTGTTTGCCGCTTAATTTAACTTGTGCAAATTATTCAAACGCAGGAAGCAGGAGAATAGGAAGACAACAAAATAAAGAGGAAATGGGAGCACAGAAGTGCGACACTGAGCATGCGCGGTTTTGACCTAGAAAGCTGCAGCGGAAGCAGCGAGCGCGTGTCAGGATGAACGCGTCGGAGCGTTTTAAATGGATGGGAATTTCGAGCAGAACTATCGGAGAGAACGGGAGAGGAGGGAAAGGGGTGGGGAAGAGGGAAAGGGATGGGGGAGGGAAAGGGGTGGGGAAGAGGGAAAGGGGTGGGGAAGGGGTGAAGGGAGGAGGAAAAGCGGTGGGAGGGGAGCCGAATGAGATAGGCCGAATCTAGGGATAGATTAAGACGAGCGCTACACGAGGGGGAATCTGGTTTTCGTCTCTATCGTCCCCTGAACTATTCGATCCCCATAACTATTCTCGCAACGAGAGGTTGCATATCTGAAGGGTCATTTGTGGCAATGTTTGCTCAGAGCCACATTATAAAAGAACCCTCCACTCTTTCACCGTCGCTCAGCCGAGGAATCTTTGCCGCTCTTTGGTTCGTGCTTGGTAAGGTTGCTTCCAGAGTGTTGAAAGAGGGAGAGGAAGATGGTATCGAGGGAACGGGGATTCTTTTAAAGGATGCGTTAGTGAAGTCCGACGTCTTGGCAGAGAGCTCGGAAAAACATAGGAGATTGACTGAGCGACATGGGGGGCCAAGAAGGGGATAGCCTACTTAATTCGGGGAATTGAGACGGAGAGGGGAGGAGTGGGGGAGGGGGGGGGGTCACTGTAGCGAGAACGGAGATGCGGCATCAGACGGTAAATGAGATCTTCAGGTACTAAGAGTCTAGTTTTTTTCAAGGTAAACTTGTAAAACTACATCTTCCAGGGTTGAAGGAATATTTATTTGATTTAGATTTAATTCATGTTTAATGAGGATTGCGCTGCCATGCAACTAACAATAAGCTCGTAATGTGTAACAAAATAGGTGGACGCAAAAATCGACTTTTTGAGAGTTTTTATTAATATGAATATAGGTTCATTATTTATTTATTTTTTCAATATTCATTAAATATCTAAAATTAATCTGGACACTAAAAATTACGCGAATGAAATGCCGTCGTCAATTTTCAATGATATCAGCGTTTTAAATATCCACACTTAAGTCACAATGGCAAAACTTAAAAGGGGGTTTTGTTGAATATATCTTATTAATGCTAGACCGATTATCTCGGAGGACGTTATTTGATGGAAATCAGCTTCAGAACCCAGGTTAGATAATTACTGCCATTTTTATAAAGAAATAACGTTATGAGGTTGCGGCCCTCTAGTGAAATATAATTTAATAATTTTTTTCTGGTTTTTATAAAGACATCGCCACATCGGACAAATTTAGAAACTGGTTAGCGAGAGCCAGATCGAGTCCGCTGCAGCACATCTCTTCTCATAACAAGCACCCAGTGCAGGACGAAAATCGTAAAAATGTACAGCCGAACATCAATAACTGAAATTTCTAGGGTAGACATAAAAAGTTCGCGTTTTCGAAACTTGGTGTAATAAAACTTCATTTTAACGTAAATGAATGCGAAAGGGAAAATACCCACTTCTACTTGATGAACATTTGGTTTATAGAGGTTTGAGTTTGACTGCATTTGCAACAAAGGACTTTTTTTCGAGATATTGATCGCGTGAAAAATTAAATGGAATGCAACTTAAGACAAAAAATTCGTCGATAATAAAAGTAAGATACAAAATCCATTAGCCAGAAGAGATTGATTGGCCCAGGTCCGAAAAACCTGATGCGATCCTTCAAGTAAATGATCATTCGGGTTATTTATAGACTGCGGGTCTACGTAAAGGAACGTAGAGGAAAGGGATCGCCAAGGATACCCAGGCATGTGATGCGATGGGTTCGGCCAACTCAGGGGGAAAGGCTATTAAGTGAGAGCAAAGAAATGTTTATCGCTCCGCAATAAATAAACAGCACAAAGAATAAGCCGGGAGATTGGATGCGGGCGGCGAAAGGGGGATGTCAAGTGAGCGAAGTAGGTGCGTACGTTTTTTTTTAAAGTCAATAAAATAAGGAGAGCGTAAATATACACCGCTGATCTAAGGCAACGAGAATTTTATCAAATATGCCACGGGCCTGTTGTTTACGCATCCGTCGACAAAAATTTCCCATGGAAAATCCATCGATATCTGTAAATATTTTTTGTAAATACGTAAATGCTAGGTAAATAAACGGTTTCGTCGCTTTCTCCAATTATATGAAAAAAGTGGCAGTTCCAAGATATTTAATTTAATTCGATTTTAAATAATATGATGTTTTACGTCCGTTCCAACAAGCAGCAGCAATATTAGACGATCTCCTAACGAGTTTCATATATGTATATTTCAATCAATTACAAAAAACTCGAATGAGATTTTTAAAGACAGGCAATTTATTAAAAGTGAATCTAAAAGATTTTATATGGTGAAATAAAGGGCAATAAGTAATTGAGATAGAAGATTAAATCATTTCTTTGATGTCGCTCGTATTTATAGCGTTTATATTACGTCATTGCAATTGTTAATCCACTAAATCAAAACGATCTGCTTGTGAAAATTATAATTGCGAGCGATAACACGTTACTTTAAAGCGAGATAAAGAGAGATACATTTCACCAAGAATCAGTTGCTGCAATTTGATATTTCGACGTTGGCAATTTTAAGGGATTATTTGAAACTTACATATTCAGATTATCTCAGCAAAAAAGTACATTTAATTTATTTGCATTTTAATTCGTATGCGTGCCAAGTTTCTATCTCAATCTGACCCAGTTTAATAATGCAATTTTGTAATATTCTGCGCCGGTTACAGTGTATTATTTATGAGGAGAAAGGATGTTTTTGGGATCCTTTGCATTAATTTCGTTAACTATCGTAACAGAAATAGATTTCACAACATTGCCGTTTAACGATATCTGAGTATTTCGAATCTTATAAACAAATAAATACAAATCCAGGTTTAACATTTTTTATAAAATTAGATCAGATCCAGTGCTTACGCACCCCGACTTACGGATGGTTTACGCTCCAGAGTCGTAAGTCGAAAATTTCGCAAGTCGGAAGTGTCTCTTATAAACTAGGTTCTTATGTATAGTACAATAGCGTATTATGCATGCTTATTAGACATTTTGTAATGAGCAGCACTGCAGAAAGCTTACAAGAAAAACGCGAAAAAAATAATCCGAGTTACGCACAAACGGAAGTCAAGATACAACCATTAAGCGATGTGGAATAATACTGAGATGCCTCTTCTTCTTCTGATGATCGGAATGCACACGACGAGTGTAACGCTGTCTTCCGAAAGCGAAGTCAAGTAGTTCCCAAACACCGCTCGCTTACGTTAGCCACATACGGAATATTTCCGAGTTTGGAATTTTTAAAAATTCATGGGAATTAAATCGATAAAGTCGGAAATCCGTAAGTCGGACATTCTTAAGTAGGGGAGTGTCAGTATATTCCAAATAAATTAAGGATAGAAATATGTTTTATATCGTTTTTTGAAGATAATCCTCTATAAACATTTTGAGGAAAACGAGTTCTCTTGAAATAAACAGCATTATTTCAGGTTTTTACAATGGAAATATTGATGGTTTATGTTAGATTGGTATATTTAAGCATATATTATGCGACGAATAAGAGGAAAATATAAAATAAACGGGATACATAAAATATATAAAGATAATAATACTTAGGGTAAAATTTTCAATTTTGGAAAACCATGCAATTTGATATGTAGATTTCAGATTACGGCGTTTCCTTTGAAGGTACTGTCATATTTATATACAAATATTAAATACGTGTAAAATGTTTTACGAAATAATTACGAGTGAACATTTTTGTTTTATTTTTTTGGTGCAGAAAAATAGGAATCCAAGAACAAATGAAATTCTTATACGGAAGAGAGATAAATTTTAAGGCGGGACGGTTGAAACAATTTCTAGCTATTTAAGTATCGAATTATGTCGAATTGAACATAAATAGTTCAATTACAATAACGGACGCTACGCTCATCTCAAACGAGGTCACCTTTGCGTTTTCTGATTCTGAGGTGCTACTCTTCAACGACACATTTCATTATGAAGTCCACGAGCGAAATGCAACTACTCAAAGAAGGCGTCCTTGAGCAGCGTCTAATTTTTAATGCGCCCAAAGAGAGTTTGCAACAACGAGCTGCGAGAATAAGTTCGCTTCTATCGAAGTAGGGAGGTTGTACGATGAATTATGCAGCGAATTTTAAGTACGGCATTCTCTGAAAAATACTCGGCTCATTACAAAAGCTTACTCCTATAAGGAAAATGAAAACTTTACCAGAGGCATCCGCATTTACTCCGAAACATACGCTAACGCGATATCTCTCCATACACTTTACCCCATATTGTTAATCACGGAGGAAAAAGTTCGCGTTCGTTAAAAAAAGCAAACAAATTCTACAAGAAATATAAAAACGTGAGATGTGGAATGTACTGTACTAATTATTCACTAAAATACATGCGGTTATTTGTACATAGCGATCACTCTGCGCTAACCGTGCCAGACTTTAACAATAATATTATTGCCATAAGAATATCCAAAGATAATTTTTACTAAAATTCGATGTAATCACACTTATATTTGGCTGCTTTATCGAGGATTAAGTGCAGAGGTTAAATTACAAAAGAATATTTAAATTTGAACTTTAAAGGTTTAATTGATTTTTAAAAGTACTAAAAACGTAAATATTATAAGATAAAGTTAAAGGCATGAAAAAGAAAGTTTTGGTCGTTTCTCTTATTATTTGGACATCAAAACTTCAACAGTGACCATCATGGCCGCCGCCAGTTTAACGGAAATTCCTTTGAATCTCTGGGTGGCTTTGCGGGTGGAACGATTGCGCTCACACTTTGTTGGAATCCACGGGCGCACATCATCATTGGAAGTTCAATTTACTGTTCCGACGGCGGAATCTCCGCAAGTGTTGCGCTGGCAATAAGTAGCACTGCGATTCATCGACGTAGAAGCTTCACGCTGAGAAGCGCGGTTTCTTCCTACAATTTATTTCTTGCTCCTTTTGTAACTGAACGCAAGACATTGCGGGTTCTTGCTGTTATGCATAAAAATGATTTATTTTTAAAGATACGAATTCCAAACGCAATTCTATATTAGGATGCAATAAAATAATAAAGGGCTCATGAGACAAAGTTATTATGTTAGAAAATGTTTCATCTGAAAGTAGTGTGAAATTTAAAGTCTATGTTGCTGATATATGATTTATAATAATAAATAATAAATGATATCAAGGCGTAAATTTTAATTTTCTAAAAACCTCCCTCTTCCTGAAGTTGTTGGCAGTAAAAAAAATGACTCGAATTGTGAACTGGAATTTTAAACATGCATAAGATCCACGATAGAGAGACTTCTCTGGTATTAAATTTACTATATCTTTAAAAAAATTTCAATCATTTGATTTTATAAATTTTAAGTGATGTAACGAAGACGAATGTGAATACTTCAAATTAATAGATTTTATCTGTGAAGGTTTTCATACATCTCTGTTTTAAAACAATGCCAGAGAGTCGAATATTTACAGACCTTATACATATATCGATTGAGAAAGCACAACATTACACAACCTCTTCTTTCGTAAAAATATCAAGTTTCCTATGAATTTCAAAGATTAGACGGGAGGAAAATATTCATTATAAATATAATTTTCAAAGAAATTAAATATTTTCCATCTTCATTTTAAGATCCGATGTTTATCTCTATCATCGAGTGCATATTTACGAATTTTCTAGATCGAAATGGTATTTGCTTGTTACTCCTCGACACTAACTTATTTCGTATCTTTAAAAAATACAAACCTTCTCGTAAAAAATTTATCCGTTTCACTAGTTTCTGAACGGAAAATTTCGATGAAAGATTATTACATTATTTTGCGTAAAACGCCCTGCTAGGAAGAGATAATACGAAAGGCAATGAAGAATCCGATAAGATCACTAAATTCAATCCATGTATATTGATTTGCGCAGAGTGAGCAAAAAACTAATCAGAATAAAAGCAGTAATTCTCATCACGTTCAATTATGGATATTAAAAGTCTTACATGTTGTGCTGAGTATATCTTGATGCGGCGAAATTTTTTATAAATGAGGAGTGAGATTAAGGCTGACCTCAAAATTCGGTCAAGAACACGACCAGAAACGCTCTCCGAACCAAATTGAAACTGGAATTGGCCATGGTAAACGGAAAATTGCGACCTCTTAAAGGTAGCTTTCCCGCCATACAAGTACGTACTCCGTGATTGCGAGTCTAGTAGGATACCAACTGCCGGAAGCAATTCACTTGTATGGGGAATCGATATCCTGGGGCCGATGTTCCACAGCAGCTAGTTATCCAGCGCAAATAGTTTTAAGGGAATCGACTCCTCACTGTACTACTTTGGTTATTTAAAAAAAAATAGCGTAGGGATTTTAACCAGGCCATAAAATACAGAAAAATAGATAAATTATGTAATTATTCGATGATGTTTCAGCACATTAATACGTTTCAAAGTTATAGAACACCAAAGAAAAAACTCACAAGAAAGAAAGTGTCATGTACTCAGCATAAAATGAAAAAATACAAGAAATGAACAACTCCAGTTTAAAACAGTAAATATTAAAGAAGAGTGTAAAGCAACTGACTTTTAAACCAAGCATCTGAATTCCATACTTGAATTGCTTAACACGTATAAATTAACAATTAGACGTTAACAGGCGCAAAAAATAGATAACTTTCAAGTCTGTTTCGCAGAATTTTATATGGATAGAATAAGTATCGCATTACTTGGAAACCGTCTGTGTTGATAATGGCGAATTAAATTCTTCTCCAATGGAATTCTAAAAACAGCTTAGAAAAATTATTTTGCAAAACGAGCAATACTTTTAAAAATTCAGTTGATATCACGTTTCGTGATTCAAAAAAATATTTCTACCTCATTCAAAAATTCTTCTCCGCTGGATGTCACACGCTAGCAGATAAAGGTAAATTAATGTGATCAATTAAGAAATGTAACAAAACGCCCATTGAGAAAGATTTAGCATTTTACATGCATTTAAAATTGAAGAGACACGATACAGAGCTTAAAAAATCAATACCAGCCTCGCATAAATCCGCAAAATAAAAGCAAATAAACAAAAGCGAACAGGTTACGGGAATATAGATGGAAAGAGTATGACGGAAAATAATTATATTAAAATTACGCACTGCTCAATGCTTTTTAAGGCAATAAGGAATCGCTAGTTTTAATATAGGTCATTGGGAAAACTAAAAATTAATAACAAGAGATTGTGCGTACACAAAAAATTTTTGACTTGTCAAACTGTTCAATGAATCTTGAAAGAGAAAACACACTGAACTAAAAATTCTTACTAGGCAAGACAAAAAACAAACATACACACACTGATATTAAATAGCTTATTTCATTTATCAAATTCATCGCATCCCATTTTTAATACAGAATGAACAGAACATGAAGCAAAAAAAACGTATCTCTATTGATGTCGATTTTCTCTCTCTCTACCGATCGGTACTCCCCCCCTCCCCCCACCCCAAAGGGGGTCGGTGAGGCAACCTCTTCTTCGGGAAAGGTCAACGTCTGCCAGATTGGTTAGGACCGGCTGTGAGGTAGCCGTGTCAAGAAATTTTTCTTTACTTTTTAAAGAGTACGCAGTCCTTTGCGTGGATGCGGGCAGATATTTGCCGCAGAGCTATCCTGACGTCACCAGATCGATCCCCAAGACCTTCTCCACTTCACGACTCGCGCCAAAACAACTCGCAAGACGACCAGAAGCGATGAATCGAGAGCGTTGACGGTTTCGAAGTAGTTATTCCAATGGTGGCGTCAAGACACTGGAAGGGGAGAGGAGAAGAGACGCAAGGGGGTGGGGAAGAGAAGAGAGGGAAAGAGAGGGAGAGAAAGAGGCAAAAATGAACGCTGAGAAACGGGAGGGACCCAAATGTATCATCCGGCGACGGGAGAAACGTGACTCACTACGCTCCCTTAATCGGCCTCGTATAAAATAAGACGAGACGTGATCGATGGAAAATTAGCAGCAAGTTTTTTTTAAACTGACAAATGCGCGTGTTGTAATCCGCGAAAAATTGTACGCGTGAGATTAAGCTCTCGAGTGTTTGTTAACTGAATGATTATTAAAAAAGAAATTATTTTCTTGAATAATACATGCGTCTTTAGCACGGATTACATTCGAAGAATGTCAAATTCGTAAGCAATGATGATTACGTATATGTTAATACGACACATACCTCAAAGCATTGGAAATATTTAGATGTATTACGCTTAGTTCAAATGCTTATAATTATATTTTTGCATTATATGCTTATATTTAAAGAAATATACGATTAAAAAATTCAAATCATCGAAAATTCTCGGGAGACGCAAACAGCTTCAAACGGTTATATTTCTTGAAAAAATAATTGTTGATCATATCTTCAACTATTTGATAAATAAATATAAGCTATTCAATTACACACAAAACACGTGGGTTTCTTGAAGTTACGTGTTGTATATGTTATGAATGAAGAGTAAGTAGACCTATCAAGCAATGAAGATGGTTGCCGAAAACCGGAATATGTGGAGGTTTAACATGTAGTAATAATCATCGGGCAGACTATCTATGATATGAATAGAATATAAAATTCAAGCTCATCAAGCCAAAAATATAACTGTAACACAAGTCTAAAATGAAAAATGACATCATCCCATTTGTAACAACCAACACCTGGGAAAGATCAGACGTTGGCAGGAAGGATTCTCCTCTTAAATTATTCCCAACCAACCCCCCAAAAGATACTCGAGAGAAGAATAGAGGGCGTTGAAAGAAGACCAGGAGCCTTAAGGACAGGAGTCATTAATAGACGAACTAAATAGAGGGAGGGAGAGAGAATGAGATACGCGTTCTAACCCTTGCCTTGTAAATCGCGCGTCTTCAGTCCCCACGGACCATAGAGAAGCAAGTTAGCTCACAATTGCCTTTTCATATCCACCCCTGGCATTGAAAATCTCAACGGAAATTCCGAAGCTAGTGAGAGAAGTCAGAGGAGGAATCGCAAGGCATAAACAGGATCGGTATTGTACAAAAAAATAATTACCTCTCAGTGCTAGACGACAAATAATATTTTTCCAAATGCATTTAAGTTCATACTATATTAAAAACACAAAAAAATCTTTAATTTAACAAAGAAAACAAACCATAATAGGAATTAAGTTTAAGAAAATATTAATTTGGCAATTATTAGTGCGCTAAGCAGAATCGGGAGAAGATATTTTTGTGCTCTAGGCAACGTTTGACAATTACGACTCCTTCTAATAAAAATATACAATACACACGTTTAACTCTCAAAAAAGTAGTTTATTTACAATGTATAGGTAAAAATAAAACATGTAAAATAAACTTTGTAATATAAAAAGTTGCACTTGAAAGTTCAAATTGTCATTTGTTGCGCCCCTTAGTGTGCTGCGTCCTAGGGGGAGTGCGTCGCTACCCTTGCCCAGGCTCTGCCGTTAAGTATACTATAATTCTTAACATATTTGTTAATAATTCACTGATTGCCACATGTAACGCTAACCCTCCCGATCAATAATCATTTAACAGTGGATCAATATAAATGTTCGATAATTTTTAATACACAAATAAGGTACCAACTACTATCACGATTGCTAAAACTGTTTATTTACCAAATATTTGTTTTCTCCCCTTGGAATTTCATTTCAAACAATCATTTTACGCAAGGTCAGAAAGCGATAAGCCACATGAAGGTAGATTTGATGCTTAAAACCGCTATGCTACGCTGTGATTACTCTGGAAAGTAAACATCGTAATGCGTTACTAACGTTCCATTACTCCGCGATAAATATAGAGGTGGATATATTTATCACATTTTTGGCAACTTTTCAAAACTTTCTGCGTATTTGACAAGACGTTAAAAAGGCATTCTCTCTTTCTTTCGTCCATTTCTTATACATACAGCGCTCATCCCCTACCTTTAGATGCCGAAAGTGATAAACAACGTTAGGAGAGGACAGATTTTTTCCACGCTAATATTTTTCCAGGATTTCGGTTATTTGTCATCCGAGAAGACTAAAATAATAAACATCTGGAAACCTTTGAAATCTCTAAGGAAAAATTAGGGACGAATCAGCGCAATACACTGTCGGAGTGCGTCTCCCGTGTCCTTCGAAGGCCTCTATCAACGCTTTTCTTAGATCACGGATCCTTTTTTATACTCTAGAATGTCTTAAATAAATTCAATAAATGACGAGCTGCAGATATATGAAGAATAGTTTTTTGCTGCATCAATTTATATTTCAATACTTCTTTTGATGTTTGTTATTATATAAAATAAGCGATACTTTTTAGAAAAAAAGGGAAAATGAACTTGCTCAGTATTCTCGTATAAGTTTTCGGTATTAGAGTATAAATAACGCTCAAGTGTGAAAAAAACTTTGCTTTTAAAATTCTACTAAATTGACCATTTTACTAAAATTGCTCGGTCGATGAAGATTTTAAAAATTTAATACAGTAAGTACATGCCTTTCTTCTCGCAATCAAAATAACTATGGTGTACAAAATGTCATCAATTAAATCCGACTGGAAGTGCCATAAAAAGCGGGACATACACTTGTGCATTATTACACATGATGATAAAAAGTTTTTCCGTTCAAATTTTCATTCGTTTTCGCGAAAATTTCAGCGATATTGGACTACATTTGATGATAATAATTGCGACGAGTTACTGCGATTGCTATCATAATTTTGTGACCGCAGCAGATTGCTTAATTAATTTAAATATGAATTGGATGACATTTTTGCATATAAATATATTTCAATTCTCTAGGTATTATATTTGCCATTTTAGGCCATTATCATTAATTAAATCCAGTCGAACTTCAATAATTATTTTAAAAAATACTTCATACTATCATACAGGAATAATTATTGTTCGAGTTCGAGTTGGAAAATCCTTAATTTAAAAAAATTCTTGTTTAATAACGAGTATAATAGATAAAAGATTTTTAACATCATTTGAACATAATGGACTGGGCCCGTCCAAAGGTATTGTATTTGAACTTTTTTCAACAAACAAACGCAAACGTTTGTCTCCGTGATTTTCAAAGACATTTATTTTGCTAATTCGGTGATTCGGAGACTTAATTAACTCCGGCGGTCTCGTAACTTCCAATTTTCAAAATAAATTACCTTTTTAATATCTTCAATTCGGACTGCGGTGGGCAAACTGAGGCACAACCTAATTTTGGGACGCGAAACGTTTTCGTTGGTTCGTGAGGTATTCTTTTTGTACATATACATAATATTTACTTTAATCATAAATTTATATACATACTTACTTTGTATATTTTACATTTATTTGCTTCCATATCAATATATTTTTCTATAAAACCATATATTATTTAAATTTAAATTAAGGTTTGCGCTGAGGTAGTCACTAAAATTGGGGGTCGACGGACAAAGAAGTTTGCTCCCCATTGACCACGGAAATCATAGGCAAGATAACCGCGCGTCGACAAACCAAGCAACGAAACATTACTCACCTATAGTGGTGAATATTGTGCCGCAGAAGAAGACGGAGTTCCAGAAACCCCACACTTTCTTTTCAGAGTCCTTAACACCCAAAGTGTAGGAAGCGTAGAGTTGCTCCTCGAAGGCCCTCAGACGCGCCGTCGCCTCAACCTCCCACGCCTCGTCGTCCAGGGCATAGGTGACGGAGTTCTGGTCCGCGGGGCCCACACCGACGCTTGGACCCCTTCCGCCGACACTTTCCCCAGACACCGTCACCCCGCGGCTGAGGTCCCTAACTCTATGGAGGAACGCCTTCCGCTCCCGGAAGATGTCCGCCTTCTGCTGCTCTTCGTGGGGACCTTCGACCGCGACGAATATTGCTGCGCCCAAGACGCTGTACGCCATCACTACGGTCAGCAGGAAAATGTGCGTGAACCACTTCGTGGACCAGTCTCTGACGCGACCGTAGCACCAAAAGGCAGTTTTCTCTCCCACCGAGAGACCGGATTTGGCCGTGTTTAAGGTGAAATCCTGCGGTAAAAATGTGTCCCACAGAAAAATTGATTTCTTATTCACCAATTTTTAACTAGTTTAGAAACAGCGCTTCAAGGCTTTTTGCGGTGAATATATCGATGATAACGAAGGCGAGCATATACGGCAATGCCTATAGTAGGATTAGAACTCGCAACCCTTAGCTATGAAAGATAAAAGCCTGCAATAAGTCTGGATGCGAGAGGGAAATGCCGCGATTCATAATTTTGTATGTCCTTCGTTTTATGAATGATAAAATGAATTTCTTTTGAAAAGGAAGATGTCTGTGTATTCATGTCGAACTCAACGGGAGATTGCGACATAATAATGAAAGTTAATGGTAATTTAATGTAATTTTTTGAATAAAAAGTGAAAGTAATGCCCCACCACACAAAGTTATGGAATCTAATAAGTTCGCCCTGTAAATTTCTATTCATTAATGTATTTATTGTTAGAACAACCGTTAAATAATGATTAATAATTCACGGCTAAGAGTAATTATATGATGTCAGAATAAGGATTTGTATATGAAATGAACGTAAAAGTTTTTAGAAACATGACTCACTCATCACTGTAAAGTAAGTTGAATATTTTACCAAGCATTGCCTTAAAACTAACGCATACGGGCGTAGATATCGAAATTCCAAGATACAAACAAAAAATGAAAATTGCGCGAAGATCTATGTAGAAATTTATTGATTTTTGTAGATTTCGAGATAACCAAACATGGAATTGCGATAAGAACGTTGATAGTTATGTTTATTAGAACACTAAAAATTCGCTTAGTTTGTTATCGATAATATATTTAAGAAGAAAAGAAAACCACACAAAAATAAGCGATTAGAATTTAATTTGTATTCATACTAGATTCATAAGCCAAGTAAAAACACGTTAAGTTTTTAGAGGTAGTTTGGTTAACCTAAACATGAAATATAGGTTATTAAAGGCGACCTTTTTAAAGGTTTTTTTACTCATCTAAAGAAAAGAGGCGATGGGCTAACGAAAATTCGAAAATATTTTTTTTTCGTAAGGATGATTCATTTTTGAAAACGAATCCTGATTCCTTTCCCAAGAGTTCCAAGGAGGAGCGTTTAAGGGACGATTCGCGAGAATGGTGCAGGGCGGGCAACTCCTTTTCGCGTGCATTGGCGAGTAATACTCCCAGATTGCGATCGGAGACTGAGGCGTGCTGTTAATTACGTCGAAAAACTCGACTTTACCATGGTTGCATGTCGACGAGCCTTTTCTATTGTACTGCCTCAATGATCGAAGCATTTTAAGAATTACCTCTCCCGAAACATAATCGATTTAGTATCCACGATTAACATTCCGCAAGTAGCGCATTATTTTAATTCGGTTTAGCGCTACTTAATAATAATAGTATCATACTGAATGCTGAGAAAAGTGTTTTCCAATTTTTCCGACAGTTAATATTTTAATTATATTATTAACGCAATAAGCAGAAAAAATTCATAAACATACTGCAATTTCCTGAAATTCATGAGTGCATATACGGCATATTTTTGTCCTTATCTGTATTTTTAACGCACTCTTCAAGATTTAGCCTATAATATGATACCATTCTGATTTGTAACTCTTCGTACTTATGCAAGTCAGTCTATTTGGTAACAAAACTACCATTATTAATTATTACTTCATATGTCGAAGGAATACATTTTCTATAACGATTTTTTTGAGTTTGAGCATTATATATATGCATTTTTTTTCGCTTGTAAAATTTTTTCCAAACAATTCCTTATTTCACGTCACGAAACAAACAACATCAAGTACAATTTAAATTAATAGTCTGGATTACAATTATAGCACAATATATATATATTTAAATAAATCTTCTGAAAAATAGATATTAGGTGCAAAGAAAATTGCGAGTTAATTCACAGGCCATAAAAAATGGGCTCATAGCCAGTTGTTTATCGGGCAATCGGTTGGAGACCACCACCGTGAATCACAGTTAATTAAGCGGGACGTGGAAGCTATTAAATTTTTTGGAGGGAAAGTCATCGGCTGAATAAATGAATTGAAAAAGGAAGGGTTTAAATGTTTGCGAGAAACGATACGTAAGTGTTAAAATCCTGCACAGCCGGTACTTACCTTTATATAATCGAAACTAATTCCCTAAAGTAGTCGCAAAGCTAATGCATGGCGAAATCCGCGCAAATGAAAGAAACAGTTCAGATAATCAAACCAATCGATGAAATGAATAGATTTTGAATTACCACCGCATTGCAGGTCGTAAAAAGTAGAAACATATCGATTATTAAATACACACATATATGAAACGCTTATCACGAGACTTGTCGTAAGAAATGGTGCTGGCCAAGAATTCAACATATATTATAATGAATACGCCAAATAAATAAATTGAGTTGCCAGGCCTTTCCTCTGCGATTTTGGCGGGACTTCAAGGTAGTTTCGGATTGTGGCGGCGGTAATAGGCTGGCAGAAGTGGGGCAAAGAGGCCGCGGATCGAAAGGGTGCTCTGACCTCTGACGAGGCGGAAAATACGCAAATTGTAAATCAAAAAAGCAGCAAATCGCTGTTAATTTCTCATGCGAACTCTAACCAAGCAAGCCAAGACACTAGGGCATGAAATCGGCGAAGCAAAGGGTTAAATAAGACTCCAAGCATGTATGAAAAATTGAGAAAAAACGTCTAGGAAGAGTCAATAGCAGAAGAAATGCTTTGCAAAAGCAAGTTAGCGCGCTGGTGTTAAGTGTTGCAGCTTTTGGGAAGGTTAGGTTTCCTTGGTATCAGCACCACGACGTCCATTCACACAAAGGAGTCCCATCATATCATTTTCTTCGGTGATGAATCGGAGATAATGGCATTAATTCTTCCATGCTGGGTCCAGAAACGACCTCTTCCACTCTCTCAATGTCCAAAAAGCCAAGCAGCAATCACCAAGCCGGTCTCACCTTAAAACCTTTGAACTGTTGAAAGACATATCCCGATGCCTTGTTAGGGTATAGGTGCATCATTCCAAAGGGTCCAGCGTCCGCTTGGGTCACTGTCACCCCCGGGGTCAGAGGCGTCCTAGGCCCAGGGGTGGTCATCGGGAAGGCGATGAAGGAGGCAGGCCGCCCGCCTCCACCGCCTCCTGCGTTAAGCTCCGACCCCGGTATCTGAACGCGGAGTCGGGAGCGTCTGGGAGGGGTCTGCATAATCCCCTCCATCTCCTCGGCTGGTGCACTCTCCCCCTTTCAGGATTGCCGTGCGATTCGATCACGTCCTCCCCTCAATCGAGGAGACGGATCTTACATCGACGACACCGACACTCGAAACTCTAAAGGGTCACTGCCGCGAGGGCTACGGAAGGGACACGCCTCTTTCTCCCTACTACCTTCACCGAGAGAGCGATCGGCTCGAAGGCGCGATCCTTGACAAACGTCCGCGGCCCGCACCACCACTTCACGAAGGACAGAGGTATTGATTTGCCGCACTTCTTCACACGGATTTCCCGACGAAGGGCGAAGAGGTGCGGGAGATGCAAACGGTGGAAGAGACGAGTAATGCACGAACCCGAGAGCCTTCCAAAAAAGTTAACAGTCTTCTCCGACAGCACGTTCCTGCAAGGAAAGACCCAACCCTCGAGAAACGAGAGGAGTTTATGCCCCGAGTTCCCACCTTTGGCGAACTGGATCGAGGTTTCCGACGCGAGGATCTAATGAGATGTGCGGTCGAAGCGATATCCCCGTATTTATGTGTGTGTACAAATGCGGGAACCTGTGTATCTGTTCCTCCTTCACCATCCGCCGGCCGCACCGACCGTAGGACCTCTGACTGATCTGCCGAATCCAAAACTCCCGTCTCCACCGTATCTCCCACTCCTCCGAATAGTTCCGAGGGAAACCGAGTGGCGCTTCCGTCTTCCCCGCCCCCACTCCCTCGGAGGGCGCCTCCCTCCTCCTTCACCCCTTCTAGACGGATTCACGACCCCAAATCGCACAAGCGCCCACGCCTCACCCACTTGCTCCTCCGTCCGTTTGCGCTGACTCTTTCGGCGGAGTTACATCCTTTCCCCTTTACAGATCCCGGACAAAAAAAACTTCATTTCTCCTTCTCCGACCTCCAACTCGCGAGAAGACAAAATTGGTGGAGGAGGGGGAGGGAGCTAACGCAAATACTATTCGGAGAGAATCGTATGTGTGTCCCTCTCGAAGAAACTGGACCACCTCCACTTTTCTTTCCCCTTCTATTCTCCTCTATCCCCCTCTCCTTTCGCCTTCCCTTTTATTCAGACCCCGACTCCCTCTCGCCGCATGACCTCTCCCAACCGTCTCAGAGGACAAACGTTTGAGTCACACCCACAGTTTCCGGAATTCCCTTACTTTCAAAGAAAAGATTGACCTTACGCACCATTTCTTACGCTGTTTATCCTACGTTCGGAGAGGGATGGAATAAAGAGGATTAAGCCACGTGCGTTTGTGCTCATTTTTTCTTAATATAGAAAAATGAAATCCGATTCGTTTTCAATTATCCTCACCAAAACATTGCTTGCCTCCATCTCCTTTGGTGTAAGGAAAGGAGTAGTACTTCTTCTGTCCATTTTCAGGCAGTCTCGCATGCGTCTTCATTCAGTACCGCATATGGAAAGAAAGAGATGTTTTTAAAAAACAAGATGAACATGGGCTCAAAGAAAAACAAAATAAAATATAGAGTAATAAAAGAAAAAATAGACTTCACAAAGTACAAAAGTCTTTGGGACTTCGAGGCCGTCGTTTTTTTATTTTCCAGTTTCTGGACAGTACATTTCTATATACATACCAGAATATCTATGAATTATCAAAACCATTTCTTAGGGAATAAGAAAAAAAATCAAATACGAATATATAGAATAGTTTTGTTTTACTTTCTTACCAAAACTTACCTACTATTCTCCTTCGCTTAAAAAATAATATGTACAAACAAGAGTTGTGTGATGATGACTTACTTCTCGTCGTCGGAGCTGCTAACGATAAGATTTTCGACGGAGAAGATTTTTGCGATACTTTTAAAACTATTCTTTTGCAACTTTCACTCAACTTTAGTCGCTTCATGAAATCGGGCTTTTCTGAAATAAGTTTTTCTTGAATTTTATAAACAGACATAATGTTCTGCTCAGATTTTAAACGTCCTGATTTCGGACGGTCGGTTTCTGAACTTAGCGCAGTATTTAAATAAGCAACAGCAAACACTGGTTTAAAACCATGTTAGCCATATTAATTCTTTTCCCTTGGCATCCTCCCACCATTTTATAAATAAATAAATATAAATTAACGTTTATTTCGATTTGGTTCAATGTGCTTGATACTCATTTTGGTCCGTGTGAGATTGAGTAAGGTAATTACACAAAAGAATCCAAGAGACGCAGAAAGAAGATGGCGATGGCAGTGTGACAAGAAAAAGAAAGTAGTACAAAAAAAGAAAAACTTCTCAATTTCTTCATGATGAAGGTGAAAAGGGAGATATATTAAGAAAGAGATATATTAAGAAAAGAGGTGAGTCGAAAAGAAAGAAAAAACAATATGCGTTCCAAAGCATTAGAGTAACGTATAAGAAGATTTTTAATCATATAATCAAGTGAAAATTAATATATTCTCATAATTTTTGAGAGGCAGTTGCACCATCGTAGTCACAAGGGAGTGGGACGAAAAAATATTCGAAATGGAATAGAAAAGTAATGGAGTGGAAATGAAAGAACGCGATTAAGTGTAAGTAACTTAGATAAAAGGATAGTTTTGATTAAAAACTTTTGTAGTAGCGATAAAAGGTAAAAACAAATAATTTTGTATCGACCGGTCAAACTTCGGGGTAATTATTTCCACATTAATCCCTCTTCCTTTTGGATTGTTAATAATCAAATAAAAACTTTAAGAACTGTGCTGTTGTTTCTGTTTGCTTACAGCTTGTCTCTAAATTTATTTTTACTCTGAAGCTTCTTTAGTGATTACAAGGCGCGTGTGAATTTAACGTCATGGATACTTCCCTTGTGACCAAAATATGAAAACGGCGAAAGAATGAACGCAGTCAATTTGATAATGAAGAACCTTGAGGATACATCACTCAGCAGACAATTTCGTCAAGAGGTTATCTGTAATATATCGATTTTCGAAAACAACCGCGAAAGTTTTCACAAGAGAAATAAAGATCGAGAGAAAATGAAGGAAGAAAGTGATGAAAAATTGCCAGACGGCGTAATGAAGGAAAAAGAAGGCATAGTAACCGATGAAAATATTTATTAACAGAGGGAAAAATATAAACGATATAAAAGAAAACGGGTCGAGTCAGAATGCAGTCAAGCGACTATGCAAAATGCAAGAACAGAAGGAACAAGCCTATGCGATGAAGAAAATCCCTGTTAAGAACATGACTGAGGTTTGGAGAAAAAAGTAATGTAAGGGATAACTAATTCTATAGATGAGCTTAAAACACATATTACCCATCTTCTCGTATACTACTCTATAAGATAAACTTGACGAATTAATAAGAATTAACAGTAAATGTAGTACGAATATATTAACAACTTAAGAAATGTCCACTTACATGAGTCACATGACTGGGAATAACGTATGATAATTATGCAAAAATCAGAACACGAAAATTGTTACACAACTAATGCTGTTTTAATATTACATTCTGAATATAGAACAATATATCTGGCTTTATTATCTTTAACGGAAATGAGTGTCAAATTGTTTTCACATAATTGAAAAGGTAAATTACCTTTCTACCAGTAAAACTAATTCGGTGAAAATGGCTATTTAATGTTTAGAATGCAAATACGTGATATGCATGTTTTAAATATCGAGAAATGAATATGAAACTATGGCATAAATGCAGATTTTTTAAAAATTACATATTTAATTTCAACTACACACTGAATAAAAAAGCTACCTAGGTAAAACTTTTGGATGCTAAATAAAAATAGTAAAATTCTGCAGAACAAAAGTGGAGTAATAGCAGTCATTGAATTTCCTTATAGTTTCTAAAAGAGCAATATCTGAAAATTTATAGTAGAGAAGGTAACCGCCATTTCTGAAAATGTGCTACGATAATTTCAGATTTTTAAGGCTCCTAGATTTAGTTTTAATAGACGTATAAAATAGACTTTTTTGCGCTTCGGGAGGGCGAGTATTGGCTAAAATCTATAGTAGCGAACTTAGCGAAAATTATTGCTTTAAAAAATTGAGGAGAGAACAAGCGAAAGAATCGTAACATTATTGGAAAGGGGCCAAAATGTTCTAAAACACCAACTGTGTAACCTATATCCTTTTGTGCTTTTCGTCATTGCTGAAAAGCACTATTATCTTCGTGATGTCCGTCCGTCCGTACGCATACATCAGGGAAGATTGGCTGAACCGATTTCAACCAAATTCGGTACATAGAATCTTCACATTAATAAATGACCAAAACAACATATTAAAACCGGAACGACTCAGCAGGGGTGCCACAATTGCAAAGTTTAACTTTTCGGTAATTGTAAATTTGGAAGGAATTGGCCGAACCTATTTCAGAAAAATTTTGTAGAAAAACAAAATCAATATGTTTTGTGTAGATATTGAAATTAGGGCTGCCACAATCAAAGTAATAAAAAAATTCCTTTTACACGTATTTGTGCTGAATTGTCAGAATCAATTTTAACGAAATTTAGTATTTATGTCACACATATACTAACCCATAATAGCATATTTGGATTGGATCAGCCAAACAGTGGTGCCTTAATTTCAAATTAAACTATTTCAGTAATAATAGATTTGGAGGGAATTGGCTGGACAGATTTCAACTAAATTTTGCATATAAGATTCGTACTACATATCATAAGAAATCAAGATGTTTAAAGTGGTGCTAAAGAGCAGGGCTACCACAGTAAAAAGTTAAATGATATTTCTTTTACACGTATTTATAGAGAACTGACCATATGGATTTAACCAAATGTGGTGCGTATAATTTTCATATAAATAAATAACCAAAATATTATATTTCAACCGTGTCGACTAAACAGGGCTACCACAATATCAAGGTTAGTATTTTTCGGTAACTATGAATTTGGAAGGTATTGGCTAAACGGATTTAAAAGAAATTTCGTTTGTAGGGCGAGCATGGAATGGGAAAACGAAATAAAAATGTTTAGAATGGATCTAGAATTAAGGGCTACCACAATATAAGGAAAAATAATTTTCTGATTTCAAAGCAAATACATTAGTATACGATTATATTAGGGTGAATTTGACGAAAAGCACTTCTGTACCACGGGAAACCCGTGTACACGCCTACTTGTTAGTGCTTTTCGTCATTGCTGAAAGGCACTATTACCTTCGTGATGCCCGCCCGTCCGAATGCATATATCAGGGAAGAACTGGATAAACCAACTTTAGTACATAAAATAGTCATATAGATTAATTACCAAAATGACATATTTGGACCGGATCGACTCAGCAGAAGTGCCGCAATTGCAAAGTTGAACTTTTCGGTAATTATGAATTTGGAAGGAATTGGGTGAACTGACTTCAACGGAATTTTGTATGAAGGAGGCATGCAACTTATAAAATCAAAATCAATATGTTTAGTATAGATTTAGAAATCAGGGCTGCCGCGATGCAAGTAATTAAAAAACTTGTTTTCACAAGTATTTGTGTTGAACTGTCAGCATAAATTTTAACCAAAATTAATATTTATAATTTAAATATATATACAAAACCATAATAGCATATTTTGACAGGATCAATTAAACATGGGTGCCACAATTATTTTAATAAATCTTTCAGTAATTATGGATTTGGAAGGAATTGGCTGAACGGATTTTAACTAAATTTTCTATGTAAGATTTGTACAACATAATGAAATCAATATGTATAAAGCGGAACTACAGAGCAGGGCTAACACAATAAAAAGTAAAATAATAATATTTTTACGCCTATTTTTAGAGAACTGACCGCATGGATTTTAACCAAATATAATATATATAATATTCATATAAATAAATAACCAAAACAGCATATTTTAACCGTGTCGACTAGACAGGGCTATCACAATATCAAGGTTAGAATTTTTCTGTAACTACAAACTTCGAAATTATTGGCTGAACCGATTCCAAAGAAATTTCGTTTGTATGGCGAGTATAGAATGACAAAACGAAATGACCATGTATAGAACGGATCTAAAAAGCAGGGCTACCACAATATAAGGAAAAAATAACTTTCTGATTTCAAAGCAAATACATTAGTATACGATAATACTGCGGCGAATTCGACGGAAAGCACTTCTGTACCACGGGAAACCCGTGTACACTCCTACTTGTTTAAATTTTGAGAAGGGGTTCCTGATTTATCTAGAGAATAAGCGCATACATAAACGAAGAAGAATTTCATTACCGATGCTCCAATTAACTCCTGTATCCATTGAAAGGATAAATAAATTGGGACTAGATCATCCATCGGATTCAAAACGTAAGGCGAGATTGGTACTTTACTTTTGTGTACTCGTTACGATTGCTATGAGATGAAATTCGTACGCTAATTTTAAGATGCGCGTTTTAAGAGAAAAACGTGTCAAATTAATCGTTGGTATTTATTCCTCACCGTAAAACGTAGTTTTTTATAACTGGCAGTTGAGTTTTAATTAAAGACTCCCGTTAAACGCCTTTACGGATGGAATACTCTTACCTTCGGAAAAGAGTCACAGCAGGGTTCCCCTCGGTGAAAGTGAAATTCAATTAAAGGGGTAATGTTTCTTCACAGCAAATGAGACGCGGCAAGAACAACGAGTTTCAGCGTTAAAGATTTAATGAACAAAAATATATTACGAATGAGAATAGTAGGTCAAAGAAATTTAGGTTTTAATTACGCGCATCACACTTGTTTCTTCGCTCAAAGAGAAGACTAGAGAGGGTTTCTCGATATTGTCGGAAAACTAGTTTAAATTTCCAAAAACTCAAAGGCTCTATTCTCTAGGAAACAAAGTCTTTGTTTTATATAAGAATGCTTTAAGTATATTTCTATGAAAAAGTTTGGCAAACATTTATTAACCAGCGGAAATATATATAGGTAGATATAAAAGTATTCACTCAAACGACTTAAATAGCTTTATATTATGTATTAACGCCTGAACGCATCGATAAATATGATTGATTAAAAGATTAATATTTATTCCCTTGTCCTAAGACATCTAATTTATTCCACTGTATGCCAACGATGTTTATAAAAAGGCAATAAATTCCGTTGCAGAACGAATGAAAATTATTTGTAATGATTTTATTACTGAAAAGAAATATATTGTTTAATCATTTAAGTTAAATTGTGTACGAATATCGCCAAGTACCTCACAAACATACTTGAAAATATTTTTCATATTACTATAAGATTAAACATTATTTGAGCAATTACAAATACAGAAAACCCCGATTATCCGAACCAAATTTTAAATTGCTGCACTGCTTTGTATGGTTCTTAATCCTTACGCTGCCACATTTCCATATAACCGAATACGCATTTATGACCCTTCGCTGCGACATTCGGATTTATCCCACCGCCTTGAAAAACTTTAGATTCTCCTGCATTCATAATTCCCCCCTTAGCCTTAAAACACTCTCCAAATACCCCCCGAATGCTTTTCTTTGGATTAATACCTACAAAATTTGTCCCACCCACATTAGGTATCATCTCCTGAGTGGAAGGATGTGCATTCGAAGATTATAAATGCCTATTTCTGACGGCCTTTCCCTTCTTTTTGAGAGATTAGAGAAACTATGTGGCCTTAGTGAAAGTTCGAAAGGCATGGCAGAGAAATTTGTCAGACAGTTTTTGGACGTCTTTCTTAGTTATCAGACGTGCGTTCTTCCTCAGTATTTTTATACATATCCGCTATTCAGCAGTTATATTTGAAAATTTTTGGCATATTATAAGGAAACTATTATTTTCATATTGATACCGTATTTTCCCGAATAATTCATGCACTTTTTTTAAAAAATGACGTGACATAGAACAGAATGCGTAAAAGATGCGAGGTATAACTTCTACTGACCAGAAGCGGAAAATTTTTACATGACTACTGCACCTATTCGCATTAAAGATAAACAATTGTGCTCTATTACAATTGTGTTTATACTTTTAACTCCTACCTACCTTTTCTTTTTTCCAATTATCCGAATTTTCGATCATCCGAACCACGTTTGTTCCCAATTACTTCGGATAATCGGAGTTTAACTGTAATAGCTTTATTTGCAGAAAGGGGCTAAGAGATAAAAATAATTAATTCCAGTGTTTATCTAGTGAGATTTTTCTGTAGTATTGGATTCAAGAAAGAATTGTCGAGCACATCTTTAACAAAATTGAAAAATTAGGTTTCTCCAATAGCTATAAAACAAAGCAGCCGTCATCACCGAAATTAGATCTTAAAAAAGAACATACCTATATGGAATCTCCTATCGATGATACACCACTGATGACGGCGGCTGTTGCCGAAATGCCCAACTGGTTTTATCTACTTTTTTATGGCAATTGGAGAAACATACTTTCAGAATACAATTTCAGAGTATTTAAAATAAAAAAACCGTCACATTTTTATCTTAGCAATACATTCGTAATCCTTAATTTTAAGCGGTCCGGTTTTATTAAAAGCGAATGTAGCTCCCTTATATTACCATCACTTGCGCTAAAAATCGTCAAAAGTAAACCCAGAACAACAAAAAAAAGTATCCGTTATGAGGTCAGGCTCTACTCGGTGGAATTTACTCATATTGAAAACAGAAAGAACTTTGTATTTCCACAAATTTTAATTTAAACACGACCGGTTTCGCTACGAAGATGATGCTACGATCGTAGTGAAACCGGTCGTGTTTAAATTAAAATTTGTGGAAATACAAAGTTCTTTCTTTTTCAAACAAAAAAAAGGTTTAAGATGTGAAACAAGCCGACATCTGGCGCAAACCGTCCCCACTTTGGGAGGGAATTCCAACCTAAGAAGTAGAAACAAATCCGAATCGAGAGAAAGAGACAAATATACCTCCTCGGAGAGGCGAAAAGCGTCTTGAAATGAAACTCCATTTAGCAGATGGCAATGGAAGCAGGAAGCGAACCGCGCTCGCTTCTCCCACGATCCATCTATAAAAGCATCCCTTTTTACTAACCAGTATACAAGATGACATGGTGGATGACTGGCTTCTTAGAAATTCTCTTTCTTAACTCAGAGTCCATTTTAATCTTTCCAAATGATTCGAACCAGATACCTCGTCCTACTACCTACTCTTCTCGTCTTTCACCTCCCTCTCTCTCTTTTTCTCCTCCTCTGAGTCACGGTGGAGTGGAGTTCATCGGAACGGAAGATGAAGGAGGAACAGCCGAGTGAGCGAATGACGCGCGAACACGGACAGGGGAGAGGGAAACCAGGGCAGGATGAATATAGGAATATGTAGATTACCATTATAGCGATGAATCCGGTTTATTATCGATTACCTAGGTATTCTACAGATTAACGGTTTTGACCATTCAGATTATGCATTGATCCATTTATTCATACCTTAACTACATAGGTAATCTGCATATTATACGTTACTGCACTCCGTTAAGTATTGAAATATTAACAAAAATATCAACCCAACCAAAAGAAAACCCACTAACTAGTCATTCAAATTCACTTTAAAGCAAAAAGGTGTTTTAAGGTTATTGAAACATTGTTAGATGATCCTTTTTCCTCACAACTATGCAATTAATTGCATATTTTATGATAAGAAGATAGTGTTATTCTATTTTTATTTAGATTGTGCAAAATACTATAAAATAATCGAAGCAACTATTCACTTTCACCATAATGCCACGAATTGTTAAATATTTTATGCGATTGGCTACCATTAAGATAAAACTCAATTTTTAATATTTAAACGTCAATTAATAGTTAATAACCATACTGAGAAATTAACAGAATAACTAATTAAAGTCTATTACTATTCAGCACTGACTGAATCATGCGATAATCCTTAGAATACCTATATAAGCAATCAAAAGATTAATCAAACTCATTACTTTAAACTGTAACGCGTACACAAATAGGATGGTCCAAAAGTATCGTCTAACAAGCATAACACAAAAAACAGTTTTTGTTATTAGAAATAGTTAGTAAATTTAATTTAAGCCATAAGGTGAGCTCGATAATTCTTTTTTGAATTGTCCATTACACACTTCAAAACTATTTGACTAAATTTTTTTACCGAAAGTGGAAAAAAATAAAATATTCAAGCCCATAAATCAACTTATTGTTAGTAGAAAATCTTTCAACGTTATAGAAGACTTGGGGACCACCCTGTGTTTGTATATATACATATATATGGGAATGAAAGGGGATGAAAAATGAAAGATAGCAGATGGCGGAGTTTTTCAAACGAAACAAAAACATCCTTTTCCCTGGAAGAGTAACGTTATTGTATAGCGAGAAACTGAAGCAGTGCTGTGGAAGTCGGCGAAATCCTAACTAAATTCTGCGGAAGATATATCCGGGCTTTTACGGGGGCCGGAATAGAATGGAAGAGGGAGGGAGAGAGGAGACTCTGAGGAAAAATGTTCGCGATTCCAAGGATGATATGCGAAAAAAGAAAGGGCGTGTAAAGTGCCTTTCCATTCACTCGTTGTCTGCGCTTACGTGGAGTGCTGAGGCGAAAATACAGTAAAAAATTTGTTGTGGCGAGGGACAGAGGTATGGAAGGGTTTCAACAGATACTTGGACGTACAAAGGGAGGTAAGTGAAGAAGGAAAAGAAGTGGTCGCAGCTCCTATTCTATTTCTGCTCATTAGGAACCGCAGGGTATGGCAAAGAGCTAGCGAGATATCACCTAGCTAGCGCTTGCCCGAGCGGCAAGATGGGAAAGCATTCCGTTTCCCAAAGAATGGGATTTATACCTCGAAAAATATAAAGTACTCTCGTTTTTTTACGAGTCGATTTTGCGCATAAAAGTTTTTCAGATATTACCACGAATGAAGTAATGATCAAGAAGGATGCTTCAAATGATATAACGAATAATTTACGTAATTAGGTATATGTAAAAAAAATCAATGCAGCATAGCTAGTGTCATATTCATAATGACTTAGCGGTAGCTGGGCGTAAAAATCGTTATACTATAATTTCGTTAGACTCCATAGAGTTATTTTTGAGACGTATCTTTTATCACAACAAGCTACGTAACTGGACACCTTTAAATTAAAAATCCTTCTAGTTAAATCGCTGTTTTACGAATGTTGAATGGAACAAACAATTTTTGGAGTTTCATTGTTCTCAACGATATTTCTGCTATTATTGTGAAGAACTTGTCGGTAGCTGGGCATTTGGATGCTATATATAATACTTATTAAGCGTTCTTTACCAGCGAAGCGGTAATAGCGGAACGCCTTATGGGCACGTCTGGTCCGTCCGTCGTAACTTTCATCTTCTAAACCGCTGGACGATTTTAATTTAATTAGGTATGAGTGATTTTTATTAAAATTTATTGCCGAATTTTGATTTTGAACTGTATCCGTCAATTAGAACTTCCACTTTGCATAATTACTTTAATAAACTTATACTCGTATCTCGTTAAATGGTATCTGTCAAACAACAATGAAATATCAAACTTTTATCTCCCTAGCTCTTATATGGTATGTGTGTGCTCCCGAAGAAGAATCTTTGTCGTACCAGGTTTCAATGGTTTTTAATGCAGCAACCAAAGGCTGGAACAATTGTCATTACCATTATAGATTCATGTCGTTGAATCCAACGTGTAGGACACATCTTTTTTAGATGCTCTCTTCTGGACGTTGGACATATTTTTATGATATTTTCCTGAAGTACTGCATTTCTTTTCGGAGTGTTCATGAAAGAATAACATTTCTCAACAATTGACATGCAGTTTCGAATCTCTTTGACCTGGCAGGTGTCTGAGATTGCCAGGTTAAGGCAATGAGAAGCACAGTGTACAAATAACGCGTTTGGAAACTTTTCCAGGATTTTGGCTTGAACGCCGTTGAATTTACCAGACATTGCGGCTGCTCTGTCATAACCTTGGCCTCTCAAATACTTATGATCCAAACCTTTTTCATTGAGGAAATCAATAAGAGTATTAGCAAAATCTTCACCACGAGTAGATGTTACAGGAACAAATTACAAAAAATATTCCACCAACTTTTTGCTGTCACCCTCTTCGTCTACAAATCTGACGCATATCGAAAGTTGTTCTTTCGTGTTTATGTCAGTAGTTTCATCGGCCAACACAGCAAATGTACATAGCATTAGACGCAGCACCTTCCAAATGCATTTTTACAATGTTGTCTCCAGAATCCATTCGAAATCTTAGCAGCTGCCGAAAATTTCCTTCCTGTTGTTGATCTTCCACAGAATCATCTGCATTTATGCGACCCTAATCTCTGACCTCTAAGTGTTAAACCATTGAATCCGCAAAACATAAGTTTTTATTATCGGAATTAATTTCATTCTGTTTTCCAGAGCCTGGATTTGGCGAGCAGTATCTATCAAATCAATTACTGATACACTTTTACCACAACAAATATTTCTCAAGTTATTTGCACGCATTAATGCTAATTCGTGATAATTTGTATCTTGATGCTTTTTGAATTTTTCCTTTGCTTTCCGCCAATTGCAGAAAGGCTCGTTAACAAACTGTCCAACAGGTTGGCTAGTTGATTGTTCGACAAATTGGCTAGCAAATAAAATGCAATATTTGCAATAAACACCATTTTTAACTGCTGTATACAACAGCCAAGAAAAATCGTTAAACCATATGTAATTAAATTTCCTCTTATTTTTCTCATTGTCAAGCAACGTACTAGGAAAAACAAAACTTTCAGTGGCTTTCCAAAACTTATCATTTAGGTTTAACTTCTCTTCATCATTCAAATTTTGTTCGATAAAATTGGAAACATCATATTTGTCAAGATAATTACTATTGCCGCTCGGTATTGAATGTTCTGCTTTATTTTATTTTTGAGGACTAGAAAATATGTAGTTTTCTTCTTGTTCTTCATATTCACTCTGTATTGTTATAGTTTCTTGACAATTTGAATTTTTACCTTCATTTTTGCGTAATTGTTTTGCGAAGTAATTACTAATAGACGGTTGTTTTCTTTTGCTCGTTGTTCAGGGCGCAGTCTGTTTTCTAAAATAATAAAGATAAAGGTATTATGTGATATAGCAAATTTTAGTATACATAATCCATTTATATACAAATATAGATAAATTTTTAATTAATTAGTGATCTAAACATATAATACATACTTTCTGATAATAAATGAAATAATTTCATTTACGTTTTAGAGCTTCACTTACGAATCATAAAAATAACGGTCACAAAAATTTATATTCTGATTGAAAATCGAAGACATTTCACTCAACATACAAGTCACTGCATAAGCTTTTAGCAAACGTCAAGAAAAAACATACGATAATTTGATTTATTATTTACTAACCAAAATAAATAGATTTCCTTCCTGCAGCCAACAGCTTGTAGTCATACAACTTGTTAATTTGAAGAAACAATATTATCTCCGCTGTTGCTGAATGAACAGGATTATCGCTCACTGAAAAACCACACTATAATCCTACACTATCTTTTGCAACTTGCGGTTTCGCTCTTATATTTATACACCAAATAATAAAACTAGGAAATAGTCTCGGCAAATCTTCTTTCTACACTTCCATAGAGACCGACGTTCCTTTCTGGACTGAGGATCATGAGAAAAGTACCTTTTCCTTCCAAGCTCTCTGTATTTGACGTTATGTTTTTATGCTTTGATTTACTAGCGAGACAGCAGATGCCTAATGAACTCACATCTTTCGCTTAGGTTAAACAAGCGTTTCAACCATTTCTTTTCTCAAGTATTTTTCCATTGTTCACATTGCCATTCTTTCTCTCCTAAACCTTTATGTTGAACCAGATGAAGAGCTAAGAGAAACAATAAGCAGAATTGAGACTTTTACGATCCGCACAAAATAACATGGGTCAAAATGAATGCCCGAAAGAAGTCTGAATAAAATCTCAAGAGTATCTGGCTAGAGGAAGTAATGGTAGAGCATTTACTCATTCTGATATTTCAAGCGAGTTCCATTTCCCTTGTTTTTGGGGTGTGCAAATGCACCCTTGCACCCCCCCCCCCTGATTGCGCCCCTGTTCGGTAGCATTGGCAAAACTGGTGATGAACGGATTGAAAAAGAAAAACATACAGACCAAAATATTTCGGAAGTAATGGAAATGATGTCGACAAAATTCCTTACGTATACAAGGTATCATATTATAAAAAACTGGATCCATCACAAGATGTAGAAATTCGTCAAAATCAATTTTTTTCCAGACGAAAATAAATTGCAAACGACTTCCGTCTCATCGGGTGCCTTATATCAATTACCACACAACCCGTTACTTCTAAAGTTACTAAAAAGCCCTTGCACGTGTTTGGAAATGTAGCAAACACAATGGGGTTTTATGCAATATCTCTAAAAATAATTTTAATGCAAGCAAAACTATGTATAAGCGTCCTCATATGTATTATTACCATATATAATATTACCGCTGCATTCAAGTCGTTAAATCAAATGAGGAAGTTAAATAAATCGTATGATTGTCTTAAGAAAGAAGGTGGATGCTAAAATTAACGAAAATAAGATTTCGTAATTACACGATGTGTATAAAGATCATTTTAAAAATAATAGCTTCTTGTAAAAACGATATCTGAACATCTCTGATTTTCTGAAGATAATAAATAAAAATGTATTTTGCTGATGCAAGTATGCACTGGTGAAAAAAGCTTAGCACAAGCTAGTTCAACGTAAAGGAGTCAATATAAAGCATCGTATTCATGCGAATGAAAACAAAGAATGAATATTTTTTGGCTAGGTAGTTTAAATGTGCGGTTTATTGTTGTTGTTAACATACGATCTGTGAGATTTTATTATACAAGTTCGGAGATTATGATGTAAATAAATTATTTCATTAACTACAATTTTCGAATCTAGAAGACGAAATACCATGAAGAATACATAATCAAATGCAAGCGTTTTGTATTAAATGTTGGTTGATTGGTAAAAAATGATAAAATTCTGAAAATACCTCAATTAACGTAAAACGCTGATTATTGTTTCAAAAACGCAATATCTACATGTTAAGACGTCGTATACAGTGTAAACATACGTACATGAGATAAAAATAAATATTTATTCTTAATTTTATAAAAATTAATTTAAGAGCTTGATCGAAGAAAGATCAACCTCTATGGGTGGATTTAACACAATATATTATTAAAAAGATAAGTTATTTAGGCGAAGTTTATAATACTGAATAAAATTGGCAAGAATGAGGGATCCCTTTTAAAAGCCAAAAGAGAATCATTGAATACCTTAGTCAATTAAACGATAAATCAAATTTATAACAGTATATTAAAATGTTCAAGTTAAATCATTAACTTAAATTTAAAAAGATGGGAGGTTTATTGGATAATATTGTCAAAGCAGACTGTAGCCGTTTATATTTACAAATGTAAAGAGAACTTTATTTAATAAAAACGAATGGTACGTGAAAACAATCGTAACGAAAGCGGGCTCAACTAAATTACAATAGTAGTACATATTTCTTAAACTTAGAAGTAAAATATGACGCACCAGTGTGGCCAAAATTGTACTAAACAACTAGAGATACTTCGTGATAAAACATAAAATTAAACTTTAAAAGGGATATCTGAGATTCTAGTCTATTTCTGTAAAACGAAATTAAAAGATATTTCCTCGGAAACCGGCACAAATCGACGAAGTAATGGCATATAGCATAACATATAATTTCAATCAAGTTACAAGTGACCATGGTGTTCGCAGAAAACGCTTCAAAGCTGTCGAAGCAAACCAAGCCCTGTCGCTTTTGCATCCGGAAGGAATGAATTTCAGTTGGATTTCCCCACTCGACAGAATTATGATGGCCTTTAAGAAAAAGTAACGGTGCACCATTGCCAAAAATACTGAAATTATGCCTTTTAGGGTTTCCAAAATAGAAACTGGCTAAACCACAAACCAAAATGACATTTTATTTCAGGGCACACCTGCCGCTTAACAAGCAAACGGTTAGGCAAGAGCAACGAATATGAGCGTATGATAAGCAGAGAGAATCTTGTCAGCAGAATTAGAGAAGTCACGGCCAGAATAGAAATATCGCTTCGCAAACATGAGGACCGGCTATTCGTCGAACTTCGCCAAGTGCAAATGCAAGCGTAACTCTCAGGCGCGAGTCATACAACAGCAGCTAATGGTGATTTACGATGATCACAATCATAATATTTACGAGGTTTCCATTAGCTATGACGACAAATTTCTAAAGTGCTTGTCTACTAAAAGGTGACAAACCCCGTCACAGCTGAAAGACAATGGGGGAAGAAAATTTAAGATGATCGACATTTGACAAATGTCCCATTTGCAGAAAAAACATTTCGATGATCAGCAAACTATTTTAATTGTTCTGAAATGACAAGAGAATAGGTGAACAGATTTTCGGCATTGATTTCAGCGGCAAAAATGAGTAAAATGGTGGCTTCGATAGTTTCTGGTCGCTTATTTCTCAAACGCTGATAATCATGCAAAGAAAAGGATTCATGAAAAAGCCATAAAACTCTTTCTCGTTATCTCACCATCAAAATACTGCTATTTTATAAATAACTTTTATATTAACTTTGAAAAATAAATCTATTTTCGACCACTTTAGTAGCCATAGCAACAATAATTTCTCACCGTCAAAGCGTTGAAATTTTCTCACTTTTAAAGTAATTTTTAACTTCGAATTTTACTATTCCTTTATAAAGGCTACTAATAAAAATTATTTTTACAACCATCACATGTTTCTCTTGCACCTTCCCTCCAAGCCGAACTAATCTCTGTAAGCTTAAAACATACATCCGTGCGACACAGACAGGCGTAAAGAGGACGACCTACTTGGCCATCGGTAAAGCACTGGTTGCATATTTTAGGGACAGAATGGACTCCGCTTGCTAGAACCGAAGAGGAGGTTTTTTCGCGGACGAAAGGATGGACGAACGAACGGTCCACTTAGCGACTCGCTACACTGGTCGGAGAAAGAGAGGGCATCACAACCGGTCTAAAACACCGCTTATTTTTAGCGCTCTGTTGTCCATTTATCTTGGAGAGAAAAAAAGGTGGATGGAGTAGCACGGGGAAAAGTGTCGGTTCGGAGAAGGGAATGGTGACACCGCTGGTGAACACCGCCCGAGAAGAGAGGAGGAGGAGAGCGTTGGCGTGTGGGGAGGGTTGGGGAAGAAGACGTCTTCTATTTCAGAGCGGTGTCGTCGCGAGGTTCTTTTCGCGCACCACTGGTGAGTCAGTGCGCACCCCGTAAACGCGTAGGGGTTGGAAAAAAGCAGGAGAGATGGGGCAGAAAAAGAAAAAAAACAGAAGCAAGGAGTGTAAAGTGGAAAGCACGGAGGAGGAGGATGATGGAGGGGAGAGTGATGGAGATGGTGCAGCGTTCGGAGGAAAGACTTACAGGCGACATGGAGACCGGTGGAGAGATCACGTTAGCCGATTTCCGAGACTGCGCCGGACTGCTACTTTGCTTTTTTATGGTCAAAATAATTCAATAGAAACCTTTTTTTCCTGGCGTATCCCTTAGAGAAGTGGTTCCCAACCTCGGGTCGCGACCCAAATCAGAGTCGCGGGGGTTCCTCAATTGAGTCGCGAATGATCATCAGAAGAAAACTCTCCCGTCAGTCGGTTTGTGCCTATATATTATATTATTGAAAACTGTCTAACTTTTATCAGTCTCGATAGCCGAAGAAAACACCCTCGCCTTTCGAAGCTTTAAGGACCCATGTTGTAAAATGGATGGGGAAAAGCAGAAATACTGAATCAAACGAAACATTCCCCTCCGCACAGCCGCTAATGTGGGTTTCAAACTATAATTCAACCCTTTTCTCGGAAATGTTCATGGCAGAGAAAGACCAAATTTTCGGTGCAGTAGCCATGCAATAGCAGTGTATTTACTGATTTCTTTCCGGCCTATATGTAATCTATATTGTATCTTCGCTCAATTAGAAGTACGGGTCGCGAGGTCCTACTAGCGGTCAGTTTAGGGTCGCAGCAAAAGAAGTTTGGGAACCGCTGCCTTAGAGGATTTTTTAATCGTCACCTATCTCCAAGTACATTTTAAAGTAACAATGAAATGAATAACACTTGTATTAAGATAGATAACTAATGTATATAATGTTAAAGTTCACAGTTTTAGGTTTCTTCTGTTTTATAACGTTATTCTTAGTTGTAAGATCGCAAATTTTGATTCCGAAGTCATGTATGACAGAGTAAGAAGAAAAATTTCGCGTACCCTTACAAAACTCTTGACGTGCTCCTAGGGGTAACCCCGGTTGAAAACCCCTGCAATAGACATTGCGTAGAAGGTAATAAAATTAGTTAGTACTTAGATTGACAAACCAAATCTCTAAAATAGCCATAAAATATTGCGTAAAACATTGGCTTATGAAGAGATATCCTTCGTCTCTATTATTTTAGCCATTGGGAGAGTTCGATAATTCTTTTTTGAATTAGCACCTAGATTCGTCATAAAACAATTGAAAAATTAAGCACTTATATCGGGCATTTCCAATAGCCATCAAAAGTACTCAATTTTCAATTTTGTTATATTGTAGTGATGTGCTTATTCTAGCATTTGTTTTCAGCCATAAGACGAGCTCGATAATTCTCTAGTGAATTAGTACCGAGGTGATCAACGAAGTATTACCACCCTGTCTTATTTCCAATAGTTAAAAAATCACCAATGTGATGACAAAACGTAGTATTTGAACAGAAAAATAATTACTGCCTTAGCAAAATTGAGTGACCAGTAGTTTTTGCTTCGCTTTCAAAGCGTCGTGCCACTTTCCTAAAACATTTTCGCGAATTGCTTTATAAATTGGTTGCGAAATAAAAAATTACTGAATGCGATGGAGACAAACATAAAGCATTAGACTATTTATAAAAGAGTGCCCAAAGGGGTAACCCGGAATAAGTAATAATAACCGAGTAAGAATAGATATTGTGATTGCTCTAACGGTCACAAAAATATTGACTCATAATGATAATTTTATTATAAAACTAAACAATGAATTCGACGAAATTTAATGTTAATTTTCTCAAGAATATAGTGTCAAATACTTGTAAACATTGACGTTATACCCAAACAATAAGATTTATCTTTTTTTGTTGGGGTTACTTGATTATTTTGCACATCAACACGTTGACAGTAACAACTAAAACATAGTAAACCCAACGGTATTTATAGTTCAACTTAAGGTAAGTAGAGTATACCTAGCTCAAATTTTACAGTTCTTTACTCAGCGGATGCATGAAACATTTGGATGATTTCTTTTAGCAATTTTAGACCAGCGTTATAACCGAGTAGAAAGTTTTAAATGCTGTAATACAGATTCAAGGGTAATAAAACTAGTAACGTAGCAAGTAATTCTCCACATCGCCAAGTGACACCATTCCAGATTAGCGGAGTACATAATGCAGTGAGTCGTAGGTCGTTGTTCTGCTGAGCCCGTTGTTGTTGTTTTACTTTACGCTCATCACCCTGATCGCAATCCCCGAACGCATCTTGAGCGGACCGCGTTAGTTTCACAGCGCTAAGTTTAGGGAGTGTTGGTGAAGTAAAATGAACACGAAGAGCCTTACTTTCAAATTCAATTTACCCCTCTGCTTACCGTCAATATGCTTTAATTAATAATTTATGAAAGTGAACCTCTTCTTTAAATTGTTAAATCTTTGAATGCATGAGAAATTAAAAAACAAATTCAACATTAGCATATGAAAATACTGTTTTATGCTATAAATTCCGGATAAAGACTTTGATGTTCTTCATGAGCGAACATTTGATACCTTCACCATGCATTTCCTATTCAATTTGAATTGATAATTTCGTAAATCAAATGGATTGTTGAAATAAAATCATAATAAAGTTTATATTTTAGAAGATATATATTTTTAAAACCCTAGGTTGGCTAGCTGAACAATAATTTTATACGCTACTTGATATTGAATCCCATTTTAAAATTTTACTAATTCCACCACATTAATATCAAAATAATATGAATGCACTTTTAGAAGCCCCGACGATAGTTGCACGTATTTTAAAAATCATCTGGTTTTTCGCAGCGGAGGGACATAAAATATTAGGAAAATGGAGCGTTTCTGCTATGTTCTGATATTTTAGGATTATATACTCACGCCTCAAAGCTTAAGGGTTCATGAACTGTAATTTCGACTAATTTACATGAAAGCCGTCGCTCCTCTAGACTCCTTTAAATTGGAAATCTCCTGGCCCACTTCCAAATACGCATGACTCACTGCATCAGAAAATAGTTGAGAAGTCTCAAGAAAATAAACGAGGGAAGAGAAAGACAATGAGATGGAACTGGAGATTAGCGCTGACGAAAAACACAAATGTGTGCGACATTCAAATGATATTAATTCTTAATGAGATAATTTAATTTTTTTATAAACAATTTATCGAAGTAATGCCATTAACCTCAAAGCTGTTGACAGCAACTTTAATGATTTAAAATACGAATTCTATTGATTTTTAGTGCTTTTCGTCATTGCTGAAAACACTATTATCTTCGTGATGTCCGTCCGTCCGTACGCATACATGAGGGAAGAATTGGCTGAACCGATTTCAACCAAATTTGGTAGATAAAATCTTCACATAAATAAATTACCAAAATGACATGTTTGGATCTGGTACACTCAGCAGGGGTGTCACAATTGTAAAATAAAACTTTTCGGCAATTATGAATTTTGAAGGAATTGGCTACACAGATTTCAACGAAATTTTGTATGGAGGAGGTCGGCAACATATAAAAACAACATCAAGATGTTTAGTATAGATATAGAAATAAAATTTCTTTTTCAAGTATTTTTGTTGAACTGTCCGCATCAATTTTAACCAAACCTAATGCTAATAATGTACACATATACAAAACCATAATATCATATTTGGACCGGATCACAAAACAATGGTGCCACAATTACAAATTAAACTCTTTCAGTAATTATGGATTTGGAAGGAATTAGCAGGACGGGTTTCAATTAAATTGTGTATGTAAGATTTATACAATATACCATAATGAAATCAAGATGTTTAAAGCGGAGCTGAAGAGCAGGGCTACCACAATAAAAGGTAAAATAATATTTCTTTTATACGTATTTCTGGAGAACTGCCCGCGGGGATTTTAACCCATTTTGGTATACATAATCATCATATAAATAAATAATAAAAATATCATATTTCAACCGGGTCGACTAAACAGGGCTACCACAATACCGAGGTTACAATTTTTCTGTAAATATGAATTTGACGAAAAGCACTTCTGTACCACGGGAAACCCGTGTACATCCCTACTTGTTAAATTCTATCATGTACTAAGATCATCAATTGAATGATTGCTTTCTCACTCAGAGGTTGTTATAATATAATAATATAAATAGCGTAGTTTAATTGAATAGCAATCTAATAAGACAACATTGCAGATGTTTAGGAAATATAAAATTGCATTTCGACTAAAACTTGAGGAACATTGTTAATTGAATATTATCTAATATATTAAAACCGCTGTGTCTCTGCCTGCGTCTGAAGTCTTCCGGCATGAACGCAAATAAACCGGGAACGGTCGGCTCGATTTCGACGAATCTTTCGCCTGAATACTCGGCCCGAACTCCTACAGGTTTTAAGTGGGTAGTTGCCCCCCGGAGAGGCATGGGTTCGATACCAAGATAGTTTTCGTTTTTTCATTTGATTAACACGCAATCGTCTAGAATACGATGTGTAGACCTTTATTCTTTAACATTTTAAAATATCTTACGATCGAGATCTGACTCGAGATTTATACCATTTCACGCAGAAAGAAATGAATATTCTTATTCTTACCGCCGATTCTGTTGTTTAATTCGTGTTTGCTCATGTTTTAAGTTTATATTAGATTTTCTCCGGTTTTTCGACATTTCAAAAAGGAGGTTGCTAGGGTAGCCAGCATTGTTCATTTCGGATTTTTGCATTGTTTGACTCGGGTTTCAAACGCATTTGCACCTAGCTTGCAATAAAACGCATGAAGGACAATAACAGATCAAGCCTAGGGTGACGTCACCTCCCAGAATAAAGGCAAATAAATTAATAACGGTAGGCTCGATTTTGACAAATTTTTCGCGTGAATACTCGGCGCGAACTCTTGCAGTTTTTAAGCGGGCAGTCGTCTCCCGAAAAGGCATGGGCACGATATCAGGAAAGTTTTCGTTTTTGCATTTGATTAACACATAATCGGCTGGAATACGATGTGCAGACCTTTAGTCTTTAACATTTAAAAATACTTTACGATCGAGACTTTCACTCGATATTTTCACGTAGAAAGAAATAAAGATTCTTATTCTTACCTTCGATTTCGTTGTTTAATTCGCGTTTGCTCATATTTTAAGTTTAGATTTTCTCCGATTTTTCAACATTTCAAAAAGGAGTTTCCTAATGTTGCTGGCATTGTTGACCTAAGATTTTTGCATTGTTGGACTCGGGCTTTCAAGTGCAATTGCACAAAGTTTACAATAAAACAAACACATTAAGGGCGATAACAGATTGAAATTTTATATGAAAAGTTTCGTGTAAATATAAAACAAATGAAACACGTAGTAAAGAAACTTGAAGTCAGAAACGACTCAAATGCTTTTCATATAGGCAGATATTTCACGTTTACGTTAAAAATATCGTTTCGTTTGAAAATTTTATTGGGCAGTTTAAAGCAAATTACTATATTGATGTTTGTGATTAATTTCTTTTGATAATTAAGCAAGATCTTTGACGCGTGGCCGGTGCAATTATAGTGATTACTTGATATTAATTAAACCACAGAACATAAGATTTACTGTACCATCAGAAACAGTGAACAAAATAAAAACTGTTTTTGCTTATTGACCATATTTCTTCGAATTCCGTGTAAATACTGGTGTTATTTCAGTTTTTAATCACTCATTACAAGAGTGTTGCTAGCGCAATGGCTATTGTTGAACATATGATTCTAAAAGGCAATGAATTTACATTCATTTAATTTAAAATAATTATGTGGAAAGTAGGCATCATAAGTTCCATTTGGATCATCTTGTTTTTATTAGTTTGAACAATAAAGATTTTAACATTAATTTACGAAATATATAAAAATTAAGTTCACTTATAGGTTTTTTTTGCAACTTCCTTTGAAGAAATATCATTTTCCACTCTCACCTAGTTTTATTTCTCTAAAGCAACCATCTCTCAAGATGACCAAAATCACAGGGAACCATATGTGGTCATCTTAGGGAAGTTTTACTGTATATATTAGTTTTTGTATTGAATTGTATTTCATGAAATTAGAGTCGAAAGATATGTGACATTTGAGCTGAACAGGAAAATTTCCCTGTCCAAGCTCTTCTATCATTGAATCAGAAAGGGTAAAAAAAATGGCAAAAATAAGAGATTTTGCTTCTTTTAAACTCAAGTAAGATTCAACAGGGAGTTATCAAGCTTGTCTTATGACAAAAAAATTCAACAACAAGCACTAAAAAAATATTTGTCTCAGGTATCTCCAATAGCCACAACAAGGTTATAAAAAAAACCAGATAAGCATTTCAACTACAAAGCAGTGGTAAATTATGAAAAATAGATTCCGTTCCTTTAGAATCTATTTTCAGGGTATTACCACTGAAGACAGCTGCTTTGTAGCCAAAATGCACACCTGCTTTTAAAATAACCTGGTGGCTATTGGAAATGCCTGCGACAAGTATTTTTTAAGTGCTAGTTTTTGAACAAGTAAGATAACTTTGTTAAGGCAGAAGGTGGAAACACGTTTTTCTTAAAAATTTTCAGGGTTCTGATTTGCCTCACCATTTGGAATATAGATCCTCACTAGACCTTTGCATCCATGAAAACTTCATTCCTCTAGCTTCAGTAGTTTGGCAACAATACCATTTCATAACTTTGAATTTTCTGACTTTGAAGCCATCTAGTGAAAAATCTATGAACTACTTGTAAAATCCAACCATTGGAAAATACAGGGTCCACCAGAATTAGGTACTACCAGAAACAAAATGACATATTTCATAAACTAATACAGATAAAAACAAGGGGTTTTCGCTCAAAAATGTAGAAACTCACCAAGTTTTAGTCCATTTTAGTAAATCTCCACATGTGCGCCTTTAAGTACCCTCACAAAAAGAAATCGAGAGGAGTCAAATCTGGTGACCTGGGAGGCCATGCAATGGCACCCACTCTACCAATCCATTTATCTGGATATTGTTCATTCAGGAAGGCTTTCACAGTGTTGGCAAAATGTTGAGGGGATCCATCTTGCTGAAAGAAGCATCCTTCTAGGATCATAGGCACTGCATAATTTTGCAACATGTTCAGGTACATTGCTAATGCTACCATCGCTTCCACAAAAAATAATGGTCCAGGTCACCAGATTTGACTCCTCTTGATTTCTTTTTGTGAGGGTACATAAAGGACTTTGTGTATCAAACTAAAGTGCATGATGTTGATGACCTGCATTGCCGAATAATCGCAGTTGTTGAATCTGTTACTCATTAGACATTTGTCGTGCCACCAACGGCGCACATATGGAGATTTAATAAAAAGGGCTAAAACTTGGTGAGTTTCTGCTTCTCTGGGTTTGTATCTGTATTAGTTTACAAAATATATTATTTTGTTTCTGGTGGACACCTTGTAGATAGATTTATCAGAGCTGTCTAATTAAAAAATAATTTTTCAAATGTCCCTTAAAACAAATAAGTTGATTGTCCACAGAAAGACGGAGAGAGAGAGGGTGATAATAATAGCACATTTTTCCTCTTAAGAAAAAAACATGCTAAAAATAAAAATTTTAATAGAAATGACATTTCATATTCCTCCTTGAAGTAATAGAAGGGCTTGGGTGTTCCATAGTCCTTGAGAGCTGCACTGGCTGGAGCATTTGCTCCTGGTAGGGTCACCCTTGCTAGTAAGGTCAATAGGTAGGGACTAGACTAAGGCCCCACACAAAATGAACATAGGGCAGCACAGCATAGTGGAGGACAGCCGAGATTCCTGCATGTCATGATTTTGAGTGAGACACTGCACAATGAGCAGAGCACAGGCACAGAGACAGAGGGCTCTGTCAACACTGTGTTTCTGTGGTAGAGACACAGTTTCCTCTGTGAGGCCTGTGCTGGTTTGTTGTCAGTTCACAGACAAAATGGGGTTGCTTATCGAACATGTGCAGAACTATCCAGTGCTTTATGACTCAAATCATGAAGACTACATGAGGACAAAGTTAAAAAACGAAATTTGGAGTAAAATAGCTCAGAGAAAAAATTTCTGGCCAAATGGATTTACTTCTTCTTCTGATAGCATTGTATAACAGCATCACATTGATTATTTCTGAGTCCAACTCAGAATCCAAATCAAGAAATAAATATGAGTACGCGACATATTATGCCTCTCGCAATAAATGCTCTGACTTGACTGTGTTCAATATGTGCTCCCCAACCAAAAACTCTGCCTGGGCTGTGTCTCCATAGCTGTCCTCCACTATGCTGTAATGCCCTATGTTCAATGTGTGCCGGGCCTAAGAGTAGCCTATATAGTGCCTATAACTCAGGCGGCTGCAAAAGATGTCTGCACCCAGTGGGTTGGCCTAATTAAGTGAAGGTGAAATATTAAAAACACTGTTGAGGAAGGCAATAGGAGACCACCTCAACTAATATCCCAAGCAACATGGCACAGTTAAATTGATTCATGATGTGTATAGGACCATGCCCAATAGGACTGGTGTCACATATGACAATAACAGAAGGAAGGCAGTATAGGTTGCTATCCTACAAAATCCTTACACAGCTCATTTCTATGAAATGATGAAGAAAAAGAAGACTTCAGAAATCAGGATAGAAAGCTGTAATGTCAGGACAATGCTCAGGAAAGCCAAGTTGGAAAATATAAAACTAGAAATGGAAAGGGATAAGATAAATATGTTAGATTTGTGTGAAGTTAGGTGGAAAGAAGATGGAGATTTCTGGAGTGATGATTTTAGCGTAATAAAATGGGGTAAAGGAGATCCAGAGGGGAGTAGTATGATGGATAAGAAAGCAAGGCAAAGAGTCATTGACATGCAGCAGATAAGCAACTGTTTAATGTTAGCAGAAGTCAAGGCAGAACACAGTAAACTTAGTGATTGTACAAGTATATATGCCAACAAGTGATCACAGGGAGGACGAACTGGATGCATTGTATGATCAACTTAAGGAGGTCATGAGAGAGGTAAGGGATAAAAAGAACTTGATGGTCATAGGATATTGGAATGCTGTAGTGGAGCAAGGAAAGAATGGTAGCGAGCAGGGGTATGAAACTCTTATGGAGGAATAGATACCCAAATTTTACACGTAGTTCACTATGATGATATGGGGCCACCAACTGTGCTGCAGTCTCTCTCTCTGCCACAGCATCACATGTTCCTTGTATTATCACAGCGGAACAGCAGCCATTTTGCTTGATAGAAATCCGCCATTGCTTATTGAGCAGTTGACTAAGTTACTCTGATTTTGTCGAGTAGATATATAGTAGATATGCCTTCATTACATGAGAAATGTGCAGTGGCAGATTGATGTTTAAGGAGAAGTGATGGAGTGCAATTGTTCTGCTCTCCAAGGAACAGAGCCAGGTAAGTCTTAAAAACAGCATATATTCTTGAAAATTTTTCTGAAAAACATTCTATGATGTATGTGAATGTGTTTTGTGAGAATGCTTTTATATATTCTTAACATATACCTGCACTGGGTAAATCTCCTAGGAAGGAAGGAGGGAAAATTCTCTCATTTTTGTGTGTATGAGAAGAATTTCGACAACTGCTTATCATTTTTGTGTTAAGCCTCGTTTGCTTCACTTAGCTGTGCAATTCCATTACCCTGGGTGTGAATATGGTACTTGTCAGTTGTTCACAAAATAAGCCATAATTTTAGATTGTGTAATTGAAATTTCTATTTAAAACATCTCATGGTTATTCGTAGATTATAGTGAGTTCTTTGGAAGTTAAACTGCAGCATAGATGTCAGGGAATAGAATTGTGCTTGTAATAGAATGAAATAAGTATACCATAGCAATGTCTCATTATGTTTTAATTTAAAATATTTTGAATTATTTACAGAAATTGTTAACTTGATTATTTCTTGTTTCTCATTATACATTTGCTTGTATTCCTAGATGTTAAGATAATTCTTCTGTCTTTGTTTCCAAATGTATTTAGAAGTATGTGTTTTTTGATCTAGAAATTGAAATTTCCATATCAAAAGTTTTGTTATTTGATGAATACATATAGATCTTAAATGACCTAACTGTGACTGCTAAGAACGCCTGAATAAATTATAAATAAACAAAGTGGACATTTTGTAGTGCAATGTGATATGTGTTTGATTTTACAAATGGTAATGTGATCTTCATAGAAAAACTGTTTATAAACCGCAAGGGGCCGTAAGTGCATTTGCCTTATTTTACATTTATTGTAACATTTGAAGCATTCCCATTGCCTCCTGCATCAATTTCATTAAGTTTAGCAGGTTTAATGATTGATATACTTAGAAATTCATTTTCGTTCTTTTTACAGGTGCAACAGAAAGAGAACTGTGTTCCAGGGCCTAAGAAATCACTTTACCATAGATTTCTGCTTGATCCACAAATTCATTCTTGACATGAAAGTTTGATGTTTTTCGTTGTCCATGTTAATTATCTTTAAATATGCTTTTATGCATAAAAGGTATTAATGTTATAAAAATTGGTTACAATAATTCATTTTTATATCTTTACTGTATAATATTTATGCACAAATACCTCACTGTTATGTAATTTGATAAAGACTTTGTACTCCCGCAATGTGTGATATATGGTAATAAATTTGATTTCTTATATGCAATTCTTTCATTTAAGTCCATATCTTCTATCCATCCAATTTATATTTGCTACGATTATCGTATTAAAATGGGAGAGGAAGGGGGGTGAGCGACATCCTGTGATGACGTCACGATAGCCATCGTGAACACATAGTTCCAAATTTTCCCATTGACCCATCTTTCGTTGCCTTTCATGGAAAACCTGGGAATCGTTTCATAGCATTAAGTTTCCGGTCTTTCTGTAGGGGTACTAGTCTTTGGTAGTGAGTTTGGGGATTTTGGTCTAGGAATGAGTCAGGACAGAAAATGGTAGATTTTTGAAAAAGAAACAAACTGACAGTTACAAATACATGGTTTAAGCATTCCAAGAGATGAAGATACATGTGGAAAGTGCAGAGAGACATTCAGATGTATCAGATTGATTATATCATGGTCAGACAAAAATACAGGAAGAGTGTATTGAACTTGCATAGTTTTCCAGGGACAGATGCAGGCTCTGATCACAATTTGGTGGTCATGAAGTATTGTTTGAAATTAAAAAAATAATAAAAGGGAACAGGGAACAGAAATTGGATTTAGAAGTACTCAAGGGAAGGAAGAAGAAAGATTATCAGGAGGCTGTTATGGAAGTCTTAGAAAACGCAGGTAGGCAAACAACAGTCAAGGGCAACTGGGAGACTATTAAAACATGTATCATAGAAAGCGCAAATAAAACAATAGGGAAAATAATGTCACAGAAGATAGGGATGCCATGGGTAGCAGAGAAGATGATTAAAAAGATGAAAAAGAGGAGGTGGAACCAGGTTAATACAGAGTATGGAAGAAGAATGTATAGAGAGTTAATCAATAAGACTAGGAGGGAAATTAAAAAAGTGAGAATTATGGTTGAAAAGACAATGGAGCAACTACAGGAACAAGGCAGAATACGCTTATTGTATGGAAAAGTGAAGGAGCTTATGAGAAACAAGAAAGGAAATATGCTGGCCACAATTAAAGACAAAATCAGGAAATTGTTATATGAGTCAGAGGATGCGAGGAATAGATGGAAAGAATATAGTGAGGAGTAATATGCTAAAAATATGAAGCCAGAATCTGTTGAGATATAGAGGGGGAAAGATGTAGACTGTGACAATATTGGGTCAGGAATATTAAATAGTGAGATTGAAAATTCTCTCAGAGATATGAAATCAAAGAAAGCAGTAGGAATTGATGACCTCTCTGTAGAAATTTTAAAAGAATTAGGAAGAGGTGGAAAAGAGAGTTTTTATAAATTGTGCCATAATATATATGAAGAGGGAGAGTGGTCAAAGAATTTAACTAGATCAATTTAAATTCCCTTGAAAAAAATTTTTAAATCGAACGAATGTCAGGATTATAGAACAATTAGTTTAATTTTGCATGCAGCTAAAGTTATTCTCAAGATTTTATATGGGCCACTTGAAGCAAAACCTAATAACTATATAGGTATGGATCAGTTTGGATTTCAGAAAGTTATGGCACTAGGGGTTTGTGTGTATTTTTGGCTAATCAAACTCTTGGATTATTATAGCCATAACTCCTTCCACACCGAACACACTCACAAGGGAGGAGGGAAGCCTGGTGCCAGCATTAGCCTACTCTTAATGAAGAGCACCAAGGGGGCCAATGGCTTAACGTCCCTTCCGAAGGATGGAACACTGACTTTGCATGGTTTCCTCAAACCACACAAACAGGGGACCAGGCGACCTTGAAAAAATCCCACTTTCGCAGGATTTGTGCCCGCTGCCCTTTCAAGCAGCAGGCAAGTAGCAGCCAGCATCCTAACCACTACATCACTGGCACCTCCAAATATCATAAGAGTGATGAGGACAGGTAGAAAGAAACATTGAATATGACCAATATATATTCATGTGATTTGCAGATTTTCAAAAGCCCTTTGATAGAGTTTTATGGCCTAAACTGATGTAGGTGCTGAGGAAAATAGGGGTGGATTGGAGAGATAGACATTTAACCAGAAATCTGTATATGAATCAGATTGCACAGATGAGGGTAGCAGATGGAGAATCAGATTGCTCAATACTAGGATAAGGGGGGAGGCAGTATTACCCACTCTAACCAGCAGTGTTTAATATTTATGCTGAAGAAAAGATAAGGGAGGCATGGGAAGATGTAGAAAAAGGGATACAAATGGGAGGGAGCCTACTTAAATCAATTAGACCTGCAGATGACAAAGCATTGGTGTGTAGTTCTGAAAGAGGCCTTCAGATGTTATTTAGCTCCTTAAATGAAAAGGCAAAGGCATTTGCGATGTAAATGAATAAAAATAAAACAAAAATGATGAGATTTTCCAAGAGTGGATACCCAGGTCAGGGTTACAGTGGATGGGAAAAGGCTGGAACAGGTGGATTTTTTTACTTATCTAGGTAGTACCTATTTTTTCATAGTATGGAAGAAGTATGAAAGAGATCAGGACAAGAATAGCAAGACCAAAGTTGGCATTTATGAGACAATGAGAGTTGTTTACCGGCAGTCTGAATAAAGATATTAAAAGGAGGTTAGTGAAAACCCTGATATGGAATGCAGCGTTATATGGGTGCAAGACATGGGCACTGAGAAAAGAAGGTGTGGCCACATTAGAGGTGTTTGGAATGTGGGTATGGTGAAGATTGGAGAAAATTTGTTCGACAGGGAGGAAAAGGAACGAGGAAGTTTTGAATAAAGTAGGGAAAGAGAGGATCTTAATTAGAGTAGTAAGGGACAAAAAAGAAATGGGTTGGTTCAAAATTTAAAAGGAAACAGTTTACTGAAAGAAGTCATAGAAGGAAGAATGTTAGGAAAGATGCAAAGAGGCAAGAAGAGGAAATGTATGATACATTAGATGCATTAAAAGAAGGAATTAGGTATGGGGACTGAGAAAAGCTTTGAATAGCACAGATAGGGTTGGATGTGCCTAAAACCTAACAGAAGATTGAATTGCCATGTATGGAATTTCATATACTATATAAATAAAGGAAAATGAAGAACAAACATGAAGTAAGTAAATAAAGATACATATGTTATAAGTGACCTCGGGATTTCCTTGAAGTAACAATGATCCCTCTAAAGAAGAAGCCATAGGCAATGCAGTGTAAAGATTACAGAATTTAAGAGTATTTACTCAAGAGGAGAGAAAAAGGAAAGGGGAGTGTGGATTATGATGAGAAGAGAGATAGCTTAAAGAATTAGCAAGGTAGTGACAGATAAAGATAGATTAATAGTCATAAACTTGATTCGCATATAGATTCCTGATCAGTCTCCTGTCTTTTCAGTCTACACCTATATCCTTCAATATCTTCATCAACATTACCCAATTTACTATATCAAAGGCCTTCTGCCAGTCTACGAAACATATGCAGATATCCTGACTGTATTCTATTGCCCTTTCTGATAAGATTCTAACTACCCCTATTGCATCTCTAGTTCCTCGTCCTTTTCTGAAACCAAATTGATCTTCCCCTAGTATTTCTTTTGCCTTTTTCTCCAGCTTTTTATTAAGAATCCTCATAATGATCTTCATAGTGTGTGACAGAAGGCTTATCGTTCTGTAATCTTTACATTGCATTGCATTTGGCTTCTTCTTTAAAGGGATCATTGTTACTTCTAGGAAATCCCGAGGCCACTCTCCCATGTCGTAAATCTTATTAATTAATTTCATGATCGCATTTAGTCCTTCTGATCCCATGACTTTAAGTACCTCAGCCGGTATTCCATTCGCTGCCTGTGGCTTTCCCTTTCTTTAGTTCCACTATCGCTTTTTCTACTTTGCTCTCCATAATACCTTCTTGGTCCTAAGTTGTCTTCTTCAATGTTTTCCTCATCTTCCACTTCTATTTTTGCCGATCCTGCCTGCTTGCTGTATTGTTCCTTAATGAATACTTCCCATACCTGTGCTATATCCTTTGTTCCTGAGACTATATTCCCATCCGTATTCATAATTCCTTTACCACGAATTCCATTAGACTTCTTATCTTCTAACTCCACTGCTCTAGCGTAAATCATATTGTACTGTCCTAACTTATTGTATTTCATCACATTTTCCTTTTATCCAATTTTCTCTAGCTTTATCTGTTACCCTTCTCAACTTATTGTTTATACGTCTATAGTTGGCTCTACCTTCTTCACTCTTAACGTTTTTCCATTTTTGTCTAACCATTTTCTCCAGCATTTCCTTAGTGATCCATGGTTTTCTGAATTTCTTCTCTTGGTTTCCAATCTCTTTATGCATGGTATCCTTGATACTGGTTTAATTTCTTCCCATTATATATCCACGGTCTTTGGTTTGTTTTCCAAATTTCTTAGGCGATCTTCCAACTTCATCCTAACTACATCCTGCCTTTTTTCAGTTTTTCTAGGTCCCAAGTCTGTCTTTCTGTTCTCATTTTTCTTATTTGTTTGAGCTTTATACTTACGTCAACTATTAGAAGGCTGTGATCTGAATCAATGTCTTCTCCTGGTAATGCCTTGGCGGTCTTTATGCTGTTCATGAATCTTTGTTTTACTATGATGTAATCTATTTGGCATCTCATTCTATCTCCTGGGCTTTTTCATGTGTATAACCTTCGTTTATGGTTTTTGAACCATGTATTAGTCACTACAAGGCCATTATTGATGCAGAATTCTACCATTTTTCCCCTCCTTGGTTTCTCTTCCCAAGTTAGTATTGCCAGACAACATTTTCTTCCTGTCCTTCTCTGACTATGCTGTTCCAATCTCCCATTATTATGCAGTTTACCTTTCCTCTTCTGTCCTCTTCATAAATGTCATTAATTTGCTCATAAATCTCCTAAATTTCTTCATCTTCATGAGCTGATGTTGGCATATATACCTGGATTATCAGCATGTTCACTGGGATTGCTTTTAGCTTTATTGCCATCAGTCTATCATTCATTGCTATTATCTTTGTCATGCTTTTCATCTTATCTTTCCTAAGTACCAGAGCTACTCCCCTTTTTCCAATATTTCCTCCAGAGTAAACTACCATGAACTCTTCCGAGTTGAACTGTCCTTCTCCTTCCCATCTAGTTTCACTCAGTCATATGTCAACTCTATTTCTTCCCATTCCTTCTTTCAAGTTCTATAGCTTTCCTGTCTTTCTCATAGTTCTTATGTTCCAAGTGCCTATTCGTAAATTACTTCCGAGAAATGTTTTCCTCAAGGCAGTCCCTGCCCGGAGATCCGATTGGGAGACTGTTTCACCTCCGGATTGTTTTACCTTGTCTACCTTAGCCCCAGTTATGCAAACAGTACTCACTATTCTTAAGGAAAAACAATGATGTTTTATTTTTTAGAATCCTTATGTTAAATCTGACACTGAATTTTTATCAGATAAGTTGGTGTATGGAAAAAAACATTTCTTCAAAGCTATTCTCAAACTCTTACTCAAGTCTTTGTCCATCAGAATTTATATGCAATTTGATTTAATAATTTTCACACTATAAAGGCCAGATTTACTTGAATACATTGAAGCAAAATACGAATTTAGTGTAAGAGAGAGGCGTATTTTAGAAGTGACATTTATTAATAAGCATTCCAAACCAAAAATTTAGCTGGGATGATATTGATTGCAATGGAATGTCTGTTCTAAATTCAATGATTAGAATTTCTTAAAACATAAAGACCTGCTTGAAAACATTCAAAAACCAACCAGCAGTATCACTAATGCCATCATCTTCAAAGGGATTTGAAATGATAATCACCAAACTATTCATACAATTGAAGTCTGAAAATCTGTTACCACTTGAAATTATATCCACCTTGCGAGCAACATCAAGGTATCTCACAGGCAACATATTGGCAACAAGCTTTGGGTTGGACAGGCTTGCCCAAGAATATTCTTAAATCAGTTGACTAAATCTTATTGGGAGTTAATGAAATACTGAATTTATAATACAGATTAACTATTAGAATCATTTCACCTAAGGAGTTAAACTGCCATTCAGATTATCCTTCAATTATCCTATTGTTGAAAAAAGAACTTGCTAATATCTGAATGTTATAGTTGAGTTGCTTATCCATGCCACTGCATTTTCTACATTGATAATTTAAAGTTTCTGTATATCATCAAATGTAGTCTAAAAAGTTCGAAATTCATGAAGCCAGCAAATGTGCTGCATTTTTATTTGGCATAGACTTCCCTCCATCTTATTTTCGAGCTCTCTTGGGCCTTTTCAAATAAGTGATGATTCCATTGGTTATGTGGCATTATATAGTGGAGTTATTTTTTCCAAGATAACTCCATCACTTGGTGTTTATGGTAATTATTTTTTCTCTTCTAAATAAATTCAATTAAAATTCTTTATTCTTCCACAACTTCTTGAAATTGCTTAAAATATTTTGCTTTTCCTTTGCACTTTACAGAAATTCAAATGTTGTATCTTTTTATTTTATGGATACATTTCCTTTTTGCATCTATGTGTCCATACATATATAACTTCTTAGATCACTAAAGATGCTCTCAGAAACTAAATTGGACTCTCTTATGAGAGGCATACTAACTTATGGTGGAATGGGTGGCATCACAAGATGGAGCAGCCTCATAAAAGACTATTTCAGAGATTAGATTGAATACAAAGACAGAACTCTCAGACATTAGGATTCTATCTTCAACCCAGTGACATACCGGAAAATCTGCTCCCCCACAGCAAATAATATGTAAATCTTAAATATTTTCCAAGCTGAATTACCTATCATTGCCTGTATATTAATGAAGAATTATCCCCCCCCTCCCTCACACAAACGCTACTGATATTTTGAAAAGCCTGAAATTATAAAAAATTATAGTAATAAGTTTTTCTTTTATTGACTTTAATCTATTGGAAATGGGTTCAAAATATTATATTATGCCTAACAATCCTTATAATGACATAGTGACAAAAATAAGATACATTACTCTATGACATTGAGTATGCTTATTAACTTACAGTTATTGGTCGATGCTGGTGGAGCAGTGGTTGAAATACTCATCAATGGATTCAAGTATTGCGGGCTCAATTCTTGGCCAAGGTCGATTATATTTTACGGCTAAAAAATATGACAATTATTCTTTTGGCAAGGAAATGAAGCTGTTGATCCTGTGTATTGTATGATGCTGGTGCACTTCAAAAAACCCCCCTTAGGGGGAAGGGGAGTATGACCAATGCTTACATAAAATTTTTTATATAAGAAATTTTGTGCTCTTTATGTGAAATTTACGTGTCATGACAGCTCGTCCACAGCAAGCTTCCACTTGCTCGTTACCTGCATTTCGCCCAACATTTGGATTATTTTCATTGTATTTAACTGATTAGCATTAAAAATTAGCAACGCTATAAGAAGGCATTAGAAAGTATTGTCATGCATAACTATGCATTTTCTAATTTTTATTAAAAAGGGAGGGTACAACGAAGGGGGAGAGTGTCAGCCAAATGCTAACAGTTGCTGGCATGGAGGGATGAGGGGGTCAAAAATAGTTTAAACATTTGCTGTTGTAATCCATGAACAGTCCCCTACTGAATAAATATGATGTTTAAATATTATGTATGTGCCATCAGGGGTGGCTTGTGGTATCAAAAAGTAGGGGGGCTTCACATCAATCAACATCTACCTATGTACCTCTATGTGTAAACTAAAACTTACTTCATGATGATATTGGAGGCCTAAAGTAGTGACTACTGAACCAACCGATAATTTAAGTCAAGTCATCATCCTTTAGAGCCTGAACAGTGGACACAGACCTCATGCTTCACTTAACAAGTAAGTAGTAGTAATTGATTTTTTCTAAGTGCGTTGATGGCTATGGTCTTTTGCACTGTCATCAACTGGACATTTGTACACAAAGAAGGGAGGAGGGGAAACCGGTGCTGGCATTAGCCTACTCTTTATGAAAAACAACAGGGGGGCCAACTGCTTAATATCCCTTCTGAAGGATGGAATGTTGAATTCGTGCAGTCTCCTCAAAAAAAATCTCACTTGCACAGGATTCGTGACTGCTGCCTTTCAAGCAGCAGGCAAGTAGCAGCCAGCATCCACACCACTGGCACCCCCTTAACAAGTAAATACAATATACACAAATAAGCACAATAATATTTCCTAGCTATAAGAAATGTTGACACATGAGAAAATACATTGGCCTAAGAGTAAGAGACGTCAGAAGGTATATAATCATAGCCTATATCTTGTACTGGTTTTCATGCCGAGAAATTCCTTTTATAATAAAGCCGTATTGTAGAAGTTGCAATTACATTTTTCGGGTTCCTAAAGCAGCCATCAGACGCCTTAGTCAGTATGGTTTGAATGATTGGGGGTCCCCTAAATCTCAGGGCTCCCTGCATTGCGGGACTTATCAGTACGTCCCTGCTTCAACCTAATCACTATTCAGAATTGTGTCTGCTCTAATTGTTCATTAAACAATTAAACAATTTTCATATATTATTCAAACTTTTATTGATGCATTAAATTCACTCTATAAATTTCCAACTCTTGCATATTATTTCAATGCTGAAAAAATTTAACATTTATAGTACCATTAGTTGATGAGGAAATGTTTCTAGCAGCCATCCTATTATTTTATGAAAATTTCTTTTTATTATAATATTTGCTGAACTTTAACTCATTTCAGCATAAGATCTTTCAGCTTTGTAATGCTACCTTTGTTAGTTTTCTCCTGAGGCAAAGGAGCAGAATGACTTCAAGACTTACGAATAATTTTATTTTTGCACTAATGTTTACTTTTATCTATATATACATTTTATCTTCTTTATGTTTCATTAATTTACATATTGATGACTATCCCAATAAGTCATTCTATCATGACCGTAACACCAGAACACATAACGACCTCCACATTTATAGACACAGGACTAAATCTGAATGTCTTGAGCCTAGACCAATGGGCCTATGCCTCTATAATAAGCTACCTATTAATTCTAAAAATATAAGTAACAATAAGAAAATCTCCAGAAATTAGCTTCTAATGAAGTGGCAATTCACTCAGGAGACCACTGATAATTTAATTTTAATATTTTCATTAATTATATTTTACTATATTATTTTTACTAGCTAAATACCTGGGCTTTCCCCATGTTTAGTTTCAAATCATTTCACTCACTAATATTTTCATTCAAACTTAAGGTATTCTCGAAATTCCCCCTTAATTGGTATGGACAAAATAAATATAGATTCAAATTTGAAATTTTGCTAAGAATCTTCAAAATAAGTTGTCTAGTCTAGTCAGGATATGATTTGAATGGCATCTACCTCCCCTTGCCCCACCCCCCAAAAATCAAAATTATGGTCCCAAGGTGCACATTATCAAGGTCTCTTTAGTAAGTGTACCAAGGTTTAGATCTCTTAAGTTTCTTCGTTTTTGATAAAATCTGTAGAGCATGATTTTTATGGTATCCCCTTCCCCTTTCCCCCTTGAAAAATAAAAATTCTGGTCCTGAGGTGCACATCCTCAAGGTCTTATTAGTAAGTGTACCAAGTTTTATGCTTCTAAGTTTCTTGGTTTTTGAGAAATGCTGTAGGATATGATTTGCATACCACCCCTCTCCCCTTCCCCACCCAGAGAGGTCAGAAGTGGGCTATGTGTCTCCTAATGAGTGTGTAAATGGTTTGGGCACCACTGATCTAAGGAAGCAACCATAAATTACGTAATGTAAAAATTTGAATTCATTAGCTCCCTCTCTTCAGATTCAGATTTATTCCGATTCCATATTCATTCCATTCAGTATTTAGTTTTTACTCACAAAATATTAATTAAGATTTTATTATAATTATATATTTTAGTACCTTAATCAATAGTTATACCTGTTTGATTTTTTAATTACTTTTATTTAAATTCAATAAGGTTACATGAATTAAACTACGTATTTCATTTGAAAAATACGAAAGGTATACATTGGAAAAAATCATTATTTTTACTTTTTGTTCAAATAAAAGCGATTTAAATTAGATTTATTTACAAATTATTTCCTGTATTGCATTTTCTCAAAAGAATTACTGAAATTACATAAGCCTGCCTTTCCATAGCTAAGTAGGCTAAAAATACTCCAAAATTAAATTTTAGTAACATATATTTTTAACATTTTTTTCATCAAGCCAGAGATGTCATGCTATCAAAAAACCCACTCCCCCCTCATCATGATCCATCACAAAATTATCAATTCCTCATTTAGAGCATGATGTAACTTATGGATTCCCCCTAACAAGCAAAAAGTTCAAGCTCACTTTAGCTGTCATTGAGGATTGCAGATAGCAACCAAAGAGATTAGGGCATGGATGGATCTTGGGACAAAAGTTGCTTCTTCGAGCGACCTAAGGTGTCCTGAACAAAACCTGACCATGGCTGTCCTACAAGTGTGAATGCTGTTTTACATTCCCAATCGAATTCCCATTGAAAATAGGATATTTATATTTTGTCTAAAATTACCGGACCGTGACCTGTCCCATAGCGTGAACCAGCCTTAAAAGTCAATGCAATTTTTACATGCAATGTCATTAAGGAGGCTCAAATGTACTAATTTGATCATGAAAATAACACCACTGGAAGTGTGTATGATTACGGGAAGAATACTTAGAAATAGAATGTGACACCAAACTCAAAAAGTATTATGTACAATTAATTAAAATAATCTAATATATAAAAGGCAAAAATCGAAAACCCCCTTCTAACCAAAATATCTCCAGAGAAAACCAACCGATTTTAATCAATCATTTTTTAGATGACAGGGCAGGTCCCAAAGTAGGTTTGGATACCACTCTTAACCCCCTCCACTCTCGTGCAGCACAGCCCTGGTGAGAAATCCGTTTCTGTCTGTCTGTAACTATGTTCCCTTATAACTCGAGAATGGCTGAACCGATTTGGACCATTCTTTCACTAATTTGTTCAGCATTACAACAAACAGGTTAATGTAAAAAAAATACAGAATACACAGTGTGTTTAAGGCAAATAACGCAATCCTGAATCACACCCTGGCAATGCCGGGTAACACAGCTAGTTATATACTAATTGGTTCATGAAAAGAACACTACTGGAAGTGTGAATGATTACAGAAAGAATGCTTAGAAAGAGAAAGAAATTAATGTGACACCAAACTCAAAAATTATTATGTACAATTAATTAAAATAATTACTACCATGCTATAGAAAATGTTTCACAGGTATATTGAACAATATTTGAAGTTCCAATATGAAATCAGTTACAAAACCAGTAGTATTTTTATCTAAACAAAAGACAACATTTACCATGAAAGAGACAACTTAGATATTTATTACTTATGGGTATAATAATTTCAATATGCAATTGAAGTATAATTTGACAATAAGGCAACATTATTTAATGTTGGCTAGGATTAAACAGAATATAATTTTTGCATATGAATAATGAAATAATGTAGGAACTAGTATCAAGAAATGAAAAATTAAAATGCTTAAGTGATAAAAATGGAAAAGAATTAAAAGCATCATGAAAATTTTATAGTATGCCTCGTAGGAATACATTTGCATTGAAAATATAAGTAAATCACACTGAGATTTGCTTTGATTAAAAAATGTACAAAGTAGATAATTATTTTAACTATGTTTGCTATATTTTTAAAATATAAAAATGTATAGAACTATTTAAAAAATGAAATGTATTTACTGCATAACTTAAAAAGGTAGAATGAATAGAAATGAAAATCTGTCTTAATTTACTACAAACTTCAACAATGCATTAATTTCTTTTTACAAATGATAAAAAATTATACATTAACATCCAAACCAATTATTTTTTTTGAGCAACATATTGAATGAAACTTTTTAAACAAAAATTGAATGCATCATTAATTCAATAATTAGAAAAAATCCTTCCATATAATGTTTTTATTATTTTACTCCCTCTATTAGAACTATAAGAAAGGATATCAAAATCATAACTTAAGTGTAATTTACTTCATTTCTTAAATAAATTACCCTGATACTGTGAATTTAAACTTAAAAATTCAAGTAGCATAATTTGCATAAAATTCAGGAACAAGAATTCTAGAGAAATGACTTTAAATCTTGAATAAAAGAACTGAGAAAAATGAGGTTAATTTTGGGGCATTATTGGCAATGTCCAATACATAAATAAAATTGTCCTATATGTGATTTTTATAACTTTTAATATGATGCATTAATAAAATTTTTCTTTAATTAATTTAAGCAGTTAAGAATTGAAATGACTAAAATAAGTAAATATATGCTTAACATACCTTCAAGGAAAAGTCTCCCAAACACAGATGTCAAGAAAAGACAAGTCATCCACTCTGAACCTGAAACTTTGGAGAAAAAATAAAAATGAGCTAGAATATTAAAACTAAATTGACTAGAATATTTGCTATACTGGTATTATTCGAAATTAAATCTATTTTATAAATGTAACCACAAAATGCCTTGTAGTTTTTAAATTAGCATCGTTTTATGATATTATTTGCATTTCAAGCATAGAAAAAATTGCTTATTAAATAAATAGTCACCCTATACATATGACGTCAAATTCGCCACATTCCAAAATATCCTTTTTGGTGGCCATCAGGTATTCCTTAAACCCAGGGAGCAAACATCTTTAGCAACATTATTTCAGAAATGGAATAATTACACTTCATCATGAAAAATTAAACTTTTATGTATTAACTAACCAAAAGCTTTAACGAAATGCCACCAAATTCGTACTTATATTTATAGAGATTACATTTATCATGAGCTTGAAAACTGCTTTATCTTTTACCTAACTTAATACACGATGTTCATTATTTATACACACTTATTATTCTATGCATTTTCCACTCGATTCATGCATTTCATATGAGATTAATTCATAAGAGATAAATCAATACTTTAATAATTAAATACCATATATTATTACAATATTAACAGTATAGCAAATTGTTATTTCTGACAAATTTGAATTGAATTGAGTGGGAAATGAGTGGAAATGAGTACCGAAATTATGTTGTAAACGGAAATAGTTGAATAACGTAACAATGGAAAGCATTGTAAAAACACAATATACAAGTATCGCCACTGATTTAATAATTTGTATTAAGATTTATTCATCCAAGAGGATGAAACTTTACAGATAGGTTATTCATTAAATTATTGTTGGAAGTTTCATAAATTTCGCTTGTCAATTGGTTCCGTTGATCCGTTACTATTTAAATGGGCGGGAACGTAAAACAATTATTGTGAATTATTGTTTACGAAATATTCACTGAATAGTAAGTTTTATGAATTGTGTTCCTTAACAGACTAATTTATTTATATTATATTATTGTTTTGAATATTAAAAATTACTATTTCGTTTCTTGTTCGGTAATAAAAATAATACTTCATTCCGTGGGTTAACAATGTAAACATGGAGTAAGTCAAGGTACATATTATATAAAAATTACAATTTTAATAATATAGTATAATAAAAATAAATAAATGTGCCGTAATTCAGAGCAAACATACATTCATGAGACTTGTGTTTTAATGATTTTCCAGGTATTTCTGTGTGCTGTAGAATGAGTTCATTAATAAGTAGTGTTTTTCTCTTTTTTTTTAGTATTTCTATTTTGTCTAGATTCTTCATATAATTAGGAAGGGCATTGTATAGTTTGCTACAGGAAAGTTGAGGATTTCTTTTTGAGAGGTTTAGTAGATGGGATGTTGTTTGCATGTTATTTTTACCTGTATTTGTGTATGGAGTAGTTTTGCGTAAAAAGATGGAAAGTTTATTTGGTGAATATTACTTCTTCATATATGAAGATTATTAACAGTGGCACGATCTAGTTTCCAGTGAAAGCTCTTCTACAAGATGCTCGGCTATTTCTTGGAAATGAACAGTCCAGAGGTCTGCGGCGAGGATCTCCAGAAAATTATTCCGTATTTTAGTATTGGATAAAGATATCCATAGTATACCATTAATAGGGTATTGGTTGATACCTTCTTTTGTAATGCTCGGATGATGAATAGTGATGAGCTGATTCTTCTGGTAATTGAGTCTATGTGAGTGGCCCATTCTAATGTCTGTTATATGCAGACCAAGAAACTTTGTGTGTGATGATTGTATGGTTGTTTATTTTTATGTTGAGAGGGGTTATATTTGCTTGGTATGGGTGGAATTGTAGATAGGCAGTTTTTCAAAGGTTTAAATTTAGAAGGTTATCACTTGACCAAGTTTCAATCTTATTAGTTGACAGCGCTATGTCTATGATTAGTCTTTCTGTTGTTGGAGTTGTTTTGAGAGGTCTGTAAATATCACTTCTAGTCCTTTGGATTTGATGTGGCTTATGTAGGTCGTTTGTGTCAAGTGTGAATAGAAGGGGAACAAGGACTGATCCTGAGGGATTCCGCAGGAGGTGACATTTTCAGAGGAATAAATAGTTTGTTTCCATTGGTCAGATAGATGAGGCATTTTCACTTTTTGGGTTCTATCTACTATGAAGGATCTTATCCAGTTTAAGGCATTCCCTCTAATGCCCAGAGAATTCAGTTTATTGAACAGCATATTGTGATTGACTGGGTCAAATGCTTTGGTGAAGTCTTAAAAGCCTATTGTTTTCTGTTTGTTGTCCAGGGTATTTGATACTTCAGAAAGAAAATCGAATATTGCTGTTGAAATTTATTTCTTTTTCCTGAGACCATGTTGAAAAGGAGAGATTAAGTTATATTCGTTAAGATACATTAGAAGTCTGGTTGCCATGACTCAAAAAAATTTTGGAGAAAAATGAAAGGAGAGATACTGGTTTATAGTTTTCTGAGTTTTGTGTATCTTCCTTCTTATGTATGGGTATTATTAGACTGGTTTTCAATTTTGAGGAAAATATTCCATGTAGTAATCTTTCATTTATTATGTGTATGAGAGGATCAGAGATGTGTTGGTTGCATTTCTGGGGAAGGGAAACGTGAATTGCATCTTCTCCTGCAGTGTTTGGTGCCTATTTTCCTAAGTATTGTGTCTTGCTCTTTTTTGTCTATTGGGTTTAGGTAAATAGATTGCATGTGAGAGGTGCTCTGACTACCAGGTAGGTTGGGACTACATGCAGCTGTGTGTTGTTAAGGTTATTTTGTGGTAGATAGCAAAATTGATTGTGTATGTTTGCTATTTCTTGTGGGTCTGAGATCAGATCCTTGTCTTGTTTTATTTGGAAGTTAACTAGTGGAGGTTTTCCTGAATGGGAAGCATTTTTGATTATCTGCCAAGTAGCTTTGGAAGTGTTTGTAGAATTGGTGAGGAGGTTACCATAATACTTTTTTAGCTAATTTAATTTGTTTCTTGTAGTGTTTTAGCGAAGATTTGTATGTAGTTATTAAGGTATTATCATTTGACGATTTTGCTTGGTAGTGGAGATCATTTAAGAGTTGGCCTATTTGTTTCAATTCTGGGCTAATCCATTTTGGCTTTGGGGTATGGGATTGTTTTCTTATCACCATGGGAAAGGAATTGAGTGCTATCATCTAGTAGATTTATGTTGAAATCATCACATAGTATTACACTAATATCAGATGTTTTAAGATTGGTTAACGTTCGGTCAAGGCAGTACTAAAATGAATTCATATCATTATTGGGTGATCTGTAAACACGAGTTATGAGAAACACTTCACTATCTGATTTGTATATTGCTGCAGCACATTCATATATTTTTTCAGTAGATGTCACTTGCACTGGTGTTATGTTGCTTACGGTTTATTTTGATAAAATCATTACACCATCGTTCTTGTGAGAGTTTAAACAGAATGATGATACTACACTATCCTGGCACATTTAGCACAGCTGTTTCCTCAAATTTTAACCAGTGCTCTGTTAAGCATACTATATCAGGTTTGCTATCCGATAGGCTTATTTCTAGTTGGTCTAGTTTATTTCGAATACCTACACTGAATGTTTAGGCGGATGATTTTTATTGTATTTAGTCATAAGGACTTTGGCTTAATGATTCCAGCTTTGAGCCGGGTGGTCATGCTAATTGCAGCTTGATCATTCTCTTGAGCTGCTAATGGGAGGTTTTCCTCTGTTATTACACTTTCTTGTTTGGCTGGTGGCGGTGATAGTGGAGGGGAAGAGTTTCTCAATATTCTAATATCAAGACGGTATATAGACACTCCAAGGGGCCAGGTGGAACTATCATAAAGCTGTTGGAAGAGGGTAAAGTCAGCTCCTATTTTGAAAGAGTATGTTAAGGCACCAGAGTGAATTTTTTCACAGGTGAAATCATAGCCCTGGAAAATATTGCTTAAGTAACTGATTATCTCGTTACATGTTGTATTGGGTTTCACACACCCCAGGTAGATCCAAACTTTTTTGGGATGCCAAAGGAGTTATCTTTTGATGATGAGTCGCTATTATTCCCATAAATTGTGTTCTGGGTCTATGTGATTTTCTTTTTCTTCTGGTCATAGTAGTGAATCCATCGCATGAATCTGTTTGGTGTGGTGGGGTATAATAAGTCATCGTATGTATTGTTTTCCTGTTAGGTGATTGCCATTGAGGGCACGCAGCACATTGGTTAGGGACATTTTTTACTTTCACTTGATTATGGTTCAGGTTTTGCACACATTGATTGGGAATACTGATGTTGGAGTTGGGATAGCACTTTTGTTGAAAGCATTATCAACTTTCAGTTGATTGGGGTTTGGGTTATTTGTATTCTGGATTGGGACACTGATGGGTATGTTTGGGATAACTTCAGGGTTGTTGCATGCAATATCCCAGTAGGTCACGATATCTTGGTAGGTAATGAACTGTATATATTATGAAATTCTCAAATGAGTACTTTTAATTCTAACATTGGAGTACTTAGCCGCTGTTTTTGCATTAATTTTATATTAAAAGTGTTTTGATAATATATCTGCTCATACGAGATGTGGGCACGTCATAAAAAACATCTAGGATCTGTATATCAAGATTTGTGAACTGTTGAACTTCCCAAACCAGTGACTTAAGATTGGCATGGCTTTATTTTGAAAGAATTTATTTTAATTAAATCATGTTTCATTCATGGTAGCAAATATATAGAATTTTTGGAATTGAAAAATTTATCTCATTATTGATAACTCTTAGTAGTCCTTGAAACTTACTGAAACTCAGTGTTTGTAATGTCTAATTCCCTTTTGTAATCTATTGATTCATAGGAGATATTGAATGACAAATGTGATTTACCAGGGGTGAATCCTCCATGGAAGCAAGAAAAGCATTGCTTCCAAATTAGAATTTAAAATAATAATAACAGTAATATTTACCTATCCACATGTAGCATTGGATGTGAATGAGTACTACATAGCTAAGGCCAAAATGCTATTATTTAAAGCCATAGGATAATTTTGATATTGTTTGTAATGTATTTGAATATGGTGCCTGCGTGCACTTAAGCAGTTTTGATTATTAGTGACATCACATTACTCACTCTGTGTTTGCATTACTTCACCATTTCTCAAGTCTCCTGAATTAGGTTCCTCGCACGGTATGACGGCTGGAGTACACTTCACTTGTGCCCAAGAGCCAAGCAATTCTTCCTTCTGTATGTTCTCTTCTGTAGATGTAGTCACACTCTCTCCTTGCTTTGAGCACAGTTCACCTCTCCTTATTCGATTTATGTGCCTGTGCCATACAAACCCCTCCTCTGTTTTCACTTTGTAATTCCGTGATTCAAGGACTGCCACAATTATGCCTTTAACCCAACTGTCCTCTGCTCGCCTCTTATACTGTCTCACCATTACCTTGTCACCATCTCTAAAGGATCTTACAGCATCACTTCCTTGTGTCTGAACTTGGGCTCTTTGTCGTTTACATACTCTCTCTCTTAACCCTTCCCATGTCGCTAAAATATACAGAGATTATAAATTCCTGTTCATTTTTTTCAGATATAATTTTCAAAAAATGGGTGTTTTTTAAAAAGCCAAATCAGTCAACTACATATTCATATATAGGAAAACTGCACTTATAACATAAATATTATAGATATGAGGTAGTTATTACTCTCCAAGTATGTTGTTGTTTAGCAGTGATTTTTCTAAAACTGGTGGTGCATCTCTGAATACTGTCTCTAACTAACACTATTAAATACATACACTATTTACAGTTAATTGAATATTTGCATCTGTTTGCACTCCACTACTCCTCAAATATTTTTCTTTGTGTGATAGTCCTCAATGCAATTGGAAATAGCATGAGAAAATCATTTAAAGAAAAAACATCGCCAAAAAATTGCATTTGCTTGATCTATTCTGTACTGAAATATTCTTGTATTTCAGTCATTGGATTTAGGCCCATGTTTATAATTACGCCAAGGAAGGCCTCGATATCACAAGATTCACTACTCTTCCAATTAGCGAGACGTTGATGTAGGCGAATTCTGCTTGGCAAATTTTCTGTTTTTGCCATAGAGATTGGTTTCATCGCGTATTAGACTGATCATTTCATCTCCAAAAAAAGTCGGAAATATTGTATAGGTTCGCTGTGAATATTAAAATCACTTGGAAGAATTATTCCTGGTGTAACCTCACTAAAATCAGGTTGAAAACTTGGACTAGGGTCATTAGAAACGATGTCCAACCAACCTGTCATAAGTCTTGGTATAGGTTCACCATTTAACACGATTTCCTCCTCATCTTCGTCTAATTCCCTTTCACTATTCATCAGACTATCTGATTCATCACTAAAACTATGGAAATATTCTTCATTATCACTTATTTTAGCTAATAATTGGACCAAATCCGATACCGATACTTCAAAGTCCGCCATGACGGATGTTTACGTTCTCAATTAGGAAATTCAAGTTCAAAAAATGTAAATTTTATGGGTTATTTTGACTTACTCGGTGCTTTGACGTCACTACCAGTATTCTCTTTCGAAAGCGACCATCTCCTGTCATCTAGTATCACTTACGGAAGGTAGAATAAAAGCTGTTAGTGAATGGCAGAATGCGGAATATATCGTATTCGACATGGGGAGGGTTAAGTTTGGCTTCACTAAGGCTAGCCATGACCTAGGCAGCCTACCTATCAGTAGCATGCTAGGTGCTTCACCTGTGGTCACATTAGGTGTGATCCTAAGATTGAAAAGAAACCGTGGTAAGGCAATGTGCAAAGAAATTTTTGAGTGCAAGAGGGCTTTAATTTTTTTATTTGAAAACTTTTACTAAGTTTTCAGCTGCCCCATTTGTGCTGCTCTATGTCATTCATTCTGCAAAACATTTTGAACTTGGCTGATGGGGACCCATTGTCTGTTACCACAATTTTTGGGAGTCCAAATGTGGCAAACAAAACTCTTAGTTGCGATATTATTTCCTCAACATCCCCATTTCTTAATTCCTTCACCTCAGGCCATTTTGAATGACTGTCCACCACTAGCAAGAATATTTTGTTCTGAAATGGCCTAGCCAAGTCAATGTGTAACCTTTGCATGGTTTGTCAGGCCAATTCCATGGTTTGATTGGCGCTGTGTTGGGCATTGGTTTGTGAACCAGACACGACTGACAAGTTTGCAAGTGATTCCACTGACTTATCTAATTTTGGCCACCACACATGATCTAGCCAGGGATTTCATTTTCACAATACCTAAATGGCTTGAGTGTAACTCATCCAGTATCTTTGGCCTTAGTGACTTTGGGATCACAACTCTGTTTCCCCACAACACACCCCTGCTCAATGGTAAGTTCATTTCTTCTGCTAAAAAAGGTTTTAATTCCTCCCCCACTACTGATGGCCATCCAAACATGCAGAAGTCCCCTGCTTATTTCACTGTCTACTCTAGATTCCCGGCTGATGGTTTTTGCAGTGACTGGTAGGAATTCCCTTTCTCCTATGTCTAAGTATGAGAATTCCTCAATGATATCCCCTTCTACAGACAATGGTAGCCTTGACAACCCATCAGCTACCCTATTCTCAGCTGCCTTGATATACTCTATCCTATAATTGTAAGCCTGCAAAATAACTGTCCATCGCTGCAACCTGTTAGCTGCCATTTGAGGAATTCCTTTCTTTTCTCCAAAAATATAAATCAGGGGTTTGTGATCGGTCCTTAAGGTAAAGTGCCTGCCCTATAAATATTGATGGAACTTCCTGATTCCAAAAATAATAGCCAAGGCCTCTTTATCAATCCGAGCATAACTTCTCTCGGCTTTAGCTAACAACCTGGAGGCAAAAGCAATAGGCCGCTCTTCCCCATTTGGGAACTTGTGAAGTATAACTGCTCCTAACCCATTAGGGGATGCATCACATTCTAGTATGGCTGGGAGGGATAGGTTGTAATGAGCTAAGACTTGGGTAGAGGTGAGAGTCCTTAATCACCTAAATGCGGCATTACATTCATTTGTCCAGTGCCACTTAGATTCCTTTCTGAGTAATCCGTGCAAAGGTGACAACTTAGTAGCTAAACCTGGCAAAAACTTGGAATAATATTCAACTAATCCTAGAAATCCTCTTAACTGAGACATTCTGTGGTAAAGGTGAATTAACTATGGCTTCTACTTTGCTTTTAGAAACATGAAGCCCATCTCTGTTGATAGTATGCCCCAGAAACTCTACAGACTAGCATTAATCAGCATTTGCTCCTATTAACCTTGAACCCTGATCTGTGCAACTTGTCTAATAGTGCCTCCAGGTTTCTCAAATTTTCTATGTCATTTTTGGCTGTGATGAATATGTCATCTTGAAAGCATGCGACCCCTTCTAAGCCTTGTACTACTTGGTCCATTATTCTCTGAAAAATTGCAGGGGCAGATGCTATTCCAAATGGAAGTCTACTATATCTAAAAAGTCCTCTATGGGTATTTATGGTGCAAAACTTTTGGGATTCTGGTTCTAAAGTCAATTGCTGGTAAGCTCGGGATAAGTCAATTGTTGAGTATTTCTCTCCACCTTGCAATTTGGAAAAAAGTTCTTCCACCCTAGGTAATGGGTAACGCTCAATTTCTAACTGAGGATTGACTGTGATTTTAAAATTCCCACATATTCTGACACTACCATTGCCCTTAGCCACCGGAATGATAGGAGTTGCCCAGTCACTAAATTCTACTGTATAGAGTACTCCCAATTGCACCAGCCTGTCCAATTCCTTCTCTACCTTACTTTTTACTGCAAATGCCAAGACTCTCTGATAACAGAAGAATGGTCTTGCATCATCTCTTAAATGTAATTTGACATTTCCTTTGTTAAAAGATCCAAGTCCTCCATCCCACATCTCTTTAAACCTTTCCCACAAGTTGTTGACATTTGAAATTGTTGATAGCTGAATATTGTTTACTGGTTGGGCAAAATTTAATTTCCTGAACCAATCCCTTCCTAGCAGTGGTGGACCCCCATTTTTTACAATAAAAAGTGGTAACCTAAGGCGATCGTTTTTGAAATCCACTTTTACCCATGTGGCCCCCCTTGGGTGAATCATTGTGTTGGCGTACGATTTTAACCTAACATTGGTACTCTGAATGGGGAAATTCTTAAATTCTTTTAGGTAAAAGTCCTCGGACACTGCCGAAATAGCTGAACCCGTATCAATTTCCATTTTTATGTCCTTATCCTCGATCATAACGTTAGCAAACAACTGACCCTTGTCACCGATCCATGAACTCTTTACTCAAAATAGAGGCAGCTAACCCAAGACTTTCGGTTACCCCTAGCCGGCCCATTCTTGCGCATTCAATGGGAATATTTTTGGAAACGACTTGATGAAAAATAGTCTTACCCATATTGTTACCTATCTTTTTGCACATTGCCTTAAGATGACCCATTTGCTTGCAGATGTCACATTTATAGGACCTGAATCTGCAATCACTGCTCCTGTGACCTTCACGCCTGCAGCAGTAACACCGTTCGCTCGAGTTGAAGCCCCTCGATGCCTCTGAATTTTGTCGTCTGTCTCTCCAGTTCTTCTTCTCCTTTACCCTGTAGACTTCTGGTTGGCCATCAACAGCTTACTCTCCCATGTGCTCACATGCATCTTTTCTGGTAACAAAATGAATGCCTCCTCCGCCTCCTAGACTTCTGGTCCCATCGCGTTCCGCCATCTTGCAAAACATCTCCATGTTTTGGGATGCTTTTTCTCTAGCTGTAGCGATCTCTACTGCTTTCTCGAACGCCTCCGTATCACTCTCCAAATACAGTGCTCGTACCGTTGCTTTATCCCGAAGGCCTAATACTAATTGATCCCGAAGTGCCTGGTCCAAATAGTTCCCGAATTTGCAAAATCGCGAGCTCTTCCTCAGACCAGCGACAAAGTCAATTACAGACTCCTGTAGTTTTTGAATGCGCTGATTGAATTTGTGCCTCTCCACGATGACCGATCGCTTCGGGGAATAATGTGTGCTAAGTGCGGCTGTTATTTCGCCAAACTCTAAGTCCCCTGGCTTCTGAGGCTCACAAATATCACGCAGCACCTCGTAAGTTTCTTTGCCGATTGACGAGAGCAAGATGGCCTTTTTCTTGATTTTGTGAGTTGCGTCGGTGCCCAGATCGTTCACAATAAAGAACTGCGACAGCCTTTCTTCATACGATTCCCAATCATCCTCTCCTGCCTAGAATTTCTCCATAAAATTCGGCATCCTCGTTGCCAATGTGATGTCGCTAATAATCAAAACTGCTACCATGAGCTCCAGAACACAACTGCCCTGGGGCGCTTTATTCTGCTTTTGTCTTAAACAAGTGAAGTCTTAAAAGCACTTATACATACATGGTTAAGTGCACGCAGGCACCATATTCAAATACATTGCACTGTTATTAAAGGTATACATACTGTAGTGTATAGCTTGTGCGCTCTAAGGTGGCAGGCGGAGATGCATGGGAGGGGAAGGGTAAGAGAAACTTTAAGGGAGAACCGACATCAGAGCCTATGCGCAGTAACACAATTTTGGTTCGCACGAGTCCAAGTTCGCGCCCACACCTAAGCACCACCTCCCCTATAGGCCTTCCTGCCTCGATGATGGACTTGTCCTACCATAAATGTGCCTACTGTGCACTGTCACATTAGAGCAATTTTACTATAGACTTCAAAGTGTGATAACAAATGATCCTGAAAGGGGTACCAAAAAAATTGATACCTTTCCTTTGTACATATCTCAATTAACAATTTCATGGAATGTGGGTTGCAAGATGTTGATAAAACTGTTCATGTGGTACATGGTATTAAGTTGGGGTCTTGTCTGTTATCTGCCATTCACCCAGGTTAAGATACACAGTGCCCTAATGGAATGAAGTGGCTAGATATCAAAATGCATGGAGGTTAGCTGCAAGAAAAAAGAATAAGCGTGCGGGATACAACTGTGTTGTGTAAGTTAGTTAAAGTGTTTTTGGTTTCTTCCCACATTCACTGTGCCACCCCCCTCGGTGGAGCGGGACAGTGAATGTGGGAAGAAACCAAAACACTTTAACTAAGTTATCCAACCCGGGAGGATGAGTTGGAGTATGTTGTAGCCCAAGCAGTCGTATCCTGCGCTTGTTCCATATCCCGCCTCCAAAAGGGCCCTGCGTATATTAACTTGGGTGGGTGGCAGATAACAGACAAGATCTAAAAGTTGTAATTGGATTAACGTAGACTATTTGGTGTCAATTTGAATTTCAGTTATTTATTTTTAAAAGTTGATTAATTTTTTTGGAAACTTTATGGTTGTTTGTATGAAGTATTTGAGTATTAAAAAAATTTTGATCCTTAATAAAATTTCAGTTTTTGCATAATATGACAAATTTGTGGTGTGATCTCACAATGTAGCCTGCAACAGGTGCATTTTATTATGTATGTACACATTGGACAACATTGGTTCAACTCTGCAACTTTCAACACATTTCAACAAGCACCCAACATCCGTTCAACTTGCTCGCAACATCCTTTCAACTCAGCAACATCATCGGCAACATCGGTCGGCAAAACTTCAATGGAACCACCTTGTTGAAATGTTGCTCGTTCAAAATGAGAAACAAGGCAACTTCTGCTCCTCCATACCGTACCCCACCACCACCCAATGCTCACAGTACATACATCTACTATCTATATTGCATCTTCCAAACTAAAATGTTATGTCAGCTCATTTTGCCATTTGCTCCTATTCTCCATGTGCAGTAGATACACATTCTTCATTCAAGGTAAATAATATATGTTTATATTTTATTTAATTATTATTTTCTGTATTTTTGTACTCACTGGTTTGTCATTGTCATATTGCACCCTTCTCATTCAGCATGTGGAGCAATGAGAAAACGCTACTGTTTATAGAAAGTTTAGAAATAGATAACATAAAAAGTACTTGCAACCCTTAAAAGTAGAGCAGAAGCCTCTCCCAACAAAGCCCCCTGGTTTGCCTATGACATTCTGTGGTTTTTGGCAGAAAAAAACCAATCCAGAGGTAGCAAGGATACATGTGAAGGGGTAAGATTTTTGTAATCATTAGTTGCCTGGTCTGATGCCAGATTGATTCTCAAGGGTATTGGGCACAACTGTTTCTATATTTTATATGACAAAATGAACTAACCCTGACATTATTGTAACAGATGAAAGAATTGAGTGTAATTTTCAATTTATTTCATTTAACAGTTGTACAGTTTTTAAAAGGATATTAAACAAGCCAAACAATATATTTAGGTCACCCTGGCATAAGACCACTAATTTAAAATCTTTAAAAAGATGTATTTTGAAGTAGAAATTTAATTTAAACATGATAGATGGGTACATTAACCCTTAGAGTGCAAGGAAACACAGTCGTGCTCCTTGCAACTCTTGCCTAAAGTGCCAGGAGTGTGATCGCGCTCCTTCATCAGGCTCTCGTATAAGTGCTTGTAGTTCACGGTCTCTCGTCAGATCGTATCTTGCGACAGTCTACTTATCACAAGGAAAGAGTGTAGTTTCAGAGCCTGCTGCTAGTTTTCGTCTCATTAGTTTTGTTTTGATTTTATGCGGTTTTGAACTTGACCTAGTTTTTGCAACCTGTAGTAATTAAAATGGCATCAACCTCAATGGAAGTGTGATAATTATGAAGATATAGTGGATTATATAAATACTCTTGGTGACGATGATGATTGTTGATTCTGGTGATGAAATACAAACTCCCACAAGTTGTGAACCTCGTTTCATAATTTCAGATACAGAAAGTGGCAATAGTGACATTATTGTTCGTCATAGATGTCATATTGCAGTTCTAACTCAAAGTTCAGATAGTGAAGTGTTGTTGACAATGAGGAACGTGATAATGATATCTATAATAATGAACAAATTAGCATTAGAATCTGATAGGAGAACAATTGAATATCGGTAATTAGTATACATTAAAATGTAAGCACAAATGTTAGGATGTAGAGGAACAAGTGTGTGTAAATTATGTGTTATTGTTGTATAAAGCATTTTATTTTTCATAAATCTCCAATCCTAAGAGAGTGATTTTTTTATATGGCCAAATAACATACTGGGAGTTCAAGAAATACAACAAATATGCGAGTTAAGTAATTAAAAAAAAAACATTTCTAATTTCAAACTTTAATTTTGTTTTTTTTTTTAAAAGGTAATTTTTATGTTAAACAATCCTTTTACAATAGTAGTATGATATCTAGTCCTTAATTCCTATGTTCTAGATAGAAAACTATATGTACTAAATGTTCTGTAAAACTTTCAAAAAGACACCTTTAAAATTGAGGGAGATGTAATTTTTTTCCTACACTGCTGTAAATTCGACAAAAATCGCCTCGCAATTTCAGCATAGCTACAAGAACATTGCCTGGCACTCAAAGGGTTAAGCAAAATAGTGCTGCCTTGGCACTTTTCCTACTTCAGAGCAATTATGGACATCATTAGAAATTTGGGTCATTCTTTTTGATAGATTTTGCAAATTAATCAACCATGAATCTCCATTTTGGATTTCCCTCCTCCAAGATCCCTCAACAATTATGCTAGTTTCCACATCCTCGCAGTCAAACGATCCTGGTGGACAGTAAAACTGATTTGTCGTTGCACTTCGACAAAGAAAGTTGTGTAAGTAAACACATGTTAAACAACGGATTCAACTTTGACTGGTTTCAACGCAATTGGCTTTTTAAATACTCTAAAATCTGCAGCTATTAGTCCAAAAATGTTTTCGGGTATTCTTGCACAGCTCAACCGATAATTAAACTCGCAGGCGAGCCTTTGTCTTGATGCCCTGGATATGGTTTCATCACATTTTTACTTACTGCAAAAGCATTGTCTGCTACGATCACATAATTTGTACTTCTTCCAGGTAATGGATGTGGTGTAGGAATATCCATTCTATTCGACTCCATTCTTCTATAAAATCCAGTGTTGGAAAACTCCTCCATCTGATATTCTTCCTTGGCATCTGATTTCTGCATAGGTTATGCAGTAGTCTTCATCTACAATTGCAAATTAAAGAAATATGGCAATAGTTTCTTATTTTTATTGTCTTTTATCGCCTTTGAATCAAAATCTCTCAAATTTAACATTTTAATATGTTTTGACAAACTTGAGCATTTTTAAGGAGAATTCGTCTTGCCAACCGATTGCATTGTTGAACTCGAAATCCTATTATTCTCACATATGCTCCAGTTCCCTCTGGACCTTCATGGACCCTCCCGGCCCAATTCATAGGTATCAGAGATATCTCAGAATTAGTTTTTACTTTCTCCATATACGTAGTATAGAGCAAGTATTGTTTCCATGAAAAAATTTGAATTTGAGATTTCAATGGAAATACACGTTTTGAGGTCCCCTGAACACGTTTTGACTATTTTTGCGATGGTGTCTGTCAGTCTGTCTGTCTGTATGTGATAGAATTTTTACTTTCTCCATATGTAGTATAGGGGAAAGTATTGTTTTTATAAACATGAAAAAATGCACAAAAGTTGAAATGATTGTGTTACCATATATCATTTATACCATATCATTTTATTCGCCAAAGATGTCTGGCGTAGCCTGGGCATTGCCATGTACTTTCAGCTAGTACATACATATATAAAACCATAATAGCATATCATCAACCAAACGGGTTCCACAATTTAAACTCTTTCAGTAATTATGGATTTGGAAGGAATTGGCTAAACTAAATTTTATATATAAGATTTGTACAACATACCATAATGATGGGAATAACTTGGAAACGAGAAAAAAGTCTGCTATGACCGGGAATCGAACCCGGGTCTTCCACTTGCCGGGCGGATATTCTACCTCTGAACTATCTTAGCAGATCGATTTTCTCGTTTCTGAACGCGGATGTTTTCTTGGTTGGGACGGAACCAGCCAAGCTAGTATCAAACTGCCCCAACAGATGTCCTCGAAGAGATACATCGAAGAAAACTCCTCCCTCTCAAATGGTGAGATTGCCAAGTAAGAAATTGATGGATTAAAAATCTCACCATTTGAGAGGGAGGAGTTTTCTTCGATGTATCTCTTTGAGGACATCTGTTGGGGCAGTTTGATACTAGAAATGAGAAAATCGATCTGCTAAGATAGTTCAGAGGTAGAATATCCGCCCGGCAAGTGGAAGACCCGGGTTCGATTCCCGGTCATAGCAGACTTTTTTCTCATTTCAAAATTATTCCCAACATTACAGCTTATGCCTGTCTGCATAGGATCTTCGGATCGGTTTAATCCATCAATTTCATACCATAATGAAATCAAGATATTTAAAGCAGCGCTTAAGAGCAGGGCTACCACGATAAAAGGTAAAAATAATATTTCTTTTACACGTATTTCCAGAGAACTGTCCATATGGATTTTAACCCATTTTTGTGTATATAATCATCATACAAATAAATAATCAAAATATCATTCCAACCGGGTTGACTAAACAGGGCTACCACAATATCAAGCTTAAGTGTTTTTCTGTAACAATGAATTTCGAAGGTATTGGCTGAACTGATTTCAATAAGAAATTTCATTTGTAGGGCGAGTATAGGATGGCAAAATGAAATGAACATGTTTAGAACATCTAAAAAGCAGGGCTACCACAATATAAGGAAAAATAATTTTCTGATTTCAAAGCAAATACATTAGTATACGATTATACTATGGCGAATTCTACGAAAAGCGCTTTGTTTGAAGATATCTCAGCAACCAATTGAACCAAGAAACATCGACTCTTAAACTTGGTACAAATACTAAAGAGACATTGAGGATATGCACCTTGGTGTCAGAACTTTGATTTTTTGGAAGAGGGGAGAGAGTTATCAAATTTGAGTCTACATATAATTTTTTCATACTAATTAAAGGGGAATATTGGTCACTTAACTTGAGAGTACCTTGAGCTTGGATGAAAATATTACTAAGTGATATGTGCATGTATTATTTGAAACTCTAAACCCGGGGCAAAGTCTGGGCAATTATCTAGTAAATAATAATAATTGGTGCAGGCAGAGTGCCGGAGGCACCCTGCGTGACCTCAATCTCCAGCATGACTTTAATCCCACACTAAACAGAAGAATTTTGAATAAACAGTAAACAACCTCCACGTAGTTCCATTTCTCATCACCTACAGCACCACTCCCTACGGTAAAAATTGTGGTTAATTAAAGTACAAGTTACATTTTCTGCCATTAAACTTGATTGAAAGTTACTGTTAAGCATTACGGAATTATTTTTAAAAGATTTTTTTCCCTTTCGACACCTGGTAGTTCTACAAGTGTTTAATGGAACTGTTTGCATCATTATACTCCTGGTTGGGTCTGGAAACACATTGCGGGAGGCGGGGAGTTGCAAACTTAGCTCAACCTTCTCACCTGCTGCCTTGCTTAGTTTTCATCAGGAATCACACATACATGCACACAGACATACACCTGATTAATTGCTGTAAACATTTTATGTAGCATGCTCAAGAGTAAGTAGTGGAAATAATTTGTATATCCTTTTGCAAAGTGGAAAGATCCTCAACATAGTCCATAAAGAATTATTGTAAAACGTTTAGGTTTGTTATTCAAGAAAACTGAGTTCAAGGAATAGAAATTATTAATTCAAAACCATGAAAAATTATAGGCACCTGCCAATGGTAAAGAATTGTTTTCATCTTGTTAATATTATCTTATATTACAATTTTTAAGGATTTAAAGTATACATATAACTTCTCAAACTCTGGGAACAACCCTTTTTTCATAAATTACATTTATGCAGTGCGTTTTTTCGCAACCTGACCATTTCAGGAACGTTACTACAACATTGCGTGAGGGTCTACTCTACATATAAATCACCAATTACTTATACTATAGCTTATTCATATTCAAATAAATATTTTATGGTCTCATTCCGTTTGTGTAAGGGTTCAAATCGGGAAAATAATTGTGAGGCAGCCAGCTTGCAGCACTGCTGCAGTGCAGTTGTCAGTTGTACACTTGTTCTTATTGCAGACTTCACATGAGGGTGATTAGCAGTGCAACGAGATGTATTGTTCCTCTTGCAGTCTTTCTAGTGCTCTTCATTATGATGGGTGAAATGGACATTGAAAAATTTATTTTTGAAGTGGAGAGTCATCCTGCAATATGGAATATGGAATTGAGGATTACAGGAAAATTGAAAAAAGGCATTGTTGGGAAGAAATTATCGATTTATTCAAGAATGAAGGCATTGTTACAGAGGCCCAAAAAATTTATTCGGTAAGTACACAAATGTTTCAATTACTATATTTTACTGTTCTGTCATTCAACCCTTCCTTCACTGCTTACTAAATATTCTGCAAGGCTGTTTCGAATTGAATATGCTGTAGTTATTCCTGAATTAATAGTTGTGTTATCCTCCTCAATGCATTCCGGAATTGTCAAACTATCTTCGAAGTTGATACCATCTCCGGCTCTTACATAATTGTGTAGTACACAGCAAGCTTTGATGATATCATTAGCGCATTCAATATTGATGTTCAAAGGCCTGTGAAAAATTTGCTATTAATTTGCCATGCTGCCAAATGTGCATTCGATGTATCTATGGGCCCTCCATAATCTGTAGTTAAAAGTTTTCTTATTTTACGTCAGACACCTACCACTGTAAGGACGCATAACATTCTCTGCTAATCTGAATGCTTCATTACCTACAAAACCATGGTATATTAGGTTCATTGTTTGAAATCGATGTAGGCTTAGGTATATCCAAAGTGTTTTCCGTGAGAAACATGTTTGGCAGCAACAATGCTTCAATGTTAATCTTATGGAAATTTTTCGAATTTTCAAAATTTTTTTGGGGCACTTAAACTTAAAAACTTCCCGTTTTCGCAATTTTTCATTTGTTTATAAGTAGGGCATATGTTTTTTCGGTTAAAAACAAAATTGTATTCGGAGGTCATTATCGGGTTTTTAAAAATTTTTTGAGTTTGGGTGATATCAGGTTTTAATGAAAGCAAAGGGTTATATGTTTTAAAAAATTTGGGTTGAAACAGGTTTAACAAAAATTAATAAGAAACCTTTATAATTTATATAATTTTATGTCAACTACTCATTGATTATAGATGATACAAATATATTACAATAAAGTATAAACCAACAAAATTATTAAGTCAGATTCTCACACATAATACATATCAAGATACTAAATAGAATTAAGAACCAAATCATGTGCTCATTATTACACAAAACTATTGGTAATATTGAATAGAGTGAAATGCCTATCCAGTATACTCAGAAATATGTATTACATCATCATAGGTAGTCTGTCCGTAGACAGGTCCGTGATTATTCTTGGTTAAACCTGGTTCTCCATATACTCCTATTTTCCGCTGTCCTCTTTATATCTTGATAACTCTCTTTCCCTTTCAAATCGTCTATCAGCTGAAACCTTTTCCTACCTCTTTCCCTTTTCCCATCTAGTTTTCCTTCTAACACGTCTTTAATCATACTCTCTCTCCTCAGGTAATGTCCAACCCAGTTAGCCTTCCTCTTTCTGATAGTCTGTATAATCATTCGCTTCTCTCCTATTCTTCGTAGCACTTCATCGTTTTTCATCCTATCTGTCCATTTTATCTTCAGCATTCTCCTCCAAGTCCACATTTCAAAGCTTTCCAAGTATTTGATGTCATTTTTCCTTAGCGTCCATGTTTCTGCCCCATACAATGCTATACTCCATACGTAGCATTTTATCAACTTCTTGCGGATATCTTCCCTTATATTCCCTGTAAGTAGTTGTTTCTTTCTCCTGAAAGCCGCTTTTGCTTTTCCTATTCTAGTTTTGATCTCATCCGTACATTTTGCCTCTCGTGTTATGATACTTCCAAGGTATTTATATTCTGAAACTTGTTCTAATGGCTTTCCTCCAATAGTTATGTTCAGATTCTCTTCTTTACCCGATATTCGAATGACCTTGGATTTTTCTGTATTTATTTCCATACCGTATTTTTTACCAGTTATCACTAGTCTATTTATCATTTTTTGTAGCTCCTCTTCCTTTCTTGCTATAAGTACTTGATCATCTGCGTATTTCACTGTTCTTATAATCCTTCCTCCAATTTTGAAATCCCCTGTGCCTTCTAAAGCTTCTTGCATTAGACTTTCTCCATATATATTGAATAGGGTTGGCGATAGGCAGCAGCCTTGTCTTACTCCTCTACCGATATGTATTCCGCAGGTGTCCACATTCTCAAACCTGACCTTTACAACTTGATTCTCATATAGATTCCTAATCAGTCTCCTATCTTTCCAGTCTACACCTATATCCTTTAATATCTTCATCAACTTTACCCAATTTACTCTATCAAAGGCCTTCTGCCAGTCTACGAAACATGCGCAGATATCTTGACTGTATTCTATTGCCCTTTCTGATATGATTCTAACTACTCCTATAGCATCTCTAGTTCCTCGTCCTTTTCTGAAACCGAATTGATCTTCCCCTATTATTTCTTCTGCCTTTTTCTCCAGCCTTTTATTAAGAATCCTCGTGATGATCTTCGATGTGTGTGACAGAAGGCTTATAGTTCTGTAATCTTTACACTGCATTGCCTTTGGCTTCTTCTTTAGAGGGATCATTGTTACTTCTAGGAAATCCTGAGGCCACTCTCCCGTGTCGTAAATCTTATTAATTAATTTCGTGATCACTTTTAGTCCTTCTGATCCTATGACTTTAAGTATCTCAGCCGGTATTCCATCGCTGCCCGTGGCTTTCCCCTTCTTTAGTTCCACTATCGCCTTTTCTACTTCGCTCTCCATAATACTTGGTCCTAAGTTGTCTTCTTCAATGTTTTCTTCGTCTTCAAGTTGTATTTTTGCCGCTCCTGCCTGTTTGCTGTATAATTCCTTAATGTATTCTTCCCATACCTGTGCTACATCCTTTGTTTCTGAGACTATCTTCCCATCCGTATTCATAATTCCTTTACCACAAATTCCATTAGACTTCTTATCTTCTAATTCCAGTGCCCTAGCGTACATCATATCGTACCGTCCTAACTTCTCCATTTGTTCTATTTCATCACATTTTCCTTTTATCCAATTTTCTCTAGCTTTATCTGTTACCCTTCTCAACTCATTGTTTATACGCCTATAGTTGGCTCTACCTTCTTCACTGTTAAAGTTTTTCCATTTTCGTCTCTCATCCATTTTCTCCAGCATTTCCTTCGTGATCCATGGTTTTCTGATTTTCTTCTCTTGTTTTCCAATCTCTTTATCCAAGGTATCCTTGATACTGGTTTTAATTTCATCCCATTCTATATCAACGGTCTTCGGTTTGTTTTCCAACTTTCTTAGGTTATCTTCCAACTTCATGCTGACTACATCCTGCCTTTCTTTCAGTTTTTCTAGGTCCCAGGTCTGTCTTTCTCTTCTCGTTTTTCTTATTTGTTTGAGCTTTGTACTCACGTCAAGTATTAGAAGGCTGTGATCTGAATCAATGTCTGCTCCTTGCAATGCCTTGGCGTTCTTTATGCTGTTCCTGAATCTTTGTTTTACAAGGATGTAATCTATTTGGCATCTCATTCTATCTCCTGGACTTTTCCATGTGTATAACCTTCGTTTATGGTTTTTGAACCATGTATTAGTCACTACAAGGTCATTATTGATGCAGAATTCTACGAGTTTCTCCCCTCCTCGATTTCTCTTCCCAAGTCCGTATTGCCCGACAACATTTTCTTCCTGTCCTTCTCCGACTATGCTGTTCCAATCTCCCATTATTATGCAGTTTACCTTTCCTCTTCCGTCTTCTTCGTAAATTTCATTAATTTGCTCATAGATCTCATCTATTTCTTCATCGTCATGAGCTGACGTTGGCATATATACCTGGATTATCAGCATGTCCACTGGGACTGCTTTTAGCTTTATTGCCATCAGTCTATCGTTCGTTGCTATTATCTTTGTCACGCTTTTCATCATATCTTTCCTAAGTACCAGAGCTACTCCCCTTTCCCCACTATTTCCTCCAGAATAAACTACCGTGAATTCTTCCGAGTCGAACTGTCCTTCTCCCTCCCATCTAGTTTCGCTTAGCCCTATAATGTCAACTCTATTTCTTCTCATTTCTTCTTTCAAGTTCTCTAGCTTTCCTGCCTTTCTCATAGTTCTTACGTTCCAAGTCCCTATTCGTAATTTACTTTCGACAAATGTTTTCCTTACATAATACATTGGAAATTGATTTGGCATCTTTTATCAATAAATTATACTTAATTGAAAAAATAGATAAAAATATTGATCATTTGATCTATTATTTATAACTGTAATTTACATTACATGGAATTAATAAAATTATATTATAATAGAACTGTTTAAAACATAATACTACCTCAATTTATTGTTTACATAGAGCATCAACTGCATATGGAGGGTATCCTCTGTTGTACTATTCCTCTTGGGAGTTTGCAAATATCGCAAATGGCTAAATGATCGTTCCAAATCACAGCTACCTGTAGGCATACATAACAGTGTTAAGGCTGCCTTGCTTAGTAATGGGTATCGAGACCCAGCATTTATCCAAAATTTCAAACTGTTCAAGTCTTGGTTCTCAGGTGAGGGCTCTTGTAAATAGGCTGGAAGTTCGCATTTACATTGGCCATCTACTTCACAAAGGCTGAATAGCTGATCATAGTTGTCAATATTTTTGGCATTCCTAGTTTTGTAAAACATCTAATACGGAAGCCATATTCCATATATCCTTAATTGTTTTGTTAACATTTCTATCTATCGTAGTCGTCCATTTTGATGAAAGGACTTTAGAAAACTCTTTAAATCTCATGATAATTGCTGTAGTGCAAGGAAGTGTTTTCATAAGAGCAGCACATACACCCGTTTCTAGAGGTTTCCAGTTATGTTTCATCTGTTCCTTTGTGCATACATTAACAATGTGATTGATTCGATGTAAACTTGGTGTGCTAGTTTCAAGTTGCTTCTGATAATTGATGATTGGTGTTAATCGCTCTTCTAAGTAGAATAGTAAAGTGTATAGTTCAATCGGAACAACAATGTTCCTAGCAAAAATTTCTTTATGCCATCCCACATTTGTAATCTTATTTTCAAACTTTTGTAAAAACTAGCCCAATGAACAGGTACAACCACTGAAGGTTTGACTCCAGGTATGTCTAAACTGATACATGCAGCTAAAAAATTTACCATACTGTTTAGGGGAATGTTTAAAAACCGCTCCTAACTTAATGACAAATTTCTTGGCCGGAATCATAGCTTGACAGTTAATGGCTTGGTCAACAGCAACATAAATTAAGTAGGTATATCAGTGACATGTAGAACATGTCCATTGTCATAATTCTGAATGTTTGAAACCAATGCTTTCATATATGCTGCACTATCTGTTGCTACACAGAATACGTCGGTCCGTTTTTTTTTTCAATCTTTTCCATAACTCGTCCTAGAATTGCGGCAATAGTAACGCTGTTACCAACTGTTACAAAAGAAACGTCTACTAAAAACGGTGATCTTCTTTTATGGTTATCATTGTAATATGTCACCAAGGTATTCACGATCTGTCGCCCAACTACATCGCAACTTTCATCAACAATTAAACTAATTTTGACATGTTTCATTGAAACTCTTATTTCATCCAAGTCTTAGTTAAATATTTTAGGCAAATAAATTATTAATATTGTGTCAAACATCGGCATAGTTTTCGTTGCAGGACAGTACTATTTTACAAAATCACCCACCGGACCATCACATGTCTTTATACTAAAACCAGCATAACACACTGCATGGATAAAGTCTTTAATCACACCTTCTTGCTTCTCTTTCTTTTCTTTTTGTCTTACTTGCATCTCGATCAGAGTTGGCTGTTGGCGTGAAGTTGAAGGTCCGACGTTTGAAGCTTCATTACGTAATTTTCTATGCCTTGCAGAAGCGAGGTGTTCTTTCATTCTGTCATATGGCTTCTTGTCTGGTTCCTCTGAAACTTTTACGCAGCAGTATTTACATGCTACAGCATTATAATCACTGCTGTTTTCGTCACACACAAAAACTTTGAAGTCCGAATATTCAGTTACCCAATCTGAAACTCTTTCTTTTTTGTCCCATAATAAAGAAGTGTAAAGGGGCTATTTAAAATATTCTTAAAAAATGAAGGCCTTCATTGGACAATACTAACTAAATAAAATATTAACACACACCGAATAGCAAATAGCGCTACCTACTGTCTGAAATTTGGTCTCGCAGCCATGAAAATTTGTTAAATGTATGCATGCTACAACTGAGAAATGCTTGAATACAAAATATTGAATGAAGGTCAGAAGTTGTGGTAATTATATTCTATGTAATTATGAAGTATTGACCAACTATGTTACAAGGATATATCTTTGAGCCAGAATTGATATACATTGTAAAAGGATTGCATACGAAAGCCAGAAGTATTGCTAATAGTTGCTGCTATATGATCAGCATATCAGTAAGGATACATTTGTGCATCCTGTTAAATTCCCTTCCTGTGTTAGGTAAGGCAAATGATAAAGTTACGTCCTGTGCAAACTTTTACTGCATAATATTCTCCGGGATATGAAACTTGTACATCAGGGCTGGCGAACACGTCGATCGAGGCTTTAATTTCAGTCTATCATGACAGAATTACATTCAATATAAGAAGTAACTTCTCATTAAATAAACCATCCTCAAATAAAAATTAGCTAATATTTTCATTGTAATTTTGATATTAATAAAACGAACATTTCCTTACCATGTAATTTACTTTCTGCTTGAATCACAGGCGATGAAGTGAATAGATGCAGTAGTTTGCAGCTAGTTTTAGTGAAAAAAAGTCAATTGCGACACAAAATAAGTTGGTAACCCCTGATGTACATGAATTAAATAATTTTATTTTCTGTCAATATCTCTACGTGTTTGTAAAAACTAAAATTAAGATCGAAACTCTTGATTTTAAATTAATTACATCATAATAAATGTTGCCTATTTGTGCATTTGCAGCAAAAAAATCCATGCGAATGATATATTAGTGTAATGTATTTTTACCCAGTAATTTCCACTCATGTTTTGAAAAATGTTCACCTTTGTCTATTGAAATCATGATTTGAAGAGCTGTGCCCTTATAGTCGATTTCATTTATCTTTGCAACTGACATTTCATACGTACTCGGGATGGCTCATGGAGGAGGAGTCATCTCCTCACTGAAGAACTCAAACTCAGTGCTGCCATGTCTACTAAACTGGAATACATTGAGGAGAGCTCAGAAGAAAGAGAAAGATGCCAGCAGTGAGCTACTGGGACGTGGGGGCTTCATTGTTCGGACAACGAAGGCATTAGCACGTGGCAACACAGCACTCAGAGACTCGATGTTTGCACAACGGAGGCCAAAGAGAGAATGAGCTCTTGACGGGGGAGGCTCCGCCTACTTCATTCCTATTCGTTCCCGTAAGATCGCATATTAGAAAGCTCTCTTCTATGCTCTCTCTCAGCTGGAAAGATATATGAAACAGGGTATAGTTTATTTTAATTTTTTTATTACTAGTGTAATATTTTCAGATTTTACCGGGATTTAAAAAAAGTTAATCGGGGGTAACAATCGGTTAAAACCTGAAAAACATATGCCCTATTTATAAGTCATGAATAATCAGTCTGAAGTTTTTCAGCATTCTAGCTCATATGGAAGTAAGAAATAATTTCTGTAACACATTAGTGCGGTTATAATATTGTCACAACACAAGCGATCCCCAAGTCCTTTCACCCTTGTTTACACTTTCGCTTCACTGCATGCACTGCTGCCAACCTTGCTAACGGTGCGCCTGCCCCTTCTTTTGTCTTTACTTTTTGTATTTGTTTGCCAGGTGGCCAAACATACTTGCCACCTCATGGCCATGATACTCGGCCTCTCCTGACAGGCCACTCACCCCAAGTGGTTCACCGGTCTAAACGTAATCGCCCCACCTTTATAGGGCATGAGTCTTGTGATACGGTTCCTTCGTTTCCCATCTTTCTCAGCACCACTGCCCCTTTCTGTCTCAATCCTCACAGGCAATTCCATCCCTTCCTCGTGTGGAGGTGAGAAATGCCATTCCCTGGAGTCCTCACCCTCAGATAAGTCTGGCTGGTGCCCTTCATCACTGTCTCCACTGTAGTAGCCCTCCCGATAGGCTTTCATCTGCGAGACATGCACAGGAAAAGCCCTCCACCTGTGGTGAGCCTGGCATCCTGGTGGGTCTGCAACTCGGTATGTCACAGCATCTATCTCACCCATTACCTGATATGGCCCGATGTACTTGGGGTTATATTTGCCATATTTCCTCACAGAGAGAAGGTTTTGCTGCACAAGGACCAAGTCCCCAACCTGATAGGGGGGGGGGGGGGATTGTTGGTCGTACTGGACCTGCTGACGGTTTTTTCTGCTGCAGGTGTTCTCAGCTGCACGTTGCTGGGCCTCCCTCACCCAGTCGAGAAACTGCTGGTATGTCTCTCTTGCATCCTCCAGCCATGGGAAGGTGCTTTCTTCTGGCAGCATGGGTAATCGCCAATGAATCAACTGGAATGGGCTCTATCCTGTTGTCTCCTGTTCTGCCGTGTTGATGGCAAAGGTCGCATGCTGGACAAAGACATCCCAATTCCCCTGCTGACCCTTGCTGTAAACAGACAAAGCTTCCGTGAGGGGCCTGTTGGTTCTCTCATACAAGCCATTTGTCTGCAGGTGGTAGGCAGCTGCCATCGCATGTCGCACTCCCAGAATCTTTAACCTTTTGACTGATTTGCCCGTACCACATACGGGGAAGTTTCTCGGTACCGAAATGACTTGCCCGTATCTGATACGGGCATCCTTCTATGTGCAACAGGAAATCGTGACTATCCCGTACTTTTCTTATCACGTAGTTATGTCGTTTCTCACATGATTGCGCTAGCTGTATTGAAGGTGTCGGTCTCTCCCGGAAGTTTTTTATACTTTTTAGCATTTCTTCATTAGATCTGTGATCTTTCAACATGTAGTTGTTTTTTTTCGATTCCACGAAGTTTATGCAATTTCCTGTCTGAGTTTATTTAAATTCCCTATTTTGTTCTTTTATCTGATGTTAGAACAGTATGTATAATGTTATAATTCTGTTTATATCTTATATTTTATTGTCAATTGATGTCAATTATCGACTTCTAAATCCTTTTCGGTGGACCTCCTACCTTCAAATTTAGCTTTATATTGTAGTAATAGTTCAAGTTTTCTGTAAATTTCCACTCTCCCAATCTTTTTTTATGAGTATTCTGTTCTTGTTTGTTACATTTTTATTTTTCATACACAATAACTTTTGATTTTTACGACAATATTTTGTCAGTAACCAAGCAATACCAATTGAAGTAACACATTTACTATTACTTGTCAAACTTATTTTGGTACAAAATTTCACACGTATTATTATAAATTTGGAATTAATGTTTCATCGTATTTTACGATAATATTGCAACATGTAACACGAATAATTTCTTGTTTATCAATTTTCAGCTGTGAAGGTTATAGACTTGTGACACACAGCTAGGTACAGGTGTTCTGTTTGCTCCTTTTTGTCAGGTAATTGGCACTGCAGTCTTCAACTTTTTTCGTAAGTTCTGATAGTTTACTTTTATATATTAGATTTATTTTCTGTCCCGTTTTCCTGGAAATTATTTCTACAACAGAAACGATTGATTTCCTTACTACCCAATTTCAACCGTATATGCACTATACTACTCTTGATTCTCTCTTATAGGTATTTGGTTTTATCATCTTTTTTGACGCCTCCCGTTTTCAACATTGTATCGTCTGTCTCGTAGGTTATTTATTAGCTTTCCTTTTCTCTCCCGTATTTTGCAGAGTATTTCTACGCATAAAACAAATGACTACTACTATTTATTCCAGTTTACTGTTACATATAAATGATATTGACTCATGACTGTCTCTTTCAGATATTGTTTGCCTTTTATGAGATAGGTACCCACCTAGTTATCCTACTTCTTCTAGGCGGTATCATTGTAAGTTCTTGTTATTTATTCGATTGATTTTTACCTGTTCTGTAACAAAATACAAATTTTTAGGGCTGGAATGAATCATAAATGATCTGCCCCTTTTCAGCCGTAAAAATGGACCAAGATTTTGATTTTACCGATTCTGACAAAATTTCTGTCAATGATTCGGGAAGTTCCACCGATATAACAGACATCGAGTCAGATGATCACGATGAAATGAGTTATGAGGAAGCTAAAGATTGGTGTGAAATGAATACTCAAACGCCATCACCACCTCGATTTCCTTTTACTGCTGCTCCTGGGGTTCAAGTGAATATAAATGAGGATACAGGAATTCTCCAGTATTTTGAATCATTTTTCAACGATGACATAATCAATGTCATTGTAAAAGAAACTAATCTTTATGCCGAGAAGAGCATACGAACATCCGGAATTAGAAGATTTTCTCGACAGTTATCTTGGCATCCTACTACATCCGACGAAATGAGAGTCTTTCTTGCCATTATTATCCTTCAAGGGATAATAAAAAAACCAAAGGATGAGATGTATTGGTCAAAGAAACCCTCAATAATAACACCATTTTTTTCAAACGTGATGTCTTACCGTAGATACATCCTTTTGAAACGTTACCTCCATTTTGCCGATAACAATGCTTTTGACTCTGGGAATCATCCACAACCAAAACTTTATAAGATTTGGCCAATTTTTCAACATTTGAACACCTTGTTTTCAAATTTACTTTCTCCTATGAGGGATGTTTCGATTGATGAAAGCTTGATGCTTTATAAAGGCAGATTAGGATGGAAACAGTACATCCCTATGAAAAGAGCGCGATTTGGAATCAAGAGTTTCATGCTCTGTGAATCAGAATCTGGATACATATGGTCCAGTATCATAAACACGGGCAAAGGAACTAAGTTTTGCCCTGAATATGATCATCTCCCAGTCTCGTCACAAATTGTAATGTCACTAATGAATCCGTTGCTGAATAAAGGTTATTGTGTTGTAACTGACAATTACTACACATCTCCAGATTTGACAGCTATCCTGATAGCGAACAAAACGGACACTTATGGGACCGTCTGCCTAAATAGAAAGAATATTCCAATTGAATTGAAGAAGAAGACATTGAAACGGGGGGATATTGTCGGGTTCCAAAAAGAAAAGTTATGTGTAAAGAAGTGGAAAGACAAGAAAGATATCTCACTCCTCTCTACAGTGCATAATATGGAGATGGTGGATTTGCAAAGAGAGAGAGGAACAAAGAGAAAGCCAAAGATTATCCAAGAATATATTAATACAATGGGAGGAACAGACAAAATGGATCAGAATCTAACGTATTATCCAGTCATAAGGAAAGGAGGGAGAAAATATTAGAAATTTTTTTTTTACCATCTTCTGGATCAGAGTATGGAATTTGTTTGTCTTGTACAAAAAGGGGGGGTGGCACCAAAAATCAGCTGAATTTCCGGTTGGAATTGGTTGATTTGATTATTGAGAAGTACAGATCCGAAGAAAATATTTCAAAAGGGGGGAGACCAGGATCAGATCCTAACCCACTTCGCTTGACTGGTCGCCATTTTCCAGAGCACATACCGCCTACTGCTGCAAAAAAAATGCAGCAAGACAATGTGCTGTGTGTTGTTCAAAGCAAGATGAAAAAGGGAAAAGAATTCGAAAGGAAATGAGGTATTATTGTAAGGATTGTGATGTCGGCTTGTGTGTAGTACCCTGTTTCAGAGACTGCCATATTTTGAAAAAATTTTAAATTGTTATAATGATAAAAAATATTGTTTAGTTTATTTTTTATATTATTATTTAAAAAAGATTCATTATTTCATAAATTTAAAAAATTACTACATTAATGCCATAAATATATTGCTTAAAATTTAAACGTAAAGAAATAATATTTGAATTACGGCAGATAAGCTATGTGTATGTAAATATAAAAATGTAAATATTGCAAATATAAACAAACTATTAACAATATTTTAAATGAATATGTCAATGTAATTAATTAAATAATAAAAATATGAAATAAAAAAACCTGCCTTTTTTGAGTAAATATTTTCAAAAAAACTCGACTGTCAAAGGGTTAATGTCTCCTCCAGCAATTCAGCGGTGAAGCCAGTCTCCTTATCACTGATCAGCTTTTCTGTGGTTCCATGTCTCAGGATCAGGTGGTGCAGCGGAAAGGATTTGACTGCAGATGGCCCAGTGTCTGGTACAGTCTTAGCTTCCACCCAACTGGTAGCATAATCTACACAAACAATTATGTGCCGGTTTCCTTGCGGTGTGAGGGGGAAAGGGCTCACATGGTCTATTCCTACATTCCTCAAAATGGTTGGGAGATGGCTGAGATCGGGTTCAGAAATCCGACTGGCCTCCCTGGTGTCTGCTTGTGTTGCTGGCAGTGGGAACATGTGAGGACAAACCCCCGAACAAGCCTCGAGAGGCATACCCCCAAAACCTTTCGCATACCTCCATCTTCTTCAGGCTAAAATGGCCTCCTGTGGCCCCAGCATGGCAGTCATCCAACACTATGTGCTGGAGCACTCGCGGGACAACCAAAAGGAGCTTTTTACCTTGGCCGTTATTAACGCGGTAGAGAATACTGGTGCACAACCTGAAGCACTGTCGCCACTCCCTGCCCTGCATTGGCTCTTCAATGCCCCCTGGATCTCTGTCCAAGCACTGCATGATCCGTCTGATGTTACGGTTAGTGTGTTGTATAATGACATTGCATGACAAAGCATCTACCACTACATTGGCCTTTCCCTTGCGATGCAAAAATTGAACGTCATGCTCCTGAAGAGCCATGACCCACTGACCGAGTTTTGCTTTACTATTTTGCTTTTGGTAAAGCCATGTCACAGCTGAGTTATGGTTCACTATGGTGAAGGGTTTACCAAAAACATAATGAAGCAGTTTCTCCACTACCCACATAACAGCAAGGCATTCCAGCTCATTGCTGTGGTACTTTGCCTCATGGTCCGTAAGCCTCCGACTAATGTAGGCCACAGCAAATTCCTCACTCCCACTCTGTTGCACCAGGACAGCTCCTAACCCATCACCGATGGCATTGGTTTGTATCTCGCAAGGCAGGTCCTCTTGAAAATGCCGAAGAGCAGGAACAGTAGTGAGCTTTTCCTTAAGCTCTATGAAGACCTGTTCCTCTGATGACCCCCATGCCCAGACCTGCCCCTTCTTCAATAGTGCGTGAAGAGCCTTCGCGATAGCTGCAAATCTGGGGATAAACCTCCGGTAATAGCTTGCCATGCCCAGAAACTATCTGAGACTGTGACTGTTTCTGGGAGTTAAAACATCTCTTACCCCCTGCATCTTTGCTGGGTCAGGTTTAACACCTTCGCGATCAATGCATTGGCCCTCAAAGTTCAGGCTGGCGACCGCAAAATGGCACTTTTCACGACGATGGGTTAACCCAGAACTGGCAATTGCCTCCAACACTGCACCATTGCTGATGCTCCTCAAGACTGCTCCCAAACACCAGGATGTCATCTAAGTAGACCAGACACTGGTGCCACTTCAGGCCTCCGAATACTTGATCCATCAGGTGCTGGACCATCGCCGGGGCATTGGAAAAGCCAAACAGCATCATTTGAAATTCAAAAAGTCCATCGGGCATTATGAAGGCAGTCCTCTGATGGTGTTCTGGGTGGATACTGACTTGCCAGTACCCACTGGCAAGGTCGAGACAGGAAAAGTAGGCCGAGCCTCCCAGGCTGTTGAGAATGTCATCTGTTAGAGGCAGCAGGTACACATCCTGTTTTGTAACTGCATTGAACTGTCGGTAGTCAATGCAAAACTGCATCTCACCTGACTTCTGCACGAGGATGACGGGATGACCAGGGGCTGGTTGACGGCGTGATGATCTCGTCCTGTTGCATCTGCCGGACCTGATTGGAGATTACTTCCCATTCTCCTGACGAAACTGTCCAGGGTGGTTGGTGTAGAGGCTTTTCATCCAGCATGTCGATCCGATGCTGGGCTAGATCAGTCCTCGGAAGTCTGCTGCCTGATGAACTAAAACAAGTGGCATAGCCCTCCAGAAGTGCAGCAAGTGCCGTTCTTTGACTCTCCATTAAGTCCCCCCCAAAATTCCAGTGGCCTCCAGCATTTCTTGAGAAATCACTGCCAACGGCACCGTCTCTGACCAGCGAGCTGTTCCCAATTGGACGACTTACGATGTCATCGTGGTGAATGCTGACCAGCTGCTGCGACCATTGAAATCGTAGAGGTTTCCGCCCAACATTCAGGACTGACTGAAACTCAGACATCTTGTACTTCCAGCACTCCTGGGACTAATCCATTCTCACCCCAGCCTCAAAAAAACGACCGTGCAAGTCATCACTGATGAGGAGGAATCGGGGATGTGCACCATCACGAAACCCAATGAGTTGTGCGGAATACACCTCTCGTCCACCACGAAAAGCATGCTCGCTTCTCAACTGCCCGCCTCACACACATCAGTGGTGCACAAGTCCTTTATTGCCGATTCTAGCACGCCCATCGTCACTTCGCCTTCGGGTCCTGCTGCTTTGTCAGACTCATCAAATGGTTTTGACGCGCTCTCGTCCACCTCAACAGACACTCCATCTGCACTACCGACAAGTCTGACCGCACTCACCTTAATCCAATCTACCCCTAGAATGATGGGGAAAGGGAGGGACTCCATCACCTGCACTTCCTTTAGTGTCATTAGTGGCTGAATTTACCACTCGTGCCAGCCCTGTGCTGCAGGGCCAGCATCCCTGTTTCCTGCACTAGTGCGCTCATGGCAATCACACAGTAAGTGGCCCTTCTGACTGCACCTAAAGCACATGGGTTGGCGCCGAGTCTATCTCTTCTCCCTTTATCTGTCTCCCTCCCTCTCTCTCCTCTCACTCCCTCTTTCTCCCCTCTGTCTCTCTCCTTTCTTTCTCATATTAAAACATTCAATACAAAAAACGACAATATAATCTTGAGGTTTAACAATTAAAAAGCTTACGTTTTTCTAATAAATATGATTTTAACATAGAACCTGAGTAATTTAGAATGGTAGGTGAAATGTGAAGATAAGAATAAGAAACTATAGAGATTCTGAGTTTTCAACTTTTTTCTGTTCCTGAGATTCGGTAATTCTCTTTTTTGCAGTATTTTTTTTCTCGAGAATTCAAGAATTTCTTTTGCTGTTCTTGAGAATTCTCAAGTATTTAGAAGAAAACTTTTTGTCGTGTGTTAATTTTGATTAAAAAATCTTTTGGTTGTAGACTAGAATTGGAGGGTAACTTTAATATGAAAAATGATTTATATTGATTTATTTCATTAATGAGTGGAAGTTGTCATCAATTATTTTGATTGGCTTCAGGATTTGATGGATGGATTCTTGCAACTGCTTATCTAGATTAATACTACAGCAATCGTCCTGATTCACTCTCAAAATGTCTTCATCTTGTTCTTGATCATAGTTCTTTGTTGCAGAATTATTCTGCTTGACATTATTGAAAAGTCTTTTCATTATTATTTTAACTCTTTAGACTATTTTGTTATTTGAACTAATAACAAAAAATCATCTTACTCACCAAAGTGAATGCAATTGGGGTCTTGAAGAAATTTTATCAAAGAAATTAACTCTTTGTTTTTTTAGTCCATTGAGAAGTTTAGCACTAATTTCTGTATTCTCTCTGAGAGTGTTAAATAAAAATTTGAGGACTCCCTCACCAGTTAAAAGGTTATCATCTTGCTGACTCAACACTTCTATCTCTATTCTGACTGGTTTAAAAGTTTTCAGTATACTGTAAATACCCGCGTATAATGCGCACCCTCGTATAACGCGCAGGGAGGTTTTCAGCCTTGTAATCTATGATTTTTCTATATACCCGCATATAGTGCACACCGATTTTTTTAGCGTTACCGTTCCAGAATAAAGTACATGGTGTAACGTGTTCTAAAGCAATGATCGAATTATTGGTATCATGTATTGGTAACATAATGCAAGTGTGAAATGAAATTTTCGAATAACGTTCCAAAAGAACGTCAGCTAACTCAATTATTACATACTCTGTTTACTTATAAGGTGATATTAGGATATACACAATAAATCGAATTATATTAATTTCATAGTATGGCATATGAAATTATTTGAGCTAATAAAATGAAGGAATGACGATAATCCTATGTTTTTTACATAGGTTTTTGTCACGCCTAAGGTGGACGGGTTCGCCCAACCTTCAGTTTTACCCTTATTAGAACACTCGGGAGCATGTAAACACGATAGCAAATAACCATAATTAACTACAGATTCGAAGAATCAAGAATAAATCACGTATGAATTCTGAGAAAAAGGTAGGGAATGATAACTTTATTTAGTTCTACAAGAAGCATCAACTCCCAGCGTACTCAAAGGCATCAGCTGCCATCGTTTCTAATTGTAAGTAGTACCAGTACCTCACCACCAAGCCGGGTGCCGGTGTAGGGTGACGTCATGCATAAGATGACGATTCCGATAACAACATCGAAGAAGAATTTCTTGGCTTTTAAAATGAATAAATACTGAATTCATTCTTTTCATATCTAATTAATTTATGTTTATAGAATTAGTTAATAAATTTTTACTATTATCTATCTTACTTTTCGTAAAAATCAACAATAAAAATATGAGGATACCCGGGCAGTAATTACTGTGCCGAAATTGTGGAAATATGGGGTCAAATGAAAATAGGAAGATTATGTACCCTCGTATAACACGCATCTTAATTTTTAACTCAAATATTTCGAAAAAAAGTGCGCATTATATGCGGGTATTTACGGTATTCAATGAAATTACCTCATAATCTTCTGGTTTTCGCAAGTGGCTTAAATTTAGATTATGCAATGATTTTACTATAGGAATCTTGATTCTAAGAAATCACTCGATCGTAATTTCTATGATGTTCCAACGGGTTTTGCAATCTAACAAATTCATCTTTCTCTCTAGCTTTTACATGGCTTTGTAATACATTGTTCTGTAATGGCAAGTTTTTAAATAATTTTACAATTTTATGAATTTTTTTAACAATATATATGTACTAAGAATGTTATTTCCTTCCCTATTGCTTGAGGAGAAGAGCCAGCAGTATGGGAGTTAGAGGAGGGTTAAGAGATAGAACTCATTCAGACAAGGAAACAAATCTAATACATTGTACTTTAAATGCTCAAAGACATACTATGTAGCTTGTAACTAAGATGGTGTCATTGAATAACAGAGTTCCGGTTTTTGCATACAATGTCAGTCTCAGTTGCTAAATGTAATATTTTGTGTTTCCCACAGGAAATATTTCTCTAGATTCTCAAGAAACAAGATTCTCGAAATTTAAAAAATTTAAGACAAGACAAGAGTCTGAAATAACAAAAATTTCTCGAATTCTTGAGATGGGATTTCTCGAGCACAATCTCTATTAAGAGAAAGTATGGCTTTTATATATATTAAATGTATTGTATTAATTAATTATATGTTATGTGTTGTCTATGTATAAATAAATGCAAATCAGCATTAGGGTGTTATGTGTGGTGTTTAAAATTTGTACTCGATTTTAGGATGATCCCTAATTTTTTTCCCGAAAGTTTTGAAAAAAACCTCATCTTCTTTCGGGTTAATAACATCTTTTTCATTGAATTTATTTTAACCCTCTAATTAATGCTGAATTGAATTAATTTTTTATGTAATCTTAAAAATACATCTTCAAGGACAGTGTTTCTCAACCAGAGGTCCCTGGATCCCTAGGGGTTCGTGCATGATTTTATGGGGGTCCACGAGTTGAGTAGGACAAGACATTTATTTATATCTATAACTTGTTTGATCCCATGCACAACTCTGATTAATATTTCAAAGTGAAAAATTAAGAAAGTGAATGAAGAACGTTTGAAGTTTACATGGTGAGGGGGTCCACAGCTTCAAAAAGGTTGAGAAACTTCTAGAAAATTAGTTTATTTTATGGTAATGATTTTTGACTTTATGGACTTAACCCCTTTTACCCATCAGCCATGGAATTAACTGATACTTCTAGTCGAACTTCTTAATAGATATGGAAATGTGTGTATGTTTATATACATTTATACAGGTAAACTCCATTACAACGCGGTGGATGGGATCCATAACTTCAGACCGTGATATAAACATATTTCCTTACCCGGCGGAGCGCCGAGGAGGGTCCATCGCATTGAAAGGTAAAAGTAAAGACAGCGTGAGGCAAGTTGCAAGCAACATTTTATTCAAAAGAATAACACAGCGATAAAGCGATCAATGTGACTGATGTTTTCTCTGCAAGGCAAATATGTTACCACTTTGTAACATTTGCTTCTCTTCATACAGTACACATACATAAATTGTATGTATTTTGTATACGTTATTTGTCTGACAAAGTGGGAAGCCTATATCCCTTATGTGGTTGTTGCAAAATGAAAACATTTGATTAAAAAAACTTTTTTCCCCTTGCACAAATTTGATGCAGCTTAATGATGAACTCAGTGTTAAAATGGAGTCCACGGACTGACCGCGTTGTACTGGATTTCCTGTTCTGATGGAGCGCACTGTAATGGAGTCGACCTGTAGTACCTATCAGTGGAATGCAGCGATATTTTGTTTTGGGTGAGCTGTTTCGTATCCCTCGAATTGCACGGGCTCTGGTTTTGTTTTGGCAGTTTTAAGACATAACAGCCATATCTCACTTTGCGGAACCTCGTTTTAAGCAGATTCATTATTGCATGAAGCAGGCCTGTGCCTACTAGGTGTTAAAAATACAAAGGTGGCCGACAGTTGATGCAGCCTAAGCATAAATGTATTAGAAATTCCATTTTTACAGGCCGACAGATTTTATTATAAACGTCTTTGGATCCCCATTTAGGACCATGATGTGGCACATTCATCCTATAAAAGAAACTCCCAGGATGGCATACTGTTTTATCTCTCAATCGACGCTTATTTTAGCATTATTATTTCTGAAGAAAGGTGACTTTCTGAATAAAAATTCTTCACTGATTTATTTAGGATTTCATTTATACAGGAAGTATTTACATTTTGCCTGAATATAATGAAGTTTTTAGTTTTATATACCATTTGAAAATTACTAATGAAGATAAGTTATTGAACATATTTAAAGATTTGCATCTGGCATTGATGTATGGAAGCTGACAAAAGCTGTTTTTTTAGATTAGCGGCATATTTTTATTAATATTGAACTTTAATTTTCACGTCCATGGAACCTATCCTCATTGGCATAATGACCCAGTTTTGCAAGTAGCACAACATTTTTGGGAACCTATCTGTTGCATAAAGTGAGGTATGGCTGTATAGTGAAATCATAGCTCATTTAAATCAATTTTGAGGTGAGTTGCTCTGATTTTGAAAAAATTATATCCAAGATCTGAAGGTTTCAAGAAGTAACAAAAAGTATTCTTGGTAATTAAAATATTTCCGTGTTCTGTTACTATATTCCTGTAAAACCAATTTTTTAAATTTGTTTTTTATATTTTTAAAAATAATTATGTAACTGCCATCACTATGTCATAGCAAAATTAATTTTACCTGATGTTTTTTTTTCTTTCCCCAAAATCTTCAGGTTGAGATTGTCTTAGGTGGCCATCTTACCTGCAGACAAAAGAGCAATCAAACCAATGGAAACATGCGTGCTCCCCAGGGTTTGCACAGCCTCACTAAATAATTTGCTAATAATTAATTGTTGAAATGTCATGAAACTAGATACACAAGGTCACAAGATGTCTAGCTATAATTTAAACAAATGACACTTCCCTCCTATATCCCCTTCCTACTTAGCCCATGAACTTTTCAGCCACCCCTCATATTAATGTGAAAGAGAAGGTGGAGAGGCTGAAATAGGAGAGATTGTTTTGCAAGATGGAAGATAAAATATTTCTTAGATATGAAAGGAAAATGTGATTTCAAGCATACTTGTGTATTGTCACTACATTGTATTTGTGGTGGCATAGTTTTTAGGAAATTTTATGGTGCTTTCATTGTTAAAAACCATTAGAACAGCAAACTTCACCCTTGGTAGAATAAAGGTAAATTTAATGATAAAATGGGATCAAATTGAAAAACTGCTACATGAAAAAGTTGTGCTTTACCAATTATTTTAGTACAATTGGAGAAACAACATCTTCAACTTGATTTTGACAATAAGGTAAACTAGATAATTAGTTCTTGAATAATAGGTCCATATATGACCCCAAAACTGGTTGCTCTTAAACTAATAAGTTGAAAAATACCAAATTCTATTTTTCTCTTTGAATTGGATCTTTTCATGCAGTGGGCCCCATTCTTAGTTGTGAATGTTTTGGTAGACAAGATAAGAGTTTACATCTAAAGTTACTCTGGATATGTTATTGTAATGGTGAAACTTAAGTCTCTACAAATTCCTAGTATCCAAAATCACAAGGAAAAAGGTTTGATGGCCATAATTTTGATTAAAAATATATGAAATTTCTTATATTAAATATCACAGATGGCTTTTTAATCAGCTTCACTGATCCCATAAAATGCTCTCTCAGGCTGTATCTACAATAGCGGTAAAAAACTTTTGGGTTACATATGACTTGACCACACTAATTAAATGTTAAATACTTTAAAAATACCTTCAATAGGTAATGGGATATACTGTTTTTTTTTTAGATATTTAACTGTTAGATGTGTTTTGAGAAAAATAGTACTGACAATAATTTGTGTAATCTACTAATGTTAATAGTTTTATTTTTTTTTTAGATATTTAACTGTTAGATGTGACAAAAATAGCAGGACAAAATAATTCATGTAATGTACTAATATAATTTTCAGTGCTATTTTTTCAACACAAAAGGTGACAACGCGAAAGAGGTGAGTGGGGGCAAAAATAGGAACTGAATGTTAATTGTCAGCTGAGGAATGTGTAATTGTACAATATGAGTAAAATGTCATTGCATTGCAAATAACTTAATTTCATTTGTTGCAAGTTATGCAAACTAGTATTTTTTGCATTGAAGGTTCCAGAACGGCATTGCAGTGTGTTCTGGCAGAAAAAAAGCACTGATTAGTTTTATGTTAATATTTTTATAAATAGCGAAATTATTAACAATGAAATTAAAAGAGGTGAAAGGCATACTATTAATAAATTATTATTTTTATCCTTATATCCTGTAAAGTATTAACATAGTAATACATAATATATATGTCCCCTTGGGGATGAAACTTGAGAAAGAGAAAATGTTTTCTAATATACTATTATGATTTTATTTTTCTATTGACAAAGTGACTTTTCAATAGCAGTTGTTTAGAATTGCTATTTGATGGAATTCAGAAGTAATCTTTCATGTATGCCACATGGAATTTTCTTATCTTAACTTTCCAAATTCTCAAACATTTGATGTGTGAAAACAATGTAAAGTTTTTCTGTGATGTAACTTATATTAAATACCCTAATTGATGGAACAAATAATGATAATATCTTTAGCCAGTTTACCTGTAAAACATTACGTTGCATGGAGTATGAAAAAATTGCATAAATTTTAATTGAAGCATTATCTAAGATACCACGTGTTTCCAACTATGGATTGGAACATTAATCACTGGGGTTGCTTTAACTTTCCCTGTTTAACAGCAGTATATTTGAAATTATCAAATACAAATTGCTGCAATCTGTAAATTTGTAATTTTATGGGATTATTTGCCTTGTGGGTTTTTCTGTGCTAACTTTCAATCATATATCAGGCGTCTGACTGTTTAAAAGTGGACGAAACTTACATTTTTGTATACAAGTGCCATCTCACGGAATTTCCTCAGAATGTTGATTCTTGAAGTGTTCGTTAGCTGAAGTTATTTTTTTTGGGTGACCCTAATTAAACTACAGCATATACACTGCGTTCCATGCGGCTTAATCTATTTTGCTCGTTTTCTCCTTTATGAATGAACAAACAAAGAACCTTGTAGACAGCGTATTTGTTAGCTTCGTAAGAATTTCTCCTTGGCTAAGGAAAAATCGCTTCCAAATCAAGGGTCGATTCAGGCTTCATCCTTTGGGGAAAAATAAACTAGGTATTTAAAAATATCTTCAAAAGCATACAGGTTTTGATATGTAAAAAGGTAACAGATAAAATGTTATAAAACAAAATAAATTCAGTACATAATAACATTTCGTCGATATTTTTATTATTTTTCGGTGTTTTGAAATCTTGCTGAGGGGAGGTTAATCGCCCCTTTACCTCCCCTGGATCCAACCTTCATCCAAATGCAGTACCGTTGACGGCAGTAACTAAAAAACTAAATTTTAAAACATCTAGTTACGGTGATGATCCTATGTAAACGTGAATTGAACGCACATAGCATTCAAAAGCTACAATTAAGAGTCTGCCGAGTCACTTGAGAGTGTATATACCGTGAATGAATAAAGCTTGCACAGAAGACGCAACAAAAATTTTAACCCAAGGGGCTTGGGAGAGAAAAGTCATCGCAGTTGAATAATTGATCAATTATTTACAGAAAATTCCAAGTTTTTAGGTTTTCGATCTAAAATGCAGAGAGGAGACTTCAAGATTTTAGCGAGTCCTTGAAAAATAGGGATAGGATATCAGTTATTGCGCTATTTTTATAATCGCCCTTAAATAAAGTCGTATTATTTTTATATTATTATTATTATCTTGAAAATATTCATCATCATCATCATGAGGTGTTCTGCCTCTAGGCAGGTCCCTGGCACCAGCGTTGTCTCCACTCATTTCTGTTCCTTGCCATTTCTTTCATTTCCTGATACCCTCCCCTTTCTTTCAGATCGTCAAACATTTTTATTCTTCTACGTCCCCTTTTCCTTTCACCTTCTACTGATCCTTCCAACACCATCAATAGTAAACCTTCTCCTCTCAAGATATGCCCTAACTTTTCCTCCTCTGAATTGTTTCAAGTAATCTTCTCTTCTCATTCACCCTTGTTAGTATTGCTTCATTCCTTATCCTATCCGTCCACTTAACTTGAAAATATTATTGCCTATTTATACGTTTTGGTATCACAAGGTTTGGACGCACTCAGTTATATGTACTTGATCATTATCAATTTATCAGAGCATAAAATATTGCCTGCAAGACTGAAAACATAAATCGTTGATTTACTTATTTTGCAACGTTTTCCGCGGCAGCCTTAAGAATAAGCTGTGCACCCAGTTGGGGAACACCTCTAGAATCAACCATAACAAAAATTTTCGGCACCATAACATTTTTCATGGGTGCGCCTTTGGCAATTAGCGAGGCAATTGTATATCCTCGCTTGATTTATATTTGAACTATCCGCTGCTATAAAATCAGGATTGACAGCCATTCGTTAGTAGACGCCGCCATGAGGCTGGAACCGAAACGCGTAAGCACTCAAATGGAATTACTGACTAATTTATGGCGTGGTTCCCTGTCACTTAACAATCGAGAGGAAAGTTAATTTATTTTAGCGATATAAGTTTATAGATATTTAATGGGAATAGGTAAAATAGCCCACGGAGTTATTAATTTAATTTTGAAATTTTAGCATATATTTTAATAATGAGGAGAACGTTAAGGAGATTCAATAATGTGGACTGGAGGTGTGTTAGTTATCCATAATATGCTATAAATTTTTAGTATGTTGTGTTAATGTTGACATTTGCTTGGGAAATCAATATTTAAACTTGTCCGAAGAACGCAGAGTTTAAAGCAAGGCCACGGAGAGGGAAATTTGAAAAAAATTAAATGTTCTAAAAATGTATTTTTCTACAAGATGTCGCACCTAAATTGCTTCAAATTAGAAAAAGAAGTTCTCTCAGATGCGGGTAGAAATATATGATCCTACAGTGTTCAATGGTGAACGAATACTAGATGCAGGGAGCACTAACCAAAGTTATACACCGTAACTCGATACGATGAATTCCTGAGACACTTTTTTGGGAGATAAATTTTTTAAGAAGCGATTCGGGAAAAATACATTTATGCATAGCTGAGCTTGGGACATTTTTATTGGAGCCATATTTCAGTTTTAGAAATATTTTTTTAAAGATGAAGTTTTCTCTTTTGGTTTTCATGCGAGGAACCAGGTGTTTGTGGCTGGGCGAAAAGCTCCCAAAATTTGGCTGCAAGCGCAACACCCGTAACTTACTCGAAATGATAAATGGAACCAGTATTTCAATAAATATATTGGAAAAACACAGACCTAAAGTAGGCCACAGAGTCCCGATTCTAAGAAAGAAAGATGTTTAGATGTAGTTTTTCTGAAATTTTAATTGCTATTTGAGTCCCGCGTAATAAATGAAGGAACACTTGGTGTGAAGACCCATCGGCGACAGCGGAATACTGCGGAAAATCCTACCGTGCGAATATGAATATTCCAAGTAATTTCTTTGATCTACGGCAGAGAACAATCTCCAGAACCTTAGCTGTCTAATACTACGTTGGTGCAAGAAGTCGTTCCATATGTTGGCCTACCTTATTCTTTACTCCACTCTTTCTTGTCTTCTGACGTTGAAAATGTTTTAAAAAGTGAATTTTTAGTCTGTGTATAGCTTAGCTGCGTATACGTTTTTTCCTTTGAGATTTTCTCGGAGAGCGTGTGTATCTTTTTATCCGTTTGTTTTTTGTGCGTTCATGGCGTTGCGAGATACGCATACCGATAGGCACGCTATATGCGAGTTAGCAGCTCCCTAGAGCGATCGTAAACCTGTGCTGGTTTTTTTTATTTTGGTCGTTCTTGATTAAAGATCATTATTTCTTTTTGTGTCTGAGGATTTCGTAGGATGGCGACTGCTGTCATTGTCGGAGGCGGCCTCTGCTCTATTGGACATAGCTCCGTGAACATCTCGAATCATATTATTTTCACTGACCCAGCCACATTTGCTTTGAAATACGTAGTTGGTCCTTCCTTGACTGTTTTCAACGTGACACCACCACTTGAAAAGGCTGAAAATTTTGAGTTTGGAACTCTTTTTGCCACCGTCTCACTTAGATGCAGATACTTCGTGCTCGGTTACGAATCTGAGTCCTACCTTACTGGCCCACGGAAATTATATACTTAAGGAAGTTTAGCTCAGGGGTTGCTCCAGAAAATCCCCAAAGGGTGTGGGGTGATTGCTCCTCTCACTCTTTTATTGGTCACTGCCGACGACTCTTCCGAAAGTCCTTACCCCTGTCGGAATGTTTTTGCCCTACCCGTCGAAATTTTTTTTGCCGCATGCTACTCCCGAGAGAGTTTTATGCGGCCCACGAAATTATGGTGAAAAAGTGATCAGTGAAATTTAATATAGACAATTTTATCTTTTTTCGGCAAAATTATGGCCTGATAACTTTTTCTGGTGAAGTTTTAATGCTAGTAAACTATTTAAACTCGATTTTCGCTACTATAAGACAACAGCATCTCTAGATCAGCGTTTCTCAACCTCGACTACGAGATTTTTTCCATGGCCCACTTACATGTACATATATAAGTAGGAGTAAATTATTTACTAAAAGTAATGGGTTATTTAAAAAAAATGAAATTGTTAAAACTTTTAAAATATTAAGATGCCTTTGCGACACTTTTAAAAGTATTGCTATACGATCTTAATTTTTATCAAACTTTTCGTGACCCACCTCAAATCCTTTTGCGGCCCACTTGTTGAGAAACACTGACGTAAAATCGCATCCGACCCGCCGAGGTTCTCCCTTCCAATGCGGCCCTCGGAATCATTCACATCGACGAATTTGGCCCACGACGCAGAAAAGCTTGCCGGCTCCTTGTGCAGACGATAACTGTCAATTCAATGAAGCTCGAGCAGCCGAATTTCATGGTGCGATATTCAATCAATGCAACATTATGTATCGCAATAGCGCTTTGTAGAACTTGTAATTCTTTCTAGGATTGTTTTAAGTTTGGACACCATCGCCGGCGGTCAAATAAAATTTTTTGCGTTTTCCGTGGAAAGAGAATCGCTAACATAAGGCACATAAAAGCCGGAATACACTGTCGATTAAGTCCCGACACTTGTCGCGCGAGGAAATCACCGAGGCATTTAAACTCGAGACAAAACTATCGCGACTTACTGTCTGCGAGCAGCTCAACGCGACTTGACCTTGGTGTTATAACAGCAACTCTTGCGCTTGTGTGTACACTGTGCTCTGTGGCGAGTCCAGTGCGGTATGAGTTCCTGAAGGAAAGTTCTGTGTGCCGCTGCGTTTTTCGTGTATAGAATTATTAAAAAGAGAAAAAAGAAAATTAATTGAAGAATATTCTGGGTTAGAGAATGAATTCTCAGAAGATCGAATTTCGGTGCTAACGAGAATTTCTTCATTGATTGCCGGAAAATGTTCTGCAAGTATTGGTTGCGCTTATGTTTTTAAAGCGATTTTTGTACTCTGCGGTTTTCACATCCGCGATGGGTGGGGCGTAAAGGATTTCTCATATATTTACTGTCCGTTTAACCATCCTAATCTTGAGAGTTACAATATGTAGCAGCCAAATTCTAGCCCTCAATTGGCTAGGACGTATTGTTTGCGTCTGTGTTTTTCCTTAAGGTGGCTTTATTAATGGTAATTATTATGTCCAGTAGGTATTGTTTATGAACTGTAATTGAACATGGTATGAAGGGGGGCGCGAAGATAGTTTTCTTAGGTGAGGGGGGCGGCTTTGTAATTTTGGGAAACTGCTACCATAACCCCACATTTCACTCATACATTTGAATGAGTTCAATGGTCCCTTCATTCGACCATGTTTTCTTCTTGTCGCCCATGTTTTCTCCTCACCCAGCTCTGAGACAGTAGCAAGAAATTCCAACCTGACTGGAACCGCGCGAGAAGCTTTCGTGATCAAACTGATAGCTGTCTACACTGATAGTGAGTCATTGTCATTGCTTCCGCTGCAAGTTGATAACACTGTCTGAGAGACTGCTCGCGGCGCTTTCTTCATTGGCGACATTGCTATCAGACAGCGGCTGGCGCGACTTTAATCACCAATGTATTCCGGCCTTTGCCTCAATTATTAATGACGCACTCGCAAAAACGAGTTGTTTGGAATTGTGTTATTGAAGGATTATCTTTATTTAACTTCCGCATAAAATGATTAAATGGAACTTCGTACTTGTTAGTTTGTTATCAATAATATACCTACGAATACCAAAGATGTTTTTGCATTTAAATTATTTATCAGAGAATATCCGGATTTGTATATCTGCCCACCATCCCTGTCCATGTTTTAAAGTCCCATATTTCTCAAAGACTCGTATAGAACTTGGAGGCAAGCGTCGATCCTATTGTTCGTAGCAGCAACAACAAGGGAGTTCAGATCTCAATAGTCAAGGCAATTTTTTGATGGTACTTGTACAAAGGCAAGATCTTTTTACACTGATTTATAATTGCTTAATTCAACATTACTTAATAAAATTGAGCTCTTAGAATTGCTTGCGTATGTTTTATATAAAACTATATTTATGAAATATGCAAATGTTCGTTCATATCTTTCAAATTAGCTTTAAATATTTTGTTTAAAAAAGTGCGTTTAATATAACTTGGGATAATTTACCCGACCTTCAATTACAGGGTCCTGGCTGAAGATCAGTTTGAGAAGCGATCGCCTTGGGCAGCACGTTTCGAAAAGCTGTCATTACAGCCTAACGGGCGGTTTACAAGTGTGACGTAATCTGGAGCGTCATTTCTTCTCAGGAAGTATATTTTCACTGCACGGTTAAATGTATTTTATTACATAATCGCATAAGATCAGTTAATATTTCCTACTAGCTATGCTGTTTTGTTGATTTACTTTACTTTGTATTTTGACTTGAAATATTTTTCGTTTCTCCGAGATTGACTTGGAGTTAAAGTACATAAGATATAAAAATTATTTTCCGTAATCCGTTATAAGATTTTTTCTGTAATAATTTATTTTCAGAATACGGAAACATAACTCGTGGTCAGATAAATTTTCCATAAAAATATATGGCCACTGTGGTGAATTATTTATAATAATCGGTGAAATCTCACACACAGTTAAGATATCATTTGTAAAAGACTCAGTAGTGATGCCAATGATATTTTTGTTTTTACAGAGAACCATAATTGCAGAACTGCTGGAGATGGGTCTCCGATATGAAGGAAGAACTTGAACAAATAAAATATTTAGGATTTTGGAAGGAGTTATACTTTTATTATATCAAATTTTTGCAATGGAGGTTGTAACGTAGAAAACAGTTTCATATTCATGATCTTGAAAAATTGCTCACTTGTTAAGTAACTTATAATTAATTTTTCGTATAAATATAAAAATATTATGCAATCATTACTGTGACAGAGTACCCTATGATAGTTCAGTAGCAGCTTGGATAGTAAATTTTTTACTTTGTACTTTTTGCATTTTACAATAAGAAAGGCAAGTGGATAGAACACCGCAAATAAGAACGGTGAGAAGTAAAACGACGGGAAGGAGGAACGGCGAGAGATAGTAAAGAAAAGCAAGAAAGAACGGCGATGGAAAAATGAAGACAAAGATCGGCGCCAGAATGAATGGAAAGAGAATAATATTGAAAGCGGAGAGAGATAACAGCGGAAGAGCAGCCAGAGAGCGCGGCGAAAGGCGAGAGTGCGGTGGAGGAGGAGACAGAGAGTGCCGAAAGAGGGGACAGCGAGAGAGAATGGCGAAAGAGGGGAAAGCGGCAGGCGAGGGTATATAAGAGAGGCAGAAGAAAGCGAAACAGTAGACAGAGAGATGGAGAATACGGCGAAAGAGAGAACGGCGAAGAAGGGCCTTAGAGAACGCAGAGAAAGAGGGGCCTTAGAGAACGCAGAGAAAGAGGGGCCTTAGAGAGCGCGGCGAAAGAGGGGACTTAGAGAGGGCGGCGGATGAGGGGCCTTGGAGAGCGCGGCGAAAGAGGGGACAGAGAGTTCGGCGAAAGAGAAAATGGCAAAAGTGAATAGATAGCACGTGGAAAGAGGTGAAAGAGTGATCAGAGCGCGAGGGGAGAGGGAGAGAGACAGAGAACGGCGAAAGAAGGGAAAGAACGAGGCAAAAGAATAGGCTGGCGGGGAATGGCAAAAGAGGTGTCTGATAAAAACAGCGAAAGAGAGTGGAGATTCATGGGACTGAATGAAAGAACGCTAGAAGATAAGGCGAAAGAAGAGACAGATGCAAATAGGCAACAGAGGGGACAGAGAGAACGGCGAAAGAGAGTTTAGAGAGAGAAAGAACGGCGAGAGAGAGAGAGTGACCAAAGATGGGATTGAGGGAAAGAGATTAGCAAAAGACCAGGTGAAGGGTCTACGAAGATAAATGATGAACGGAGAACCGGCGAAAGAGTATGAAGAGAGAACAGGAATTGAGAAGGCGGTTTAAGAGAGAACGGGTGATTACAGCGAGAGTAGGAACGTAGAGAGAGGAGGGAACAGATAGAGAGAGAGCGCGACGATAGAAATGTCAGAGAGAGAGAGAACGGTGAAAGAGGAGACTGGGAAGGAACGATGAAAGAGGTGTCTGGTGAAGAACTGCGAAAGAGAGGGTGTCAATTCAGGGGAATGAAAGAGAGAACGGGAAAAGCGAAAGGCGAAAGATGGGATTGAGGTAGAAATAAGTAAAAGTGGGGGAAGACAGATAATGGCGAAAGAGAAAGAACGGCAAAAAAGTGACAGAGAGGGGAGCAGCCAAAGATATGACTTAGCGAAAGAAAAGGTGAAAGAACGAAGAAAAGGATGAGCGAAAAAACGGCGAAAGAGTAGTTGAAGAAATAACGGTGACAGAGAAGGCATCTAAAGCAAGGAGCTCAGGCGAAAACGGCGAGAGAATGAACGGATAGAGAGAAATGAGCAATGGAAATCACTGCGTGAGTTAGGACGGAGAGAGAACGGCGAAAGAGTAGTTGAAGGGAGAACGGCGACAAAGAAGGAATCTATAGCGAGGAGAACGGGCGAGACGGCGAGAGAATGAACGGATAGAGAGAAATGAGCAATGGAAATCACTGCGTGAGTTAGGACGGAGAGAGAGAACGGCGAAAGAGTAGTTGAAGGGAGAACGGCGACAAAGAAGGAATCTATAGCGAGGAGAACGGGCGAGACGGCGAGAGAATGAACGGATAGAGAGAAATGAGCAATGGAAATCACTGCGTGAGTTAGGACGGAGAGAGAGAACGGCGAAAGAGTAGTTGAAGGGAGAACGGCGACAAAGAAGGAATCTATAGCGAGGAGAACGGGCGAGACGGCGAGAGAATGAACGGATAGAGAGAAATGAGCAATGGAAATCACTGCGTGAGTTAGGACGGAGAGAGAGAACGGCGAAAGAGTAGTTGAAGGGAGAACGGCGACAAAGAAGGAATCTATAGCGAGGAGAACGGGCGAGACGGCGAGAGAATGAACGGATAGAGAGAAATGAGCAATGGAAATCACTGCGTGAGTTAGGACGGAGAGAGAGAACGGCGAAAGAGTAGTTGAAGGGAGAACGGCGACAAAGAAGGAATCTATAGCGAGGAGAACCGGCGAGAGAATGAACGGATAGAGAGAAATGAGCAATGGAAATCACTGCGTGAGTTAGGACGGAGAGAGAGAACGGCGAAAGAGTAGTTGAAGGGAGAACGGCGACAAAGAAGGAATCTATAGCGAGGAGAACGGGCGAGACGGCGAGAGAATGAACGGATAGAGAGAAATGAGCAATGGAAATCACTGCGTGAGTTAGGACGGAGAGAGAGAACGGCGAAAGAGTAGTTGAAGGGAGAACGGCGACAAAGAAGGAATCTATAGCGAGGAGAACGGGCGAGACGGCGAGAGAATGAACGGATAGAGAGAAATGAGCAATGGAAATCACTGCGTGAGTTAGGACGGAGAGAGAGAACGGCGAAAGAGTAGTTAAAGTGAGAACGGGGACAGAGAAGGATCTATAGCGAGGAGAACGGGCGAAAACGAGGAGAGAATGAACAGAGAGATAGAAATGAGCAATAGAAATCACTGCGTGAGTTAGGACGGAGAGAGAGAACGGCGAAAGAGTAGTTGAAGGGAGAACGGCGACAAAGAAGGAATCTATAGCGAGGAGAACGGGCGAGACGGCGAGAGAATGAACGGATAGAGAGAAATGAGCAATAGAAATCACTGCGTGAGTTAGGACGGAGAAAGAGATAGGGCAAAAGAGTAGTTCAAGTGAGAACGGGGACAGAGAAGGATTCTATAGCGAGGAGAACGGACGAAATCCCTGAGAGAATAAACCGAGCGAGAGAGAAGAGCTCTAGAAATCATTGCGTGATTTAGGACGGAGAGAGAGAAACGGCGAAATATTAGTTGAAGGAAGAACGGGGACAGAGTAGGCATCTATACCGTGGAGATCGGGCGAAAACAGCGAGAGAATGAACGGAAAAGGAGAACAGCAAATGAAATTACTGCGTGAGCTAGGACGAAGGGAGAAATACGGCAAAAGAGTAGTTGAAGGGAGAACGGCGACAGATAAGGTATCTATACCGAGGAGAACGGGCGAAAACGGGGTGAGAATGAACAGAGAGGGAGGGAATAGCAATAGAAATCACTGCGTGATTTAGGACGTAGAGAGAAACGGCGAAATAAGAACAGGGACAGAGTAGGCATCTATAGCGTGGAGATCGGGCGAATACAGCGAGAGAATTTACGGAGAGAGACAGAGAAGAGCTATAGAAATCACTGCGTGAGTTACGACGGAGGTAGAGGAACGGCGAAAGAGTAGATGAAGACAGAACGAAGTTGAGAATGCCGATAAAGCGAGATTATGCGAAGGCCCGGCGATAAAATGAACAGACAGTGAGAATGGCGATAGCAATAACTACTTGAAATATGGCGGATTGAATGAGAACGGCCGTGATGTATTCGGCTGCAGCGAGAACAGGCGAAAGCGACGAGAGAATTTACGCAGAGGGAGAAGAGCGATTAGGATGGAGAGAGAGAAAAAACGGCGACAGCATCTAGTTATTTAATATCATTTGATGTATTTATGTGTATATTTGAATAAACAATGTGTTTAAAACTTAATTTGTGTGCAATGCATTTTATTTCAAATCCTGATATAATACCTAATGCGTACTTTTAATAATCACTATTTTAAATGGCAATACGAATTAATATCTCTTCAAAGGCGGCTTTGAGTTTAAAATGCGCGCCTCTTTGAAATCGGGTGACCTTGAAACTAACTTTCACTTTCTAAAACTTGGCTTTTTCGTGCAAAATCTGAAAAACTCCGAATTTGGCCCAAAATAGGCGTTTGACTTTTATTTGACATTGAACGACCGCTGCTCAACCTTCAGAGGCCTTCTCAGCCTCGACCTCCGTCCACGGTTATCTGCGGTCTTTCGGTGACGTGTTAGTTGAATGGGTTTTACTTGGCGTAGTTCTTATACCTAAAATTTTTGATGCCATTTTGTTCGAAGGAGGTGATGAGTGGTAAGCGTAATCGGCTCCGAACCGAAAGTAAATGCCACGGGTTTGAGTCCTGCAGGTGAAATTCTGTATTTTGTATTTTTTAAATCATATATCATGTAATTATGGTTTCCTCCTTTTTTACATTTTATTTAAAGTAATAGTACAAAATTTGCAATTAGAGTTTGAATTTATCTACTTAAATATTTAAGCTTATACCCTTTAAAATGCATGTTTTGGGCTATAATAAATGTTTTTATCCTACATTTTATTTTTATTTTGCAATTGAATTCATTTTCAGAATACGCAATAAATAAAAATTTTCAATGAAAACATTTTCCTTAAAATTTTATTTATACAAAGATACATATTTTTATTCTTACATAATACGTATTACAGGTTCAGAAATTAATTTCGGTGGTGATTGCGCCCCACAATTTCTAATTGGAATTCAGCGCCGAAAGTCAGATTTAAGTTTTTACTAGTTTGTAAAATACAAGTGTCGTATATCGTATCCTCTCGTTAAGAGATCATAATGAAATGCCGTTCAAGAGAACCGGGACGATTTCCGGAGACAACGGCTGTCCTCTCCTTGTCTCCATGTTTCGTGTCGATATGATGTAGTTTGCATAGACGAAGAGATACAGCAGCGGTCTTCTGTGACTGAAATGCAGTGTACTCCATTGGGCTTCTGTAACTGAAAGAAAGAGATAACAATTTACGTTGGAATTACGAATTTAATATACGGAAAACTTTACCGTTTTTCTGCGTGAAAAATATCCAGTTTTATTTCCGAATGGTTTATTAAGAACGAGTAAATAAAAACTGAGATATTACAAGGAATCTTTTCCTAAATTGCCAATGATAGAGAAAATCAGTTTTCGCAAGGAATAAACGCACTATGGTGAAATGCATTTTTCATTCTTCTTAGATCCAAATTATTATTCACCTTGCTAATAACTTTTTTTCGGCAAATCTCAAGAATCTTATTCATCCTGTTTGTTATCCTGGATGCTGGCAATGGCATGGGTTGTCATTTCACCATACGTATTGCAGTTAAAGGCCTGTATATCGCATCTTGGAAAATAATATTTGAGTCCTAGCGATTGTTTCAGCGTCTTTTCTTTACAGCGTCCATCTATAATAAACATTTAAAAGTTTTTCAATGGGAATAAATGGAATTTATGAGGCAAAAATTAAAAAAAGGGAGAAATAGCAAACCTGCCAGTTTTATAAGAACATTTAATAATGCGATACATTAATAATTATACTTTGCCACCGTCTACAAATGCTGCAAGTTTAGAAAGAATTAGAGGATTCCAAGTCGGCTCGAATTATCAATATACTCGATCAGGCGCAGCATATAATTAATTGAAACTTTCCGTATTTTTAAACGGTGGAATTTTTACCATAAATCGTAAAATTAAAATTTTGCACGTAAACTTAGCTCCTACCGGGAGTAAGGATGGATACAGAAACGTCCCAAACTTGGGGCGATATTTAATATTTTTGAGCAAAATAATAATTGAAAACTTTTGAATAAACGTGCAAGCTGTTACCCATTAACAACTATAACATTGCCTAAGATAATTGAAGGAATGAAGTTCTCCCCGTTTCAGCGATATATATTGCAATCTAACACGTATGCCCTTGGTAGGGGACTGGTTATCGTGTCTGGCTCCCAATGCTAGAGTTCTGAGTTCGAATCCTGCAGAGTGCATGGTTTTATGTGATCGCCTTTGTTATCGTTATTATACTCATTTTAAAAGACCACTAATGCCCATGTGTGAGATAGTTACAACAACAACAACAACATACCTTGAAGCTTTCCCTTTCGGGGTAAGCCATGTCATATGTCTGCCAATTACCAACTACCAACCCATCACCACATGCTTCCTCCACACACTTCTATCCTTGCACACTTCTTTTGCTTCACTTACACTCATACACCGAGTCACACATTTCCTTTTATTCCTCATACTTTTCACGTCCCTTTTTCTCAGAGTCTCACTAACCACATCCAACCAAGTCTTGAGCGGTCTGCCTCTCCCTCTCTCGCCATTCCCTCTTCCTTCATGTATTTGTTTGGTGATTCTACTATCCTCCATTCTTTCTACATGCCCGAACCACCTCAGCAGACCTCCCTCGTACAAATCTGTCACACTAGCTTTCATACCACATTCGTTCATCGCCCAATTATTCCTTACTTTGTCCTTCCTAGATTTTCCACAAACTCTTCTCATGTATCCCATCCCAACGGCATTCAAACTACTTTTATGCTTCTCCTGACACACCCATGTTTCACTGCCATACAGCAAGATAGGCATTAAAACACTCTTGTATACAGACATTTTCGCTTCTTTTGACAACCATTCATTCTTTGCAATCGATAGTTAAAATTAATTAAATAAATAAATATATGTATTAGCAAGTAATCTACGGATGGATCGGTAGAAAGACGCCTTGGATAGCTATACCGCACTCGCCGGTTCCTTAAGCAGGCCCTTCTAACAAGAAGAAAAATTAGTCGAAGCGAGTTGGGAGTGTAATCATTCACCAAGAAAAACCCCATTGTTCATCTAGATATCTAGAGGAACGGAATCCGCAGGGTCGGCTCAACCAACCAAGCAGCCAAAGCGACCGCTTTCGTTGTCAGGTATAAATATTCCAGGGCCCCGCGCATGACGAAATTTTAGTCTTCTGCATACAGGGCTGACTGAACCACCCAAGAAACTGCTTGGGTGCAGAATTTTGGGATGCCTCATATTATTTTTAGAAATATTTTCTTAAAATTGAGATTTTATGATTTGCTATACAATTGAGGAATCGGGTGTTTTTAATGCTCGGCGAAAAGCCGCTGAAATATGGCTGCAAGTGAATATTCAAAATGCAATTCTGTCATATTCCTAATGAAAAATGATGTAAGGCAGGGGTTTTCAAAAGTTCCGATGTTATTTAAAATAATTTTTCTAAAGATACTAAGCAACAGGGCAGCACATATCGAGCCTCTTTATCACATTCTCTCACGAAACCCCGCCAAGCTTTCGCGAAACCCTAGGGTTCCGCGGAACACAATTTGAAAATCTGGTATTTCCGTAAAATATCGGGAAAAACGTAGACCCATAGCAGTTAACCGAATCCTGATTCTAAGAAAAAAAAAGGAATGAAGATGGCTGAGTGTAATTATTTTTATATTTTAATTGCTATCCGTGTTCCGCACCATCAATAGCTATGGAGCAAGTTAAACTTGCTATCTATTTATTATTTATTTACTTTTTATTTCATATACATTTTCCTGAATGGACGCCAAAACAGGGGCGACTGAATGTCTTGAGCCTGCTCTGCATTTATACACAATACATTATGTAAACAACAATATGTCCGTTGTTGTGCCAACAAAATAAAACTGAAATTGCATAATAGGCAAACCAACACTGCTGAGGATTAAAAATCCCGAACCCTGATATTTTTACAACTAAATGCGGCAAAATTGGATGTAATAATCGACATTGACACTTACATAAAGATGTGGAGATCCACGGCGATGAAAGGAAGTTTGTCGGGATAGAAGCTTCCGTGTCCGCCTCTCTTCAGCAGGAGATTAGCTCTAATACATGCATATGTGTGTTGAAGAGGCTAACCAATATTTAAACATATTTATTTTAGAAACCTTACCTTTCTCTTCGTTGCAAATTAAGTGTAATAAATCAAAATCATTGCGCCTATAGAAGAATTTTCTCACAACGCACATCTTTTTGTAGAAAACTGCACATCTATTACTGATTTCATCCTTTTGTCCCAGTGCTCCTCTTCTTGCCAAGCCAACAAGATGTTAGGAGATACAGCATTTTTTCCGTTAGTTACAGCTATTTCTTCCATTTGCGTAGGATACACCCAACAAACTATTATCCGTCGTGATAATTCCTGAAATTCAATTTTCTCGCCCTAATAAAATTTCAAATACATACTGGAATCTCCATCACTTCCACAAATACCTCGGCTGCCATAAAAGCAAACTTGTTCACTGTAATGGCGAAAAATCTCTATAAAACAATGGTGGCATTCGACAAAATGACATAACTGTAACACAGTTTGATGGAAAACAATAAATAGGAATGTTTATATGCACTAAAACATAAAAGGTTAGATATTCGTAGCACTTGCAGGTTCATTGTTTTATAAAGTACGATGGAACGCCATGGGAAGGCATATCATAGAAGTTTTATTTAAATACCTGCGGATGGTGAGATATACTCGGGATACTGGCCAGATGGGGTGAGGTTTCGAATTTGTATGGAATGCCTCCATCTATAGGACGTAATCCAACGTCCAATTCTCACGCACTTTCCTTATTTGCATGCGTAATTTCCACCATCGTATTTTCTCTTCCCCAATTTGAGGAGGAATTAAACGTTTTTTCTCCAGTATAATGACTTACTCGCACGCTAGAATCGATGTGCGGATAATCCAATAACGGGGTGTGAATGAAAAGCTAACATGGAATGAACGGATTATAAGTAAAAAAAGAAGATTGTCGAATAACAGTTGGTCAACAAATAAACTTATGCGGAAGGCATTTTTGATTGCCACTGGCGCTACAAACTTTTACGAGAAAATCTACAATTTATCCAATCAAATTTTTCGTCGTCATTTCCGCTTGTGAGCGAAATATGAATGCTACGTGAAACAGAGCATTGGCTGGAAGATACTGCGCCGATGCAAGTACTGGGAAATGCCTTTCATAAATAGTTATGTAGCCTTTTATTTTTCTTGCGTTAAAATAAGTAAGAATTTCACCGTAATCAAAATCAGTTTGAAATTTAGCGTCGAAAAAATAAATGGCAAAAAAATATTTTAGCATTTTGGAAGATATATTTTTGCAAGCGGCGCCTAAAGCCAGTCCCTAGTCATTGCACTGGTTAAAAACACCTGATCATCGTGCCTCGAGGGTGGCGGCGCACCGATATGGAAGGACTTGACGTCATGTAGATATATAAATTTGTATACTCTACTCCTAATTCTACATTTAGACGGCAGGTGGCACTTGTTAATGGATGCTACAGCTAGTGCCACCTATGCCTCTGTCAGAATATTTGGAATTATTTTCATATTATTTTATCCCTCCTTTTGTTTAGTTTGTAATGATGGCGTCGCATTGAGAGTGTGAATGTAGAAGTAATGATATAAATTTTAAAAAACATTTGTGATAGTGGTAGTAAAGGTGATAGTTCTGTTTTATTATAACGTAATTTTAATGATGAATCGGCATAGTTTTCCCGTGGAGAAGTAAAGAATTAAAGCGCGGGGCAATGAAGCACTGCGTAAAGATTGTAAGTAGAATGATTTTTATAATACCGTCTTATAACTTATTGCCATCGAATTAAAGCTTCTAAAAAGTAGTTTAGAAATCAGGCATAAAACAACTTGACGATTAGTTTTCCGGAATCGTATAAAATGCATTATTTGGTGTCACCATGATGATCGCAAAACCAGAGTTGGTTAAATTATAAACTTGTTTTATAGTACTATTATTTTAATAATATAGCTATATAATCATGAGAATAAATGTATTCAATATCTACTGGAATTGATAAAATCGCTATTGAGATAGTCGTGTATAGTTGGGAATAATTTTGTCGTGTATAGACAATATTTAATGAAAATTTATCATAGGAAATATTCTACGAATGTTGATTAAAACGAATTTATCAATTGATTGCAAATTTGATGGAGATAAAATTGCGTCATTTGATTAATATTTCTTATATTACCCAAATTAAATAAACTTAACATTTTCCTTCTCAATGAACTTTTTAAATTGATTACGTTTATATTATTTTCGTTTAACGGCAATAGAATTTCTACGGGACTAACGGCTAAGGTATCAGCACAAGAGGACTCAAAAATATCGCGAGTGAAACTGGACTAACATTGCCGCTCATAACTCGATTTAGGTTAGTAAACTTAACAAGTTATTCGTTGTTAATTTTTTCCCGTAGATTTCACTAACTAAATTTATTATTTTCAGAAGAATTTACCTGTGTATTACTATGAAGAATGACTTCGCTGCTGAAGCATGCATTTTAGTCATAAGTTTTGTAGCGACTAGACTTACCTAGATCAGTTTGCATTCAAACCGTAAGGTGAGTTGAATAATTTATGCTTGAATATTTTAATTTAGATAAATATCTATAGGAGAAAAGTTTAAACAAGGATTGTAAGCAGCTAAGCGGAAATAAAATTATCCTCACGCTATCGATATAAGGAATAATTTAAAACTAGATAAGGATAATAAATTTTTTTATGATGATTAAACTAGGGTTTAAAATAATTTGTTTTTTACCATTACAGCAATATTGTGGATTATTCCCATTTACAAACTAGCTAAAACTTAAAGAATATCCATCTGTGTTGAGATGAAATAATAAGTCAACGAATCAGTTTGGTTTAGTAATTTATTTTGTTTTCCAGTGTTTACATTGCGATATTTTGCGTTAATATTTTCGTTTTAAAAAGGGCAAAAAATAGAATTTTAAATCAATGAGGTGACTGTTCAATTTGAAAGGCATAAAGGATAATTTTCGAGGGGTGTCGTGACTTATTTAAGTAATTTATGTAATTTACTTGGTGCACTCCTCTGAAATCGGATGTTGCCTTTAGGTCTGTCTCTAGAGGGATGCAGGACCAGGGAAATGCGACCCGTTTGGAGCGCCGTTCTCATTGACCATTAAATAAAAACTTCCCAAGCGGTGATGCTGATCGAGGAGCCCAGGGCTGTTAGCCCAATTCTCTCTATTCTAAGGGCGGCTTTGGTTGTCATGTCCATGAATAAAATTAGTGCGCGCAAAGATTATATTTATTTATCAATTTGATTTTGCTTTTTAGTCATATTGACAAAAAGAAAATAAGCCACTTTTCTTTGATTTCCTTACGAACGTTTCCCAGTTAGCATTAAATCCAAACAACAGTAGTGGAATAAGAACGTAAAATTACTAAATTGGAATTAATACTGATTTTTAATCAATTTATTGTATAAAACACGGGAGCGATTACTTTATTCAATCTATTGATACAAATACACCCCGTTTAATTTTAAAAACGACGACAATCAATGAAGGTACCGTTTGCCTGCCTGTTACTTTCGTCGAAGAAAGTACAAAAGAACTCCGTAAGAAAATGCAAATAAAACGCTTTAAGAGACAAAGTTACGTTAATAATTGAACAATGAGAGCAAAATTAATATCGGATTAGATATAGCTAGAAATACAAGAGTCGGCGATTTTGAAGATTTGAAAGCGTGTGCGAGAACTGAAATAATGTGCTTTCAAGGATAAACAATGTCACAAATCGTGCAAGAAGGCAAAGCTGGAAGTGTCAAAAACACGATTCGTCATTTTGGATTTCAAAAGCAACGCATTTTAGATACAAGAACATAACAAATTCATAATTATGGCACGATTGAAAATATTCCGTTTCAAAAATAATTTGAACCAAAACCGAAGAAAATTTCAATTTCCGTGAACGTCAAGAAAGGTAATCGAGGCATATCATGCATCTGATATAAAAATCAATGAGCACACCATCAACGGAGGAAACTTCAAAACGGTCTCGAGCTCTTCTTGAAGATGAGCGAAGAAAGGTGAACAGCACAAAGAACTCATTACGTCGGTAAAGGGGAGGTAGGGAGACCTATTCTCCGAGTTTCCGCAGGAGCGGCGCTGGCGTCGCCGGGAGCCCATATACACTCGAGGGCTTATTTGAATCGAAGTTGCTCTCTCCGCCAAGAATTCTCTCCGTTCGGAACCTTTTTTCCTCGACCTAAGTTTGGATATCGGTAATGCTCGAAACATATTCGAAATTAGATGGAAATTTCTTGTTTATTTTTTTTCAATTGGCATACAGCCAGTATCTCCTGCGATGGGCGGAACAAAGTCCAATGTCGCCGAAGGAGAGAGCAGACGGGGTGGGGGTTGGAGGGAGGCAGAGGGTGGGGGTGACGTCATCGGATGCACGGGCTGCTGCTGCCCTGCATCGGCGGTTTAGGAACTGGGTCAATGCTGAGGGGGTGGGAGAGTGTGAGGGGGAGGCACCGCGATACTGCCAAACAAATGCGACACCACTTCTTTGGACTAGTCTGCTGCAGCAGTGGAATGATAGCGGCGCCTGCGAACGCCCACTCTCTCTCTCTAACCGTTTCGCTAATTTTGTCAGCTTTTTTCGAGTGCTCTTTGCAAATTTTCACCCGGTCCGGATTTGGAGTGGCTGGCAAATTACTATGCCCGAGATTGTTCTCGTACAGGAAAAATCCGAAAGATTCGTAGCTATGTCGAATCAAAAAATTCATTTCGATTGATAAATAAATTCTCAAAAAATAATTTAAATAGCTTATGGTATAACAAGCGTAATTGCTACAAAGTGTTTTAATCGGAGAAAAACTCAAGATCTTTTCCTGATGTGGGACACAAAAACGAGCAAATTTTTGGATGGAATTTGAAATGTCAAATATTCTCTTATGTTCTAATCTCTTATCTCATTTTCCATCCGCTATGCGATAGCCGGCCGAGTAGCCGAGTGCTTACGTGCTTTTGTCTGAGCGTGGGTGTGGGTGATTTTATCCTAAATCGATAGTTTACATTTGATACGATTGCTATGAAGAATTTTCTTACTTTGATTTTTATGGATGAAACATGAAGATTCGCCTGAAAGTATGCATTTTGTTGATTGCCTCTCCCGTTCTGTGTGGAATTAAGTTGTCGCCGTTTTTCCATTCCATTTTGAAGCATTTCGGTAAAAACATGCATCTTTTCTCAAAAAGCCTTCAGAATCCTCCATTTTTATGTTCAATAACTCTCTTATGTTAGGGCTTTTCCCCGGATGCAGTCAGTCGTCAGATTGGACGCGCAAATAAATTATATGTCTAAAATTTTGATCTCTGTTTCGCAAGCATTCGTGTAAACAAGGAAAAAATTTATCTTTCGTATAGCAAGGTAGTAAACCAGTCACAGTAATGAATATATGCGAACAAAGTGTTTATCCGTGACATCAAGCGAGAGTTAACTGGTTCATAATTTACGTACTCCATAAAAAGTTGTCGTAGATCTCGGTATGCCGTTACAAATACATATTTTAAATATTTGCAAATACATATACGAGGTGTAATTTTCATCAACTCGAAACAGTTATTTTCCAGTATTTTTAATATCAAAAGAGACAGATATAATTTTGGAGGGTTTATTGTGTATTAATTTGATGAGAATGATGATGTCGAGATTATATTATATATTTGAATAATTTTGAATTAAATTTTTTTAAATATCGGAGCAGATCGTTAATATTATTACAGGTTTCTACGTAACCTATTTACTAAAACTACTTATATCACCAACAAAAATAAATTATTACATCTCTTGTCTTTTTCCGAGAACGATTTACGTTTAATTATAGTTTTATTAGTTCTAGATATAGCTAAAATCACAATTAAAAATACTGACATCACAGAACTTGTAGAGAAAACTCAGAAATCATGATTAGAAACTAAAACCGATGATGTGACAGGTCATCGGGCGTGAACCAAGCGGATATGCAGACGGAGTTATTGTTTTGTCACTAGCAAAGAGTTTATCTCCGGCAGGGAAGGATAGCAAAGAAAATTCAAAGGAAAATCGCTTACCGTGGCAAATATATATATATGGGTCATATACGATCTCCGGAAGAGATTAAAGCCATAAAAATAAAAGGAAGCCGTCACCAGTAACGCCGCCCTTTTGGCGTCCGATATTCAACTCTTTTGAGCTAAAAGTACACCCTCTTGAGGCGTGCAGGGCGCGCAGCCTCTTTAATATCTTCGAGCCCTCAACCTTCACCTAGATCCAAATAGTCAGTACTACGTCGATTCCCGATTCCCTTTGAGGATCCCGCAACTTAATGCAGCCTTGTGCCTGCCTCCTTGCTTCTCTTTCAGATCCGAGTGAAAGGTCTTACAATCAAGTTACCCGTTGTTCTATCACTGCAAAGTTCTTGATTGGCGTAACCTATATCATTTAATTAACGCCCTTTCTCAGTCAAACCGAATTAACTTGTAACCCTTGATATTGATCCTTACTGTGTTCCCTTCATAATGGAATATCACCAAAAAATAGTTTTTTTTTTAAATCTCCGTAGAAGTATTTACATAAAATAATTAGGCAAAACAATGTATGTTGAAACACATAAGATGAAAGAAAAATGTATTGAAGTTTCTGTAAACGCAGAATAGTGAGATTTTTAGTCCAATTTACAATATAAAATTTACGGAATTGGCCATTCCTTTTTTCATAATATTTGTGTTGTCCATTTGAAGTTGTAACATAGAAATAAACATTCTCACAATGTATTTTGCATAGGTGCTGTTGTCAAAATTTTGTTCAAGCCTCTGATTAATGGTGGAAAATAAGGCAATTTTACGTATTTGTCCTCTTTTTTGTTGTCTAATTTGAGGGAAGTGGCATTGGACAAGGTTTTATTAAAGTTATGTTTTCTCACTAATTTATTAATTAAATTATTATCGTATCCAAGTTTAGCGGCAATTTGTTTTATGTGTTTGAGTTCCTTTGCATATCTGATTTTATTGAGGGGGATGTTACATAATCTGTGTGTTAAAAATTGAAACACAGCTATTTTTTGGTTCATAGGGTGAAAGGAGTTGTTAGGAATGAAGTTATCAGTATGTGTAGGTTTTCTAAAAATGTCAAACTCAATAAAATCAGATATGCAAAGGAACTCAAACACATAAAACAAATTGCCGCTAAACTTGGATACGATAATAATTTAATTAATAAATTAGTGAGAAAACATAACTTTAATAAAACTTTGTCCAATGCCACTTCCCTCAAATTAGACAACAAAAAAGAGGACAAATACGTAAAATTGCCTTATTTTCCACCATTAATCAGAGGCTTGAACAAAATTTTTAAACATAAGAATTATACCATAACATACACAAATCCTTATAATTTGAAAAATTTACTGGGCAGTACAAAAGACAGAACAGAATCTTTGAACAAGTCCGGTATTTATAAAATACAATGCTCTCAGTGCGACAAAAAGTACATAGGACAAACAAGAAGGAAACAAATAACACGCTTTAAGGAACACATGGCTCACTATAAATATAATCGTTTTGAAAAATCAAGCGTTGCCAACCACATTTTTGAAACAGGTCATAGTATACACGTAAACGATTTAACATTGATAACTTCAGCCCATAACTCAGTAAACTTGTTAGAAAACCTTCACATTTACAAAAACCGCGATACACTTATGAACACGGACACAGATTTCAACAAGACCCTATACAAACTGACAGATTTAAACGACACACACGCCGAAAAATCTTTCCGCGCTTCACTTGTTTCTCGGTCGTCTTCTTAATACTTTCCGTTTAAAACCTTGCAGTTGGCTCCCAGTCACTGTTGAAACAGGTTTTACCCCTGACGATGCCCACCTTGTGGGCGAAATGCATTGGGTTTTGTAGCCCTCTAGTTGTTTTGGCTAAAGGGGTATTTCACCTTTGTTAGATCTACTAACGTTTGTATATATTTACAAACGAAAGCAAATACTCAAGGATTTTTCTAACAATACCAATTGTAATATTTTTGTCACTAATGTGGTAAATATTAAGAGATGTTCGTAATGTTTTCTAATTATTTTTCCACGGCAGATACAAAATGCATTTAGACATAACTAAATTACTGATGATTTTTCAAAGTTGAATGAAACACGTGCTTCATGGATGTCATTATTTTCTGTTCCAAGAAGACACGCAAGGTAATGGAGATGAAAATTAAATTATAGGGGCCTATCTCTCGGAAGACCTTTCTGTGATCCCGGCAATATTCTCACGTTACTATCCCCCATATTTCTCTTTCATTTCAGTTTTTAATATCTCCATCAGAATAACCTCTTTCTTCATTTGAAATTATTTTAATTTTATTATACTACGTTTGTTTTTTCCTCCTCTAAAATCTCTAAATGTGTTCTCTTGTTGCAATTATATTTTTTCTTATTTATCTTTTTCACAATGTATTTTTTCGGCGTTTTATTAAATTTAATCTTTTTTCCACTCCTCCACTTCAAACACTTCATTAGCGAATTCTTAAGACCATGTCATCATCTTCTTAACCTCAGTTTATTACCAATGTATTTTTCATTCATATTTTTAATTCACCCTTTAATTTTACTTCATCAATTAACTTCACGCATTGCGATTGCGCAATTACGTCCCAAATAGTTATGCAGCCCACGTCTTTCGAGGGAATATAGTTTTTCTAAATCAACCTAGCCATTCATACATTTTATTTTATCACACGCTCCTTCACCTTTTAAGTTTTCACCTCTCTTATTCAATTTAACCTCACATTACCTCCAATTCCCTCCTTCGTAATGTTGTATACACATATATTACGTACCCTTATTATTCACATCACACATCACCTCTGATCCCTTTTTCCTTTGTGTTCCCCATCTACGTCTGCATTATCAACGTTTCCGATGTTTCTTTCTCTCCCCTCTCAGCAGTTAGCCTCCCAAAAATTCTTCATCCGGTCATATATCAACCCCTGCTGTGTCTTTAACGACCCCTTTACTCTCTGACAGTCCCCTTTTGCGCGATTCATTAATAACATTCCATATTTATCTCTGTCGTTGCAAGCTACCTCTCCCTTTTTCCTTCTCTCTCCCTCCCGTTACTCCCCCCACCTCCTATCCATCTCTCCCCCTTCGTTCCTCCCACCATTCTTTTCTTCTCCTTAGTTTCCCACTTGGCGCGGTGCGCGGAATGGAGAAAAAGATTCCGGGAATCTCATTTGCCGGGATCTTAGCGCCGAAAAAAAAGTTAAACCCATTCTCTAAACAACTCCCAATTCCGAGGGGGAATTCTACGCGAGTAGATATTTTCCTTTCCGTTTCGCGACTCCCACGTTTTCGATCGTGTTCTTCTTTTTTTTGTTTGCGCGTGCGTGTGTGTGTTTTGGAAGAATTTTCTCCCGTACGTGCTGACCAACCGAAGGGCGTCCATTAAAAAAAGAAACGTACTGCTCTAGAATTCGTATATCCTCGCTCCGCGTGGTCACAAAAGGGGATAAATAGGGAGATTTTCGCTATTCGCTCTTTTTCGAGGACGTGAGAAAGTGTATACAGGATTCTAGGGGATAACATCAGTCGGATCTCATTAAAAAAGGTCGCCGAAAATTTCTAATTAAAGGCGGTCGTTGCCGGATATTATCTTCCGTGGGTCGCTCGGGATAAATGGCAGAAAAAGGGAAAGCGCTAATGATGTTTGCAGAATTAAATTCCTATGCTGAATTTTGGCATTTATTGTTATGGTCATTTGATTAATTTAAGTTGTCGATAAAAGGGAAAATTTAAATAAATGCATTATCTCGGCTGACTTAGTACTAAGTTTTTGATGTTTAGATAAATTCCTCAAGAAAAAATTTCATACGACTGAACTGAAGAATGTTACCCTCATTTAGAATTTCTTCGATTTTGTGTTTGTGGGTTTCAAACCTGAGAAAATCTATAATAATGTCTTTGATGAAATCGTCTAAAAAATATTTTTTACTAAATAGTTAACCTATATTTTTCTTCATAGCTGAATAATTTAAGAGAGGAAGCACCTAAACTTTACGATGGCGATCTTATTGTAAACTTGGTGACGTGAAAAAGTAATATATAAATTACAGATTTAAACAATTTTGAGCATAACTATTCCAAGACATAATAATTCAACATACAGTGGACTCCTTTAATTAAATTAAAAGATGATATTTTGAGTATAAGATATAAGAATATTAAATTAAATCAACAATTTATGCTAATTGGGGTTTTATCAAACAGAATGTTTTCACGAATTCTATGAAAAAGCGAGTTAAAGTAATCGAAAATACTAATGAGAAAAAGAGTGCAGAGTATATGGTAAATACAGCACAATCACTTTTATTATAATTAGATTTATTTGCCAAAATTTTTATACTTGAATTTTGTTATCATTATAGAAGCTACATTATTAATAATGTAACCACTGAATGTCATATTGGATATTAAAAAATAAAATTGCAGGTTTATTTGACAATAAAATTATTAATAATGATTTTTAGAAACCGTCATATCAGTGCAGCAAAAAATGCTGAAACCACAAATTTATAAGACTTTAAATATTTTAAATCACCGCTAACAGAGTCATTAAAAAATTTTGAGAGAAAAAATAATTTTCGACGAATTGAGTTCAAATCCGGCAGCATGAGAGGAATGCAGGCAGAGAGTCCAAATAAAGCAAATGACGGACGTTCTTTCGGTTATTTGAGTGAGAAGCGTCAAAAGGCCCGCCACAGCGTGTAAACATTCGAAAAATCAAATTGGCACAAAATGAAAAAAACCTTTTTAAGCAAAGGAACCGTAGGAACATACACATACATATGTAGATATAATCCTTTAGGGTAGCATTAAATTTTGTAGAATTCCATATTTATGTAACTAGCAAAAATAACTTAGTAAAAATTCTACTATATTTATTTATTCCAATAAAGTGGGACCTAACCAAGTTTTTTCCACTCGTCTCTCACATATGTAGATTATATATACCTATCATACCGTACTCGTTGACAGCCTGAATATGCTCTTCTTATACGGCGCTTAAAACAACTTTCCTTGTACCAATAATTTAATTCGGCCGCTTGTTTTTTCTATATCTATTAAAAAACATAATTAATAACTTGGACACAGGTTTAATTTTATTTATGATAATTTCTATTTTTTTGCAAAAGTATAGTGGTGTTTGCTTGATATTATAGAAAATAACTTGTTATTCACCGCAATGAAAAGGTTGGGAACTCCTTTCTTAGACTGTCCTATAGGTCACCGAATACTCACAAAATAATTATGGACTCTATACAAGGAGGATCCCACCCGCTATCAGTTTAACTCGTATCCGCTTTAGCAGCAGCTCTGCGAATTACACTCTTATTGGTAGTGTCAGATTACGATGTGGTAGAGTTAACTGGAATTTTATTTTTAAAAATGGTGCGTGCCTTTTCGGTTATAGCGGTCAAAAAATGCATATTCTGAAAAGAATAAGGCCGAGTGTAAAAGGTAGTGTGCTGCATTTGCGTGTTACAGATTCACCATTTAACATGTGGTAGATATAGAAAATTCTACCTGTTACTGCTGTACCGTACTGTATGGGTTTCCAAAACCAAACACTGACTAACTCTCCAATAAGAATGCAGAATATTGAGACATTTCACAAATTGTAGTTACGCGATTCTTGTGTATATATTTTCCGAATTCATTGCTTCAAAACTTATTATATTAGATATCGAGTATGTCACTTAATCCAGGGCTATGCTATCGAAGACAATACTTAATGTTATTTGTTGTGTTATGCTTTTAGGAGTGTTATAGAGTAAATAGGATATAATTGAATTTCAATTATCTAAATTTTAAATAATAATTAAGAAAATGTGGAAATTCAGTGAGATATAATTTGTGTTACACATTAAAAACGTTTTTATGAGAAAAAAGATAAATATTAATAATATAATTTTGGACCCAGCGAATCACAAAATTGTATTCGAATAAAATCACGTACCGAATCATTCCTAAATATTTGAATCACGAATCGAATCGATTGCGCAGAGTGATTTTTTAAATTTGAGAATCATGAAAAATAGTTATATTCCAAGGTATAAATCGCTTAAAAACTTGAAAATGTTTTTGAAAAAAGTTTGATGAAACTGAAAACTGTTTATTTATAAAAATATCCAATAAAATGGTGAAAGTGACCATGCACCTCTTACTTCGTCTTTCCCTTAAATGTAACATTTGTGAAATCGCTACAATGATGTCATGAAATTAAATAATAGTGTACATAACAGAGGATGAAATTCACCGAAGTTGGTTTCAACAAGGTAGAGCCATGAGCCACGCAACATCTCACAGCCCTGGGAAACTTATCCTACTCTTTGGGACCGTGTTGCTTCCAAGCCATTATAGCCACCTTGAACCTCAGATCTGGCATCTCTGATTATTTTATTTGGTGATATACTAAAAAAGTAAACATTACATATTTCCATACTCTTCATGAACTAATGGCAAGGATCAGGGATGTCATTGAGAGAATCTTTCAAGAAATACTGCAGTCTGTGTCAAAAAACACAGTGGAGAGCACCTTTATGTATACAGCATGGTGGTGATCACTTTCCGCATTTTATTTGAGATTATTTCAAATAAACATTTTTGAGTATCATCACTTTGATCACAAAAATTTTCAAGTTTCTATCTGATTTATATCTTGAGATAAAGTTATTTTTCAGGGTTCTCGAATAAAAAAATAACCTTTTATTATAGAGTATGATTAAAATTTTAAGAATGCAATCATTATAAACAGAAAAGCCTATTAGAACAAAAACTAAACTAAAACGGCAAACCTTATTGCCGAATACACCATTTTATCTCTTAAACTAATTATACACAGGAACAAAATTACACTGAGGTTAGTTTTCCATATATTAGTAGACAATGTTAACCGTACAACACACACAAACTCGACAGAAGTTAAAAGCTATACTTAACTAGACTAAATAAACATTAAAAAAGCCTTACAGCTAAATGAAGCGTGACAATACTATCAAATACAGCTGTATACTGTAATCCATTTCAACGAAATCATACCCTTGGCCCTCACCTTATTCTGTCTTCACAAGAATACCTGTTGTAAACTAAATATTCCCTGACTTCGGGCATTGAAATGCCTTAAAATAATAATTTTTGTGAATAGAACTTCATGTTTGCCTTATGCGACGCTGTGCGACAAGATAATGTAAAGTTCTTTACCGGGAGTAATGTAGATCCGAAAATATCGAATCGGACTCCGAACTTCTGAATCGAATCTAATTCTCATTCCCGATTTGAAATCAAACCGAATCTTGAAGCTTCGTTGGGCCTTAATATAATTCTTGGTAACTAAGATTTGTAGAATAAGTAAAACATTGAAACAAAATGAATCGCTGAGGATTAAATTGTGATGCAAACAATCGCTATCTTAACTCCACTCGAATATTATTCTGGCAATGACAATGTTATCATCACCCATTCATGCTATTTGGTGGAGTGTTTTCTATTTCATTGCCATAGCATTTACGAAATAAAGTTACCTACATGCGAAAGATATTTCAAAATTTAAACAATTCACGTGCTCCGTGTTTATCCTCATTTTCTCTTCCAAGAAACCGTGTAACACAGAGGAGAACAAAATTGCATGATATCTATCGGGAATCTATAATAAAACTGGATTTTATTAGAAGAAATCAACGTTAAATTTAGATATCATCCAATTCGAGAGAATAATCTTTAGGGGTAGTCTTCGATTATTTATTGAATTATAATTCATATTAATCATATTACGTTTAGCCCTATCTCTAGCACGATCATTAGAACTCTTTCGGAAACGTATCTTTTCACGACGCAAGTACCAAAAGAGTTGTAGCTCTTAGCGATCCATTGAAACAGCGAGAAATCACTAGCGACAACGTACTCTGTGTACGCGCACCGAGGCTACAGCGCTTACATGTTTACTCATTCTTTTCACCTTATTTTGGCCAGCCTCCATACCGAAAGATTAAAAGGATACGGAGAGGGTTGAGAGCGAGAGAGAGAGGGCGCCATTCAAAGGAAGCTGCTTAGCTCGCGCCTCCCGCTTTTGCTTTGGCCAGAATGGATAACGATCCAGCGCCTGCGCAACCGCTTGCGATGGCTTCTCTATACATCGCGGGGGCGAAAAGGGGAGAAAGAGAAAGGGGGAGCGATAGTAGGGGGAAGGGAGGGAGCGCGCGCCGCGAGGAGGAGAGAGAGAGAGACCCCTCCGCCTCCCTCAGTGCCGTCCCACCTCTCTCGCCGCCGGCGTCGCCCTCCCAGACACGCCGGACTGCGAAACGAAAGCGCGCGCGGGATACGACTTCGAAGGCGGGGGCGCCCCCAAGCGTCTCGCCCCCGTCTGCCTCGACCTCCGCGATCGGAGACAGCGGGGCGACGGCGATCCACGCGAGAGTTATGCCATGGAGGGCGTCGAGGGAACACGTCCCCACCACGAAGCGCAGAAGAGGAGAGATCCTTGTTCGAATCTATCAGACTCTTCGAACCGGAAGTGAAACCGCTTAAAAAACAAGGATTTTTTATTTTTGAATATAAATATATATAAGAACGGTGTCAATAAGGAATAATAACTCGTGGGAAATTCTGCATAACCTTCAGAACGGTGGTAATTTTTTTCCTCCCTACGAGTGGAGGAGTGCGTGGAGGACCTGAGTCGGGCCCTCACGGCCTCAAGTGGCGACAGTGGGACATGTCTCGGGAGAAGGTGTGGACGAGGGACACGTAGGGTGGCCCCGGCCGGGGGCTGGGCGGCCATGCTGGTTGCCATGGCCGCCATCGCGGACCGCGGCTCCGGCAGGGAGGCGACCGCATGGGAGAACGATACCCTACCGTCGACCGCGGTGACCGCCGACCCGACGGGGACGGCGGTGGTGGTGGTCGGGACGGTGGCGGCCACCACGACGGATGTTGGGACGGGGACGAGTCCGGCGGATGCGGTGACGCCGACGACGGCGGGAGTTGACGCGACCGCCGCCACCACCTCCCCGACGGCCGGGGCGGACGTGACGCCCGTCGTCCAACCGTGGACCGACGTGTTGCCCGTCGTCTTGCGAGGCCTCGCGATGGGTACCATCATCGTGGCGGCGGTCCTCGGCAACATCCTCGTCATCATCAGCGTGGTGCGCCATAGAAAGTTACGGGTCATCACCAACTATTACGTGGTATCCCTCGCCCTGGCCGACCTCCTGGTCGCCCTCTGCGCCATGACCTTCAACGCGTCCGTCGAGTTGACCGGAAGGTGGCTCTTTGGTTACGTCATGTGCGACATGTGGAATTCCCTCGACGTCTACTTCTCGACGGCCTCGATCCTCCACCTGTGCTGCATCTCCGTCGACCGGTATTACGCCATCGTCCGACCTCTGGAATATCCCCTCTGCATGACGCGACGCACCGTCGTGTTGATGCTCGCTCACGTATGGCTCCTCCCGGCTTTAATATCCTTCACTCCGATCTTCCTCGGATGGTACACGACTGCGGAGCACTCCGAGTTCCGCAAACTTCACCCGCACGTCTGCGCCTTCGTGGTCAATAGGGCTTACGCCGTCATTTCTTCTTCAGTGTCTTTCTGGGTGCCGGGAATCGTCATGATCACCATGTACTTCCGCATCTACAAGGAGGCGGTGAGGCAGAAGCGTGCCCTGAGCCGCACCTCCAGCCACATCCTGCTCAACAGCGTGGTCACGCACCACGGGTCGTCCGGTTCCGGAGGGGCATCGGCGGCTGCCGCGGCCCTGCAGCAGTACCAGCAGGCGCTCCAGAGGCACCGGTCGCTTCACGTCGGTCCGAGGCCGTCGCCCCCGGGGCAGCAGAGGGCGAGCATGGACTCGGTGAGCCCACGCCAGGGGTCGGACACCAACCCGTCGGATGTTGTGCAGGTGGTGACGGTGGTGACTCCGTCTCCCCAACTGCCCACGAAGCCATCTTCCGAAGGGGTTACGGCTGTCGGAGCGGCGACCGAGCTTAATATGAACGGTAGGTGATCGTCGCGTTGATAGTGCAGAGACGTGTGCAACCTATGGACGGTGGGCTCCATTAGGTCTGCTATAGTATTTCATGTGGACCGCGAAGCTTTAATGAATAAAAAATACGTCTAGTTAATACAATTTCATTTTCGTTAATTGATATTACGGCATTAAAAATTTTCTGGTTAAGTTTGAACACGAAAAACTGTTTAGATTTGATTTTCACTTTCATTACTGTGCAGAATTTGGGGTGTGACAAAAGAAGGTATACAGTAAGCCTTTAACTGATTTATTCCTGAAAAATAAGATGCTTAAGCTGGTTTAGTTCACATTTAATATATATCTGAAATCGGCACTTTATATGTCAATTGCGACAGTTGCCAGTTTGAACGTCTCTCATTGTACCTTCTATATGTTTGGTGAATAAAGAAAGAAAATACTAACCACATGCTTACATTTGTCACACCCTGCATTAATAAACTTTTGATTTAAATTCATATCCAGCCTCCCAAAGCGCTTGGCGGTTTCCATGCGGTCCCCAGAAGTACTGCAAGGCAGCGTTTCTCAACCATCTATGTCTCACGTCCCACCATCGATTTTGCCAAAAACCCGGGTCGCACCAAGATAAAAACAAAACCCCTTTTTCAATTTGTGAATTTTACTTTAATTGAATTTTAGCGTTATATTAATCATTAATGAAAATTTTTAAGGACATTAAACATTGCAATAATTTTGCCGAGGAAAATTTTTATATAAATTATTTTAGAAACTTCGCGCCCTACCTAGACGACATTCACGCGACAAACTATAAAGGCGACCTTCTCTCTCTCTTGGGTTGCACACGCTTCTTATATAAGGCCCTGTTGTTACAATTGTTATCATATTAATCAGCGAAGGCAGACGATACCGATAAATTGTGAAGAAAATTTCTGCGAAATTATTTTTACCAATTTATTGGATTACAAAGGAAACATCCCCTATTGATAATACTGATAAAGGCCCTTGAAATAAGTTATTCTTATCACTTATCAAGTCAGATACGTTGCTACTGAAGGGCCGCAAAAAATAATCCAGGATAAAATCCTGGCGATGCTCTATGCCAGGATTCGGCAAACATTTTTGCATGGCGGGCCACATTTGTAATTGTGAACCCTTCGGAAGGACGTATTTGGAAGTCGCGAGAGGTTCAGCGCGTCGAATTAGAGTCTCATCGGAAGTTACCAACAGATTTTGTAGTCTTATATTAGTGAAAATCATGTCTAAAGAATTTACTAGCGTTAAAACTTCACGAAAAAAGGTTTTGAGACTGAAAAGTATGAAATTGTCTATATTAAATTTACCGACCACTTTTTCATTATGTGGCCCGCGGGCCATGAGTTTCCGACCTCTGCTCTATGTGGAAAATACCGAGTAAGTCTTCGATTCATATTCTTACACATTATTTTCCGAGTTTATTTCATGTTTATTTAATATTACATTTTTAAAGAGTTTGTGGCTGACATGCGCATCTGGCTAGTTCGACCATTTTATGTTTGAAGGAGTTTCCTCGGTCGTCAGCTTATCTCTAGCTAGAGCTTAGTTTTCTGCGTTGAAAGAAAATTCATGGAAATACTTCTATTTACTTTTAGCTTAACAAATCAGTTTTCATGAAGTAATTTCTGACTGACGAGGCCAAAATGAATATACCAAAAACGGAGTTGAACAATTATTTCATTATGTGAGAGAACAATACAGTTCAAAAGAAAATAACCTCTGCCTTGTTGAAAGTTTACTTTAATAATAAAGCTTACATTAATATTCTAATTATAGATCTTTTTATTAAATGATACTGTCATTTCCATTCATATTGCTGTGTTGGAAAATAATTTTGGTTTAGATTGATAAAAGTAAATGATGAAGCGCATGTAGAAGTTAATTAACATAAATTTCACCCTATCAGAGATTGTTTGCTTTTGAATTATGTTTTTATTTCAAATAATAAAATAATAATTTAATGTTATATATAAATACGGACAATATTGTACAAGCAAATCATTAGTTTTTTGTAGATTTTGTGTTATTTTTACCTAAAAACTCATCGATTTAATCAATTTATTTTTAGATCCATTCAAACAATAACCTCTATACTGTAAAGGGTAGAATAGATTTCCTAAGAAAAGATTAACCTAAAGGCTTCCCTTCTCATAAAAAATCGAGCGCTTTGAATTGGATACGCAAATTAAACTGAATAGATACGGGCCATAAAATAAGCCCACAAAAGCGCAGCCATTGGAATTGCGCTAAACTCGGACTTTGTCAAAGGCAACGTCGTCGAATCCTAATGATTATTTTCGATCTACTACATTCCGTGTGACAACCAAATTCGAAACAAATGAAAGAGCACCGTCGGGATCGTTCGTTTTCCGACTAACGCTCGTATATGCATGTCGCCAGACTCTCGGTACACGTCAATTCGCGAGAGGATGACGGCTATTTTTTCAGAGCCGTCTCTATAGTGGCCATGAAATTCGCAACGCGCACGAAAGGGTTGTAATTCCTTGTTCGAAGTGCGCGAGCGGGTGGCAGGAAAAAATGTGACGGGCATAGGCTCTCTTTGTTTTTTTATTATGGTTTTCGAAGCATTGCATGCCACGCCAATGACCGGTCGTTTGGGAAAGTATGGTGGTGAAGGGTATTCGTTGTGGAGAAAAGGTTTGGGGGAACGGGAAAAAGAGAAGGGGAGGAATTGTGGAGTATGAGAGGTCAATGAAGGCAAAAAAACGTTGTTATTACGTTGGGTGCGTGACGCTAAGGGACACAACCGGGCTGTTTTTTATTCCAGCATCAACTCTGATCGTTGTAATTGACACGGGAAAACCACCAGCGATACGGGGGAGGCTGAGCCCAATAAAATTGCTGCTGCATTCTCTCCCTCTCTCCTTTCTTTCTCTCTTTCTCGGGTTTTCCAATAACTGAAAATTTTGCGGCATTTGCAAGTATCGCTCGTTCCATTACTCCTTTCGAGTTCAAATCACCGAGTGAGACAATTACTTTTTTTCGAAGCCAAGTCTTAACTTTTGGATTCGTACAAAAGGATCTTTTTTGGATTGTTTTCCGTTTTCATTAAGGCAAAAACAGCTGTGGAAGTACGGCTGTGATAATGTTAAAAGGACACGGCAGAAACCTGAACCGCGCTCTCAAAATGAAGAAAATTTTAGTCTTGAGTTCGATAATATCGCTTATTTCTCGAACAGTGAGAGAAGGATACTTAAAAAATTTCTGGTTAGAAATTTTACCCTTCTGTAAAAAAATCCTCATGCAATATTAATGCCAATGTTTTGCCACGATTCGTCATATCTTTTCCGCATGAATCAACGGTAATTGCTGGTTTTGCAGCTTATTGCATCGCGAATGTGTCTCGTTTATCAGTAGAAGATTGTTGAAACATCGTACCGAAGGTTGCTTACCTGCTTTGCAACGTCGCTGAGCCTCTTATCACCGCAGACAGTCAGCGTTTCCAAGCGGAAGGCAGTCTTTGTTTAATCTGTGGGAAAGACGTATGGAAGTTCTTAACGTAATAAATTGAAGAATTTGAGTATGAATATCCGGAGAAAAAGCTTTACACGGGAATAAAATATGGTAACGAGGTTTTCATTTATCCTATGTCAAAACCTTTAGGAAAGGAGACGGAAAATATAGGGCGCACGTGCCGAAGTTGTTTCTCCGCGAATTTTATTGCCTCGATCGTACTCAGAGATTACGTGCGAAGCAATTTTTAAAAATCATTCTTCAATTACTCAAAAAAGAATTTTCGAGTCCGCCTTATGGCTGGATCCAAAATTTTGGAATCTCTAGCATCGTGAATCACCTCTGATGACAGGTGCTTTGCAGCAGTAATATGCGTATAATTTTTCAACCTTTTAATGTATATCGTAGCTACCTAATTTATCAACTATTCAATAATGGCACTTTGTTCGTTGCGTTTTTCATAGTTGACGGATTTGATCAAGGCAATATAATTCGTCTGTATACATAAATACACATTCCTTAGATGGAGCAGATAAGGTTGGGTAAACTTAAAACACACGAAGAGGTAGAAAACTTACGAAGATGCATAAAAATAGGCACATAAATACAAAAACAAACATATTCTTTCTAATGTTATGTAATCTTTTATACCGAATTAAAAAATCATAAAGAACACAGCAAGAACATAATTCTCTGTTATAGTTCATTTGAGGTAATGAGCAACCAAATACAAAAAAATAATCATACGGTTTAAGACATATTTATGCAAAGGTGTAAACAAAATTCTATAAAATCTACTCGGCCAAAGCAGCACTATTATCAAAGTGTCAGTGTGGGTCAAAACTTAATTTAGTCGTCAAATTTAATGAAAGAATCATGTATCAAATATCACCAACATCCGATAAGACAGAGTGACGCCGTTTAAATCTTAAAGGAGGGACGAAAGAGGAGACCGAAATGGGACATATAACGAGCGCCATCATAAGTTCGTAAAAGCGCCCGAAAAAAACTAAATAATCCCGTTTTCCAGCGTAAAAAATCCCCCGAAAACCTTTCATTCGGAAAACTTTGTTATCTAGAGAGAGTGAACGTCGCATAAAATTTACTCTATTCGAGTGAACCTAAACTGCTCAGTAATCTGAGATCGTCTGGCGGGAGAAAGAAAGAGAAAGAGCGATCTCGTATCAAATGGAGAATCTTAAAAATCTTTGGAACTACGGCCTAGACAAAACTCCACCTGCACCCGATGACGGAATATTCATAAAATCGCTTTTAAAATCCTGCAGTCAACCGTGTCTCGAAATTTCGTTATCTCAAACCTGTGAGAGATTTTGGTTCTGAATTCTATGGATAAAGAATTATTATGTCTTCTAGTTCCAATGCATGGAAACACCGCTCATGGCATTGCTTGAACCTACGAGAGCTCAAACATTTTTTTACCTTTCACCTTTTGCTTTCAAAGGAGTCATTGAGGTTATTTTGGGCCGTAATGGCGGAATAGCATTCCGCTTCAGGTGGTAGGAAGAAATTTACTTCGTAGGTGGGATGCGAGTAATAGGGAAAACGTTACGGTTTCAAAGGTGCAACTCAGTGGGAGAGTTCTTTTTTAAATGTTTTAAAGATTAATTTACGTCTATCATCGTGTTATTGACCTACGATTGCAATATGTTGGATTTAAAAACGATGATTAAGATATTTAAGTACTTTAGAATCAAACTTCCTTTCAAGCGCACACAGCTCTAAATGAAACATGATGGAAAAGTATACTCCATAAATGGAATACACAGAAATTTCAAAGGCGTTCTTAATGGGAAATACGTATGGAACGGTATCGAAAGATTAGGTGATTCTCGAATTTTTATCCACGAAACTATAGCCTCGGGGACTATCTTGTAGTAAATGTTGTTCTATATCCAAATAAAATTTTAAATCTATACATCACAGATAATATAAGAGAATGGGTGAGAAATATATGGAGTTTTATTGTTGTTTGCTGAGAGAACCGTCTTCGCGATCGATGTAAACCAAACATACAAAGTTTTTCTCGGGATTTTCTCGAATTTTTATCTCCAAAATTATAAGTCGTAATTATGCGGACTCTGGATCATCTTGTAGTAAATGTTGTTTTCTATCCGAATAAAGTTTTTAATCTATACTTCGCAGATCATATAAGAGATTGGGAGAGAAATATATGGATTTTTAATTGTTGTTTGCTGAGATAACCGTCTTAGTGATCGCTGTAAACAAAACACAATGTTTTGTTAGGGATTTTATCGAATTTTAATCTCCGAAACCATAACTCGTAATTACCTTGCCTCGTGAGCTTTCTTGTAGTAAATGTTGTTCTCTATCCGAATAATTTTTTAAATCGATACCTTACAGATCATATGAGAGCTAGGGAGATAAAAGTTTGATATTTCATTGTTGCTTGACGGATGCCATTTAAGTATAAGTTTATTAAAGTAATTATGATAAGTGGAAGTTCTAATTGACGGATTCAGTTGAAAATCACAATTAGGCGCTAAATGTAATTCAAGGTCACTCATACCTAATTAAATTAAAATCCGTCCTGCGAGTTAGGAGATGAAAGTTACGACGGACGGACGGACGTACGGTCGGATCAGACGTGCCCATAAGGCGTTCCGCTATTACCGCTTCGCTGGTAAAGAACGCCTAATAAAAATGGATCTAAGATTTAGTGTAATGAGAAGATTAAGGAGAACCACTTGTGTGAGTTTTATAAATAGATGGGATAAGAAGGTATTTTAAATTTAATATTTGTAAGATTGTTGTATTTGCCAGTATAAGTGAACAAGTGAATTTATACTTTCAAATATAATATATTAGAAATGAATTCATAAATATATTGTCTCATAGTCATCAGCATAGTCTTCCGAGAAATTCGGTTACGATACCTATTTTTTCGCAGGTATGCATAATGACCAACGGATCACATCGATGTATTTTTAGATTTTATTAAAAGTATTTACTTAATATTTATATTGATTTTTAGGCAGAATTTAATTTTAAAATCTTACTAGCTTTTATGAATTAACCAAGACTGCATAGGGAATTTTCATGTGTTGTGCGTTTATACATTCTTTGAATCCTGTATTTTATAAAAGAAAAAACATTTTGATTGCTTACATGAGTACGTTTAATATCATTCGCGGCCCGCCTCTACACGAGGAAAGTTAATACCAGCCCGCTATAAGAAACGTTGGGGCACCACTGGCCTAGATAGAAGGCTAACTGGAAATTTATGCAGAGATTGCAGTTCTATTACGCGCAAATAGATACGCAATGGAGCTCGGCGTGGAGCGGTTTGGCACATTAAAAGGAATTTACGAGGCAGCTTGGCCTAGGACCTCTCGTAAAATTCCGCGAGTAATTCTCACCAACTGAGTACGTTGAGATTTTTTAAAATCTGCGAATCAATGACTCGCGTTTAAGCTGACCCGGATGCATTAACAATAATTCAGGGACGGAATCCATTTTTCCCTGTCCCCATGTCAACGGGGGTTGCGCGGCTGATGGCTGAGCGATGAAAGCTTTTGAGTACGGATCCAAAATCACGCTTTATATGGCAATTTTAAGCCTGAGCGATAGATATCCGAGGAAACACTCGCTCCAGAAGATAATTCATTTCGCTCCGCTGCATTTCTCTTATCATCGGAAAAGAATTCGCTTTTCGCTCTTCGGGTGTAATATTTTTCGCAGTTCCCACCTTATTTCCTTGAGTTAATTCCTCCCGGCTGAGAATATTATTCTCGACGATGCCATTTCTTTACGCTAGTTTTCCATTTTAAATCTTTAGAGAGATTTTAACTGAAATGGCTATCTATGGCAGTGAAGCTATCGGCATTTAAATGTGTTAAGCTGATGCGACCAAGGAGATTATTACTTAAAAATATGGTTTTACATCTAGTCGTCAAAAATTATGTTAGCAACTTAGCAAATATTCTGCAAAGCGGCAATTGCTTACCAGCAACACCCTTTCATAGATAAACAGATTTTTCGATGATAAGTTGATAATAATACATCGTCTGGGATTTAGCGAAGTAATCAATGCTACCCAAAAGCTGATGAAATATCTAAAATGCGAAAATTTATTTGTAGGAAAACATTTGACAAGGCACAGCTAAAGATAATCCTCGACGCCACAGTGCGTCGGGGTACTTCAGTTGGAAATAACAATGAAGCTTTGCGGATGTCAAGAACGAGTTGTTTTGGTTGCATAAGTTGGAACAATTTTTGAAATTTTTTCTCGTTTCAAAAATTGTTCCAACTTTCACAGCTTATGCCTGTCTGCATAGGATCTTCGGATCATATCATTCCATCAATTTCATGTTTGGCAATCTCACCATTTGAGAGGAGGAGTTTCTTTCGATGATTCTCTTCGAGGACATCTGTCGGGGCAGTTTGATACTAGCTTGGCTAGTTCCCGTCCTACCAAGGAAAACATCCGTGTTCAGAAACGAGAGAAAATGTTCTGCTACGATAGTTCAGGGGTAGAATATCCGCCCGGCAAGTGGAAGACCCGGGTTCAATTCCCGGTCATAGCAGACTTTTTTCTCGTTTCAAAAATTGTTCCAACTTTCACAGCTTATGCCTGTCTGCATAGGATCTTCGGATCATATCATTCCATCAATTTTGGTTGCATAAGTTAAAGGATACGTAATAAAATCGCCTTATTATACAGTATAGAACCTTTTATCCGGCTAGCTGGGGATATTGGGAATAGCCGCTTATCTGAAATTTCCGGTTATATGGAACTTTACCGTTTTGTTAACTTCATTTAATAAGAATAATACAAACAATTTTATTTACCGTGTTACATAAGGAACAAATAAAAATATAACACGATTGTAAATGTTCTAACAGTTATTTCACGTCCTCAGCTTTCAGTTCCACTACCAGAGCTTTCAGGTCCACGACCTACCTCTAAGCTTTGCGCTCGCGTGGTTGTTTTGGAACCATCGCGCAGTAATATTTTAACGCTGCGCATTCATTACTACTATTAATTACTATATGACGGATTTCCACTGTCCTCTTTCTTTATGAATTCATCGTCATCATCACTGTCATGACGCTTATTCGAATTCAGTACCGTCTCTGCAATTTTGCTGTCTGTTAGTTGGAGAACAACTGGTGCATCATCATCTACATTTAAACATTCGTTCAATGTCACTTCATCTATCAATTTTTCTTATTCACACACAAGTCCTTTAGCGTAGTGTAACAATTCACTCACAATTTGTTTTTATTGAGATACACACACCCCATGGAAACCTGATATAGTGGTCTCTTCATTGTCTAAAAATAGCGTAGTAGGCCATAACAGGTTCCATCCATTTTGCAAAATCACCTGTGGTAAACTATCCCAGACTTTTAAAGAAGTCCATATGGCATCCTTGTGATTTATTTGCCATCATTGTATGCTGTTAATATTTTTTGCATAAAATCAGCCTTGTATTTACACTTAAAGGAACGCAGAACACACTAATCTAATGGTTGTATTAGGGATGTGCAATTAGGAGGAAAATAAATAGCAATTACATTGTCTTTTCAAGAAGTTCTGCTTTGGGATGTGCGGAGCATGATACATAGAAGTAGCACTAATTTGCAGTCATCTGGAAGCCCAGCAGCTTGACAATGAGCTCGTGCTTCGAATGCGAATTTTTTTTCGAACCACTCAATTAATATTGAAGTCGTTACCCATGCTCTTTTATTGGCCTTATAGTGAACAGGAAAAACTTGGATCCCATTAAAGCACCTTGGCTTCCGACTTTTCCTAATAATAAGTAGTTTACACTTGTGAGTGCCAGATGCATTTGAGCACGCAAGCACGTTAATGCGTTCATTAGAGTCTTTAAAACCTGAGGGTGCTGCCTCTTCTGCTGTCACGTAGGTTTTTCTGGGAATATATCGCCAAAATAGCCAAGTCACATCAACGTTGTGTACTTGATCAAGAGTTAATTCTTCCTCATGTACCATTTTCAAAAATTCTTCTATAAAAGCTTCAGCGCCTTCAGTATCAGCAGCCGCTTTTTTTGCTACAAAATTTCAGCAAACGTAAGCCCTGACGATGCTTGAGTCTGTTGTACCAACCGTATGAATATTTACAGGGGGTTGTGAGGCCTAACTCTTCGAGAAAAAGCTTGGCTTGGGCAATGATAATATTGCGATCCATGGGAAACTTTTCAATTTGACGAAGTTTTATCCATTCGAGCAACACTGTCCATATCCATTATCCATGACTGATGCAGAGTATGTTTTTTGTCCATTAAATTAGGCAGATCATTATTGGAATACGTTTTCAGCAACTGTTCTTTTTGTTTTTTGAGGTCATAGATAGTGGATGCCATATTCATCACATAACCTTCCAACTGATGTCCTCTTGTCTATTTTCATTAAAATCTCCACTTTTTGTTTAATTGTAAGACAAATTCGCTTTCTCTTAGAAATTCCACCATCTATAGAATTATTTGACGAACTTTTAGACATTTTAGTGGGCAAAATACGTAACTAGTTAACATTAGTAAACAAACAAACAAGCCAGTGAACTGAAAAGGGGAGTACCCAAAACATCAGAGCACACCCAACGCACGGTGATTAGTAGAGTTGCCACCTTATGCTGACTTCTTAGCCGGAGGAGTTTCAGAAAACCAAACCAGGAGATTGTGACCGCAAATCCAAAGTTTTTTAATACCAGCATGATGTTGCATTTTCTTACTACTAATATTTTCGTGGACCTATTTCCGGTTTAATTGCATGGGATGGCTACTTTCTGGATGGTACAAAATTCACTAAAAAAATTAATTGTAATACATTTATGCCGGAAAATGTGAAAATATTCCTCCTGATGATGACGGAAAGCGTCGAAATCTAGATCGAGTCTCTTAATTAAGTATTGTAGGAATTTACAAAGTTAACTTTAATTATTTAAAATGTATTTTCTACAAAGTAACGGCCGAAACAATTAACTATATTCGAAAATATTTGTTTACACCAGAAGAATTTTGTTATTGAGCCGGAGAAAAAGCCCAAAACTCGGAGACTCCGGTTCAAATCCGGAGAGGTGGCACCTGTAGTGGTGAGCCGTGTTGTTAATAGCGAGGTATTAAATTTGAATTTCTTTCTCCTAACAAATTTTGAAAAATGCCGTTTTTTGTCAACTTTTAAAAAATTGCTGGTTAACAGGATTTCCGGATAAGTGGAATTCGGATAAAAAGTTCCATACTGTAGTAGTAGTATTAGGAGTTTTATTTTAGTGCTCAATGCAAAAGTTTCTTCAGAAAAAATTGATGTTTTTACAAACGTAATTGTTTTTAATTAAGATTACGTATATTCTACGTAATTACCCAATTGACGTAAAATTATGTTAATTTTAAATAACAAGTTACAAAGATGTTGAAATTACATATTATGCATGTTCGCATAAAGCTGACTCTATCCAATTTATCGAGCAATCACCACCTCCCATAAATGACAATACTATTAATCATTCAAAATTACAGCAAACTAAATGAATAATTATGTGGCAATTTATATGCATTTTTCAAATATAACATTAGGTATTTTGATTCTATAGGAAGTGACGATTACGATAGCAAGAATAATAAGCATAAATAATGCACGCCGGAAGCTTAATATAAATTAGGATCGTTTTTATGAAAGACGGAAATCGAAATTCAGTACCTTTTCTCCAGTTAAACGAACGACATGATTCAAATACGGTAGTCCATCGAGGTATTTTTCAAATTTCCTGACACCAAATTTAGGGAAGTTCTATCATAGAATTACGGAGTAGAAATTTGGTTTTTATATCTGATAGCACGGCAACCTGATCGAGTCATAGAATCCGAACATGTTACTTCCACACCTTATTCTAATGTAAGTAAAAATTGGCAGTCCTGGCTGAGTGACGTGACATAGATATGCCGTTTTTGACTCCTCTCTTGACATAAAACCTAAATACCAAATTTCATCAACATAGTTCCTGCTGTAAATCGCCTAATATGTTCATGCAGATGGTCTGAGAAAACCAACGCAATAGGTTTTCGCGATTGAAAATGGCCAAGGATGACAAAACCAGAGGCATATTGGAAAAACCCCTTTATTAGGATCTTGGATAACAAGACTAAAAATTGCATCAAAAGAATAAATATGTATATTTATCAATAAAGAGCGCCAGTAATAGCCCGCAACATATACTTATCAATATCTATTAGAGATAAACTCTTTCGGACATTGGAGAGCCATTAGGGATGTCGGTGGTGTTGTGGTAAGAGCGTTGGTCTGCTACGCTACGCGGCACCGGGCACGAATCCTGCGAATGTGGTGTTTTTCCGAGGTCGCAGGTCCCCCTACATGTTCGCTTTGAGAAGACTGCGCCAAAGTCAACGCTCAGTGCTTCGGAATGGACGTTAAACAGTAGGACCCCTTGGTGCTCTTCGCAAAGAGCAGGCAAATGTCGGCACCGGGTCTCCCTCCTCCCTTCTGAGTGTGTGTGCGGTGTGGAAGGCAAGGGGAAACCACCACCATATATGTATATTCCATAGTCAAACCAATCAATGAATTGGTAGGACCTGTCGTAAGACAAAACACTTAAAGAAGAGAGCCTTTATCAGTAATGTCCAAGCACTGTTTGCCAAAGTCGATTTTCCAACCAATTTAAGGTGCCTAAGAAAGAGCATATAACAATGCCAAATATTTCCCCTGCCGAGATTCTCGAGCATAACATGGCCATAGTTTATCAAAAATGTTAGGTTAGGAGGCGCTCTGCCGATGCTACGTGCTATGAATTCCTGGGTTGGGTTCGTCCTTTTCGGGTGGGGTTCATTCGAAACCCTCCCTCTGAATATCCTTCAAGAAACCACGTTCTGTTAATGAACCCAACTAGAGAACGACGGACAACCCAAGAATTCCAAGTCGCTGACGCAAATAGATTTGGGCATCAAACTTTGGCTAGCACAGTTCGGCCAATATTAATATTACTCTGGCAAATCCAATAAATTCTTGATTTTTCGAATTATTTCGAACATTGACCAAATTCCATGGTCAGTATTGATTGTGGTCATTATGAATACTGGCCAGATTTCAAACTTTTACCGTGACACACAACACACAAACATTTATAAGCATAGGGCTATCTTCCTATTTACCCTCCTTTCGCTCACCCTTTGTCATCCTGTCCTCCTCCTATCCCCTTACTTAATCAAATATCTCTCCCTCCTTCTCTGCGTCCCTTCCTCTCGTTTGGCAGCGTCAAAACGGTTCCGCCTTTACTCTGGATATCGCGCGCGTTAATATTCAATGTCAACGGCAACGCTGATTGGGCGAAAGGATAAAATGTTGGGGGCGTTATCGGGACATATATCGCCGTACTTAACGAACAATGCGAGAGGCTCCGCTGTTTGTTCTGGGAATAAGCAGAGAATGTGTTACCATATCGATTGAGAGTATCGTTTGGCAGTTCATGTTTTTTTTAGGTGATCACTTTAGGCTTCTGTTATCTGTAGCGGTACTCGGATTTAAGGACGGACCATCGAGCTCAGATAACGGCACATATCAAATAAATGATGTACGTAACTCTTTGTAAATGGCTATGGGCGTGATGGATATCATTTCTTTAGAAAGCATAAAGATTGCGATACCTTCCGTTTTAAATAGGTAATCCGTGAAATTTTATTATTACTTCTGGGTGTATAATCAGCATTTATACGATTGCACTCAACTATATCGAAAGATTTGAGAGAATTATGCGCGTAAAGTCGAATCATGGCGCATTACGGATAATATTTCAATTAAAATGCGATACATGTAAAAGACATGATATTTTAAAAAATCTGATGTGGCCACCACATGACTTTCTCCATACCTGTAATATTTCTAAAAATTCCAAATAGGTTACATAATAATAAATATTTTAAGAAACCGAGAAACTTTTAGACTTTACAAAGAACAGAAATAAACTCAAACCATAGCCTTCTGATATTGGATATAGCCACAAAGCTCCAACAATTAAGAAAAGAAAAAGGAGCGTTACTAAGACGTAACTAAGCGTCAATTGTTAACAATAGTCGTCGGCAGGAGGCGTGGTGATGGCAGCTAATAATATAAAATATCTCTTACACAATGTTTCAAACAAAGGTTGTAGAAAATAAATTTTCTACAACAGTTATTCCAATACATTTTTACATACATAAAACATTTAAGCAAATATCTCAAAATAACGGATAAATGACAAGAGTAAACACCCACTTTCGGTTGACCGATTTTTACTAAAAACAAATCAGTTCTTGGGACTTTTATGAAAATGTTAAATATAAAATATCGCGATGGCCTGATTAATAGTTTTTGAGTTAGAGCACCCACAAAAAAGCTATCACATACGCACACAGACATCATCGAGAAAATGGTCAAAACGTGTTCAGGGGACCTCAAAACGTGTATTTCTGTTGAAATCTCGAAGTCGATTTTTTCATGAAAACAATACTTTCCCCTATACTACGTATGGAGAAAGTAAAAATAGCCTAAATATGGACAGAAAAATTCCCTTTTATATATAATGACATTAATGTATAAGGTTGTTATTTTACAATGGTGAGTAAAAAGTTTTATGGTGGAATACTAGTCTGTTTATCGTAAGAAATGTGTATTTTAGAAGTATCGATGAGCAAACATCCGGAATTAACAATCTCAAAATCGTTCAGAGTTTAGTGTAAATAGGGAAAACAAGCAATAAGAGGGATTATTGTTAACAGTTTGACTTAAAAAGCAAGGGAGGTATCGCCGTCGCGGAAATACATTTACCAGTTTTTGGTATCAAATTTTGCGTTTCATTATCCCTTGTTTTATACCTTTGAAAGTTTATTACAACACCATTCACACCTTAACCTCTCTGGTGAGGAAATAATTCTTGTTGGCATTGATTATAGCGCTAATGTATAGAAAAGGAACTACGACAAAATTACAAATTATTTTCCAACGTAAACTATGGAAATGAATCACAAGTTCATTGACATTTTGAGTTACATCTTTGAATTTATTACTTGCAATCCTTTTCGGTGTTGACTCCGATGTGTCGTTATGTCTGCTACCATTTTTGAAGACATCATTAAAACGCCAGGCAGTTTTAGAAATTTTTTTTGCTGTTAACGGAAAGAACATGAGTAAACAATTCATCTTAGTGGCCGATTTGTACATTGCCAGAAGAGTGCTTTTGTTCGTGTATCTTTTGGTTCATTAAATTTTACGGAGAAAATTTTCTTTTCCTCAAATAAAAAAGATAAAATAACATCTGAAACTATTTTTCACGTAAAGTATACAATATAACGACGACGACGATGTATTTCGAGACGACTTTTTACTTTCTCCATATACGTAGTATAGGGGAAAGGATTGAGTCATGAAAAAAATCGACTTCGAGAATTCAACGGAAATACACGTTTTGAGGTCCCCTGAACACGTTTTGACCATTTTCTCGATGATGTCTGTGTGTGCGTATGTGATAGATATTTGTGGATGCTCTAACTCAAAAACTATTAATCAGGTCAACGCGAAATTTTATATTTTACATTTATATATAAGTCAAAATAACTGATTAGTTTTTGGTAAATATAGGTTAACCGGAAGTGGGTGTTTATTCTTGTTTTGTTATAAAGTATTTATTCCTTCAATACGAATAGGGAGAGGGCCAAACAAGTGTGAAGGCACTAACGATCAGAATTCTCAAACCTTTCTCCCGCCCGCATAATTTGCTTTAGTTTTATGAAACACTTACATAATGCAATATACTTTTGTTTTTTATAATGTTATACGAAAATTTGATACTAATCTTAATTTGTTTTTGTTGTTCAAAGTTTTGTTTCGATGATAAAATTTAATCAAAATGTAAAATCGTTCTAGGTCTACATGCAGGATTTCTGCACGGGCTATTTGCCCAATCGTTAAAAGCCATCTTATTGCGAATAGTGTGTAGGTGGGAATTAAGGAGGGCGGTTTAGCAAAGTGAGAGGGGGAGGGTTAGACATGTAATTTAGAACTTTTGAATAGTCGAAGATAATTAGTTTGCGGGGCGTTCGTGGGAGAACATTATAAGATCACGTGATGGGGAAGAGGTAAAGGGGGCTAGATACGGAAAATATGGGCGAGAGAGAGAAAGGTTGCAAACGCCTCTGTGCGGGTCTGTAACGAAGTGCATTAGGCTTTCGTTTATCGGCTAACCGAAGTAAGGGCGGAAGGGTTTAAAATGGGCGGGTGGGAGGAAGGGGAGATTGGCGAAGGTTAATCTCCGGCGATTATCTCTCATAAGGTTGGGGATAAAGGATGCGGTTTGGGAGGCGGGAAGGTTTTTAAGCGGGGAGGTTGACAGTTGAACGATGTCTTGATCTTAATGGGAGGATAGGAGGTGAGGGCGGAAAGGTAGGCGAAAATGATTTTTTTTCATTAAAAAGTCTGCGTAGATTACCTTGTTTAATGTTACGCACAGTATGGCGGGTTGCTCGAAGTGAGTGTCTCGGCTACAGGAAGGCCTAAATTGGAACCCATACTGAGGTTTATTTATGGTTTAACGAAATTTAAAAAATTGAGGAGCGATTGCGATCTAGTTCTTTCGTTCGTTTGTCCTGCGTAGTAACTAATTACCCGCAAGATGCTTTTTTTTGGAAAGTTCAAAGAGATTTAAAACACTTTTTTCTTCTTTAAAACCAGTAGAAGAAGAAAGGTAAAACTTTGAGACCTTTTTACAACTAACTGTGCAGATATATGTTTTAAAAATTTAAGCTGCAAGCTCCTGACTACATTTTAAATATACTTTTGGAGTTTCTATCATTGAAATAAAAAAAATGATCCACCAGTTTCGCTTTGATGTTAGAATCTAGCCAATGAGCGCATGCAGAACTTATGCCTCTCGCCAAGGATCTGATTTAATTTGAAACTTTACATTAAAATTATACAGATTAATATACATTTGCAAATATAAACATTACAGAATTAAAAAATATATATAAAAATATAAAATGTATGCTTTGATGTAACCACTCATGATATTGGCATAAGTTATGTGAACACATTTTATCCATTTGAAATTAAGCCTCCGCGAAGATAATTCCTTAGTGTGCCTTTGAGTATAATAGATTTATAGAACAATTGAGTTGCACACTGCATGTACAATGCAGCCGTCTTTCGTGGTAGTTCACTGGTTGTGACTCCAAAAAACCTACCACTGAGGACGGATGCTTCGTAGATATAATGCGTGTCTTTGTTTATTCAGTGGTTTATTGGCCACAGGCTCTACTTAAATCATTTATGGACTTCTATTCATCATCAGTAATTTTACCAATAATAGTTTACACTAAACCAGTGTTTCCCAACCGGGGTCCACATGGACCCCCAGGGGTCCATAGAAGCTTTGAGGGGGTCCACAAGAAAAAAATTGTATTTCGGGGGTCCATAATATGAGCTAAGGGGTTCATGATAAAATATTATAAATAAAATAATTTAATTATATTAATAAAATAAACTAATGTCATAGAAAATTCCAGAAATTCGCAGTCAGAAGATACTCGTATTTTCTGGAACCTTGTTTAGTTGACGGAAAAATAGGATTTCTTTCCATAGAAAATTCTCGAAGAAGAAAACTTTATTTAGGCACCGACTAATCTAGAACGAGTCAGTCAGTCAGAGGTAGTCATTTCATTCTATAGTGAGTAATCGGCATCGTCGTGGTGAAATCTATTGTTTGTGTTATTGAACGTTATTGTTCTAGTGAACTATATTTCCATTAGTACCTACAAGCATTTCCAACATTAAATATTTGAGGTTAATAATATTGTTATTGTTTTCAGATTACCCATGGCTCATGCAAAGAAGAAAACAAGACAATATTCGACTGAATATCTGTCGTATGGTTTTATTGAATCAACAGAAAATATCACAAAACCAATGTGTCTTATATGTATGACTGTGCTGTCTAATGATAGCATGAAGCCAAGTAAGCTTCGTCACCATTTGGAGACAAGGCACAGTGAAAAGAAAAATAAATCAGTGGAGTATTTCCGAAAACTACGAGACAATTTTCAAGGAAGAAACAAATTGGATCAGATTTTTAGTAAACAAGCAAGCAATAAAGATAGCGGTTTATTAGCATCATATGATAATAATAGCAAAATCTGGAAAGCCACATAGCATTGGCGAAACTGTCATCTTGCCTTCGATATCAGTTGTAATTTCAACAATGTTAAACAAAAATGCACGTGAAATTACCGATAACCTTCCTTTGAGCAATAACACAATATCCAGACGCATTGATGAAATGTCTGAAGATATAGAAAATCAACTTATTGCTCAATTACGAGTGAAACAGTTTGCAATGCAACTCGATGAATCAACTTTGATGGGCAATGAAGCACTTTTATTGGCATATGTAAGATATATGGATGATAATCAACCCAGAGAGGAAATGCTTTTTGCAAGCTTCCTCAAAACAGATACTAAAGGTGAAAAAATATGTAAGGAAGTCCAGTCTTATTTTAGAGAAAAAATATTCCACTCGAAAATCTAATGGCTTGTGCTACTGATGGCGCTCCTTCCATGGTCGGTCGGTACAGAGGGTTTATCACTCATTTAAAAAATGCATTGCCAAAAGTATTTTGCATACATTGCGTGATTCACCGCCAACATCTGGTGGCGAAGAGATTGAGTGGACGTCTTCATGAAGCCTTAACTCTTGTAATAAAAGCTGTCAACCTCATTAAGGCTAATGCTCTTCAAGATCGTCTCTTTCGCAAATTTTGTGATGAAAATGAAGAAGAATTTGACCGTCTTGTACTGCATACAGAGGTGCGAAGGTTGTCTAAAGGCAATTGTCTTCGTCGCTTCGTCGTCCTTTGGGACAGTATTGTATCATTTCTAAACGAAAAGGAGATTGGAAAACAGTTGGTTGCCATGAAAACAGACATATTTTACCACTCAGATTTGTTTGAAAAACTGAATTCTCTTAATAAGCTGCAGCAAGGACATAATTGTGATTTAATATCTAGCAAAGAAGCCATTAATGCATTCCTTGGAAAACTCAAATTGTAGTCTTAATATCTCACGCCGTGCGTTTGACCAGTTCCAAACCTTGCTTCAGTTAGCAGTGATTTAAAAGATGATGATTGTGTTGTGTATGTTGATCATTTTTAAAAAATTTATGAAGACATGCAAGTTCGGTTCAAGGACCTACTAGAACTGAACATCCCAGATTGGGTGCTGATTCTATTTGAGGTAAATGTTGCTGATGTTGAAATTGTTACAAGAGGAACTTGTTGAATTGCGGTCTGATGAGACAGTCCGAAGTCTATTCAAAAAAGGAAAGCATGATGTATGGAAGAATAGTGACATTGCATGTAAATATCCGCTTTTATGGGAGAAAGCTAAAATGTATGTCATTGTTTTCCCATCATCTTATCTTGTGGAATCTGGCTTTAGTCGTGTAACACAGTTGTTAACAAAAAATCGTAATCGACTTGATATAGTAAAAAGAGGTGATCTTCGTCTGACTCTCACAAAATTGGAGCCAGATATTAATATGCTAATATCAAAACATCAGCAACAAGGATCTCATTAGTAGGGCCTATTTAATGGGATCCTATTTAATAGCCTTAGGAATAAATTTATATATGTTGTTTGAAATAGCATTTATTTACTTTTTTTTAATATTTCTGTCATTACAAGTAAAAATATGTTTCAGTTTTATTAATTAAAATTTTCAAAATTTGTAATTTACATTTTTTATATTATATTGGAATTGTTTAATTATTATCTTTTACTAACTTACAAATAAGTATTTCATTTAGGAATTGTTTAATTATTAGCTTTTACTAACCTAAAAATAAATATTTCATTTAGGAATATTACATATGCGTATATGGGGGTCCACATACGTAAAGTTAGGACTCAGGGGGTCCACAAGCAAAAAAAGGTTGGGAACCCTTGCACTAAACAATATTCCACCGTTTTAATGGGTTTTGGCGTTGCCGCGTTCCCGATCAAGCAATAGGTTAGGAAGCAGTTTGATTTAGAAATAATATACGTATATCGATTCACCATTTCTAAATCGCCGAGAAAGCATACATTTTAAAATAATTTTATGCGACGTTGCAACGAGGCTAACTCTCAGAGGACGCCTTGGATATTTATGCGGTAATTACTGTATGCAAAACGGGATATTGGTATCCGCACTTAGAGTATTAAAAGGGAAATGCTTGTACAGAAACGGTCACTCACGTCAATTTTAATTTCGAAAAAAATGAACAACATTCTAACTCTAGTTATGGTGGATGTAATAATTGTTTGGCTGAGAGGAGGCTTTTTGGCGGTGAATTAATTCTGAATACAAAATGCGCTTGATGCTGACACTAAACATTGGAGGGAATTAAAGGTACAATTAATAGCTCATAATAATCTCACTTCCAAAGCAAATGCGATGATTAAGCGAGAGTGTTGAATAATTAATATTTGAATCACTCAAGCGTCAGAGAAAATGTATTTAATTAAAGGCAAATAAATTATATTTTGAATCATCTTGTCGAATTGACAGTTTGATGCTGAGCGTTTTGTAGAGAATAACCTATATTTAATGCTTAAAAGAGGACTAGGTCCATTCAAGCTTTTCTTCTGGCATTATCAAATAATTAGTAGTCATTGAGAATAGTGAAATGACGTAAAGCTCTGAAAAATTAAATTATCAAAACAACTTATCTATTACATCTATTAACTACATTCCAGTTTCAGAGTTACAAAGTGATTTCATGAAGTCTCCTTGTCCCTGGCAACTATTCTTTCTCATATGTATTTTTAATATTTTGAAGCAAAGGATTAAAATATTTTGACACCCATGATCTGCATTTTTGGGAGCGTTATCTAATATTAGAAGATTAGAAAATACGCCAGAAAACTTCTAATGTAACTTGGTTTAGTATTTATTTATTTATCTGAATTAAAATCCCCTCTTAGATAGAAACTCTCACTAAGGGGAAGTGAAAGGTGGGAGAACTCCAGCCATTGAAGCGCACTAATCTGAAAATAATTCCATCAGAATCTTTCCATTTGGTCGCACTCCACACGAACCTCCAGAGACAAACAAAACTCATCAGATTTTGCGCGTTTCAACGTCATCAGGCGCACAAAAATTTATATTTTTGAGCAATTCAAATTTGATAAATTCACTGTGCATCACTGAGAAGTTATGACCATGCATTTTAAAAGTAAAAAACGATGCGAATAAAATAGTGGCGAAACAAATTTTAATTTATCCTACTAGAGTGATAAAAAGACGAAATAAAATTTGTTAATGAGAACCTTGAATTTAATCAATTTAAAGTTGGATGACTAATCATTTGTTCATTCAATTATTGTTAAAAATTAGCCCCTAATTATTTAAATTATTGCTATATAGATTCTTATGACAAATTTATTTTTATTATAGTTACATTTATTTTTTCTTTAATTATATATATATATATATATATATATATATATATATATATATATATATATATACATATATATACATATATATATATATGTGTGTGTGTGTGTGTATGTTTGCGTGTGTGTGTGTTTGCGTGTTTTAATGTTCACCAGTCAATATTCCCACTTTTTTCATACTTTAAATATTCACATGTGCGTAAATACGTGCGTGGCCGGTTAATGAATACGAATAGCGCATTCGTGCGGAACCTGCAATTCGTCGATGGCTGGCCATCATTTAACCAAAGCGGCAAGATGACCCTTAAGTCGGAATGATGTAAATCCAAAGCCCTCCTGATTCCATTGTGGCCCTCTGGTTAATTCTCTCGCTCCATTACCCGCACCTTCGATCAAATGCATACGGTCAGAGTTGAGTGACAGGTAACACTGGAATCCCTAACAACTCGAAACAACTTTTTTTGCCAAACATTTTTTTTTGGTACACATACTACGCCGTACTTTCCAACGAATTTTGCAAAGCTGTTCGTGATTAAAAATATCATTCGACGATGACAAAATAAGACTAAGACAAATATTTACCTAGACAACTTGCTGAGCTGTGTAAACTCATACTAACGATATCATGGTTTCAAATCATTATTATCTCTATTAGTTTTGATCGAAAGAGTTTGATTAGGGATTTCCTTAATGGTTTTATTTTGTTTATCTACCGTAAGTAGTGACAAGTTGGCTGAAAGCCAGGTAGCAACAAGTTTAACAATATCTGACAAATCATGCATACAAGGAATTAAATCAATAATATTAACATGAAATACTTATTGCTACATATTTATTACAGAACTAGAGCATTCCAGCTTCAAGATAGCCGTGAAGGCTACCATAGCAATCCTGAGGTGCCCAGGTTATATTTTGACTGTGGTTGATGTACTTAAAATATAAAGGAAATTTTATGATACGCTTTTGATGCATTTTTGCACACAGTGCTTGAAGTGCACGCATATTGGGAGAGGTATTGTTTGTCCCACCATCTCTCATCCCATAAACGGATCGGCAGATTTTAATGCTATATACATATAGATATACACTAAAAGTTATTAATTGAGTTTCATTTTGGTCCATGTTGTCCCCTCTTTATAAGAGACACAATGAAATTTTTGATTCGTCTCGCCATACAGAATATAGAATTTGAGCTCATTATTGTAGTCTTAATTTCGGTGAATTAATTTATCGTAAATGGCTACTTTGGAAACCCAATGCACTCCTAAAGGGAGCACATATTTTCATCAAATTTCTCCAAGTGTTCGTGCTAAAAAAATATTTGTTTGAAAATATCTTTATAAGCGCTATCGAATATTCCGATGCTTTTCCATCCAATCACTGTCCTTTTTCAAGCTTCTGATTCACACGCACTCAGATTTTACATCTCTGGAACACATAGCCTCATCGTTCCTTCATATTCCGCATTTCTATCCTCCAGGGAAGCTCACGCCATCATAAAGTCCTAGTATTTTATTTTGCTTCTTAGCCATCCGCCATTGGCTTACATTTTCTTTCGGAGACTTCCGATCCATCATACATTCTCTCGTCATGACGGTAATCCTACAGAGAAGCAGGCGGAGAAAAAATCGCAAATATCCTCCGCTCTCCAGGTTTTGAAATTTTTTTGACGAAAGAGAGATATGCCTGGCGCGGTGCCTTTCTCGTTGTCACAACTCGGTGCGACATTCATCCCTCTTTCCCTGGGCGTCTTCTACTCTCACGGCATTCGCTGTGGTTATTTCTATCGTGGGCGCTTAAATTATCACGCAACATCGATCCTTCCTTTCTTCCTCCTTCTACTACTCCTTTACTCCTTCCACAACTCTCCTATCTCTCCCTATCGATCTTTTAATCTCTCCCTATTTTTCTTCTTTTCCTCATCTCATTCTATATCTATCTTCTCTTGTTCTCTCCTCCTAAGTTTTCCTAGATCTTTCAGGTCGCTTTCTTTTATTACCTCTCATACCCCATATTAGCCACTATCTTATATCTTCATATAGTTTCGACTCACTACGCCTTTCACTTCTGCCGTTGATAATATTTCACTCTTTACACTTTGTCTCCTAATATATATTTTTCTCTCTTTCCATTTATCTCTCTCTCACTTTCCATTTATTTGTCTCTCTCTCTCTCCAATTTTCCAATCTTTCTATCTCCTATTCTGACTATCCATTTCTATCTGTTTGACTGCCTTGCACTCCATTTTCCTACCTTTCTCTATCTCTCGATATGCCTTTCTTTCCCTTCTCAATATCTCCTCTGCACTTCTCTCCTCCTCACTTCGCTGCTTTCTCTCTTTATCTTTCTCTCTTCATCTCTCCTCCATGTCATTTCCTCCTTCCCGTCTCCGCATCGATAAGGTATATGGCGTCATCACTCAAGGTTTTGCGGTCTGCCCTTGATGATCGCCCGTCAATAGGCTTACGCGGGACCTCGCTATGATCGGGAGTGGCCTATCATTCACGTGTCGCACTTCTGAAAAGTGCCTCCACCGGTGGATTAAATCTCGCGATAGAGTCGTTATGCCTTTTCTGTGCCGACGAAAAAGCGTCGAGGCCTTATAGAGTTAAAAGCTCACATTGTAGGTAGAGACAGTAGCTAAAAGCGTCCATATATCCTTGCGCTACTTGTTCGGAATTTTTTTAAGCAGTTTAAATTATCGATACTAATTATACGACGGGTTTAAACCTAAGTGTAAAGGTATGCGTGTACACACATACTTATGCATACACGGAATGAGTGTACGCACTCATATATTTATACATTAAATATGACATTATTTTATTAGATGTTAGGCACTTTATATATTTCAAAAGTTTAAAGTATAGATACAATTCGGAAACACGCTATAGGACAAGAAATACTCATTCATTTAAGCTTCCCGATACAGCGACTACTAAAAAAAAACCGCTTGAAATTAAACTCCATTTTGAATGAAACGCAGGATGCCATTAAAAGCTATATTGAAAAATTATTAAAATGAAAGCATTCATATTTTATTCAGATACTCTAAACTTTCACTCTTATTTATATTTGCAGTTGTTTACAGGAGGGATAGTATGAAATGGATTTGTTCTTTTCCTTGCACTAAAAAAGTTTTACTGATGATGTCGCTAATACATAAATCCCATATGGACACAGAATAATTTTCCTCAATAACTTGGATATGTGCTAGCAATAACTTACTCTACACGATAGTATGTCCGTTAATGTTAGTGGACGTTGGTAATTAAAGAATTTCCAACAGTACTTTTGATATATGGTATTAATTTTAATATATATATATATATATATATATATATATATATATATATATATATATATATATATCTTTAGCGAGTCGTGAAAATTATCAAATTTGGCTAGCCATTACCATCCGTACCGATATGTGATATTTTTTGGGTGAAAGGTCAAAAATTTATTTCCGTTAATATTTGTTCTCTTGGCCAAAAACACCAACTCTGAAAAAATATCATACATATAACAGAGATTTACAAAGGAAAAACTTGAAAGACCTCCACCGCAAACGTTACGAAATAGTCATTAAAATTTCCTCCGATTGAACACAACCGGGATTTTATCGTGGAAATAAAGATCGAACGGAAGAAATTTTCAAATTTAGGGCGCAGGAGGTTCATCAGGTTACTCACCGAACCAGGGATAGCACACGGTAGAAGAGGAGAAGCCTTAACCTTTCCCGCCAAACGGAGGAAAGGAAAACTAATAATCGAGCGTTTTTTATGAGGACATTGCCAAGCTCCGCGGCATTGGAAATCGGTACGGTTCAACTCCTTTCGAGGCAGGGTCGAAAGGATGAAGGGTGGGGAGGGATGGGGGAGGGAGAGAGAGAGGGGGAGAAAGAGAGGGGGGAGAGGAGAAGAGTGAGGGGGGAGAGAGAGGGAGAGGGGGAGGGGCGGGAGAGAGAGAAAGAGAGAGGGAGAGAGAGAGAGAAAACAAGGATTTCGGAACAGAGCAAAAGCGTCTGGACGGGAACGGGAGGTAAAACGAGAAGGGGCTTTGGGAGCTATACGCCTCCAACACGGAGAGTATGAAGCGTGAGAAAGTTTGATAGCGAGCAAGAAAGAGACTCAGTTCTTCATCCTGCACATACAAATCCTCCTCCAAATACCACATACTCGCTCTCTTCACTTCTCGTGATCTACCCGCTTCTCTTCATCCTTTTCCTCGCCAGCTTCGCTCGTTTTCTGTCATTCTGCCTGACCCGTCGATTCCGGCACTCCGATGCCTATATTTAACGCCATCGTGTGCAGCCACGAGCAAAAGGATGCTGCTCTCACTGAAGGATTCTCAGGATTTTCTCTGATAATTGAGGAGGAGGCAATTTGATATCGGCGTGGTTAATGGCGTATCCTTCGTTGATTCGTCTTTTAAAAACCATTAAATACGCTATAAAAAACGAATATAGGCGTTTAGAAAAGAAATATTAATTACTCAATTGAATCCCGAAAAAAATATACTCATATAGGGGAGGTCGTTTCCGTCCGTCCGTCTGCATGTTCAAACTCGGGAACCGCAGGAAGAATTTTTGATGAAATTTGGTATTATGGTGTTTTAGTAAAATTGGTTAAAATCGGACGATAATTATGACCACTTTACGTGAAGCCCTACATGTAGTTTACAATGTACCTCTTTTTGAATCCAAGGAATCGCAGGACGTATTTTGATGAAATTTGGTATTGGTAAGTTTTACTAAAATTTATCGATCTCAAAGAACGCATTTAGAAACTCTGTGTACTCTGACATGGAGTCAACCTTTCTATAATTATTTAATTGGATCACGACGTGAGAGGTTACATATTTTAAATTATACCTCATGTTTCTTTAGAGTAACCGATTTTTTAAGCTAATAGTATGGTGTAATGGCTCGTTCTTAAGAAGTGAAAAATAGGTGCTCTTAATTTAATCCCTTCGCCGACGAGATAAATTTCCTCCTCAAGAGTAAAAGTCATACTTTTTGTGAGTTAATATTCAATTTTGAGTGCATTTTTAAGTAGATTCTCTCCTGATACCTTCAGATTTTTTGATATGCAGGGTAAAATTTATTGAGTAAAGTTCAAGGTTAATGAAGTGAGTCTGAAGATATTGCCTAAAAAGCATAGTGTAATAACATTTTCCTAGCCGTCTGATGTTAATTTTTCATAATTTCCGGGTAGACATAACTACAACCTATTCAGAAATTTAAATTAGCTCCTCTAGACATCCTTTTAACCTTTAATGCTATTGTCATTGTTCTTAAAATTTCTAGCTGAAGTCGGGTTTGCCAGAATAAATCGCTAGTTGAGTCATAAAATGTAAATGGAAGCGGATTCTCCCACTATAGAATGTCATTTTTCTCAAAGCTATTATCATGCAATTCCATCAGAATGTGCTTTTACGTGACACGCGAATTATTTTATTATATCTTTCATTTGGCCACACGAACGTCGACAACTTCAAGGTATAATCACTTTAAGCTACGATGAAATTACTAGATATTTGGTAATTCAATGTGTTTCAGGCATTTCAGATGTTTAGAGATTTTAGAAAACTGCAAATTAATTTAATCTTGACTAGGAATAAAATTACCTTTGCTTATAATCCAGACGGATTGTTTCTCTATAAGCTAAGATTTTAATATGAATTGATTTTATTCTTTAATATTAGATATGCTCCCATTTTCTTCCTAATGACTCAAATCTATTTCCCAAATTGTATCATATATATTCACTGGCGGATTTGAAAATTTCTCGCCCAAAGACTAAATTATTTTTCCGCCCCGTTTTTGGCGCTTTTATCCTGAAAGAATCGCTCATGTATTCGGTTTTCCTGTCCTTCGGTCCGTCGGCGGATCAGAATAGTTTAATTCATAATAAATGTGCGTAATATTAATTTTTTATTCCCGCCCTGAAATTCCTTTTTCATTGCCGCCCCTAGGCTATTGCCTACCTTTTCCTTGTTTCAAATCCGCTACTGTATATATTACTAATTTATTTTTTTAATATTTACAAATTTCTACTTTATAAAAATTTGGGACCCACCTAGAGTTTCCTAAAAAAACTTTTATACAAGAATTTATTCTAGAAATACAGTTTTTTCTGATTTTTACCTTCTCACATACGATACAGTGGTAAAATTTAAATGTAGGTGACTCAGTCCAAAAAAGCGACTTTTGCAATTCTGCCTATATTCTGTCGTCTAAAGTTGATCGTCTCTAGTCTGTGCGTAGCTCTAGGGGTTGAAGAGTTTAAAAGAATTTGAAAAAAATCTCGTATTTTTCTATACTCACGAGAGAAACTTTGTTAAAATGAACCATATCGTGCAATAATTTAGGTTAGATTATTTTTTTTGGTTTTCCAAAATATCAATTCCTCCAAAATGTATCAAAGGATTTGATTAAAATTGGTTGTCATAAAACTATTTGTCATAAATATATCTTTCAAAATATAACTATATAGAGTCCATCGGCATAATAAAACGTCAAGTTTTACGTAGAACTACCGCTAAGCTGTCTATACATTGATGTTACCAGCGGCATTTCTTTATATACAAAGTATGATTGTAAATTAACAGGTATCAATTTTTATACCCAAAAATGCCATCTTTATATATCTACGCGTCTGAAATATTCTTGCCGGTTTCTATACAACTCTCATAGAGAGAAGTTATGTTTAACATATCCATTATGGATTTATGAATGGAACTACAATATGCGATAATGTTTTGTGGGCGCTTAGATAAAACAGGTTCAGAAACGTTTGAAATGATGAAAAGTACATTCAACGGAGATTTTTCGCCTTGCGAATGAGTGTTTGAGCGGCAATAAAGAATTTTCGAGAGTTGTAGTGTGGTGGTTGAATGTCCAAATATCAATCTGAATCAAAATCAATCAAATTGATGAATTCATAAAAAATAACCGTCGTAGCACCTCGAGGAAAATATTCGCTAGTTATGGACTGGTTCATTACATTGATGATTTAGGCTACAAGAAGATGACGGCCAAGTGGATACCGAAAACCATGAACTTTAAAAAAAAAACAAAACGAGCGCCATTTTTACTGTCTCTAAGCTAAGGTCTTCCTTGAGCTATTTCTATCGCAACCGTAATAACATTTACGAACGATCTAAATGTTTGCAAATGTCTTCACCTCTAACAGAGCACAAGTTTCCCCTTGTTGGTATCGCCTTGTTTGTGTGTATATGTGAGCCCCTGCAACCAACAATACATTTCAACCTGCTCGCCAAACGAACACCAATCTTCCCTGAAACTAACCAAATCGCAGCCTCTTAGACCTACACCATCAAATGCTATGAAAAAATCACCATGATGTTATTCCACCCACATTACCCTAGCATTTCCCTAAAACTTTTAGCACAAAATGTTCAACAAATACTTCCTAAAGATCGTTTCTGAAACGTATACCACAAAACTTATGCGAATAACTCCCTGATTTTATGCCACCCAACTTACGCTAATTTCGCCTAAAATGTGTACCATCAAGCTTACACTAAAGTCATCCTGATTTTATTCTACCCAACTCACACTCGGTCGCCCATACAACATACACCACCAAACTTACGAAAAAATATGCCCCGAATGTTCTGCCACTAATATTACACTATTTCGACTCCATATGGTATACCACTAAGCGTACACAAAACGTTCCCCCGATTTTATGCCACACAGCTTACACTATTTTGTCCTTAAAACGTATACGTACCACTAAACATACGGAAAATACCCCTGATTTTATATCACCCAACGTACACTAGGCTGCCCTTACGACGCATATCAACAAACTCACAGAAAATGTGCCTGATTTTGTCACTTATCTTGCACTAGTTTGCCCCTGCCACAATGCATAACCCCCTAAAACATATATTTACTAGAAACTTACACGTGCGCCCTTGAATCATATGCATTCCAAGTGACACTTGTAAATAAGACTTTTTGAGATCCAATTTTTTGGACCAAGTTGTTGCTTGTGACGAGTCATGGTTTCACCACTACGGTCCCCAATTGAACTTCAAAAGCTGCCAGTGGAAAGGTCCATGTAGTCTTAGGTTATAGAAAGCGAAGATTTGACAAAATGTCGAAAAAAGCATGTACCTTGTTTTCTTTGGCATAATTTACGGTCACTATGCACCAAAAGGTGAAGGCAAGAACTACAAGTACTACTCCATTGTGTTGAGACGCCCAATATTTGTATAGTTCAAGAAAAAACCCTCCATATTGTTTTTGAACACGACTGGATCTTGCACCACGATAGAGCACCTGCGCATTGCAACAAACGAACCACCATCAAAGAAAAGAGGTTCCAAATCATAGCTCATTACCATATTTACCAGAAATAGTACGCTGCAATTTTTATCTCTTCCCAGATGTTAATAAAATATTAAGAATTCGTTATTTTTAGCCTGACAATGGACTATATCATGCTGTTAGGAATGTACTCGATAAACTATCAAACACTGGTTTTTCATATTTCTTCGATAAATTGAAAAATAGATGGGATGAGTGTATAACAGCGGAAGGAGAGTATTTAAAGGACAGTTAATAAATTTCATGATAGAAAGTAGTTTAAATTAAGTTTTCATCTCAGAACTGCTGATTTTTGATCACCCCTTGTACTAGAAAGTTTGTACACCGAATTTCATTAATACCCTTTCCAATAACGGATGAATTACACTGGAACCTGGAATATATGTTGAGATTAACTATAACTTGGAATACGGTGCGCTCAAAAATTGCTAGCTGTAAAATTAACATTTGGCAAGAAAAATATAGAAGAAACGTAAAATTTACAAGCGATGTAATCTCGCCATTAGCGTGAGGGAATTAAAGGACGAGAGAAAGGCAAGAGGAAATTTCGAGAGAAAAAGAATTAGAGGAGGCGTGGAAGTAAAAGAAAGAGGAGTGAAAGGCAGTCTGAGAAAAAAATTGCGAGCGATATGATGGTAACGTGGGATTAACTTTTTACTCTTTTCTCCCATCCAAGCCATTAATCATGCAATGTTCTCTGTGTGAACAGATGAATGCTCCCACGATACATATTTTTATAGCAAAGCGTACTTCTACTCTTTCAACTCATACATGAATTTATCGTTTTATATCTAAATTGGCGAATAAAATTTAACGAGTTGCATTTTAAGACAAAATTAAAACGGGTAATTATAAAAAGAAAAACCTCAAATTGTAAATTTATTTTTGAAATCTATCATCGCTGAAATGCTAATGACGATGACTACTTTGCATCCCAAACGCACATATAGTTTTCCAAAATCTTTTATGGCTATTCGAAAGTCTTTTCCAACCCCTTATCTTCCATTGTCTCCGTCTCAAGACTTAATCTCCTATTTAATTCCTCAATTAAGAATAGAAATTTTCCGTGATTTGAAATGAAAATTACGCTAGTCGCTTGCGTATAATCGGCCATATATATATGGGGAATTGCCCTTCATCATCAAAAAGTTTCCACTATAAACAAATTGGTGTGCAACAATAACCGTACTTTGAATAGCTCTCCTATGTTGTAGGTATGTGAATTCGAAAAAATTCTATTTTGGTCAAAATTTCAAAACTCATAAGTAACCGTGGTTAGATGTGTACATACCAGTCTTGATCGAGACCGGCGACTATCTCAAGCCTTTTTTCAAAGACTGCCCATTTCATTTATTAACATTGCATATCCTTTGTATAACGTGGTGAATATTATCACCTGATCGTCACAAGTTTGACGAGAATCAAAATCCTATTGGATACTATGATGTAAAGCATTGGATAACGCGATTCAAACCAAATATTGTCCTTATCTATTTTCCCATAAAGTAATCTCGAGAGAGAGAAAAAAGAAGGCAGGGAAGAAGAGGGTAAGGTAGAAAAACATTGGAAGATAAAGGGAAAGATTTGGATTGAGTGAGGGAAAAGAAAGAGTTCAAGGATAGGGTAAACAAAGAAGGAATATATTTAAATATGTAGAGGACATAGTGAAAGAGAGAGGAAATAAAAAAATGGAAAGTTTCAGGATGAGAGTAAACGGATGAGAGATAATGAAACAAATGGAGAAGAGGTGCGGGGGAGTGAGTGAGAAAGAGAGAGATGAGAGAGAGAGAGAGAGATACGGTAGCTGTAGCAAAATGAACGTCACTGACAGCGTGCATTGTGTATTGCTCGCCGCAGCATAGGAAGGACGATTTGCCATGGAACCAATGAATACAAACAAATTAAATACAAAAATTCGCAATTGTTTAAACAAATTTTCAAGAATTATTTATTTCCGAATGTGCTACAGAGCTGCAATTTTTCTTAAAGGTAGAATTTGAAAAAAAGATAAAATAGAGAGCATAGAAATTTTGATATTTTAATTTTTGGCTGTTAAAAAATCTTAAAATTTAAACAAATAGATACATGTGTAGGTACTACGGGGCATGCTAGGGAGCTGAAATTTTAAATTTATGTAGAGCTTAGTGCAAATGCATAAATAAATATTTGAATATCTACATAAAGTTGTCATTGCGGCCGTTAAAATATTTAAATTTTTAATAATTAGATAATATTATTTCACTTTTAGATGTGCTATAACTTTAAAAACCCACAATGGAAAAAGTAAAATATTCTTAAAATTGCAAATTTTAGGTAATATTTTACTCCAATATTTTTCCATAAGGAAAAAACGAAAATTGGTACAGAGGCAAAATATTCTGAATTAAAAAAATATTTCCAATAATGTAATATCTCTCTGAAAAATTAATGTTTTTCTAGGTGAGATGAAATGCTTGCAGAATGCAAACCTCTTCTACTTGTATTATTTGTAACTCTGGAGTTAATTAAGTATGGAATTATCGAGTTCAACATAAAGTTAAAATAATTTTTGAAAGGATATTTATCTCCAATAGCCATAAAAAGATGAGGTAAATTCAAATATGCGTTTCGGCTAAAAGTCAGCCGTCACCAGTGATGATTATTTTTTCAGAATCGACTAACGAAGACTCACCCCCGATGCCGGCTGCTTTGTAGCCGAAATGCATTTAGTTTCTATGACCTTTAATTTATGATACTTAATGTGTTAATATGACTACGGTATTGTAAGACAATTCTGTGGCAACTTTTCTGTATCATATGAAATAATTTGTAACTTCAAAGCATTTCAGCAATTTTTTGCGTTGGATATTAACTATCCTATTGTCAATGTCACTTCATTTCTTTTCCATTTCGCATTCGGGGATTTGTTAGCAGTTTCCCTGTCACACTATCCTTGTAGGCCGAATTACTCCCTTCATCTTGTTAGCCCGAACCTGATTGGTTAATCCTATGTGTGTGTGTCCTTTCAATTTACTCCCCTATCTCTTCGCCCTTTTCTTTGCTTTTCCCTTTTCTCTCAACCCTTAAAATTCTCTCAATTTCGTGTCCGTTCGTTTATACATATTTACTTTCCGTTTTATGTTGCTCATCTATCTCTACGCCTATTTTCTCGTCGTGGGTCGTTTACACGACCTGTATTGTTAATCACCGAATCCAATTATCCATCTTGGGGGATGTTTGTGCTAGAGCGGCGGCGAAGTTCGAAAAATAAAGGAAATGCAAATAGGTTTCAACGCGTAAAATACCAAAACCTGGTAGGATTAAAGTTGATTTGGATTTTTCTATGGTTTTCAAATGCCCCTAATTCGATAATTCGTCATTTAACAGTTTGAAATCGAATTAATTTTGCGAAAATAATGTTTTCTAAAATATCCGGATTACTTGGAATTTTGATATCGCGGATTAACTTGTAGGAGTGAAAGTTTTTCAATTTAATTTAGATAAAGATGTTTTTAGTACATGATTTTACATGTTTAAGGAACAAAAAGATACTCTCAGAATAACGACGGATTTTTGTTATTTTAAATAAAAAAGTAAAACGTAATGATCTCAAATTCCATTTAATTACGAAATTTGATTATAGATATAACGATTACCGAGTTAAAAAAATTGCATCGTATTTACAACAATTAATTATCCGATCAATTTTTTCGCCAAAATTTATTTTTTGTCAAATGCTAATGTAATCCAATAGAGCGCTTAGTGAAATTTCAATCATCGTGAAAAGATACAATTTTCAAAGTTTTTAATGAAAACACTTTCGCCGTTTGTTGAAAAACAAGGGAAACTTTTTAAACCTATTAAAACATTAATAAGTAAATGATTTTTACCATATAAGAATGTAACGGACTTCCCTTTATGAAAATAAAATAGTAAAATCTGCACCGATGCTATATATTTCTCAACGTTTGGACAAGCATGTAATTAGAAATTCTTGCTCAATTGAAATTCCGGAGTAAAGGAATGGTACGACAGAGACAGTCAAAAGAGGTGTCGTCATGGTTTTTCGGCGAAAATGTGAGAAATATCTCTGACACCGCGAGGAGAACGAAATAAATTATATAAAGATTTAGGAAGGTTTGATAGTATTGGAGAATGAAAACAGTCGAATCTGCAGACAGAGGAAATGCGAGGAGGCTAGAGAAAAAAAGAGGGCGAGGCGAAAGAGATTAATGTAATTGGCTGCGAAAAGCGAGAAGAGACTGTTTTCTATCACTGGTCGTTTTCTTCATCTTTTCTCTTATCCACGTGCGACCCGTTTCCATCCAGCAAAAACTAATTCCTCTGGAGAAAAATCTAATAATTTAGCCCACGTCAGAGTAGATCTGAAATTCGATGAATTCGACCAAATAAAAACCTTGCGAGTCGAAGGCTTCGTTTAATGAGATTCTTGTCAATTTCTTTTTGTGAATTTTACCGCGTATAAAAAAGTCGATTATCTGTCTACTATCAGCGTCCTTCGCGCTTTTTATCTAACACTTTCCGTTATGATGAATTTCTGAAATTTTGTGCTCGCATAGGCGGTCGCACGTTAAGCCCCAGAAAAATAAAAAATCTTCGAAAAGAATCCCGTTTTCGAATTCAGGAACCTTCCATTTCTGTACATAATTATTATTGGAGCGAGTGTGGGATGTTTTTAATTTGCATTTAAAAATCGTTTATAATCTTGATAATCTAGATACTTGAACGCGTGTGCCGAAAATAGAATGATATGTATATTTATTGCTAAAAGATTTATAATCCTTTCCAAATTAACCAAAAAATTAATTTGGAATAAAAAAACGAAATTTTTCGCGTTTTTTTGAGAAATTTTTACTTTTCGCATTGTCTCCGTATTTACGAGTTCAATGCCTGTACACGAGAAATTTCATCGTAATCCGCTTTTAAATTGCTGTACGCATTTTTGTTTTTGTTTGGCTCGCGCTGCTACAAATACCTAAAGAGCAAACTTGGCACTAAAGCTTTCGCTGCGTTGTTGTTCCACTTTTTGTTGATTTATCGGGTTATTACACTGCGTTTCGCTGATATAGCCGACAACGTTTCACCAAAAATGCCGTTGGCTTCGACCAAAAGTTTTATTATCGCTAAACACGCCCTATTAGTCAGAACTAGAAGGAGTCGTAGTACATCCAGAGATTAATAAGAGAGGTGGTCAAATAAACAACATACAGTTAAATTTCAACAAAGAAAACGGCTACACCCACTTTTCCTCATGGAAACGGCTCTTTTGGCCAATTAGTCACTTGACGGTTGACTGGTCAAAGTCGATGGATGGACCAACGGCCAGATAAAGGCCTGTGAAAGAAATAAATTAATAAATACCGGGATCCAAAGAAGATTCGTCACTTCAACTCGAAGAAGTCAACGACTTTGTTGGTGAAACCTTGCCCGCTATATCAAAGAAACGCAGCGTCACAACCTGATGAATCAATAGAACATGGAAACAATAAGTAATTTTAATCAATGTTAAAGGGATAATAATAAAACTGTATTTAACACATATATTATAATATTTATATATTTTACAATTAGCAATGAACTTGTTTATTTACTCTACTATTTTCAATAAACGTGTACATCTTGAATTATTTTGATTTATAATATTTCTTCACTACGTTAAATTTTGAACATCTTTATTTAAGCGAGATTTCATACTTCCGGCTACGAAACACACTAAACTAACACCCAAAAATGAAGTTGATGTGAAAGATTAGCGGACAAATTTTCTGGTAATAGTAGGATATCTAAAAGTATTGTTGATTCACATCAAGCTGAACTCTACCATACAGAAATTTTAACAGTTAAAATCCATCTGCGCCTCCATTAACTTCAAAAATTGGAGTTCCAATAATGCTATTAAGGAATTTCACTCAAAATATGAGACTGTATAATGGGATATGGGTCTTAGTAAAGTCACTTTATAAGAACCTCATAGAGGCCATCACTTCTAGTAGTATAAGGACTGGTGATATCATATATAACATTGTTGTCGTCAAAATAGGGTTTACCATATTTAGTTTACATTTGATAAGAAGAAATTTTCCATTAGGACCAGTCTTTGAATTAACAATAAATAAATCACAGGTTCAGACATCGGACAAAATTGGGCTCTTCATAGCGTGGTCAATATTTCCCCATGGACAATTGTATTATGAAGAGTATGCGGTTTCAGTTATTTTCAATGTAATATAACCGGGTGAACAACCAACGGCCAAAAATACTTTTTATAGAGAAATGTTTGGTTACAACAATTAAATTTACTATGATTCTACCCTCGAAAATTAATTTATGGGTTTTGATGCTGATTGTCAACCTTCACACACATTAACATAAAAATATCTAACTCTTCTCTAAATTTCCCGCAGTGTACATGCGAGTTTTAAAAAATTGTACTGTTGCGTAAATTACCAATGAAATTACGAATAGATACCACTAAAAATAAATGTGGATTTGTTAAAATTAAAAACCAAAGTTAAAACAACACAGTTTGAATAACTATTCGACTTATCCCACACAAAACTATATGACAACGACCGGTTTCGATGAATAATCACTATCATCAGGTGATTATTATTCATCGAAACCTGTCGTTATTATATAGTGATATGTGGAACAAGTCGAAGTGCTATTAAAAATCTTTTAATTTTTGTTTTTTATTTTAACAACGCCACATGCTATCCATATCATGGAATTCCACGAAGGCTTGGCCTCGTCTATTATGAAGGGTTAATTTCCAATTTTAATCATATATTGGATTCTCATAGTGAAAGAAAACTAAAATTCTATTTCCTTCTTTCGGCAAAGAAAAGGAATTATTCCTTCTTGGGAATCACATTATGAAGAATTGCGTTTGTTACAAGATTTGTAAAAATAATTGAACAAAATTCAATTACATTCAGTAACTTTGTCATAGAATTTATCATTTTTTCCTGTTATTTGCATATTAATTTATTCAAAACAATTTTATAATGTTATCGCCCTATGAAATATTAATTTAGTATGTTTTATTTAAGAGAAACTACGTGATTCTTATCTACCTCAAATATCCATTGCATTGTACTTTAAAACCAATTTTAATTAGCGTTATTTTAAAAATTAAGTTAGATCATTTACAGTTAAAGAAATAAAATTTTTTTTAACAAAATCCTAAACCGTACGAATTAAATTTGGCTTCAATTTTGTATTTTACAAGACTAAAATATATGTTTATCAAAAAGTTAACACTATTAAAACACCCTTTAATTATGGTTAAAATCAATATATTTCTTAAAAAATAATTTTTACAGAATCATGATTACATGGTATTTTGTATTTTATCTCAATAACATGCATCGACTTCGTTAACTGACGCATAAGATGTGAAATGAATCAACTTTGGAATGTTTATGAAAGTACTGCCAAGTATGAAAACTCAATATAGTTGTGTGTATAAAAACTTAAGAAGGAAAAAACATTAGAAATCTATCCAATATATAATATTTCATATAATCTCTACGAACTATTTGTTTTGAAAAATATTTCTGAAAATTTAAGCAATCGCTGTAAACAATCATATTCAGAGAGAAGATATATATGCTCTTATTCCGGCAACATACTTTGGTTAAGTAATAATGCACATTTATCAATCCACTACTGCAACCAGAGGATAAGAGCTCAATTCTTTAGCAACATGAGCGAAGAAGCTTATCCCTGTAATGGAAAATGGTTGTGTTAGCTCACGATATTATGTTCCTTGTGTGATTTACTGCTAAAGGCGGTTAAACGACGCGACCGAAATGAAAAAGAGCCTGTCGGATATAAATCGATGGCGGAGCCAGTTTTCTCGCATATGTGCCATGAATTCCGTAAACGACGGCGGAAAAACATGATGACCTTCCATCGTCCAAAAATTTTGCGAATAAGCCTCTTAGGATGAGGGAGGAAGTGAGGTGGGTGGAAGGAAGCGGTAAAAGGAAGAATTTGTACGTTAAGGGTCAAAAGAAGGTTGCTGGGAAAGAAGGAAATGACCGTGACCTATAATTGAAATGAATAGTACGAGGCGTTAAGAAGCGAGGGCAATGTGGAGGCGCGCTGTTATCCCTCACACCTCTGTCGAAACGGTACGTGCCGTTTGGACGCCTGGACAATTGGGCGCCGGAGAACTTGCCACCCGACGTTTTGAAGGTGGTCGGTAATTTTGGCGGTCTGATTTTCAGGAGCTGTATTTTGAGGCACCAGCGTTACAAGTAATGCATTTTTAACACCAAAGTATCATGTGTTATGTTTATAGACGTTTTTCTAATGAATTGCAGTTTTTAGAATTTTTTCTATATAATATGCATAACTTTCCATCATAGATGAAGTGATGACCTGAAGGCAGTCTCAGTAATTTTGAAATACAATAAGATTTCGATTCTGGCCCAATCCAAATCCTTTCGGAAAAATATTTTTATAACTGCCAAGAGATCGTTTAAAATAATTAATAATTGGAGAACGAATCAAATGGTTTATTTTAGACGACGTATATATCGTCCCTTTTTATGAAACACAACTTTACGGCATTTAAAATTAGCACTTTTTGCAAACGAATGAGAGAATAAAAAACTTTTTAACCATGATTAACATTTACAAACGATAAAAATAACATTCTAATGTAATATTAATTATTTATGTATACTATGCGAATTATATTATATTTCACTCAAACACATGCAAAACAAACATACGCGCGCACAAAGTTCAGAGGCTTCAAAAATTTGCATTAATAAATTACCCCTATAAATTGAGCCACTTTTCGCGCCAAGCCTTCCGGCGCCCATGCAGCGGCGCCCAGCCGTCCTGCCATCCCTCCACGAAATGACGAGCAAGAATCCCTTCTCTTTTTCTTTCTCAAACTAACTTCCCCTTTTCCAGGATGTGCGCCCCCTTTTGCGTGACTCCTAACCAACGGCCATCTCACTCTATGCGCATTATTTCGAACGGAATAGAAATGTAGAAGGCGCTACTGTTTTTGCTGTGGATTAAAACAAAAAGACGGGAAGGTATATGTTACTATTTTAATGCGATGAGCTTCATCGATAATTGCGGAATTCGTCTGAATGGGTATGCGTTAATTAATTGGGATTTATTACGATCATATGTATGAAGATGGATGGAGCTCATAACACGCGAGGAGAATCGTTGAGAGAGAGAGAGAGAGATAAAAATTGAGAATTTATGCCTCATTGGTATCAGAGTTCAATGGTAATTGAACCGATAGCCGAGGGTTGCGTGCAGCACTGCAGGTATAGCATACAAATGCTTACCAAAAGTTGAAATAATGTACATACTATATACATGCTTCACCCATTTATAGAAATGATGCGAAAGAACCGTTAAAATGTATTAAGATATTTCCATGGAAAAATGATAAATCGACAAATACGTATCGTATACCGGTATGCTCGTATGAGTATATCCAAATGGCCTTTTAAAAACGCGTTATTAAACTTTTAACGCGAACTGCAGTTTAGCTTACGGCGTCAATACGGGCATAAAATTGTTTTGGTTAAAGATAAATGCACGCGGAAATAATTTTCATCACAGTCAGTTCATGAACACATATAGAAATACAAATATAGTTAAACATAAATAAGATTTCTCAAAATTAACGAAAAAGCAAGAGATATTTAAGGAAGGAAATTAGTGATATCCATTCGTGGGACTAATATTACGTCGTAATCATCATAAACGGATATGAAGTATTTAGATCCATACATAGCCCCGAGAGAAAACATGCCTCAAAATCGATGGCCGAATTTGAGATTATGTAGAACAATTTGAGGCAATGTATGCTAGTGTACGTGAAAAACAGGAAAAGTTTAACAAATCCACTGGTTTATACTACATTTAAACGATACTATCGCGACAGTAGTTCCGTTTCGAGAACTTTTTGGCCTTCCCCAAATAAACTGCGGGGAAAAGAAAGATAATCCAACCAGTGGTTTAGAAAGGATCGGTAAACACGTCCAGGGAACGGTTTGAATGGCTGGAGTATGAATTAATCAGTCGCTCGGGTCGGCCGCGATGCTTCCATTTTGTAAGCGGGTGGACAGTTTAAGGGGTTCTGTGGTTGAGAGAGGGAGAACATTGGCTTCTTTCTCCCCAATTCCATCTCTCTTTCACTTCATATCTCTCTCACTCCGATTTCCCGTTACAAAATTCCAGGAAATCCTCCTCTTTTCCCTTCCTTTCTCCATTTTTCCACTCTTTCTTTCACCCTCTCTCACAATGTACGCTACTGTCGACTATGTTACTTTTTATGTTATTTTTATATATATTTTCTTTTTTCTCATATATCGTATAATAGACATGTTTATTTTTTATTCCCCCTTTCTTAATTATTTACATTGTATGTATATTCTATGAATAATTAATGTATATTTCATGTGTATTTACCTATACATATTTAATGTGTACATATATTACTTGAATGCCTTTATATGTGTATTTATGAAGGTATACAACGATGCTGTATTTACCGTCTTTTTCACTGTAATTACTGTTTCCAATATCTTGTTGTAGTTTTTCATTGTGACATATACACTATGTAGGGGTTTTGCAGGTTTTTCACACCTCCCTTCTCAATGGGTGTTTTCCTGTGTGGGTTTTACTAGGAAGAACAAGCCTGTTTTTAACTAGGTTTTTTCCGCAAACTTAAATCTGTCTTTACTTAAATATTTTAATATTGTTTATATTTTAATATACTGTTTATTGAAACCTTTTTTCTAATATTCATGATATTGACGAAGGGTTAAATGTAAGAATGAACCTCATGGTCCAAATTTCGGTCGAATAAAGACGCTTATCTATCCATCTCTCTCACACCCGTTGCCGGACATATTGCGAGTGAGTAGTTTTTATAGTTTTCTATCTGATTTTCATGGCGATAAATATTCATAGACTAACAAATTGAAGGATTCCCATAAAGAGCAGAGAGCGCTGTGGGGAGTAAAAATGAAAAAATAATCACGTCACATGGACGGAAAATACGAGGTTGAAACAAGTAGTGTAAACGCGCTCTTGACTCATGCCGTAAATAAAACATGTTTCATGACATGTTTTTAGGATTTGGAAGCTATTTTTTTCTTTAGCACCTCAAAAAATTTATAAAGGATATAAAGTGTCTGTCTTTTTTCGTTCCGCTGTGCTAATTGTTTTCGAGAGCGGTTTACAAGCTGTGTTAGGAAGTGGATGACTTTAAGTCTATTTCATTTAAAAAATAAGCATTAAGAATATAAATTGAGAAAAAGAACTTATCTTAAGTATCTTCAAAAGCCATAAGTAGATTTTTCATAACCGTGTTAAAGATATTGGAGATACCTGATGTAAATATTTATTTTCTCGTTTTTTGATTCTTAAAGGTTTTTATATATATTTTAAATTCGCTTTCAGTCATAAGACTAGCCCAACAATTCCTAACTAAATTAGACTATATCATGCACAAATATAGTTTTACACTTTCATTTATATCAGTATAAAAATATAATGTTTATCTAAGTTCCCAATGCAAAGTTTGCTCCCTTAAAAGTAGTTTACATAATTATAAATTGCGGAACAAAATTGAATCCGAGCTTACGACCAAATTTGATCACAACCCTCTTGGTCAAAAGGGCGTTATTGTCGCTGCAAGGACAAATATACAGATTCACGTCCCTAAGCAAACTTACGCCGATTTAATCACAATTCAGAGTGAGTGCCTATATGTTTGTGTGTGTATATGTATATACATATACATGTATATGTATGTTTCTTGTTGTTTGTCATAAGTTATGCAGTGCTGAACGATTTTAACAATTACAGCTGTGCATACTGCTCATTGACATTTTTAATGTCGCCTTACAAGCCAAACATTATTCATATATTGAAAAAGTTCGACTTTTAGGCATTTTAAGGTATCCATGTAGTTGGGTGTTAGTGTACTTGAATGATTCGGTGACGGCATGATTTGTAGGAAGTTAGGAAGAAAGGACGGGTTCGATGTGGAAAAGAGAAGGTAAAATAATTTTAGAATTGCCATATGAGGGTGTCTTGACATAGGACTAAGAAGGGATTAGAAGAAGAGCTCCAAGTGATCTTGAAGATAGCCATTTCTTGCTCGTTTCCTTTAGAAAAATGGTAGTCTGTCAGAATTTTCCACTTCATGCGTCCACTGAAGACATTTAGCAGCCTGCTGGAGGAGATGGGATACGGCGGTCGTTTTTCGTGGATGGAATGGTTAACTGCCTTAGATGTCGAGAGGAGAAAAGATATTGCAGATGAAATTTTTGTTTTCTCATTTGGAACTATCAAAAGGTTTTCTCTGTTGAGCTTGAAGTTGCGATCTAGTCTTTGACACAATTGATCCACCAGTTATAGTAACAAGGCTATTTCAGGACAGTCAAAGAAACGGCGAGGCAGTGATCCGTCTCCTCCACATGCTCTACAGTGAGGAAATGCTGCCGAGTCTATATGTGCGCCCTGTCTTGGGTGGATTATATCGTGATGAAAACGTTTGAATGAGATATCCGAATCCTTTTTGATTGAAAGAATGCTATACAGAAGCCGGTTGTTAAGAACTCTCTGATTAGTAAACCACCCGATGTTCGACCACTTGAGTTTCCAGTCGTTTACATCAGATATCTTTTTATCCAAATCTAATGATACTTTTTAGAGATCGGATTTCTTCATCTCAGTAAGGAATTGAACTGATTTTTCTAAGGTAAATTTTTTCCGCAGATTGTGCCATGCCATACAGATAGACTTGTGGAGTGATGGCCAGTCCATAGGATAGGGTGGGCAGGTGTGCAAGGAAAGGACATATCTGCTTGGATAGGGTATACTATCGATGTTCAGGATACTAAGAAGTAGGAGTTTTCCAGGATTGTTTGGATTGGTTTTGAGTAGTTTTTGAATGGTTTGGAAGCAAAAGAATTTTATTTTTGCAGGGATATTGACTAGGCCTAGTCCGCCATGTATTACAGGCCTGCTGAGTGCAGCCGCGGATACCCAGTGCCGAGGGTTGGCCCAAACAAAGTTGATGAGTTTCCCTTGGAGATTGTTTACGACGTTCACAGGTGGTTCGTAGTTTTTTAGAATGTGCCAAAGGGTGAATGCAGCTAGGTTATTTGCTATGTTTACTCGTCCTTTTAACGACACATGAGTCTTGGCTCTCACGCTCCATAGATTTAGTACCCTTTGTAAGTTATCAGCTAGTTTTTTATAGTTTTCTTCCATCGCGTTGGTTTCGGCTCCGATGCTAATGCCTAGGTACTTAAGGAAATCGTTTCTCCACTGGATGCCAAGGGGAGAATCCAATCGATGCTTCCAATCTCCTCCCCACATCCCGATGCTTTTCTCTAGATTGATTTTTGCGCCTGAGATTTTGGAGTATTCCTCCAGTAGGTGTGATAGGATTGGAAATCCACAATCACTTCCAATGAATATTAAAAGATCATAGGCGTAGCCTGACACTATGTATTCAGGCGAGTCTCTCGAAAATGACAATCCACACCCAAGTAGTTTCTTTTTCATCATTGCCAATAATGGTTCGATGCTCAGAGAGTATAGTAGCCTTGACATAGGGCAGCCTTGTCGGATTCCTATTCTCATTTAGAAGGGTGCTAATAGTTTTCCAGGTGTCTTGATCATTATTTCTGCATCCGAATAAAGCATTTTTATTGCTTCTATGAATTTATTTGGCAATCCAATGATTTCAAGGGTTTTCCACAGGAAGGAATGCGATACTTTATAGAACGCCTTTTGTTGGTCTATTGATATTATTGCGATCGGCAACTTCTTTGAGTAGGCTACGTGGAAGAGGTCGTCGACCAGCCGTATGTTGTCGTGTATGGTTCTTCCCGGAATACAGTAAGATTGTTCGTCTCCGACCACATCGGACACGAATTTCCTCAATTTATTCGAAAGACATTTAGCGATGATTTTATAATCTGTATTGCACAAGGATATCGGTCTCTAGTTGGCTATATTTTCGCGGTCGCATTGTTTAGGGATTAACCTTAAGGCCGTTCTTCCTCACGAGATCGGAACCGATCCTGCTTTGAGGCTGCTTCTCCAGACACGATGAATATATTTAGCCAATTTATTGCTAAGTGCCTGGTAGAATTTCGTGGTTAATCCATCGATTCCGGGGGATGTCGTTCTACTAAGACACGAGATGGCAGATTTTAGTTCATCCATTGTAATTAAAGGGTCAAGCTCAGTTTTGCTTTCCTCATGAACAGAAGGGATTTGCGCTTGAGCAAGGAAATTATCGGCTCCTTCTAAAACATCCTTATCATAATTTTGTCTGAAATGCTCTCTCAAGTATTCGTCTATGGATTTCTCTTCGCATATTCTACTTACATCAGGTGTTGTCAAAATGCTTATGTAATCTTTGCTAATGTTGTTTTCTTTTTTCAGTGAGAAAAAGAAAGCACTGGGCGCATCGCCTTCTTTCAGAAACCGGCTGCGTTTTTCGAGGACACTTTTGGATGCCAAACCTCTTTCGATTGCTCCGAGTTCGGCTTTTCCTTCTATTAGTAGAGGGCTCAGTAGAGGGTTTTTCGTTTTTTCTTTGGAGAGGTGGTCAACTTCATCTTTCTTCTTTTTGAGGTGGAAGTGAGACTACTCATTTTTGCTAGCTTTTATGTATTCGGTTACTAGCCATTTGGTTACAACATTTCCAACATCCCATCAGGAGGAGAACGAGGCAAATTCATCTTCTTGAGATTTCCGAAAATTCCAGAAATGTTTAAAATACTTTTTAAAAGATTCGTCTTTTAGCAAGTTGTGAGAGAAGGTCCAATATGCGGCCCTTCTTCTTCTTCTTTTTTGTAAGTTGATTCTCGTCAAGACAGCGGAGTTGTCTGTGAAGCCACATATGATATGGGTGCTGTCGAGAAGATTACTTTTTTGTCTCTTATGTAGAAAAATGTGATCTATCCGAGAAGCCGTTATTTGGTTTAGTCTTGATCGAAAGCGTGTGTATTGAATTTGATTTGGGTGTAGGTTCCTCCACGAGTCTATTAGTTTGTGTCGATGGCAAATATGGGCCAGTCGGCTGGAAGCACATGTGTTATGTTCTCTCTTTGATTGGCGGTCCAGAAGCGGATTAAGCGTTGTATTCAAGTCCTCTCCAATAATGGGTATTACTTTAGTCCAGGAGTTCAGGTGCGACAGCTAATCATTAAGTGTCCTTTCTGCACGCTCTGGGTGATTAGGACAATGGATATTGTACAACATATTTTTGTTTCCATTTAATGTGAAATTTAGGGCGGAAAGCTGGCCTGGTTCTATTTCCAACAGGGAAAATTCTACGGAGAAGGCAGCTTTTGACACAACAAACATAGCCGGAGCCTCTAGTGCTCCTGGGTGAGTGGAATATTATAAAATTCTTCTTTCACTCTCTCTAGTCGAGTGATTCAAGATTTTTGATGTTTGTTTCCTGGATGAGAGCTAAATTGGCTATGTATTTACGTAAAAAATCCAGTAGAACTTGACGATCTATTTCGGACGCAATCCCACCAAAGCTTAACGTTAAAAGTTTTCCATCATAAACTAGCAAAGATTAATAATGCGAAGAGTATTTTGTTCGAGCAGTGATGTGTTTTTCTATATCGGAAATGAGACGGTCCATCCGATGAATTAGATTAGATTTTTCTGGGTTTTCTTCCTTGAGAAAATTTTTGTCTTTTTAACTGCTGGCTTAAGGCAGGTAAGACTTTTGTGAACGATTGGCATGTTTTTACCCGTTTCCTTCTTTTGTTGTAGGACTCTTTTAGAAGGCGGTTGAGTTGGGAGTTGTTCAAGGGATCACTCTCACTAAAGGCGTTTTCGGGCACTGTTGTGTGGCTCATATTCGAATATTCAGAAATGTCGGATTTTGTGTCGGATAGTTCTGCAATCGAATTGTCTTCTTCTATGCTAGTTGGCCAGTTATTTTTCTTCGTATTTCCACGGGGCAAGGTAGTATTTGAGGAGGTTCCCTCGGTCATCCTCTCATTGAGAGCAAGCACGTAATTTATGATTGCCGGCTTGTGGAAGGTATCGGATCCAATTTGCGGGTATTTGAGCAGGGATTCTTCTATCGCCTCCTTGTACGACTTCCCTTGCCTTGACGTTGTTGCCTTTTTAGGAGAGTGTGGTCGTTTAGCTGGTGAACGTTCAAGTAATGGTAGGAAGAAATGTTCTTCGGCTTGCTGGGTTGAATGTTTTGGGATGCCGATTAGAGGGAATGTTGCTTCCTCATTTTTACCAGCCGTATCCAAGGTCACTAGAGGGGGAAGAGTCGGTAGAAATAAACTCACTTCCAGCAGGGGCAGTAGGGACGGCCACCTCAGGTATGTCTTCGGTGTTTTCTGGGTTTTGGGTGGTATTCGAATTTTCTGTGTGCGTAGCCTCGTCTTTATTTCGCGCGGGGCATTTGGTTGAAAGATGTCCTTCTTCTTTTCAATTGAAGCAAGTAAATTTTGTCAAAAAGTAAACGGTATAGCGAAGTTTTTCATGAACAAAGGAGTATGAAGAAGGGAGGGTTGCGCCCGTCTTCATTTTTATTAATATTTTGCATCTCAAACTGACAATATGGGAGAGAATTGCATTTCCACCATTTGCAATAGGTATGGGACGCAGCCAAGACGTAATTTTTCCGTAGTTAGACAGAAAATTTGTCACAATGTGGTCAGGCATTTCGGGTGGTATATTTGAAACAATTACTCTCGTCGGTCTCACATGGATAGGTCAGGCGGACAGATATTGTCCATTTAAATCAATTCCTCTTTCCAAAACCAAATTCGCCCAAGAGGGGGTCATTGAAGTATATTACTATTGCTGACGGGATTTGTCCTATTGACACGATATTTTGGGCGGGAATAAACACTGATACCGAAGTAAGATAAACAATTTGCGGGACATTCTCTAGCGCTTTGAATAAAACACCACAGCCGGCATGGCAAAAAAGAGGCCTCACGTGAAACAAGGCGCCTTTTAAATCACTCCGAAAACTTGGGCAGTTTGTTAACAGACATGTAAGGTCTGATTTCAACCATACAATCACAGTGAGTTGTCGATATCCTCGGAAAATCCACGAAAATTACGGAGCTCACGAAGACACGTCTGCTCACCACTGTATATGTATATATGTGTGTGTGTGTGTTACTGCTATAACTCGAAATCAGTCAAAACTAGTTTTCTAAACTGCTCTTCGTTGGAACCAGTTTTGACTAGGCAGAACTAGAAATAACGAATGCCACATGATAAACCTAAAATGAAATGCATTTCATTTAGGGAAAACTACAATTGACTTCAACTTTTGTTATATGTATACTGTTTCTACTTTTGAGTAGAAGTTTGGGTACTTTCGCAATAAGCGGGAGAAGGTCACGACAGCGACGCAAGCGCTGGTAGAGACAAAAAGTGGAACTACTACTCCATTGGAACTCGGTTGGACCAGGGAAAGGAAATTGGAACATGAAGGAGCAATGTACTCGGTCCCATCGGGTTGGGTAAGTTAGGTGAAGTGTTTTTGGTTCCTCCCCACGTTCACAGTGTTACCCCCCCTCACATTGAGTTGGGTAGCGTTCATCTTAATATATATCTACTAGCGAAACCCGTGCGAAAAATTCGCAAAGAAATTAATTATTGTCAGCGTTATTGATTACATCTTTATATTTCAAAAATATGAGATAGAAGAATGTTTAGTAATTTGTAAAGTCAAACAAAAGCCTCGCTGTTTCTCCCCATAAACGACTATTACTCGTTCGATAAAATATTTCAAAAGATTTTTTTTTCCTGTGAGCACATAACATTCACATTCCACTTAGTCTATCTTCAGCCATTTAAAGTCTAGTTTTAACTCTGAGGAAGTATTTAAATGATTACTTGATGGTACACCATGTTGCAGGTAAAATTTGCGCAATTTACGTTGCTGATTTAAAGCCTGGTAAAAATGTATTTTACCTACTATTTCGCTCAGTGAACATGGGACTTCATTGATATTTTTGCAAGCCATTATGATTTTCTTTGATAAAAGAAATTAATTAATTCCGACCTGTTCATCATTTTCATCTCCCTTAGGTGTAATTTAAATAACTTTAATATGATATTAAATAGGTTTAGAGGTCTCTTAAGTAAAAACCCTTGTATTTAAAATTACAAAAAATCTCAACCTTTCCAGAGAGGGGAAAGTACACCCTCCCCTCATTGCTCCTTTCAGCGGACGCCCATGGATTTTTCTTCGTATTTCATTTTGGTAAAATGCGGCTCTCGTATGTATACATACTTAAAAATATCTATTTCGATCTCGAATATGTCAACATTCTATTTCCAATTTTGATAATTAAGCCACAATTTTGGGTAATAGTTTCGCAGTTTAGCGTAAATACCTTTAAAATTACTATAGGCAATGTAGTAATTAGCTCTGTTCTTGAATGTATCTATTTCGGAAAGATTCGTTATTATTTATTAAACGTAAAAAATTTAGTTCAAAATGCTAAATAAAGCGGAAAATTTAAAAACATCTTCCTTGAGAAAATATTCGTCAATGTTCATCGAATGTCATCCAATAATCTTTTCGTATGTCTCCATATGGATTGGAGTTAAGTTATTCGCAAGTTTAAGACATCAATGGTTAAATGCAAAATTAAGTTAAAAACTAAGGTAAATAATCGCATTACTATGGTTGATAGAGGTACGTTTCGTAAATGACGACGTATAGCGGAGTTCACGAATGAATTATGTCTTTCAGTATAGAATTATAACGATTCGTCTAATTTTCACTTAAATATTAAATCTGCCTGAGGAATGATAGATTACTTCCTATTAAGCCCATATATCTCTTTATATTATAACCGCACTAATGTGTGCTACAAAAACTATTTCTTACTTCCGTATGAGCTATAATGCTGAAAAAATTCAGACTGATTATTCATAACTTACAAACAGAGAAAATCCTGCAAAAATGGCAAGTTTTTAAGTTCAAGAGCTCCAAAAAAGTTTTATTCGAGAAAATCCCATAAGATTAACATTAGGGGATTGTGCCACAATGTCCGCTTTGAAAGCATAAGACGTAAATGAGTGTACGATATCTTTCGTTTACTTTTGAAATTATTTATAATTGCCCTACAAATTAGAAACTTGAACCATAGTACGTGCAAAATAACGCAAATTTATTTTCGTACCGAAGCTTTTCAAATACGATTCGAATTAACTCAGAAAACTGTTTTGAAGACAAAAATTTTAAGTTATTCGTGAAATAAATATTTCGTCCCAAGAACAACCAGCATTATTTCCGTACTCATAAATGTAAGGAAAATCCACGCCGTGGCGCACCGTAGAGGAAGAATAGCCAACACCAAGATAAAGGGTACAAATGGATCCGGTGTGCCGGTGGTGTAGTGGTTAGGACGCTGGCTGCTACTCGCCCGATGCTTGAAAAAGTCCTGCGCGAGTAGGATTTTTCTCAAGGTCGCCCGGCCCCCTGTCTGTGTGGTTTGAGGAGACCGCGCAAATTCAGCTGTTCCGTCCTTCGGAAGGGACTTTAAGCCGTTGGCCCCCCTGGTGTTCTTCGTAAGAGCAGGCAAATGCCGGCACCGGGTTTCCCCTCCTCCCTCCCCGGTTATTCATTGCAATGCCTCTGAGATACCCATTTTGTGCTGTAAGAGAGGCGAATTTACTGGGCACTCAAACAAACAATACAAATGGATTCATGCGTAAATATAGTCTCTCTCTTAATACTCTTAAAGTGAGTCAAGTGATTATTAAGGAATATTAGAACATTGTTATCTTTTGCCATTAACATTGAAAGATTTATCGCAACATAAATCGATACATACTCTAACATTCGTTCGGTAACCGAGATGTTGTTTATTGTTTACGTTTTGGCTAATAGTATTGACATAATCCACATAATTTTATTTCTGATTGAAAAGCTTTGGTGCATCTATCCATGTGAGTATTAAGTAAGACGTTAATGCGTAATAATATTAATGATAAAACTTTACAATACAATACATAAAATAGTAAATGTTAATGTAAACATCGCTTGCGTTATTAAGGAATGGGGAACGTTTGGTAAACTTGGAGTATCCAACAGCAAAAGCAAATAAATTTCAGAATTTATTGTATTAGTTTTATAGTAATATGACATCAAAAGTGATATATCAATAAAAATAATAAAAATAGTTTGCTACTTAAAAGAACTATTCCGAGCGAAGCCGGGCGTTTCAGCTAGTAAAACTATACAGGACCCTATTGGGAAAACGGAGAAAGACGGTAGTGTGGGGAAAATGAACTAGAGAAGGATGGAGAGTGCGAGAGAAGAGAGGGAAAGAGGGAGAGAATGAGAAGAAGCAGAAGTTTGGGAAAGCGGGAGGTTTGGTGGGAGGTGGGGATATAGGGAAGTAGAAATAGGGAGAGAGGGAGGAGAATGGGAGGGAGAGAGAAGCCCGAAAATAGGGCTAGATATAATTTTCTACCTTAAATATAAGCCGAAATGAGGAGGTTCAGGGTTGCACACGGGCAGTGGACGAATTCAACTTGAGGAGCGAGGTACGAGGTTGACGCACGTAGCGCGTAGTGGCGGAGCCCCTAGTACATGCATATGCATATAACAAGATGGAAAAGTATACTACATAAATGGAACACACAGAGATTTCAAAGGCGTTCTTAAAGGGAAATCTGTATGAAACGGTATAGAAAGATTGGGCGATTCTAAAATTTTTATCCCCGAATCTATAAGTCGTAATTATATGGCCTCAGGGACTATCCTGTAGTAAATGTTCTTCTCTATCCGAATAACACTTTGAAATACCTCAAAGATCATATAAGGGCCTGTGATAGAAAAACATGGATTTTAATTGTTGTTTGCCGATAGAACCGTCTTAGAGATCAATATAAACAAAATATGCGATGTTATGCACGAGATTTTCTAGAATTTATATCTCCGAAACTATAACTAGTAAGTATATAACCTCGCGGACTTTCTTGTAGTAAATACTATTCTCTATCCGAATAATGTTTTTAATTTATACCTTAGAGATCATATAAGAGCTAGGGAGATAAATGTTTGATATTTCATTGTTGCTTGACGGATGCCATTTAACGAGATAAGAGTATAAGTTTATTAAAGTAATTATGTAAAGTGGAAGTTTTAATTGACGGATTTGGTTGAAAATCACAATTAGGCGATAAATTTAATTAAAGGTCACTCATACCTAATTAAATTAAAATCAGTCCTGCGGTTTAGGAGATGAAAGTTACGACGGACGGACGGACCAGACGTGCCCATAAGGCGTTCCGCTATTACCGCTTTGCTGGTAAAGAACACCTAAAATGTCATATAAAAATGATGACCTCGAGTTCAACAATCTATTCTGTCGCCAAGGGAACCTTAAACTATAAACGCAATATTTTGATAAATTTTTGAATTCTTAAACAACATTCGAACGATTTTGAGCCGAAGGCAAACTTCGACGACAAAAATAAGAATCTTTGTTTATTTTTCATTAAAATTGTCCCTATCCGAAGATTGTAGGTCAATTACTTTTAATTTAATTTTGCAAAACAAAAAAGCCTGCAAGTAAAAAAAGGGATTTGTAAGTGCTCTCTTATGGGGATTTACATTGAGTGGTCGGACGCACAAACAAACGGATTAGGATCGATGCAGTTAATTCTAGTTTTTTCTAAATGAAATGCAGTAAATTCTAGTTTTATCATGTGGCATTCGTTAATTCTAGTTCTGCCTCGTCAAAACCGGTTCCAACGACTGCCTCAAAACAGCTCAACTTTTTAAACCTATCCAAAACCCATAGCAATAGTCATGACTTGTCAACAGAGAACGAAAAATGGTGGAAAACATCGAGGAAAATCACTTGTGTACTAGATGTTTTGCGCGTTTATATATATGTGTGTGTGAGAAGAAAAGATATAAGGAAACGGGTGTTTAAAGGTGAAGTATACAGGAGATGTATATTGGAACGGAGAACCCGGGAAAATTTTAAGTGGAACGTCAGCAAGGGTAGGAGGGGAGCTCTACAGCGATAAAGAGGGATAGAGAGGGGGAGATGAAGAGGGACCAAAGTGAGATGGATTTATACGAGGACGGAGATGGACTAGGCGAGGAAACCCTGAGGTGGCAACGGCGGTTGCAGGGGAAGGGAGAGAGAGAGGGAAGCGTACGATGCTGGGGGAGAGGTGTGGAGGGGTGGAAAAGGGAGGAAATCGGAAAGGCTATAGTGAGAGGAGGAGATGGAAAGGGAACAGGTTAGGAAATGAGATGAGAGAGAAAGCCTGAGAGAAAGAGAGAGGGGTAAAGATTTAATTTCGGCATCTCGTGGTGGGAGAAAATAATGGCCTTCCGGCGACCGGAAGTAAAGAATCATCGAAATCTTTGGCTGTGTCATTCAACGTATCCGTGGAAATTCTTAGTCACCGCTCGTTCTAATAAAAAAGAGTCGAATGTGTTAAGAAGGTAACCTTAAGAGGGTTATTAATTAATTTCGGAATGCCTCGGTAAATAAGGATTTTATTTTCTCATACCCTGAAGTGGTGGGCGTCATTAAAACGTAATGACTTCCAAAGGAAGTTTCAGCGGGACGTTAAGAGTGTTTTTTTCAACATTGATATCCGAGGTGTTCTAATTGCTGCTTGTGCCTACGGATATCGCTGAACTTGGGAGGAGAGAGAGAGAGGGTATGAAAAATAAATGAAAAACTAAATCTGAATAATTAAAAATGTCGTGAAAATGAAGGAGAGAAGTCCGGACGCAGAACGTGAAACCATTGCAATATCAATAAAGAACAGCTCATGAAGAGAGAAATTACATTTTAAATCAAATTGTACGTTCTCGCGAGTTGAGTTATTTCAGGAAGAATACAGACAAAATAGCTCAGCAGCAGATGAAATGGGCTGCTATGGCAGGCGTAACTTCAGTTTGGACTACCAAGAAATAAACAGAATGAGAGGGCTCTCAAAAAGGACCCAGGCCAATCACTGAAGAGCAACGTTGCCACTTCGTTCACCACCGATGTCCCTGCCTTTTATTGACAGCGATGAGAGTGTGCATAATTTCGTGGATCATAGAATACCGAGCGGTTCAGTTTAGAGATGAAAATATTCTCCTGTTTAACAACACATGTAAAATGTCCACGTGAGAAAGATGGCTGATGAAGATGGGAGAATTATTTATGTAACATCAAAAGTAACTGAATAGGAATGAGATTAGCATGAAAGAAGGGGGAGAGTGAGGGGAGCTAAAAGGATAGGTGAGAAATGATAAGGAAATAAGATTTTGTTTAGGCAAGAAATACCGGTTACCGAGAAAGTCTAGAAAAGGTCTTCAAGCAGAAATATAAAAAAATGTTGAGCAAGAGAATAAACATAGAAGAGTAGATAGAGAAAAGATTTTGTTAAAGAACTGGCTGAAACAGAAAATGTACTAAATATAACCAACAATCAACAAGTCAGCCACTTCTCGTAGAAGTCGGGAGATGATGAACGGAATATTCATACGCGGATAAAACCTATACAAAGCCAAAAATAGCACTGATTGCATTTGGCGATAGATAAATATTATTAATTTATCGAGTTAATACGATTAGTCAATATATGAGATAGAAGTACATATACACTATTTTGGTTTGTCTGTCTGCTGGATATCATTACATAAACGAAATTTTAGATTTCCGTAATTGTATATGCCATTCATTATTTCTAATTAAACAATATTGCTCATCATAGCTGTCTGTGAATCAGATTCATCGAATATTTGTACCAATATATTTTTTGTCACTTTTGGCCTTCACGTTTGTCAATAATCGCCACAAAAATGCTACATTCCTGTTCGAACAAATGGCTATAGTTGAAATCCATCTTTATCTAAGTAAACGTTCATGAAAAAGCACTTAAAAATCAATAGAAGAAAGAAGTATTTATCACAGGTGTCTCCAATAGCCACGACAAGGTTATGAAAAACCGATGATTTTTCATAAACTTGCTGTGACTACTGGAGATAGCTGAGATAAGTACTTCTTTAATCTTCTGGTTTCTTGATGCTTTTTCAGCCATAAGACGAGTTCTATAATTCTCTGTTGAATTAAGTAAATGTCGTAGTTCTTCCTCTCCAGAAAAAGTTGTTCCTCTATGATCTTGCATTTTACAAGTTTTAAAATTTTGACTTTTTAGGCGTTCTTTACCAGCGAAACGGTAATAGCGGAACGCCTTATGGGCATGTCTGGTCCTTCCATCCGTAGTAACTCTCATCTCCTAAACTGCTGGATGGATTTAAATTTAATTAGGTATGAGTGACCTTTAATTGAATTTATCGCCTAATTGTGATTTTCAACCGAATCTGTCAATTAGAACTTCCACTTTACATAATTACCTTAATAAATTTATACTCGTATCTCGTTAAATGGCATCCGTCAAGCAACAATGCAATATCAAACTTTTATCTCCCTAGCTCTCATATGATTTAAGGTATAGATTAAAAAAATATTCGGATAGAGAACAATATTTTCTACAAGAAAGTTCGCGAGGCCACATAATTACGAGTTATAGTTTCGGGGATAAAAATTCGAGAAAATCCCGAGCAAAACATCGCATATTCTGTTTACATCGATCACTAAGACGGTTATCTCAGCAAAAAAACAATTAAAAATCCACATATTTCTCTCCCATTCTCTTATATGATCTGCGAGATATAGATTAAAAACTTTATTTGGATAGAGAACAACATTTACTACAAGATGATCCAGAGACCACATAATTACGACTTATAATTTTGGAGATAAAAACTCGAGAAAAACTTTGTATGTTTAGTTTACATCGATCGCGAAGACGGTTGTCTCAGCAAACAACAATAAAAGTCCATATATTTCTCATCCATTCTCTTATATTATCTGTGATGTATAGATTTAAAATTTTATTTGGATAGAGAACAACATTTATTACAAGATAGTCCACGAGAGTATAGTTTCGGGTATAAAATTCGAGAATGGCCTAATCCTTCGACACCGTTCCATACGTATTCCCCATTAAGAACGCCTTTGAAATTTCTGTGTATTCCATTTATGGAGTATACTTTTATATCTTGTTTTACTAAATAATGACACATTTTGCTTCTTTTCTTCTTTAAAAATGTTTTCATTGTCAATTGGTTAAATTGGATAATTTTCGCAGTTATGTTTTAAGTTGACCAAACGAGATCAATTCAATGATTGCACGAAATTAAAATTTAATTTTTTCGTTTAAATATATCTCATAAACATTTTGGAAGCGCAAATAAGCCAGAAGAGAAGCTGATATATTAATCAGCAGAAAATTATTACTGCGCCACTACTCTCCATACAACTTACGAACGGTTCCTTCCGCAAATATCACCGATTTTTTCACGGATTTATTTACGGTTACGCCTCTCTCTTTCATGAGAGCATGCAGGCATAAACAAATATATTCAGACACAAGTGCGAAACCTACACGCGGCTATTTGGTTTGTTTGTCGCGCAACTGGGTATATCTAGGATGACCCATTTCCATGTGACGCCGATGAACAGAGTTGGAGTATCTCTGTCCGCGTGCCACTGTCATCGTTAGCGAGAGATTGAAACAGAGAAAGAGAGAAAAACGTGAGTTGATAAACTATCGAACGTCTCTGTCACTGTTCTGCACCACAGTCAACGGGTCTGATTTCCTTTCTGAATGGCAACGTGGAAATATAAAATTCAATGAGTTTATCTGGCATTAAATTCTAAACTGATCAGAAAAAAATTAGCCGTTCTGGGCGGTCGAATTAGTCATTTTGTTTTTTTCGTTCATATTCCTTCCAGAAAAACTGCGGATGTACTTGATTTCTCTCGACTTTGATGCCACAAAATCAATGTAATATTAGTGATGATGGATAAAGCCAAACTTGAAAAAGGATGAGTTGGCCAACACTAGTGAGTGAGTTTGGAGGAGTCGAAGAGCGTGTACTAGTAACTTGTCAGTTGTTTCCACAATTTCCTTTACCAAACGTGTAAATCTGCTTTACTATCAAAATGTCTATGCAGACAAATTTAAATAAATGCTCAAAAGGATGATTAAATCGTTCTTTGCAGGTTTGAATGATAACAGTGGTCGTAAACGTTTACATTCAGGTTCTTCCTTTTTATTGTTATCAAGTCTGTTATAATAATCATAATTTACGTTTCGGAATTTTCAAGTTGGTGAAATACTTTCATAACGATGACCATATTTCAGTTAAAAATCGATTATATCGACACCGAACATATGGAACTCTATTTTTATTTGAATAGTTCTGCCGTAAGAAAACATTTATAATAAATCCTTTAGATTTATGTTTGCTGCAACAATAAAAGAAGTGTTGTTTGTCATGGAAGCTGTTTTTTATTATTATTAAAATTTTAAATTATTCCTAAATAAAGGGTAACAAAAATATACATACAAGGGAAATCAAAAAGTTAAGGCAATTTATTTTTTATTAAATCTAGAAAGGTAAAATGTAAAAAATTTTAATATCATTTTTCTATGTAGTTTCCTTACTTTTACAAACACTTGTTAAATTGGTCCACAATCTTCTTAATGCCGCCTGAGAAGAACGTTTTCTGTTGTTCCTGCAGCCAAGTATGCACTGCTTCTTTGACTTTGTCATCATGTGAAAATTAACGTCCACACAATGCTTTTCTCAGAGGACCAAAAAGGTGATAATCACTTGGGGCTAGGTTTTGACTGTAGGGTGGGTGAGGTAAAATTTCAGATTTAAGCTCTTCATTTGTTTCAATGGTTGCAGTGGCTGGATGCGGTCAAGCATTGTCACGATGCAAAAGAACACCTTTTGACAGCAATCCTCTGCGTTTACTGTGAATAGCACAAACTTTGCCATATTTCAGGTAATCGTGCATGATTGAATACGCAGATCCATAGCTAATGTCTATCATTTCCGCAACAACAGTAACAGTAATCCGTCTGTTTTCTCGGATGAGAGGATTAACTCGATCAATATTGTTTGCTGTTCTTGAAATTGTCGGATGGCCTAAACGTTCTTTGTCAAGCAAACTTGTTCTATCACTTTTGAACCTGTCCACCCATTCGTACACTTTTCTTTGACTTATACACTTTTCACCATACTGTGCTAACATTCTCCCATAAATCTCTGACCACAAAATCTGCCGAGAGCACGTTGCTTACTAACGGTGCAATCGGAAAGCAGAGCTGATATGTTTAAGCCTCAACTGTACAAGAAACAGAGCATCGGCACCTGGGAAGACACATTTAGACTTGCTTGACTCTATAGTAAGTATGATGACGTAGAGAGTGCGTTCTGACATTGTGTATTATTATCGCACGCAAATTGCCTTTACTTTTTGATTTCCCTCGTACTTAGGCATAAGACACCCTTAGTATATCGTTGAAAAAATCACTGGAAAAATGTCTTAAGTCTTAAAAATGATCTCGTATAACTCATTCTGTCTTCCCAAGATTAATTTTTTTTCCTCAAACTGCTAAGTTGCATCTGCCATAACATGCGCGTAATTAAATGCTTTGGAAACGATTAATTTAGTTATTTTTGTACGAAAATTGATGCGATGCAGTCATCTTAAAACCTGGCATGTTCTTTAATAGATGATGTTAAAACTATATGCATCTAGCAGAAATTCCATTATAAGCAACGCTGGCTAATTTTCAAATATTAAGTGACAGTAATGTCTATATCCTCAAAGATGGCTAAAATTAACTTATTAATTAACCAATTATTACTTTCGAAACTATAAACTTTATAGATTGAAGATTCCATAATTACATCAAATAACTGTATTTTTTTCCAAGAATCCTGCTCCTAGGTAATAATGTTTTTGATTGGTAATAAACCAAGATAAAGATTTCATTTGACAAACAGCTTAAATACACAGTTACGCAAGTGATTATTGAGGTTTTTTCTTGCCATTGGTTTTGAGAAATAAACTAACATTATTTAGAAAATAAGAGAGGTAAAATAGTAACATTCCGCCGCTGATAAATCTCTCGCCTGCGAGAATGCAATTGCATTTCCATGCTAACGTTATCACATTGAATTCCAGGGAATGGGAGCTTCCGAAATATCCCCGCATCTTAATGGATTTGGGTATCTGGAACGCAAAGCTGGGTATGTTACGAAAATGTCGGGTCAGTTTTATTAATGATTTTCTTAGTTAAGGCCAATGCCGAATGCGCACCAGAATTTGGCAAGGATGGGAATGACGGAGAAAAAAGTGTAGGACTTTCAAAGAGGATGAGAGATTTGAAAAAATATGATTAATCACGTGTGAGGCTACATTTTAGTTTGAAAAAATCATCTTGAAGCAACTTTGAAAAATGTTGTCTCTCCAATACCCATAAAAAGGTTGAGAAAACCATATGCCGTTTTAAAGCTACAAAGCAGCAATCATTATTCAGCGAAAGAACCTACTACCACTTATGAAGGCTGCAATGTACCTGATATGCTCATCAGGTTTTCCTAACCTTTTTATAACATGACTTTCAATAATACATCAGCCATAAGAATCGAATGAAAGTACGTTCGATTGATTAGTTATAATAGCATGGAAATATGCTTTATTAGAAAATAAACAAATGCGTGTAATATGATTGAGCTAGATGAAATAATATCTACGAGTTTTCTTCGGTTGCATTGCAATTTAGAACCACACGTGCGCTAATCGAATAAGCGTATGGAAGTTAGTGGTAATAAATTAATATTTATGAGTGTACATGCTTGTTTGCGCTAATGGTAACCCAATTCTCAAGCAAGATTTTTTTAGACCGCCTTACCATGCATAAATAGAACAGGGTTTCGGAAGCCAATCTGTAATCTAAGGACAAGACAAAGGCGAAAGGTTTGTTTGCGTCGGGCAAGCTGAAATGTATAGTGCGCGAGCGGTGAGAGTTTTATGGAAATCCCTGTCCGTTTTTCCAGCTATCCATTTCTCATCAACTCTTGTGTAATCGGCCTCGTTTCGCAAGGCACGCTGCCTTTGCCATTGGAGCTGTTTGAACGGGAAATAGACCGAATTAACACAAAAACCAGGAAAATAAAATAAAAAGATGGTCGTGTGTGACGGCATGGACGAACGCGATATTTTTTGCGAGATGGCGCCTTGCCGGGTAAAAACGATATTTTGGCTAGAAATCGCCTGGAATGAGAGGGAATAAAAGGCGAAATTACACTCAGATCCACAAAAGAAACGCCAAATCTTAACCAAATAACGTTTTATGATATGAATAAACGGGGCGAGATGGATGGAATTATATTTGTAAGACTTTTTTTCTTTTCGGTAGACAACCAGGTCCCTAGTGCACTTCACCTGAGGCATTCCATGGGCTCCCTCAGATTTTCGGTGAGAATAATAGAAGAGGCTTTAGAGAGAATAGTAAAAGGACTTCCTTTTAAAAGAGAAAACCTAAATTGCAGATGGGTGACCCAAACCCTTGACCTAGTGAATACAGGGAATATGGCGGCGTTAGTATTGGCAGAGGTTCCAATTGGATGGAGGTCGCAGAGCGGAAAGAGGGGGTAAAGGGTGAGGAATGGAGGGAGAATGCGAGGGAGGAAAAGTGGGAGGGGAGTAAAATGGCAATGGCGGGCGCTGGAAGCAGACCATGGAGGATTTATTGCTCTCACAGGCTCTCCTTTCTCTCCCTCTTTCGCCCTCCGCATCTAATTGAACCCACTCCCTCACACACCCCTGTTCTTTTGCGTCGTCGCTACTCCTCTTTCTGTATTATTTGTTCTATACCTATCCATTTTTTCCGGCCTTTTTTATCTCTTTCTGTCTTCCCTTCTCTTCCCCAGTTCTCATATGTCGCTCTATCAGCATCTAAATGAACCATCGGTTATCTTTTCCTTTTTTAACGACCTATTCCATTTAGCATTAGTTAAATAACCTCTTACTCCCTAACATATTTTTTTAAGTGTTAAGCAACGGAACACTATTTTGTTTGTTCTAGTTAATAAAAGTAAAAATTGAAAAAGTAGTTTGAAACTCTTGTTTTAATATATTTTCCAAAACGGCCAAAACAATTCTGCGGGATCTTTTAAACAAACAACACACGTAAACTCTTATGGATTTAATTTATTTGCATTTATAAATTATATTATTTATTTATTTAGCATGATTTTTTAAGAGATATCAGAAAACATTGAACAAATTTCATTATCGACACTACTTTATCATAGAAAGCGTGCGTACATGATTTTAGGGCGTTATTCATCGTTGTAGCATCTCAGCCTTTGATGTATGTATGTAAGCTGATTTGAGGAAATGAAAATCATTACCTTTAAAATTTTCACGTACCAGTCACATAATCATCAACTAGTTCCAGAGGTACGTGAACTTTTCGGTAATAATGAATTTGGATGGCATTGGCACAACCGATTTCGACGAAATTTAGTATGAAAAGGTGTGAAATATTACAAAACAAAATCAATATTTTTAATGTAGATATAGAAATCAGGGCTGCCACAATACAAGTAATAAAAATAATTCATTTTACAATTTTATTTTAAACTGACCACATCAATTTTTACCAAATTTAATATTTATAATGTACCCTTATATACAAAATCATAATAGCATATTTGGACCGGATCAACAAATAGGTGTGCCACCACTTACAAATTAAAGTCTTTCAGTTATTAAGGATTTGGAAGGATTGCGTGAATGGATTTCAACTAAATTTTCTAAATAAGATTTGTACAACATACCATAATGAATGAAGATGTTTAAAGCGGAACTTAAGAGCAGAACTACCACAGTAAAAAGTAAAATAATATTTATTTTACACGTATTTCTAGAGAACTGACCGCATGGATTTTAACCAAATATCTTATATATATATATATATATATATATATATATATATATATATATATATATATATATGGATGTCAACAAGGTGTTGGGATGAGTTCTCTCTCTGTAGCTGAAGAAGGAGTAGTTCCGAAAGCTTTACGTTTGTGATGTTTCTGTGTTTTTGTGTTATTTTACGTGTGTCGCTTCGACATCCCCGGGGCCTCGCCAACCTGAAGTCGTCTGATTGGTGAGTGCTCACTGGGTTTCCTCATCCCAACACCTTGTTGACATCCATATATTCATTTTACCTTTCCTTTTCCGTAAGTTGTTATATATATATATATATATATATATATATATATATATATATATATATATATATATATAATCTTCATATAAGTAAATAACCAAAATAGCACATTTCAACCGGGTCGAATAAACAGGGCTACAACAATATCAAGGTTAAAATTTTTCTGTAACTATGTATTTCAACGGTTATGGGTGAACCGATTTTAAAAAGAAATTTCGTGCGTAGAATGATAAAATGAAATGAAAAGGTTTAGAACGGATCTACTAAGCAGGGCTACCACCATATAAGGAAAAATAATTTACTGATTTTAAATCAAATATATTAGTATACGACTATAATACGGCGAATTTGACGAAAAGCGCATCTGTACCATGGAAAACCAGTGAACATCCCTACTTGTCTCTTATTTATCATCATTCCTTCATCCAGCTTCTATTCCCATCCCTCGTTCTTTCTCTTTTTACTTATTCCTCTCATACATATAAGCACGCATAAATATAACCATACATATAGCTTCTACACTTTCCTTCTCTCTCTCTCCTATTTCACTCCCACTCCACTCTCTCATAAAGTGAGACACATACCTGATGTGTCGCTGGTTCGTTTACAAACTCGGGCCCAGGTGGCGTTCATACCCCCAGTTCTCATTTGGGCCGCGAGGGGGTTCGTTTAAAGGAGGCATAAAATGGGAAGGCTATGAGGCAGGGAGGAAATAGTCGTCGAGAGAGGCTGATATAAAAAAAGGGGAAAGAGGATACGAGGGGTGTATGATATAAGGGAGCAGAGTGGAAGGGGTTGGCGGCGAAGAGAAGGGTTGGTTGCGACGCCAATGGCGGAATGTGTTGGAGGATATCATTGTGTCGCTGGAGTCGAGTAATTGAGAAACATGCAGTATGGTTTCAACATGCAACGATGTCAAGAGCGTCGTCGTCCCATTTATGGGGTAAATGCGGTCGAATAATACCTTCATGTATTGGGTGAAATTTTAGAATATGCACGCTAATGTTTGTTTTTATATTTTGGAATTTTATCTGTCAATTTTTTCGTTATGTTAGCTTTCAATTAGTAAAATAATGGATGAAATGGAAATAGTTCGATTTATCTCTATTTTTTACACGTGAGCGGTCGTATTTTCTATATTCTATCGATAATAGGAGCCAAAATTAGAATATATGATGTTATAAGATAGGAACACTAAATTTAGTTCCTGTAACGCTTTTCTTTATAAGAGAACTATGAAATTGGATTCTTGAAATGATTATCAAGGTGATTCGCATGTAATCCATTTTGGCAGTAATCACATTTGAGGCGCATTTTTGTGAAGTGCTATTTCTACGACCTCATTTGGATTTTGAGTCCATCCCAGAGTTTTGTAATTTTACATCTTTTTAAAATTCGTAGCAGTGGCGTTGAATTGCCGCCATAACGATTTGTATGAATATTTAGCATTTTTTAATAAAATGCTCGCAACAGCTGTTAAGCATGAACATTTGGGAGCTTTTTCAGCATTTAAGCGAAGCGAGCGACATATGCGGCAATTAAACGTATCTCATTTCGACTTTAATAACGTATTTGGCCTGGATCGTTTTCAACTTCAACCGAGGCGATGCATTTGCATTTCCATAACACAAATTTGATCCCGATCCCTCGCTACCTCCTCTCCTTTTCTGCACTCATTCCATTTACAACGTCGAAACCTGCCGTTTTTTTGCCATATTCAAATTGGCCAAATGGCTTACCACGTGCGTTTTGCAAAGTCGCGCCATTGTTGCCGAAAAACATTGCGCAACACGTATATGGCGAACTAGACAAGGACCAGACACAATTTGAGGTCCTATTCGAAGATAACAAAGAGGGCGAGCGCACGTAGGGCCGTGCATTGTCACGAGCGTCGACGCTTTTCCTCTCCTCCTATTTTTAGTTTTTTTTAATCCCGAAAAGTCCGGTGACCGCCACAAAAGGGTCATGGAGGGCACGATGTTTTTAGATGTCCGACCCTGGCATTTAAACTCGAGGCCATTCCGAGAGTATATTAGCGCGGATCTTGCCAATCTCGCAACGGTGCCAAATTGACATTTGAAAGAGCATAATGAGAGGGGAGGGCGAGTCGTGCGCGAAATGTATGCGTTCGTGTCTGTGTGTTAGATCGAGAGGCAGGGTGTGAAGTGGAGGAGAGAGAGAGAGAGAGAGAGAGGCGGGAGGGGAGTATGGCCAGGCTGTGGGTGACAGTACGAGATGCACGCTTGGCGGAATCTAAAACGTAATAGAGAGAGGGAGAGAAATGGAGGGAAAGGGAAAGAGATGAAGGGAAATGGAGAGAGATGAAGAGGGAGAGAGATGAAGAGAATGGGAGAAAGTTGGAGGAAGGTAGAGAGAGGTGGAGGGAAAGAGCTGGCAATAGGGGGAGGCGGAGGAAGAAGGAAAGACAGAGAGAGGAAAGAGACGGAGAAAGAGGTAGAGAGATGGAGGTAGGAAGAGAGATGGAGGTAGGGAGGGAGATGGAAAGGGAGAGAGATGGAGAGAGATGGAAAGAGATGGAGGTAAAGAGAGAGATGGATAGAGGGAGAGAGGGAAAGAGACGGAGAGAGAGAGAGATGGAGAGAGGAAGAGAGAGGGAGAGAGATGGAGAGAGGAAGAGAGATGGAGAGAGGAAGAGAGATGGAGATAGGAAGAGAGATGGAGAGAAATGAAGGGAAAGGGAGAAAGGTGGAGGGAGAGACGGAGAGACTGAGAAAGATGGAGCGGGAGGGAGAGAGAGGAGTTCCCGCACGAGTGCGGAGGAAAACAATCTCTTGTATGTATAACCGACGAAGGGGAAAAAACTGCCCGGAGATCCAGATGAAATATTGGCCGATTAAAAAAACTCGACGCGGAATCAAAAATTGAGGCGCGAGCGAAATCCGTTTTACACGGTCGTTTCGCGTTTCTTTTTTTCCTCCCAAAGCTGTGTTTCTAGAGTTACCGCGAGAAAAAATAAATAGCCGTACAAATGGATGGGTCTGTTTCTTAAGGGGGAGATTTATGAATCAACCGTTGATCGACAGAAGGATATTCGTTTTTGGACCCGTTCGAATGAGGGACACCCAAGGGTACAATGACCAAAATGCGGACAGTATCAATTCACCGTAACGTGTTTGCAATATACGAATTTCTGCTTTTGCCGTTTTCATTCAGGTGGGTATAATTTGTTTTATGTTTTTTTTTGGTGGGTTGACCTGATTACTTGAGTCGGTAAACCGGCTTGATGGGTTGAGGTAGTGGGATGGCAGGAGATTGTAGTTTTCGTTTCTTTAGTGCTCTGGTGTGCTGAACAACCTCCAAATTAGCTCTCAAGAATTATTTCAACACTTTTGTTCCGTCAGCTCTTTTGCTTAAGGACAAAACGTCAGCCCATCAGTTTCATTGATGGCCACTTCAGGCACGTATTTTTTCTATCAATTTCTTACAAAAGTGATTCAACGGTCTCTTCTACTCAGAAGGTGATGGATATTTAGCACAAAAGGCCTACGAATAATCATAATAATCGTACAAAATTCGTAGAGGTTCTTGAAAATCATTCCAATTTTTCTTGACGATATCCGAGAGAAATATGAATATTTTATTTATATTTCCATGAAAAAAATTCGAATTCGAGGTTTCAACGGAAATTCATGTTTGAAGTTACCGTGAACACCTTTCGACTATTTTCTCGATAATGTCTGTGAGTATGTGTTTGTGTGTGTCTGTGACCGGAATTTTGTGGGCACTATGACTCAAAAACTAATATTCCGATCAGCATAAAATTTCATATTTAGCATTTGTATTAGAAAGTCAAGAACTGATTAGATTTTAACTAAAATCGGTTGACCGGAAGTGAATTTTTATTCTTGTAATTTTTCCATTTGTGTCAAATATCTTTTGTAATTATTAAATAACGTAATCGTATTTAATAACCTAAGTTATAGATAATTTTATTTTCTACAACTTTTGTATTAAATTTTTGTAGAGCCAATTGTTAAGGAGATACATCAGTTCAGCATCGACAGCGATTTCAGCGCCGCCAACTCGTAAATTACCAACTACATATGGAGAAAGCCATGTGTTGGCCACATCAGATTTTTGTCATCGATACACAATTTTACACAAAATTTTTATATATACCGATTGATATAACAAGTTGTGCGATCGTGAAATTTCATGGAATATATTCTCAATCACATCGCAGATAATCGCCATTTGTTCCTAAAGGGAATGAAACTTTCAGTTATATTTTTCCTTTAAGCGCGCACTAAGAAAAAAGACATGGCCAGACATGCTATCGAGACGGCCAAGATGACTTGGAAAAAACGGCCTTCTAAGGGAAGCCTTAATTTATTCATTATGAACGTGATATTAGGATCGCATTATTTTGTGGCGCAAAAAATCATCTTTCTTACTAGCCACGTGCCTTATAATTTTGCAAACTGCAATTAGAATTCATGTTATTATTTTTATGAAATTTTACAGTTTAAAAACAGTTTAAGATATTATAGTTGCTATCGTATGAGACAAACCGATTTTTCCAGTAGCATATCCCCGCGTTATATGTATATAACTCTCACCTTTATCTCATTTCGCATAATCTAAGGACTTGAGAGAAAGCAAGAGAGAGAGATAGAAAAACACGACGCGAGCACTATAACGAGAGCATCGACGGGAAGCGCACTTTCCAAATTAGACAAAAGCTAAGAGCTCTAGTCTAGACTAGAGAGAGCGAGAGAGATAGGGAAAGATATCCCGCATAAGAGGAATGGACGACCACAGAGACGGACTGATTACTCTTTAAACATTACGTAACTCATCCCACACTACCTGAAGTACGCCTTTAAAGCCATCTCTCAAAAACACGCACACTCTCACCATCTTCCTATTTTGTCCCTTACACTATTTTCTCCCTATCTTTTCCACATTTATACTCCTAACTTGGCCGCGTGAGCTTAATTTCGGAACGGATTTTATGATTGCGACCGAAGGTCGGGCGATATCTCCTTTGTCCCGTTTGGGACGATAAAAAAATCAAAAAGGGAGTTTATTTTTCTATTCTCTATTTCTCTCTCTCTCTCTCTGTCCGGTGACCAAAATCGATTCATACCGGCGTGGGACGTTTCTTATCGTCGCGAGTACATCGCTCTAACTAAGAGATACTCGATCATCCTGGCCTTATTTACGGAGCGAAGTGTTTATTTTTTAATTTTCAAATAATCTTTTTATGCCGCGTCAGCCGTTTTGTTTACAATTTTTTTTTCTATCGCGATCCATTTTCAAGTAGAATGAAAAAATAATAATGAGGAGGTGAGAGGGGCTGGAAGGACGTGGGCGTCATTGTGATAGATAAATACTAAAAGGAATGGCGTGATCTTTTTTATCTATGGAGGTGACCTTGTTTTATTTATCAATCGGTTATTTTATCAAGCTAATAAGTCAGGTTTCGTATTATGAAATTCTTAAAGTATTTTAATGATATAGATCATTTAAAATATATAAGAATTCTTTCAAGATCATTTTTCAATGTTAAATCGTAGTTATCAATTAACACGACGCATGCGTTTAATCAGCAGCTTACTGGCAACAAAATCTTGCACAGATGCAAAATTATTTTTGTTTTTCACAGCGTTATATTCGAAATAATGATAAAATAAATGACCGTAATTTGATCAAATCGATCACTTCTACTAATCGAAGTTCCAAAACAAGCACAAAAAATATTCCTAACATTCTCGAATTTTATATTAGATTTAAATGAAAATAAAACATATTTATGTAATCATTGCATAAAATGGATCAACGAACCAGCCGATGCATAACGCCTACGTACAGCTTTAGAGCTTGGAGACTTGAATTATCTTTTCTCAAGGCACGTTAAAACCATAGTACATCTTTCAAGCACGAAATATGATTTTTTAAAGTTTTGTTACGAATTTCTCTGATTTAAAACTTATTAAATACAGATGCTAGAATAATTCATTGAGTTTTAATAAATTTTGCCGTTTTCAACCACATGCGCTGCGCGTATTAATTAGATTCATGTCATGATTACACTTAACAGAATCGATAGAATAATGGAAAAAGAGTTATGTAGTTATGTGCATATTTAGTACCAACTGCTCTATGAATCAATACACTTAAAATTTCCTTTTTCCCACCAAAGAGTTTTGAATTTGATGTTTTACCGAAGTGTTGCGTAATGTTTAGTCTCTGGATTACTTTCAAATCTTCCGCCTTAACCATTCATCCATCCCGATGCCGAGGACGAAGTTTACGCCGTCATTCCTTTTCATTTCAACCAAAACGAATTGAAATTTCACCGCATGCCTACGAGTCATTCAAGGCCATTGCGAATAAAGCGAGCAAGATGAAAATGGAATGAATGTGTGTGATTGCGAAGGACGAGAGCGCACACTCACACAGACACACGCTCGAAATTTCGTGAAGCCCTGAGAAGATGCAGAGGTACGAAAGGAGTATCTCGAGCGAACAGACACCGCCATTGTTCCCCGAAGCGACAAGGGTGCCTTAAAATTTCCCGAGGATAGAGAAAGGAAAGAGGGAGAGAACGTGAAGGTCTCCTCTCTCTCTCTTTCTCCCCCTTCCCTTCTATTCACTCTCCACTCCACTCCTACTCCTGACCCTAATCCTGCGATGTTTGGCTTCGGCTTGAGAGCTTAAAAAAGTTATAGGTATAGGAGCGTCGTCTGCTTCCAATGCTCTCCTGAAGGAGGCGGAACTTAACTAACAGAAAAAGGCGAGTCCGAATGGGAAAAAACGTCGCTCCAAATCATATCGCCTTTGAGAATTTTGTAAAAGAGGATCTATCAGCAGTACGAGCGAACGTACGAGAGGCTCTGTTGCACTTTTCCTTAGATTTGCTGGTAAATGCGGCGAAAAAGCGAGATTCGTAGCCATCCGCTCGTGTGATCTGCAATTAGTCGCCAGGAGTTACCGCTAGAAAACCAGCCAAAATTAAATTTTGCAGTTTCCCTGGAATTTTAAGCGACTTCGAGAAAACGCCGGCTTGAGTAATGATAAAATTCATAAAATTCTTGGCCAACTTTGATTCGTTCCATGACTTTAACTTAGCTTCTGCCAGTCAAAACGTCTCACCATTTAGAATGCGACGCATTAAGTGCGCCCAAGTACTTGATGCATTTTTAATCGGTAGTTTTTTGTCTCACCGAATTAATAGATATCATAATACAAATTATATTTACGAAAAAAAAACTATTTTTTTGCTTAAATAATTCACATTATACAGAATTTAAATAGAAATCTCCTTTAGGGCGTCTTTGTTACCTTCTAAATATTCGTGTCTTTTCATCACGAAAAATACATGGTTAAATTATAACTTCCAAAAAGAATTATCGACATTTGATTATAGTTCAAATGAATTTTACAAACTTTCTCCATTAGCCATATAAAAGTCGAGAAAACTGAATTCGGATCTCGTTTACAAAGCAGCGGTTATTAGCGATGATTTATTGATATTATGCCCATTTTTAGGATCTGCTACGGGCAAATCGCCACTGATTTGTAGCCGAAATGCGCATTTATCTGGTTTTTCAAACCTTTCGGAATTTTGGAGAAATATAGTTTTACAATTAAATCATGGCTTCATTCGTTAAAACCTTTATGGTGGAGATGTGTCCAGACACGCATAAGTTAGTTGAAGGAGTACTAAACACAGACGGGTATAATTGTATTTACCCCATTAATATAGAAAAGTAAAAACATTAATATATATCTTAAATCAAAGCATTATATAAATTTAAAGATAAAAAGTGCATTCTAATTCGCACTCGTAACATGTCGTTGGACATTCAAACATCTACACCCATTATATCCTTTTAGATATCCATTCCTTCTAATTCATCCTTTTGTTGGCAATTGGAAAAATTTGAAACGAAGAAATATTCCATTCCGAGCGTAAAAAGCCTTTGCTTGCGTTGTAAACCAACATAAATATTCATGAAATATGATCTCGATTACATAACTATACATATACATGCATGTTTGCGCGATTGACCCTTTTTCCCCGTTAGTATGCGAATTTGTCTGTAGGCCACACTGGAACGGAAGCCTTCCACCGCTCGACAGGTAAGAAACAAATCTCTCTCTCCCGCTTTGATATTCAGACCGAGATCGAAAAGGCTTTCCTCACTCCCTCCCAATAACTATGGGCCACTATTTTTATTGCATTCCCTTACATCCGTCTCCCTTTCTTTTTCCCCCCGTTCCTCCCCTTCCCCTCTTCCTTAACGTTCCTTCCCGCACGCAAAGCGGAGATGGAAATGGAACGCCTCCCCTTCCGCCCCAAACCTTTTCCTTCTCCGATCGATTCTCGGCACAAGGCAACCTTCGCGAGGAGATATAGCCTTCTCTCCTCCCTCTTCCCTCTCACTAACTCTGAACGCTTTATCTCTCTCTCTTCTGTCCTATATCTGTCTTTCTCTTCCTTTCTTCCGCTCCTTCGGTTCGTCCTCCTGAGGACGGTGCCTCCTAGCGGCGACTTCGGGAAACGTTCGTGACTCTGAGAGATTGGAGAATCAAAAACGATCGATGTCAGATGTTTTCCGCCAGAGAAAAAAAGGGGATATAAAAATATCTCGCGAGGGATCGACTCAAAAATAGCGTTGATGGATGAAAACAGTTAACGATACTCGTCGCGGACTGGCTTTCGTTCCGGGCGTTTTCTTAGGATGTCGACGGTGTGTACGACATGCCAGGGTGTGACGGAATCTCAATTTTAGCGTGTTAACGTGTTAGGGTAAAGCGCTTAAAATCTTAAATTATCGCCGAAATGCGTGTCGGAAATTCTACTTTTCGTATCTGTTGTAGCTGAGTCGTTTATGTAAACAGTAGTTTGAAAGCAATACAAATATTCTTGGAGCGTTCATAATACACCCTCTGAAAAGTCTACGAAGACCACAATATGTCGACTCACGCGAAATATGAGTGATGAGTGACATCCGTCATACATCATTTGCAAATATCACACATTAACCGAAATCTTCATATTATCAAATAAGGTCTTATTCGCGCAATCTTTATGTTTATAAATTAGATTTTATGAAATCTACTCTCCGAGTTTGTGAACGAGTTTCAGAAAAACGCCAATTTACGATTATCGAAAATATCAATGGAGTTTTGATATCAGAAATATTTATTGGTCAAAGTAAACATGAAAATTTTCTCCTTTAAAAATATCGCATCGACTATTTTATGACCAACATATTCCGTTGTATCGTACATTTATCGTCGTTATACCGCTTCTAGAAGGGAAAAATAATCCATGAATATTATTTCGATGACTTTGACAACGAAGTATAACATTCTTGAATAAATTAGCTCACGCAGTGGATGAAACGTTTTTAATTAATTAATTTATATTAAAATGCATTTCTGACGGAAATGGAATCTTTTCGATTACTAAAACAGAAGCAGTCTGCCTTCAGTGGTAGAATACATGCTCAGCAAGTGGACGACCAGATTTCGATTCCCGATCAAGGTAGATTTTTTCTCCTGGCATCATTCAACTCGTACAGTCCAAGTTTATGCTTATTACTTCTATCAAGAATTAAAGTGTGTAAGTTATTAGAGTAATTATTTTCAAACGTCATGAGATAAATGTGAAGTAAATCTTCTCATCCCATAGATTTCTTTAGCAATAAAACTGCGCCGCTGTTTCCAAAGTTTATTATTAATGTGATGCGGTTAGTTTTTGCCTTCTTCAGCGCGCAGTCACGTGAATGTCTGAAGTTAGATTTTTAAACATCTCTCTCTTACAAAATCATCGCATCGCAAAGAATAACAAAAGCAGGCCTCAAGATTGATTGAAAGATGCCACCGGTAAAGTGGCGCGAATTTTATGCGACAACGGAGAAAGCTTTCATCGAAACTGCGACTCGATTCCGGAAATTCCAAAATTTACATACGCCTGAATCACACGCTCACTTCATTCGAAGAAAACACCTCGAATAATTTAGTTAAGAATGACGCGCCACGTGAATTGAATTTTAATTCGATGAAGCTTTTAAAAATGTTCCGAAATCGCTTTCGCGAAAATTAAATTTCAGAATTTTACGCGGTGCTCACAAAAAAGTGCGTTAAAAACGAAATTCCTTCCGTATCGCTCGCGGCTTTGGTTATTTCATTCTTCGTTATTAAACCAATCCAAAGCGTTCGGGCACTCGTTAAGGCGGATAATTTAATCTGTTTTTGCATTAATTTGATCGTAGGTTTCCCGCTCGTCAATTTCTTCCCTCCTACGGCGATAAAATAAAGCGCGCTGGGATTCCAAAGAGCCTGCAGACCATTCCTCCCAAAACTAAAAAAAAAAACAATGACAAATGGCCGAATCCAAAAGCGAGCATTTCCGAATGAAAGTATGACCTTTTCAGAAATAAAAAAAATGAAAAAGAAAATTCAGACGCATAAATTTCTGCCCGAACCCCCCTTTTTCTCTCTCTCTCTCTCATTTCCCAAGTCGAAGGTAGGACACCGCTGTCGGGGTTGGCAACCAATCAAATCCCGTCCCATCCTCCCTCGCAATCTTTCCCTACTCCCTCGTACACGCTCCTAACACACACACACGTACAGAGATCCCCACCCTACCAACCCACACAGATGGGGATATTTACGATGGGAATGGTTCTCTTGCTTGCTTGGCCAACCACCTTTTTTGCCTCCCGGAGCTAGAGCTAGAGCGAGAGAGAGAGAGAGGAGGGAGAGAAAGAAAGAGAGAGAATATCATCCCTTTCGGGCGGGGGAGGTGGACCACAAGGGGAAGCAAGGGCGATCCTGGGGCCCGCGGTGATACCGCATTGCAGGGGAGCCGGGAGTAGAGAGTCGGCGGCCAGGCGCCTGGGCTGTGCGATAGAGGAAGGGAGAGAGAGAGAATTCTCGCACTGTGTCCCGCGCCGCGATCCGCCGCCGCTGCCTATCGACGTAACTATCAGTTCGGAACCAGGACGCTCCTATGCGGGAATTATGAGTGGTTAAAAAGAGAGAAAGAAGCTAAGCAGGGAGATGTAATAATAATAGCCCGTCTTTATTGAGGGCGATACTTAGACAATCATGCCCATTCTTACATACAATCATGATATGACAAACACAAACATCAATGTCCTAGGCGGGATTCAGACCCGCGACCTTAGTATCCGTTGGCAGATACTCGAACCACCCGTCTACCAAGGCCGACATATAGGTAAGATGCGGAGGTGGAATAAGAGAAAGTGAGACAGAGTTAGGTAGGAAGAGATGAGGAGAGGCAGGGAGGAAGAGAAAGAGAGGGAGGTAGGGAAATGTGAAGAGAAAGGGGATGAGCGAGGGAGGTGGAGAGAAGGAGAAAACGACGTGAAGAGAGAAAGGAGAATGGGAGGAGAGTGTGAATTGGAGAGATGAAGAAGAAATGGAGAAGAGAGGGAGGTGGAGAGATGGGGATGGAGAGGAGGAAAGAGGGAGGTGGGGAGAGGAATGAGAAAGGGAGGAGAGAGGTGGAGAGAGGGAGGTGGAGAGAGGGAGGTGGAGAGAGGGAGGTGGAGAGAGGGAGGTGGAGACAGTAAGGAGGAGAGAGGGTGGAGGAGAGAGGGAGTAGGAGAGAGGGAGATGGAGCGAGTGGGTTGGAGTGAGTGGGTTGGAGAGAGTGGGATGGAGAGAGTTGCTTGGAGAGAGTGGGTTGGAGGGAGTGGGTTGGAAAGTGGGTTGTAGAGAGGGAGGTGAAAAGATTGGGTGGCGAGGAATGGGGAGTGAGGTTATCGGAGAGACGAAGAGAAAAAATCAGGAAGAGAGAGGGAGTGGAAGAGAGGGAGGTGGAGAGTGGGAAGTGGAGAGAGGGAAGTAAAGAGAGGGAAGTGGAGGGAGGGAGGTGGAGAAAGGAGGAGAGAGAGGGGGATGGAGAGTGTGGGTTGGAGAGAGGGGAATGGAGAGTGTGGGTTGGAGAGAGGGAGGTGGAAAGATGGGATGGAGAGGAATGGGGAGTGAGGTAATCGGAGAAATGAAGAGAAAAAGCAGGAAGGGAGGTGAAGAGAAGGAAATGGAAAAAAGGAAAAATGGAGAAAGGGAGGAGAACTGGATGGAGAGAGTGGGAGATAGAGTAAGAGAGGGAGGCATGGATAGAGAAAGACGGAGAGTAAAATGGAGAGAGAAAAGGAGAGGGATATAGAGAGATATAGGTAGAGAATCTCGGGAGAAAGGCGGAGGAACGCTGCTTAAATCCTTTGAGATTGAAGTCGCGAGGTAGATCGGAAGGAGAGTAGATGAAAAAACTTTTTCTGTTTGCAAGAAGGGATGGAGAGGGAGTGAAGGAAAGGAGAGAAAGAGAGAAGCAGAAAAGAGGTTCCGTGTCGTGTAAAACAGGAGGCTCATCTTTTATTTTGCGTTTTTTTTTCTCGGGAACGATTGATAGCAACGGCCTATCGAATAAACCGAGTTTACTTCTCATAAGAGGCTCGGGGTATTCTAGCTCGTTTTCTTTCACGGTAAGAATGGAAGTTGTATGTTTCACCCAATTAAGAAGGAGAGGTTATGGACATAAACAATGAAAGCTTAACACGTCGATGGAAGAATATTTCGCTCTTATACATCAATATTGTTCAACGCATATACATCAGCCTTATTTCTGTCCTTCTTAGAGATATTTATGCTCTTAATTATTTAGGCGAATTCCAAAGCTTTGCTGCGTCAGTGGACGGCAGTGAAACAATCTTATGTAAACATCGTTTGCTTTATCGCTTTTACGAGTACTTATATAAAAGTGTCAAAATAAAACGGACTCGAAGAACCATTGCATATAAGGTATGATCACTTACTTGATTGTATTTATCAATAAAGTAAACAGATATATCTTTGCTCTTTTACGTACCCAAACGCACGAAAATCACTCATTCTCACTATATATACATATAAATTGTACAGAATTTAGAATATTCATCCCCAAAGAGAATTGAATACTTCCAATTGTTATTAGTAGGCATTGTCTCGCAAGGCGTTGATGCTAATATGGTAGGAAAATTAGCAAATTAGCATCTGTCTTAACGCAGCATCTAGCCTTTAATTTCCAAAGCTATCAAAGTGCTATTTCATTATAGTTATAAAAAGCTAAAGTTCATGAAAAATCCAAAAAACGTTTTAAAAGATACAATTTAACTATTTTTTGTTGAGAATATGGCAACCCTGTTGGCTTGTATGATCCAAATATGCACTTTTTGCGCACAATCACAAGTTTCATTTAACTTAAAGATTTTTGGAAATAAAAGGCGCGACAAATGGAAAAGGCCGCTTCCCTTTAACGAACGCCTAATAAACGAAAGAGAATTAATTTGTACCAAAAACTTACACTATTTTCCAAGCTGCGACTAACGCTTTGGTTTTGATTCTATTTCTCACCTTCTCAAAAGAATGACTTCTTGGTAAGTGATAAGCGATCTACCATTCTAATCACTTCATCGAGATGGACGGATTCCTCGGTTTCTTTGGGAACTGGCGAATGTTGTTATCTGATCTTGCACACGACTCGTGGGCTCTTTTTTCTCGCAATTAACGTACATAAGCGCTCAAGCGGCAAACAAACATACAGCCGAGCGTTTGTTGATAAAGGCCGCTGGATCGTTGGGGGCGGAGAGGGAGGGAAGACTTGATCGTGTGAGATACTTTACCTTAGGGAAACCTCCGTGAAAATAGAAGCGAGACCTTGACCCAACCACTCGACCAATAGGCTCCTGGTTGTCACGGTGCATAAGGAAGGAGCGTAGCGTGCGGCGATGGTTGTTGGGTCGGAGGGGTTTGAGAAGTTGGGTTTCTTTCGTGCACGTTTTTTGAGTCAGGAGGCGGTTTACTTGATGAGGGGCGGCGAGCAAATGTATGGCGGACGGTTTCGGAATATTTTTTCAGGAAGGGGTTAGGCTATTAAAAACTTTTTATAATGCGTGGCATGCCAATGTATCTTTTTTTCCGTAACAGTTAATACCCGCCCTTATTTTATGTATTTTATCCTCCAACTTGTGAAACCTTTCTAGTTTTTTTCCTTACTGGATGTTTTACGAAAGAAAGGCACTTCTCAGATATTTTTAGGAATATAGAGTGTAATTAAGGCGGCTGCTACGACAGAAGCTTCCATATCGCTCGAAGATTTCAAGGTTAATGAAAATAAGTCAGTTAATCCTCAGTAAATTATATACAATATATGTAACTCTATTGGATAATTGTATCTGTCCTCTATTTTTCAATATGCCTGGCGTCTAAAGATTTTCATAAAAATTAAATCTTCCATTTACCAATGATCCATAACTAACATTTCTTCCTTGTTCAAAAACTGCTGTCGTCGAATATTTGAGGAGGAAATGTGCAGTTTTTTCTGGGACATATGAATCGAACCGAATCTCGAACGGGTTATCTCTGCCTCAGGGGGTGGCGGTGACAAGGAGTTGATTCGATAAGTAGAAAAATACTTTTACCCATCTCTGCGAGGAGCTGGCGCGGTTGAGGACGCTTCGAGAGTGACAATGGCGCGGCGAGGAGTCGATTAATCTGAGTCAGACGAGAGACTGAAGGCACGAGTGTCGACTGATAAAATTTCACCGCGTGCGCCCGAGACTCTCTCCAAGTAATTGATTAAAGAGAGAGAGAGTGACGGGAACCCATTATAGGAAACATTACTGACGTTGCAATTGGTGTGAATTCGAATCGGAATTATCAGATGAACTTGACAGATATGATTCTGTCTGGATGACGCAGAAATTAAAATGAGACAAGTTAAAAAAAATAAGCAAAAACACCGTTAATTTTTACATGTACTATTATGTCAATTCTCATTGGATTTGAATTTAAAAATTATTAGTTACGAAGATCTAAGTTCGGCGAAAACAGAATTCTGAAGGTTTCCTTTTTGAATTAAAATATTTTTTCCGTTATTTTAAAGCTACTTTATGAAAATTCTCTATTAAAGGATCGTATAATCATTTTGAAATATCCATAATATTTTTTACAATATCGAACGTGTTGACAATGTATCTCACATTACAGTTTAGTGTTTCCATACTTAATATGTATATATATATATACTAAGTTTTGCTGATTATTAAGCAACTAGTGTAATTATCCCTCCAAAATGACGGGTGGGAATTAATAAAATATCAAATTAAAGAATTAAAAATGTATAGCTTAAGTAGCGGTAATTCAAAATAGCAACGTAAACTACCAAATCCTTGGCTCATAGTCAATATGTAATATATCTTTTAAAATAATGTCAGTTATATCGTTATTATTGTACTTTGATGATGTTAAACATGGATAAGTTACTATAGTTACCAGAACATTTCCTTAGGAAAACTTTACGCAGCACAACAATACGCATATGAATAAAATCAAGAACTTATCGTTGCTATGTAAAACGCTTATGGGTATAAATTCAACAAAAGAATTTCACACTTGCGATCTCTGTCTCCCTCCCTCATGCTTTTCTTACGCATATGAGAATAAAGTCATAAACAGAATTTAACAATGACGCTTTCATAGCGCTAAATGAATTAAATTCCTGAAATACGAGAAGAAATCGTATGAAAACGTATTTTTAAAATGTTTTCGAATGAGATTTGAGTTGCATTAGTAAGAAAACTAATCTCCATACTTTTCTCGGTATAAATGTGCAAATCCACCGTCGATTATCTCAACTTCAAAATATTTTTAAATGTTAACGAAAAAAAGCCTTGCACGCTGCGATTCAGGCCACGACACTACTACTACTCGCCGACAGAATTGTTTGTGGAATAAATCTTTTATTATGTGTATATATAGATAATATAATATAGATATAATATAATATTATATAGACATATAGATAAGGTATATATGGATATATAGATAATACAGAACCTTTCCTTTATACGGAGCGGTTTGCGTGGCAAAGATGAAGAACGCAAAGCGGGTCCCTCGTCTTAAAAGTTAGCCGTCAAATATTTCAAGGCTTAATCACAGCTCCAGACACGCATCGGATGGGAGGAATTCAAATCTGGAAGGAGGGACTGCCCCAGGATGGAGGGGAGAGGAGAGAGAGAGGGGACAAGGGAAAGGGGACGGGGGCGTGTGGAGGAGGGTTAGAGATTCTCCTCGACCCGACGGGTATATAGCGTAGGAAAAAAGGAAGGTTTAAAAAAAGACTCTTTTGAACCAAGTTGAGGATTAATATCGCGGGGTACGCTTTGGAGGAAAACGCGGGCGGCGGGGACGGAGATAAAAAATTTACTACGGGCGAAAGCGAGGCGTATATGCAGGATGGTAGATATTGATGGAAGGCTTTTGACTGACGTTTGCGGTAAGGGAGCGTGCGGTTAATCGGGCGAGGAGTCTTATAATAAGAGGAGGGGTTAAAAGGTGCGGGATTAAGAGCAGCGTGTGAGGATAAGGGGGAAGAGGAAAAAAAGTACCAAAAATGATAGGAAGCGGATTATGAAGGAAGGGAGCGATGATAGTTGGCTTTCCGGTGATCGACGTGGGCGTTTGGCGGGATTGTTAAAGGGCGACCGATGTATAGGCACCTTATTGGCATGTGGGTGTTAATCGGAAGAGAAGGATACGGAGAAGAGGGGTTTAAGTTTGCGGGTTGAATGTGAGGGCACGTGTCAGGAGAGAGGATCACCAAGGATTTCGAGTGGGTAGCCCTTCGATGCGTTAAGGGTTTTGAAGGTGGGGTGAGATGAGAGGATAAGGGTTCAAGGGCGCGCGAGGGAGTTCTGGGGGAAACGCGAGGAATGATATAGAGCGGAAAAACTTAAGTAGAAACAGTAAACGTCGCTATAACGAACTTCACAAAAAGATAATTTTTTTATTTACGTGACATCGAGGTTTACGTCCTTTTGAGGTTTTCGTGACATTAAAGGCTTGCTTTTAACCCCCGTCGAGTATTCTATAAAAAAAGCGTAAAATATTTCAGTATAACGCAATTCCACGAGGTTTTCATTTTAACGCATGAATTCAGAAGATTACAACGCAATATTCTGTATCACGAGGTATTTATGAGCCAAAAATAACGTCATACATTGAATAATTAATTACAGCTAGTGGAGGAATTGAAATCCCATACAGGAAAAATAATGGACACAAATTGTACAAAGTTTTTTCTTATTCTTACGCTTTTAGACCCTATGATAATATTTATTTATTATGCGCTCTTTGCACGAAGTGAACGCATATAGGGGAGGTCGTTTCTGTCCGTCCGTCCGCATGTTAAAACTCGGAAATCGCTGGATATATTGTGATGAAATTTGGTCCTGGGGAGTTTTGTCAAAATTGGTCTGCCAATTGCAACTTTGGTCAAAATCGAACAAAAATGATGACCACTTTAAATGAAGACCTACAATGTTCCTTTGTTTCAACTCGGGAACCGCTTAACGTATTTTGATGAAATTTAGTATTGGAGAGTTTTGCTAAGATTGGTTGGCCGATTCCAATTTTGGTAAAAATCGGACAAAATGACGAACACTTTACATGAAGACCTACATGTAGCTTAAATTGTTCCTTTATTTTAACTCGGGAACCGTTTGATGTATTTTAATGAAATTTGGTATTAAAGAGTTTTCTTCAAATTAATTCTCAAGTTCCAATTTTGGTTAAAATCGGACAAAAATTACAACCACTTTACATGAAGACCTACTAGTAGTTGAAAATGTTCCTTTGTTTCAACTCGAGATCCGCCTGACGTATTGTGGTGAAATTTGGTATTGGAGAGTTATGTTAAAATGAATTGACCGATTCCAATTTTGGTTAAAATCGGACAATAATTACGACTACTTTACATGAAGACCTGCATGTATTTTTCAACGTACATTGCTTGCTTCGCGTTAAATTCTCGTCTGAGCGAAAAATATTGAGAACATTGTGAAATCTCAAAGAACGCATTTGGAAACTCTGTGTACTTCGGCATGGACTACACCTTTCCAATCTTGTTCATTTAGCTAGCATTGCAAGAAGGCCATAACCCTGGTGGCAAGGAAATATTATAAAATATTAAAACAATGTCACACATACACGCATTACATAAAATATTAAATTATACAGAATTCAATAAACACATAATGTAAATAAAATGATCCGTGTCTAATAAGACTAGTTGCATTATTGTATAGACAACTTGGCGGTAATTGCGAGTAATATTCGATATATTACGTCATTGGGCGTTATGTAGGTATATTTTGAGACACATGAACTATGTATTATTGTTCAAGACTATCCTCCATTTTTGCGCGATGTAATTCATTTCAACAGAGATACTCTGTCGGGCAACACCATATATAAATACGAGATTCTATAGCCATGACTAGTGAAAGGTGGAATTGCAAAAACCACTTCTTCGGGCTCAGGCACACCTAAATCTTCCATTATCAGCATAATCCCATTTCGAATATTTGTAGCGATCACAATATTTTCTGTGATTTTTTAAAAATGAAACAAGAGAATATGAAAATTTTCATAAGCTCAAGGTGGTGGTGAAGAATGGCGACTATTGTTTAGCACGCTTTATTTAAAAAAACGTGCTTATGTGATCGCTCTGTCTGTCCGTCTCTTTGTGTGTGGATAATCCGCTTATTTGTTTTAAAAGATATTTGGGAAGTTCTTTTTGAATTAGATAGAACTTTTGGATATATGCATTTTCCAATTATAGGATTTACCAAGTAGTAAATAGATTTTCCGTTAGGTGGCTTCAAATTCAGAAAATTCAAAATTTTGAAATGGTATCGCAGCCAAACTACTGAAGCTACAGGAGTAAAGTTTTCACGTATGGGAAAGTCTGGCAAGGATCTATACTGTGCCGGTGCGGGTTGTCCCCTCCCCAAAAAGTGAGGCCAACCAGAACCCTGAAAATGTTTTAGAAAACGTGCTTCCAAACTCTTACTCGAGCAAGGGAATCTTACTTGTTTTATTTTGTTTTGTTTTGTTTTCTAGTAAAGATTTTCGGCATAACGCACTTTTGGTATAAATTAAAGAAACCCATCTGCAGACAGCTGTCACAGCAAGATGTCACAGGAAAACGAGGAAAGAAAATAAATACCGATGATGGATGGAAATCGTAGCAATGCAAAGCTTTCAGACGGAAAATAAAATAAGGGATAGTAGAGAAAATGAAAAGGCAAATATATGTATTCTTCCAAAGAAGGAAAAGAAAGAATATATTTTTATCTTGCCGGAGGATATGGGGGAGAAAATATTTGCGTAGGACGTATGGGGATAGAGGAAAAAATGTTGACCCAAGAGGAAGTAAAGTTTGGTGGTTTGGTTAACTTATGGCTCAATTTTCATCAGTGTGACAATGATGAGCCAAGATGAAGTGTTGGTCTGTTGGCCTGAAAGACAAGAGTATATGACTCGTATAAATTGTTTATACGACTGATGAAAATATCGAGTATCGATGAAAATGAAATTATATAACATGCCATGAAACGTTTATCGGCGAATCATAAAAACATTGTAAAACATTCTTTCTGACATCCAAGGAGGCTACCATATAATATATCCATTGCAGTTACATTTTTTATCCGTAAAGTTATCTCTCTTCATAAATGCCCGTCTATAAAGTTAAATATCTCGCTAAAATCAAAACGTCAACTATGGTGAATTTTGTAGACCACGAAACATTTCCTTGATAAAGTTTTAAAGTATCTTTCCGAGACACTAACAAAATTATTTGCATTATTTAAATAATATGCTATAGATTACGGTAAAACCTCAATAAGACGAACTTTAAACGATCAATATATTTATATTTTGCAATAAAGATGTTTTTAATAAAAAGATCTATCATAATAATTAAACTGCAAATAACATTTTAAAATCAGTTGATCATTTGCTTTGATGCATTTAAACATATGACTAGATTTTTGGCTTGCATCGCATGTTTCAAACTCTACTAATAAAATATAATCTCATTTTCTCCGTCTGAATCTCTGTCACTGGCCCATGTCTATGGTGTTAACTGGGAGAAGGGGAACACAGATTATAACTCAAAAACCTTCAATTCTTTTAAAATCAAACTTTCAGAAATTATTTGGCAGCATAACTTTAAAATTTAAAGTTGCTTTTCGTCAATATTAAAGTCATGGCTTCGATTCCAGGAGCGTTTATCTTTTTTATTTGATTAACATAGGAATGAATGTAGCATATTAATCATTTATATATTAAAATTGTTTAGAAAAATCGCGCGAGTTCGAAAATTAAAAAGACGAACGCCTAAAATAACCTTAAATTGTTTTTTCTAGTAATTTTGGAATACGCGTCGAATCAATCAACAAATTAGTATTTAGCGCGAAAATTTGACGCATTTTACTTGAAAATCTTCCATCGTCAAGTTCCTTTGCATTATTGCCGGTTTCGTGTGGTTGTGTGACTTGGATAATAACTTCGCGTCGCATCAATTGACATATTTACGAAATTTCGACACAGTTTTGAAGTTTAAACAATACCTTGAATTCGGTAAATAATACGACGGTAACCACAAGTAAATATTCAGTTTGTAAATGATATTGTGTTAATGAAATCAGATATAGAAATTAAAATTGCTTTACTTTTGTAAGTCATTTAGAAAAACTTCTGTGAAAACAGAGTACCTTATTCATCTTTGAATAAAAACAGAAAAAATATTTAAATTTATTTTAATAAAATCAGTTCTTATATGCACTAAATAATAAATAAATCTAAAACTCACCTAATTGGATGTACCGGATAGTGAAAATTGTTTTGAGAATATAAATGTTGTGTACAGTAATATTTAAAAAATAAATATTCTTTAATATTTCTTTATCACAATAACTTTTGTATTCCCAAGATTATTTTTACTTTCTGAAATATTCAATTGTGTAAATTTTATATTCATTGTTAACTTTTTAATCCATACAGAAGTCGGTTTCATTCATTTTTTATTTAAATGTTATTTTAAGTCAATACTTAATTCATACATATTTTTTGATGAGCAATAGCGCTAGTGTATGACTATTTAAATTTCCTTTATATATTAATTACGAGAAGTTCAGATAAATACACTTTCGCAGAGAACTAACTTATGGTTCTCACGAATCAGTATATTGTAGACGCATTAAACGATTTAGAATTGGCGACATTTTACTCTTTATGAATATTGTTCATATTATTCTCAAACGAAAGCGCAAATAATATTATATATATATACTAGTAGAAGGTGCTTGCATACTGCAAGTATTTCATATCACCTTGAAAAAACATTAATTTTTTAGACAGATATTTCATCATGGGAAATATTTCCTTAATTCAAAAGATTTCTCTTAGGGACCAAATTTCTCTTTTTCCTTATGGAACAACAATGGAGTAAAACAATTGCTAATTATTGCAATTTTATGAATATTGTACGTTATCCACATTGGGTTAATAATACTACACATTTTTGCAAAATTTTAAATTTGTAGCACATTTAGAAATGAAATAAAATTTATCTAATTGTTTAAATTTAAATAATTTTTAACGGCCAAAATAACATTTTTCTGTATAAATTGAAATATTTATTCGTTTACATAGACTAACCTCTAAATAATTTAAAAATTTCTGCTCCCTAACTTGCGGCATAGTGTCTAAGTATCTACCAATTTGTTTAAACTTTAAGAATTTTTAACTGCCAAAAAAATTAAAATATCAAAATTTCTATAATCCCTATTTCGTTATTTTACAATTCCTACTTCTAAAAAATTTCAGCTCCGTAGCACATTTGAAAATACATAAACCTTGAAACTTTGTTTAAACAATTGCGAATTTTTAGCGGCTGCATTGTTGCACTTTTTCATGATTTTCGTTTTTTCTAGTCGGTTTTGCACAAAATCCTACCAATAAAAAAAATTTCGAGTCTCCAACTCTTCTGAAAGTTCCTAAACATTAGTATCCTCCTATATATATGTTATATGTTATCTCCTCCTCCTCCTTTGTAAGAAACGTCTATATATAATGATATATATATATATATATATATATATATATATACATATATATATATATAATATTCCGCTTTAATAACTTTCCTGCTTTATCCAGGATCAATACCCTTAGATACAGATCACCTAAAAAACTATTGCAGTAAAAAACCGAAAGAAGTTTTTCATTCTGTTAAATAATTCATTTAACCGAACGGAGCTGTGCTACCAGATATTTGCGATATTTTATTAATGCCTTAACATGTTATCAATAGTGATATTAACGATCTGTTTTGATGGTCAGCAAACCTAATAATCCAAAACACGACTATCATATGCTGTTTGGAAATTGTAACGATCTGATAGTGAAATAAGGCGTATTAATATTATCTCTGCAGCGAAAAAATCATCAGGCGTATAAATTATTTTTATACCGGGTGTATATTCAATGTTTCGCTCATATAACAGAGAGAATAGAGATAGAGGGAGCTAGGATTTCGTGTTTCAATCGTTTTGACGTAAATTGGTCTTTACTTTTTGTTTCTATACGTCGTCAGACTGGAGAATAAGGAAAATTTATCCATCACTCACACGAAGGGTAAAATGGGAAACGCCAAAACGCATTAGATAAGAGCAAGGGGTTGATCTCTTGGCAAACGATCGCGATTGTCGCAGCCAAGGAAAGAGAGATGGGGTGCGTGCGTGCGTGTGTGTGTACTAGAGGCGTCGGAGGAACAGGAAACCGCTATCTTTTTTCTGAGCGGATGTCACGGGACAATGCGTGCTCTCGAAACGACGCGTGGAAAAGATAGATCCGCACCCCTAGAGAGATGGATTCCTTCGTCTCGAGTTATTTCAGAGCTTAATCTGAACAATGACGGCGACACGAACGATAATAGCTCGTTTTAAAAACTAAATTGATGTGAAGACGGGGGCGGAATAGGGATTGGGGAGGGCGGGCGAGGGAAGAAGGGGGGGGAAACCTCATCATTTCCAAACTCCATTCCCTCTACACCCACGCGAACCCGCGCCGAAAGGACGGCGTTATTTCACGAAGCCGTAAAATAAGTGCGCCCTCTGGCATTTGGAATAATTTTTTTTAAATTCGTGGGCATTTAACGAGATTAAAAATAAGCCGCGTTGAGCGAACTTTTGTTAAGAGGAGAAAGTGTACTTTGGTTTGTCAGCATGGGCTTGCGGTGATCAATTCGTGTATTTGGAATTTGGAGTTCGAGTTATGTTCAAACGTGATAGATATTAAGTTATTATCCGTTAATATAATTATCAACAATGAATTAAATAAATATAATACAACCGGAAAAAAATTGAGAACTTTAAAAACGAAACGTTCCAGTTGATTTGACTTTATTGGTTGTTAAGAATAAAATAAAGATTTCCACATAGTACAATTTTGATGCTGTGGTTCCGAGTTCAAATCCCATTGAGGTCGATTTTTTTCTCTGCTACCATTCCCAATTTGTGTGCAATAAAGAGAATACAAGCGCTTCGTCCTTTGGAAGGAATGTTAAGCTGTTGTCCCCGTTGGTGCTTGTAGTTAAGAGCAGGCCGTGTTTTCCTCCTCCCACTTGCATGCGTGTGCTTGTACTATTACGCAGTTCCCGCTAAGGGTGGTTGCCTGATAGGCTTGTCACCTATCTCGTCAAAACGGCGGGTCATTTAAGAAATCCTACATAAAAGAGGACGACCCGTATATATGTATGTATGTATGTATTTGTGTATATATGCAGAATATTTTGTATAATGTCAAGATAAGTACCTAGAATCACTCTGAAAGATATATTGGCTTGAAAACGAATAGAAATATTTTAGCTAAAATTCAAGCTCATAATATGTTAAAATAAACACTTAAACTGCAGAATTTATAGATGGCTTTAAAAGGGCATTCCTATTAAAAATATAGCAATGTTGAGAGCCAAAAATTCTTTGATTGGAAAATGCATACCTGTTTTGTTAGCTTTCGCCAATGGGGCTTCAATATAACCAATTAAAAAGTGAAAGTATAAGGGAAACACAAAGGAAAATTGTTTACAAAGAGATGCCATTGGTCACGCTAATGGAAGCATTTTGCAATTACTAAATTAAGTGAACAGGAGATCTCTTCAAACTGGGAGTATTTTTCTAAACATTCGTTTAAAACAGGATCATACAGTTACAAGTTAATTAGTCAATTTGAAATGAACTCCTTTTAATCGATATGAATTACATAAATCGACCGGATCCGGTATCTAATGGCAAAGCATCAACATCTAAATTAACCATATTTTCCAGCAATAGTTATGCCCATCATTTTATTGCTTAAATTAATAATTAAAAAGTACTCGAGATATTGAATATGACCTTTTTGAATCGAATTTCCTCACATGACCAGAAGAAAAACAACCGATCTGCTAATATTTTTGATAATGTTTTCGTCAGCCTATCGCGCTCTTATGCTGATTACGCTAAGTACGACAATAAAAAAAATTCCTATCAATTAATACCATAGCGTAACCGTGAGATTTCTCTTGCTTACACAGCCTATTAAAGGATCGGATTTTGCCAGTTTAGAATTGTGTCCGGCAATTGATTAGGTCAGCGTTTCCCAACCGGTGGTTTACGTACCCCTAGGGGTTCGCGAAATAAATCTGAGGGGCTCACGAGAAAAATTAGGTAATGGGGTCTTTTTCACTTTCTTGGTTTTACTATTCTTGCCAATATTTTAATTTCTTTCAAATTAGTTGCATGGTTTTATTTTTAATTTTTTCTTATAATTCAAGACTTTTACTTTTACAGGGTACTAACTAGAAACTGATGACAATATCAGAGATTCTGATTTTATTGTGAACATTTATATACTATATTCCATATAAAATGTTTATTTTTTATGAAAGAAAAAGATTGGTTTTTGCAAAATTTACTCTCCATTATAAGGGGCTCGCCGCCAAAACTGTTGCAACTCAAGGGGTTCGCGAAGAGAAAAGGTTAATCCAAGGGGTTCGCGACGAGAAATAGGTTAGCTCAAGGGGTTCGCGAAGTGAAAAAGGTTGGGAACCGCTGGATTAGGCTCTGAGAGGCGAGAGGGAATCCTTCACAGATCAAGAGAGTTAATTAGTTTTGCATGGCTACAAGGGATGAAGTGCTTGCGTGTGTTTTAGTCTAACAGTGTGGTATTTGAGAGTATGGATGTGGGTTTTAACTGTGTGGGTGTGCACACGCTGACGTTTATACTGAGAGATGAAGCAATTTAGCTGCGGTCGGAGGCGATGGGTTATACATGTATCAGAGAAAGTTTAGAAGGTGTTGTGAGCTATCGCGGAGGAGAGAGACCCATAATCATCCCTCTTACCTCTTTCTCGCTCACTCCAGTTCGAAGCATTAACGTCAACTTATGCTTCTAAAGTGACGCCCACGCGCGTTCTCCCGCTGGTTCATACTGATAAAACGTGCATGTATGAAAGCATGAATGGCGTTTGTTTGAAGGAATAAGCCATAAAATGCTTATCATTCATATTCCCTGACGTTGGCGTGTTGAGGAATTTTGAAAAGGGATTACACTAGCATTTGATTATTTATTTCAGTTCATTCATTTGATTAATTTTTGCTATCCTTGAAAGGACAAGTTTTTGAACAAATTATTCATATATATATATATATATATATATATATATATATATATATATATATATATATATATATATATATTAACTTAAGGAAAAGAAAAGGTAGTGATGTGGGTGGCAACAAGGTGATGAAGGAAGCCCAGCGGACACTTACCAATATATATCATTATATATCGACGACTCTTACAGAGGAGGATATAACATACTAGTAGTTGGTGCTTGCATACTGCAAGCATTTCATCTCACCTTGAAAAAACACTCATTTTTCCGACAGATATTTCATCATTACAAATATTCTTTTAATTCTAAATATTTAACCTCCGCAGCGATTTTCGTTTTTCCCACATGTAAAAATAATAGTTTAAAACAATCCCCAAATGTTGCAATTTTTAACATTTTACACTCTCTCCATTATGGGGTACTAATGCTACACATTTTAGCCAAATTTTAAAGTTGTAGCATTTCTAGAAGTATAATAATATTTTTCTAATTGTTTAAATTTAAATAATTTTTAACGGCCGCCACAATTCATATATGGTAAAATTGAAATGTTTATTTGTGCAAATTTACTATTCTCTAAATAATTTGAAAATTTCAGTTTCCTTGCTCATCCCGTAGTACCTAAACAGTTATCCATTTGTTTAAATTTTAAGAATTTTTAACTGCCAAACAAATTAAAATATCAAAATTTGTATATTCCCTATTTCGTTATTTTAGGAATTCTACTTACAAAAAAAATTTCAACTTCGTAGCATATTCGAAAATACATAAACCATGAAAATTTGTTTAAACAATTGCGAATTTTTAGCGGCCGCATTGCTGCACTTTTTCAAAATTTTCGTTTTTTCTAGTCGGTTTTGCACAAAATCCTACCTATGAAAAAAATTTCGAATCTCCAGCACATCTGAAAGTGCCTAAACATTAGTATCCTCCTGTTATATGTTATTATATATCGACGACTCTTACAGAGGAGGATATAACATATAACAGGAGGATACTAATGTTTAGGCACTTCCAGATAAGCTGGAGATTCGAAATTTTTTCATAGGTAGAATTTTGTACAAAACCGACTAGAAAAAGCGAAAATCTTTAAAAAGTGCAACAATGCGGCCGCTAAAAATTCGCAATTGTTTAAACAAATTTTCTAGGTTTATATATTTCCGAATGTGCCACGGAGTTGAAATTTTTTTCATAAGTAGAATTCTTGAAAAAACGAAATAGGGATTATACAAATTTTGATATTTTAATTTGTTTGGCAGTTAAAAATTCTTAAAATTTAAACAAATAGATAGCTGTTTAGGTACTATGGGATAAGCTAGGAAGCTGAAATTTTCAAATTATTTACAGTATAGTAAATTTACACAAATACACATTTCAATTTTACCATATATGTATTGCGGCGGACGTTAAAAATTATTTAAATTTAAACAATTAGAAAAATATTATTTTATTTATAGAAGTGCTACAACTTTAAAATTTGGCTAAAATGTGTAGCATTAGAAGCTTATAATGAAGAAAGTGTAAAAATTTTAAAATTGCGACATTTGGAGATTGTTTTAAACTATTATTCTTACATGTGGGAAAAACGAAAATCGCTGCAGAAATGAAATCTTTAGAATTAAAAGACTATTTGTAATGTTGAAATTTCTGTCTGAAAAATGAATGTTCTTTTAATGTGAGATGAAATGCTTGCAGTATGCAAGCACCAACTACTAGTATGTTATATCCTCCTCTGTAAGAGTCGTCGATATATAATAAGAAGATATATAACATATAACAGGAGGATACTAATGTTTAGGCACTTCCAGATAAGCTGGAGATTCGAAATTTTTATCTTAGGTAGGTCTTTGTGCAAAACCAACTAGAAAAAACGAAAATCTTGAAAAAGTGCAACAATGCGGCCGATAAAAATTCGCAATTGTTTAAACAAATTTTCATGGTTTATGTATTTCCGCATGTGCTACGGAGTTGAAATTTTTTTTGTAAGTAGAATTCTTAAAAAAACGATATAGGGATTATACAAATTTTGATATTTTAATTTGTTTGGCAGTTAAAAATTCTTAAAGTTTAAACAATTGGATAACTGTTTAGGTACTACGGGATGAGCTAGGAAGCTGAAATTTTCAAATTATTTACAGAGTAGTAAATTTGCATAAATAAACATTTCAATTTTACCACATACGATATGCAGCGGCCGTTAAAAATTATTTAAATTTAACAATTACAAAAATATTATTTTACTTCTAGGAGTGCTACAACTTTAAAATTTGGCTAAAATGTGTAGCATCAGTACCCCATAATGAAGAATGTGTAAAATTTTTAAAATTGCAACATTTGGGGATTGTTTAAACTATTATTTTTACGTGGGAAAAATGAAAATCGCTGCGGAGGTGAAATATTTAGAATTAAAAATATATGTGTAATGATGAAATATGAATAATGAATGTTTTTTTATGTTGAGATGAAATGCTTGCAGTATGCAAGCACCAACTACTAGTATATATATATATAAATATATAACTTAACTATAAAATGCTAATTCTCTTGGTCACTTGGTCATAATGTCCATAACGCTCAAAAAGTTCCTCGTTTCGACTCCAGAGGGTGATTTCAATTTCCCTTAAGATAACACGCAAAAATCGAATTTTCGACGTAAAGGCTTTTACTCTTTTGCAAATTAAAATTAGAAATAATTGACCTACGATCTTCAGACTTGGACCGTTTTAAATAAAAATAAATAACATTTCTTATTTTTATCGTCATATTTCGCCTACAATACAAAATCGCTCAATTTCTACGTTTAAATCATATTTATTGGAAAATTTTAAACTTTTGAACAGTATGTTACCTTGCCGATCGTGTCATTGTTAATCTTCGAGATTGTATTGTCGTCTCAACCCTTATACTATATGAGTAAGGAACGCGTGCTTTGAATGTTTTAATAGGTGAGAGAGAAGGGGAGAGAGGAAATAAGGAGAGAGACAGGGGGAGAGAGAGGGAGTGAAAGAGGAGAGAGAGGAAGGAGATGGACAGGGACAGAGATAAGGTAGAGGGGGAGATAGATAATGTTCTTAGGGAGAGATTGAGACTAGGAATTATATTTTTCCAGAGAAAGAGAGGGGGAGGGAGGAAAAATGGGAGGGAGGAGGATTGGAGAGAGGAAGAGAGAAAAGGACGAAGAATGGAAAGTGCCTTAAATTTAATACCTAATCCTCGCAACCAAATTTGGTAGGATAGCTACAATCACGTACCAATAGCGAATGACAATTTTTTTCCAAAAAATGTCCCGGGTTTGACTTCAGAGGGTGATTTTAACCTTCCATAAGATAATCAATATCTTAGCCGTTTGTTTGATTGCAAAGCCCGTTTTAAACGGGCTATTTCATTTAGTATACATTATAAAATAGTAATGATCACCATGATGCGTAAGGCTTTGATTTTGTGAATAACTCAATTATAAATTAACTTAGAAGTCTGAAATTCTCCAGGATTTCAGTGTTAATGAATCTCTACGTTATGACTAAAAATTACTTCGAATGAGGTCACGGATTTGACTCCAGAGGATGAATGTCATTTCCCATAAGATAACACGTAAATATCACATTTTTGGTTAGAAGGCTTTCATTATTTTACTATTTAAAATATCTTAAAATTAAGTTATCGACACGAAATTTACGCTAAAACACACCAAAATGAATAAAGATTATTATTTTTAACGTCAAATACTCAATTTAATGCGAATTTCCTCATATTTTGAATTTATACTCGAGTTTTAGTAAATCTATTAACATTTCAACACTAAGATTTCACTGTTACGAGTATTGTTGTCCCCGGTAATTTTAAGTGTATATTCACTTATATAAAGTCATAAATATAAAAAATAAGATTAAAACTTGCTCGAAATGACCGAGGATATGAATTAAATGCAAATAAATTGGCCGCAGTATTCATGTTATTTATATTTTTTATCTATATTACTAAAATCCTATTTCTGGTTTTCTCTCTCTCTCTCTCTTTAAGGCGTTACACCACACCCATTTTAATCTCCGGGAATTTCAGATATTTTTCTTTTCGAGTTATTCAACTAATTTTCTTAATTTGTTATTTAAAACGAAACACATTCCTAAAAATATATTCATTAAACACACGTCACGTCAGGGTGTGAAAATACAAATCACTGGAAATGATAATAGAGCAGAAAATCAAATAATTAAATATGTACTTTATGATGAAGCAGGCGCGGACTGGCAATTTTTTCCGGCCCGGGAAAAGTTTACCTGACTTGCCTCTTTGCCGACCTTTGGTGAGGTTCATTTTTCGACGTGGTCCCATTTGCGAGGCCCTCTTTTCGACGAGACGCGCAGCTACCGCCTCATGCGCCTGTGTATAAATCCGCCTCTGGAAATACGTTCACGACAAGAACGGAACGATACTTTTGCGAGAACTATGGGAGACTTGTGGATGATGCATACAGCTCATATGGAGAAGGGATGGAATTTTTGAAGAACGATGATTTGTTTATTCTTCCAAATAAGCTTACCGAGACTGTGACACTCGAGTTAAGAATAAAATATGTGAGAAGCCGAAACTCGCGGGAATTAACCCGAGAGGACGTGCGCGTCTGGGCCAAAAATATCCAAGTGGAAAATATTAGCGTTTATCATTTGAATCGTCAGCCTTATTTGAGCTTAGTCCACAGTACGTACCTATCACTTGGACTCTCCATTATAGATACAGACTGTTTTGTCATTCTTACGACCAGTTGCTTACAAGTAATCACGTGTGTATTATTTTCGTTTTTGGGCGAGTAGCGTGAACTTAAAACTTCGTCTACAGAGCGGCCCCATTTTCGAACTGAAAGTCCGGCACTGGGAAAATTCCCGGTGTCTCGGCGGCCCAGTCCGCGCCTTTAATGAAGTGTTAAATTAAATGTCATTTAAATTTATAATTTTGGTTAATTTGTTATTAGAAACCAAATGTACATTCCGTATAAAATATCCATATTCAATTAATACCATATTAAAAACATATTCATTTGAAACTAATCTAAATCCAATAGGTACGTGGTAGGAACGAAGAAACAACGAGCAAAGGGGATGGCGGTTGACGAGCGTCAGTATATATATATATATATATATATATAATATTAACTAAAGGAAAAGAAAAGGTAGTGATGAGGGTGGCAACAAGGTGTTGAGGGAAGCCCAGCGGACACACACCAAGTTGAGGACCAAGCTGGCAGGCTGCTGGGGGCGTCGAAGAGACACGTAAAACACACGAACACAAAAACACACGCAAGCTTATCGGGCCTAAGCCCTTCTTCAGCGAAAGAGTAACGTATATATATATATATATATATATATATATATTACTATAATAAAAGCCTAGATGTGTTTGTTTATAACGCTGACGTCATCAATGGCACTTTTAAACGCGTTTTAAACCAACCCCCCGATTAGGTGAAAAGTTGAAATTTCGCAAGAATGATTGATTCAGGTATAAAAATTAAATAAAAAAGACCTGGGTTCGACTCCAGGGGGTGACTTCCATTTCCCGTAAGATAACACACAAAAAGCGACTTTTAAAAGTGCAGGCTTTTATTCTTTTGGAAATTAAAATCAGGATATCGAACCGAAATTTTTTTCGCTCCGGTTTTCGTTTCGGTTCACAAAAAACGAAAAAATGTCGGTTCGGTTCCATTTTCACCCCAAGAACAACCATTGAACCGGTTCGAACCGGTTTTTTCGCTCCGACTTGGAATTTTTGAGGACAATTTCAAGAGAATTCCAAAATAATCTTTATTATTTAATGTTATTTTTCATTTAAACCAAATATGTCATTACTATCACAAGGCAATAACATTAGATATCCGCACGTAACAACGCGTAAGCGCCCTCCCCCTCACCATGTAACGAACAGTAAAACATTGTATGCATTCCCTTCTTACATTTTTCTTTATTCAATTTGTAAACGGCTCCTTTTATACGACTCCGTATAATACTGTTCTATAGGAATTTAAATTTTTTTTCTTTTTAGAGCATACAAAAGCTATTAAAAATGTTATTTATTTTTTAATCTTTAATTTGATGTAAAACCGTTGTATTCTATCAAAAGTCAAGATTTTTTTGATTTTACAATTCCAATATTCCAGATCTCAATATAAGCAGATACTCTCATTATCATAATCAATTTACTCCAACAGTACTCATGCACGTATTTGAACAGGCACAATAATATTAATTTATATTTGAATGTAGAATGTAATTCATAGAGAGTTGTTCAAAGAAGAGCTGCTTAACTATTTTTAAATACAGTAATTTAGATGTTAATATTACAAATATCATACAATATATAATTACATGAATTTTCTTAGGATGACAAATATGTACGCACAGTAATATTTAACAGAAGTAAGAATACCTCAAAAGCACGACTGCGGACCGATCCATCCGGGATACGTTTTAGAGAAAGACTACCAGAATATAAGGGTTCAATGCTTATGGAGAAGTGACGGAAGTTTATGGGGACAATAACCTCCTACTTTAAGCAAAATCCACGTAAAAATCGTGGAGTCGTGAAACATTTTTACCCGGAACATTTCACGGGCTCAGTGGGATGGCACCAAGACGATTAGCGGCTGTCTCCAAAGATCTACTAAGTTCCTTTCCATTAGCCTCGTTTAACAGGGTTCTGGGAACTGGGGACCGCAGGTCGAATATGCGTCAGCTGTGTGGGGTCCCTACGAAAAGGGACTCACTAACGAGATAGAAAAGGTTCAGCGCAGGGCAGCTAGATTTGTAAAAAGAAATTACGATAGTAAACAAAGCGTAACATCATTAATAGAAAGTCTGAAATGGAAATCGTTAGAGAAACGTAGGCTGCAGGATAGATTTAAACTGCTGGAAAAATTTATGTCGGAGGGACTAGCGAATGAGGTAGTAGGTCTTATCAGAAGCCCGACGTATGTCGGAAGGCAGGACAGCGAGGATAAGATTCGCGAGATCGATTGTAAAACGGAGCGATATAGAGGATCGTTTTTCCCTTGGACGATAAGAGAACATAATAGGAAAAGATAACGTAGAAAAACTAGGGTCCTTTGGTGCACTGCACCCCCTACCATCCACCAAAAAGGTGACTTGCAGGGTATCATGGAGATGTACCCTCTTCTCCTCACTGATCCTGCCGCATTTTGATTATTGCTGCCTCGTATATAATGACATCAACGGAAAACTTAATAGTAAGCTTCAGAGGACATTGAACTCTTGTATACGTTTTGTCTACGATGTCCCAAAATATGACCACATTAGTGACTTTTACATTATATCGAAGTTTCTCAAAACAGATAAAAGAAGGACATACCTCCTGGGAAATATTGTTTATAATATCTTATACACTAAGACACCAAGCTACCTCTACCAACTGTTTACCTAATCTACGAATATACAAAACAGACCCACACGTATTCCCAAAGACCATTTGTATACTCCCAACCATCGTACTACTACATACCACAATTCATTTTTAATAAAATCAGTAAATCTTTGGAACACCATCCCGTTGTCTATACTTTGTGCTGCTTCCTTGGACGGGTTCAAAAATAAATGTTATAACTATTTAATGAATAACTGCAACCATGAGCCTTTCAACACAATGTAATGTTCAAAAACATTAATTAAATTTATGTATGTATGTATAACTTTCTACTCACTAAATTTCGCTCTTTGACTTTGTGCACTATGAAAATATATTACGATACCACTGACAACATGTGATATGTGATTCCTGTACTATTTATGTAATATTTATGTGATTATGTGAACATGTGATATAATATCTGGTAATCATTGTCCTTTTCTAATTCTATACCTCCCTTACTCTCTATGTACCTTCAATTCTATATCCCTTCTTTCCTATCTCCCTCCCCACATCCCTTCTCTCTTACTTTACATCTATATAGTCGTTTAGATAAGCAAAATAATCCAAACTAAATCCCAGTCCCATTAGGATTACGTAATTTCGCGAAAAATCCTACGGTCATTTAAGGAAATCTATAAACTAGTATATATTACACATATGCGGGTTGAGATAAGAATTGATTCTCGAAGTTTAACAATTACGTGGTCGGCAAAGCAACATTCCGTTTAGAAGCCGATATTTTCCCCAAATATGTGATTTAAATGTTTAATATGAGAGATTTCGAACGTTAGGCTAAAAAGATGAACAGAATAAAAAACTTCATTAATTTTTCTAAAACATAGTTTAAAATCAAAGATCGTACTTCAATTTTTTTAAATTTTAATTTCCAAAAGATTAAAGCCTGCACTTTAAAAAGTCGCTTTTTACGTGTTATCTTACGGGAAAAGGAAATCGTTCTCCTGGAGTCGAACCCAGGTCTTTTTTCGTATTTTGTATTCGTCATTTAATTTTTATATCTGAATCAAACATTCCTGCGAAATTTCAACATTCTACCTAGTCGGGAAGTTTGTTAAAAACGCGTTAAAGGTGCCATTGATGACGTCAGCGTTATACACAAACCCCACCATTTGGGCTTTTATCTAAAATACATTAATTTCGAATGTAAGTTCGAACGTATGTAAACTTGACTGAATTGTAACCATGGTTTCACACATATGTAATAATATTATATATCTTAGTGGTTCGTATTGTTGCCGGTTTCGTGTAATTGGGTACGATTGACTTGGATAATAGTTTCGCTTCGCATCTATTCATGAAATTTCTTAAAGAACTTTCCCGTTGAATTTCAACGAGCATCTCCCTAATTATTATAATAATTATTATAATAAAAGCCTAGATGGCGGGGTTTGTTTGTAAGGCTGACGTCATCAATGGCACTTTTTAACGCGTTTTAAACAAACTTCCCGATTAGGTGGAAGGTCGAGTGGAAAAGTAAATAACCCATTTGTTCACTCGTCTATGCTAATGCCGAGTTCGGTAATAATCATCTCCATGGCAACAATCCGATAAATGCTATTTAAAATGCAAAACCGCACTGTTTTAGTAGAAATTCAAGAAAATATGATCAATTATCAAATTAGGGATAGGAATTAAAATATACATTCATTTCCCCTTACAACATAACAAACCTCGCACCGATATCACAATATTAAGATATTTTATAGAATCAAAGAATAAATCTCTGAACGATGGATTTGAGACTTCCTATGTAAATCAAACTGGCAAAAAACGTTCCTGGAACCGAACCCGGGACTTCAATCTTCGCCAAATAAAATATACCCCGGAGGTGGGCCCTGGCAGCAAGAGCCTCATACCAAGTTTCATGAAAATCGGTCCATTGATGCAAAAGTTGATAGTAGGGGATACACACACACATACACGACCATTTCATAAGGCTATATTTCCTTTGGAAACCAGCCTAAAAACTCATTCAGTACTGAAGTGAAGCTGGAAGCAGAAACCTGAAGGCTAATTTCGCGATAATCGAAGTCAACTTACCTTATTCTGCAACAAAATCCTTTCGCGACGCAAGATTCCACTATCACACCCGGAAATTCCTCTTGGAAGACACTTTCAAACACTCACCAGTACTTCTGTCAATGACCATATCACTTTAAAAAGGCGGGAATGATGAAGCTTGAAGAATAGAAAAATTTGAAATCACTGATGTTTTTACGTAGAGAGACGATGTTTTGGTGGGATGATCCGATGACGCAATCGCGAAGGATCTAGAATGGGAAAAGAAGCTTATATTTTAAAAAGTCACTGGTATCACTTCGAAATAGTAAAATAAATGGTTAAATAAATATTTTTATCGTGATAAACCTAAAGATATATATTAAAGCCTCTATATTGCGACATTGTTTGACTATATGTGTATTAACGGTATTTGGAGTCGAGATGGGGCATGAAATATTGCGCAAGATTCCCAGCAAATCTCGGGCGGAAGAGATATAGAAATGATTTCGCAGCTTAATATTAACTTATCCTTGATGAACTTCACTCCTTTTAGTAACTCTTATGCTGAGAACGTTAATACAGGGGATGTCTGGCAGGAGGAGTAGGGTCAGCCGTCATAAGAGAGAAGAAAATTTTTGCCGCAGCGGTATATTGAGCAGCGTAATTCTCCCGAGTGATTAAGTTCACAGGAAAAATGAGTCCATTCATTATTACCTGAAAAGTAATGAAATAAAAAAAAATTGGGAGAAAACACCCACGGGAAGGAGGATGAAAAATCCGCGAATATCTTCTTTAGAAAAGCTAAGAAAACATCCTATTCACAAATATACATTATTAAATCAAGGAAATATACCTGAAAACATAAAAACAGATTGTGTTAGATTGGCAGCTGGTAAAAATTATTAGAGATAAAACAATAAAAAATCTGACGTAGCCACCTCTGGTCTCCTGGGCTTCTCCATGTGTCAAGTCTCCGCTGGTGATGCTTAAACCACGTATTAGTTACAATCAATCTATTTCTATGGCAGAATTCCACAAGTTTCTCCCCTCTTTCATTTCTCTTCCCTAGTCCATATTTATCTTCCTGTCCCTCTCTGACTACACTGTTCCAGTCTCCCATTACTATGTTCATACATTTCCTCTACTTCGTCGTCACCAGCATTAGTTGTTGGCATATACATTTGAATTATAAGCATTTCCACTGGCTATTAATTTAGCATTAACTGTCACTACCCTGCTAATTATTTCAGCTATCTCTTTTCTCATTATAATCCCCACTCCCCTTTCCTTTTTCTCTCCTCTCGAGTAAATAATCTTAAATTCGTCTGAATTTATCTCGCCTTCTCCTTCCCACCGAACTTCAGTAAGACCTACTGTACCTACATTATTCCTTCTCATTTCCCATTTCAAGTTCTCTAGTTTACCACTGAATTCATAGTCCTAACATTCCATGTGCCTATTCTTAGTTTCTCACTGCTTGCTTTCTCCTAATTAATATTACATTTCCTCTGTGCATCCCCTAGAGTAGTCCCCACCCGGAGATCCGATTGGGGGACTATTTTACCTCCGGAATATTTTACCCCAAAGAGATCCATAGAGGTATTTGAAGCTTTTCAGTCTATCATGGGAAATATAATGAGGTAGTTTCCCCTTGCTTTCCTCAACGCAGTTTCACAAGAGTGATTACCATTTGTAGCTGTTTAGATCCACATGATCACTACCTACAGAGGTACTGTGCAAGCTGCTACCCTTGCACAGGGGGATGTAAAACCACTAAGACTGCTTCTCAGTCTGACTCTTCCCCTCAGACCTTTCCGGCTTGGATGGTCCTACCAGAATTATCATCTCCCGTGGGCATAGCTCTTTGGTTCATAGGAGTACACAAACCCTGTCACCTCTGTAAGGTTATGCAGTCCTTAGGGAGGGATTTTGGCATAACTAACATTTAATAAAAGTCCCAAGAGAAAATCAAATAACTTTAATAAAAAAAAATTAATAAATATCATATGCCGGGACTTGAACTCCAGATCCTTCTAACTGGGAATACGAGATTTGTGTTATTTGTGTTATTATTCCTGATATCTATAACAATACAGAGATATAAAATGGTGTATAATACCACCAGACACGCAATGCGTTCACAGCGTGTGTTTGGAGCTAAGGAAATAGCAGATGATTTACTTGACTTCAAAATTTCTCATACCGGCGATTTCGCAGGGTGTCGAATAGGCAACCACGGATAGCCCTTGAATTTACTTTTGCACCCGATAGTACAGGCAGACGGACATTGCCGAAATTTGGACCGACCGTTCATGGGGACCCCTCGAAATCGTGAAATTTGGATGGATCCGACATTACGATCCTTGACCCCGTCAACCGATTTTATCCATTTTAGGCTCGAAAATGTATCTCATTAAAACATTGATATTACTGGAGAATTCATTAAAACCGGTCGATTGCTTGCTGAGATATCTTAAAAAACCGGCATTTGGACCAACAATGAGGACCCTCGGGCCCCCGTAAGCCGATTTAAATTATTTTTGGCCCTGCAACTTCCAAGATCAATCTAAAGCTGCCGCCAAATTTTGAAGCGCCTACGTTTATTTTCTGAAGAGTTATGGCTGCCACAGACAGACAAACAAACATTATCTTTTATATATATATATATATATATATATATATATATATATATATATATACACACACTAGTAGAAGGTGCCAAGCATATCATCTCACAGCGATTTTCGTTTTTCCCTTATGTAAAAATAATAGATTAAAACAATCCCCAAACTTTGCAATTATAAGAATTTTTTACTTTCTCCATTATGGGGTACTAATGCTACACATTTCTGCCACATTTTAAAGTTGTAGCACCTCTAGAAATGAAATAATATTTTTGCAATTGTTTAAATTTTAAACATATTTAACGGCCGCCGCAATATATTTATGGGGAGATCCAAATTTTCATTTATGCAAATGCACGGCTCTGTAAATAACTTGAAAATTTCAGCTTCATAGCTCATCCCGTTGTACCTAAAGAGTTATCTATTTGTTTAAATTTTAAGAATTTTTAACGCCAACACAAATTAAAATATCAAAATTTCTATAATCCCTATTTCGTTTTTTTACAAATTCTACCTCTAAAAAAATTCAGCTCCGTAGCAAATTCGGAAATACATAAACCTTGAAAAATTGTTTAAACAATTGCGAATTTTTAGCGGCCGCATTGTTGCACTTGTCAAGATTTTCGTTTTTTTCATTCGGTTCTGCACAAAATCCTACTTAGGAAAAAAATTTCGAATCTCCGGCTCAACTGGAAGTGCCTAAACATATATCCTCCTCTGTAAGGAACGTCTATATATAATGATATATAAACAAAATTAATGGGAGGGAAGAAAGAAAGTGAGAGAGGGAGAAGGGGAAACCTCATGTTTGGAGGACATGATCACAGCCAAAGCTCCTCATCAGTCGTCTTGAACTCTCTCTCGTCTACTTCCCAAAAGTTGCCCTTCACATTAAACCATGCTCTGTCCTTAGTCAAATCCGACCCACGCGGTCACTTTCCCCCTCCCCCATACCTTACCCCGTCCTCCAAACAACTATCTCCCTACTTCCTCTTGTCCTCCTTCCTTTCTTGCTCCTTCTGTCTCTCCTCCTTACTCCCTATTCCTCCGCCTTTACACTTCTGTCGACCTTTCTCCTATTTCTCTTCTCTACTGCACCCCTTTCTTCCATTCCTCCTCCATCTCTTCTATCTTCACCGATCCATTTACCTCACCTACACCCTACTCTTCCTTCTCCACCACCTTTCTCCATCTCCCTCTCCATTTCTTTTTGTTTGTTTGTATGGAATTTCGGGCTAATTAACCTCTTGGATTATTATAGCCATTACTCCTTCCAAATCAAACACATGTACAAGGGAATCAGCCGGAATCAGCCTACTCTTTACGAAGAGCACCAAGGGGGCCAACTGCTTAACGTCTTTTCCGGAGGACGGAGCGCTGACTTGCGCGATCTCCTCAAATCACACAAGTGGGGGACGGGACAATCTCACGTTGAAAAATCCTGCTCTCTGCCTGATTCGAACCTGGGACCGCTGCGTAGAAGGCCAACGCTCTAACCACTCCGTCACCTTCATCCCCATTTCCACTTCTCTAGCTTATTTTTTTCTCCATTTCTCATCCATTCCCTACGTCTTCTCCTCCTTCCCTCCCCTCTCTCCTATCTTCTGTGACCCTTTCTCACCCTCCTGCCTCTCCCTCTCCAATCGACTAACAAACTTAAGGCCAGTCGATTAAGCTCCTTTCGGTAGCACACCTAAACTCCACTTCGCCCAGGCATCAACGATCCTCCCGAACATCAACCACCTCTTTGCACACATACACAGCGCATCCCATCCTCCCCATCTCAAACCCTAACCCTAACTCTCTCTGGAACCCTTACGACATCTTTATTTAGCTTCTGAATTTCCCAAAGGTTGGATTTGATTTCTGTCCGGAAACTGTTCCATTAACTGGTTATTTCACTTTTCTATTTTCGTCCTCTCCGTTAAGGTTTTTTTGCGAAACCCTAGAATTTTGTAGTAATTTAAAAAAGGTGTATATCGCCCTCCGAGAAACCTACGAATATATAAAAATTTCTCGAGTACAGAGATATAAGATATATAAAGATATTAGTAACACTTCCGTCAACGCTTCTAAGAAAGGATGAATAAATCATCATGCGGGAAACTTTCGTTTGTATAATGTACATTCGCGTGAATCTTAATCATATTCGAGGGAAATATATGAAGAACAGAAGTTGCTGTGACAAATTTTGATCGAAGAATTTGAATGGTGATTTTCTCGAGTTACAGCTTAGGAGTATTTAAATACAGCAAACATTCACCATCAGCGAGAGATACGTTTCTGAGACAGACGCGAAAGGCAAAACTGCGAATGCTGATGCCGAGGGATAACTGGAAAGCGGTGAACAGGTTCTCAGCTCACAAAAATTACCATATTTATGTAGAAACAAATGATGTGAAATTCATGATCGCTCTCCAAAAACTTAAAAAAAATTATCGCGTTTAAAAATACGTGTAACCATCTTCTTGACAAATAACATACTCTAACAGTGAAGGATATTTATTCATCTGTTAATCGGTAACTGCTATGAGATTCGTAAAGAGTTTACACACAAAGTTTATTTTATCGCTTTGGCAATAAAAGAGCACAGGGTGCATATCATTGACGTTAATAATAAAAGAAGCTGTGTGTATGTGGCAGTCGTAACTCTTTAGAACATAAACGTAAGAGCTTCAAAATTTGGCAGAAGCTTTAAGTTGATTATGAGAGATTCAAGGACAAAAAAAAAATTTTAATCGGCCCCCGGAGGCTTGAGGGGTCCCCATGGAACGGTCGGTCCAAATTTGGGATTTTAAAGATATCTCAGTAACCAAATTACCGATTTTGATGAATCCTCCATCAATATCAATGTTTTGGTGAAACATTTTCTAGGCAAAAATGAACAAAACCGGTTCACAAGATCGAATGGTGATAATGTAAGGGCCGGTCCAAATTTCGGTTTTATAAAAATATATCTCGGCAACGAATTGACCGATTTCGATCAAACCTCCACTAATATCAATGTTTTGGTGAGGTACACTATTGAGCATTAAATTAAAGGGGTGAACGAGTTTTACTTTTTCTCAACCATCGAGTGATAATTAGAAGGTTATCCTTTTTTCATAATTTTATTAAAAGATCCTAACATTCTGAATAGATCTTCCAGATTATCTCCAGAACTATTTTGCAGATTCAGGTTGATCATGAGAGTTGCAGTGCCAAATATAATTTAAATCGGCCCATGGGATTGAGGTTTCCCCATGGAACGGTGGTCCAAATTTCAGTTTTTTTTTAAAGATATCTCAGGAACCAATTGGCCGATTTTGATGAAACCTCCATCAGTATCAATCTTGAACCCAGAAACCTAGACTTAAAACTTGGTATTCATACTAAAGAAATGTTGAGGATATACATCTTGGTGCCAGAGCTTTGATTTCTTGGGTGGGAGGGGAAGGGAGGTATCAAATTTGAGTCAATATTTAATTTGTTCATACCAATTAAAGGGGAATTTTGGTCACTTACCTTAAGAGTACCTTGAGTTTGAATGAGAATATTAGCGAGTGATATGTGCATGAAAAATTCGAAACTCTAAACCCGGGGCAAAGCCCGGGTAATTATCTAGTCAGAAAGAAGAGTAAGGACACAAATCCCGGGCGACAGATTTTTCGTCTGAATGACCCAACTTTCCTACATCGTATTTTTTCATAAGAAAGTCAACAATAACTTCGTTATTCATTGTTTATATATAAAATGAGATGTCGATTCTCACGATATTATAATAAAGCGAAGCAAAGTCTAATTTTTCAACATAAATTAAAGAAAGAGTACAATTTTGCGTGCTATCGGCGAATCGCTGCTCATATGGATACATGTTTAGAGAAATTACAACCCGGGAATAGCCAAAACTGCGAATGAAGAGACCGTGAATGGCGAAGGTTTGCTGTATAAATCATTGCTAGTTTTGGTATTTAAAATGTACAATTTATGGAAACTTTATCAAATGAAAACATGTTTACAAGTTGCGTTTTTAATTGGCGCAAAAAATGATTACGTGCCGCAATGAACATTTTCTTCAGACCTCCAATTCAAATCGCGTGGGTACAATGGCTCTTAGCTATTTAAAGGACGCCTATGTCTAATTAATTGGAATACAATATTTATCACTGTTGCATTTATATTTTCTAATCCACGGTCGACGACCATTCTATGGAAATTATGTACCAGAAGAATTGAAATTAAAATTTAACATTGAATATTCCGAATTACGATCATTAAAGTTAAAGTTATGAAAAGTGTCAATGCATGGCAGATCTGATTCAGTTACATGGTTCGCGTTTTCCATTTTCACTCCGCTTTTTGATGTAATTGAAAATGAGATTTTCTGATTTAGTTACATGAGATGTATTTACCAATTCATTTTTATTTTAATGTGTCTCAAATATACAACATGAATGCATATGAACAATACTAATGCGCAGTATAAAATTTGGGATGACGACTCATTTCATAAAAATATGTATTAAAAAAGTTTCTCTATATAATTACTAGTATATGGCCCGTCAAAAATGTCGAATTCGAATCAATAAAAAAGGAATTTTAATTTTTAACTTTAAATAAATTATTTTAGCTATCACTATTTATATTGATTTTTGTTTCTCATAGCAATCGGTTGTCATGATAAACAAATTTTGAAGTAGGGAAGGGAAAGACATTTTGACTTGAGATAACAATCTGAGCTCAAGTTTTGATAATTACATTGTCGTCAAAGCATTTGTCGTTAAAATTAAAATATTACCCCAAAGTATGTCATTTATTAATATGAGCAATTTAGAGCTGTCGGCGGAAAAACATGAATAGAATAAGATCGTAGATAGATAAAATAAGATGATCGTAGGTCAAGTTTTTTTCCCATTTTAATTTCCAAAAGAAGATAAGCCTTCACGAAAAAAGTCGATTTTTACGTGTTATCTTACGAAGAATAGAAATAATGAATCTCCTGGTGTCAAACTCGGGACTTATTTCGTGAATTTTCTTTCGGCAAATAATTTTTATATTTAAATAGATTATTTATACCAAATTTCAATTTTCTATCTTCATCGTCGATCGAGTTAATTGCGTTTTAATAGGTTGACACTCAGACCAACGGACGGACAACATAGCCTTTTATTATTATTTCTGTGATTCTTTGATTCTTTTAAAACTCTACTTCAATCCTTCACTCCATAAACTTTTTACACGCTCGGTTTATATCTTAAAACGTCCAGCACTTTCATCAGATTTTCCTACCGTTTCTATTTCAATAATATTGAATTTAGAACATTATTACGATTTTAAACCTTTTTGAGCAGTATTTAAACATTTTAGGTATTCCTTCTCAAAAATAACGCTACGAATGTTGCTTACATTGATTGCTATGGAAATCATTTCCCTCTCCCTCCGTTTTCTCTTCTTCTCGTATTAAACGTCTTCAAAGCAAGCTTAAACCCATTAGGATTGAAATAACAACAGGAATTCGCGGTTTGACAATGTAATTGGTAGGCAATGCAACATTCCGTTAAAATTCCAAGAATTTTCCAAAATATATAATTCAAACGATTAACATGAGCGATTTCAAGCTGAAGGCAAGACTGACGAAACCTCAAAATGTTTTCTTTAGAATGGTCTAGATCCAAAGATATGTCAATTTATTCTAATTTAAATGTTCAAAAGAAGAAAAGCCTGTACGCCGAAAAGTCCACTTTTACGTATTATTTTATGAGAAATATAAATTTCCCGTAGTCAAACTCGGGTCGCTTTTCCAAATATTTTTGTCAATCACTTTTAATATGAGAATCAAGCATTCCTGGAAAATTTCAAACAATTATCTCTTGCTGTTTTTGAGATATAAACGATTAAAAATGATCACCAACCACTCAAACAACACTTACTGAAAGATTAGTTAGTTCGTTGAGCATTGAAGGAGTTAAAAGCAAAACTTTCAGTTTTTTATCATTAACGTAGTTGCTCTGATTAGGAATTTGGTCTGTTCATGTCACTTTTGTCTGTTACTTTAGTATAAATCCAAATTTCCAGGCTCCATAAAAATTACGGCGTTATAGCCCCTGATATACGGGTGTAGAATGAGTGAGGAACGCACAACTCTGGAGGAGAAGGAGGATATAATAATAAAACTAAGGGAAGAGTTGGATAGGGCCAAGGAGAGGATAAAAGACTTGGAGAAAGAGAACACAGAGCTAAGAAATGGAGAGAAGAAATCTCGGAGTGACGAAGAATGGAGAGAATGCAAGAGACGCAGACAAACGGAAGTTAAGAATATTTTTCGTGCCTGTGAGAAAAACGTTCGTGTGATTGGGGACTCGATGATTCGGTTTGCTGGTGAAGAATGTCGTAAACAAGGGGCGGTGGTGGAATGTTTACCGGGTATTAGGATTGAGCAGCTAGAGAGAAAAATCGAAAAATTGGAGGCAGATAGGAAGGAAGAAGTGGTGGTTCTGCATGTGGGGACAAACGACATTAAAAATGTGCGCAGTGATGATCATGTTGTGGGCTTAGTGTGGGATTTGTGTTCGGCTACTAGGAAGAAATTCAAGGAAGCGAAGATTGTGGTGAGCGGAATTATAAGAAGACGGGACGTGGATAGAAGAAGAGTGGATTATATTAATGAAGGATTGGATTGGGTTTGTCAGAAGAAAAGTATGTGTTTTGTGGATCCTAACTGTTGGTTAAATATGAACGATTTGGGCCGGGATGGACTGCATTTGAACCGACGAGGGAGTTTTAAATTTGGTAGTGTGCTTAATGATGTAATAAAATCTTGTTTGTCGGGAAACTTGTTGGGTGTGTTAGAGGTGAATATGAAAAGAGAATCAACGCAGCTGGCGGGAGAGCGCTGGGAAGGGATGGGACTTTTAGGCTTATGCAGGTAAACTGCAGGAGCATAGTCAATAAAATATTTGAATTTGAATTCGGTTCGCTAATGGAAATACATGAACCTGATGTTACTATATGTACAGAGACATGGCTAAGGGAGGAAATAAGTGACAATGAAATATTTCCGAATGGGTTTCATATTTACAGAAGAGACAGAGGTACCAAAGGAGGAGGAATATGTATCTGCGTGAAGGACGACAATGAAAGTAGCCTAAAAATAATAGATACGGAGTATGAGTTACTCGGAGTAAATATAAAGGATAGAAAAGGAAAACAGTTCGAAATCGTAGCGGCGTATAGGCCACCAGGTGAAGACATGGGGCTCATGGAGCGGTTAGTCGAGATAGCAAGTAGCAGAGTAGTAAGCAGGCCATTAGTTATAGCAGGTGACCTCAACATTTCCCAGATAGACTGGAAGGGACGTACGCCGGTGGGTGGTGAGAGTCAGAGATGCGTAAACAGTCTTATCGGTCAAGGAGGCAGTGCACCAAGGGTCCATAGTTTTCCTACGTTATCTTTTTCTATTATGCTCTCTTATCGTCCTAGGGAGAAACGATCCTCTATATCGCTCCGTTCTACAGTCGATCTCGCGAATCTTATCCTCACTGTCCTGCCTTCCGAGATACGTCGGGCTTCTGATAAGTCCTACTACCTCATTCGCTAGTCCCTCCGACATAAATTTTTCCAGTAGTTTAATTCTAGCCTGCAGCCTACGTTCCTCTAACGATGTCCATTTCAGATTATCTATTAATGATGTTACGCTTTGTTTACTATCGTAATTCCTCTTTACAAATCTAGCTGCCCTGCGCTGAACCTTTTCTATCTCGTTAGTGAGTCCCTTTTCGTAAGGATCCCACACAGCTGAAGCATATTCGACCTGCGGTCGAACCAAGGATAAATAACATAATTCTTTCACTTTTTCGGAGCTATTTCGAACTATTCTCCTTATAAAGGCCAGCTTTTTGTTAGCGGCACCTATCAATCGGCGTGTGGGTGTCCCACGAGAGATCACGATGGATCGTGGCTCCGAGGTATTTAATCGAGTCTGAAACTGGAATCTCTACTCCGTCCAACGAATAATGAATATTCAACGAGATACTCTTGGTTCTCCAAAAGTTGATGACGCAGCTTTTCTTTTGGTTTATCTCTAACTGCCATTCCTTACACCATGCAGAAATAGCTTCTAGGTCATTTTGGAGATACTGGTGGTCTTCCGGATTGCTTATTTCTCTATAGATGACGGTGTCGTCCGCGAAAAGCCTAATTTTACTTCTGACTACTGAGCTGATATCGTTTATATAAATTAGAAATAATAACGGACCAATTACACTACCCTGTGGAACGCCAGAGACAACCTCCACTAAGTTCGAAGATTTCCCATCTATAACAACCATCTGCTTCCTATGATTTAAAAATTCACGGATCCAACTAACGATTTTAGAATTAACGCCTAAGGTTTCTAATTTCGTTATTAACTTCCTGTGAGGTACCTTATCAAAGGCTTTCCTAAAATCTAAGAAGATGGCATCGACCTGCGTATTCTTTTCTCCGCTTCTCAGTAAACAATTAACAAAAAGACCGAGCTGAGTATCACATGACCTACCTTTCCTGAAGCCGTGTTGACAATCATCTAACAATAAATTACTATCAAGAAATCGCATTATGTTGCTAACGAGTATATGCTCGAGAATCTTACACGATATCGAAGTTAAAGAAATCGGCCTGTAATTTTCTGGGTTCTCCTTGTCGCCGCCCTTGTGAATTGGGGTAACGTGCGCTAACTTCCAGTCGCTAGGGACCTCCGCGCGAGAAATGGATTTCTCGAATATTATCAGAAGAAAAGGTGCTATTTCTTCAGCTAATTCTTTTAAAACGCGAGCAGGAATTTCTTCGGGGCCAGTGGCTTTGTTATGTCTGATGGAACTTAATTGTTTTGCTATTCCCACCTCAGAAAATACTATATCGTTCATCAGGTCCCCCCTTATTGCGGGTGCATAATGTACGCAATGGTCGCTGACGGCTGTGAATGCTTTTACAAAATGACCGTTTAACAGGTTGGCTTTCTCTACGCTATCATGAATAACGGCACCCAAGTCATTACGCAGGGAAGGTATGGTAGGGCCTCTACCTTGGACCTCTCTCACATAGGACCAAAACGCTTTAGGGTCCTCCTTCAAATAATTATTTAATACCTTATTCCGGAAGTTAGTAAAAGCCTCGCGCATAGTAGTTCTCGCTTTAGCGCGGGATTCCTTATACGTCTTAACTTTAGTTGCTCTATATTCATCGGATGATGTAGACGGCATATTTTTTATTTTCGCGTGGCTTATTCTCTGACGCCTAAGCGCACTCCTAACTTGCTTATTGTACCAACGTGGCTCTTTATTGTCGACCTTCAATTTAATTGGAATGTACTTATCGATACTCTCTAGCATTATATCCTTGAATAGTTTCCATGACGACTCAGCACCTGATCGTTCGGTCATATCACGGAAGCCAGGTAGAATTTCTCGTAGGCGCGACCTGAAGCTTGAAAAGTTTGCCCTAGCAAATATATAAAACTTTCTTTGAGGCTTAGGGTGCCTATCGATTTTCAACTTACACTCTGCATATACGGCCTGATGATCACTTATCCCATCTTCAATAGTGACTTTGTTTATTCTTTCTGGGACGTTAGTTGCTAATAAATCTAATATGTTTTCCGATCGCGTTGGTTTTCTGACTAATTGAAGGAGAGAGTGCTCGCAGAATGTTTCGATTAATGCCTCACAGGATTCGCGTTCTTTACCTCTAGATTCGAAACATAGATTTTCCCAATCAATTGAGTGCAAGTTAAAGTCACCACCGACTATCACGATACCATCTTGATTTATCAGTCTAAGCTTTGATAATTGTTTCTCGAGACTTAAAATACAATCTACACCAGCGTTAGGTGTCCTGTAAAACGAGCATATGAACACCTTTTTGGAGCCATCTTTACCTATGCGGCACCAAACACTCTCGATATCCTCGTCACTTATCGGAATCTCACTGCTATCGTACTTATCGCTAACCGCTATGAAAACTCCCCCTCCCGATCTATTAGCGCGATCTTTTCTATAGACACGATAGTCTCTAGGAAATATCTCCTCACTCTGAATCTCATCCGTTAACCAACTTTCTGTGCCTATCACGACGTCGGCATGCAGACTGCGAATAAGATGCTCGAACTCAGCAATTTTCCTACGGATGCTGCGACAGTTCAGTACGACGACGTTTAATTTCTCACTATCACTTCGCATACTAATCTCACCCTTGACTTTCTCTTCCACTCTAAAACTACATGCGCTCCCACCACAATCACTCCCACGACTGTATGGCGTCGCATCAAAATTGGAATTGCGACCCGTCGCGCCCTTTACGGAACATTCTATCAATGACCTATCGCGAAATTGGTGCTGCATGTTACGCTCGGTGTATATTCTATCATTAGATAATCTTTCGGGATTCTTATTTTCTACAAATGCATCGATTATCCCCAGACCCAAAACTGACCTACACCCTGCCCTACTCTCTAGCCTAAAAAATCCCTATTGTGCTCGAGAATCCTACTCGCTACTCTCTGAGCCGATTCGAGCGTGTAGTGAACACCAGAGTGATCCAGTGGTGCCCTGCACGATTCGATATTCGGTCGTAGGTCGACGAAGTCCACTCCCAAGTCCCGACAGAAATTCCACAGCCTTCGGTTCAGACCTTCAACTCTACTCCAAACCTCAGAACCGCGGTCAATCCTAGGGACTATACTGCAGACAGTAAGCCGCACATCGGAACCCGACTCCTCTCGGACACGAGCAACCTCAGAGGCCAAGTCCTTAAAAGAACTTAAAATCTCCTCGGACCCGTTTCCTCCTTTCTATGCGACGCTGATTTCGAGGGAATGAGGTCTCGAATCACGGAGCTGGTAAGAGAGGTTACGGACCTCCGTCGGAGGGTGGCAAGAGCGGAGTCGGCCCTTGTTCGTGTTGGGAGAACGCATCCATCCCCGAGAACTCACCGCGCCATGATGGCGACTCGGGTGCGCTCGAGTGCGAAAGTCGGTGGTGTGATCGAGGGTGTTTGTTGGACCTCTTCGGGGGCTGGGGTCGCTCCAATCCTGAAACCCAACGATTGGAGAGTGGTCTCCAACCGGGGGGATCGTGGAGTGGTCCTGCAAAGGCTGGGAGCTGGGAATGCCTCGGCAGACCCTCTTCCAGTTTGCAATCGGTTCGCGGCGTTGTCGGAGGACGACACTTCGGCCAATGCTCTCGCATCCGCTCCCGTCTCTTTGGCGGAGGCTGGATCTATGGGAAGTCGGGGTGGGAAGGGAGGGCTCCTAGTAATAGGTAGTTCTAATGTCCGGCGTGTTATGGCTCCCTTGCTAACTCGAGCCCGCCGGGAGGGAGTGGCTGAGCGGGTGTTCTCCAGGTGTATACCAGGAGGAACGGTCCCCCAAGTGACGAGGGCGGTACGGGAGTCGGTGGAGTCAACGGGTTGCTCTAGGCTGCGGATGGTGGTCCATGTTGGGACTAACGACGCCTCGAAGCGCGGGTCCGAGGAGATTCTAAGTTCTTTTGAGGACTTGGTCGCCGAGGTCACTCGTGTCCGAGAGGAGTCGGGTTCTGATGTGCGGCTCACCATTTGTAGTATTGTCCCGCGGATTGACTGTGGTTCGGAGGTTTGGAGCCGCGTGGCGGGGCTAAACCAAAGGCTATGGAATTTCTGTGTGGGCATGGGAGTCGACTTCGTTGATCTCCGGCCGGTTCTCGGATCGTGTAGGGTACCCCTAAACGGCTCTGGAGTTCATTACACGACCGAGGCTTCACAGAGTGTAGCGTGTAGGATCTTCGACCATGGTAGGTCTTTTTTAGATTAGAGAGTAGGGTAGGGTGTAGGCGTATTAGGAGATTTCATAGGGGCATCGAGTGTAATACAGTTTCTGGTCGCAAAGTGAGAGAGTCCACCTGCGAAAGCCGTAATAGAGCAGTTAATGCTTCGGGCGATAACGAGAAATTAAATATTATAGTTTTAAACTGCCGCAGCATTCGTAGGAAGTCTGCCGAACTCGAACACATAATTCGCACGTTGCATGCGGATGTAGTTATAGGTACGGAAAGTTGGCTCACTGAAGATATCGCTAGCCAAGAAATTTTTCCGAAAAGCTATAGAGTATACAGAAAAGACCGCGCCAATAGAATAGGTGGCGGAGTATTTTTGGCAATAAGTGAAAAGTACGATAGTTGTCAGATCCCTATTATCGATGAAACGACCGAGAGCGTGTGGTGCCGCCTAGGTAAGGATAATTCGAAAAAGATATATTTATGCTCATTTTACAGACCACCTAATGCCAAAGTTGATTATATTTTAAGTTTAGAGAGGCAATTAGCCGAGCTTAGATCTATTATGAACGACGGTTACGTGATAATTGGAGGCGATTTTAACTTACCGTCAATCGATTGGGAAAACCTATGTTTCGTTACGGGAGGTAAAAAACGCGAATCGTGTGAAGCCTTAATTGACACGTTTCATGAATATTCCTTAATCCAGATGGTAAAAAAAGCCACGCGTTCGGACAATGTTCTCGACTTGCTTGCTTCTAACATCCCGCATAGGATAACTAAGGTATCTACAGAGGTGGGACTTAGCGACCATCGAGCTGTGTATGCGGAGTGCGAATTAAAGCTCAAAAGACATCCTAAGCCTCTTCGGAATGTATACGCTTTCGCCAAGGCCGACTTTAAAAGTTCCAGCTTACATCTCAAAAGTACCTTTGTCAGTTATCGTGAAAAGACAGAACGATTAGGTATGGAGCCATCATGGTTATTATTTAAGGATATACTAGGAAGAGGTATCAAAAGATTTATCCCCAGTAAGTTAAAATCTGATAAGAAAGAACCTCGTTGGTTTAATAAGGAAATCAGGATTGCCTTAAGACGACAGAGGCGTAGCCACGCAAAATTGAAAAACATACCTACCACGGCTTCCGATGAGTATCGCACAGCTATAGTCCATGAGTATAACAGTGCCCGCGTACTAGCGAGAAAAACCATGCGTAACGCATTTAACACCTTCCGGAATGAGGTATTAAATACAAAATTGAAGGAGGATCCAAAAGCGTTCTGGTCCTACGTAAGAGAAGTCAAGGGAGTGGGTCCTTCAATACCCTCCCTGCGATGTGATTCCGGAGACATCCTTGACGATGGGGAGGATAAAGCTAATCTACTAAACGTTTACTTTGCGAAGGCGTTCACGGCAGGTGGAAATATACTTAAAGATAATCTTATTCCCGATGGATGTACTCGGATGGATAATATTAAAATCTCTGAGGCAGGAATAGCGAAGCAACTGAGTGCGATAAAGCCCAACAAAAATCCTGGACCAGAAGAAATTCCCGCGCGTGTATTAAAAGAATTAGCAGAAGATATAGCTCCCTTCCTTCGGATAGTTTTCGAGAAATCTCTTACCCTCTGTGAGGTTCCTGATGATTGGAAACTAGCACACGTCACACCCATTCACAAGGGAGGTGACAAAGAGAACCCCGAAAATTATAGGCCGATTTCTCTAACATCACTGTCATGTAAGATTTTGGAGCACATTATTGTTAGCAACACAATGCGTTATCTCGAGAGTAGATCGCTCTTAGTCAGCTGTGAACATGGCTTCAGAAAAGGTAGATCCTGTGACACCCAACTCGGTCTGTTTGTGAATGATGTTTTATCATGCGGCGAAAATAATAAGCAGGTCGATGCAGTGTTCCTTGATTTTAGAAAAGCTTTTGATAAGGTTCCCCACCGTAAGTTGTTATTAAAATTGGGAAATCTTGGCGTTAATGTTAAAGTCATTAACTGGGTTCGCGCTTTCCTTAAGAATAGAAAACAAAAAGTAGTCATCGATGGTAAGTCCTCGAGTGTGGCAGATGTAGTCTCTGGAGTGCCGCAGGGTAGTGTGATCGGACCTATGCTTTTCTTGCTTTATATAAATGACATCAGCTCAGTTGTAAAAAGTAATATCAGGCTTTTTGCGGATGACACCGTAGTCTATAGAGAAATTAGTGGTCCTAGCGACCATCGTCAGCTTCAGGATAATCTGGATGCGTTATCTGTTTGGTGCAAGGAATGGCAGCTAGAAATCAATCAGAAAAAGAGTAACGTTCTAAACTTTTGGAAATCTAGAAGCCCATCGTCCGTGTTTACCTACTCGATAGATGGTGAGAGCATTCCTGTTTCGGAATCCGTGAAATACCTAGGGGTAACCTTGAATCGTGACCTGTCTTGGGACACCCACATAAGACGAGTGATAGTTGCGGTAAATAAGAAGTTGGCTTTTGTGCGTAGGATAGTCAGGAAAAGCACGGAAAAGGTGAGAGAATCCTGTTATTTATCGTTGGTTAGACCTCAAATGGAATACGCAGCAGCGGTTTGGGATCCATATCAGAGGGGACTCATAAAGGATTTAGAAAAAATACAGCGGCGAGCAGCTAGATTCGTGAAAAAGAATTACGATAAAAAACAGAGCGTTACGTTACTCATTGATGAGTTGAGTTGGCCATCGTTGAAAGATCGTAGATTACAGGCGAGACTTAAACTTCTAGATAAATATAGGTCGGAGATATTCGTAAATGAAATGAAGGATATTATTCGACAACCAACGTATATCGGACGGAGGGATAATGACGACAAGATTCTCGAAATAGATAGTAGGACGGAGAGGTATAAGGAGTCCTTTTTCCCTAGGACAATACGTGACCACAATAGATAACTGTGAATAATAATTAGTTAGGAACTTGGTGCGCGGCACCCCCTGCCATCCACCGTCAAGGTGACTTGCAGGGTAATATGTAGATGTAGATGTAGACCCGCGCTTCGAGGAGTCGTTAGTCCCAACATGGGCCACCACCCGCAGCCGAGAGCAACCTGTCGCCACTACCGCTTCTCTCACCGTGTTGGTCACTTGCGGCACCGTGCCTCCTGATATACATCTGGAGAAGACCCGCTCTTCAACTCCCTCCCGGCGAGCACTGGATAATAGGGGTGCCATTACATTACATTACATTAAAGGAGGTTCTCGTTCCAATTTGAATAATTATCGCCCGATAAGCTTGACAAGTGTAGTTTGCAAGCAAATGGAGCACTTACTGTCTCACTATATTAGAGAATTTTGGAAGGCGAAGAACTGGCTAAGTAAAGCACAGCACGGTTTTCGTAGAGAATACTCGTGTGACAGCCAGACGACCGCACTAGTACAGGATATTGCAGAGACGCTAGATAAGGGGAAACAGATAGATGCAATTCTCATAGATTTTTCCAAGGCCTTTGACAGAGTAAACCATAGGTTACTTATGGATAAAATATCTGGAATGGGAATGGACAAAAGAGTGGTTAGATGGATTGGGGAATTTTTATCAAAACGTAAGCAAAAGGTTTGAGTAGGCGGTGAACTTTCGAATGATGCGGATATCACTTCGGGCGTTCCTCAGGGAAGTGTCCTCGGAGCGTTGTTGTTTTTGATATTCATAAACGACCTAACTGAGTCTTTGGGGTGTAACGTTAGGTTATTTGCGGATGACTGTTTAATTTACAGATTAATCGAGAATACTGAAGATTGCGGATCATTACAAAATAACTTAGATGAACTTGTACGTTGGGCAGAAGCAAATAAAATGAAAATAAATGCAGAAAAAACAAAACTAATACGTTTCTGTAGAGGAAGAAGTGCATTTAACTGGGAGTACGTTTTAGAGGGTAGCGTCCTAACGGAGGACGATGAGTGTAAGTATCTAGGGGTAACTTTCACGAAGGACCTTCAGTGGGGACCGCAGATAGACAGAGTTGTAGCCAAAGCTTACGGAGCACTGCATTTTATAATTAGGGTCTTAGGAAAGAGTAGTGCTGCCACAAAGGAAATGGCTTATAAATCGTTAGTTAGGCCTATTCTGGAATATGCTGCAATAGTGTGGGATCCTCACTCAGTGGGTCAGATAAAGCAGCTTGAGATGGTGCAGAGAACTGCAGCGCGCTATGTCTTAGGAGATTTTAGAAGAACCGAGAGCGTAACAGAAATGTTAAAAAAACTAGAGTGGGAATCGCTGGAACATAGAAGAAGCATAGCAAGGCTAGGGGGACTTTTTAATGCATATACGGAAAAGCCAGCTTGGGCAGATATTTGTGATAGGATTAAAAAACCTTCTTATCATGGACGCTGGGATCATGAGCACAAGATGGAGCCTCCTCCACAAAAAACAAACTGGGGAAAATTCTCGTTTCTTAATAGAGGGATTGAGCATTGGAACGCATTACCTGCAGAGGTCTTCAAGCCATTCCCTTCCCGCGTAGGTCTCTTTAAAGCGAAGTTAAATACCATTTAAAATGCATAATAATTATGGGTAATTCTAAAGACGAGCTTTTGAGTGATACGTAATGTTTCCATTTGTGTACCCTTCCCTAGAAATGTTAAAACCTTTAAATCAAGAGTAAAAAATATCACTGGGAACGATTTTTATTACTTTTAGTTAATTTATTGTTAAATAATATTGTAAGATGAATTAATTAACGAAGGAGCTCGAACTCGAAGCTCCTAACAGGAAAAATATATGAATAGAATATTGTATGTGGTATGTGAAAAATTGTAACCTGAATCTTCTGAATATGTTTTTATATGTTTTAAATATGTTTTTTATATATGTTAATTTTGTAACCTTGCCACCGGGCCAGGCGCCCACTTGCATTGTATATTGAAATAATAATAATAATAATATAATGGTCAAGTCGGACATACGGGCAGACAGATGGATACGCCAAATGCATGTCATTTTTATTTTAAAAAGTGCTAAAAACGTATTTATTTAGAATTATCACGGAATGTTAGCATTAATGGTATAAGAACTGAGGACCAATAATTGAATTATCATAATTTGTTTCAAGATTACTTAATTTATTCTGGTTTCACTTTCATATTCGTGCATCAAAATACTGGAATTTTAGTGAATAAGGCAGAAAGTGTTTTTATACCGGGAAAGTGTGCGAAATTCACCTTAAGGAAATGCGAGTTGAAATGAAGCACTGGGACTATTAAAGTCTAAAAAATTAAACCGCCCAGGGATAATATAACAGAGTGTTTTCCAAAATGAGAAGAAATTCCAATCCTCGCTAAAGAACATTCCCTCTATTTTAATCGCGCACGGAGAAATTTTTTGTTTTAAAAAAAGAGATAGGGAGGGAGAGAAGAGAGGAAGAAAAAACAAACTTTGCTTTGGTGGAAAAAATCGCGCCTCGCATCTCCTGACTTTGCGCGTAACTCTTAAGTAATAAGAGAGAAAATAAAAGAAACCATAAAAATATATTTTTAAGTCAACTTTTAGAACACACCAAAAGGTAAAAAATAAATATTTAGATCGAAGAAAAACGTTAATTATTCATAAATTCTAAATTTGTAACTAACAATCTTCTAAAAGTCTTAAAGTCATCTCCTAAAAGTTTTAGGGGTTATTATCCTGAAGCAAAATTTAAGTCTCTTAAGTTGGCTCATTACTATGCCGTAGAACTTTTAGAAGAGACTTTTAGACTTTTACAAATTTAGAATTTCCGAATATTTAGCGTTAATCTTCGATCCCGATATTATTTTTTTGCCTTTTATTGCGTTTTAAAAGTCAACTTAAAAAATATACTGATCATTTTCCAAATTTTCCCGTTTCATAAACATTAAAGAAACATTTCTCCTATTAATATAATTCAATTTGATTGAAGTACTTCGTATGACGTAGCATTTTAAAGTTATTGTCTATTTCAAGTAACTTCATCAAACAAAATTTTCGTACGAAGGAACAACTTCTATACTAGATATTTACCCATCACGTGTGTGGATCAAGCGAAGTTAAATTAAAAGTTGAAAAAAAAGAGAGGCAACAAAAAACTCGAAAAAGAATGTCACGTCCCCTAACTAGCTGTAACCTGAACAGGACCTCTCACTCCCTCTCTATTTCTCTCTCATACACGCTTTCTCACTCTGTACCTCATACCCCCCTTAAAACATACCCCCGCATCCCATACTTCACCCACGCAAAACGCCTTCTTCAGCTCCTTTTTTAGATTTTTTGCTCCTCTTCCTTTCGCCGATTCCCTTTCGCCAAAATCTCTTATCTATCCCTCCTTAACCTCCCATTCCCCTCTCCCCGTTCCTCCACTCCCGAAAACTCATCCCTCTCAATCCCTCCTCCTCTAGCCACTTTCGCCCCCTCCGCAATTCCGTAAGCGTTCGACTGTCCGCAAACTCCTCTTCTTCCGTATACTACTTCCTCCCACGATCCGACCCAATCCGCGGAGCGGGATGAGAGAGCGGGAGTCGTTGGTCGCATTTTGTCTTTTTTGTTCCTAAGCGGGGCTATCAATCGATGCCCCGATAGTTGAATCGGATAAGAGAGAGAGAATTAAAAGTATTTCTGGAAGAGATTGGAAGGGATTTGGACCAGGAGGTTTTGCTTCTCTTCCAGCGAAACGTTATTAGGCCGCCCACGCGAGTCATCTATTCGATTTAACAGCGCTCCCTGTTAATGGACACGGTTAATTCTCTGGGGCCTTAATTCTTATCGATAGGCCGGTTACGGTAAATAAGTAGCGTTAAAGTAATCTTTATTTGTTGGAAAGTTTAATTGTTTGCGATTAGATTTACTCTTATGATTATGTTGCTAGCGAGTAAAATACTTTTCTCCTTTTTTTTAGACAAAAGGAATAGCTCAAATACATAATCATTACATTTGTTCACCTATGAATATTTAAACAAATATGAGTATATGTTTAGCATATTTTTGTGTTAACCTTCACAATTTACCTAGGAAATGGAATATGATTCTAAAGGAGAAATGTTGCGTTTACTCATTCTCACGATTTCCGCTCATTGTTAGATGCTTCCAAATTTTATCAAATGATCAATCCGATTACTTGTTTTAACTGAAAGGCATGCCTTTATGCTTGCTTTTGGCAGTAGCTCGTTGCAAACTGATTTAAGCTGCAGTAATTACAGAATACATCGCGATGATTACTATTTAATGAAAAGCAGTATTTCGCTTTGAAAATGATAATATACTAATTTTTAGACGCTGATTACTAAAGAGCGTGGCATTAATGAACATTAAGTCAATTTTAATCAATAATACAATGCATAGCTGAAACAATAGTTCAAAATAATAATTTCAAGAACCTTAAAATATTTTCTAAAAACACATAATCATATAATTAGCCAGCTCAAAAGTCAATTATAACCTATCAATTAGTTTTTTATTGAACTTAAGTCTCAAATATATTAAATGAAAAAATTATACACGGTCATGACTCAAGCACCCTAAATATAAATTACTATATTTTGTTTTAAAAACCAGCTTCAACTGAAAACAAATGTAATAAAACTTTGTACCAGTTATATCAGGAGAAAAAAGAAATGAATTTGGTTCCTATCAGTGGATTCATAATCAAGGTTTAATTCACTCGTAAAATGTCAATCGAAGATTATTTGTAATGATACTCCACAGAGTTGCGACCTCCTTGGTCGATTTAATTTTAAAAATCTTAAACTCAAATCCCACCGGACATAATTGTCATTCGTACAATTTTCATGAACGTGATTGATCAACAAAACAAACACGATGGAGCAATGCATTTCGATAGTTCGCGATTCATAATAAAGTTAAAAAATCAGGATTTGATTTTCAGAGATTTCGAAACAAATGTTTATGCAGCGTCCCTATGTTCGTGCTTAAAAAACAGAATGCATTCACCTGAATTACGAGAGTTAAACTCAACTCAACAATACGTCATCCGATTGCCTTTTTAAATTTGGCTCGATGCGATTTGGAAAACTGACTAATTGACGAAAAACGGCCACTTAACCCATAAAAATCGTACGGACCTAACTCGGTTCATTCGTGGAGATTGGAAAACGTTCGGGCGATTAAAAAAAAACATTCCGAGTGGTTATTTTTGGAATTCAAATCCGTTTCGACGCTAAAAATTCCTTCTCTCCGTTTGTAATCTCGAAGCAAACCTGGCGTTGGAAAATCTCCCATACTCCGTTCCCACTCACACACACCGCTCGTTCCGAAAACGCTCTGGATAAAGCCACGCCCCCTTTGGGGATAGTTGGAATGCCGTGACAGGATGCGTGATGCCATCGCTTGCGTGACGCCGAAAACGAGCGTGACCTGCAAAGCTCCACGCTCGTTGCGCGTTTACTGACTCGCGTCACCGGTTAGGATGCCAGCGGGGGAGGGAGACGGGGGGAGAGAGATGGACGGCGATCGCCACGACCTCTTCTGAGAGCAGAAGGAAGAAGAGCCGGCGTTCGACGCACCAGGGGCAATGGATGAAAAGGGAAATTCATTATATTTTTTTACTTCGGCGCGGGATAAAATTGGCTAGATGGAAATGGAATATTTGGGCGTGGGCGCGGAAGGAGTGCGGCAGCATAACGGCGAGAGATTGATTGTCTGGGATGGAGGGGAGCGGAAAATTCGGAAGTGGGAGGAAGGAGGGGTGGAACCATCGGCGGAAGATTTTCTTATTTGGAGGTAGAGGGTTATTGTAACGGCGGCGGTGGCTATCAAAGAAATTGCTCCCTCGATTCGCTCATTTCTCTCCTCTCCTTCTTTCCCTTCCTCTTTCCCCTCTTAAAACCTGTTAGCGAATCCATTTTCCGGGAGAAATCGAATGCGGAATAGAGGGAATGTTTTAAGCAGAGATTAGACACGCAGCGTGGACTGCACCCGGAGCGTTGTTTATTTCCATGAGAATTCGCGAAAAAACATGTGGAGTGCGGCGGAATGGGGTGAATGAACGTCGTTGTCCTCTCTTCTTGATCCGATAGAATATTTATGCGTTTGCTATTTGATATTTCATCGAAATTCGAGCCTGCTATTATTCTCGGCTGTTTCATATAGAAATACTCGGGACTCAAATCATTTAAAAGCCGACACTATAACGATTTTATAGTATTTATTTGCAGATTAGCATATTATTTTTATTATTGACAGACCACAATTATAACTCCAATATTTCAAAGCTAAAAACTACATTGATGTATAGATTTACATCACTTTTGAAAAAATAATCAGAATAAAATTCACTATTAATAAACTAAAGAGCGTATCAACTTAAACGGCTTTCAATTTTAGTCGTAGATGTTGTTGACATTTATAAGCTCCATTGTTACATTGGTGAGCGTTAAATTATAAGTGAATATATTACATAAGATTCAATAAACTCGCTTATTATTAAGTGAATAAATGGAGAACTAATTTTCATGTGATCATCTCATATTTGCCGTTTCTTTTACTTCTATCGTGCGTTTATTAAAGTAAGGGTTGCGGCCCATTACTCGTAAGAAAAATCTGAGCCCTAAACGCACAAAATGGAGAAACATAAAAAATTACGGCGAAGAAAATGATCTTTACATAAATGGTTATATGTAACGCCTATCGCTCTTTGGTAGGAGTTTATCTATATTTTGGTACAAATTGTCTTTTCTTCCAGTCGCTGGGTCAAAAGAGAAAAACAGTTTCACATAAACATCGCTCTAACTGTTAATGGAATTAAAGAGATATTCTTTTAACGAATTTTTGCGAATAATTCCTTAGAAGATATCCATAATACAATGTTGTTTAGATAGAAAAATAGAATTCGGTTCTACAGCCGGCAGTTAAATTTCATTTAGACAAACACGGTGGCATTTGCACGATATGCTATTGTCGTGTCGGTGTTATGTAGCTTAGGTCGAAGATCAATATAAAGTCTCGAAACAGAAAAAAAGGAAAACCTCGTAGTGAAAACACAGCTCTATTTATAGTGTCGTAGCAGCTGTTGTGAGGCTTCGCGTCCCATTTCTCGCTATAAGGTCGTTTCTTGTAGTCGTGAAAAAGGCAATTTTACGCGCTCTCGCAACGAAGAAGATAATGCGTTCCTCAATGCATATATGTAAACATCTTTCGATGGTATCGCGTTTGGTAAAAAAATGTCGGTTGAAGCATACGCTATCGTTTATATGGATGATTTTTTAAAAGCTTTTTTTCCCTGGAGCATCGATTCATTGTTTTGCTGACTTTATACCCTTTTGAAACTACTTTAATTTTCGAATATGAATCCATTTTTATCATCCGTTTCAACTTTTTTTAATTTGCACAGAAAAAACAACAATGATACTAAATGCAGACTTTAATGAGATATCTTGCTTATATTCTCTTTAATAGTAAATGTAAGGATCGGTATAATACATGAAATAATAGAAAAACGTGAGGTAGGGAAAAGTTTTTTTTTAGTCATTCTCGTTAAATATTTTTGTTTGGTGCTTTATTTTATAAACGCTTACGTTTTCGCTCTCTTTGTTCGTCTGCGCTATCAAATAAATTAAAAGAGCAAGTAAACGGAAAGAGATATAAGACTGGAATTTGCAGATTGTATGTGGTCCATGATGCCATTTATTACACTGCCAAAGAAAGCTTTTGGAGAAATCGGTGGGCGGCAGGTGATGCCTTCAGAATTTCAAATTAAGATTCTAAGAAAATAGTGATAGAAAGTTAAAAATTTTCACCAGTCACACTTCCATTTATAATTGTGCAAAAGAAATGTTTTTTAAAAAATCGGTGTGTGGCAGGGGGGTGCTTTCTAAATTTTCAAATTAAGTTTCTAAGGAAATAGTGATAGATAGAAATTTAAAATTTTCAATTAATTTTTAATGAATTACATCATGTCAGCTAATTATATTGCTAAATTTAGAAAAAAATTAAGTTTACAATTCTAAATAAACCTTAATATATAAAACGCGCTTTTTTATATTGCTTCAGAAAATGAAGCTCCCATTTTTCAGCTGAATTGAACCTCCGATATTTTTTACGATAATTATTTTATTTATTTGATAATTATGAAGTAATTGCACCGTCAAACAGATCTCTTATGTAATTGGTAGAGACTTCAAATCACACAAACTCACGGCAGAAGGAAACTTTTTCTTTCCTTTCACAGATAGGAAAAAGATATATATTGGCGTATTTCTGTCAGACTATTAGAGAGAGAGAGAAGACGGTATAAACACTCATAGGTTTTCCGAGCTGCGTTTCGAGCGCGATTATCCGAAAATTCACGGGGAAAAAGAACACCCTCTCTGGAGACGTGACCTTTTCCGCCATAACCTCATTCCTCTCTCACAGACACACGCATACCAACGCGCGAAATGCCGGAAGAAGGGCAGAAAGAGGGAGAGGGGGGACGGGAGAGGGGGTAGGAGAGAGAGAGAGAGAGGGATCTATTACGGGAGAAGAAGTGGCCCGTTCGCACTCGCCTCCCCTATCCTCCCCTTCCCCCTATCCTCCCCCCTCCCCTTCATCCCGGAAAGCATTTCCCACTCACGCTGTAAGTCAAAAAGACTCCATCCCCCGCCTCGGCCTGGGAGAGGTTCGCTCGCGGGGTTCCCGTGTGATGGATGAGCGGCCATAGGAGGCGCCACATCACGGGCCGGGATTAATGGAGGGAGGACCGATGGAGGGGGGAGGGAAGGGAGAGGGAAGGGGGAGGGAAGGGGGAGGGAAGGGGGAGAGAAGGGGGAGGGAAGGGGGAGAGAAGGGGGAGGGAAGGGGGAGTGGAGGGAAGGACGCAAGTGTGAGGCGAGAGTGGATGCGAAGAGTTGTAGGGATGGGCGTGGTCCTTAGGGAGAAACGATGGTGAGTTTCGAGGAAGGAAAGGGTCGGAGGGAGGTGTGAGGGAACCGGGGAGAAATTGGTTTGAAGAACGTCGCGTCGTTAGGGGACTATAAATTTCGCCTCGCCGCTCCGCAGAGCATCAAAACGACGAAAATTGACAGCGCCGCCGGATTCCTGCAGCGCTTCTATATGTGGAGAGAGGGGTAGGGGCAAAAGCGGGAGACCCTCCCTAGTGAGGGGTAAAAAAAGGTGGTGCGGACGGCGCAAAGGGTGCGAGATGGAAGGGGAAAGCTGGAGGAAAAATCGAAAGGAGTGAGAACAGGTTGGATTGGGATGGAGAGTAAGTTCACAGCGAGTTTGTATTTTTTATGTATATACACCGCGCGAGATTTTATTATTTTTTAATGCCTCCAAAGGTGTAACACTCTATTTTATTCCAAGATTTATATATGTTTTTCGAAATTGGGCGAAAACGAAAGAGAAAATTAAACGCGAGAGTATAATAAATAACGGATCCATTTGCTCTCAAAACAATATGAAATATGTATTCGCGGAGTATATACTTTCTCATTTCTCTCTCTTTAATGCAAAGAAAGGAAGAAAACTCTCTTCACAGCCACGTTTTCCGTGATGCTTTTGCGAATTTCAATGAGGAAAAAATATGCGCGTCGAATAATGGACAAGCTGCCAATTTAAAAATGGCAGGCTATTCCAGTGTAGATTTCGAGAGATTGGGGTTAATTCCCATTGACGTAGTATCCGATTTCATTGTAGGAGTTTCAAATTGTTTTAAGTTGATGGAAATAATAAAATCTCTGTGTGAATGGCATAAACTAGAATTTGGGAATAATTTAAAATCAGGAAAATAAGACTCCCAAATTCCAGTTTATGCCATTCACATAGGGATCATACGATCCATTATTTCAATCAGTTTAAAACTAAGGCAATCTCACCATTTGAGAGGGCAGAGGTTTTATTTGATGAATCTCTTGGAGGGAATCCATTGGGGCTGGTTGATGCTAGCTTGGCTAGCCCGGCCCCAACTAAGAAACATTCACGTTCTGAAACGGGAGAACTATTCTGCTACGTTAGTTAAGTAGTAGAATATCCGCCCAACAAGTGGAAGATCCGAGTTAAATTCCCGGTCATGCCAAGACTTATTTCTCTCGATTTCACATTACTCCATAATTCTGTTTGCCTGACATATTTAATGGAAAATAGGACGAATGTATACATATATACATGATTCTTAAAGCGCCTCAATGTGAACGTAGAAAAGCAAACCACCGATGATTTTTGACAAACTCACCATAGCAACATTGCTGCTAGTCGAACCAAGTAGAAAATAGCCGGAGTTACGGTGATATAAACCTCCCCAACCGACCACGTCTCTTCGCGAATCATTAGTTTTTACGATAGGGGCCGTAGTAAACCCAAAACTTTATTGGACAGGTGTCGGACGGAAAAAAAGTAAAAGAGACGTTTTGAGCGGATGGAGAGCATTCTTTATTTTTTCAAACGGTCTTGAATGGGAATGTTTTGTTACTCTTGCGCAGAAACGATTTTGCGTGAACTTTATGCAAACTCGGAGGAATAATCACGGGCGTTAGGTGCGCGAGAAATTAATTTATGCCTTGAAAACGGCCCATTAAAATCCGTGGAGATTTCGTTCCTCGGACGAGACGAGATCACGCGATCCGCGAGCGCAGCACGGCTGCTTGCGGGAGCGGGAAGCGCTGAGCGCGTGTTGTGAGGCGAGGAGGAATTAGAGGTATGAAAAATGGTGAACAGATAGGGATAAAAGCGTTTCGTCCTTCCGTATCCTTCGTGATATCTCGGTGCGAGAAAAAAATCATATGCTGTAAACAAAACGTGGCTTTTCTTACAAGGCATAATTAAATTTATATCAGTATTAAAAACCAAAGCGTCAAATCTTGTCAAATTAAAAGGCATCCCAATGTTTACCTCATGAAAGGCCAATACTTACACCTACGGTATTTAACAAAAATATTAATACTATTTTTATTTTCACCCTTCTACCTTTTTATTTAGTTATTTAAAAATGGCGATATAGAGACATTCTTTTTAATGAACGCCAGAAATTCTTCAATACGATGGGCTTCAAATAATCGGCGAAAGATATACGGCATCAACGATCTGAAATTTCAATGAAAACGAAATTTGGCAGATAAGGGAATAAAAACCAGAATAATTAATGCTTAGAAAAATACTAGGTAGATCTTCACCTTGTGCCTACGTAATGAGACTACTGTATCAATTTTTAGTTTTAAAATAAATACGTAAGAGAAATGAAAAACTTTAAAATTATTTTAATGCATGGAGAAAATGACATCGCATATTTGAATTCTTGATATAATAGAGTTTCAGGCTGCTTTTTGTAGCATGCAAAATTATTCGGAGCAAAGTTTTTGAACAAATTTAGAATGGTCTTTATTGAGAGAATTATTATTACTCTCATAACAGTAAAATTTATCAAGCGCTATATTTTTATCCCTGAGCAGAAGGACTTTGAATGTAATGTTAAAGATACCGATCACTAAATTTACGGTTTATTTCCGAATCATATGAGATAAATAACGGCATTTCATGCCGCAATACCGTCTGTAGTAGACCCCTCTGAAATAGGCGTTAATAAATTTCTCATTCTCGAATCCCTTGAAAAAGAGCAAAAATAACTTAATATACCCAAGTTTCGCTTTCGTTTGTCTTATTTTGAGTGAAAGATAAGTTTAGGAGAAGAGTATGGCCATTATTAAAAAAAATAATATTAAAGAAGAGTGAGGGAGGGAGAGAGGGAGGGAGAGAGAGAGGGAGGGAGAGAGGGAGGGAGAGTGGGGGAGAGAGAGAGAGGGAGATAGAGGGAGGGAGAGAGGGGGAGAGAGAGAGGGAGAGAGAGAGGGAGAGAGAGGGGGAGAGAGAGAGAGAGAGGGAGATAGAGAGAGGGAGAGAGAGAGGGAGGGAGACCTTCAAAAGCTTTTAAAGACGGAAACGTACTCCGGAGGAACTTGTCATTCCTTAAGAACGAGCGAAAGAAAGAGATATGAAATGGGGCAAACACCTCGTGGATTTAACGATAAATACGTTTAGAAAGAGGTGACAGCTGAAAGTCTATGATTCACCTG